>CM039674.1:174431479-175795673 GCA_022496015.1 Hordeum marinum
TGGAGACGGAATTAGGAGCGAGGTCTTGAGGGCGCAGTTTGAAGAAGTGAAGAACGTCCCGGAAGAATTTTGAACCAGGGGGACTAAACCTGCGCTTGAGATGATCTGAAAATACAACTACTTCACCCTCCTAAGGAATGGGCTTTAGCTCATTACCCGGAACCCGTCAATGGATGACATCTTTGGCGGGTGAGATGCCCGCGTCTACAAAATCCATTAGGAGGTCCTCTGTGATAGCAGAGCTGACCCAATTGCGTGAATTAGATGCGCGAGACATGGTGGTGACTGAAAACTTTGCAAAGTAATAATTTTTGGCGAGACAGAAGGTGAAAGACAGAATAAGCACTACAGGAATTTGAGAATTTGCCGTCTGCTATGGCTGATGGCAAAGGGGGAAACCCTGGACGGCAAAGGCTTTGCCGTCAGTCAGCTGACGGCAAACTAGACGGCAAAAAAATATCCGGTGAAGAGCTTCTTTGCCGTCTGCTTTCCTACGGTGGACGGCAAAGAATCTTTGCCATGAGGGGGCTGACGGCAAATACACTGGGACGGCAGATCCCCAAATGGTCCCGTCAAGTGCTAACGGTCCTTTGCCGTCTGCCATACCACCCTTTGTCGTCCGCCGTATGTGCGCCGACGGCAAAGGGAGCACTGCCAGCCCTCCCCCCCCTGCCACCTTTGCCGTCAGCCATATGGGGCTTTCCTTTGCCGTTTGCCGACCCTCCTTTGCCGTCAGCCCATGTACTAGGCCGACGACAAAGGGGCGCTCCCAGCGTGGCTCAGCTAGGCTGCTTGAGCCTTTGCCGTCGGTGGGCGGACAGCAAAGACTCAAACAACCCCCCTTTATTTTTCTTCCTATTATATCCACCAATTTTCACAATAATTAGGATATGTATATATATGTATATATATATTTGACAGGAATAAATTTGTTTCCGTACTCATAACCATATTAAAATAACTTTCATCCATAGTACATACATATTATTCAAGTTGCATCCGTACCAAACCATATATTACACCAGTTTCATCCATATGCATACAAAGTTTCATATATATCCATATACTACAATAGTTTCAATACAAGCTTCCGTGAAGCCATGGTACAAGAAATCATATTCAAGCATTCCATCAATATAATCCAAGCTTCCCGTGAAGTGACTGTAATCTGCAAAATGACAAATAAGAAAGTTAGAAGAAGAATACTAGATTAAGAAGAGAAGTATATATAGGTTATTTCGGAGAGAACTTAGCTAAGTTAGGTGGAATAGGTCATCTTGGAGCTACATAGCCTTATTATGTCATTTAGGATAGAACTTAGCTAGGTATAGGTCAATCTAGAGCTAACTTGGATAAAATATGTCATTTAGTAGCCAACTATGATTATTAAATCCATTTTGACCTTATTATGTTATTTTGGAGCTAAATTAGTCATTTTAATGAGCTAACCAAGGTTCTTATGATGTTTTTACCTAACTATGCTAATTATGTCATTTTGGAGGATAATTAGCTAAGTATGTCTTTGTTGGGGAAAATAACCTACGTAGAAGAAGAAAGAGAAGAAGCAAGAAGAGAAGAAGCAAGAAGAGAAGGAGAAGGAGAAGTAAGAGGAGAAGAAGAAGAAAATAAGAAGTTCAAGAATAAGGAGAAGAAGGAGAAGAAGGAGAAGGAGCTTCTCTCCTCCTTCTCCTTCTTCCCCTTCTTCTTCCTCCTTCTCCTTCTCCTTCTTCTTCTCTTCTTCTTCTTCTTCTTCCTTCTTTTCATTTTTCCTCTTTCTTCTCCTCTTGTCCCCTTCTTCGGGCTAAATTAGCTAATTATGCCTTTTTGGAGCTAATTATGTCATTTTGGAGGATAATTAGCTAAGTATAGGTCATTTTTTATTAAATATGCCATTTTGGAGATAACTAAGCTAATTATGTCATTTTGTTGGATAATTAGCCAATAAGTCTTTTTTGGATGAGTCTAAGCTACATAGAAGTAGAGAAAGAAGAAGCAAGAAGAGAAGAAGAAGGAGAAGTAAAAGAAGAAGAAGGAGGAGGAGGAGGAGAAGGAGAAGGAGAAGGAAGAGGAGAAGAAGAAGAAAAGAAGAAGGACAAGAAGAAGGAGAAGAAGCTTCTGTCCTCCTTCTTCTCCTTCTTCTCCTTCTTCTTCCTCCTTCTCCTTCTCCTTCTTCTTCTCTTCTTCTTCTTCTTCCTTTTTTTCATTTCACCTCTTGTCCTCTTCTTCGGGCTTAATTAGCTAATTATGCCTTTTTGGAGCTAATTATTTCATTTTGGAGGATAAATAGCTAAGTATAGGTCATTTATTATTAAATAGGCCATTTTGGAGCTAACTATGCTAATTATGTCATATAGGTGGAAGCCAAGCTAACTATAGGCCATTCTACAGCTAACTTGGGTAAAATATGTCATTTTGGAGCCAACTATGATTATTAAATCCATTTTGACCTTATTATGTCATTTTGGAGCTAAATTAGTCATTGTAATGAGCTAACCAAGGTTCTTATGATGGTTTTACCTAACTATGCTAATTATGTCATTTTGGAGGATAATTAGCTAAGTATAGGTCATTTTTTATTAAATAGGCCATTTCGGAGCTAACTAAGCTAATTATGTCAATTTGTTGGATAATTAGCCAATTTAGTCTTTTTTGGATGAGTCTAAGCTACGTAGAAGTAGAGAAAGAGAAGAAACAAGAAGAGAGGAAGAAGGAGAAGTAAAAGAAGAAGGAGGAGGAGGAGAAGGAGAAGGAGAAGGAAGAGGAGAAGAAGAAGAAAAGAAGAAGGAGAAGAAGCTTCTCTCCTCCTTCTCCTTCTTCTTCCTCCTTCTCCTTCTCCTTCTCCTTCTCTTCTTCTTGTTCTTCCTTTTTTTCATTTCTCCTCTTTCTTCTCCTCTTGTCCTCTTCTTCGGGCTTAATTAGCTAATTATGCCTTTTTGGAGCTAATTATTTCATTTTGGAGGATAAATAGCTAAGTATAGGTCATTTATTATTAAATAGGCCATTTTGGAGCTAACTAAGCTAATTCTGTCATTTAGGTGGAAGCCAATCTAAGTATAGGCCATTGTAGAGCTAACTTGGGTAAAATATGTCATTTTGGAGCCAACTATGATTATTAAATCCATTTTGACCTTATTATGTCATTTTGGAGCTAAATTAGTCATTGTAATGAGCTAACCAAGGTTCTTATGATGTTTTAACCTAACTATGCTAATTATATCATTTTGGAGGATAATTAGCTAAGTATTGGTCATTTTTATTAAATAGGCCATTTTGGAGATAACTAAGCTAATTATGTCATTTTTTTGGATAATTAGCCAATTTAGTCTTGTTTGGATAAGTCTAAGCTACGTAGAAGTAGAGAAAGAGAAGAAGCAAGAAGAGAAGAAGAAGGAGAAGTAAAGGAAGAAGAAGGAGGAGGAGGAGAAGGAGAAGGAGAAGGAAGAGGGGAAGAAGAAGAAAAGAAGAAGGACAAGAAGAAGGAGAAGAAAAATAAAAGAAGAAGGACAAGAACAAGGAGAAGAAGCTTCTCTCCTCCTTCTTCTCCTTCTTCTCCTTCTTCTTCTTCCTTCTCCTTGTCCTTCTTCTTCTCTTCTTCTTCTACTTCCCTTTTTCATTTCTCCTCTTTCTTCTCCTCTTGTCCTCTTCTTCGGGCTTAATTAGCTAATTATGCCTTTTTGGTGCTAATTATTTCATTTTGGAGGATAAATAGCTAAGTATAGGTCATTTATTATTAAATAGGCCATTTTGGAGCTAACTAAGCTAATTCTGTCATTTAGGTGGAAGCCAAGCTAAGTATAGGCCATTCTAGAGCTAACTTGGTTAAAATATGTCATTTTGGAGCCAACTATGATTATTAAATCCATTTTGACCTTATTATGTCATTTTTGAACTAAATTAGTCATTGTAATGAGCTAACCAAGGTTCTTATGATGTTTTGACCTAACTATGCTAATTATGTTATTTTGGAGGATAATTAGCTAAGTATAGGTCATTTTTTATTCAATAGGCCATTTCGGAGCTAACTAAGCTAATTATGTCATTTTGTTGGATAATTAGCCAATTTAGTCTTTTTTGGATGAGTCTAAGCTACGTAAAAGTAGAGAAAGAGAAGAAGCAAGAAGAGAAGAAGAAGGAGAAGTAAAAGAAGAAGGAGGAGGAGGAGAAGGAGAAGGAGAAGGAGAAGGAGAAGGAAGAGGAGAAGAAGAAGAAAAGAAGAAGGACAAGAAGAAGCTTCTCTCCTCGTTCTTCTCCTTCTTCTCCTTCTTCTTCCTCCTTCTCCTTCTCCTTCTTCTTCTCTTCTTTTTCTCTTCTTCTTCCTTCTTTTCATTTTTCCTCTTTCTTCTCCTCCTTCTCCTTCTTCTTACAAGAGAGAGAGAGAGAGGAAAATTGTATTAGTAAAGGGCCATCGCATACAGGTCGTACATTTGTGGCACCTCCGTCTTATTTAGATGCGCCTAAAAGAGAGAGAGAGAGAGAGGAAAATTTTATTAGTAAAGGGCTCAAGATAGCATTAAGAATGAATTGCATTAGGCATGAAGCAAACCACATACCCAGTTCTTGCCAAATTGGATTAAGTTGACGCTCCCTTGATGGTGTGTCACACCAACCATTTTTCCACGCCTCTCCTTGGCGTTGTTGTGGCTGGCCTCGCACGTTTCAGAGAACCACTGATCCACCAAGGCCTCCCAACAATCCAACTTATCCACACACCATCTTGGGGGCACCTAAGTTGATAAAGAGAAATTTGAGCGCGTAAGAACCAAATCAAGGAAACTAACTACAAAGCTTTAATAATATGTAATTACCTTCATGTAATTCTCCTTCTCCATCTTAGAATCACGACACTTCGCCTTGTTCTTCCTAATACGACGCGAGGCATAGTAATCTCGAACAGCCTGCACCCGAGCCTCGTGCCGAAAGTTTTGAAGTAGGCGGCGACATTGGGTATCGACAACCTTTGCTGCGTCCTCCTCGTATCCCTCCTCACACCTGTAGTAGGTCTGCAAACGAGACAACACCGATTTGTACAATAACTAGCTACGGTTGATTTATAATTGTGTAACGGAGAAATTACCCAGAACTGTCGGATCACCATGTCGGCCCTCGTGTGGCACAAAACACCGTCGATCTCCACCTTCGGCGGGGCTGGGGCACCCAAGTAGTATTCCCAGGTCATTCCTACCTCTCGCTCCCGACCGGGCAATGTAACAAACCCTGGGAAGTTTTTACGGCAAAGCACACCAAGGACGTTGTTGGGCTTGCGGACACCCTTGGCAACAATCCAACCCCTACAGTATGACAAATTAAAGCCAAAACAATAAATATTTGAGAAAACGTGAAGGCAAAAGGTTAAATAAGAGTAAATTAACTTACTTCTCCCCATTTGGCTTAATCTACCACCTCTGCTCGCGGGTCACCGGCATGAGCGAGAGCCCCGAACTACCACGCTGGTAGACGGTAGCCCCCTCACCCAGCTCCTCGTCGCTATCAGCATGGCTACTTGGCTCAGGCTGACCCTGATCAGCCTAGGTATCCCACTAGGTCTCTGGGGCCATACCCTAATCCATGCTTTGCTCCAGAGTCTCCTGGAACGAAGCCTCTGGGACACGAGTCTCGTGGGTCGAAGGTACATCGACCTGAGGCGCATTGACCTGAGGCTCGTCGACCTGAGGCTCATCGACCTGAGGCTCGTCCACCCTAGAAGTCCTATGCTCAGGTGAATCAGCTTGGGGTGGCGGCAAGCAAGGCATGGCAGCCACCGCCCTACCTCTCCCACGGGCACGTGTACCTTTAGTACAACATAAATACCAACATGAGTAATAAAATGTATATAAATACCAGCATGACTACAACATAAATACCAACATGAGTACAACATAAATACCAACATGAGTAATACCTTTAGTACCTCTCGCCTTCGTGGGGAGTCGACCTCCTCTCACGGGGGCCGCGAGAGTCGAAGAAGCGGCCACTCCATGCAGAGTAGAGAGCAACGCTCTCCGAAGAGGCGACTCAGGAATGGAAGTACCCATCCCACGACCCGCCGACGAAGAAGGAGCCACGGAGTGCTTTTGACCCTTTCCCACCATCTTTCAACACCTGTCATGAAAAAGAGTAAATGAAATTAGTACAACATAAATACCAACATGAGTAATAAAATGTATATAATTTAAGTGTATCATCGTCATAAATACCAACATGACTAATAAAAATTGAATACCTAACATGAACTCAAAATTTATATATAGTAATAGTTGAATACCTGACATGAACTAATCGTGCTCGTCTATATATGCTTCGGGGTCAATAAATGCATCATGATCATCACTATCATCAATAAATGCATCATCATCATCACTATCAGGAAGAACATGTGGAAGGCCACCATTATGTAATTGGTCAAGAAGTGACAGGTCATCCGCAGCAATAACCTCTTCTTCTTCCTGCTCTTCCTGTTCGGGCTCAGGTGTTAAGACGGATTCATTGTCGCTGTCTACTTCAATGTTCTGGGGTGAAGTAGAGAGGTTCTTGAAATGTTTCTTGGACATACGTGTTTCTTGGAAGAATTCTCCTTCATATGTGTCTGGGTTAATGTGAGGTTCGTAATCCCCTTCATTGAGGGAAGGTGGTCTAAAATGTGGTGGCACTTCATAAACGACATCCCAACCTTTCAGATTTGGATTAGTTTGGCAGGCCCACGGTAGATAGAAAACTTGTGTCGCCTGTTGAGCCGTAATATAGACATCGGGAACATCTAAGTGGGTGTTTTGGTTGATTTCGACTAGTCCTATATGTTCATGAGTTCTTCTAGTCTCCCTCGGCTCAAACCAGTGACATTTCAAGACTACGACGGTCGGTGGGTTTTCACCATAGAATAGAAGTTCATAAATTTCTTCAACTCTTCCGTAATACTTGGTGCCTCCTTCGACGATAGCAGAGACACAACAATTTGTAGTATTTAGGTCGGGCATAGATAGCTCTTTGCGAAAGGTACGAAAGTGATACCCGTTGATGTTGTATTTGTAAAATGAACGGACCTTATAGTCAAAACCATTAGCGACTTGTCTCAACTCGGCGTCCATAGACTCTACATCAGCCTACAAGTTTAATACGAAAGAATGGATGCATTAGCCGCAAACTAGACCTAGAAATCAAATGGACCATTAATGGTAATTAATTACCCTTTGTTTGAACCAAGAGATGAAACCGGGATAGTCGCCTCCATGCTTTGCGAGAAGCTCATACTCTTCGACGGAATCCTTTTTGATAACCGCTCCATCCGAGAATTCGGCAACGTATCGACTATATCAGCTATCCGGGAATAAGAGTAGTTGAAAGGAATTAGAAGTTGCGGAACAATAATTTACTGAGAACTTACTCGATGTACAGCCGATAGCAGAGACACAACGTCACACTCACCATGAAAAGTCCAAACCGTATAATTAGGCGTAAAACCCCACTTCTGCAGGTGTTTACCCATTTCAAACTATGTCTGCTTTTTCTAGTTGTTGCAGTTGGGACAGGGGCACCATGTTTTTTGTTGGCCATTTGCAAATGCAGCTCTCACAAACCCCCTGGTTTTTGTTAACCATTCATTGGTCATGTCTTTCTGACTAGGGTGACCAGTGTACATCCAAGCACGATCACTCATGTTGCCTAGCTACCTATGGGCGCAGAAGAAATAAATTAATATATAATTCATCACCTATATTCATCCGCTAATCAAGTTTGTCAGTTTTATTACGTCCATGCAACCTACACGCTAATAGGTAAAGATAGGTCCTAATCCCACCCGAGTATGTGTAGATTGGGTTCGTTTTCCCATGCTCTGCTCCAGATGCGATGCAGAATTTCGGCAGCACCTCCCCGCTGTTCTCCTGATACACGTCTCGACAATAAGCAGAGAGGATGTGTACTCGGAGAACAACAGGGAGGCACTGACGAAATTCCGCGTCGGATCAGGAGCACAGCATACGGGAAAACGAACCCAATCTACACATACTCGGGCTGTCCATGGATAACGTTGGACAATTCGAAAGGATGGCGGTTATAAATATGCAAACACATGCATATTTATAGATGTCGCCCTTTCGAACGGGAGATGCATACTGGTCACGCATAGTCATGATTGAAGAAACCTATAGCTAGCAAGTTTCATCGGCACGAAGACCGGAACAGAGCAAATTAAGGGGGTAGGAGCAGAAGTCATTTGTGCTCACCAACAAACGCAGGGGCGGAGCTCATGGAGGTCGCCGAACAACTGCACATTGAAATTCACCCGATCAACACAAATATGATGTTTTTATAATTAACATAATCGGAAAATATGTGACCTAACTCATAATTTACAAAACTACGACCCCGTCGGCTTAGTGGCGTCGATGGTCGGTGGTGTCGGGTGTCGGTGGCGTCGATGGTCGGTGGTGTCGGGTGTCGGTGGCGTCGGGGGTCGGGGTTAGTTGTGTCGGTGGTCGGGGGTCAGTGTCGTCGGGGGTCGAGGGTCACTGGCGTCGGGTTCGGGGGTCGGGGGTTGGGGGTCAGTGGCGTCGGGGGTCGGGGGCAGGTGGTCGGGGGTCGAGGGTGAGTGGCGTCGGGGGTCGGGGATCGAGGGTTAGTGGCGTCGGGGGTCGGTAGTCGGGTGTCAGTGGCGTCGGAGGTCGAGGGTCGAGGGTTGGGGGTTGGGGGCATCTGTAGTCGGGTGTCGGTGTCGTTGGGGGTCGAGGGTCACTAGCGTCGGGGGTCGGGGGTCTTTTCGATCAACAAGATGCCGAAGAGGTGTCGGGGGCCGGGGGTTGGGGGTCAGTGGCGTCGGGAGTCGGGGGTAGGGGTCGAGGGTCGAGGGTTAGTGGCGTCAGGGGTCGGGGGTCGAGGGTCAGTGCTGTCGGGGGTCGAGGGTCAGTGGCGTCGGGGGTCGGGGGTCAGTGTCGTCCGGGGTCGGGGGTCAGTGCCGTCGGGGGTCGGGTGTCGGGGGTCAGTGGCGTTGGGGGTCGGCCACTACTTATTCTACTTTTTCTTCTTCTCCTTCATCTTCTTCTTCCTCCTTCTACTTATTCTTCCTAGCACTAAATCTAGCACTAAACTAATCTAGCACTAAACCTAGCACTAACCTAATCTTATCTAACTCTAAACCTAGCACTAAACTACATACATAATATAATCTAACAATTAAACCGAAAAAAGAAGAAAACAAAACAAAAACAAAAATAAAAAAACATACCGGAGGGCGCTGGGGTGCCGGGGCGGCAGGGTGCGAAGGAGGGCGGCGGCCGGAGGGAGCACGTGGGAGGGGGCGGCGACCGAGAGGGGGTGGGAGGAGGGAGGCGGCCGGGAGGGAGGTGGGAGGAGGGAGGCAGCCGGGAGGGAGGTGGGAGGAGGGCGGCTGCCGGGAGGGTGGTGGGAGGGGGCGTCGGCCGGGAGGGGCGGCGCGGCGGCGAGCGGGAGGGGGAGGGGCGGCAAGGCGGCAAGCGAGAAGGGGAGGGGCGGCGCGACAGCGAGCGGGAGGGGGAGGGGCGGCGTGGCGGCGAGCGGGAAGGGGCGGGAGAGAGTGAGGGAGGGAGAGGGTGAGAGAGGGGTGTAACGGCCGTTAGTAGGGCCGGGTCATTGTCGTCTGCCCCCCGATGGCAAAGAGGGACACGGCAGATGGCAAAGGCGTCCCGGACGACAAAGACCCCCCCACTTGTACCTGGCAAGGGCCAAGGCCCGGTGGGGCCCACCTTAGCTCTTTGCCGTCTGCCCTGGCCTTCTTTGCCGTGAGTGGGCGGACGGCAAAGAACTGGCACATGGCAAAGACACTATTTGCCATGTGCCAGTTCTTTGTCGTCTGCTTTGGGACAGCAGACGGCAAAGAGCATCGTTGCCATGTGTCAGCAGACGGCAAAGGCCTGGCACATGGCAAATAACTGAATTCTAGTAGTGAAGGGTGGCTAAAAAGTTTAAGTGCTATAAAGTTCAAGTTGCCAGAGCAGTTTTGATGAGAGTTGGAAGTTCACTGGCGAGTCAAGTTTGCAAAACAACGAGGCAAAATCTTACTAAGTTCGGAAAATAGGTTTCACAGACTACTTATGTAATTATGGATGTACCAAACAAAGGAAATTTGGGTTTATTCTAGACCTAGCGACAAACAGTCGGACTAGCAACATTTTGAAGATAGTGAACAGAGCAACTACAGATTTGCGTGATGCTATTATCAACTTCCTACGATCTACCGCGATGGAGCAGAGGACGATATCGTGTTCGATGATGTGTATACTATTTGGCATTGCGGAGAAGTTCGTGTTCTAGCAGCGGAGAACTCTATAGAAACCCTACCGAGGACTACGGATCTAGGGAGGAGAAGAACTTACCGGAGATGGCGCAACGGACGCGGGCAGAGCTCTGGTACAAATAGGTTGATGCAGTGGCCTGGAGCAACGGCGGCATGGATTCTTCCCCAGAGCAGAAGGACGCTGGAGCGACGACGTTGGGAGGAAGAATAAGAGGCACGAGCGGAGAGGAAAGTGAAACTGCCCTCCACGGTCCTATTAAATAGGCAAAAAGTGGAAATGGGCGCGAGAATCCAGGCAATGGAGGTTAATTGGCCGAGACGGATGCCTTGATTTTCGGGATATCGGTTTAATAGCGGAAAGATCTGTTGTAGTCGTCAGGGAATCTTTTTGATGTCGCTGGCATGACGTCACGGCGGGTTACTTTGTCTTACTTTCGGGTGGTAATGAGCAAGACTTGCCACTAAATGAGATGGAAGAGTGAGCAAGACTCGCCGCCAAGTGATACAGAAGATTAAAATGAGCAAGCTCAAATCAACCTAGGGCCTAATGTTGGGGATATAACCCCGTGGTGAGACCGGCCCAGGCGAGGCTGGGTCACACCTGGCGGATGATGGGCCAGACCAAGGACAGGCCTGAAGACTCAAGCCTTGGCATTCGTCGGCTCACCAAGATGGGCCAAGATGAGGCCCAGGCAAAGAAGTCACGAACACCCGGGCGGATAAGCCGCCCGAAGATGGCTTGCTCAAGAAGGCAAGATAGCATATGGAAAGACTCGGACACGTTGTGAGAGTCGGCATATGACTTGTGTAACCCGTGGTCTTGACCTGCTATATAAGGGCAAGACCCGGGGCGACTTAGACAGAGACCAACTAATCGAGAGCTAGGTCAAGAGATTTCGCTACCTTGTAATCGATACTCCAATCAATACAACACAAGCAGGACGTAGGCTATTACCTCTACTTGAGGGGCCAAACCTGGGTAAACTCGTGTCCATTGTCCCAAACAACCCCTTTGAGTCCATCACCTTAGCGATGGCCTCGAATCTAAGTCCTCGGACGTCTGCTGTGATAAAACCACGACACTTCCCGTGCTCCCTCCCGGCAAGCCGATGTCTTCCACCGCTGGAACCTACTTCGGGCTCCCTTGAACCAATCGATTAGTTCGGTACTTTCCTCCGGAGGTTGTTCATTGCTTTCCGTGAACGATCATCAAGAGCGTAAAGCTCCTTTTTCAAGTTCCCCGGTAGGATCTGAACTCTTCTTCAGGACGCCCAGACAGGAGACCTATACATGAGGCAACGACATGTTCATTTTGCTTCCTCTACAAGAAGTACTTACCAATGTTAGAATCATACATACCGAACAAGCCCCTTTGTAGTTTCTGGTTTTCTTCTTGGGCCAATTGAGTTTTTAAACTCTCAATTTCTTTGGCCTGATTTTTATTCTCTGCCTGGAGGCGGTTCAAAACACGACAGCCAACCTCGTGCTAGGACTCGGCGTATCTCTTAGATTCTCGGGCTTCATCCAACTCCTTTTGCATATGGCCTATTTATTCAGCCACTAAAAAGAATTCTTGCGTCAACACGGAAATATATTAAGATTAGCAGCACAGATGTACTCACCATGGGCCTCCCGAGTGAAGCTCTTCACTTGCTCCAGCTCGGCCTTCACAGATTAAAGTTGTGATCGGCTATTCTCCAGCTCCTTGGTCAGTTGCTCGTTCTGTTCCCTCGAAGCCTGCATTAGATATAAAACAACATGAGGACCATTTATTTGGTCGTTCCGAACCAATTTAAGGCTCGGGGCTACAGGTTTTAGATGAGTGTCCGAACTCTTTAAGCCGATTACATACCTGCATGCTGGCCGATATCAACTTCATGGCCTCTCCGAACCCAGCTCGGGCAGCACCGATGTGTGCATCAGCCATGCGTAGGGCATCGAACTCTTGTTTGGAGAATACCGGTTGGCGCAGGGCCTCCCGTCATCGCCGATGATTCCTAGCGCTTCCTACTTCCGATTTGGTGACAAACACAGCATCACCGAATTCAATAGGGTCCGGATTGGCCATAGGGGCCTTGGTAGTAGGTTCGCCATGAGTCATAGCTCAGGAATATTGAGCACTGCTGGGCACCTTGACAATCTCTTCGGCAAGAGAGGGTTGGCAATTTTTCTTGAGTATTTCAATGCAATAATAGTTGTAAGGCTCTATTGGTTGTGATAATAAGTGGATAGCCGAAAAAAATACCTTTGGGTTGAGAGAGTAGGCGAACTCGTCCTCGCAGCCGGATTATTTGTTGTTCTCTGTTGGTTTCCGATCCAGGCACCAATTGGGTTGTCGGCGTATCGCGTGCGGATCGATGGCGCTTGGGAGTAGGAGCCGACGCATTTGGGGCATTGTTGGATGATTGCCTTTTGCGGGACAAGCTCTTCTTGTTGTTTCTTTTCGTGCGAAGGGTGAATGACCTAGGGTAATCAGCAATCATAGCCACCTAGGTCGGTCGAGTCTCTCCTGGTAGAAGACTCCGTATTCAAATTCAACTTAAAGATCCGGGTCCTCGGGAAATCCCGAATCATTGTCATGGGAATAGTCTTTGGTCTCAAGAGCCGGATAGTTAACTTTCTCGACAAAGCTTCTCCATTCCTATTCACGTGAGGTTAACGGCTTCGGTCAAGTAAGGGACGAAATGAAAACCCCAAACTATGTTAACAAGAGAGAAAGGCTTACACATTCGATGGGATTGTGGCTCGAATATCCTTCCTTGGTCGACAACCGAATAAAATCATCCTGCTCTCCTTTATATAGGTCGGCGAGTGCGGCGGCCAACGCAATTTGATTGACAGGACCTTGTCTTTGGGAGCGTGTGGTGTTGCTTGTCCTGTTGTAATGCCACAAGGGATGTATCCTCTCTTCGAGGGGCTGCATGCACCGGGTGATGGTGGCAGCCATGTCATCAATCATGGTCAGGTTGTGGTGGCTAAGTATCTGCACCTAGGCTGCTAGGATTTGGACTTCTACGTTGTCCTCTTTGGACAAACTCTTCAGCCATCAGTTGTACCTTTTCTTCAAGGAGGCATCAGAGTACTCGAGCAGACCCTTCCGAGCTGGCTTGAATTGGGGGCGTCTTCAATGTAAAACTATTCCGAAGTACACTCTTCGGATTCCTTCGGTGTAACCACCGGATACCTCGTCCCCACTATGCAGCATACTTCGGTTCCGCCGACCTCCAAGATTGTCCTGTCCGAGTTTGAGGGACAAGGCAAAAATACTTCCTCCATAGTTCAAAATGCTCCTCGCATCCCAGGAACATCCCGAAAAGAGCTATGAAGCTTGAAATGTGCAGTATAGACCCCGGGGTGAGGTCGTGGAGCAGGATCCCATAGAATTCAAGCAATCCTCTCAGGAACGAATGGATGGGAAATCTGAGGCCCAATAAGAGAAAGGGCACGAAGCATACGTGTTCCCCCCTTTGAGTATTGGGGAAACGCTTCGCGAAAGTTCATTGTTGTAAGAAGATAAACCTGCCCGGGTCACCGACAGATCCGAAGAAGGGAGATACCCCTAGGTCTCCAAATTGCGGAGCCGCAAGAGCGATATGGAGCAACTGGTCCAGTCCTCGGGACGGGAGCCATAGGGGCGCGAGGAAGAGCTGGGGGCACTCGCCATGTTTTTCATGGTGAACTTTCGATAGGATTTGGTCTAAACCACGATTCTATTTGTTTAAATGGGTGTAGCCTCCATTACGGAAGGGCAGCACAATAAAAATCACTGAACTCTCATCTCCCCATGAAGCGCGAAAATCTAGGAACACTAGTGGTTATTATAATGGACCTGGAGAGCTCGTGACACTTAGGATTTCACCGATGACTGGTCGGTTTGCTGAACAAGAGGGAGTAGGGAACTCGACTTGCAAGCCGAAGATTATGAAGATTATCCGACTATACCTCGGGGTTGAAGACTAGTCCGGGGGCTACTGAGGTAGTCCTAGATTAAGGGGTCCTCGGATGGCTGAACTGTTTCTCATGGGCCAGACATAATGGGCCACAAAGTGATTATTGGATGATCAAGGGGCATGTCTCTAGGATGGAAGCTACGAGGACCATGGCGTGTCCTCCAAGTTGACGACTATAGTTAGTCATGTTTATCTCTTAGGCATTTAACCTATCATGTGTATACCCTAGGTACCCTCGGCGTCTATATAAGACGAATGGTTTAGGTTGTAGAGACAGAACAACTCATCTAGGGTTAGCTATTCGATCTCAAGGTAGATCAACTCTGTAACCCCCACATCATTAATACAATCAAGTAGGACGTAGAGTACTACCTCCATAGGATGGCCCAAACCTGGGTAAAACCTTATCCCCTTCGTCTCCTGTTACCATCGATTCTAGTGTCACAATTCGGGACCCCCTACCCAAGATCTGCCGGTTTTGACACTGACAACACTCTCAAGACAACGCAACTCTTTCGTCGCTGCCTTCGCTGCCTAGAAGGAATGGCAACACCTAATGGGACAAAGGGGCTGGGGGCTATCAAGACCCTTGTGTGGTAGCCTGTATTCTTGGCAGAGCCCACACCTTGGCGTCCAACCGCATGTTCAAGCAGTTCTCTCGCGAGGTGAATGCTGCCCTCTCGAAGCATGAAGCCAGATGACCTCTCAAGTGCTCGCAGTACGACATTTGCTTCGATGCTAGGGATGGACTCAAGACCACAGAAACCGCATGCACCATCCCCATGTTGTGCCCCCACCATCAGCAACGTCATGGTCACAAAGAATATCACTAACGGAGGTGCGGGGATCAACGTGCTCTCCATGGAGACCTTCAAGATGCTTCAGGTGCCTTACAACCAGCTGATGCCAACAAGGCAATTCTCCGGGGTGACGAATGGCTCCACCGCCTCCCTGGGGCAGGTCCACCTCCCGGTTACCTTTGGCGCACATCGGCCTCCCACACAATGCTATCTTGGGGTACCCAACGTGCGCAACACATGGTAGAGACACACCAAGGCTACAACATGTCAGGGCTAGATGCACACGATCATCTATGGGGCCATAGGCCCCTTTGTGGTTCGGCGAGGGGCATGGACGCAAGCATGAAGAGAGGATATAGTGAAACGATGCGGCTACTTACCCAAGTTCGGGCCACTGTGAAGCTTAAAACCCTGCTCCTTCTTTGTGGATGGATTGATCAGGGGAACACGAAGAGCGCGCAACACTCCTGCCGGCAAGGGATTCCTTCGGGGGAGTCGTTACGTGCGTACAAATGTTCCAAAGACCGAATCCTCAACTAGATTGCCTTGGGCCTCCTTTTATAGTGAAAGGGGCGGCCACAGTGGAAAACAGGACAATGTCTGGTGATTAGATAGCGAGCAAAGGTTATCATACCTAACTCTAGCATTACAGATAAAATATCATCATTGCTAGTCTAGTTGGAATGCATGGGTGCATCCCCGGTAAGCTTATACCACCGTTGTAGTTGTGTGCTGGTTCAGACCTCAACACATGTAAGGACGGGTGTCAAAGAGGGGTAATCTTCCTTCCAGAATGTAGCCATGTGCTTAGCGAGACCTTTTTTGCCACTTGGGAGCTCAACACCGCATCTAAAAGTGACTGGCCTTGCGATGAGGTGGAGCGGTGACAGGTTGGCTCGCGCTTGCCGGGGGATGACTTGCTGGGGCTTCGAGAGGGTGTGTGCGTCCTGGTCCCCGACAAGCATCGGTGGAGTACTTGGCACGCCGCAGTCCAGGGTTGGGCTGCCGCGTAAAGCTCATCATAGTCTGTCTTGATTATTATCGGGTTGTCTTGGTGTGTGGAGGTATTTTACCATTGTCGTCTGTGTCTAAGTTAGGGGCACTGGGTACCCCTGTCCCCATGCACCGACAGGAGCCCCCGAGTCTGGGCCACATGCGCTCGCCAAGTGCTGTTGGGCCAGGCCCAAATTTCTTGCACATGAGCGCAATGAGAGGGAGTAACTGCCAATTTAATGGTCAGTACTAACCATTTTCTCAAGACGTTTCCGCCAGGCGTGCCGCATGGATAGTGTGGGGCTAACGACGGGTGCATGTCACTTATAGCTCGGGTCGTGGTAGAAAATGCAGCGTTATGGATTGGAGCAACGGGTTGGTTACCTATTTCACCCACGATCATGGGTAGTGGGATTGGTGGTGATGGGCAGCGACCCTTGGAGAGGGGGAGACTAGACCCGCGTCCTCCCTATGAATTGGGAGGTCTCGACAGGCAATGCTCATCAACCTTCTCCTACTACTCAAGTCCAAACCCACAGAGGCCGCTTTTGCTTCTTCGTCCCGAGCTGTTATTGCTGCCAACATTCCCAGGGGACTAGGGTGTCCTTTGGCTTCCGCTGCAAAGGCGAGGTCTTCTCGTCTGGATCATGCCACCGCTTCAGCCGTAAAGGTGGAAGGGCAGGTCCAGTGTGCAAGGCACTAGAAGTGGATGAGCTCAACCTGGGGCCCACGGCCGGGGAAGACGGAGTGCCGGCTCTCTTCTTCCTCCGCCATGAGATCCACCCCTTGCGGATGTCATACCGAGGGAATAGTGCTGGAGTTTGCAAAGGGTTACTATGCAGTCCTCCCCAAAGCCGCATTTTCCTCCCTCGCCCTTATGACAGGGTGATAGAGGTTGACAAACCCATCCATTGTGGTTGCGTGTGCATGGTTGCTGGAATGGTGCTATGCAAGCGGACATCAAGTTTACCGAGCGCCTTGTCATGCTTCTCAGGCGCGGGTGGACCTTTGCACGCCCCCACAACTTCACGGGTGGCCATGTCCTCCACGTCAAGTTTGTGGAGGCTGATCTGCTCTCCGTCAAGATTTACGGGCACTCAGTGACCCGTACTGGTTGATGCGAGGAGATCTCAAGTGATGTCGAAAGCTCATCCTTGAGCGATAGCAACGAGGAGGATAGTGTTGGTGAATATGATGCGATGAGGACCCAGCCATCAGGTCATAATATGCCGACTCAGACTCAAGCTGAGTGTCGATCACACCGTCACCATTGTTGGATTTCAGGCTCCGTAAAACCCATGGAGGTTCGAACTCAGGGGCGTGCGTGAAGATCCCCACCAGCTTCGGCCTCAAGATCACATGTCCATAGATCGTCAAAGGGGACTCGTTCGATCGTGGCAAAGAAGACTAACACACATATTTACCTAGGTTTGGGCTGCTCTGAAGCATAAAACCCTACTCCTGCTTTGGGTGGATTGCCTCTCAAGGAGTTTGTGGATGAACTGGTATAGTGGTGAGTAATATCGTGGGTGCTCGAGGGGTTTTGGATCTGTCCTCTCTATGGCGCAGCCTCACATCTATTTTATGGTGGCCCGGGTCCTCTTCCCTTATCACACTAGCGGGAAGGGATCCCACAATGGCCAAAGTCGAAAGGGTACATGGGGTACATTCATGCTGACGAAAGGTGGTCTTTACCTGCAAAGTAGCCGGCGGTAACGTTGAAGTGGGCTCGGCGATGACGCCCTCCCTGCAGGGACTATGGTCTTGGTCTTGTTGCAGTGGAACGAAAACCTTTGGGGGAACACCTTGGAAACCTGCATACGTCCTTGCCTCCCTTGCACCAAAGGTGCAACTATCTCCTCTACGCATGCCTGTGCCTGCCTGGCCCGTCCTGCGTCACCTCTAGCCTTGGGAGGCAGAGCGCTGCATAGAGATATCCGCCCCCCTCGGGATGGGACCCAGTGAGGACTCCCTCCTCCAGGGGTATTGGCATCGTCCTTGTTGTGAGGGCCTTGTTTTTAGTGAAGCCACGCCGTCCCGTACTAGCTGTTGAAGCGGGCAGCGTCCTGCGCTGTAGGGGGTAAGTCTGGGTACCCCCATTCCGAGGACGCCGATAGTAGCCCCCGGGACAAAGGCACGCTCGAGTTGGCTTTTGTGCAAAGCTAAAGAAGATCGCTCGGAGTGTCGTTGGCCCCAATCGCTTGTAGGCCAGCCCGTGTGTGCGATACACGGTTGGGTGTGGGCTTATCCACTCCCATGTCTGCTTGGGAACTGCCCAAGCCGAAAAAATCCGGACGTCCGGGGTCAAGGCACTATTGTTTTCCTTCCCAGTGCTCTTGATCCTTCATCCAGATCTCCATCTTGTGTGAGAGTTTCTCCAGATCTCAGCACGACACCGCCTTCTTCCTTTCTTTCTTGTCTTCGAGGACTTCTTGATGGCACTCGTTGGCAAGTCGAAGCCCGAAGCCCAGGGCTCAGTCTCAGTCTCCACCTTGCCGACACTTTCGGAGTCCGCCATAGCCAAGGACGGGGACCATGCCCGATGCTTCCGTTAACTACAGACGACACCAATAAGTGGAGGAGGACCCTGATATGGTGTGGCTCTGCGGAGCCACACATCCTAGCCGGGTCAGCATACCCTTTCTTCCTCCATAGTATCTTCTCTGGACTAGTTTTACCCTTCTCTTAGTTCTTCGTCACCATCCTTGACAACTATGGGATGTAGGTTGATGCCGCTATCCTGGCGGTTTGGAGCCAAGCCGAGGCCACCGCTGGTGAGAGCAGTGGGAAAATTGCATTACTCGAGGTGGCTCGTGACGTGGCATTGGCCGATGCGGGTGTTTGCTGAGAATCGCTGCGGTAAAGTGGAAGTTAGTCCGAAGACTCTTCGGGAGGAGAAGACTACGCGTGCGGAACATCTCCACCATGGGAGGGAGACCTCGTGTCCCACAAGGCCAAACTTGCCGAACGCGAGTCCGCACTATCCAAGGCGGCCGCCAACCACGCCATGCAGCGTGAGCGTCTAGTCTAGATGAGCGAGGAAGTAGCTGCAGAGAGGGTTCAGGTCGACGTCGGAAGGAGGCCCTTGCTATGGATCCATCGGGCGCTGCACTCCATCTGTCGGGGGGTGGGGGGTATTTGCGAAACCCATGGTAGCTCCTGAGAGTGGCATCGCGGGACTCTCTTCAAGGCATGTTGAGGTGCTCGAGGGAGCCGTCGCCAGGATGGAGACCATGTTGGAGAGCGAGTGTCGCGACCTCTTCTCTGCAGCCGCTACGCGCATCTTCAGCCACCTCTACCTTATGTGAGCCAGGGTTTCGGCTTTGGCTCCGTGATTGGCCCGGTTGATCCTGGGGTTCGCGCCGCGATGGCGACGGCCATGTAGGGCATCATGAAGGCGCTGATGAAGAAGTTTGCCTGTGTTGTCGTTCCCTTTCCTCTTGCAACTTTGGTCGTCAATGACGACAATGACAATGGCAGTGATGTCGGCGAGAGCTCCCCGTGGTCGGGGCATGCGCAACATCAGCTCCCCGCCCTAGATCTTTTCCTGCAACATTTATCGTGTATCCCTCGCGGAGGTGTTAAACTTGCCCGCGTTTTCGGAAACATTCAATGTCTGTAAAGATTGTTATAATTATGCGGTTCCCTTCCTTGCTAGCTTCCATCCTTTTTGTTGTAGTGATCTACGTCGGCCAGACCAGATCCCGCCCATATCTCAACTACCGTTGGGGCGTTCGGATCACCAAGACGAGACCAATGGTTGAGGGGCTACATGACCAGTGAGGCCCCTGGGTCGCGATGCCCAAGAGGCCCCCTTTACATACGAACATCACTCATGAAGGGAACATGGTGACGACAGGGTTAGTTTTGGAGATATGGAGCGCCTTAAGCTCTGCGTCGGCAGGGCCCGACCTCACGCATACCTCAACCGCCGTTTGGGCGTCCGGATCACTAGGATGAGATCAAGGGTGAGGGGCTGCACGAATAGTGAGGACACTTAGTCGTGATGCTTAGGGCCCCCCTTGACGTACGAGCGGCTCCCATACCTTTCATCGCCATATTTCACCTGAGAGGGATGCGGGAAGACCACGTATCAGGGACCTGGTGAGGTGGCATGCGCTAGGCCCGCCTGGCCTAAGTATAGCCCCTCGTGCAGCCCCCTCACGCTGTCATCCCAGGGGAATGCTGTGAGTTGGGGCCATGAGGAGTCGGGCTGAGGTTGGACGCAGCCGCAAGGGCACCCTCAGTTGCGAGGGCATTTCTTGGAATGATGCTGCGCTAGGCCATGCCTGGCTGACGAGTGGGCCACATCCTAGACCGCAGGCAGGCCGGGCTGGGTACCCAAGTTCCCAGAACGCCGACAATATCCCTCGGGCCCAAGGCGTGCCTAGGCCAGCTTTGGAGCGAAGCTTTGAGAGCTTCCCGAAGCGCCTTGGGCCCCAAACACCTGCGGGCCAGGTTATACATGTGTTAGTCGCTCGAGTCATGATGCCTCCGCTCCTCGAAGGCGTCAGGAACCGCGCAAGTCAAACCGGCGAGACGACTGTGCTAGTGTAGGCCATCTTTACCTTTCCTTGAATGTTGTTGAATCCTTGGGCTTCCAGTCCTTGGGTCACGCGGATGTGTCCCGACAGCGCCAAACGATGCGACGGGAGGCAGGGTCACACGTTGACGGAGCAGCCCCTTTCGGTGCCCGAGGGGCGCAGTCGCCTGCTCTCCCATGAAGCCTCGTGGGCTTGATCCCACCTATAAAGCCGCCCCCTCGTGAGGAAGCCCTTCCATCTCGCCACAACTCCAAAGAAACTCTCTTCCTCTCCTTAGCTTCTTCCTTCCCCCATGGCATCTGGTGGAAGCGCCGTTAGTGCAGGGGGGCGTGTGAGGCCGTCAGCTCCTTCGCTCTCTTCCGAAGGCAGGGGCGGGGCCCTCGGAGACGGCGAGGATCCACGAGCGCTGAACAATGGTGGGGGAGTGAGTGTTCCACCACCTCCCTTTTTCTTTGCTTGACACGTCCAATGCAATGTGCTTGACTGTCTCCTACTTCTAGGGCACCGACGGCAAAGGAACACAAGCGCGCCGAGCTTCAGGAACAAGCGAACGCGTTGCACGCTCAATGATGGGGTTATTACCCCTGGGTAGCCCAAAGCAATAGGGTTCTCTCCCCTGCTTCAAGAAAAAGTGTGGCCGGCTGCTTCCCGGCTGGCTGGCATGCAGCCAGTAGGTGCGTTGCTAGCTGGCTCGGGGACGACTGGTCAAGGTGCCGGCCCGGCCCCCGGCCGGCTAGACGCGACTGCTTGCCATTGAGCCGCCTCCTTGGTTGACCCCTGGGCAGAAAAGAACCAGTCCCGTCCCTCTACACATAGGTACACCGACACGACGGGACGCCCACGACAGGCGCCAATGTAGCGACAGTGGCCGCTGACGCACCAGCGCGCGTGGCTACAGTTCGGCCGTTCGAGCTGCTGACCTTGCTGACCACGATCGAGTGGGGCAACAGTGCCGGCACGCCCCCGCCCACTCAATTACCTGCTCTGGCATGGCTACAGTGCAACCGTCCGTACCAAAGACTTCGGCCGGCTAGCGCTAAACGACGCCACCCGGGTGACCCGTGCCGTAGTAGGTGGGCGGGGGCCAATCACGGAGCCGGTTGGCGGGCCCCAGCGGGCGACAGGACCGTGCAACTGGTGGACCCTACGGGCGATGAGACGGCTCAAGTGACGGGACCCCCTGGTCAGTTGGAGTGGCTACCATCCGGGCCCCCCATTCTGTACGTTAGGAGTATTGTAAGACGGGGGGTTGACCTATGAAACCCCCCGAACCCCCCATGCAACGGGGACGACGATTATCACGCACATACACCCATGTGACACTTCCCTCACACTCATACTTCGTAGCATAGGAAGCTGAGCCAGCTGCTCCCTCTTCCTCCTCTAGACACAGCTCTAGGAGCAACCTTGTAAACAAACCCATCCACCAACTAGACCAAGCAGGACTAGGGGTGTTACCTCGCACGGAGTGCCCTGAACCTGCATACATCGCGTGTCACCGCCACTTGTGCCTAATCCCGCACCGGAGCCCGTTGGCGTCCTTTGGCCCCAACCACCTTCGATAAGTCTACCCATGGCATCTGTCATGAGAAAACGACGATAGTGGGCGCCCACCTTGGGGTTGTATGCGGTGCTGGCCGAATTCATGCTCAAAGCAGGATCCCTCGCCATTCCCTGTCACCGCATGTCTAGGCGAAACCGCGGGCTCGTGGGGCTTGCTCCGACAGGCCCTGCGGTCAGCTCCGTTGACCTCACGCTTGACATCGACGCGCTCGCCGAGCGCTTCGGCAGGCTAAGCTTTGCCGATGCACCGGTTGCCAACGAGTACCCTAGACAGGTGCTCGTCTGCACTGATCTGCCCATGGCTGTGGGCGCACTCGCTGCGACCCAGTCGAGCAGCTCTCACGTTCGCGTGGGAGCAATGGCCATCATCTCCTCCACCTCCTCCGGTCGTGTGCGGGCTGAGGCCGGCACCACCGCAGCCCGCGTTGGCACCTCTGGGCCGCTCGGTGCGGCCCTCCGGGGCCTAAGCACTCCCATTGCCCCGACGGTAGATCCTGACGTCACCATGGCCGAGCTGGAGGTGGCTCACCGCCTCCTATTCGAGGACACCAGCCCCCTCGTGGCCACGCGGTGCCGCATGGAGGCCGCTCAGCGGGAGTACGCCTCCGCCTACAGTCTCACCCCGCCTAGCACCGAGCCCAGCTAGCGTGGGGCTGTGTGTGACCGCGGTTGTGTGGTCGTCGAAATCTTGGGCGGCAACATGCCCATCTACGACACCCCCGCAGCCAACCTGCGGGCCGCAAAAGTAGCCTACAAGGATTTGGCTACCTTGGTGGGCGAAGAACGTGCCGCACGCGAGCGTCACATCAAGGACCTCATTGACGCTACCGACACGTAGCCACATGTGCTCACGGTAGGCGGTGCCGCCTACGAAGGCTCCCGGTTTGAGCGTGAGGGCACGGGAACTGCTGGCCGTCAGCCGGCTCAGCACTCCTCCTCCCCTCGCACCTCGGGCCACCGGGTCGACGCAAGCAATCCCCGGCGCTCGCAGCTGCCGGGGAACGAGCGGTCGGCTGTAAACAGCCGGCGCACCAATAACCCGCCTCACAGCGGCTGCCAGAATGTGGCGCCAGCTGCCTGCTGCCGGGGCAGCCACGGGCACCCGCCACCCCTGCGACACGAGCCAGAACGGTCAGTTCCGCCAGTCATCCATCCCGAGCTCTCGGCCCGGCTCGGACCTCGCATCCCCCGTAGCGAGAATTACGCCCGCCTCCGCATTGACCAGCTCGCAGAGCCTGCCCTCCTCGAGGATGAGGGGTCGATTGGCCCGACATGTTTCGGCCCTCGGATACGCAACGAGCCGTTCCCTTCCTGCTTCACGCTCCCCTGTGACACACCGAAGTACAACAGGGCCGCCAAACCCAAAGACTGGTTGATCGACTACACCACCACAGTCGGCATCGCCATGGAGAACAAGTGCGTAGCCGTCCGCTATGCTCCCGTCATGCTGATCGGCTCGGCCCACACCTGGGTCAACAGCCTGGCAGCCGACAGCGTCAACACCTGGACGAACTTCAAAGAGGCCTTCGTTCGCAACTTCACCGGCACCTACAAGCGGCCTGGCCATCCCCGTGAACTAGCCATGTGCGTTCAGGGGCCGGACGAGTCCCTCCGCGACTACCTCACCTGGTGGACCGATCTCCGCAACTCCTGTGAGGGTTGCATGAGGTGCAAGCCATATAGTACTTCATAGAAGGCTGTCGTGACGGCACCCCCCTCAAGCACAAGCTCCTGTGCTTTGAGCTCGCTATGCTCGCCAAGCTCATGACGAAGGTGGACAAGACGACCCCGCCCACCAAGGCAATGCCGAAACTGTCGATGTCCCGATTGGCTGCCGACAACCAGCAGCCACAAAACAACAAGAACAAGAATGACCAACCCGACTCCCGCTACGGGAGCTGGCAGGTCACCACCATCGAGGAGCAGGAGTCGGCTGCCTAGTCTTCCAGCTAGCACCAGCGCACTAGCAAGGCTGCCTGGCAGCCCAAGCTAACATTCGAGCACATGCTCGACCTCCCCTACAAGAACCACTCTGGGGACAAGCCCTCCACACACACACTACGGCAGTGCAACTTCTCGCAGCGACTGCCCCGGTGGGACGGCCTTCTAGCTCCCCCCGCGTGCCGGCCTCGGCCCTAGCTGCTGCCCCGGCGCTGGCTCCGGTCCCGGCCCAAAACGACGGTCACCTGCACAACCAATTCGCCAACTAGCACGGCTGCAACATCGCCTTCACCAGTGAATGGACGAGCAAACATGCTCAGCGCTAGATCCATCGTGAGGTGAACGCCACCATGCCAGCAACTCCCTAGTTCCTGCACTGGTCAGAGAAGTCGGTCACCTGGAGCTTGTAGATCACCCAACTATGATGCTGAGTCCCGGTAGCTACGCCCTAGACCTCGACCCCACCATCGCCACCAAGAAGCACACCTGCCACTTCTCGCGGGTGCTGATTGATGGTGGCAGCAACATCAACATCCTCTACCTTGACACGATGCACAAGCTGGGGTTGAAAAGAGAAGACCTTCAAGCGAGCCCGATAGTTTTCCACGGCATCGTGCCGAGGGAGTCCTGCGCCCCTGTCGGCAAGATCAAGCTTGATGTCCTCTTTGGTGGCCACAATTACTTCCGCCGCGAACCGATGTTGTTCGAGGTAACGGACCTCGAGAGTCCCTACCACGTGCTGCTGGCCGACCGACTCTCGTCAAGTTCATGGCGGTCCCCCACTATGCCTACCTCAAGCTCAAGCTGCCGGTCTCGAAGGGAATCATCACCATCGCGGGAGACTACAAGATGTCGCTTGAGTGCGCTCGAGACGGCAGCCGGCTGGCCGAGGCCCCGGAGATAGCCGAGGAAAAGCGGCAGCTCGACCGGCTCGTGGCCCTCATTGCCAGCCAACCGACGGTGTCGGCTCCTCCCTCGCAGTCTGTCGGCAAGACCTCCTTCCAACTGTCCAAGGACACCAAGCAGATCCCGCTCGACCAGGCCAACCCAGTGTAGTGTGTCACCATCGCCTCCCGCCTCGATAGGAAATAGGAAGGTGAGCTCGTCGATTTCCTCCGTGAGAATCGGGACATCTTTGCATGGTCCACCAAAGACATGCCGGGTGTTCCGAGGAAGTTCGTCGAGCACAGACTACACGTCCGGCCAGACGTTAAGCCGGTCAAGCAACCCCTTTGCCGTTTCTCTGAGGAGAAGTGGCGCACTATAGGAGAAGAGATTGCCCAGCTTCTCGTAGCCGGCTTCATCATGGAAGTTTTCCACCCGCACTGGCTGGCCAACCTAGTCCTGGTGCTGAAGAAGAACAAGACCTGGCACATGTGCACCGACTACACCAGCCTGAACAAGGCATGCCCCAAGGACCCATTCGCCCTGCCGCGGATCGATCAAGTCATCGACTCCATGGTCGGCTGCGGCTTGCTGTCCTTCCTATACGCCTACTCCGGCTCAAGACCTCCTTCATCATGCCTTTCGGGGCCTACTACTATGCCACCATGTCCTTCGGCCTAAAGAACACCACCGCCACCTTCCAACGGTGCATGCAGAAGTGCCTCCTGCCTCAGATAGGCAGGAACGTCCATGTCTACGTTGATGACATCGTTATCAAGACCCAGAAGCATTTTAGTCTCCTATATGATCTTCGGGAGGACTTTGCGAACCTACGCGAGTACAAGATCAAGCTCAACCTAGAGAAGTGTGTCTTTGGCATCCCAGCTGGCCA
This sequence comes from Hordeum marinum, assembly GCA_022496015.1. NCBI lineage: Eukaryota > Viridiplantae > Streptophyta > Magnoliopsida > Poales > Poaceae > Hordeum > Hordeum marinum. The sequence goes on from CM039674.1 coordinate 174,457,312, forward strand.
GCTCCTGGGTTTCTTCGTGTCGTCTCGTCGCATCGAATCTAACCCAGAGAAGATTAGTGCGAAAGAGCGCATGCCCAAGCCGACCCGGCTCCGCGACGTCCAGAAGTTCACCGGCTGCCTCACCTTGCTCAGCCGGTTCATCAGCGGACTGGGGAGGAATGCCCAGCCTATCTACGGGCTCCTTCGCAAGACGGCTCCGGTCAAGTCAGTCCGCACAAAGAAGCCGGGCATGTTCGACTGGCCTAACGAGGCGGACGAGGCCTTCCGCGGCATCAAGCGGGCTCTCACCCGCGCGCCCATCCTGGCCGCGCTGGCTGAGAAGGAGGCCTTGCTCGCCTACATCGCGGCGACAACTTGCATCATCAACGTCGTCTTGGTGGTCGAGCCGACGGATGAGGGCCTATCTCTGTCAGTCTAGCGTCCCATCTACTACCTCAGCGAGGTCCTCTCCGCCTCCAAGCAAAACTACCCCAACTACCAAAAGATGTGCTATGGCATATTCACCACCAAGAAGGTTAAGCGGTACTTCCAGGAGCACATCATTACCATAGTGAGCACGGCCCCACTAGGCGAGATCATGAGTCGCTGGGACTCAACCGGCCGGATCGCCAAATGGGTCATCGCCCTTGCCGACCACGAGATCCGGTATGAGCCGCGTACCGCCATCAAGTTGCAGGTGTTGGCCGACTTCCTCGTCGACTGGGTGGAGACCGAGTTCATTCGCCTCGCACAGACTCCACGCATTGGCGAATGCATTTCGACAGCTCAAAAGTGAGGACCGGCCTAGGTGCCGGCATAGTCCTCTCCTCTCCAAAAGGTGACCAGCTCAAGTACGCCCTCCAGATCCACTTCACCGCCTCCAATAATGTGGCCGAATACGAGGCCATCATCCACGGGCTCCGGATTGCCAAGGAGATCGGCATCAGGCGCATCCTATGCTTCGGCGACTCCGACCGCATGGTGCAGCAGGTTTCGGGCGAATGGGATGCCAGGGACGCCAACATGGCCACCTACCGCTTCCTCATACATCATCTCACCGGCTCCTTCGAGGGCTGTGAGTTCCACCACGTCCCATGGGCGGACAATGAGGCAGATGACGCGCTGGTGAAGATCGGCTCCACCCGGCAGGCTATCCCAGCCGGCATCTCCCTCTAGTGGCTGCTCAAACCGTCGATCAAGCCCTCCCTGAAATCAGAGTCCACCTTTAGGCCGGCTGACGCTACCGGCCCGCCGGCAGCTCCGGCTGCTCTCTCGGCGACCTCAGTGCCGGCTCCATCAACCTCGGCTGCCTTGTCGGCACCAGATGAGCCGGCTGCATCCGACGCAGCCGTCTTCAATGCCACGACTGTCATGATGACAGTCGATGCCCCATCGGTCGTCCCCGTCCCGGGGGCGGGCGAGCCGGTCCTGGGGACTGACCACCCAGGCCTGGGGTCTCCCAAGCCGGTCCCCGTCTTAGCTCCCTCATTGGCCCAGCCCATCCTGGCATTCCTTCTGCCCGGTGAGCTTGCCCCGGATGAGGCCACGACAAGACAAATTCAGCGCTGGGCCTTGGCCTATAGCATCATCAATCGCGAGCTCGTCCACTGCAGCACCACCGGCGTCTTCCAAAGGTGCGTCAAGCCAGAAAAGGGTCAGGAAATCATCCACCAGGGCGAGTGAGGGCACCACGCCGCCTCGAGGATCCTGGTGGCCAAGGACTTCCGCCACGGTTTCTACTAGCTGACCGCCTTGGAGGCAGCCAAGAAGTTGGTCGACGAATGCGAGGGCTACCAGCGTTTCAGCATGAAGAGCCACCTACCGGCCTCTGCCCTCCAGACCATTCCCCTCTTGTGGCCTTTCGCTGTCTAGGGGCTGGACATGGTGGTTCCCTTCAAGAACGCACGAGGCGGCATGACGCATCTGCTAGTGGCCATCGACAAATTCACCAGGTGGATCGAGGCCGGGCTGATCAAGAAGCTGGATGGCCCCACGGCCGTCCGGTTCATCATGACATCATGGTATGCTATGACGTCCCCCATAGCATCATCACTGATAATGGCACGAACTTTGCCAAGGGCGCGCTTGCACGTTTCTGCTCCAAGTAGGACATTCGGCTCGACCTGGCATCTGTCGCTCACCTACAATCAAACGGCCTAGTCGAGATGGCAAACGGGCTAATCCTGTCCAACATCAAGGCCCGGCTCATAATGCCGCTGGTGAGGTCAGCCGGCTGCTAGCTATCCTTTGGACCCTCAGGACCACTCCCAACCGATCAACCGACTGCACACCCTTCTTCCTTCTGTATGCGTCCGAGGCGATCATTCCCATCGATATCGAGTTAGACTCGCCACGGGTCGCCCTATACACAGAGAAGGACACAAAGGACCCGAGAGAGGATGGCGTCTACCTACTCGAAATAGCCCGCGAACTGGCGTTGAGCCGGATGGCCATCTATGAGCAGAAGCTCCGGTACTACCACAACAAATGGATCCGACCGCTCTCCTTAAGCGAAGGTGACCTGGTGCTCAGGCGGATCCAGCGGCCAGCCGGCCAGCACAAGCTATCCTCCCGATGGGAGGGCCCGTTCATCATCAGCAAGGCACCACACAACAATGCATACTACCTAATAGATGCCTAGAAGCCGCAGAAGCGCAAGAGAGACGCCTCCGGCGAGGAGACCGAGCACCCATGGAATGGGGCGCTAGTTCGTCCGTTTTACTGCAAACAAAACAAGTGTATGTGTGTATCCCTCCCCTTTTCATTTCCCTCCAAGGTTTCCTCACTCACCGGCTACTAGACCTGGCTCCCGGGCCCGGGGGCTCTCCGACTGGTCCTAGACCGCCTCTCCCAAAACCGACCAAGTAGTGTGAGCTAAGCATGCCCTCCCACCCCCTAGCTACAACTGTCTCCCGGCAGTCCGGCTGGCCGGGCCTTGGGACGGCGAAACTTAGTGCACACAACAAATCGATCACAAGGGGGTTGCCGGCTAGGTCTAGCCGTACTACCGCCTCGCCTCTGCCACTCAACTTACCCAAAAAACTCTGGTGGTTCCTAAGCTTAGAACTAGCTCCCTCGAGGCAGACACCCCGACCCACCTACAGACCGGCTCCCGGCTGTCGGGCTGGCGGGGTCGAGCAGACGGAACCAAGGGAGCAAACAATGGTAAGGACGAGCCGGCACGCATGATAAGCAAACACATTAAGCATTCAGAACACAAACTTAAAATAAAAAAGGCCTACGGACATTACGATTCATTACAATACACCCCTAGTGGGTGGACTTGAGTCTAACATGCAGAAAAAACAAAATAAAAGCAAAGACGCCCTAGGGATCAGGCCACCGACGCGTTAGTAGCCGACGCATCCCCGGTTGGCTTGACTCTTGGCCTTTGGGTTGGCTTCCTTGGCCTTCGGTGCAGCCACCACGGTCCCAGCCGTCTCGGTGCTGGAGTCGGTGCTCTCATCGGCAACCTCCTCATCCTACGGACCTCGGGTGTTGCCGGAGGAGTACTCGGATACCAGCTCCCTGTCCTCACCAAGTGCCGGAAGGAGCTCGTCCGGGTCGATGTAAGACGCGAGCTCATTGGCCCGGTGAACAAGGACGGGCTCGTGGGCCGCCCGCTCCTCGGCCGGCTCGTCCCGCATAGTGGCCGCCGGTCCAAGTAAACGCAGTGGTACCATGAGGTGACGAACCGGAGCTCCATATGCGCGCCGGCTTGAGCCGCCGACACCTTCCGAACCTCAAGTCGGGCCACGATGTGCTCCTGCCAGAAAGCCACGCGGCTCTCCCGAGCTCCACGGCCTGGCCACAAGGCAACGATGACGTCCTTCCCGGCCGTCTTCGGCCGCTCCACGCTCTGCTCGAGGTGGATCAGCCAGTTTTCTATGGCGAGCCCAGGCTCATCCATATCCCAAGCGGCATCCCCCTCGATGGTGCGTCCGAGCGCCCAGAGATACTCCTGGTGCTCCTCGACAGCATGCTCAGCGTGCCGCTGGGTTTCTGGGAAGCGTCGTAGAGAAGAAGATGAAGAATGAGAAGAGGGCAACTCAAGACCAAGAAGAAAGTAGCCGGCTGAAAAAGAAAACCTGGTACTTACGCTCGATGGAGTCGTCTAGCTCAATGGCGAAGTGGAGCGATGAGTCCTGCTCTGACGCCAGCGCCGCCTCCGCCTCGACGAGGGAAACCCTTCACTCCTTGAGCGTCCTCTCGAGGCTGGTCATCTCATTTTGGAGGGCGGCGGTCCGTTGGGCGGCATCAGTCACCTCCTTGGCGGCTTTATCCTTGGCCATCACATCCCGCGCCACGTCGGCCTTCAGACGGTCCTGGGCCGCCTACTCATCCACCAGCAGGGCGCCCATCCGGTCCCTCTCCCGGGGGCTACGCCCCGCACAAGACCAAACGTACCTCGCACCCATGCTAGCTCCTCTTCCATCTTGTAGAAGCCGTTCTTGCCATGGTTGTGGATGGAAACCACCTCATGAAACAGCTCAGGCCGCCGGGCGTTCCCCGCCATCCATAGGAAGTCAAAATCAGAAGACACAGAAGGAGATCCGGCCCGGCTGCCCCGCAGGCAGTTAGCCGGCCCGCATCCCGAGGGCTACACCCAGTGGGTGCGCTTCCGCGCCCCACTGGAAATTTCAACAAGGATAACGACCCTTACCTCTGTGCGCCTCAGGGTGCTGTCGGCCGCCTCCGCGAACCGGGCTAGCTCCTGGTAACAGCACTCCAGGACGCTCCCGAACTCCCCGAATGCGGGGATCGGGCAGCTTACCGGGGGAGCCGGAAGGGTAGGGACAGGCGCCAGTACCTCCCAGTCCCGGATCATGTCGACCATGGACCTCCAGGTCCGTCTATCATCGCTGCCCAACCCGACGTTCGCCACGATGCTGGCCGCCAAGGGAGGGGTGATGACAGCGAGGGCACGGGAATCGGTCCCCAGTTGCCCCTCGCTCGGTGTTGTTGCTGCCTCCTCCTCCTGTCGGCCCGACGCAACGATCGCGACGGATGGTGCCTTCGTCTCCATGGCCGGCGCCTCCGGCTCCAAGTGTATACTGCCCGCTCATTGTTACGGGAGAGTGTAATGGCCGTAGATAGCTGGGCAAGCCCCTGGGCGTCGGGCCCGATAGCTCCCAACTCCGTCAAGAACCATCCCATGAATTTTTGCTTAGTTGTGCACCCCTATGAGCCAAACCCGAATGCATTGTTCCTCGTGTAGCTGCAAGATTACACTCCCGCAGCCCAAACATGAGTACAATGCATCTGGCGCAGCCGTAAGTGTGTTTTTTGGTGAAGCGACCTCATGAGGCGTTTGGGCGGTGACCGTGCAGTGCCTCGGGAGCTGTAACAGCCCGTGACCAACGCTCTAGAAGATTCCCCTTTTGTTCCATTCTCCTCGTGTGACTCATTTGGTTGTCGCATTCATCATTGCATCGTGCGCATCATCTGCATAGCATCATCACTCATTTTTTTAAACATGCATCCGTGAGTAGCTATCGGTTCTCTCCATTACTGTTGTTGACCATTTCGAGACCAACCTCACATGCAAGCGCGTGTGACATTGATTAAAATATTATTTCATAGTGCGTATAAATTATTCCCGGATTGGGTCGCAATGTGGCGTGCGGTCTTGTTATATTGTATGTAGACTGCTTGCCAAATTTCATCGCATTCCAAGTTCATTTGACACCCGAACAGTCAACCATAGTAGTGTGGTCATTTGTTTATTAGCGGTCGTTTTGGTGTTGTAAAACTTTGTCACGGGCCACAATTCTTCCTCTCATCCCCACCTATCCCAACTACACACCCCACTAGCCCAACCTAGCTTGCCCTCCGTTCGTGGTCATGGGATCGCGATCGGACGGACAAGGTTCATCTGACCTAGCCACCTCCCCTATATATAACCACCCCATGGAGAGAGCCCCCTCACTCTATAGGGTTTCCCCCACGTAAAAATGCAGACACACCCCTAGAAAACCCCACCTGCTAGATCGACCTCCCTCCAATGCCACAGCCCTAGCCACACAACCAAATCTGGCCCTCAGATCTGAAATCTGGGGCTTAGATTCATCCAAATCCCCACGTACCGGACATGTCCAAGGTCAAATCGTACATGTCTGACGAACACAGAGCCGCCCGAGCCGCAGCCCCAAGCCCCGTCACGCCCATTGCTGCGTCGTCCCTTCGCCTCCCCGCCGATAGCGCCCCTTGCCGGTCCCTCCTCCCGTAGCTCGCCTCACCAGTCCTTGTTGTCGCCGCCGCCCCCAACAGCTTTGACGGCGCGAGCGCCACCATGGCCGGGCCGACATGGAGCCCCCGACCCCAAGCCTACCGACCGACCGCCTCCCCAAGCACCATCGGTCGCCTCCGCGCTAGACCCGGCGAGCCCGGCCCGGATCCATGCCTCGCCGCTGGTTCCCCTCGCCGACGTAGCCCCGCGTCGCAGCCTCTGTTGCCGATGCACCGCCGCCATGTCCGACCGCCTCCAACCCCGAGCCGGAAGAGGATTCGTGCCTGCGTGGGCCTCGCAAGCCACCGGCCCAGCTCCTTGCCTCTGCCCAGCCTCCTCTCCAATCTGGGCCCAGCCCACTAGGTGAGCCCCCAGCCCCGACTATCCCTCGCCTACGGTGCTATTATTCTATATGCTCATGTGGTTGGCCCAGTCTTTCCAAATTCGGGTTGTTACCTTTTTTCTGTTAACGAATTTGTGAATTAACGAGTGAATAATAAAATTACAGAAAAACCCACTATCTTCATCCATTTAATATCTCACAAACCATGCATCGTCTGTAAAAACTTTATATATGTAAAATGACTATAATTTCGTGTAGATTCACAATTTCCAACTTTCACACATGGTTAAAATGTTTAACTTCCTGGTTAGAAGCAATTTGCGTAAATGCCATGTAAAATGGATTGTTTAATAACTTTTGATCCATGACTCCGATGCAAATGTTTTATCTATTTAACTTGACTAGAAAAATGTGTAGAATCTCATGCTGACCTTTATTTTTGTGAGAGCCTGACTTAATAGGAATAAGAGACTACTCATATCAACAAGGAATTCCTTCTTTTCCGAGAGCCCACTCGAAAAGAACTCCAAAGTTAGGCGTGCTTGGCTTGGAGCGATTCTAGGATGGGTGACCGACCGGGATGTTGGTCCGAGGTGCGCACGAGTGAGGACAAAATGCGCAGGAAAGACTGGTGTTTGTCTGTGGGGCCAGTCTAGATCCCGCCAGGCGTAACGGGGTGTTACAATTTTGCTTTTTAACAACTCTAAAATATCCTTAGGATAGATTTGGTCCAATTTCAAAATTAACATATGGGGTCATTTCGGAAATGCTATAAGTTGCTTTCAGCTTCATTTAATATGCCTAGATGTTGTAGTTGTTTATGCTTCACCTCTTGCCATGTTTAACAATATTTAATATTGTCGTGTACCTAAATGAGAGTGAACTAAATAATTGATTGTGTAGTTTGAAAATATGCAACTCGTTGCAAATTGAGCTTCACTTAATGTGTAGTATTTGTTTGTTGTGATTGCCATGCCTTGCATAATTAAACTGGACATGCATCATGTTTGTTTGTGCATAATGTCATGCATATGTTGTGGTGTTCCTCGTGTGTTGATAGTTGTTTTTGTATTGTTCCTTCTTGATAGAGTTCCCAAAGCATTCGGAGTGTGAGGATTCATTCGACTATGTTGGCTCATCTTCTTCATGGACTCATTCTTCTTCCAAGTGGGATCTCAGGCAAGATGACACATTTCCATGGATACCACTACTATCATTTCTATGCTAGTTGTCCCGCTTTTATCATTATGTCTTGCTAGCTACCACTTGTTTCTCAAGCCTCCCAACATTGCCTTGATAAGCCTCTAACCTCCAACTCCCAGCAAACCATTGTTTGTCTATGTTACCGCTTGCTCAGCCCTTCTTATAGCATTTCTAGCTGCAGGTGCAATTGCTTCCATGTGAAAACATGGAAATTCTTTTGTTATCACAATGTTATAGTTATTTAATTTAATGCAAAAATATACTTGGTAAAGTTTGGAAGGCTTGGCCTTTTGCTCGGCATTGTGACCCACTCTTGCTGCCCTAGTTACTTGTGAACCGGTGTTATGGTCCATAATTAAGCGCTCCTAACATGCTCGGTGTTGTTATGGGGACCTCTTGATTTTCTTTTTAGGATAAAGCTGGCCTGGCAAGGCCCAACATTGATACTACATTTGCCTAATAAGTAAAAAAATTACATAGGGACTTTCCGGACCCCAAGGATCTTTAATCAACAACCCGGGCCACTGCTCCTCATGAGTGTTGGTCCAAACGAGAATCATGTGCGGGGCCAACCCGGGGCAACTCTGGTGATTTCTATTAGGCCACTGTATGTTGCGCTCATCTAACCATGTCCTGAGATCGAGATACGCGGCTCCTATTGGGTTCGTCGACATGCCGTGCAGCCTTACTGGATTTGTTTTACCTTTCTCAAATGTCTTGCACGAGGAATGCCGTTTTACTTTGGGCTATCTCGAGGTGTGCTCTTCCTGTGGAATTGCCTCTGAAGATCACGAGATCCATGGTCGAGGTTATTCTCGTGGCGTGTGTTTAATTTGTGATGGATTAGTTGGAGCACCCCTACAGGGTTAAATCTTTCAAAAAGTTGTGCCCGCGGTTATGTGGCAAACTTGAAAACTTTGTTTAACACACAGTCATAGTAAACTTCAAGTAAACTCCAATAAAATACACCAATCGTGTGCGTGACTGTGACAGTCTCTTATCGCGAGTCCTTATTCGAGAGAGAACACGGTGGGGTTATGTTTGACGTAAGTAGGTGTTCATGATCAGTTAGTGATCATTACTAGTTCACGTCCGTTATGCGTAGACCACCATAATTTACTTTCTGTATTCGTGAGTTAGCCACTCAAATAAATGATTAGTCACTTGCTGCAGCCTCACCACTTAACCTTACCTCACCCATTAAGCTTTAATAGTCTCTATACCCTTGGAATGAGATTGCTGAGTCCCTATGACTCACAGATTACTACAACAACAGTTAGAGGTAGAGGTAATGCGATTATTTGACATGAGCATGATGCTTGTTTGTTTTGGAGTTCTTCTTCTTCTTCTTCATCAATCTGGAAGTGTTGTAGGCGGCAGCCTGTGATAGCAAGGATGGATGTCATTTTGTGGTTTGATTTCGTTGGTAGTTGGACCCTGCTCTTATGTATGATGTTTGAATATGTTGCTGTATTGATGTGATATTGATGTAGCTTGTGGCGAGTGTAAGCCAATTCCATATACTCATCTCTTTTGTACATGTACTTGTAATGATATCCATTCTTGCAACATGACTAGATGCGCTTCTATATCTATCGAGGCCCTCGTGCCGAAATAAGGCTTGGATCACATCTTGGGCGTGACAAGTTGGTATCAGAGCCTGTACCGACCTAGGAGCCCCCTTGATTGATGGAACTTGGTTGAGTCGAGTCTTTTGAAAAACTATATTGAGTCTAGTTATATCAGAGAGTAGGATTCTTTTTACTCCTCTTCTATACTCTAGTGAGGAATCACGACTTAGAAATTTTGATTCAACCCTCTTCTCACTCAATTTTTTTGTTAGGATCATGCGGGTATTTTTGGAAACTATATGATACCAATGTGAAGGAATTATGTCATGGTGCCTCCTGTTATCAAGGAGTAGAGCTTCGAGGGATTTTTGCACATCGTTATCATTCGGTTACCTTAGTATCTCAGGATGGAGGATGTTTGAAATTGCTTCAATACTTCTCGTGCCGAGATAAGGTCAGAGTCACCCAATACTAGGGAGGCTTCCGGGATACTGTCGTGTTTCGTATCGTTGTGTTTTCGAGGGTCCGAGAGAGATGGTGTGTTGAAGCCTCTGGTTATGTGTTGACAAATGGATACAGTCGGAGTGTAGGGCTTGTTAGTTGTGTCAGAAATTTTGTGTCCCTGCATCCCCAACACCCGATTGCATAACCAAGAAGATTTTGAGAATTCTTAGGTGGGAATTCAAGTAGTTACCTGGGCTATCTTCCAACAGATCATGATGTAAGGTTGGGGTTTGACATCTAGTGGAGTCGTTTGTTCACGGTCTTTCTTACAGAGGAGAATCTCGATATATGTCATGAGATATGCTTTGTCAAGCGCTGTATTTCGCTATGCCCAGGGAGCATATTCGAGCGTCATTTCAATATTACAATCCAAAGTACGATCGAGCCCGTGCGAACCTTACCATCCTTGTATCTCTATCATGAATTTGTTCTGGCTTGCTTCGTAAGCCTCATCCTTTGTTTTGTTTTGTATATGTTAATTCGATTTGCTTCAATGTCAAGTGGTGGTTTCATATCTTTTCTATGTAGTGTTCTCATATTTTACGGCAATGCTAATCATTTTGTTCAACTGGAGTTGTCTTGATTTTTTTTCAACCGGTGCACTTCTCTTATGTTTGCAAGATCAATCTCCAATATTTGCAAGATCAATCCTCATATTTCATTTTGGAGTTTTCTCATATGTTCCAAGTTTTCTTTGTTTTCCCCACCCTCCCACCCTTTTTCTTCAATGATCAAATTCTCATCCAGTGCCTTTCTTTTCATGAAATGCTTCCGCTATCTTTCTTTTGTATCGTATCCGGTGATTCATTGTGAAGATCCTCAAGTGATTTGAATTCATCATTTCTTTATTCTTTTTTTCATTCCCAACGCAATCAATTCAAGCTCTAGGTATTCATCATATCCTTTCTTATTTGTTCAATGATTGCCCATGTTGGGAATTCTTATTCAAGCCTCTCTTGTTTTTTGACCTCTCTCAATTTTATCCAGAGTTTTCAGTATATCTCAAAAGACTTTCATTTCCATTCATATCCTCTTTAATTATTTCGAGGTTCTCACTTCATCATGTTTTCGTTGTAATGGTGTAATCTCTCTTTCTAAGCAATCTTTCAACGGTGATTTCTTTTCATTGGGCCCATAACCCACAGGTTTTTCCCTAGTATCTTACCCCACTCTTCTAATATTTTTCGGAGATGTTCTCAAGTTCTCTTCTAATATGACGTCAGAATGAATTTCATCAGTCATATTCCTTCTCCAAGATCGCTTATAAATATTTTTTATCGTTGGCTCAACCTTTCATTATTCATTCTTCAGGAGTATCTCAATAATTCATGGTGTTGCTTCTCGTCATTATTCTCAACAATGAAGACCGAAGGAGAGTTTCTGTTAAATCATTTTTCATTCTTCCAAAGATTCATGGTTTCAGCTTGTTACTATCATCTCAAATTATTTTTGATCATGAGTAATTCCATCCTTTTCTAACAGGTGCATTCCAGATTTGCTCTCATTTCTCGATCCTCCAAAGGCCATCATTTCAGAAGATTTCTTCATTATTAGCTTTCAGCTTTCGTTCTCAAATTCTTCTCAATTGTTGTCCCTTCGTTCATATCTCAATTATTCTAGTGCCTTGTGAAGTTCTCTATTAGGTGGATCATGCTCCCTTCATTCTCATGTTATGCCATTCATTTGTAGTATCCTCTCTAGTTCCAAATTCTTACCGGTGGTTCGTTCAAGAGTTCTTCAACTTCATGCTATGTCTCTTCAATTTTTCAAGAAGAATAAGTTGTGTGCTAAATCCATTGGTTGTCATCAATTTAGCTTGATAAAGGATAAGAATAACATAATTCTGATTCTAGTTTCATCAAGGAAATTTCAATCCTTCTTCTGGAGTTTTCATGGCATCAAATTGTTGGTTATAAGTTGTTCATCTCTTCCTTTCGGAGTTCCATGTTTTTCTCAATCATCTCTTCAAGAAGCTTCATCTAAATCTTTGCAACATCATAATCTATTCTTTTCAACTGCATTCTTTTGATCGTCCTTTCATCCCGGTGTTCCCCAAGAGGTCCTTCATACTAGTTTGTTAAGTATGTAATTCTTCTCGAAGTGTTCTTCAAGATTCTTGTTGGAGGTGCTAAAGTGTTCTTTATCTTGGATTTCTAAGATCAATTCATTCTCATTCTCTTTTGAGATGGTTTTATTAAATTCTCGAGGAGTCTCAAAGGTAAATTGTCAAGAACGATATAAGTAAACTCATCATGTGTTCTCGGCGTTATCTTGGGTTGGATGTCACCCAAAGCATTTCCTAAGGATTGTTGTGATCGTGGTGTCATAGATGACCCAAGTTTTATCCTTGTTCTATTGGTGAAATAAGTTTTGCATATCTTGTTGCTCTCAAGCAATCTAGTGTTTCTGTTGTGGCGGGTTGTCACCTCATAATTTTGAGATGTTTTCCAGAAGCCCATAACAAGCCATTCTTTTCGTTATTGATTCTCCATCGGCTCCTTTCTATCCTTCCATCCAAAGGTGCCTTCAAATTCAATTGTGGTAGAAATATGTCATTTTGTTCTCCATTACTTCCTTTCCAATGATCCCGTTTATATTTGTCTGATCAGGAGGTGCTCTCTTCGATTCATTGTCTCTATTTACAAAGATCATATTCTTTTGCTCATCCATTTGACCGGAGTGTTGTGTTCTCTTTTCAAGTTCCCCCATCATATCAATTTTTCGTCTCTATCCTACCGTAGTGCTAGGGAAATTTCTTTTGAATTGTTGCTTGTTCCTCATGTCGTTCTTCATCTCTTTCGAACCTTCATGGTTCATTGGTTTCACTCATTTGTCATAGAAGCAACTAAGTTTAGCTCTTGCTCTTTCTCTTCCCATTTTCAGTCTAGATCCCGGGACCAGATGCTCATGTAGTGGAGGAGAGTTTAACATCCCGAGACCGACGCTCTAGAAGATTCCCCTTTTATTACATTCTCGGCGTGTGATTCATTTGGTTGTCACATTCATCATTGCATCATTCCCATCATCTGCATAGTATCGTCACTCGTTTTTGAAAACTTGCATCCACGAGTAGCTGTCGGTTCTCTCCATTAGTGTCGCTAACCATTTCGAGACCAACTTCACAGGCAAGCGCCCGCGGCATCGATAAAAATATTATTTTAAATTGCGTATAAAATATTCCCGGGTTGGGTTGAAACATTGCATGTGGTCTTGTTATATTGTTGGTAAACCAGTACCTGCCAAATTTTGTCGCATGCTGAGGTCATTTGATACCCAAACGGTCAAGCGTAGTAGTGCGGTCATCGATTTATTAGCGGTCGTTTCGGTGTTTTAAAATTTTGTCACGGGACACAATTCTTCTTCTCGTCCCCACCTATCCCAACTACACACCCCACTATCCCAACCTAGCTTGCCCTCCGTTCGTGGTCATTCGATCGCGATTGGACGGACGAGGTCCGTCCCACCTAGCCACCTCCCCTATATAAAACCACCCCATGTAGAGAGACCCCTCACTCTCTAGGGTTTCCCCCATGTAAAACTGCAGCGACACCCCTAGAAAACCCGACCTGCTACCTCCACCTCCCTTCATTCCTGTAGCCCTAGCCACCCAGCCAAATCTGGACCTCAGATCTGAAATCTAGGGCTCAGATTTGTCCACATCCCCACCTACTGGACATGTCCGTGGTCAAATCTGACATGTCCCATGACCACAAAGCCACCTAAGCCACATCCCCAAGCCCCATCGCGCCCATGGCCGTGTCGTCCCTTTGCCTCCCCGCCGATAGCGCCCCTTGCCGGTCCCTCCTCCCGTAGCTCGTTGCCGCCCCCAGCAGCTTCGCCGGTGTGAGCGCCACCATGGCCGGGCTGATGTGGAGCCCCCAACCCCAAGCCTACCAAAACGACTGCCTCCCCAAGCACCGCCGGTCGCCTCGTCGCTAGATCAGGCGAGCCCGACCAGGATCCGTGCCCCGCCGGTGTAGCTCCGCGTCACAGCCTCCGTCGCCGGTGCACCGTCGCCATGGCCGGCCGCCTCCAACCCAGAGCGGGACGAGGAGTCGCGCCCGAGTGCTCGCTAGGCCGTCGCCCTAGCGCTTGCGTGGGCCTCGCAAGACGCTGGCCTAGCTCCCCGCCTCTACCCAGCCTCCTCTCCGATCTGGGCCCAGCCCACTAGGTGAGCCCCCAGCCCCGGCTATCCATTTCCCATGGTGCTATTTTTGCTATGTTATGCTCATGTGGTTGGCCCAGTCTTTCCAGATTCGGCCCATTACCTTTTTTTCTGTTAACGAATTTGTCAAGTAACAAGTGAATAATAAAATTGCAGAAAAAAACCTATCTTCATGGATTTAATATCCCACAAACCGTGCATCGTGTGTAAAAACTTTATATATGTCAAATGACTAGAATTTCGTGTAGATTAACAAATTCCAACTTTGACACATGGTTAAAATGTTTAACTTTCTGGTTTCATGCAATTTGCGTAAATGCCATGTAAAATGGATTGTTTAATAACTTTTAATTCGTGACTCTGATGCAAATGTTTTATATATGTAACTTGACTAGAAAAATGTGCAGAATCTCATGCTAACAATTATTTTGCTGTTTAACAACTCTAAATATGGACAGATCTTGTCCAATTTCGAAATTAACATATGGGGTCATTTAGGAAATGCTATAAGTTGCTTTCGGACTTGTTTAATATGCCTAGATGTTGTAGTTGTTTATGCTTCACCTCTTGCCATGTTTCACAACATTTAATATTGTCGTGTACCTAAATGAGAGTGAACTATAAAATTGATTGTGGAGTTTCGTCAATATGCAACTCGTTGCATGTTGAGCTTCACTTAATGTGTAGTATTTGTTTGTTGTGGTTGCCATGCGTTGCATAATTAAACCGGACATGCATCAAGTTTGTTTGCGCATCATGTCATGCATATGTTGTGGTGTTTCTCGTGTGTTGTTTGTTGTTTCGGTATTGTTCCTTCTCGATAGAGTTCCAAAATTGTTCGGAGTGTGAGGATTCGTTTGACTACATTGGCTCGTCTTCTTCATGGACTCGTTCTTCTTCCAAGTGGGATCTCAGGCAAGATGACACATTTCCCTGGATAACACTACTATCATTGCTATGCTAATTGTCCTGCTTTTTTCTTTATGCCTTGCAACCTACCACTTGTTTGTCAAGCCTCCTAGCATTTCCTTGACAAGCCTCTAACCTCGACCTCCCAGCAAACCATTGTTTGGTTATGTTACCGCTTGCCCAGCCCGTCTTAAAGCGTTTCTAGCTGCAGTTGCAATAGCTTCCATGTGACAACATGGACATTCTATTGTTACCATAATATTATTGTTATTTAATTGAATGCACATATATACTGGGTAAAGGGTGGAAGACTTTGCCTTTTTCTCGGTGCCCTACTTACTTGTGAACCGGTGTTATGTTCATAATATTGCGCTCCTAACATGCTTGGTGTTGTCATGGGGACCCCCTTGATTTTTGTTTTAGGATAAAGCTTGTCTGGCGAGGCCCAACATTGGTACTACATTTGCCTAATAACTAATAAAATTGCATAGGGACTTTCTAGACCCCGAGGATCTTTAATTAACAACCCGGGCCAGTGATCCTCATTAGTGTTGGTCCAAACTAGAGTCGTGTGTGGGGCCAACACGGGGCAACTCGGGTGATTTCTATCAGGCCACTATACGCTATGCTCATCTGGTCGTGTCCTGAGAACGAGATACATGGATCCTGTCAGCTTCGTCGACATGCCATGTGGCCTTGTTAATTTGTTTTCCCTTTCTCGAATGTCTTGCGCGAGGAATTCCGTTTTACTTTGGGCTATCTCGAGGTCTGGTCTTCCTATGGAATTCCCTAAGAAGATCACGAGGTTCGTGGTTAATTTGTTATGGATTAGTTGGAGCATCCCTATAGGGTTAAATCTTTCAAAAAGCCGTGCCCGCGATTATGTGGCAATCTTGGAAACTTTGTTTAACACCTGGTCATATTAAACTTGAGGTAAACTCTAGTAAAATACACCAACCGTGTGCGTAACCGTGACTATCTCTTCTTGCAAGTCCTTATCCGAGAGAGAACACGGTGGGGTTATGTTTGACGTAAGTAGGTGTTCAAGATCAGTTAGTGATCATTACTAGTTCACGTCTCTTATGAGTCGACCACCATACTTTACTTTCTGTATTCGTAAGTTAGCCACTCAAACAAATGCTTAGTCACTTGCTGCAGCCTCACCAGTTGACATTACCTCACTCATTAAGCTTTAATAGTCTTGATACCCTTGGAAATGAGATTGCTGAGTCCCTATGGCTCAAAGATTACTACAACAACAGTTGCAGGTACAGGTAATGCAATGATTTGATGTCAGCGTGATGCTTGTTTGATTTGGAGTTGTTCTTCTTCTTCATTGATCTAGGATGGGTTCCAGGCGGTAGCCTATGATAGCAAGGATGGATGCCATTTTGTCATTTGATTTCATCCGTAGTCGGACCTTGCTCTTATATATGATGTTTGAACAAGTTATTGTAATGATGTGACATTGATGTAGCTTGTGGCGAGTGTAAGCCAATTCCATATACTCATCTCTTTTGTACATGTACTTGTAATGATATCCATTCTTGCAACACGACGAGATGCGCTTCTATCCCTATCGAGGCCTTCGTGCTGAAATAAGGATAGGATCGTATCTTGGGCATGACAGGAGCCTCGTGAGGCCTGACCTCTCGAGGCTGCGCTGATATTCTAGTTGTCGCGGGTGGCTCACGTTACCTGTGTCTTGCTGCCTTACCCCAGGGCATCATCCCCGATACCCCAGGATTTGGCTTGGCGATGCTTGCTTGCGGGGGGCGGCAGCTCACGCCGCGCCCCCAGGGGTCCGATGGCGTCTCCCTCTCTACGGCTTGCATCGTCCGTGTTGGAGATATGCCCTAGAGGCAATCATGTATGATGATATTTACTATGTGTTTAAGAATAAAGATAGTCCATGGACATTATCATTGATGTGTATTAACAAGTACGTGACTTTTTTGTGAGACTATGCATTGTATGATAATTGTCCTAAATGGACCCTAGTCCAAAGGGTTGTTTGGACACACAACTAATCAGACTAGCATATCACATAGTGGATGGTTCGGTCTCACTGACCATGTAGCATTGGATGCTAGCTGGATAATATGGACTCGAAAAGGTCTGGTCAGATTCGACATAGTCGGATCCGAGTCGTGATAAGGTTTGAGTTGGACAGACCAAACTATGAGACGCATCAATAGTTCATCTATGAGTCTATAGTACAACATACGTTATATGTCCTAAGACCTGAGCTGGAGCATGTACTTGGTATGGTGACAAACTTGCTTTGGGCCGACCAAACGCTACTCCATGACTTGGTAGTTACAAAGGTAGGTTTTCGGTTTGTCCATACCCATGATACGAGACATGGTCGAGCAAGATGGGATTTGCACCTCCGATCAGGAGAGATATACTCTGGGCCCCTCGGGTGATCCGACCTGGATAAGCATGGCCATGCGATGAGGATTATGAGATAATCTTAATGTTGTTCGGATTCACCAGAACGAGAAAGAGGTCATGCTACAACAAGGGTGACTATATCGCCTTGTGCACCACAACATATATCATGTGGCAAAGGGAACAGAAATGTGAAGTATAGGTTCACCTAACCAGCTTCATCGGACACTTGGAGTCGGCACGTCTTGCTAGAGGCCGCTACCGACCGGTCGAGTCAGATGTCATCTGACACGCGATCAAGTGGACGAGAACCTAAAGGGTCACGTGCTTAAGGGAAGGAACACGTGGGTTTTAGGATCCATGTGAGGCCTAAGAGTTCAGCCCGCGTTGTATGCCTATATATAGTGGAGGTGCGGCACACCCATCCGGTTGATCGCTTCAGCGTCATCATTAGGGCTTTGCATGAGTTGCAACTAGCCACCTCCACTCGATGTCGCCGACTGTGTGATCTGACCTAGCAGTCCGCCGCATGGGTGTTCCTCCTGCATGCATGGATCCCTTTAGAGGGGGTGCACTTGTGTTGCTCTAGCGAACCTGTACGTGGGATCTGGCGACCGGCTATTTGGGGGAAATCGGAATGGCTGTTCGAGGGAGATCAGATGAGGTGGAGACAGACCACACAAAAGCGCTGCCCCAACTCTACTTCCGCTGCACGACACTGTGCATCTAGTGGTAACACTTTGTGATCCATCTCCATAGCATGTTGTTGGATGTTCTGCGCGTAGGAAAATTTTAATTTGCATGCGATGCACCTACGGTAGAAGCCAATAGTTGTATCAAAGCATCTATTATAGGATTTGGATTCAGATCGGATGCATATTTGATATGTGGAGGCAGCAGATGAGATCTGTCATTGTTCATGACATCAGATATGTGCACGGTTGATGAGATCCACTCCACATCTGGATAGATTGAGGCTATGTTTTCTGTCAATCGAAATTGATGAGTTCGCGGCACAACCTACCCCTACTGGTCGGTATCCTCCATCGGGGTTAACTGTGAAACGTAAATCCAAATCTGGTTCGTGATGATCAATGAGATCGGTCTAATCAGAAAATTCAGCGTGATCGGAGTGCAGATGCGATATGTGATTTCCGAAAATGTCGGGCGCTCCCGTGTGCGTAGCGCCTTGTATTTCGTGCACGATCACACAAGCCAGTAGAATGCGATTCTAGGGATAAGTTTGTTTTGCAGGTTTGATGTGAATAGTATGCCTCATGTGTAGGTGATGCATGTGTGTAATTTATCCTGACCTGCATGTCATGATTGTCAGCCGACAGGACCCAAAGTGCTGTCATTATATTGTATAACGACCTATGTGTCGACTTGTGATTCTCTATAAATTCATTACTAGATGTAGTATTTGGAGAATAGAGATCAAGTTTGACGGTTTGGCATCCTGGCGTGATGGACAAGATGGATTTTCACATTGTTCAACGGAGTAGGAGCCGGCCATGGAAGGACGCCCATGAAGGATCCATACTATTTCACATACTTATGTTTACATGTGATTGATATTGCTTCTTGTTTCTATGCATGTTATAATGGTAGAAATATCCCTCATTAATATCAAGTATATTGCCATTTCGGATGTTGCACCTTTGCACGTCAAGTACGTCTAGTGGTGGGCTCATAAAATTGAGGGTCTACTAGGTGTCCTTTAACTGGAGGGTTCATGTCGGACACGGACATGCACTGCATCGAGTTAACTTGACAAGGCTATCAAAACAGTTTTGGGCCTTGTGCCAAAGAAGGTTGGGAGCTGGGGTATGAGATACCTACCCTACCGATAGGAGGCATATAGAGGTACAATTAGCAAGATGTTGCTTACCGAATAGGCAAGTTGGCTAGCAGTGATGCTAAAGCTCAATAGTCGCTTGCGCTAGACAGGTCCTGAATCACTGAGAGTTTGCGGAGGGATGCCGACTTTGTTAGTGCATCTAGTGCCCCTTAGTGATTTTGGTGTATTGAAGACTTATAGGTTAAGGAACTAATGTGTTTGTGAGTGTACACATTCTCTATAAAGTCGATGAGGAGTATGAGACATCTGGAGATTACCGACCCCAAAAAATGTATTCCTTGAAGACTTTGGTGAAGACTTTGCTGAAGACTTTGGTATTCCCTGAAGACTTTGAAAATCAAGAAGTCGGTGTGACCTTGAAGATATGAACAAGGACTATGAAGCGTGAAGACTTTTGTTTTCGTAGTTTCATTTCCTTTCTTTGAGTCATAGGAAACACCGTACTGTTAAAGGGGGCCGAGGTAATACTAAGGGAAATTCCCAACTGATCCTCAACTCAAAATCCTCAACCTAACCAATCCTTTGAGTGAAGCCTTTGGAAATCTCTTACGGTTCAGTCAAGTTCTTTAGTGACAGAGACGAAGTTCTTCTGGTCTCTGAGGAAGTTGATATAACTGAGGAGTTAGGATTTTGCCAGTGCGAATTGCCTACAAGTGAGGAACATGATAAGCCTGAGGACTTTCATAGTTCGAAATTCCGACCGTTGCCGTGTTTAGAGCCAGCTGTCCCCAATCATAACATCCACATAACGGTCATATCATTGGGGGCATTTATGGATTTTCATGTCAGCTTGCACCCTGGCTATAAATAGCCACCCCCCACAACCACTAGTTGGTTGGCTGCTCTAAGAGAGAACTGACACTTGTCATTTGAGAGCAACCCATCCGCCAAGGACTTTGAGAGAAAATCATCAGTGGGGAAAACCCCACAACCAAACCACCAAACCCCAAGTGGTTGAGCATCACTGAAGAAATTCCTATGTGGAACCGATGCTTGTTACCTGTGAGGATTGTGCATCCTCCAGCCGGTTAGGCGTCATGGTCTAGTGCATCCAGTAGTAAATTGTGGATCACCGAGTGACCGGTTTGTTAGGGTTTTGGAAGTCTACCCTAAAGACTTACCACGAGTGTTGGGCGAGGACAGTGTGACCTTAGCTCAACGAGAATACGGTAAGGACTGTGTGTCCTAGGACTATGTGTCCTCTGTTTTAAATACCAGGCCGCTCCAAACCAGACATATGACTAACAGAGCAGTTGGAACTGGGTCTTAAAACCATTATATTCATCGAGCTACCTGGTTCTATTTCCTCAACCCCTCTATTCCTCGTATACTTGTTGATGAAATTGATCGTTACTATTTGAAGAATTTGACTGAAGACTTTCACAATTTCCTCACCTCAAATTCTTCACGTTACCTTGTTGATCACTGCTTATCTTGTATCAAGCTATGTGTAATTTGTGCATGTTTCATTTCATCATGATGACTATTCTGTTACTATGTTCCACATGCACTTGAGTACTTGTTTTGCTGCTAGTTATTCATCACATTTCAAATTCCTCAAGTGATGAATTTGTAAAATCGCCTGTTCACCCCCTCTCTTGTCGATATAACACACTTTCAATTGGTATCAGAGCGAGGTACTCCCTTCTTCTATTTGATTTTGGTTTAACCACCTGGAGTTCTAGTTATGTTGACTGCAGGTATGATCAAGGTTTTCGCAGGATGTCCTACCTTCGATGGGACGGACTACCACTACTGGAAGAACAAGATGCGCATGCATCGTGAGGCAATTGACAATGATCTCTGGTATGTTGTGGAAAATGGTGTTCCCCACATTTCTCTGACTGTTACTGCTGCTGATACGAAGAGATTCAAGCAACTCGATTCTCAAGCGAACAATATCATATATGGCCATCTGAGCAAAGGTCAGTATGGCAGAGCGAGTGCTTTGGAAAGTGCTAAGCTTATCCGGGATAGGCTATCCAATGTGAACGAAGGTGTTTCCACTCAACGTGACTCTCGTGTTGATGTTCTTCGCAATCTCTTCAACCGCTTCAAGAGACTTGACAATGAAAATGTTTAGCGAACTTTTGATCGTCTTACTGATATCTCCAATGAGCTTCAAGCACTGGGTGCCACCGATATCACTGATCATGAACTGGTGAAGAAACTGCTAAGATCTCTTGACTCATCATTCGATACTCTGGCTTTGATGATCCAAGAACGTGGAGACTACAAGTCACTTGATCCTGCTGACTTTCTTGAGAGACTCAATACTCATGAATTCCAACAAGCTGAGAAGAGAGACCTCTATGGGCCAAGCTATGGAAGATCTCGTGCTCTGAAGGCAAAAGCAATTTCCTCATCCAAAGAAGAAGATTCAGACAGCAACCTTGGTGATCCTGAAGAACTAAGTCAGGAGCTAGCAATGCTTGTGAGGAAATTCCAGAAGTTCACAAGGAGAGGTGGATTTGGGAAGTCATCAAAAAGTGGTTTGAGGAAATCAGATTCCTCAGAAGACTACAAGAAAAGAACCTGTCACCGTTTCAAGAAGCCTGGTCACTTTATCTTTGACTGCCTCTTTGGGAAAAAGACCCAAAGAAGAAGAAGAAATACAAGGGTGATAGTTCTGATGACTCAAAGAAAAAGAAGAAATCTTCAAAGTCCTCATCTTCAAAGTCCTCAAAGCACAAGAAGAATCATTCCACAAAGGCTCGAGCATTCATTGGCAAGGAAATGCATTCTGAAGAAGAATCCGAAGAATATAAAGAAGAGGAAGAATTTGTGGTGGAATCTGAATCTGGTGTCACTAGCCTTGCTCTCGCTACTGCTTTCGTCAGCAAGTCCATCTTCAACGATGCAGAATATGACTACTCCAACGACTCTGACGTCAGCAATGATGATTATGCTCCCACCTATTGCTTCATGGCAAAAGGCTCAAAGGTACACAAACATCATTCCTCCTCTGAATCAAGTGAAGGTGAATCTGATGAATATGTGAAACCTAGCTATGCTAAACTTGTTAAACTTGCCACTAAGCAACAAGGTGCACTTGAAAAGCTTCAAAAAATGCTAGACAAAAGCGATGATCTGTTGAACGATGAAGTGGATCGGACTCAAACTATGTTTGACGATCTCAAAAGTCTTCAAACAAAGTATGATAACCTTCAGAGTCATCATAATGACCTCTTAGCCGATCATGAGAAGCTTTCTTATGTATTTCTTCAAAGAAAGCAAGATCTTGAGAAACTAAGGATGTCACATGAGGATCTCCAAAGGGCAAGCGATTCCTTATTGGCTCAACAGATGTGTACCGCTCAGGAAGAATTTGTTCCACCTTGTTTGAAATGCATCGAATGTGAAACTGCTAATTCTTCACCTGAATGTTCAAATGCTTCTATTGCTGTAAACTCTTCAACTATTCCAGTGTTCTCAAATTTGTCATTTGAGGATACCACAAGTATCATTGACGTAAATGCAGGGTTGAAGGAATTGTATGTGACAGGCATGTACAAAAGCCTCAAAGGGCATCAGACACTTTGCAATCTCCTGACAAAGCAGATTCTGAATAGGAACCATAGGAAAGAGGGTATTGCCTTTGTGAGGAAACTCAACACTGATGGATCCTACTAGACACCTAGGAAGTACCCCAGAACCTCATGGGTTGCTACAAAATGACCTCCTGTAGATCCATCCACTTTATTGTCACAGCCCTAATTTCTTTATGATTGCAAGAGCATTCATGCATGCATTTTTATTTTCAAATGAAGATGAAATGAGGAATGATCAAGCCTCATAATTCAAAAATTTGTCAAATAAGCACTATAAAAAAATTGTTTCAAACAATTCCAAGAAAATGTTCCTGGATCACTAATAAATATTGGACTGAGGTAAAATGCCACCCAATATTTTATGGATCACAGAAATATTGTATATTGGGTTTTAGCATTAATTTAACCCTATTCGCATTGGACTTATATTTATCATATATATATAATATAAGTTCAACAACCCTGAAATTAATTATGTGGCACTAATAAATTATACCTAGCTCGTATAATAAATTCCAAGATTTTATAAATTGGTTGGATATTTATTTTGAGCCAAAACAAAATGTTAGAAATAAAAAAAAACAGAACAAGAAATGAAGAAAGAGGAGAAACGCTTACCTGACACGTAGCCCACCAGGAGGCCCAGCCCACCAGGGTCAGCCTCGTCTTCTTCCTCCTGCCAGAAGGCAGAGGAGAAGTAGAGGATGGCGCTCGCGGCGGTGGTGCCATGCCACCTGCCTGCCTGGCCTTCCCGTTGCGCTGGCGAGCGGGATGATCTCACCAGGGTCGCACTCGCCCCCTTCCCTCTCCATTTTTCCCTTCGCCCTCCCTTATCCTCCTCTGCCGAGCATCGTCATAGCCGCCGCTCGCCGCTGCCGTAGCCTCCAGCCTCCCCTCGCCCCTTTGCTGTGCCCCTGAGAACCGCCGCGACCCCCTGGTTCTCTCCGTGGTTCCAGAAGAACCCGGGAGCCCCTCGAAGCCGGACTTCAACCTCTGTGAGCACGCCTTCCTTCTCCCTCTCTCCCCTGGTCTCTCCGTGCTCTCTAGCATCCTCCCCGACGTGGCCGTACGGGTGCCGCCGTGGAAGAGCTCTCCGGCAAGCCCTTTAGCGAACCCGAGCCCCCCTGACCAGCCCACTCGATGCGGTCAAGCACGGGCTTCACCCTAGTGCTCTCCACGCGTCGATCCGAGCCCCCTAGCAACTTACGACGAACCTCCGCCGTGTCGGATGGTCCCCGACGACCACCCTCCGGCCGGTGCCGACATGGCCATCCAATTAGCCACTAACCCCCTCCCTAATTATCCCACAGCCACTGACAATGGGCCCCAGAAGTGGGTCAAACCCCGGTCAGCATGGGGATTAGCCCTTGACATTGGTAGACTTCCTCGTTGGACGGCAGGTCGTCGAGTACAAATGGACCTTTAAGATGAGGACAGACGCTGATGGTAAATTCCACCATTTATAAAGCTCAACTTGTTGCAAAGAAGTTTATGACAAGTTCAATGAGTTGACTGCGATGAGACTTTCTCACTCGTAGCAATGCTAAAGTCTGTTGGAATTATGTTAGCAGTTGCTACATTTTTCAATTATGAAATCTGGCAGATGGATGTCAAAATATCGTTTCCTTAATGATTTACTTGAGGAAAGGTTGTATGTGATACAACCAGAAGGTTTTGTGAGTACTAAGGATGCTAAAAGGTGAGCAAGATTCAGTGATCCTTCAGTGGACTGAAGCAAGCATCTCGGAGTTGGAATATACACTTTGATGAGGTGATCATAGTTTTTGAGTCTATACAAAGTTTATGAGAAACTTGTATTCGCAATAAAGTGAGTGGGATCACTATAGATTTTCTGATAAGTATATGCGGATGACATATTGTTGATCGGAAATAATGTAGAATTTTTGGAAAGCATAAACGGTTGTTTAAAGAGTGATTTTCAAAGAAATACCTGGATAAAGCTACCTAATTGTTAAGCATCAAGATCTATATAGATAGATCAAGATGTTTGATGAGACTTTCAATAAGTACATACCTTGACAAGATTTTGAAAGAGTTCAAAATGGATCAGTCAGAGAAAGAGTTCTCACCTCATTTGTAAGGTGTGAAGTTGAGTGAGACTCAAAGCTCGACCACGGCAGAAGAAAGAGAAAGGACGAACGTCGTCCCTTATGCCTTAGCCATAGGCTCTGTATAGTATGCCATGCTGTGTACTGCACCTGTGTGTGCCTTGCCATGAGACCATCAAAGGGTACAAGAGTGATCCAGGAGTGGATCACTGGACAGCGGTCAAGATTATCCTTAGTAACTAAAAGACTAAGGGCATGTTTCTCGATTATGGAGGTGATAAAGAGTTTTTCGTAAAGAGTTACGTCGATGCAAGCTTTAACACCAATCCGGATGACTCGTAGTAGCAATCTGGATACATATAGCGGAGCAACCATTTGGAATAGTACCAAGTGGAGTGTGGTAGCAGTGTTTACAGTTTGACAAAGAGATTTACAAAGTACACGCGGATCTGAATGTCGCAGACCCATTGACTATAAGACCTGTCTCACATGCAAAGCACGATCGAGCCCTAGAACTCATTGGGTGTTAGATTCATAACAATGTGAATCACATAATGATGTGAACTAGATTATTGACTCTAGTTCAAGTGGGAGATTGTAGGAAATATGCCCTAGAGGCAATAATAAATGAGTTATTATCATATTTCCTTATTCATGATAATCGTTTATTATCCATGCTATAATTGTGTTGATCGGAAACTCAAATACATGTGTTGATACATAGACAACACCATGTCCCTAGTATGCCTCTAATAGACTAGCTTGTTGATCAAATATGGCTATGGTTTCCTAGTCATGGACATGAGATGTCATTTGGTAACGTGATCTCATCATAGGAGAATGATGTGATGGACAAGACCCAAACTACAAACATACCATATGATCGTGTCAGTTTATTGCTATTGTTGTCTGCATGTCAAGTATATGTTCCTATGACCATGAGATCATGCAACTCATTGACACCGGAGGAGTACCTTGTGTGTATCAAACGTCGTGACGTAACTGGGTGACTATAAAGGTGCTCTACAGGTATCTCTGAGGGTGTTTGTTGGGTTGGCACGGATCAAGATTGGGATTTGTTACTCCGTGTGACGGAGAGGTATCTCAGGGCCCACTCGGTAATACAACATCACAATAAGACTTGCAAGCAATGTGACTAAGTGTTAGTCACAGGATCTTGTATTACGGAACGAGTAAAGAGACTTGCTAGTAACGAGGTTGAACTAGGTATAAAGATACCGACGATCGATTCTTGGGCAAGTAACATATCAAAGAACAAAGGGAATATCATACGGGATTAACTGGATCCTTGACATAGAGGTTCGACCGATAAAGATCTTCGTAGAATATGTAGGAACCAATATGGGCATCCAGGTCCCACTATTGGTTATTGACTATAGAGTTGTCTCGATCATGTCTACATAGTTCTCGAACCCACAGGGTCTGCACACTTAAGGTTCGGTGACGTTTCGATAGTATAGAGTTATATATGGTGGTGACCGAAGGTTGTTCGGAGTCCCAGATGAGATCTCGGATGTCACGAGGAGCTCACTAATGGTCTGGAGGTGAAGATTGATATATAGGAAGTCCTATTTTGGTCGCCGGAAAAATTCCGGGCTCATCGGTAGTGTACCGGGAGTGTCGGTAGTGTACCAAGAGACCATAGGGAGGGGTATTTCGACCCAAGAGGCTACGTGGGGTATGGCAGGATGAATACAAGCCCTTAGTGGGGTAGAGGAAGTCCCACAAAGGGCCCATGCGGCTAGGAAGAAAAATCCCAAAAGGAAAAAGGTGGAAAAAGGCAAAAGGGCTAAATTAGGAAGGAGTCCTAATCCTACTAGGAGTGGAGGAGGAGGACTCCTCCCTCCTGGTTGGGCCGACCCAAGGGCTGGCTCCTTGGGAGCCAAGCCTCCTCCTCCTCTCCTCCTATATGTACTAGAGGGTTTTAGGGTTTTGGCACTAGTTTTTTCAGCCACGTGCTACCCTATTCTCTAGTGCATAGTTTCTCCTCTAGATCGGTTTTCTGCAGTGCTTAGGCGAAGCCCTATAGGAATTACTCCACCACCATCGCCGCAGCACCGTCGCGCTTCCGAAGAACTCTTATACCTCTCCACTCCCTCTTGCTGGATCAACAAGGTGGAGATCGTCATCCAGCTGTACATGTGCTGAACGCGGAGGTGTCGTTCGTTCGGCGCTAGATCGGAAGGACCATGATGAGGATCACGAGACGGATCGTGGTGAGATCGCAGGATGGATTGTGATGAGTTCGTGGGACGGATCGTGATTGGATCGCGGGACGGATCATGATGAGATCGCGGGACACTCTGGGATTTGGATCGCGAAGACGTTCGACTACACCAACCGCGTTTCTTAGCGCTTCCCGCTTAGCGATCTACAAGGGTATGTAGATCCACTCTCCCTCTCGTAGATTCTCATCACCATGGATAGATCTTGCATGCGCGTAGGAAATTTTTTGTTTCCCATGCAACGTTCCCCAAAAGAAGTGCTTGATGATATACCTTTAAGTGCACTATTGACTTCATCTAAGGGTGAACAGGGTTTTGGCCAGGGCTTGGCTTGCGTGTGTATTCCAAGGTCGGAATACGTGGCCAAGTAGTGTGTTTGTGTGCTGGTCCTCGGACTTCTCGCGTTGGTTAGTGACATCTAGATGTCTCGCATTAGAATAGAAGGGTCGAGCCTTGGTATAGCTTCTTCTTGACGGGGAAGTCCTTATCGTCCTTAAAGCAGGAGGTTTTCAGTTATAGGTTGTCTCCATCCTTGAGAGTGTTGAGGTGTGTTGTTGTGGGCTTCTCATCGAGATCTTTTGCTTGAGTAAGTTTCCCAGGTAGATTCTCCATTCCTCTTTGGTCGTTTGTCTTCATCGTCATGGACGCACGTTTCTAGAGGGTCTTGGAGCGTTTGGTCTATTCATCACTCCGTGGCAAGGTCTGAGCTGGGTCTCAGCCCTAAGACTGAGCTTAGAGGCTTGGTGTCACAATGGGTTCTACCATCTGGGAAGGTTCTAAGGGGTCCAAGATGAGCTGGCTGCCCAAAAGTATAGACCAGCCATCCAATCCTCAAGGTCTAAGGCTTGGCAGGCGGGCTGAACTACCTTTGATAGGTCGCCTACCATGGTTGAGTCACGGTTTACGCCCCATATTGAACCAAAAAAGGGGCTAGCAATGAGGTCATGACAGTCGTTCCACTCCATTCCAGGCATCCGAAGGGAGTAGGGATGTCAAGCTCATCGTACACCATCAAAGTGGTGGAGTGAGGGGCGTTATCGTCTCCTCGGTCCCTTCCTAGTCAGGAACTAATAGGTGACCATTTAAAGCGAGGGGCTCCTTAAGACTCTAGATGTCCAAGGGCTTCATCATGCTTGACGTTGGTGCTTCTTGATATACTCTAGTTGAGGTGGCCGGCAGAGGAGTGGTGGCCGACTTCCTTTGCTTCTTCTTTGTTGTCGTGGCTTCGCAATCGTAGTGGTTCCTCATCTTGCTTGGGACAGAAAGTCTTCTTCGGTAGGGAGGGTGCTCCGAGGAGTCTAACTCCTTCAAGGTGAAGCCTTATACTTGAGAGACATGACAGTTAGCGTTCCTGGGGCTGGTCCAAACAGGACTAAGGTGTTCCTCCTCTTCTTGGGTAAATAAGTATGTCATCTCACAGGACAACACACTATTTCCCTAAGTATCACACACAGATTGCTCATGGGATATATAAGACGAGCGGGCATTCGTCCCGAATGGTCACTGGTATCTAGGGTTTGTGGTCCAACCTAATAGAGGTCATCATGGCCACCTTCCTTATGGCAAGGGTGGGGTGGTCACGATGGGGTATTGACCATGGTATTTGACTCAGAGCCAGAGCCTATGGTCATAACCTGACCACATTGTGGCTCGGTAAAGCTTAGAGGTTTCAAGGAGCTTAGGATGTGAGTGAATGTCTATAATCTTACCCTCGAGCACAGTTCTTAGATGCCTACAGTACCACCTATATCTCCAAACAAAATCGCCCTATATCCTCGAAGGTATCATCTCATATAAGTCAACTGCAATATTACACATGCTATTCAACTCCAAGGTTCGAGGACTAAACCAAAATCTCATATGTATACTATAGCTATCTCAAACAAATATCCCTATGTAAAAATCCTCGGGATAAATTATAAGCCGCTAAGCTTGAGCATGAAACTACAAATCCAAGTGTTCAGCTAATATGTCCAAGGTCTGAGACGTTGCATCTCTGAGCTAAGGAAACATGTAGTATACCAATCCGAGATCTTGTTTCCTTCCGACGAATCCAACTTAATTGATCCACAAGTATCATCCCCTATTACATGATCCATTATTGCTACAAATCTAGCATCGATGGTGTCCAACATAATCTCCTCGAGTTCACATAATCCACATATCATTAGAAAGACTATTGTCATGAACTTCCAACCACATGGCCAACTATACTCCAAGGTCGAGCTTATATAAATCCCTAAACTATCCCTAACACCATCCGATTCCTTCTACTATCATCCACCGAGAAACATGGTATCATTAACAAGATCATTGGACTAAATCAAAATTATTCCAAACCATGTGGTTTGATTGATCTTGAGCATTTGGTAGGATTATCTATTTAAATCCAGGTTTTACATCTAGTAAGAGCTCCCTACTAATCCAATTTGCTCAAAGGACAAGTAAGTTATTCTACTCTATCAATCTTGATCCACCAAGTTCATCTACCAACATTAAGCTTCGTATTCCACCAAAGGGTCTGAATTGCTTGCTCAAGGCATCTATTATGTGTAAATCAAATCATTCTCCACAAATCGTATACCCTTAGAACGATCTTTCCTATGGCAACAGGTGGGAAGTGGTTTTACTGGATTTGGAGTTGGCAAGATTTTCCTATGGATTTTCAAAGTGGATAAGTATGAAGAAATGGCCCAATATTTGTCATAGCAGAATAAGTGTGAGTAAAAATGCTCACCACTCGGTGCATGGATATAGACACACATAGGGACTTGATTTACTCCATTTGGAGTTATGATGAATGTCCTAAAGATTTTACAATGTGGCCTCTAATAGTTCAAATTTAAATTTGAATTTGATAGAAAAGGGTGGACAAAAATTATGGAAGTGTCACCATTAAATAGTTGGTATTTTTAGGAGTATGTAGAATTTTGAATCACCAAATTTGGGCCTGAAATGATTTTCTTTTCAATTTAACAATACTCTGGAAAAAGAAAAGGGCTAAGGAAATTACTGAAAGGAAATGGGCTATAAGGCCCTCGGGGCGCAAGATAGCCTCTGGGCCGGCCCGGTGGCTCGGCCTGGAGGGGAAGAGGCCACGTCGAAGGCATACTAGGGGAGTACGCCTTCCGCACAGGGAGGCGCAACCTGAGGAGAGCGTCTCCACTTAAACGGGGCGGCAGCCTAGTATGGCTTACAGGCGGGCCCCGACCGTCAGGTCCTCCTCCCAACTCCCGCCAGAGCAGGGGAGAGGCAGGGGAGCCTGGCCGAGCGCGCGCCGACGCCCGTCCCGACGCCTCCTGCCACCTCCGGCGGCGCTCCGGCCACCAGGGTGTTTGGTCGCCCCACCGCACCTTCCTGGGTGGTCACACGACCCCGGGGAGGTCGTTCCCTGGCGCGGTTTCGGCCATGGCGGAGGGGCACCGTCTGCGACGTCGGGTAGGCGCGGCAGCGGCAGAGGGGGTTTTGCGGCAGCGCTGGGAGTACCCGGAGGCCGTCCGTAAGAGAGGAGAGAGGCAGGACAGTTCGAACTCGCCGAAGGCTGAGGCGGCGCCATGGCGTTCGTGGGCGAAGGAGGAGGGCATGGGGGCCAGGGGTTGGTCTGGGGAGGTCCGAGTTGCGCTTCGGATGCCCTCGGGCGCCGAGCATCGCGTGTGTGTGAGATCCATTGGCGGCATCCTGGCGTCGGCGAGAGGCATGGGAGGCCAAGAGGAGGCTATTGGCACGCGGGGGTACCCTGCCGAAGTCTGCTGCGAGCTACAGGACAATGTTTGTCGGCAAAGCACCGTTTCAGCATGCTGGCTTCATGGTCACCACGCAAACCCTTGTCCATGGCATCTCTTTGGTCGGCCAAAGTTGTCTGGGTTGGAAGGCATGCATGCAGGAGAGCACTGGTGGGGTTTCAAAGAAAAAGGAGTTGGGTAAGACTGGTTTTCACTGCTGGTAAGTTTGCAGCAGCAAACTTGGGCCTGATCTAGAGGGTTTTACTCTAGGGCACTATAGATACAATTATGTCTAGTTGCCCTAGGTATGGGAGGACTATACACCCACAAATTTGCATCTCAGGAAAATGATTCTAGAGAGTACTTGCAGTACAAAGGCACTATTGCTGCCATAATGCAGGTTTATATGAACTGCTCATATTTTCCACATGAGCCTGCCGTATTTGGGTTTGGTTTGATGCATAGGATGCTTTGGAATGGTTTGGGGGCATTTTTAGGAACAGAATAATGGGAGAGGGGAAAGAAGAGGTCTTGCCATGGTAAAAGAGAGGGAGTATGAGGGAGTTACCCCACAAATAATTTACCATAGGCGACGGCAAAGTTACAGGAGGTAGAAGAGGGATATAATATTCTATGGTAAAAAGTTGGGGGCAAGGGGAATGTTTTTGGCCCACCTTGCTTGTCCACAAGTTTATGGCTAAAGGTGTTTGTGTTGTGGTTGGGCTAGACAGGGGAATCCTATGACCTTGAGATTTACCAGGGGCAAATGGTAAGTCCATTTGGTCCTGATCACAAGTTTTTAGATCAATTGAAGAAAGTTGATAATGTAAACTTGGTAAACCCTAGAAATTGGCAGAAATGGGTTTCTATATATGTGATCATGCAATCATATTCCCCTTGATGCACCACTTGATGTAGCATCATCATTTGGTTAATAGAGAATGCCCACAAAGTTTGGGATCAATAGGAGATACTTCACAATGTAAAGTTGATCAAATTTGGCTCTGGACAGGAATGGCTTTAGGATATTTTGGTGAACCAAAACAATTGGGATTAAGATGAAACTTGGCAAGATGACCACATATATCGTATATGACATGGTAGAATTTTCCTGGATTTATTTGAGAATATTTCTTATAGAAATATTTCAAATCCTTGGAATAGCTAGAAATGGTTTTGAAGGGATTTGTCCAATATTTTGAAAATTACCATGTGTTTAAACTCTTATATATGGACAATATATGTCCACTGAGTTTCCCTAAATTTTCCCAAATATTTTGAAAGCATTTAAATAATTTTCCCTATAAAAGACCATTTTTGGCCTTAAGAA
This sequence comes from Hordeum marinum, assembly GCA_022496015.1. Taxonomy (NCBI): domain Eukaryota; kingdom Viridiplantae; phylum Streptophyta; class Magnoliopsida; order Poales; family Poaceae; genus Hordeum; species Hordeum marinum. The sequence goes on from CM039674.1 coordinate 174,489,388, forward strand.
AAAGCCTTTAAATAAAATATGAAGATGGTCTTTGAAAATAATATTGTGTTGTTTTGGGAAGTTATATATATATATAGTAGGTTCCAAATAGAGCATTTGGGAAAAAGGATCCACCCAGTTTGGGGACTTGCACTCCAAACCTCAAATCAGGGGGGGTTTGAAAAACCTAATTTGAATAAAACCTTTTTGGCCAAAATAAAATCTTGTAAAAATATAATTAAGTCCTATTCACATGGCATGATCATTGGACAAGAGTGTGGATCAAGTAAAAGAGTTTTGAGAGTAGGAGGGATTTTATGAATATAGAGCACTAGCAAGCAATCAGGCAATCAGCAATCATGTCAAGCATAACAAGCACACAAAAGTTTTAATTGGCCCTGGTTTTTGAGTCATGATACCTTAGTCATGAGACAAATCACAGGGTGCACACAAAAGTTTTAAAAGTTGCTCATTTCTTGCCAGTCAAAGAATCTATCTCGGCAGCTCAGCTTGCAAAGTTGCATACGTCAAGGATAGTCTCTTTGCATGGTATTTCTCAGCTCATCTCTTCTGACCGGGGAAGTCTCTTCACTTCCAAGTTTTGGGAGTCCTTCCAGACTACTATGGGTACTAAGATCCGTTTCACCACGACGTTCCATCCGCAGACAAGTGGTCAAGTTGAGAGAGTCAATCAGATTCTTGAAGATATGCTCAGAGCCTGTGTGAGATCGTTCGTCATGAAGTGGGAAGACTGTCTGCCATATGCTGAATTCTCATACAACAATAGCTTCCAAGCTAGTTCAGGCAAGGCCCGGTTCGAGATTCTCTACGGCAGAAAGTGTCGTACCCTGCTTAACTGGTCTGAAACCGGTGAGCGTCAAATTTTGGGCAATGACATGATCACTGAAGTAGAAGAAATGTGCCATGTCATTCGTGAGAACCTCAAAGCAGCTCAGTCCCGACAGAAGAGTTATTATGATAACAAACATCGGGATGTTTCTTTCCAAGTGGGTGATCTAGTGTATCTCAGAGTCTCTCCCATGAAAGGCACTCACCGGGTTGGAATAAAAGTGAAGCTAGCTCCTCGTTTCGTTGGTCCTTTCAAAGTTGTTGGCAAGAGAGGTGGTCTGGCATATCAACTTGAGCTTCCTCCAAATTTCGCCAATGTGCACGACATCTTCCATGTTTCTCAGCTTCGGACATGCTTCAAGACTCCTGAGCGGACCATTGACCTCCAAGACATCGATCTTCAAGAAGATCTCTCTTATCGTGAGCACCTCGTCCCATGTGTTGAATTGCATTCATGAATCATGGCATCCATCATTTCATCATCATGCCATTCATCATGCTTGTATGTGTTGTGTGTCTTGTTTTGAGTCATGTATGTGAGGTGCCTTGTGTGGTTTGGACTCATGAGTGGTGGTCTCCATGTGTGCAACCTCTCCCTCTTCTACCTCTCTTTTTCTTCCTTCTCAAGAACCCCTCTCATTGACTTTTATTCCAATATGAATTCTTGGCACATTTTAAGTTGTTTAAAAATCCTTAAAAATGCTCATGATGTGGCCCTAATGTCTTACAAATATTGGAAGTGATGCTTTTGATATTTGGATGTGTTTGGTTTTGAAAACTATTTAAAACAGGGGTTGTTTGATTAATATGTAAAAAAATAACTTGTTCATAAAATCAACCTAATATTTTATTTAATAGGAGCATATTATCTTCTTCTCAAAAGTATTTTTGTTTTGGTGAAAACCTTTTATAAAATGCCATGGGGATTTAAATAGTGTGGCTGTTTTATTTAATAGGAAAAGACCCCTCTGTTATATCGGTGAGAGCATGTGTGTGAGTGTGGGCTTTCGGCCCACGAGGCCCAGCAGGAGCAGTAAACGGCCACCTGCTCCCCCGTTCCTCTCCGTTAGAGTGTGAGTGTGTGTGTGCGAGCAGAGTGCAGAGAGGGCTTCTCCATCGCCGTTAGCTGTCACGGATGCTGAGGCCGGCCCCTTTTTAAGCGTGTGCCCCTAGGGTTCCTCCCTCTTTCTTCTCCCTCTCGCCGCCATCGCTTTCCTCTTCTCCCTCCTCCTCCTTCCTCCCCTGTACTTCTTCTTATTCGTCGGGTTCAGAGAAGAGGTAAGTTCAGAGAGAGAGAGAGAGAGCTGTCGCGTCGTCGCCTCCGGTGGGGCTCATCGCCGCCACATATGGCCACCGCGTTCCTGGTGGACCCGTCGTCCCGTTCCCGGAGCTAGGAGGCCTCGGGAGGTCTTCTTCTTCCTCCTCGCCGTTGCAGCACGGCTGGGCCTTCTTCTCCTCCATCGTCGTCGTGTCCCTGTCTCTCCTTCCCCGTTGTCACCGTCAATTCATGACCGGTTCGTCGTCGCCATCCCCTAGGTGAGCTGCAGGTCCCCCCATAGTTCTTCTCCTCCGTGCGTAGCTCGATTCGGTCGCTGCCGTTGTCTGTCGCTGCCGGTAGCTTGGCGAGCTCCTGCCGCTCACCTCCTTCCTCCTCACCGCGAGGTGAGCAGGGGAATGGATCCGCCTGTCGCCCCCGCATATGTGTGTGTAGTGGTGGCCACCAGATCGCCCTATAGCCATGGGAATCGTCGCCGTCGTTGCTCTGTCGCCACCGCTGTTGCCTGCACTATCTTTCTTCAGTTTCGTCAGATAAGTGTGGGCGTGTGTGTATTAGAGCGTCGCCTCCCCCCTTCTGGTAAGAGTCGAGCCCGTAGACAAGTGGTGTGGTGTGTTGTGTGTGTCCAGGGGGTCTGGGGTTCGATCCCCCTTCTCCCCCTTTTTTTGTTTCCTTTTATTTTGCGTTCTTTTCTTTTCTTTTATTTGTTGTGGGTGTATTGCATGTATGTATGTGTAGGATCAGGTCCTTTTTTTATTTTATTTTTGTTTTTCTGTCATATGTCCATATGTGTGTGTAGTGCATATAAGGTATGTATGTGGTAGTGGAGTGTATGCACATATGTGGTGTATATGCACATGTGTGCATATGTAGTGTGGTGCATGTGTGTCTTGAGTGTGTGTGTGTGTGTGCATGTGGGTGGGTGGTGCACCATGCATGGCACATGTGAGTGTGTGTCCCTTGCACACCCATACATGTGTGTGTGTTCTTGTAGGGTAGGTTAGTGTGTGTGTATGTGTGTGACACATACACTTGCTTGTGTGTGACTTGATGTAGTGTGTGTGTGGTGTGCTTGCTCATACATCTAGGCTAGGATGTTTGCATGGATTATGTTGATTGTGTCCTCTTCCTCATACATGTGTGTGGATGTGTGTGTGCTTAAGTGTAGAGATGCATGTGTAGATCTCTCTTTAGGTGCTCATGAGCATATTTTCTCCTCTAGCTAGTTTCATTCTTGATTTGGTTGCTTTGCCATGCTATCTTGTCCCTAACAAGATAAATACCTCTCTTAACTTGTATCTATGGAGCACATAGCATTTTGTGGCATTTACATCAAGTTCAGTGAGTGGCATAAGTCACCCATGGCCTAGGGAGGTCAAATTTCGACCCCCCTTTGCTCCCTTTTGTTCCATGCAAGCATATAGGTATGAGTAATGATTTTGGGGTAGAATCAACCCATGTATGCACCTGTGAAGTCAGATTTGACTTTGGGGCACTTTGTCAAAACTGCATTTTTATGCTGTGATGGCCTTTTGTCTTTTTCATATGGATTAATCTATGCATGCTTTCAAGTTCTTGTCCACATGAGTTTGTTAGTTAAAATTGTTGGGAATGTCACCATATTTTTATTATTTATGATAAGTCCCCTGATTAGTGGGAACCATTATGTTTAGTTGGCTACTTTCTGTTACTGTTCATCCTGCTTAGAAATGGCAGTCTGGAGACCCTGCTGTTATTTTTTTGCCATGTGGAGTAGGGTGTAGCTAGTGATGTGTTGTGAATTTGGCCATGCTCAGTGTTAGGTATTTGCAGTAGGTATTGTCATATATCATCCTGTTAATTCTCATGCCATTTGGAGCTTTCTAGCATATTTAACCAGTGCTGTCAACTTGCTACTTTATTAACCCACATTCCAGAAAACTGGGATTTTCACCAAGTCCCTGAAAAACTAATTCATCATGCCAACTTGATTGCTTCATGCATATTGATGTGAGACCCTTTTGCTGATTTCATAGTTGAATGAAATGATGTGGGTGTTGAGTAGATTCTGTGCATGTCTTGTTTGTGGCTGTAGGATTCCTGTAGCTCCAGTTGTGAGCTTTTCAAATTGTTATATTGCTGTTTTGTGGCAGATTGGGTGCTATCTTGTTTTGTGACTTGTGGGAGCTATACTCCATGGATTTGAGTGATTATTGAGCCTATTGTGATTTATTTTTCATCCCCTGTCCAGTGGCTACCTTGGAATGCCAAGAAGTAGCCCAGGTATTTGGTGATCTTGTGTTTTGCCTACGTACCTTGTCGACAGCGTATCTCGAGAACCGTACCTCCGTTTCTTGCGATCCCTATATGCATTTCCATCGATTTTGCAGGATGCACCCATATTTGCCATGTTCATGCATGTTTAAGTAACTTAACATGAGGTTCCTTCCAGGTTCACTAATATACAAACTTTGCATGCGAAACTTGACTAGAATTGCATTTCCATGTTAAAACCTTCATTATATGGATCATGCATCATCTTGGTTGTGCATTGCATCTTGGTTGGTTATTTATTTGCTGTTTCTCTTGGGTAGATGCCAAAGTCGATACTGAGTTTGAGGACCCTGGAGAGTACCACTATGAGGATCCCGCTACTTGTTCCGCTGAAGAACCAACAGGAAAGATGATCATACCCGGATCCCAATACTATATTTGCTTGCTAGTTTCTCGTCCTTATCATTACAATTGCGCTACCTACCACATGATAGCAGCCCCCATGTTGCCATGACAGCCTCTAACCTCCACATCCCAGCAAACCATTGATTGGCTAGTTACCGCTGCTCAGGCCCTCTTGTACCATTCCTAGTTGTAGGTGCAGGTCGTTCCATGTGAAAACATGGTTTGGATAACACAAATAAATTCTGTTATTTAATTTAATGCACATATATATCTGGTATTGGTGGAAGTCTTGGCCTTTTGCTAAGTGATTTGTCCCGCTCGTACCGCCATTAGTTCCTTGTTACCGGTGTTATGTCTTCCATATTTTGCGCTCCTAACACGCTTGGGGTTGTTATGGGGACCCCCTTGTTCATTCGGTTGAGATTAAAACTTGTCTCGCAAGACCCAACATTGGTACTACATTTTCTTAACAACTTAATAAAATTGCATAGGGTCTTGCAAACCCGTGGATTATTTAATCAACCCCGGGCCAGTGCTCCTCATGAGTGTTGGTCCAAACTAGAGCACCGTTCGGGGCCAACCCGGGGCAACTCGGGAGACTTCTATCAGGCCACCGTACGCTTCGCTTATCGGGCGTGTCCTGAGACTGAGATACGCAGCTCTTATCGGGTTCTTCGACATGTCGGGAGGTCTTGCTAGATTTGTTTTACCTTGAACGAATGCCTTGCGTGTGAAGTCTGACTTTCTTCGGGTTTACTCGAGGTGTTGGGATCCTTTGGAATTGTCTATGATGATCGCAAGAACTGCGTTCGAGGCTTTTCTCACGGAGTGTGGATATTTGTGATGGACTAGTTGGAGCACCCCTGCAGGGTTAAATCTTTTGGAAAGCCATGCCCGCGGTTATGTGGCAACTTGGATATTTGTTTAACACCTGATTATAGAAAACTTGAAGTATACTCTAATTAAAACACACCAACTGTGTGAGTAACCGTGATCGTCTCTGCTCGTGTACATGATCCGAGAGAGAACACGGTGGGGTTATGATTGACGTAAGTAAGTGTTCAGGATCTCTTAGAGATTACTCTAGATTCGATCGCTAAACGTAGACCACTCACATTTACATTCCTGTTGTGTAAGTTAGCCACCATATAATGCTTAGCGTTGTTGCAAACTAAACATCACCCTTCCTTCCTAAAGCTTAAATAGTCTTGGTACCCGGGCACATGATCGCTGAGTCGTCTGAGGCTCACAGTTTACTACAATAATCCAGGTACATGTTCAGATGAGTTCGTGCAGGATGATCTTACTCAGCTCTAGTGGGAGTATGATGAGGAGAGAGGCAGGATGTACGTAACATATCCGGATGAGTAGAGGACATGGTCGTGATCGTTGGGACAGCTTGATAGTATCATTTGCAACTTCTTTTATCATTTGATTTCGTCCGTAGTCGGACCCTGTGTTCATCTTGGTGCTATGATTTGAGTGTCTTTGTAAGTTAGCATGTGGCGACTGTAGGCCAACTTGTATACTCTTCTCATTCAGTATTGTATGTTGTGATGATACTATTCTTGCTAACGACAAGATGCGCCTCTATCCCTTGTGAGGCCGCGTGCCTTAAATGGATAGGCGCACATCTTGGGCGTGACAAGTTGGTATCAGAGCCATACGACCATAGGAGCCTTTGCTGGTTCGAAGTTGGCCGAGTTGTGTCTAGTAAAACTATTTTGAGTCTAGTTATATCGGAGAGTATGATTCTTTTTACTCCTCTTCTATGCTCTGGTGAGGTTTCCGACTTAGGGATTTTGATTCTACTCCTCTTCTCGCTCAATTTTTTTTAGGATCACGCGGGTATTTTGGAATCTATATGATGCCGATGTGACAGGGTTCTGTCTTGGTGCCTCCTGTCTGACTTGATTTCTTCTGGGGAGTCGAGCTCCAGGGAATGTTGGCACATCGTTATCATTCAGCTTCCTTGATATCTCAGGACGGAGAATGTTCAAAATTGCTTCAATACTTATCGTGGTGAGATAAGGTCGGAGTCACCCAGTACTGGGGAGACGTCCGGGGTACCACCATGGTTTAGTATCGTTGTGAGTTCGAGGATTCGAGATTACACGAGTTTGCGAAATGTCTTGAATTATGGTGTGGAAGGTTCCGGATGCAATCGCAGCTGATTGCCTAGGGCAGGTTCCTGATTCCGAAACCCGAATCGCATAAACAAGAAAGTTATCGGAAGTTCATAGGTGGAAATCTTGTAGTCATCTAGGATCATCTTCCCCAGATGTATTGGGTATGTACAATTGTCCGAGCGCTTAGCTCAATACTTGTTGTGTTATTGCAAGTGGCTTATTATGTCTAATGACGTTATCATGATTCGAAGAAGCATTCTTACTAATTTTTCAGTAGGAAGGCTATATTGTTTTTGGTTCAATTCTTTCAAGCATTTGATTCAGCTTATGTTTCATCTTATCAATGAGGTGCTGATGCGTTTTGTCCATCTTCAGGATGGCTCCACCAACTCGCAGCAATCCGGGTCATGGTGAGGAGCAGACTGATGTTCCACCACCACCCCCGCCACCGCCTCCTCTGCAACCTCCTCCAGAAGCTTGGCAAGTTGTGATGGCCGCGACCAATGCAAACACCCAAATGTTGATCAGGCTATTGCCAGAAAGGGAGCAGGGTCAGCAGGGTTTTCAAGGCAATTTTCAGAATCAGCTTCAGTTTGCGAGACTTAATCAGTTCCTTGTCAACCAGCCCAGGACATTTACCTATTGTGAGCAGCTTCTAGATGCCGATGATTGTCTTCGTGATATGAGCAAGCATTTTGAGTGCAGCAATGTCAGGCCAGAGGACTTTGTCAAGTTTGCATCGTTCCAGCTGAAGGATCAGGTAGCCGATTGGTGGCAACAGTACAAGGATTCCAGAGGCGATCATGTTGTTACTTGGGACGATTTCCGTCATGACTTCAGGGCTCATTACATTCCAACAAGCTTTGTCGAGGAGATGCATGAGAAGTTCAGGCACCTGAGCAGGGAACCAAGTCAGTCTACCAGTACAACACCGAGTTGTAGAATCTAGCTCTTTATGCCAAGCAAGATGTTCTAGATGATAAGGCTATGATCTATCAGTTCAGAGGTGGTCTAAAGGATGAGCTTCTCCCAGGCTTAGTTCTCCAGGAGCCTCGTGAGTTTGATCAGTTCTACAACATGGCTTTGAAGATTGAAGCAGCTCAGCTCAAGTTGGAGAACTCCAAGAAGCGTTCAAGGAATTTTCTTATTCTTCCATCTCTCAGATGGTTCCTAAGCAGCAGAAGTATTGGGCACCAAATCCTCTTCTGTTTTGTCCTCCTTAGCAGCAGAAACAGTTCGGTGGTCGATGTTCTTCCCACCCACCCAACCCAGGTTTCCAGCAGAAGAACCAGGTGTCCAAGGCTGTTCTTGTTCCTTCTCCAGGCAATGTTCGTCCACTTCCTGAGGTGACTTGTCACAAGTGTGGTCAGAAGGTCCACTATGCAAACAAGTGCAACCAGCGGCGTCTTCCGCCTCCTCCTCGTGTCAAGCCTCCAGGCAATGCTATGGTGAAGCATAATCCCAAGACCGCAAGAGTGAATATGGTGAATGCAGAAGAAGTAGAGCAGTCCAGTGATGTGATTATGGGTAATCTCTTAGTCAATTCTATTCCTGCAAAAGTATTGTTTGATTCTGGTGCATCGCATCGTTTCATGTCAAAGCCATTCTTCATTAAGCATGATTTTCCGTCAGCATCTTTGGGTAGACCTTTGGGTATTGTTTCTCCGGGTGTTTCCATGAGAACCAATTCTCTTGTTTCGGATGTTTCTATCGAGATGGGTAATTATTATTTCTTGGCTTCTCCTTATGTGCTCGGGAATTCTGTTATTGATCTCATTCTGGGCATGGACTTCCTGGCTATGAATAAGGCTCATATTGATTGTCAAGCTAAAGAAGTCAAGCTGACTCATCCTTCAGAAGACGTGATTATTTTCGCAGCTCGCGATGACACAATCCATCTCTTTGCTCACAACGAGAAGGGTGAAATCTCGGCGATTTCTCAAATTCCGATGGTTTGTGAGTATGAAGATGTCTTTCCAGAAGAGTTGCCAGGAATGCCTCCGCACCGGCCAGTCGAGTTCGTGATTGATCTCGAGCCCGGTATTGAACCGGTATGCAAGCGCCCATATAAACTTGGCCCCGAAGAGAAGAAAGAGTTAAAGAAGCAGCTAGGAGCAAGAACATCTGGGTCTGATTAGACCAAGCTCTTCTCCGTGGGGTTGTGGAGTTTCGTTTGTCAAGAAGAAGCATGGCATGGATCGTCTTTGTGTGGACTACCGGCCATTGAACAAGAAGACAATCAGAAACAAGTACCCACTTCCCAACATCAATGAGTTGTTTGAACAACTGAAAGGTGCCAAGGTTTTCTCGAAGCTTGATCTTCGCATGGGGTATCATAAAATTTGCATTCGCGAAGAAGACATTCCCAAGACTGCTTTCAGGACGAGTTTTGTCTCTTATGAGTACACCGTTATGTCGTTTGGTCTTGCGAATGCTCCTCCAACCTTCTCAAGAATGATGAATTTTATCTTCTCTCCTTTCAAGAATGAGTTCGTCTTGGTCTATCTGGATGATATCCTTGTGTTCTCGAAGACAAAAGAAGATCATGCAGAGCATCTCCGCCTTGTGGTTGACAAGTTAAGGGAACATCGGTTCTATGCCAAGTTTTCCAAGTGCATCTCTGCCTTGTGCTCAATGAAGTGGTGTACCTCGGGCATGTCATCTCTGCCGAGGGAATTAAAGTGCACCCTGAGAAAGTCGAGGCAATCTTGAAGTGGGAGCCTCCTCAGAATGTGAAGCATCTTCGGAGTTTCCTCGGGCTTGCTAGTTATTGCAGAAGATTCATGGAGAACTTCTCTCAAATTGCTAAGCCTCTGTCCAATCTCCTCCAGAAGAGCGTCAAGTATGTTTGGTCTCCTGAGTGTGATATGGCGTTCAATACGCTCAAGCAGAGAATGACTTCAGCTCCAGTTCTCATTCCTCCTGAGCGATCCAAGCCTTTCCATGTTTTATGTGATGCTTCTCTCCAAGGTCTTGGTGGTGTTCTCATGCAAGACAAGAAGATTGTTGCTTATACATCGCGTCAGTTGAAGCCTGCCGTGAAGAACTACCCCACTCATGATCTTGGGTTGGCGGCAGTTGTGCATGCTCTAATGACTTGGAGACATTTGTTGTTGGGTAGACCAGTTGAGGTGTACACCGATCACAAGAGCTTGAAGTACATTTTCACTCAACCCAATCTCAATATTCGGCAGTCTCGTTGGGTGGAAATGCTTGAAGACTTCAACCCAAGCATTGAGTATACTCCTAGGAAAGCAAATGTCATTGCAGACGCGCTCAGCCATAAGGCGTACTGCAATAGTCTTATCCTGAAGCCTCTTCACCCCGAGCTTTGTGAAGCCTTCCGCAAGCTCAACCTTCAGATGATTCCGCAAGGATTTCTTGCCAATCTTCAAGTCTGTCCGACTCTGGAAGATCAGGTTCGCCAAGCGCAGCTGCTAGATGCTATGGTAAAGAAAGTGAAGAAAGGTGTAGCCAAGAGCATTCCGAAGTACAAGTGCTTTCGTATTGATAACAAAGATACCTTGTTCTTTGAGGACCGTCTTGTGGTTCCAAAAGGTGATCTCAGAAAGCTTATCATGGACGAAGCACATAATTCTGTTCTATCCATTCATCTAGGCAGTTCAAAGATGTATGAGGATCTCAAGCAAACCTTCTGGTGGACTCGCATGAAACGTGAAATTGCTCAGTTCGTGAACTAGTGTGATGTTTGTCGCAGAGTGAAGGCGGAACATCAGTGTCCAGCAGGTCTTCTTCAGCCTTTGCCTATCCCAGAGTGGAAATTTGATCATGTGGAGATGGATTTCGTAACTAGGTTCCCCAAGTCTAAGAAAGGCAACGATGCCATCTTTGTGGTTATCGACAAGCTATCAAAAGTTGCTCATGTCCTGCCAGTCAAAGAATCTATCTCGGTAGCTTAGCTTGTAGAGTTGTATACATCAAGGATAGTCTCTTTTCATGGTATTCCTCAGCTCATCTCTTCTGATCATGGAAGTCTCTTCACTTCCATGTTTTGGGAGTCCTTCCAGACTGCTATGGGTACTAAGATCCGTTTCAGCACGGCGTTCCATCCGCAGACAACTGGTCAAGTTGAGAGAGTCAATCAGATTCTTGAAGATATGCTTAGAGCTTCTGTGATATCGTTCGACATTAAGTGGGAAGACTGTCTTCCAGGTGCTGAATTCTCATACAACAATAGCTTCCAAGCTAGTTCAGACAAGGCCCTGTTCGAGATTCTCCATAGCACAAAGTGTCATACCCCGCTTAACTGGTCTGAAACCGGTGAGCGTCAAATTTTGGGCAATGACATGATCACTGAAGCAGAAGAAATGTGCCATGTCATTCGTGAGAACCTCAAAGTAGCTCAGTCCCGATAGAAGAGTCATTATGATAACAAACATCGGGATGTTTCTTTCCAAGTGGGTGATCTAGTGTATCTCAGAGTCTCTCCCATGAAAGGCACTCAACGGTTTGGAATAAAAGGGAAGCTAGCTCCTCGTTTTGTTGGTCCTTTCAAAGTTGTTGGCAAGAGAGGTGGTCTGGCATATCAACTTGAGCTTCCTCCAAATTTCGCCAACGTGCAAGATGTCTTCCATGTTTCTTAGCTCCAGAGATGCTTTAAGACTCCTGAGCGGACCATTGACCTCCAAGACATCGATCTTCAAGAAGTTCTCTCTTATCGTGAGAACCGAGTTGCTATTCTTGAAGAAACTGAGCGTAAGACTCGCAACAAGTCTATCAAGTTCTTCAAGGTGAAGTGGTCTCATCATTCTGACAAAGAAGCTACTTGGGAATGCGAGGACCTGCTGAGTTCTGAATTTCCGGTCTTCTTTCGTTCCTAGATCTCGGGTCGAGATCCTCTTGTAGCGTGGGAGAGTTGTGACATCCCAAGTGATGTCCCTACCTTATTCGGCATGTAACCATTTGTATGAACCTTGTGTCATGAGCTATGAGATGATTTGCACCTCGTCCCATGTGTTGAATTGCATTCATGCATCATGGCATCCATCATTTCATCATCATGCCATTCATCATGCTTGTATGTGTTGTGTGTCTTGTTTTGAGTCATGTATGTGAGGTGCCTTGTGTGGTTTGGCCTCATGAGTGGTGGTCTCCATGTGTGCAACCTCTCCCTCTTCTACCTCTCTTTTTCTTCCTTCTCAAGAACCCCTCTCATTACCTTTTATTCCAATATGAATTCTTGGCAGAATTTAAGTTGTTTAAAAATCTTTAAAAATGCTCATGAGGTGGCCCTAATGTCTTATGAATATTGGAAGTGATGCTTTTGATATATGGATGTGTTTTGTTTTGAAAACTATTTAAAACAGGGGCTGGTTTATTAATATGTTAATAAAAATAACTTGTTCATAAAATCAACCTAATATTTTATTTAATTGGAGCATATTATCTTCTTCTCAAAAGTATTTTTGTTTTGGTGAAAACCTTTTATAAAATGCCATGGGGATTTAAATAGTGTGGCTGTTTTATTTAAAAGGAAAAGGCCCCTCTGTTATATCGGTGAGAGTATGTGTGTGAGTGTGGGCTTTCGGCCCACGAGGCCCAGCAGGAGCAGTAAACGGCCACCTACTCCCCCGTTCCTCTCCGTCAGAGTGTGAGTGTGTGTGTGCCAGCAGAGTGCAGAGGGCGGCTTCGCCGTCGTCGTTAGCTGTCACGAACGCCGAGGCCGGGCCCCTTTTTAAGCATGCGCCCCTAGGGTTCATCCCTCTTTCTTCTCCCTCTCGCCGCCGCCGCTTTCCTCTTCTCCCTCCCCCTCCTTCCTCCCCTGTACTTCTTCTTCTTCGTCGGGTTCAGAGAAGAGGTAAATTCAGAGAGAGAGCTTGCCGTCGCGTCGTCGCCTCCGGTGGGGCACGTCGCCGCTAGAGATGGCCACCGGGTTCCTGGTGGACCCGCCGTCTCGTTCCCGGAGCTAGGAGGCCTTGGGAGGTCTTCTTCTTCCTCCTCGCTGCTGCAACGCGGCCGGGCCTTCTTCTCCTCCGTCGCCGCTGCGTCCCCGCCTCTCCTTCCCCATCGTCGCCGTCGATTCGTGACCGGTTCGTCGTCGCCATACCCTAGGTGAGTTGTAGGTCCCCCGTATTTCTTCTCCTCCACGCGTAGCTCGATTCGGTCACCACAATTGTCTGTCACTGCCGGTAGCTTGGTGATCTCCTGCCACTCGCCTCCTTCCTCCTCACCGCGAGGTGAGCAGGGGAATGGATCCGCCTATCGCCCCCGCATATGTGTTTGTAGTGGTGGCCACCAGATTGCCTTGTAGCCGTCGGAATCGTCACCGTCGTTGCTCTATCGCCGCCGCTGTTGCATGCGATGTCTTTCTTCAGTTTCGTCAGGTAAGTGTGCGCGTGTGTGTATTAGAGCACCGCGTCCCCCCTTTTGTTAAGAGTCGAGACGGTAGCCCAGTGGTGTGGTGTGTTGTGTGTGTCCAGGGGGTCTGGGGTCCAGGGGGTCTAGGATGTTTACATGGATTATGTTGATTGTGTCCTCTTCCTCATACATTTGTGTGGATGTGTGTGTGCTTAAGTATAGAGATGCATGTGTAGATCTCTCTTTAGGTGCTCATGAGCATATTTTCTCCTCTAGCTAGTTTCATTCTTGATTTGGTTGCTTTGCCATGCTATCATGTACCTAACATGCTAAATACCTCTCTCAACATGTATCTATGGAGCACATAGCATTTTGTGGCATTTAAATCAAGTTTAGTGAGTGGCATAAGTCACCCATGGCCTAGGGAGGTCAAATTTCGACCCCCCCCCTTTGCTCCATTTTCTTCCATGCAAGCATATAGGTATGAGTAATGATTTTGGGGTAGAATCAACCCATGTATGCACCTGTGAAGTCAGATTTGACTTTGGGGCACTTTGTCAAAACTGCATTTTTATGCTGTGATGGTGTTTTGTCTTTTTCATATGGATTAATCTATGCATGCTTTAAAGTTCTTGCCAACATGAGTTTGTTAGTTAAAATTGTTGGGAATGTCCCAGTATTTTTATTATTTATCATAAGTCCCCAGATCAGTGGGAACCATTCATTTTAGTTGGCTTCTTTCTGTTACTATTCATCCTGCTTAGAAATGGCTAAGTCTGGAGACCCTGCTGTTATTGTTTTGCCATGTGGTGTAGGGTGTAGCTAGTGATTTGTTGTGAATTTGACCATGCTGAGTGCTAGGTATTTGTAGCAGGTATTGTGATATACCATCCTGTTAATTTGCATGCCATTTGGAGCTCCCTAGCATATTTAACCAGTGCTGTCAACTTGCTACTTTATTAACCCAGATTCCAGAAAACTGGGATTTTCACCAAGTCCCTGAAAAACTGATTCATCATGCCAACTTGATTGCTCCATGCATATTGACGTGATCCCCTTTTGCTGATTGCATAGTTGAATGAAATGATGTGGGTGTTGAGTATATTATGTCCATGTCTTGTTTGTGGCTGTAGGATTCCTGTAGCTCTAGTTGTGAGCTTTTCAAATTGCTATATTGGTGTTTTGTGGCAGATTGGGTGCTATCTTGTTTTGTGACTTGTGGGAGCTATACTCCTCGGATTTGAGTGATTCTTGAGCCTATTGTGATTGATTTTTCATTTCCTGTCCAGTGGCTACCCTGGATGCCAAGAAGTAGCCCAGGTATTTGGTGCTCTTGTGTTTTGCCAACGTACCTTGTCGAGAGCGTATCTCGAGAACCGTAGCTCCGTTTCTTGCGATCCCTATATGCATTTCCATTGATTTTGCATGACGCACCCATATTTGTCATGTTCATGCATGTTTAAGTAACTTAACATGAGGTTCTTTCCAGGTTCACTAATGTACAACTTTGCATGCGAAACTTGACTAGAATTGCATTGCCATGTTAAAACCTTCATTATATGGATCATGCATCATCTTGGTTGTGAATTGCATCTCGGTTGCTTATTTATTTGCTGTTTATCTTGGGTAGACGCGAGAGTTGATATCCTTGGCTGGCCCCGCACTGTAGCCGCCACCCAATGGCTGGCCCCGATAGCCTTGGGCCTCCCCGTGTGTCCCCCGAGACGCCCTCGGCGTCCATGACATGGCAAGCGGTCAGGCCCCTCTCTCCCCTCTCTCCTCTGCCCTCCCACACGTATGTCGGCGCAACCCGGTTCGTCCAACCGAGGAGCTCACATGCACGGGCATCTCTCTCTCTTCTGTCCCTAGGGGCCTAGACCGGCCCCAGGAGCACCCCCGAGCTGCCACACGAGCCCTCTCTCCCCTCTAGCCTCGACCACGACCTCGCTGGCGCATGGGTCCACGGTGCTCCGCCCCCTCCCTCTATTTAAGCCCCCCCCGAGCCTCTCTCTCCCCTCCTCTGTCTCTCTCTCCACCCCCATAGACTGCCTGTAGAGCCCGAGCTCCTTTCCCTCCCTCTATGCTCAGGATCGACCCGAGGATCGCCACGGCCATCTCGCCGTCGATCTCCATATACAGAGCCACTCCGGCCCTCCTATCTCTTCGGGTGATCCTCCCTCGTCATTATAATGTGATCCCCCTCCTTCCCGTCCTCTTTGCAGCCTGAATCGGCCTTGGCGACCTCCTCCCGAAGCCACCTCCGCCGCGGGTGCTTGCCGCCAGTAACTCCGGCCATCGTCGGCCTCCCTTCGACCTCCCCTGTAATGGCGGCTCCTCCCCAGGTCCGTTCCCGCCATCGCCTGCCGCCACCGTGCCCTGTGCCATCACCTGTGAGCTACTCCCCTCTCTGCCCCGACGTGGAAGAAGGACCTGACAGGTGGGGCCCACCTGTCGACCTCTCTTTCTGTTTCTCGCATGCCCTCTCTCTCCCCCAAGTCGCTGATGACCGGGCCCCGCGCGTCAGGTTTGAACCTGACCGCGCGCGAGGCCGGCTGGCTAGCCAGGTGGGCTAGCCGAGCCTCTAGCTACCTCTGGCCCAGGTCCCCGTGGCTTTTCCTTTTCTTTTTCCTTTTTCTTTTTCTGTGGACTTTGCAAAAATGCCACAAAACCCAAAATAATTCCTATGACAATATTTCTTCCACCAAAAATCTTAGAATATTCCATAGAATTTATTAGTGCCATTTGTAAAAATGTTTGAAAATATTTTTAGTACTGTTTTATTTTAAAAACCTATATTTAGGCACATTTTTGCCTCTGTTAATTATTTGCCAAAATGTTTTTCAAAACAAAACCCTAGGCAAATATTTTTAGTATGACATTTAGTATTTATTAGCATTTTGAATAGTGACTTGTGTGCCCTGTTTTTGTGCATTGCTTATTTTTATCGCTTTATTTCGTGACAATAGACTGCGCGGTTGACGAAGAAGTTGGACCCAAAGACTTCGAAGACCCCGGAGACTTTGTTGAGCCAGGCAAGCAGCCCACTGATCATGATAAGAAACCATTTTTATTCCATGTCATATAGCACTTTACTTTCATCATATTTCATCATGTGGAGTAATGACCCCTTCGGTGGGTTGCTTCCGACACCCTTACCATTGACACTTGCATCATGCATGACCCTACCACCCTATGAGGGTTATGCGGGTGGGAGTAGTTAGGATGCTAGTAGATGCTACGCAAGTGGGATCTGGATCTATGCATGGTGATGGAAGGAAAGAAATGATTTCAAAGACTTTTTCGAAAACCCTGTCAGGTGCCACCAATGCGCGAGGGAGATGATGATCAGATGGGTGACCACTTGAGAAAGAAGTGGTGTGCCGTAGCAAGTTGACAATGTTTTTTTAAAAGCGGCTTAGATCTAAGATTTTCGACCGTCCCAACCTTACATGCGCAACCATGATACCCATTATGGGGCGAGGCTTTGTTGATTACCTTGGTGTGTATTGGCAAGGAGCCCGCATTAATAGTGACAAGAGTGGTGTGGTCACTCTCGATACGGGGTCGTACTGGTATGTACGATCATGCACTATCTTTACAGGCACCAGGCACACCGTTGGTCCCCTCATGGATGGTACGATTAGAGCGAGGCTCGTGTCATGTACATCATGAGGGCTGGGTACCAATCGAGTGGACTCTTTGTCTAGTATCGCTAGGGGAGAGGCATTGTTCGGGTGCTTACCTCAGGTATGTTATATACCGTGAGTCGTGGATGACACGGAAGTTCCCCGAGTCTTGTGGGTAAAGTGTCCAACCTCAGTAGAGTGTAAAACTATTCGAATAGAAATGTCCATGGTCCTGGAAAGTTGGGTGGTGCTTCTTAGACTATGTCCGGATGTTTTCACAAACTTGGTGTGAGTATGGATGTGATGGTGACAAGAGGTCGCATGAGCTAAGACCGATGACTTAGCATGGGTATTGAACTAAGTCCGATGACTTAGCATGATGAATGAACATGAGGTGTGAAACTCCTAATTATGATGATATTGGTATCTTGTTCATATGGATACTTGCTAATTACTGATGCATGCTTACTAGCTACTTGATCAGGACATTGCATTTAAAATTAGCTTTTTGCAAAATTACCTACTTAGTGATATATCATGCATCATTATTGCCTTGTTCCACAACTTGGGTTGCTTGCGAGTACATTCAAAGTACTCATTGGCTTGCCACTGGTTATTTAATTGGCCAGGCATGGAAGAACAGGAGTATGTTGACGAGTTCGTTGGAGACGAACATGCGAACTAGGACGCCTCCCAGTCAGAATGCCTGTAGGTTAAGGAAGATGACATGGGTTCACACTTTCGACCAAGATTTCCACTGCTTGTTCTATTTAAGTATTTGGCCCTCGTGGCCCTATCTATGTAAGTCTAAGACCTACATGGTCATTATTTGTGTAAGACGCTAAATGTGGATTTAAGACTCTTGTGAGCATTGATCTCTGGGATCACTATACACATGCATTCGGTGATCATGACTTATGAGTCGGGGTCCCCACAACAATGCTGGCCCAACTTCCTCACCAACACGATCAAATTCTTCAAGGGGCGTTAGTCCTCATTTTCGTCCTAAACCCTAAACCCTAAACCCTAAACCCTAACCCTAAATCCTAAACTTAAGTCCGATGGTGGTCTGACTCTTATGAACTATTCCCCGCATGTTTATTTCCTCAAGTACCTTAATGCACACATGCTGAATTTTGTCAGACACCATTTTCATCATGCATTTCAAATTCTTCATATCATATGATCAAATGCGTGTATGACTTACAAGATATAGGGGGAGTTATCCATATTTTAACCTGCCATGTGCATTTGAAGCCAAAGCAAATTCCTCAAATATGCACATCTTCAGGGGGAGTTCTTCTATATCTTGCAATCAAATTCCTCAAACTCAGTAATTACACCTCATATTATTATCCCCGTTGAAAACATAACCTATTTGTCATCAATCACCAAAAAGGGGGAGATTGTTAGTGCATCTAGTGCCCCTTAGTGATTTTGGTGTATTGAAGACTTATACGTTAAGGAAATAATGTGTTTGTGAGTGTACACATGCTCTATAAGTCGATGAGGAGTATGATACATCCGGAGATTACCGACCCCTAAAAATGTATGTCTTCAACTGAAGACTTTGGTGAAGACTTCGCTGAAGACTTTGGTATTCCCTGAAGACTTTGAAAATGAATAAGTCGGTGTGACCTTGAAGATATGAATGAGGACTATGAAGCGTGAAGACTTTTGTTATTGTAGTTTCATTTCCTTTCTTTGAGTCATAGGAAACACCGTACTGTTAAAGTAGGTCGAGGCAATACTAAGGAAAATTTCCAGCTGATGCTGAACTCAAAATCCTCAACCTAACCAATCCTTCGAGTGAAGCCTTTGGAAATATCTTACGGTTAAGTCAAGTTCTTCAGTGACAGAGACGAAGTTTGCTCTCTGAGGAAATTGATCTGACTGAGGAGTTAGGATTTCGCCAGTGCAAATTGCCTACAGGTGAGGAACATGATAAGCCTCAGGACTTTCATAGTTCGAAATTCTAACCGTTGTTGTGCTTAGTGCCAGCTGTCCCCAATCATAACATCCACATAACGGTCATATCATTGGGGGCATTTATGTCTTATCTTGTCAGGTTGCACCCTAGCTATAAATAGCCACCCCCCACAACCACTAGTTGGTTGGCTGCTCCGAGAGAGAATTGACATTTTTCATTTGAGAGCAACCCATCCGCCGAGGACTTTGAGAGAAAATCATCAGTGACGAAAAACCCACAACCAAACCACCAAACCCAAAGTGATTGAGCATCACCGAAGAAATTCTTGTGTGGAACCGACGCGTGTTACCTTTGAGGACTGTGCATCCTCTAGACGGTTAGGCGTCATGGTCTAGTGCATCCTGCAGTCAATTCGGGATCACAAAGTGAACTTGGTCTAGAGCATCCAGTAGTAAATTGTGGATCGTCGTGTGACCAGTTTGTGAGGGTTTTGGAAGTCTACCCTGAAGACTTACCACGAGTGTTGGGCGAGGACTGTGTGACCTTAGCTCAAGGAGAATACGGTAAGGACTGTGTGTCCTGGGACTGTGTGTCCTCTGGTTTAAATACCAGGCCGCTCCAAACCAGACATACGACTGTCATAGCAGTTGGAACTGGGTCATCAAACCATTGTATTCATCGAGCTACCTGGTTCTATTTCCTCAACCCCTCTATTCCTCGTATACTTGTTGATGAAATTTATCATTGCTGAAGACTTTCACAATTTCCTCACCTCAAATTCTTCATGTTACATTGTTCATCACTACATATCCTATATCACGCTACGTGTAATTTGTGCATGATTCATTTCATCATGATGACTATGTTGTGACTATGTTCCTCATGCACTTGAGTACTTGTTTTGCTGCTAGTTATTCATCACATTTCAAATTCTTCAAAGTTGAAATTCCTCAAGTGATGAATTTGTAAAAAATTCCTATTCACCCCCCCCCCTCTAGTCGATATAACGCACTTTCAGACTTTAGTGGGAGTAGTTCTGTTTAAGGCTTGAATTACTCTACATAAACACATTGCTTAGTGATTGCATATTTCTGTTGTCGATCAATGTCACCACCTTCTCAACTCAACTTTGCATTTTAATCAATTCTGTTAAAGGATAAACTAAATGGAACAAACTTTACCACCTGGTATAGAAATCTGAGAATTGTTCTCAAGCACGATAAAAAGGAACTTGTTCTAGAGGATCCACTTACAAAGGAACCTGCCAAGAATGCTAATGCCACAACCAAGAATGCCCACGAGAAACTTGTTGATGAATCAAACGAGGTCAGCTGACTCATGCTGGCTTGTATTGAGCCCGATTTGCACCAACATTCTAAAAATATTCAGGCTTTCGATATGAACGAGAGTTTCAGAAACATGTTTCAGGTGCAGGCTAGGACTGAAAGGTTCAACATCTGTCAGCCCTTGACGGATTGTAAGCGGAAGGAGGGTGATCCGCTGAGCCCGCATGTGATCAAGATGATCGGGTACGTGCAAGATTTGGATCGGTTAGTCTTCCCACTTGGGGACGAGCTATCCACGCATGCAATTTTGCCTTATCTTCCAACTATCTATGGGATGTTTGTCTCGAACTATCATATGCATGGCATGGATAAGAAGCTCACTGAATTGCATGGGATGATCAAGGTGGCAGAGCAAGATATGAAGAAAGGCATGCATCATGTGTTGATGGTGTAGAACTTGGCTAAATTCAAGAAGAGTTGGTCCAAGAAAAACGGTAAGGCAAAGGGCACGGAGAAGGTTGTCTCCGCTGCTGAGCCAAAGTCCGGACCAAACTCAAAGACCATTTGCTTTCACTACAAGGAAGCTGGTCACTGGAAGTGGAATTGTAGCAAGTGGCTTGCTGAGAACGGCAAGAAGGCCGAAGATGCTTCTTCAGGCAAAGGTACACTTGTTACATATGTTATAGACATTTACCTTGCTGACATACCTAGTACCTCTTGAGTATTTGATACCAGATCGGTTGTTCATATTTGCAACTCGATGCAGGGGCTGGTAAGAACTAGGCGTGTGGCACAAGGGGAGATTGACATCACGGTCGGCAATAAAGCAAGAGTTGCTGCGTTGGAGGTCGGCGCGATGCAGCTCAAGCTTCCTTCTAGATTTATTTTGGAATTGAATAATTGTTATTACATTCCCGCACTTAGTCGGAACATTATTTCTGCCTCATGCTTGATGAGTCAAGGTTATGAATTCAATATAAAGGACAATGATTGTTCCTTTTATTTCAATGGAATGTTCCATGGCTATGAACCCATTGTAGATGGGTTATTTATTTTGAATCTAGAAACGGAGCCAGTCTATAATGTGAATGTCAAGAGGCATAAACCTAATGAGATAATTCCGACATACTTCTAGCATTGCCGGCTAGGACACATTAGTCTGAAACGCATAAAGAAGCTCCATGATGATGGACTCCTAACTTCGTCCTACTTCGCTTCATTCGAGACATGTGAATCATGCTTGCTAGGCAAGAGGACTAAGTCTTCTTTTTTAAAGAGTTGCAAGAGGGCGTCCGAGCTATTGGAGCTTATACACAGTGATGTGTGTGGTCCAATAAGCAAAACGGCCAGAGATGGCTATCAGTACTTCATGAATTTTACGGAAGATTTGAGTGGATATGGATATATCTATTTGATGAGGCACAAGATGGAAACTTTTGAAAAGTTCAAAGAGTTTCAAAACAAGGTTGAAAATCAGCTCGGCAAGATGATAAAACTTCTGTGATCAGATTGTGTAGGTGAGTACATGAGCGAGGAGTTTGATAACCATCTGAAAAGCCGAGGTATAGTACCTTAGCTCACACCTCCGGGTACGTCGCAGAGAAATGGTGTGTCAGAATGGAGAAATCGAACCTTGTTGGACATTGTCCAATCAATGATGAGCAAATCGGATTTACCCTAGTCATTCTGTGGATACGCTCTAGAAACCACAGCTTTCACACTTAATAGGGTACCATCAAAATCTGTTGACAAGACACCACATGATATGTGGACTGGGAAAACTCCTAGTTTGTCTTTTCTAAAGACTTGGGGTTGTGAAGCATTTGTCAATCGACTCATGTCGGTCAAGCTTACACCCTAGTCGGTTAAATGCATATTCGTGGGATATACGAGTGAAACCTTGGGATATAGCTTCTACAACCGAGAAGAGAACAAAGTGTTTGTTGCTCGGAACGGGGTTTTTCTAGAGAAAGAGTTTCTCAATCAAGAGTCCAGTGGGAGAGCGGTGTGACTCAAAGAAATTCGAGAGCCACTCGCGGACGACTCGCCTGGTGATGAGATCATACCGGAGTTGATCAGGAACCCGTAGTGGAGTCAGCACCGGAGCCATGGAGCTCGCAAAGATTGCGTAGAGTGTGCAATGTATTGTCACTGGAAAGCAACGAGACGGCCACGTATGCAGAAGCGATGGTGAGCCCAGATTCCAAGGCATGGCTTGAGGCCATGCGATCCGAGTTAAAGTCCATGGATGAGAAACAAGTCTGGGACTTGGTTGATCCGCCACCTGGCATAGTTGCCATTGGTTGCAAATGGGTCTTTAAGAAGAAAACTGATGTGGATGGAAATGTTTACGTCCACAAATCTCGGCTTGTCGCTAAAGGTTATGGACAAGTTCAAGGAATTGACTACGACAAGACCTACTCGTCGATAGCGATGCTAAAATCGGTGAGGATCATACTAGCTATAGCTGCATATTTCGATTATGAGAGATGGTATATGGATGTCAAAACGGCTTTCCTTCATGGAAATTTAAAAGAGGATGTATACATGATATAGCCCGATGGTTTTATCAATCCAACTAATGCTAGTAAAATATGCAAGCTCGAGAGATCCATTTATGGATTGAGGCAAGTAGCTCGGAGTTGGAACGTTCATTTTCATGAAGTCATCGTTGACCTTGGTTTCATCAAGAACGAAGAGGACAATTGTTTATACAAGAAGTCTAGTGGGATCTCGGTAGTATTTTTGATCTTGTATGTGGATGACATACTATTGATCGGAAATGATATTTCGATGCTGAACTCAGTCAAGGAATCATTTAATGGCAAGTTTTTGAGGAAAGACCTTGGAGAGGCAGTGTACTTTTAGGCATCAAGATCCATAGAGATAGATCGAGGAGGCTGCTCGACTTAAGCCAGAGCACATACATAGACAAAGTGTTGAAGAGGTTTAGCCTGAGTGAGGCCAAGAAAGGGTTCTTGCCCGTCTCACATGGTATAAGGCTAAGCAAGAGTTAGAGTCCTACGACTTCTGATGAGCGATACCGGATGAGTAGGATTCCATATGCCTCAGCAATTGGATCCATCATGTATGACATGCTATGTACATGGCCTGATGTTGCCTATGCAGTAAGCTTAACAAGCAGATACCAGGCCAACCCAGGTGAGAGTCACTGGGCAGCGGTGAAAACTATCTTGAAGTACCTGAAAGGGACTAAAGAGATGTTCCTAGTTGATGGAGGTGAGGATGAGCTCTGCGTAAAGGGTTACACTGATGCTAGTTTCCACACCAATAGGGATGATTGTCGATCGCAAACTGGATTCATGTATGTCATGAATGGAGGAGCAGTGAGCTGGACGAGTTCCAAGCAAGATACAGTGGCCAACTCCACAACAGAGGCCCAATAGATTGTGTCTTGTGAAGCCGCAAAGGAAAGTTTTTGGATTCGGAAATTCCTGGAAGATGTTGGTGTGTTTCTGGGCTGGTCAAAACCATTGGATCTTTATTGTGGTAATTCAGCTGCCATCTCACAGGCCAAGGAGCCGAGATAACACCACAAGACCAGGCACATATACCGAAAATATCACTTTATACGAAAGCTCGTAGAGAAAGGTGATACCAATTTATGCAAGATTCATACGGGTGCAAGTGTTGATGGGTCTAGGTAGCTGGAGGGCTCGGGGGCTGGAGCTATACTATCTTCCCCTCAAGGTGACATGTTTTGTTATATACTGTGGATCATGTTCCCTTGTACCAACAATACAGATGAGTATGAGGCCCTCCTTTAATGGCTTAAGATAGCAAAGGAAATAAATATAAGTCGGGTCAGGTGTTTTGGTGGCTCAACAAGTTTCAGGGACTTGGGACTCAAAGGACCCTCTGATGGCGGCTTATCGTCAAGCAGTCTCGGATATGGCAGGTCATTTTCAAGGCTATCAAGCCGAACATATTGATTACCGGCTCATTGAGGCGACCGACGCCTTATGTCGACTCGACTCACAGATGAAGCCAGTTCCCCTTAATGTCTTCTTTGATGTCCTTCATAATTCTTCTGTTAAGCCACCCTTGGAGAAAGATATCGCTATTCTAGACCCGGAGGGACAATTGGCGGCACCACTCCATGCCACCCCATATTCGACTATTCCTTCTCTAGCATACCTTACCCGAGATGAGCTTCCAGCCGATGAAACCATGGCTTGACAGATAATTCGCCGGTCTAAGTCTATGTCTGTTGTCAACGACGAGTTACATTGGCGAAGCAGCACAGGTGTTTTCCATCATTGTGTTTCCCCTGAGGAAGGTTAGGAGAATCTTAATGAGATCAATGATGATGACTATGTACATCATGCCGTCTCAATGTCTCTAGTGGCAAAATCTTTCTGGCATGGGTTTTATTGTCTCACAGCTCATGCGGACGCAGAAGAAATTGTCCGTAAGTGTGATGGGTGCCAGAAATTCGGCCAACAGGCTCACGTGCCAGCTCATGAGTTATGTATGATTCCGATTAGTTGGCCGTTTGCGGTTCGGGGGCTTGATATGGTTGGACCGTTCAAACCATCTTCTAACAAGAAGACCCATCTGTTGGTGGCAGTTGATAAATTTACCAAGTGAGTTGAGGCGGAGCCACTCATTAGTTGCGATGTAGACACCACAGTCAAGTTCTTGAAAAAGTTGATTTTTCACTTTGGCTACCCTCATAGCATTATCACTGATAATAGTACCAATTTATCTAACGGAGCTATGGACCAGTTTTGCTAGTGGGAACATATCCGGCTTGACTTGGCAGTGGTGCGCCTCCACGGTCCAACAGAGAGGCTGAACGAGCCAGTCATGAGATCCTCAATCGAATTAAACCCGGACTAACAGTACAACTTGTGCATACTCTGGGTTGTTGGGCTGAAGAACTCCTTGTTATACTCTAGAGCATTCGCACCATAGGTCCACTAGATACACAACTTTTTGTGGTATACGGGGCCGAGGCGGTTTTGCCAAGCGATATTCGTCATGACTCGCCTCGAGTTACTGCTTATGTTGAGGCGAACAACGAATCAGCGTGACAAGACTCCTTTGACGCCTTGGAAGAAGAACGTGATTTTGCAGCATTCTGATTAGCCATTTATCAGTAGGACCTACGTTGCTATCATAGCTGTAGAGTTCAAAGCAGAACTTTTCAAGAAGTGCACTTGGTGCTATGCCTGATTCAAGATCAGACAGAGATGTATATGCTTTCAACACCTTGGGAGGGTCCTTTCGTCGTTAGCAAGAACCTTAACAATGGGACATATTACTCGGTGTACTTGCGAGAAGGAAAATACACTTCTAAGGAGGAGACAAGCTGCCCCTGGAATATCTCTCAACTCCGACCTTATTATATTTGAGGGCCACCGGCTCTCTTTATGTAATTTTTCCTTTTACACACACTGTAAATTTCTTTATGATCAAATATAATAAAGCCGACACCCTCATAACTCGGGGTCTCTGTCATTTCGGACCAAATATGAGCATGAGTGTTTATTGTTTGCAACATATGTCACCAGGGGGCTTCCAACTCAATGAGGTTAGCTTTCTCACTCTTTTGACCTGGCAAATACGCCGTAATAAGTGGTTAAAACCTACATGTATGCTTGATGCGGCTCCGCTGAGATGACCCCATGAACTCTTGCAAGTCAATCCTCTTTAGGACCCTGAACTTTTCAAGGTTAAAACATTGGTTGTGTCATGAGAGAGCGGACTATGAATAGCTAGGATAAACTAAGGGTTATCATACCCGTTTCACTTAAGCAAGACTTGATCCTTGAAAGTCGGTCTCTTTTTCACATTGAGCCGGCCTACTAATACAGTTTATATGGTTTTTGTTACATTGGAAGTTTCAGGCTTATTTTTTGATCAATGTTTACCTGAGCACAAAGACTAAAGCATAAATGGGAAAGAGTAAAATCATCTCTCGGCGACACAGCTCAAATGACTGTACACCTGCAAATAGGCATACATGCACGATGGCATGACCATAAATTCAAGGAAGGTTTCAAGATTCAAAGTACTGAAGAATTTCTAAATTACTTGGGGCAGACCCTATATGTTGACCCATTCATCCTTCATACCCACTTATTAGCCGCATTTAGGTTAGCACCCACCGACTCTTCATCCTCGTCAAACTGTTGATCCTTGTGTTGCCATCGAATTGAGTTCAACTACTAGAAGTTTGAAGTGTTCTCATTAGAATACGATGAACCAGCTTCCGAGGCAACAAATCCTTTGTATCTTGGGGAAATCAATTCTGTCGGGTTATCTTTGGGTGGGTTCATATGTTCATTGTCACTAGTATGTGCGGCATGATATTTTGTTAGGTTAATCCCGTCAGCTATTAAAGTCGCCAAATGACGTGTATCTGTGATGCACTTTACATAGTCTGCTTGAGTAAATGTGGAGCCATCGAGTGTAAACTCAGGAAAGCTGCCTTGTAGCAGCTCCACATCCAATTCAGGCAGGTATACTTTTGCTCAAGCCAGAGCCATGTTAGCACCTCCTTGAGCAGCTAATTTCCGGGTCACGGACACCCATTGGGGAATAGTGGAAATTTGTTTCAACATATCATTGAAATTTATTGGAGGATGCTTTAGATTTTTCACCGCCAAGATGGAGTATACAAGGCTGGTGAAAAGTTTTACTATGTGGGAGAAAATGGCTTTCCATTTCACGATAAGGGGTGAAGTAGGATTTTGAGCTCCGCAAAACCCTCAAGGTTTAAACATAGGGGCGTGTGTCAAGGTTCCCTGCAGCATTGCCCAACCTAGCTCGCTACTAGGTGGTTACTATGGCTCGATGAGAAGGAAGAAGATGAACACGGCAATTTACCCAGGTTCAGGCCGCTGTGAAGTGTAATACACTACTCCTGCTTTCGTGGATTTCCTCTCATCGACGTTTGGTGGATGAACTAGTACAATGGGCTCGAGCCTCGCGAGGGCACTCGAGAGGTGTTCTTGGCTCTCTGCCTTGTGGTGGTTCGTAGAGTGGCACACTATCAGAACCGATCCCGCCTATGGTGTGGTGGTCTTGGTCCTCTTCCCTTATCACAATGTTGGGAAGGGATCCCACAATGGCAGTTTTTGAAGGGGGCCAGGAGTACATCTGCCCCTGTCCAAAGGTGGTCTTCAACTCCAATGTGGCTGTCAATGATGTAGTGGTGGGCTCGGCAATGACATCCGTCCTACGGGGCTCGTGGTCATGGTCTTGTTGGACCAGAATGGAAACCTTTGGGCGGCGCTTTGGGAACCCGCGTACGTCCTTTCTCCCCTTGCGCCAAAGGGGAAACTATGGTGCATGGCATGCTCACGCGAGCATGTCCTTCCTTGCGTCACCTTTGACTCCTGAGGCCGGGCTCTGCATATAGATCAACACCGCTCAGGAGGGGGCCTGAGGAGGCACATCATTGCAGACCTTGGTTCCGTTCTTCCTCGTGAGCCCAGGGTCCTCATGAGGGCCTTGTCTTGAGTAGAGTTGCACCAGCCACACCTGGCAGACGAAGTGGGCCATGTCCTGGGCCGCAGGAGGCATGACTGGGTACCCCCATTCCCAGAATGCCGACAGTAGCCCTGGGGCCCAAGGCGCACTTGAGCCGGCTTCAGACCGAAGATTTGAGGACGGCTCGAAGCACCATGGGCCCGAAATGCATGCGGATCAGGCTTTACACGCGTCGAACACATGTGCGGCTATGCCCCTGCTCCCCGAAGGCGACTGGAACTGCCCAAGTCAAACCGATGCGACGTCAAGCACAACGTTGGCCATCATTAACTTTCTTTGAATGTTGTCGCTTCCTTGGGCTTCCAGCCCTCGGGCTATGCGGATGTGAACCGATAGTGTGAGGCAAGGTGACGTGACGCAGGATCGTGTGCCGATCGAGCCGGCCCTTTCGGCGCCCTAGGGGTGCACGTCGCCTGCTCTCCCACGACGCCTCGTGGCCTTGATCCCGCCTTCCCCGTGGGGGAGCCTAGACATCTCAAAGCGCCTGCTTACTCCCGTGAATCCAAAGAAAACCCTCTTCCTCTCCTTAGCTTTTCACTTTCCTCATGGCGTCTGGTGGAAGCGCCGCCGGTGCAGGGGAGCACATGGGGCCGTCATCGCCCTCGCTCTCCTTCGGAGGCAGCGGTGGAGGGACCTTCGGGCCGGCGCAGGTTCGCCGGTGTTGGGCCATGGTGAATGAGTGATTGTTCCGCAGTTTTCCTGTTTCCTTGGTTGACATGTCCAATGCACCAGGCTTGAGTGTCTTCTCCTTCCAACGCGCTGGCGGCCAAGAAGCACAAGTGTAGCGAGCTCCGGGAGGAGGTAGACGCGTTGCGGGCCCAACTAACAACCATAGCCGCCGCCTTCCAAGCTGCCCTCAGGGTCAAGGAGGAGGCCAGGGCGGAGCTAGCGTCTTTCCAAGCCCAGGTCCAGGAAGCGGGGTAATAGCCCCAGAGCATTCCTTGCCTTATTTGTAATATAATTCTCATGTGTGACGTTCTATGGATGTTATCAATGCCATCATGAGGGTGAGTTCCATTTGCCATTTGTCATTTCATGCATCATGCCATCATGATCAGCATATCAAATGCATAATAATTCTTGCCATGTTTGCATTGTGAATGGGGTGAGGATGTGAGTGCATGTGTTGTTGATGTGAGCATGTGTGTGATTTGATGTGCCAAAACGTTGGGGTGAAGCCAACCTCAATTTTATCAAAAACTATGACATCTCCCTTTTCTTCAATATTGCAACAAGTTATGAATTTGCTTGCTATTTTCCTATATTAAAAATGTTGTTCATTTTACAAATATTCCAATATGATTTATTATTCAGATCATGAGCATGTTTGAAATTCTTCCATCCTCATGCGTGAGAACAACATGCTTAAGTAATGTTTAGCGAATTAATTTGTTTGCTCTAAAAATGCCAACTCGATTTTTATAAAATAATGCATAATTTGATGGTTAAGAAACTTATTTTTCATCCTCCTAGATTCCTTTTCAACTTGCCTCGTTTTATTTTACTTATGTGAAGGTTATTTTAAATAGAGAGCCGCTATGTATTTTCGTTGAGAGAGAGAGACCAGTCACCTAGGCCTCCTTAGCCCATAGTGTCCCAATAGCGGCTGTAGCGCAGCCTATCTCCCTCCTGACGGCTACCTGCTCATCGTCAGACAGAGAGAGCATGAGAGAGTGAAAGAGCCGTTGCTGGCTCACGGACATCGAGACGTCGTCCGATCCGTACCCTATAAAGCCGCCTTCTTAGTGTAGGGTTCCGCTCTTCCCTCCGGCCGCCGTCATCTGCCTCTCCCCTCCTTCTTCTCCTTCCTTGCGGTAAGTTTCACAAGGGCAAGGTTTCGAGAATTCATATAGAAAGCAGAGAGACGCCGCTCGATTCCGGTGTCTCCTTCATCACCGGTGGCCTCTCCGCGGCGTCAAGGTTACCGGGGGCATCCTGATGACACCCGCAACCCATTCCCGACGCTAGTGGGGGTCGAGCTCCTCCATGGCGTCGGTTCATCATCACCATCGTGGGAGCAAGGGAGCTTTGCTGCTTCAGGCCTCCCTAACCCTCTTCTTCACCTCGCGTCGTCGTCTTCGCCTACAAAGCATGTGGGTGAGCAGGCGATTGTCCCCTTCCCGGTCCCGTGCCCTTGTTCCTCTCTACGTGTAGTAGTCGCCACCATTTGCCGCACGCGCCATGCCTGAGCGAGCACCGCCTAGGATCAAGACCCTTAATGATAAGGTGGATGGGTTGACTAAGACAGTCAATAAGCTCAAGAAGGAAGTTGACTCAGTGTCTCTTCCTCACACTACTTCTTCAGATGATGATGATGATGATGATGATGATGATGATGAATCACCTCTCAAGACAGGCACACAGTTTCAAACCCAGGCTAGATCAGCCACTATGGCAGCTCCAGACTTGAGGCCCTTTCATCAGCTCCTGCTGCTGTCACCTCAGCTCCTACTCCACCTGCTCCAGTTCCTCCAGCTGCTAGTCCAACTCCATCCAGGACATCTGCAGAGATCTTCGCCGATGTTGTTCTCTCGACTCCTTCATCAACAACCGGAGGAGATCAGTCCAAGAACGATTAGATGTATGCCTTTGAACTTTTTGGTAGCTTGTTGCCAAAGGGGGAGAAGTGTATATAGATCTTTAGGCTTCGAGCGACAGAGCATTTTGGTGTTTGTTCCTTTTCAAAACATTTGGTCTTTTGGTTGCTTGTGTTGAGCGTATGATAATGTGTGTAATGCTACTATTTCATGCTTTATGTTTAATCCTACCATTTCCTATCATCTTAATGCTTATGATATGATCATTCACCTTTGCTTGATTGTGTTGTGCTTTCTTATTCATTCTAATTATTCCCGCACACCACCAAGTTGTATGTGACATGGAAGAAGTGCCCCATATACCTAATCGATTGGGCATTTGCATTCAAATGCAAATTCAAAATAATGCACAAATTTAGGGGGAGGTCTTACTTATCACATACCTCTCAAACCGACGATTATATTCATTGATTTTATCATATGTTGAAGCTTTGATCTATATGTTGTCATCAATTACCAAAAAGGGGGAGATTGAAAGCACATTTGCTCCCTTCGTGGTTTTGGTAATTAATAACAACATATAAGTCACTGAACTAATGTTTCCACCAAGTATATTTCAGGGAATGTTCAATGATAGGATTGGCAAAAGGAGATTGTGGAGACACCCCAAGATGCAAGGAAATAGGTTGGCCAAGCTTCAAGCAAGAGGACTCTACATTTTATATTTGTGAGAAAACACTTTGAGTCCATTGGACAGCCAATACTATTAAAAGGGGGTTAGGTTTTGTTGGTGAACAATATGCTCAAACATGCACAAGTTATATTCGCCAAAAACATCCACAAACTCTCCCACAAAAGTCTGTTCTATACTTAACACTCAAAATCAGTGCA
This sequence comes from Hordeum marinum, assembly GCA_022496015.1. Lineage (NCBI taxonomy): Eukaryota > Viridiplantae > Streptophyta > Magnoliopsida > Poales > Poaceae > Hordeum > Hordeum marinum. Next base: position 174,520,388 of record CM039674.1, read on the forward strand.
ACCAACTTTCCCATACCGGTGCCACCGATTCCAGAACCTAGATAGACTCAACCAAACCCAAGCCACTCCAATCATATGGATCTTTATCTCTAGCCTCCCCAAGTAGCTTTCCACCAATCCCATCTCTTCCACTATGCCAAATCTGTGAGAGAGTGCTTGGGTGCTGAGGAGTCTATCATCTTGACGCACAAGATCAAGGAGTTCATCGTCATTACCGAGCCTATTACCTTTTGGAGGGTGGAGCCTCCTAGATTGGTTAGGTGTCGCTTGGGAGCCATATACTTCGTGTTGTGGAGTGAACCAAGAAGTTTGTAAGGGCAAGGAGATTGCCTACTTGGTGAACATCTACTGTAACATCCTGGGATCGACGCTCCAGAAGATTCCCCTTTGTTTCCATTCCCGTCCGTGTTTCGTTTGGTTGTGGCATTCATCATTGCATTATTCGCATCACCTGCGTGGCATCATCATTTGTTTTCGAAAACTTGCATCCGTCGTAGTTGCCGGTTCTCTTCGTTTGTATTGTCGACCTTTCGAGACCAACCACACACACGCACGCGCCCATGGCATCGTTAAAAATCTGTTTTTAAAGCGCGCGAAAAATATTCCTGGAATGGGTCAAAACCTGGCGTGCGGTCTTATTATAGTGTAGGTAGGCCACCTGCCAAATTCCGTCGCAATCAGAGGTTGTTTGATACCCGAACGGTCAACCGCAGCAGCGTGGTCATCGGTTTAATTATCAGTCGTTTCCAGTGTTTTAAAAACTTGATGCTAGGCTAGTATCTTCTCTCTCATCTGAGCCCAACCAACTCTCCACAGCCCGACAACCCACCTAGTGTAACACCCCGTTATGCTTGGCGGGATCTAGACTGGCCCCACAGACCAACACTAGTCTTTCCTACGCACTTTGTCCTCACTCATGCGCACCCGGGACCAACTTCCCGGTCGGTCACCCATCCTAGAATCGCTCCAATCCAAGAACACTTAACTTTGGAGTTCTTTTCAAGTGGGCTCCCGGAAAAGAAGGATTTCCTTGTTGATATGAGTAGTCTATCATTCCTATTAAGCCAGGCTCTCACACCTAGCAACCCCCTCCTCTTCCGACCCGTCCGATCGAGATCGAACAACTCGAAAACGGATGGAACCCCTCAAACCCTAGCTGTTTTGCTATATATAGACCTCATCCTTGCCCAAATATGGCCTTCTGCCACCTCTTGCCTTGTTTTCCGCGCCTGGCCAACACTCTGCCGCCACTTGTCGTGCCACCACTCGCCAGCCGCCACCTGAGCCGGTGTCTCGGCCAATCGGGAGCCGCCATGTCGCCCACAAGCCACCCATCAGCCGCCGCACAGTCCGTGAGCCCGCGAGATCCCAGATCGGGCCCTGGGAGCCCATCTGGTGCCCGACACAGTTGGGGGTTGCCCTTCCTGCCGTCTTCCTCGAGCGAGAGCTCACGCCTGAGCTTGTGGCCAGCAGTCCGACCCCCCCCCCTCTCTCTCTTGTTTTCCCATTTCCTCCCTCACCTTGTTGCTTGTTCCCTTCTTCATGGCCATGGAGCTCCTGCCCGCAGCACAATGAACGCGTAGCCGAGCCGCCGTCCGAGCTTCGCTCGCCGCCGTTGATGCCCGGATCTGGTTCCGGATGACCGGATCTACCCATTCCCCATCGCTTGCCGGTGCCCTGCGGTCTGACTGCCGGCCCCAACGGCGTTGACCTATGTCGGCCCTGCCATGGCCATGGGAGCTCAGTGTGCTCGATCTGCTCGAGCGCTCGGCCGTCGCCCTGTCGCCCGCGTGGGCCGGCCTAGCAGCGCCCCAAGCCGGCCCGCTCCTCTGCCAGCTGCTCTACCGCATGGGCCGAGGCCGACTAGGTGAACACCCCCTTGTTCGCGTATCCAGCACCTGGGGCGCCGTATTCTATAAAGCGCTCGCCCACTGTTTAGCCCAGCAGACACTTTTGGCCCATGAATGTTTTTTACGATCCTGTGAATTTTCTAATTAACCTGTGAATTTCAAATTTTCAGAAAAAACCCTAAACTTCATGCATTAATAACTTTTCACCCGTGCATCATATGTAAAAACTTTACATATGTAATATGACCAGAATTTCATTTAGATTCAAAATAATCAGCTCTCACATGTGATAAAAATGTTTAACCTGATGTTTTCATATAATTTGCATAAGTGCCATGTTATAATGAATTATTTAATAACTTTTAAACGTAGCTCCGTTGAAAATGTTTTACATATGTAACTTGGCTAGAAAAATGTGTTGAATCTCATGGTGTCATTTATTTTGCTATTTAACAAATCTAAAATTGTGTTAGGACAGATCTGGACCTAAATCATAATATGCATATGGGGACGTTTCGGATATGCTATATGTTGCATCCGGCCCCATTTAAAATGCCTAGACGATATAGTTGTTCTTGCTTCACCTCTTGCCATGATAAACAACATTAACCACTTTCTCATGATATGGAGAGCTATTATTTTGTTATATGTATGTTGTCCCTCTCTATTTAAAAATTGCTTACTTCCATCTTCTCCTTATGCCATGACCACCCATGTTAAAAAATAACATTTAATATTGATGAGTACCTAAATAATTCGAACATGGAGTTTCGTCAATATGCAACTCGTTGCATATTGAGCTTCACTTAATGTGTAGGAGTTGTTTGATGTGCTTTGCCATGCCTTGCATAATAAAACCGGACATGCATCATATTTGCTTGTGCATCGTGTCATGCATATGTTGTGGTGTATCTTGTGTTGATTGTTGTTTCTGGATTGGTTCTTCTCGATAGAGTTCCGAAAGTGTTTGGAGTGTGAGGATTCGATCGACTACGTTGGATCGTCTTCTTCATGGACTCGTTCTTCTTCTCAGCGGGATCTTAGGCAAGATGACACATTTCCCTGGATACCACTACTATCATTGCTATGCTAGTTGTTCCGCTTTTATTGTTATGTCACGCTACCTAACACTTGTTTGTCAAGCCTCCCAACATTGCCATGAAAGCCTCTAACCCTCCACCTTCCCAGCAAACCTTTGTTTGGCTATGTTACCACTTGCTTGGCCCTTCTTATAGCGTTTCTAGCTATAGGTGCAATTGCTTCCATGTGACAACATGGACATTCTTTTGTTAGCACAATATTATTCCTATTTAATTTAATGCACTTATACACTTGGTAAAGGGTGGAAGGCTTGGCCTTTTGCTCGGTGTTTTGTTCCACTTTTGCCACCATAGTTTCTAGTGAACCAGTGTTATGTTCCATAATTGAGCACTCCTCACATGCTTGGGGTTGTTATGGGGACCCACTTGATTTTCATTTTGGGATAAAACTCTTTTGGCAAGGCCCAACTTTGGTTTTACCATTCTCCAACCTAATAAAACTTGCATAGGGATTTTTCGGACCCCGAGGATAATTAATCAACAACCCGGACCAGTGCTCCTCATGAGTGTTGGTCCAAAATGGTAGTATCCGGGGCCACCAACGGGTGTGCCAGCCGGAAACTTAGCCAATCCGGTCGTGTCCTAAGAACGAGATATGCGGCTCTTATCGGGTTCGTTGACACGTCGGGCAACCTTGCTGGATTTGTATTACCTTTCTCGAACGTCTTGCATGAGGAACTCTGATCTTCTTCGGGATATCTCGAGGTGTCGGATTTCCTTTGGAATTGTCTTCCTGTGCTCCTTCGCCGCTAGGAATCGCCGCCGTCGATGAAATCTGCTCCATCGTCGCCGCTGTAGCGGATCCGCACCAAGTTAGGGTACGGATTCGACCTCCCATGCGCTCCCTTCTGATTTTTGCGCATTGGATTTGATTTTATCTATAAGCCACTTATTGCACGTATTCCTATCCACACAAAATCCTATAGGCTAGCGAACCATCAATTTTCTAGGGTTTTGCCTTCTGCCTGACGCAACTCGGTAGAACCGACTCAAGAAAATCGGTACCACCGATTTTCATTTCTGTGTTGCTAAGAACTGTCTCGGTGAAACCGAGCACTCCTATTCGGTCTCACCGAAAAGGGTTCCAAGTTTCTGTTATAAGGGACAGTCAGTGTCGGTGTCATCAAAATTTTTGCTTCGCCCTTACCGATTTGTTTCTGACAGAATGCAAAACTTTGAAAATCTTTTGTTCAAAATTTCAAAAAACCAGCTGATAATTTTGTGATGACTCATCTACTCCTGCTCATCTATATTTCATTCATAGGGTCAGTATGTTAGATGCAGAGGACAGTCAGAACTTGCTAGAGCAGGGTGCTGACATGAGTTCAGGCACAAGCCTAGAGTCCAGTTCATCGTCAGATCCAGACACCCCAAGCTCCCGTGGTTTGCCCAAAGCTGCTACATGAACTAGGAAGAAGTTGAATTCTGATGAAGAAGATTCAGACTTCGTTCCATAGGAGATTCTTACTAAGAAGCAAGAGAAAGCTGCTAAGAAGTCTGCTGCTGAAGCAACTTCTTCCAGGAGAGTTGTCAACAAGATTTATGCACCTGCTTCAACCTTTAAAGCTCATGAGACTGCTAGGGCAACTATATCTGTTGAGGTCCCCAAGAAAGCTATGCCTAAGAAGGTAGGAGAGAAGAAAGCAAGAAAGAGGGGTATTCATGTTATTGGCAGAAAAACCTCCATGTATGAGGATCCTGATGAAGCTGCTGATGCTGATGCTAAAGAGGAGGAAGAGCATGTTGAGAAGACCCCTCCCAAGAAAATGCAAAAGAAGCTTATGGCTGATGTTATGCCAAAGTCTAGCACATCCAAGAAGGCTGCTGCTGAGAAGCCTAAGAGGACATCCAGGCAGATTCTAGCTTCTGAGAAGAACAAAGGAACTACTTGACTTGACTACTTTGATGAAGCTCAGACCACACCTTCCTGTACACAATGCCAGCTACCCACTAGCCGAGGATATGAAGAAGAGGAAGGATTCAGGATTGAGGGCATGGAGAGCTATAGATCCATATACCCAGAGGAAGAAGACAGTTGTGGACTGCAGATTTTATACCAAAGAGTAAGAGGATTTCTATGAGACTGTGCTTTTTGACAAGAGTCCAGCTGTGAGTGATATGCGATATGTTGATTGGAAATTCATTAAGGAGAATGAGCACTACTTTCCAAGTGTCCAAGACAATTTCCATTGCATAGGTTTGGATGAGTTTGTTGGCAGAGAATTCACTGCTTTGAGCGATGAGATGATCATGCAATTATACTCCACTGCACATTTTTATGGAGATGGTAAAATTGTATGGATGGCTGAAGGTGCAAGGTATGAATCGACTGTTAAAGAATGGGCTGCTATCTTAGGAGTTCCTGAAGCACAGGATGCTGACTTGGATGTATACTCAGAATCCAACGCGAGCCACAATGCTATGGCAAATATGTACAAGGAGATCCCTGCTGCCAATGTGAAGTCTCACAGGCTAGGATCTATCCACTTTCTTTATGCTGGCCTCCGCACAATGAACACCATTCTAAGGCATACTTTGATGCCCAAGTCAGGAGGTAACAAGATGATCCGAGGCCACTCCATCAATATGTTGATCCACCTTGATAGACACACCAGGATCAGAGTCATAGATTTGATTGTTGATACAATCAAGAGGGTTCCTGCTGACTGGAAGCACTCTTGCTATTATGCACCCTACATCCAGATGCTTATCAATTAAAAGTTGGAGAAGCACATTTTTGCTCTAAATCGTCCACATTTACCCCTACAGCTAGATCTTGAGGACAATGTTGTGGTGATGGATGCTGGACATCCCACATCTACTACAGCTCGGGCAGAGGCAGAGGCAGTTAGAGCCACTAGTGCTCAAGTCCCTAGACCAAAAATGAGCAAATGGATCTGTTGATATCATCTGTTCCGGGTATGGAGAAGGACATTAAGGGGATTCTGGACAACCAGAACTTTCTTATGAGGATCTTTGAAAACAGGATCAAGACCCTTAATGATAAGGTGGATGGGCTGACTAAGACAGTCAATAAGCTCAAGAAGGAAGTTGACTCAGTGTCTCTTCCTCACACTACTTCTTTAGATGATGATGATGATGATGAAGATCAATCACCTCTCAAGATAGGCACACAGTTTCATACCCAGGCCAGATCAGCCACTGTGGCAGGTCCAGACTTGAGGCCCTCTTCATCAGCTCCTGCTGCTGTCACCTCAGCTCCTACTCCATCTGCTCCAGTTCCTCCAGCTGCCGCTCCAACTCCATCCACGACATCTGCAGAGATCTTCGCCGATGCTGTTCTCTCGACTCCTTCATCAACAACCGGAGGAGATCACACCAAGAATGATTAGATGTATGCCTTTGACCTTTTTGGTAACTTGTTGCCAAAGGGGGAGAAGTGTATATAGATCTTTAGGCTTCGAGCGAGAGAGCATTTTGGTGTTTGTTCCTTTTCAAAACATTTGGTCTTTTGGTTGCTTGTGTTGAGCGTATGATCATGTGTGTTATGCTACTATTTCACGCTTTATGTTTGATGCTACTATTTCCTATCATGTTAATGCTTATGAGATGGTCATTCACCTTTGCTTGATTGTGTTGTGCTTTCTTATTCATTCTAATTATTCTCGCACACCACCAAGTTGTATGTGACATGGAAGAAGTGCCCCATATACCTAATCGATTGGGCATTTGCATTTAAACACAAATTCAAAATAATGCACAAATTTAGGGGGAGGTCTTACTTATCACATACCTCTCAGAGCGACGATTATATTCATTGATTTTATCATATGTTGAGGCTTTGATCTATATTTTGTCATCAATTACCAAAAAGGGGGAGATTGAAAGCACATTTTCTCCCTTGGTGGTTTTTGTAATTAATAACAACATATAAGTCACTGAACTAATGTTTCCACCAAGTATATTTCAGGGAATGTTCAATGATAGGATTAGCAAAAGGAGATAGGTTGGCCAAGCTTCAAGCAAGAGGACTCTACATTTTATATTTGTGAGAAAACACTTTGAGTCCATAGGACAGCCAATACTATTAAAAGGGGGTAAGGTTTTGTTGGAGAACAATATGCTCAAACGTGCACAAGTGATATTCGCCAAAAACATCCACAAACTCTCCCACAAAAGTGTGTTCTATACCTAACACTCAAAATTGGTGCAACCAACTTTCCCATACCGGTGCCACCGATTCCAAAACCTAGACAGACTCAACCAAACCAAGCCACTTCGGTGCAACGATTCCATATCGGTGCCACCGAGTTTAGGTTGCCAACTTTCTGTTACGCAAATTCATAGTATCGGTACCACCAAGAATGTTGGATCAGCGTCAACGAGATTGGAAATCTGACCGTTGGTCAACTTATCGGTGCAACCGAGTTTCCTATATTGGTCTCACCGAGATTCAAAAGGTGACACCTTTTGGTCACTTCGGTACCACCGATATTAACACATCGGTGTCACAAAGTTCGTCATTTTTTATGTAATGGTTGGATTTTTGGGGATGCCTATATATACCCCTTCACCACTACCTACTCGAAAATAAAGCACTTAGAACTATTCCACACTTGCCCCATCTAGTTTTCTAAGAGAGAACCACCTACCCTTGTGTTGAGGTCAAGATACTCCACTCCAATCATATGGATCATTATCTCTAGCCTCCCCAAGTAGCTTTCCACCAATCGCATCTCGTCCACTATGCCAAATCTGTGAGAGAGTGATTGGGTGATGAGGAGTCTATCATCTTGAAGCACAAGAGCAAGGAATTCATCGTCATTACCGAGCCTATTACCTTTTGGAGGGTGGATCCTCCTAGATTGGTTAGGTGTCGCTTGGGAGCCATAAACTTCATGTTGTGGAGTGAACCAAGAAGTTTGTAAGGGCAAGGAGATCGCCTACTTCGTGAAGATCTATTGTAACAGCCCGGGACCGAAGCTCCAGAAGATTCCCCTTTGTTTCCATTCCCGTCCGTGTTTTGTTTGGTTGTGGCATTCATCATTGCATTATTCGCATCATCTGCATGGCATCATCACTCATTTTCGAAAACTTGCATCCGTCGTAGTTGCCGGTTCTCTTCGTTTGTATTGTCGACCTTTCAAGATCAACCACACACACGCACGCGCCCATGGCATCGTTAAAACCGTTTTTAAAGCGCGCGAAAAATATTCCTGGATTGGGTCGAAACCTGGCGTGCGGTCTTATTATAGTGTAGGTAGGCCACCTGCTAAATTGCGTTGCAATCAGAGGATGTTTGATACCCGAACGGTCAACCGTAGCAGCGCGGTCATCCGTTTAATTATCAGTCGTTTCCTGTGTTTTAGAAACACGATGCTGGGCCAGTATCTTCCCTCTCATCTGAGCCCAACCAACTCTTCACAGCCCAACAACCCACCTAGTGTAACACCCCGTTAGGCTTGGTGGGATCTAGACTGGTCCCATAGACCAACACTAGTCTTTCCTGTGCACTTTGTCCTCACTGATGCGCACCCGGGACCAAGTTCCCATTCGGTCACCCATCCTAGAATCGCTCCAAGCCAAGCACGCTTAACTTTGGAGTTCTTTTCGAGTGGGCTCCCGAAAAAGAAGGAATTCCTTGTTGATATGAGTAGTCTATCATTCCTATTAAGCCAGGCTCTCACACCTAGCAACCCCTTCCACTTCCGAGCCGTCCGATCGAGATCGAACAACTCGAAAACGGGTGAACCCCTCAAACCCTAGCTGTTTTGCTATATATAGACCTCCTCCTTGCCCAAATATGGCCTTCTCCCACCTCTTAGCTCGTTTTTCGCGCCTGGCCAGCACCCCGCCACCACTTGTCGCACCGCCGCTCGCCAGCCGCCACCTGAGCCGGTGTCCCGGCCAATCGGGAGCCGCCATGTCGCCTGCAAGCCTCCCACTAACCGCCGCAGAGTCCGTGAGCCCGCGAGAACCCAGGGCAGGCCCTGGGAGCCCATCTAGTACCCAACTCAGCTGGGGGTTGCCCTCCCTACCATCTTCCTCGAGCGAGAGCTCACACCTGAGCTTGTGGCCAGCAGCCCGACCGCGCCGCCTTCGCATGACGGCGCCATCCGGTGACCCAGCCGGTGAGAACTCGCCGCCGCTCGAACCGGACCCCCCCTCTCTCTCTCGTTTTCCCATTTCCTCCCTCACCTTGTTGCTTGTTCTCTTCTTATGGCCATGGAGCTCCTGCTGGTAGCACCATGAACGCGTAGCCGAGCCGTCGTCCAAGCTTCGCCCGCCGCCGTTGATGCCCGGATCTGGTTCCGGATGACCGGATCCACCCATTCCCCATCGCCTACCGACGCCCTGTGGTCCGACCGTCGGCCCCAACGACGTTGACCTGCGTCGGCCCTGCCATGGCCATCGGATCTCGGGGTGCTCGATCTATCCGAGCGCTCGGCCGTCGCCCTGTCGCCCGCGTGGGCCGGCCTAGTAGCGCCCCAAGCCGGCCCGCTCCTGTGCCAGCTGCTCTACCGCATGGGCCGAGGCCCACTAGGTGAGCACCCCCTTGTTCGCCTATCCAGCACCTGGGGCGCCGTATTCTATATAGCGCTCGCCCACTGTTTAGCCCAGAAGACACTTTCGGCCCATGAATCTTTTTTCGATCCTGCGAATTTTCTAACTAACCTGTGAATTTCAAATTTTCAGAAAACCCCTAAACTTCATGCATTAATAACTTTTCACCCGTGCATCATATGTAAAAACTTTAGATATGTAATATGACCAGAATTTCATTTAGATTCAAAATATTCAACTCTCACATGTGATAAAAATGTTTAACCTGATGTTTCATTTAGTTTGCATAAATGCCATGTTATAATGAATTATTTAATAACTTTTAAACCCTAGCTCCGTTGAAAATGTTTTACATATGTAACTTGGCTAGAAAATGTGTAGAATCTCATGGTGTCATTTATTTTCCTATTTAACAACTCTAAAATTGTATTAGGACAGATCTGGACCTAAATCATAATATGCATATTGGGACGTTTCGGATATGCTATATGTTGCATCCGACCCCATTTAAAATGCCTAGACGATATAGTTGTTCTTGCTTCACCTCTTGCCATGATAAACAACATTAACCACTTTCTCATGATATGGAGAGCTATTATTTTGTTATATGTATGTTGTCCCTCTCCATTTAAAAATTGCTTAATTCCATCTTCACCTTATGCCGTGACCACCCATGTTAAAAAATAACATTTAATATTGATGAGTACCTAAATAATTCCAACGTGGACTTTCATCAATATGCAACTCGTTGCATATTGAGCTTCACTTAATGTGTTGGAGATGTTTTATGTGCTTTGCCATACCTTGCATAATAAAACCCCACATGCATCATATTTGTTTGTGCATCGTGGCATGCATATGTTGTGGAGTATCTTATGGCTCGTCTTCTTCATGGACTCGTTCTTCTTCCGAGCGGGATCTAGGGCAAGATGACACATTTCCCTGGATACCACTACTATCATTGCTATGCAAGTTGTTCCGCTTTTATCATTATGTCACGCTACCTACCACTTGTTTGTCAAGCCTCCCAACATTTCCATGAAAGCCTCTAACCCTCCACCTTCCCAGCAAACCTTTGTTTGGCTATGTTACCGCTTGCTCGGCCGTTCTTATAGCATTTCTAGCTGCAGGTGCAATTGCTTCCATGTGACAACATGGACATTCTTTTGTTAGCACAACATTATTACTATTTAATTTAATGCACTTATACACTTAGTAAAGGTTGGAAGGCTTGGCCTTTTCCTTGGTGTTTTTTTCCACTCTTGCCACCGTAGTTTCTTGTGAACCGATGTTATGTTCCATAATTGAGCGCTCCTAACATGCTCCGGGTAGTTATGGGGACCCCCTTAATTTTCGTTTTGGGATAAAACTCTTCTGGCAATGCCCAACTTTGGTTTTACCATTCTCCAACCTAATAAAACTTGCATAGGGATTTTTCAGACCCCGTGGATAATTAATCAACAACCTGGGCCAATGCTCCTCATGAATGTTGGTCCAAAATGGCAGTAGCCGGGGCCACCAACGGGTGTGCCAGCCGGAAACTTAGCCAATCCGGTCATGTCCTGAGAACGAGATATGCGGCTCTTATCGGGTTCATCGACATGTCGGGTGGCCTTGCTGGATTTGTTTTACCTTTCTCGAACGTCTTGCATGAGGGACTCTGATCTTCTTTGGGCTATCTCGAGGTATCAGATTTCCTTTGGAATTTCCTAGGATGATCAGGAGAGCCGTGGTCGAGGTTGTTCTTGTGGCCTGTGGTTAATTTTTGATGGATGAGTTGCAGCACCCCTGCAGGGTTAAATTTTTCGAGAAGCCGTGCCCGCGGTTATGTGGCAAACTTGGATACTTAGTTTAACACCCGGTCATAGCAAACTTGAAGTACACTCAAATAAAATACGCCAACCGTGTGCGTAACTGTGACTGTCTCTTCTCGTGAGTCCTTTTCAGAGAGAGAACACGGTGGGGTTATGATTGTCGTAAGTAGGTGTTCAGGATCAGTTGGTGATCATTACTAGTTCACGTCCGTTACGTGTAGACCACCATACTTTACTTTATGTATTCATAAGTTAGCCACTCAAATAAATTCTTAGTCGCTTGCTGCAGCCTCACCACTTAACCATACCTCACCCATTAAGCTTCAATAGTCTTGATACCCTTGGAAATGAGATTGCTGAGTCCCTGTGGCTCACAGATTACTACAAGAATAGTTGCAGGTACAAGTAATGCGATGATTGAACATGAACGTGTTGCTTGTTTGATTTGGATTTCTTCTTCTTCATCATCAATCTTGGATGGGTTCCAGGCGGCAGCCTGGGATAGCAAGGATGGGGGTGATTTTATCGTTTGATTTTGTCCGTAGTCGGACCCTGCTCTTCTGTATGATGTTTGAGTACGTTGTTGTATTGATGTGATATTGATGTAGCTTGTGGTGAGTGTAAGGCAATTCCATATACTCATCTCTTCTGTAAATGTACTTGTAATGATATCCATTCTTGCAACACGACGAGATGTGCTTCTGTCCCTATCGAGTCAGTCATGTCAAAAATAAGGATAGGACCGCATCTTGGGCGTGACATCTACCCATAGTGAGGCTAGTCCTTCGTGGACGGAAGGAGTTATGGAATAGTCAAGGTTGCTACTTCATGGACCCTTTTGGGTGGAGCCCTCCGTGGACTCTCATGACTGTTACCCTCTGTGGGTTGAAGACTCCATAAACGTGGATGTACGATAGCGCCACCTATCGGAACCACAGGAAAAATCATCGTGTCTACAACTGCATTTGATCTTCCTACCCTATCCCTTCTATACATGATTTTTGTTACTTTCCGCTCCTATATACTCTTATACTTGCATGTAGGGTGTACTTGACTTGCAATGAAATGCTAAAAACTGTCAACCCTAAAACTTGGTATAGGCAAAACTTTTATTTGGTCAAGTAGTCTAATTAGCCCCCCTCTAGACATACTTTTGGTCCTACAGTTCCAACAGCTGGGGAACGATGCTCCAGAAGATTCCCCTTTTATTCCGTCAACATTGTGTGATTCGTTTAGTTGTCGCTTTCATCATCGCATCATTCACATCATCTTCATATCATCGTCACCCGTTTTTGAAATTTTGCATCTGCTCTTAGTTGCTGGTTCTCTCCATTCGTGTCGTTGACCGTTTTGAGACAAACCACACTCACATGCACCCCCCGAGTCATTCATTTAAAAAAATGTTTTGAAAAGTGCGTAAAAAATGTTCTCGGATTGGGTCGAAAGTTGGCATACAGCCTTGGTTTATTATAGGTAGAACGTCTGCCTAATTTCGTTGCATTCGAAGTTCGTTTGATAAACCAACCATTAAACCTATGGTGGCACTATAGCCGGTCAGATCGCGGACGTTTTTCTCTTTCAAAACACGTTGTCGGGCTGCCCGCGTTTTCCCTCTCTGCTATGCCTAACCTATTTTTTTCCACCGTCCGATCAAAATGGAGGGACCGGATAGCCCCTACCTATACTGACATATTGTCAATAGCAGTGTATCCTTGGACCAAACCCTATTTTCTAGGGATCCCCCCAGCCGCACCAGCCACATCTCCTTCCATGGGATCCCTCCCGATCCACTCCATCCTACAGAGTGCCGACCACGGCCCCTTATATTCCGCAGCCTCCCAACCACAGGAAGCCGCACCTCTGATATGCGCTGATGGATGCATCTGCCTTCCTCGGATCCCTGCGTCTGCGCGCCCAAAGCCAGCCAAACTCGACACTCGATCTAGTTGGGATCAAGGCCACTGTCTCCTCCCAGCGCACCGGAGCGGGAGAGCATGTACGGCTCTTCCTCCCTCTACTCCATGCCTATGCATCTCTGCTAAAGGGGATCCCCTTACTAGGCTAGCCTCATCGCCCTTGTTCCCATCCTCTCTCTGTGTAATTTCTATCTCCTCTCTAACCTCTCTCTCCCTGCAATCTCAAGCAAGAGCAGCGCCAAGGAAGGCCACAGTCGCGAGCGTCATCAGGGACCTCCTGGATCGCCGGATCTATCCATCGTCTCGCTGGATCGGGTTCGCCCTCGCCGTCGATGAGCCACAACAGCTCCGACCACTACCTCGTTGACCTGCAGCCGCCACCATGGACGCCAATTCGAGATCGAGCACGAGCCTCCCGCTCGAGCACTCGCATCGCACGCATGAGCCAGCCTCCATGAGGCCTAGCCGCGAGTGCCATCGCCCAACGTGAGCACTTCCCCAACCTACACACCGACCTGTGCCAGGCCCACCTAGGTGAGCGAGCGCCCGACTGCTTTTGCCACCTTGAGCGTAGCTTAGTACCGACACCGGACAGAGGTGGCCCGATAGTGTTTTTTTTCCTGTTGCGAATTTGTCTAATTAACAGGACATGCCTAGTTTCAAAAAATGCCATTGATTGCATTGCTCAAACTTAATTAACCGTGCATTGGATGAGTAGATTTTATGTAGCTAAAATGTGTAGAGTAATTGTACCACTTTTTCATCCATGATAAATGTTGGGTGTGATGTTTGCATTACATTTGGTTAAATAACTTGTTAAATCGATTTATGTTATAACTTGCATAATTAATTGTCACATATTTTTCTATATGAACCTATACATATTATATATGTTTTCTAGGCAGAAAAATCAATAGAAATTAATTGTGCAATTAGCTTTCTCATTTGAGTAAGTTTGTGTGCATGTTATTTTTGCTGTGATGCCCTTTTGTAATTTTCGTGTGATTTAATCCATGCATGTTATGAATTAATTTTGAACATGAGAGATGCCCTTTGACATGTGCACTAGACGCTGGTCATTTTGTTTTCCATAATAATCCATGTTTAGGTGTTTTTTCTTGTTGCCAACATGCTTAGCCAATGTGTTGTTTGAGGGGTCTAAATATTTCTAAGTCTGGAACCTGTAACATTTTGTTGTTGTCTTGCCACGTGCTTTACATGTGATCTGGAAGCCCTTTGGGGTAGGTGTGATGGAGTTAATTGTAGTTGATAATGTCCTATAGAATTCTGTTTAGTTGCATGCCAACTTGTGCGTGTATCCTATAGTTTCACTACTGTCAATATGCCTTTGTGATAAAAAATGCTCTACTTAAAAACCTGGGATTTTCACTTAGTCTGAAAACTGCTTAGTTCAATATGTCTTCTTGTGAGCTCATTTCCTATTGATCCAGGCTCTAATCAACTTGCTAGTAATAGATGAATTGTTGAGCATCGTGTAGGCTTCACCACCATGTCATTGTTGTGTATTTTAGGTGGATGAAGCTTGTTGATTTGTGGGTAGCAATATGCCATGTTAATATTTTTGATAGATTTCCACTAGACCTTTTATGGGTGTTTGTGGTTGAACTATAGGTCTGGTTTGAGCATGCCATACATGAAACTTGCTTAGAATTTCATGTAGTATCATATGATGTTGTTGCATCTATGTTTTGAAGTGCTTGTGGTTGTCATTTTCATGCATTTTGCATTCATGTCATGTTCATCCTGTGCGTGTCATAACTTTTAGACTGTAGCTCCGTTTGAGATGTTCCACATATGTAAATCGACTTGAATGACGTGTAGAATTGCATGGTATACTTTATTCTGTTGTTTAACAAATATGAAATATGGTTAGCTCAGATCTGGACCAATTTCTAAATTAACATATGGGGTCATTTCGGAAATGCTATAAGTTGTTTCCGACCTCATTTCAGATGCCTAGGTGTAACACCCCGTTACGCCTCGCGGGATCTAGACTGGCCCCACAGACCAACACTAGTCTTTCCTGCGCATTTTTTCCTCACTCATGCGCACCCGGCAGCAACTTCCCGGTCGGTCACCCATCGTAGAATCGCTCCAAGCCAAGCACGCTTAACTTTGGAGTTCTTTTCGTATGGGCTCCCAGAAAAGAAGGAATTCCTTGTTGATACGACTAGTCTATCATTCTTATTAAGCCAGGCTCTCACACTAGGTAGTTTAATTTACTTATGCTTCACCTCTTGGCATGTTTATAAACATTTAATATTGTCATGTACCTAAACGAGAGTGAACTAAATAATCGATCATGGAGTTTCGTCAATATGCAACTCGGTGCATATTGAGCTTCACTTTAATGTGTAGTAGTTGTTTAATGTGATTTGCCATGCCTTGCATATTTAAAACCGGACATGCATCATATTTGTTTGTGCATCATATCATGCATCTATTGTGGTGTATCATGTGTTGATTGTTGTTTCTGGATTGCTACTTCTCGATAGAGTTCCGAAAGCATTCAGAGGGTGATGATTCATTCGACTATGTCCCGTTTGTCGACTTCACGGATAGTATTCTTCATGGATTCGTTCTTCTTCAAAGCGGGATCTCAGGCAAGGTGACACATTTCCTTGGATACCACTACTATCATTGCTATGGTAGTTGTCTCGCTTCCATCGTTATGTCTCGCTACCTACAACTTGTTTGTCAAGCCTCCCAACATTGCCTTGATAAGCCTCTAACCCCTTCACATCCCAGCAAACCTTTGTTTGGCTATGTTACCACTGGCTCAGCCCTTCTTATAGCATTTCTAGCTACAGGTGCAATTGCTTCCTTGTGTTAACATGGACATTCTTTTGTTATCACAATATTATTGCTATTTAATTTAATGCACATATATACTTGGTAAAGGGTGGAAGGCTTGGCCTTTTTCTCGATGTTTTGTTCCACTCTTGCCGCCCTAGTTACTTGTGAACCGGTGTTATGTTCCATAATTGAGCGCTCCTAACATGCTCGGGGTTGTTATGGGGACACCCTTGATTTTCGTTTTTGGATAAAACTTGTCTGGCAAGGCCCAACTTTGGTACTACATGTGCCCAACATAATAATCCTGATCACCTTATTAAAGCATAGAGGGTCTCCCCCTCGTGGATTAATTTAACATAATACAGGGGGGCTAGTGCTTCTAGTACTGGTCCAAAACAGAGTCGTGTGCGGGGCCAACCTGGGGCAACCCGGGTGATTTCTATCAGGCCACTGTACGCTGCACTCATCCATTTGTGCCCTGAGAACGAGATACGCGACTCCTATTGGGGCTATCGGCATGTCTGGCGACCATGGTGGACTTGTTTTACCTTTATCGAATGTCTTACGCGCGGGATTTTGATGACACTTCGGGCTATCTCGAAGTTGAGATTTTCCAATGGGATTCTGAAAATACTACGGGTGATTCCGCGGTTAAGTAATTTCAATGCGGCCTGTGGTTAGTTTTTGATGGATGAGTTGGAGCACCCCTGCAGGGTTAAATCTTTCGGAAAGCCAAGCCCGCAGTTATGCGGAAGCTTGGAAACTTTTTTTTAACACACGGCCATAGTAAACTTGAAGTAAACTCAAATAAAATACACCAACTATGTGCGTAATCGTGACTATCTCTTCTCGTGAGTCCTTTTCAGAGAGAGAACATAGTGGGGTTATGTTTGACATAAGTAGGTGTTCAGGATCACTTAGTGATCATTATTATTTCACGTCCATTATGCGTAGACCACCATACTTTACTTTATGTAGTTGTAAGTTAGCCATTCAAATAAATGCTTAGTTGCTTGCTGCAGCCTCACCGCTTAAACACACCTCACCCATGAAGCTTTTGTAGTCTTGATACCCTTGGAAATGAGATTGTTGAGTCCCTGTGGATCACAGATTACTACAACAACAGTTGCATGTACAGGTAATGTGATGATTTGACGTAAGAGCGATCCTTGTTTGATTTGGAGTTCTTCTTCTTCTTTATCAGTCTAGGATGGGTTCTAGGCGGCATCCTGGGACAGCAAGGATGGATGTCATTTTATCATTTGATTTCGTCCGTAGTCGCACCCTGCTCTTCTGTCTGATCTTTGAATATGTTGTTGTATTGATGAGATCTTTAATTTGCTTGTGGCGAGTGTAAGCCAATTCCATATACTCATCTCTTTCGTACATGTACTTGTAATGATATCCATTCTTATGAAACGACGAGATGCGCTTCTATCCCAGTCGAGGCCCCCGTGCAAAAATAAGGATAGGATCGCATCTCGGGTGTCACACTGTGCATTGCCTCAAGGACCAGCCTCCCGAGGCCACGCTGACGTTCCTGTTGCCATAGGTGGCGCGAGTTAACTATGTCTTGCTGCCCTTCCCTCAATGCATCATCCCTTAAACCCCGGGTTTGGCTCAGCGACATCTTGCGGCGCGCCCTCACGGGCCCGGAGAAGTCGTCCCTCGTTCTCCTTCTTGCATTGTCCAAACTTGGTGCTTCATTGGGGGAAGCCACCAAGGCCGACTCAGGGAAGACGTCTCGGGGTTCCCCTATCATTGGGGGGGGGGGGGGTTGGCTCTTGATACGGGCCGGTATCCCTGGGCATGACGTAGCATGGTACGTAGGGCTCCTCATAAGGGCCCAGTTCTCCTCTTGAGCCACGCGACGGGACGCCGGGCATGGTCCCTCTAGGCAGAGATGGGGCGCCACCCTGCACGTGCAGCCTGCAGACGCTCCTGCATTGAGCCTCAGAGCGAAGTTGCTTACCTCTGCCACCTCCGCTCGGTGGGACTAACGCATCCTGACATGGATTGCTTCCTCGACAATCTGACGCGCCTTCACCGTTGTTGTTTTTTTCCCGAACGCATGCGCCATTTGCTCCCTACGCAGGATGCCGCGCACTCGCCTGGTCAACCCGGGTTGTTGAAGATCCACTAGATCGCGGGGGTGCACGTTGGTGCGCACGTGGGGTGTCCCATTGTTTCCTTCGCGATCTCAATCGTCATGGCCATGCTGCGCCCCAAAATCAGTTAGCGAAATTCGAAGGAGGAGGGGCATGGCTTGCAGCGGGCCCCTCCTGGGCTCGCCTAGGGCTAAAGGGGGCGCGCCGTTTGCGGGCTGGGGAACTTGCACAATGGACGAACCCCAGGGCTCGGAGAAGAGTGATGAGCCACGGCCCTCCGCGCGACCGTGACCAGCTGCGCGACGTGGTAGGCCCACGCGCCGAAGCTCCCATGCATCGGGCGGTGGCGGAGCCTCTCGCTTGCTAGTACCAACGCATCATGCGCGTCGAGATCCCCCATGCAGGTGCGACATGATGCAGATGCTGAAGGTGCCGCCCGCCGTCATGTACTTGGGAGGCGCGAGGGGCGACAATGGCGGAGGCGATGTTGGCAGCCTGATATTGCCCGTCCAGCACCAAGCTATTGGGGCGTGGGTCTCCGGCGGTAGCAGTGGGATTGAAGGCGGCTGGTCCACCGCAGCCGGGAGAAGCTTGTTGGGCACCAGCCATTGGAGTGGTGGAATAGGGGAAGAGCAACGCTCGAAGAAGACTCTGTTATGCCCCCTACCTAGTGCACCAAATGACGGATTTCGGGCTATGCAAAACCCTCAAGGTTCGAACACAGGGGTGTGTGCGAAGGTTCCCCGCAGCCTCGCCCAACCTAGCTCACTACTCGATGGTTACTTAGGCGAACTCGCTCGATGACGAGGAAGAAGATGAACACAGCAGTTTACCAAAGTTCAGGCCGCTGTGAAGCGTAATACCATACTCCTTCTTTGGTGGATTGCCTCTCGTGGAGGTTTTGTGGATGAACTAGTACAGTGGGCTCGAGCCTCCCGAGGGTGATCTAGAGGTGTTCTTGGCTCTCTGCCTTGTGGTGGTTCATCGAGTGGCTCAGTGTCGGATCCGGTCGCACCTACGATGTTGCCTAGCCTCAATATATAGGAGGAGGAGGAGAAAAAAGAAGAAGAAGAGGAAGAAGAAGAAGAAGAAGAAGAAGAAGAGGAAGAAGAAGAAAAATAGGAGAGGAGGAGAAGAAGAAGAGGAAAAAGGGAAAGAAGAAAAAGAAGAATAAGAAGAAGAAGCAAAAGGAGAAGAAGAAAAAGAAGAAGAGAAGAGCCCCCGACTCCCGACACCACTGACCCCCAATCTCCGATGCCACCGACCCTCGAGCCCCGACATCACCGACCCCCGACCCTCGATGTTACCGACCACCGACGCCATCGACCCCCGACCCATGACGCCATCGACTCCCGACTACCGACCCCTGACCCCGACACCACCGACCACCGACACCCGATCGCCGATGCCATCGACCCCTGACCACCAACGCCACCAACCCCTGACCCCCGACATCGCCGACCACCAACCCCCGACCGTCAACGACACTGACCCCTAACTCCACTGACTCCCGACGCCACTAACCCCGACCTCCGACACCTATTCTGCCTCCTATTGACTGAAAAGGTGCTCTTAGGCCTTCCAGAGGCCGAGGAGGTCATAGTTTTGTAAATTATGAGTTAGGTCACATATTTCCTGATTTTTTTATTAGGAACATTCATTTTTGTGTTGATAGGGTGAATTTCAATGTGCAGCTTTTCGACGACCTCCCTATGCATTTGACGAGCTCCCCTACTGCGTTCGCTGGTGAGCACAAATGCCGTCTCCTTCCCTGGCATCCTTAATTTGCTCGGTTCCTGTCTTCGTGTTGATGAAACTTGCTAGCTATAGGTTTCTTCATTCATCAGTATGCGTGACCAGTATGCGTCTCCTGTTCGAAAGGGCGACATATATAAATGTGCATGTCTTTGAATATTTGTTACTGCCATCCTTTCGAATTGTCCAACGTTATCCATTGACAGCTGGAGTATGTGTAGATTGCGTTCGTTTTCCGGTATGCTCTAGTCCAGATCCGATGTGGAATTTCGTAAGTGCCTCCCTGTTGTTCTCCGGGTACACATCCTCTCTGCTTATTGTCAAGACGTGTATCAGGAGAAGATCGGGGAGGTGCTGCATGATCCTTTTGTCCCAAACGCTTCGACTCGCGAGACTCCTGTGCCAAACGCCTCGTCCCGCGAGACTCCTGTGCCAGACGCTTCGTCCTATGAGACACCATAGGCTTCCACCGGACGGGATACCTGGTCGGATCTGCATTAGCCGGAGCCGAGTGGCCATGCTGATGGTGGCGGGGAACGGCTTTCTGATAGTGGGGATGAGGTGGTTGAGGGCACCATCTAACGGCATGGGTGTACATGGCTCCCGCCCGTGCCGGCGACCCACGAGTAGAGGTGGCTGATTAAGCCTGGGTCACAGAAGTAAGTGCATTTACTCTTTTGAAACCTTTTTCCTACATGTTTCTTCACATATCTAATGTGTTGGCTTTGTCATACGTCATAACTTCTCGGGGTTTGTCACATTTCCCAGTGAGGGTCAGCAAGAATAGGTAGGATTGATGTGAGAGCACTACTTCACTGCCCCGGCCCAGCCGGAGAAGATGATCGATGGTCTGTTGTACCACACGAGGGCCAACATGGTCAGCACGAAGTTTTGGGTAATTTCTCCTTTACACAATTAAAAAACAATAATAGCTAGTTATTGTACTAATCAATGTTGTCTCTTTTGATTGCAGACCTTCTATGGGTGTGAGGAGGACACGAGGAGCAGGCTCCTACTATAGAACTTACGGCACGAGGCTCAGGTATAGGATGTTCGAGACTACTATGCCTCGTAGCATATTAAGAAGGCTGAGTTGTCGTCCCGCTGGAAGTTTCTAGGTAAGGAGCAGTACATGAAGGTAATTACCTATTCTTAAGGCCTTGTACTTAGTTTCCTTTTCTTTGATTCATAGGCGTAGCTCTCAAATTTCTCTTTACTAACTTAGGTGCCCCCGACATGGTGTGCAGATAAGATTGGTTGTTGGGAGACGTTGGTCAATGAATGGTGCCCTGACCAATGGCGATTCATCCACGACAATGCCAAGGCGTGGCATGTCCAAATGGAAGGTGTGCCACACCATCAAGGCACCGCCAACATTTATCAGTTCAGGCCGAACTGGGTATGTGGTTTGCGTCATGATTCCTACAATTCATTCTTGTAGTGCTAGGTTTACCCATTATTAACACTTTGTTCCTCTCTTGTAGGCTCATCACAGTATGACAGAGGTGCCAGAGGTGTACGACCTCTATGCCATGGCCCATACTGCCTCATACAAGAAGATCAAGGCATTCTCTGAGCCTGACCTCGATAAACCCGAGAAATTCACCAATATGTCGTCCCACCACAAGCTCGTGAGGTACAGAGATGTGGGGAAGGCGATGAATGGGGAGGACTTCAACCTGAGCCAGTATCCTATTGATCCAGACCTGGTGATAATAGCTGGCCACAGGAGGCCCCATGGCTCGATAGCCATTGCAGATGGACATATATGGTCTTCGAGCACTCTTCGACAGATCAAAGTACGCGAAACGAGCTGTTGTCCTGAGATGCCACGTCGTCCACAGCCAGTCCAGCTCGCAATCGAGGTTAGTCATAAGGACTAAGATAGCTTTCCTCCATTACATTGTGTGTGCGAACAAAGATGATTACAATGCTAACGAGGAGTTGTGTTGCAGGCTACTCTACAGAAAGGGAGAGAGATAACCCAGCCGCTTCTGGCGGAACAAGCCTGGTAGGCGGTGAAGGAGAAGAGGGATCTAGAGGAGAGGATGACTAGGTTGTTGGAGGAGGAGAGGGCATGGAATGATGCATCTAACCGGGCCATGTACGAGCTCATCGATGTACATTTCTTCTTCATATTAGCCAAATCATGTAGTACATGTTCTATTCATTCATAACCAATATGATTGACTTGGCAAAACCAAATGTGCAGACTTTGTGCAAGAAGATTGGCCAGACCCCTCCACCAATGTGAGTCATTACCACGGCTGGAACGGTGAGTTTGATTTCAATGTTCATTAGTTACTAGTCTTAACATTTTTGCGTCATTAGGCTAACCCAAATGATCTTTGGTACAACATAACTCCCGAGCCGCATCGGACAAACCCGAGCAACCCTGGTGCTTCACCTCCATGATGACGAGGAGGGTAAGCCCTAATATGCCACTTACTTGGCACATTTTCTCAAACAAAGACAAACATGGCACTTAGAGAAACTTAGCACAATGACAAACTTAGCACTTAGACAAATTTTATATTTTACCTA
The DNA here is from genome assembly GCA_022496015.1 of Hordeum marinum. Taxonomy (NCBI): domain Eukaryota; kingdom Viridiplantae; phylum Streptophyta; class Magnoliopsida; order Poales; family Poaceae; genus Hordeum; species Hordeum marinum. The sequence continues at coordinate 174,542,817 of CM039674.1, forward strand.
AGTTAGCTTTGTTTCCTCTAAAATGACATAGTAAGCTTACATAGCTCCAAAATGACATATTGTATCTAAGTTAGCTCTAAAATGACATATTGTACCTAAGTTAGCTCTAAAATGACATATTGTACCTAAGTTAGATCTAAAATGACCTATACTTACCATTGTTTCCTCCACAGTAACATAATAAGCTTAGTTAACTCAACAATGATATAATAGACTTGGTATCCTCATAGATGCCATAGACTTAGCTAATTTTCTTGCAAATTGACACAATAAGCTTAGTTAGGTAAAAAAAGTGATAATTACCTAGGTTAGATCAAAAATGACACAAATAAGCAATAAGAAGAAGAAAAACAAGAGGAGAAAGAGAAAGAGAAGAAAAACGCTTCTTCTTCTTCTTCTTCTAGATATTCTTCTTCTTCTTCTTGGTAACCTCATACATTCCATAGACTTAGCTTATTTTCTTACAAAATGACACAATAAGCTTAGTTAGGTGAAAAATGTGATAATTACCTAGGTTAGCTCTAAAATGACACAAATAAGCAATAACAAGAAGAACAACAAGAGGAGAAAGATAAAGGGAAGAAAACGCTTCTTCTTGTTGTTGTTATTCTTCTTCTAGATCTTCTACTTCTTCTTCTTGGTAACCTCATAGATGCCATAGACTTACCTTATTTTCTTGCAAAATGACACAATAAGCTTAGTTAGGTCAAAAATGGCAAAATTACATAGGTTAGCTCTAACATGGTACAAATAAGCAATAAGAAGAAGAAAAACAAGAGGATAAAGAGAAAGAGAAGAAAAACGCTTCTTCTTATTCTTCTAGATCTTCTTCTTCTTCTTCTAGTATTCTTCTTCTCACTTTCTTCTTTCCCATTTTGCAGATTTGATTCACTTCACGGAAGCTTGCATTGATGGAGTTGTTCTGTTTACTTTCTGTTTTGATTTTGTATCGAGGAACATTGTGAAACTTGCTACCTATGGATGAAACTATTGGAATATGGATGAAACTATGCATGTATGGATGAAACTTGCACTTTTGATTTGGTATGTTTGTTCGATGATCATATATATGTGCTTGTGATATGGCAGGGATATAGTTTCTATGAATTATATATATATATATATCCTATTGTGCTTGTGAAAATGATTTGTATATAACAAAAAACGGAATAAAAAAGGGAAAATAAAGGCACTTTGCCGTGTGCCACCGATGGCAAAGGGCTCTTTGTCATCTGCCCCGGACGGCAAAGGTGCCACGTGGCAGCCACCTGTGCAACCTAGGAAGCCCAGGCTAGGGACATTTTTTCTCTTTGCTATCTGCGGCAGACAGCAAATGGGGTGGGGGCAGATGGCAAATGGGGCGGGGGACAGACAACAAAGGGGGCGGTGGGGCAAACGGCAAAGGGGGCGGGGGAGAGAAGGCAAGGGGGTGGGGGGCAGACGGCAAGGTGAGCGGGGGCAGACGGCAAAGGGGACGGGGGGCATACGACAAAGTGGTCAGGTCTGTTAGCCACCTCTAACGGTGATGCCGTCAGCCGTTACCGTCCATGTCCTTTGTCATCTGTAAGCTAACGGCAACGATCCTATGCCATTCACTGGGACGAGCAGATGGCAAAGAACCCCTTTGCCGGAGCTAGCTGGGCCCAACTTTGTGCCTTCCGCTAGCGAACGACAAAGTCCTTTGTTGTTCGCCATCGTGGCTTTGCTGTCTTCCATGGAAGACGCCAAAGTGCCTGATTCCTGTAGTGTATAGATAAAAGTGTTTCATGACCCATTTTATCATAGTAAATTGGCTCTTGGAGGATAATGACAGTACATAGATAGCAGCAAACAAGGAAGTATACCTGATAATTCTCCTTCATGGCATTTATCATACTCACTTGAATTGTCGGGCTCTTAGACAGCCGGGTTAAGAATTGTTGGTGTAAATCTTCAATACCAAGCACTGACAATTCAGGAAGCTCCAGAGTTGTTTTTCCTTCATTTAAATCAATTTGTTCTTCCTCGGCCACAATTTTAGCCAAGGAGGTGGATGCAACTAGAACATGATAATTTGTTCTTCCTTGGCCACAATTTTAGCCAAGGAGGTGGATGCAACTAGAACATGATAATTTTAGCCAAGTTGTTTTTCCTTCATTTAAATCAATTAGTTCTTCATTTAAACCAAGTGGGGTGGTCCGATAGAGGGCTCATCTGATGCGTCCTGAGCCACAGTTTGTGCGTCCATAAAAACCGGCTCATCCGGTCTAGGAATCTCAATGCCATCTACCGCTTCAGTAGTCCTGTCTAGACCTTTCTTTGCACAAGGGTTAATTCTTATTGGTGAGAAGTCTGATGTGTTGCAGTTTATAGTACCAAAAGATGATCTACCAACCTTCTTTGACAAGGTGGCCTTCGCCCTATGGTTGCAAAGATTCAATATTATACTAAGGAAAGTATATCTCGAGGTTCAAGATTAACATAAGTAGACAAAATGTAAGTTCAGAGACTTACCCATGGTTGATGGTAAAAGCAAGAAGCTGCATGGACGTCGAATCATCCGAAGACGAAGGGGCAGCCTAGTAAAGCGAGTTTGAAGAACTAAGAGATTGTTTAAATAAGTTCACTTTAGGATGAGGTTTGGTTGGACTATGAGGCACCTCCAAGCGCATTTTATGAGCCAGAGGCACGTGAGATAAGCCCTATTCAGAATCATCCAAACCAACTCGGATTTTACATTTGATTACATTTGGATGAGCTAGCAAACTGAGTTATCTTCAAAAGAAAATTGGAAGCCAAGTAAATGTTTGAATGACTCACTTTAACCTTCCGAATGGCTCGTTTTGGTTTTCTAGGAAAAGATGTTTCTGAATAGCAGGATATAGGGGTTACCTCAATTTTGCCGGCTTGGCTGGATTCTTAGTCATCCTGAGAACAAATCACATCAGCAAGCTCGAAAAATAGGCGGACAAGAGAGTCGATCTCTACCTCAGATTCTTCTTCAGAAGATGACACAAGGGCCGGTTCATCTTATTTGCCCGATAAACGAGCATGGGCTTGAGGGGAGACTTTCAAGAAAAGAGATTTCTCCTACAAAAGCATGTCGTCACATATGGCAGGTCAGTATAAAATAATGAAGGAATGTGTAAAAGATTAATATACCAGAAGAGGCGCGTTGATTAGATAAAATGGTCCGAAGCTGGTGACAGTGCATTTCTCTTTGGGATCAAAGAAGAATATTTTTGTTTCTCTATTCAGGGCATCATCAGTCAGGTCCTTACAAGAAAAGGTTGAGGGTCTAACGAGTCACCTGAGTAGTCACACATCAAGACGACCCTCACACTAACAATCTGGATCCGTCAATTTAACCAGCATCGGATCAAATGAATTCCATGTGCGGCCAGGGCTCTGAACTTTGTGTGGAGAGGAGCTGATGGAGCCATTTCCTCATTTGTTGGCCAACCTGGAAATTCTACTTTGTTTCCGAGTCTTTCTGGTCTAAAAACTGGTAGGGGATTTTCTCCCTTTGGTGCGGTGTTCCTAAAGTAAAACCAGGTCCTTTTCCTCCCTTTTGACACGACTCGCCAGTTTTGATTTAGGGAAGCCGCCATTCTTCCACTTCTAAATATTAACCCCGCCAAGTTCACAAGCAAAGCCATTTTTTACTTTAGTCTGGCGGTTGATGTAGAAAAATGTACGGACCCTGACTCATAAGTCGTGATCACCGAATGCACGTGTATAGTGATCCGAGAGATCAATGCTCACTGAAGACACAAAAGCTGAATAATAAGAGTCAAACATCCACATTTAGTGTCTTACACAAATAAAGACCATGGAGGTCTAGTCTTACATAGATAGGGCCACAAGGGCCAATTACTTAAACTAAACAAGCAGTGGAAATCTTGATCAAAAATGTGAACCCATTGCCATTTGCCCTAAACCTACACGCATTCTGATTGGGAAGCGTCCTAGTTCGCATGTTCGTGGCCAACGAACTCTTCACCGTACTCCTGTTCTTCCATGTCGAGCCAATTAAATAACCAGTGGCAAGCCAATGAGTACTTTGAATGTACTTGCAAGCAACCCATGTTGTGGAACAAGGCATGACAATGCATGATATAGTACTAATAGGTAGTTTGCGTAAAGCTAATTTTTTTATTGCAATGTCATGATCAAGTAACTATGTGTAAGCATGCATCAACTATTGGAAGATATCCATTTGAATATGTTACAGATTTCATCATAAGCAGGCGTTGAACATCTTGTGTTCATTCATCATATCAAGTCTTCAGACTTGTCTCAAGTATCATCCTTCTGTCTTCCACACACACACACCAAGTTTGCGAAAACATCTGGATGTAGTTTAAGAAGGACCTCCAACTGTCCATGTCCGGGAACATGGCTATTCAAATAGTTTTACACTCTACAGAGGTTGCACACTTTACCCACAGGACTTGAGGAACTTCCGTGTCATCCACGACTCGCGGTATATTTCATACCCGAGGTAAGCATCCGAACAATGCCTTTCCCATGGTGATACTAAACAAAGAGTCCACTCGTTGGTGCCATCCCTCATGATATACATAACATGTATCATCCATGAGGGCACACAACGGTCTGCTTGGTGCCTATAAAGACAGCGCTTGGCCTTCCACTTTCGGGACGACCTCGTCTCGAGAGTGACCACTTCACTCTCGCCACTGGTAATGCGGGCTCCCTACTAGCACCAACCATAGTAATCAACAAGGCTCCATCCCATAAGGTATATCATTGTTGTGCATGTAAGGTTGGGATGGTCAGCAACCTTAAATCTAATCCGTTTTCGAAAACACACCCTCAACTTGTTCCAGCACACCACTTCTTTCTCAAGTGGTCACCCAACAACTCGTCATTATCTCCCTCGGGCATTAGTGGCACCCAACGGGGTTTTCTAAAAGTCTTTGAAATCATCTCTTTATACTCATCACCATGCATAATCCCGATACCACTTGCGTAGCATCTACTAGCATCCTATCTACTCCCACCTACACAACCCTCGCAAGCAACCCACCGAAGTTGTCACTACTCCACATGATCAAATATAACAAGAGTAAAGTGCTATATGACATGCAAAAAAATGGTTTCTTAACATGGTCAAAGAGCTGCTTGCCTGGCTCAACAAAGTCTTCAGGGTCTTCAAAGTCTTCGGGTCCAACTCCCTCGTCAATAGTGCAATCTATCGTCACGATAAATAGTGATAATAAGAACCATCACACAAAAACAGAGCACACGAAGCTACTATTAAAATGTTACCCTATTCTGATAAATACTAAAAACTATAATAAAAATATTTGTATAAGGTTTTGTTGTGAAAACATTTTTGAAAACTAATAAACAGAGGCAAAAAGGTGCCAAAATAGGTTTTAAAATAAAACAGTGTATGAAAAAGTTTTCAAAATTTTTCACAAATGGCACTATTAAATTCTATGGAATATTCCAGGATTTATGGTGGAAAAATATTGGGCATTGGATAAATATTAAGTCTTGTGGGATTTTTGTAAATCAAACAGAAAAAGGAAAAGGAAAAGGGCACTGTGCCATGGGCCAAATGCCCAGTCGCACTGGGCCAACCAGCTAGGGGGGCCCAGCTGAGCCGCGGTCATGCACGGCTAGGTTTGAACGTGAAGTGCGGGCCTAGCGTCAGCGAGAGAGAGGGAGAGGGAGAGAGGTGTGAGGATGAGAGGGGGTCCCACCTGTCATCTCCCACCTCTGGACAGGAGGACTGCGAGGCTCATCGGCGGTGAAGGTGGGCGCGACAAGGGAAACAGAGGGCAGGGATGGACCCAGCGTCGAGCCGCCGGTCTCCTAGAGGTGGAAGGGCGGCCGGAGGTGGTCTGGCTCACCGGCGATGAGCACGCGCGACGGAGGACGCTCGGGAGGGGATCGCCGGTGGTGCTCCTCTACTTGAAATGGATGGGGAGGAAAGGGGAACGGGTTGGAGGGACTCTACGAGCATGATAGAGGGGAGAGGAGCGCTGGAGCGGGTCTGTGTCTCGAGATCGACGGAGCTCCGCCGCGGCGGCGCGTCGGTCGATCCCGAGCACTGGGGCTCCAGGTGGTCGCTCGGGTGGTTTGGGAGAGCCAAAGGGGGTGGAAGGGAGCCAGAGGAGGGAAGAGGGCTCAGGGGAGGCCCTTTTATAGGCGAGCCGCAGTCCACGGAGTCGCTGGTGCACCAGAGAGCTCGGGGCCGAGGCTAGAAGGCACGGGAGGAGGTGCTGGTGTGCTTTGGGTCTTCCTGAGACCTATCCACGACCTAGGGTAGAGAGAGAAGAGAGGAGGGAGCACGTGCGTTTGAAGCTGTGGGTTGGCCGAGCTGGGTGGCGCTCGGCACGAGCTGAATGAGGGAGAAGGAGGGGAGAGAGGAGGGGGCCGACACGGTGGCATGGCGCGGACGCTGAGAGGGCCAAGTGGCAAGAGGGGGAGATCCAAGGCCGCCGGAGCCATGAAGTGGGCAATGCCTACAGTGCCTGTCGACACTGTAGCATGCTCCATAGCGCGCGTATGGCATGCCAACGGTGTTTTGTGCAAGGCAAAATGTCTCTAGGGGTCTAGGGGCATCTAGGCTAGGGGCAATGTCATTGGATGCCCTGGGAGGAAGATAGAATAAGAGGTAGTGGGAATAGGGAGGTGTTTTACTAATGTCCAGAGGGCTAGAAATTGGGTTTTCACCCCCCAATCATGGGGCTGTGGCCAAGCAATGTTTACTGGAGTTAAAATACCATTGCAAAATAATGTGGTAAAAATTTGGGATCAAGAAAAATAGAGGAAGGGGGTCAAGCAAGGTTTTTGCTATTCTAGCAGAAGTTGTTTGATGGAGATTAGGGCAAGCAAATGGGCTTTACTTGCCATAAGAATTGGCAGGATCAAATGGTGATTAGAATAAGGCCTGATCACCAAGTTTGGGCTTGATTGAACAAAGTTTACAATTTAGCTTCATGAAACCCTAGAAATCAATGAAATCTAGTTCATGTATATCCAGTCATGCTAAGCTAATACCCTTGATGCACCATCTAATGTAGCACGATTATTTGGTGATTAGAACATGTCCACAAAGTTTGGGGTCAAGAGAGAAACTTCACAATGTAAGGTTGCTCAAATTTGAATCCGGGGGACTTGGATTGAGATGAAACTTTGCAAGATCATCACCCATGACAGTGTTGACTTGCTGGAATTTTCTTGGAATTTATTGAGAATGTTTCTTACAGAAATATTCCAAAAGCTTGATTTGGATAGAAAGGGTTTTGAGGGGTTCTGCCCATTATTTTGAACATGACCATGTGTTGAAACTCATATATATGGAAAATATATGTCCACTGAGTTTCCCTAAATTTTCACAAATATTTTGAAAGCATTTAAATGTTTTTTCCCTATGAAAAACCATTTCTAGTCTTTAGAAAAAGCCTCTAAATAAAATATTAAAATAATATTTAAAATCAATATTTGGTGGTTTTGTAAAGTCATAAGTACAGTAGGCTTCAAATAAAGCCTTTAGGGAGAAAGGGTCCACCCAACTTGAGGACTTGTAGTGCAAACCTCATTTCAGGGGGTTTTCAAAACCTAATTTGGATAAATCCTTTTTGGTCAAAATACAATTTGATAAAAATAGTTTTGGGCACTATTCACATGGCGTGATCATTCGGCAAGAAGTTTGGGTCAAGGAAGATGAATATGGAGAGGGATAGAATCTAAGAGTGCCATACACAACCAACCAAACAAGCAAACAAGCACCAAGTCAAACAAGCACAACCACTGAAAAAGTTTTAATTGGCTTCAAATTTTGCAAACTCAACATAACAAGGTGATACAAACACAAGGTGTGACAAAAAATTCCCTAAAGAGGGTCACTGACAGCTCAATCTGGAGTTACACCTCACATAACACCTGAAATTGGCATATGTTGGTCATCGAGTTGGGGTTGATGTCTTGGGGCTTGAGCTCCAAGAAATGGAGAAGGCCTCTGAAAAACTTGGAGCCAGGGGATGAAATCCTCTACGTAGGTGATTAGTAGAAACAATGACTTCCCCTGCTACGTCTGTGGAAACGACTCTTCTTTAGGAGCTCGCCATCTTATGACTCTCCAAGCCGGCAAAAAGCCTTGATCCATAAGATTGTCTAAAGTAAGTTTGGATTCTCTATACTTGGGCCAGTTGCAAGCTTCGGAATTCTTGGGTGCCATGGCAAGCTAGGAAGCAGCTACAAAGGCAATAAATAAAATGAACCGGCATGGGATTTAAGTTTCCTAAGTTAGTCTATTATGTAAGCCGGCAAAGTCAAGAAAGGAGGAAGCATATTTCGGCAAACACTTAACAAAAAGTAATGTTTCATAAACACCTTCCTATGAAAGTTCTCTTTTGAACGGATCTAACAAATGAAGGAAAAATGAGTAATACATTTTCTCGTGGATAGAAGGGTCGAGATTACGGCGTTCGAAGGACACTTTCGGAGTTGTGACACATGAAAGACGATGTGCACATCTGATAGTTCAGAAGGTAGCTCTAGCTAGTAGGCAACTTCTCCTTGTCGTGCGGCGACCTTGAAGGGGCTGATATATGTTGATGCAAGCTTCTCCTTGACATGGAAACACTTGGTACCTTTGAGAGGTGTGACTCGAAGGTAAACATGATCTCTGATGTTGAGGTTCAGTTCTTGGCGGTGAGAGTTGGCATAGCTCTTCTGTATTATCTTGGTGGTCTCAAGACGCTCTTGGACGAGTTGAACTTGCTCTTATGCCTCGCGGAGGATGTCTGGTGCAAACACCAACCCTTCTCCGGTTTATGACCAGTTGAGTGGAGTACGCCACTTGCGCCCGTACAACACCTGAAATGGTGCCATCTAAAGACTCGACTGGTAGCTGTTGTTGTAGGAGAACTCGGCGAACGGTAGGCAATCTTCCCTTGGCTCCATATGCCAAAACACAAGCGTGGAGCTGTCGGGACCCCGATCCTAAGTCATATGAATCCAGACTGTAACATATCACATCACTTTGCGGCCTCACGCATTGTAAGCTCCACGGCTGCAGCCTTACCTTAGCCGGGACCGTTTGCATCTTTTGGATCACGTATGTGAAATGTCGCTGGCAATCAACGACAAAGAACCAGTGCCGACATGACTAGTCATAGAACCCAAGTGGCACATCCATACGGAAACAGGCATACGTAACCTAGCAATGCAGGTGTCGGCCTCAAGCGTGTGTAGACGAGTCATAGCAAGCTACAAGGACTCCATTACGCCGTGAGACATAAATGCCATCACTGCACGTAGACGAGTCATAGCAGGTTACATGGACTCCATTACACCGCGAGACATTTCCCCGAAGGGACAGACACAACAGCAAAGAAGGATACATGTTGGTCAATCAATGTGTCCGGAGGAGTAGCAAGCTACCATGGCTCAGTGGAAGCACAAAGAGGCAGTTTCCCGTAAAGAGTACTATTAAAGGCACACAACTAGGTGTCGGATCCCATACATACCGTTGCATGTCACACGTACGCACGACATGCCCGATATGCATAGATACAACCATGGCATCACAACATAACCATTCAACAACTTTTATCTAAGAGGCTCAGACGAGCCATGCATAATATGTTCTTACAGATAGGGGTCACATGACCCGACACTCAAGTCATACAAAAAAGTTCATACAAACCAAGCGGAAGCATAAGTTGTCTAAGTACAGACAGATGAAAGGATAAAAAGGCACATGGCCTGACTATTTACAGCCTGCCACAGGGCATAGGGTCATAGCTAGGACACCAGCTATTCGGCATCGTCGACATCTAGAAAGAACCCACCTGATGGGTCCTGGGTCTCATCTGCAACATTTATTAAGCAAGCATGAGTACAAACATACTCAGCAAGTCTTTAAAGCAGACCTAGTCTATCCATGCTCATGTATCAACAAGGGGGTGGTGGAGTTTATACAGCAATGCCAGCTTTGACTCGTGGCTAACCTACACTACACAATTTTAACTCTTTGTTTAAATTTTAGATATCGCACACTAGTCCACTAACTCCATGACAATACACCACTATGGATTCACTTCCCTCTCCTGGGAGGGTGCCATCCACGGTACTCACACTTGTCTTGATATTTTATGAGTATCCATTTGATTATCTATGAACAGCATAAGTTATCCAAGTAGTCCATATCCGAGGACGCGGCTATTCGAATAGTTGCATACCCTGTAGGTGTGTACTTCTTCACACACGCTCTCGCCACTTATCGCTGCGTGCTCATAAAACCATGCACCTCGGCCACCTTCAAGCGGAAGCCTAGCGAGGGAGTCGGCCACGACCGTCAAGCACATAAGACCTCTAGTCCATGCTATCGCCTATTTGAGACTGAACCCGCACGGAAGTCCGTCCGAAGTTTCCGCTACGGCCCCGAATGATGTGCGCAGGGTTCCCAAACCCTCCATTCGGGTGACCCTTGGTACACCGTGCCACTGTCTACCGCGTCATAACCCAGCCCTAGGGTCAGCACTACGCATGGCCTCCAGCATGCTATAAACACCAGAAACTACTTGCAACTCCTGGACTAAGGACTAAGCAACTGATAAGTCGAGAGGGGTCGAGTTACCGGAACCCAATGCATGGTAGTAACTAGTCTTGGATCACAAACACGGAACTCAGTTCCTAAGAATGGTCCCAATGAGACAACCCACTATGTACTCCTACATAGCCTCTCATCGCTACCTTTATCAAATCGGGTTCATCATATGCTTATCACATCGGAACAACAATGGTTCACTCCAGTTCATCACCCAGATGAATCAGACCTGACACAACTCTAAGCATTGCAAGCATAGCAGGCAAAGTAAGCTAAGCACATCATAGCACAAGCATCTACCAGGTATGCTAGGTTGCAAGGTTTAGCTATTTACTGTGACAATGGCAGGTCATGCATAAGAATAGGTTCATCTACCGTGTATGACAGACAAGTGAACGTTTGTCCTAATGTAATGAACAAGAGCAGGAGCGAGAGGGTGGGATGATATCGGAATGATCAAGGGGGGTTGCTAGCCTTGCTGGGTAGCGGGAAGGTTCACTCCTTCGATGGAATACTTGGGGGTATCCTCAAAAGCAGAGCCTACCGCAGTGCAGATAAATAGCATTCAATACACTCAAGTGCAACAATATGATGCATGATCATGACATGGTAGCATGTATGGATGAGCTAATGCAACTAGTGTCCAAGTTAATTTGAAGGGAGTTTGAATATAGGTTCAAAATTGTTCTTCATTTCAAATTCCATAGACTAACCTATTAGCAAATGGCAATGTTCTTCTACATAGGTTGCTCTAACATGCATGATAATAGCACCATTGGATTTTTCTGATAAATTTTCATATACAAATTATTTTCATCTGATTTACAGATTAATTTATATGAATTTTTAAAGTTTTAAACAATTTCTGGAATTATTTTAAAACTGGAAAATGAAATATGATGTCAGCCCGACGTCACTACAACGTTAGTTGGTCGACTAACCAGGCCAGGTCAAACCTGACGTGCGGGGCCTGCATGTTAGTGACAGGGGCCTAAACTCTGTGCTGACCAGGGGTTTGACCCACCCTGGGGCCCACTGCTCAGTAGCAGGAGGCTAATTAATCAGGGGGGATTAGCCCCTGATGATGGCCACGTCGGCGCCCATCGGAGCAGGGCCAGCGGCGACCATCCGCACGGTGGCGATCCGCCGGAGTTGCGCCTCCGGTGACCATTTGGCGTGCGGAGGGCCCCGGGAGATAGCCTGTGCATGCGCGCATCCAGCGCTGCAGTAGAGGGGGCTCGGGGGCCACCGGAGCTACGGCCATCGACGACCCGAGCGGGGGCGAGCTTCGGGCGGCAAGGGAACGGCGCCTACGGTGAGGGACAAGCCCCAAGAGTAGGGGGGAACGGAGCAGGAGCTCACGACAGGGTTGCTGGGGGAGACGGCAAGCTCGGGGACGCGTAGACGACCTCGAATCACCGGAGGAAAGCTTTGGTGGCTAGTGGGGAAGAAACGGCGACGACGCATCGTGGAGTGCTCCCAGGTTCTTCTAGTGTCACAAGGGGGACGAGGTGGTCGCTGCGAGGCTGCTGGTGGGCTCAGATGCGCGCGGGGGTGGCTAGAATGACGACGGCGAGCTCAAGCAGGGCTCAGCCATGGCGGCAGGGAGGAAAAAAGGGGGAGAGAGAGCTGCGACGACTAGGAGGAGGAGACATGGAGGGAGGGCTCGATCTGGAAGTCTCCCTAGAGTCTATCCCTCCACCCAGGCGGGCACACAGGCTGGAGGTGGCCAGCGCGCGGCGACCACACGCCCGACGTCCTTCTAGCCGGAGGTGGAAGAAGACCGGTTCGCCCCTGGTGGGCTGGGTCATCTTCTTCCCTGGCCGAGGCAAGATTTTAATTATTTACTTTTCTGTTTTCTTTTTGTTATTCCATTTCTGACATTTGTTCCATTTTATTTTCAGGCACATATGCTATTTTAAAATATCCCAAATATTTTATATATTGAAGTTTGAATATTTCAAACTTACCCAAAAAGTTTCAGGATATTTTGAAAATTAAACTAATGATAATGCTTTATTTGGTATTTTCAGTAGCTTTATCCTTTATTTTTAAATTGCTTGAGTTGTTCAAATATTTAAAATGACCCCTGTTATAATCATGTCCATATTTATCAGACATATGGAACATTTTGTAAGGGCATTTTGGATTTGTTGAATTTTCACCAACTTTGAATTTTTTTTGATTCAATGTGAGCTTGGGGTTTCTTTTAGTCCCCATTTCATGTTGATGCAAAATTGTAACATGATGCAACACCCATGCTGTCCCATGACATCTAGCTAGGGATGTGACAGGAGCATATCTTCGAGTATCTGATTTACTCGTTCTGTCTGTCCACTGGTCTGGGGGTGAAAAGTTGTGCTGAGGGAGAGCTTGGTGACCATGGCTCCTTGAAACATCTGCCAGAAACTCAATGAGAACTAGGTGCCTCGGTCTGACACAATTTCCTTAGGAATTCCGTGAAGGCTCATGATACGCTCGATGTAGAGGCTGGCTAGTTTGTTACCGTCATAGGTGGTCTTGATGGGAATGAAATGGGCTACCTTAGTCAGGTGGTCGACAATGACCCAAATAGAATCATGTCCCTTGCTTGACCTTGGTAATCCGGTGATGAAATCCATCCCGAGTTTGTCCCACTTCCATTCAGGCACTTTAAGAGGTTGCAGCAGCCCAGCAGGTCGCTGGTGCTCAGCTTTGACTCTCTAGCATATATCACACTTGGCGACAAAGGTGCATATCTCCTGTTTCATGCCATGCCACCAGAACCTTGCCTTGAGGTCTTGATACATTTTCGTTCCTTCAGGATGAATGGAGTATGGAGTGTCATGAGCTTCTTGCAAGATCAAGTTCTTGAGCTCCTCTTTGTTAAGTACGCAGATGCGACTCTCGAACCATACAACTCCCTGTTCATCCCCTGAAAATCCTAGGGCCTTGCTTGCCTTGATCTTCCTGTTGATGCCTTTAATGCTCTTGTGTCCCTTCTGAGCTTCTTTGATATCATCCGTCAAGGTAGGCTTTGCTTTGAGGTTGGCCAGGAATCCAGGTGCAACTAGTTCCAAGCCGAAGCTTTCAAGATCTTCATATAGGGCAGGTAGCCTTTCCTTAATCATGGCATTCAAGGAACAAGCCTTTCTTCTTAAGGCGTCAGCTACCATGTTGGCCTTTTCGGGGTGGTATTGAACTCTGAGGTCGTAATCCTTGAACAACTCCAACCATCTTTGCTGCCTCATGTTCAATTCCCTTTGGGTGAAAATATACTTCAAACTCTTGTGGTCTATGTATATCTCACATTGCTTCCCCAGAAGGTAATGTCGCCATGTTTTCAAGGCATGAACCATGGCTGCCAACTCAAGATCATGAGTAGCGTAGTTCTCTTCATCAGGACATACTTGTCTGGATAGATATGCTACAACTCGGCCTTTTTGCATCAGAACACCTCCAAGCCTGGTTCTCGATGCATCAGAATATATCACAAACTCCTTGTGAATATCGAGGGTGGCCAAAACTGGGGTTGTGGTCAATCTCTTCTTGATCTCCTGGAAGCTTTCCTCGCACTTAGCTGTCCATTTGAACTTCTTGTCGTTCTTCAAAAGCTGGGTCATGGGTTGGGCAATGCTCGAGAACCCTTCCACGAACTTGCGGTAATACCCCGTGATTCCGAGGAAGCTCCTGACTTCCTTCACGGTGGTTGGGGATGGCCATTCAATCACGGCTTCAATCTTGGCGGCATCCACTCATAATCCTTCTACAGTCAGCACATGACCCAAGAATTCAACTTCATGCAGCCAGAATTCACACTTACCGAACTTGGCATAAAGCTGGTGTTCTCGAAGCTTATCTAGGACCAATCTCAAGTGTTGCTCATGTTCTTCTTCAGACATGGAGAAGACGAGCATGTCATCAATGAAGACGACAACGAACTTGTCCAAGTACTCCATGAAGACTTTATTCACGAGGTACATGAAGTAGGCAGGGGCATTGGTTAACCCAAATGACATGACTGTCTACTCATACAGGCCATACCGGGTTACAAATGTCGTCTTCTGAATGTCTTGGGGTCTGATCTTCAGCTGATAGTACCCAGACCTGAGGTGGATCTTGGAGAACACCTTGGTTTCGTTCAACGATGGAACAAGTCTTCAATCTTGGGGAGTGGGTACTTGTTCATTATTGTGACTTCATTGAGAGAACGGTAATCGACACAAAGTCTGATAGTCTCGTCCCTCTTTGACACAAATAGAACTGGCGATCCCAAAGGAGAGGCACTCGGGTGAATGAATCCCTTTCTGAGCTGCTCTGTCAGTTGCTTCTTCAATTCAGCCAACTCTTCGGATCCCATCCTATAGGGCTTCTTATAGATGGGCCTCGATCCGGGCATTAGCTCAATGATGAACTCAATGTCACAGTCAGGAGGCATTCCGGGAAGCTCATCAGGAAATACATCTGGGTATTCACATACCACTAGCACTTGATCCAACTCAGCTCCCGATAGACAGTTAGCCTGAGGGGCTTGAGTGGAGGAAGGGTTGGGAACATACTTGACTTCCACTCCTTGGCTATTGGTCATGGTAACAATCCTCTTGGCACAGTCTAGCACGCCTTGATGTTTGGTCAACCAATTCATGCCAAGGAAGACGTCCAAGCCTGGTGAATATAGAACTATAAGGTCTGCTAGGAAGTCTACCCCGTTGATGTTAATTTCCACTCCTTTACAACCTATCCCAGACTTCATAACCGATCCCGGGGTGTGTATCAACGTACGACTACCCAGGGGTGTAGGTTTCATGCCACTCTCTAATGCAAACATTTGGGTGACAAAAGAATGTGAAGCTCCACAATCAAACAGTACTGTTGCTGGGGTTGAGTTGACGAGGAACGTACCCAGTATGACGTCCAGGTCTTCCTAGGCTTCCTTTGCAGTGTCATCATTTACACGACCCTTCCCATTGTTGGGCTGGTTGCGGGGAGCTGGGTTCCTTGGTGGTGCCCCATGGCCTTGGCCTTGGTTTGGAGCATTGGGGCGTGGTGCATCTGGCTTCTTGTTGGGGCATAGCTTAGAGATGTGTCCAGACTGACCACATCCAAAACAAGTGACGTGCCCTCGGTTGTTGTTGTAGTTTCTGCCGCCATTGTTGTTAATGGGTTTGTTGTAAGCTGGCTTGGGATTGGCATACTGCTAAGGCTGGTAGCTCGGATGAGGCGCGGGACGTCTAGCCTGCTGTGGCTGATAGGTTGGCTTGGCTAGGGCTGGCTGACGGGGGCCAAGCTTCTGGTTGCTGGAGCTACCCTTGCTGATCATCTTGCGCTTGCGAGTCTCTTCTATGGCACGACGCTTGTCTTCGAGCATGAGGGCCTTGTTGACCAGGTCGAGGAAGGTACGATAGTCGTAGACGATGAGCTGATACTACATGATCTAATGAAGTCCTTCCATGAAGCGTTCCTTCTTGGCAGCCTCCGTGTTGACATCTTCAGGTGCATACCTTGACAGCGGGTTGAACTTCTGCAGGTACTCCATGACAGAGACAGTTCCTTGCTTCAGGACTCGGAATTCTCTCTTCTTGATAGCCATGATCCCAGAAGGAATGTGGGTGGTGTGGAATCCTTCCTTGAAGTAATTCCATGTGATCACATGCTCACATTGCTTGACCTTGAATCCATCCCAACAAGCTCGGGCGGTACCTCCAAGGCAGTGAGAGTCATAAACCACCTTCTCATGGTCCTCATTGCAATTGACCAGTGCAAGGAGGTCCTCGATGGTGCAGATCCAGTCGCCAGCATCCAAGGGTTCAGCAGTCTCGGTGAAGGTTAGGGGCAAATTCCTCATGAACTCAGACAGAGTGGAGCAGCCATTGCCATTCCTACCTTGCTGCTGGTTGTTCACAAGGGCCCGAGCCATCTGCTGCATAGCAGCATTGTTTGCTTGGCATTCCTCCTAAAGAACTTGGAGAAACTGAGCTATGGTCATGTTCTCCGGTGGAGGTGGTGGCGGGGGAATGTCGCCCTGTGGCT
The DNA here is from genome assembly GCA_022496015.1 of Hordeum marinum. Taxonomy (NCBI): domain Eukaryota; kingdom Viridiplantae; phylum Streptophyta; class Magnoliopsida; order Poales; family Poaceae; genus Hordeum; species Hordeum marinum. The sequence continues at coordinate 174,559,396 of CM039674.1, forward strand.
GCTCCTGGTGTCCTCTAGCATGAGCAGTCCCACCAGCTCCTTGTTGCTGGCTTGAGTTGCCGGCTTCAGGGTTGGCGAAGGAGCTGTTGCGGGTAGCAGTCACCATCCTGTTTGGAGCAGCCGAGTCAAACAACTAGGATAGACGAGAGGAAGAGCAACAATGGAAAAGCGTGCCTAAGGGGGTTGGTCGAATGCAAGTGTGGTAAAACAAAAGGTCGAAAGACCAACACATATATTAAAGTAAGATAGACGACGGAGTCGCTTACATGTTGCCTAAGGCAAAAGCATGACTTGCATCGGAACACAAACAGGAAAACAATCAACAAGCACACATGGTTTCATATGAACCATTACACGGACTCGACTTCGCATGAGGGGTACATGACTGATCCTACCCTAGGGGTTCTCGGACTCAGGTGGTGGAGTGCTTGGTCTCGTAGTTACGCTCCTCTGGGTCTTCCTCCTATTCATCATCTGAGCGGGCATCATTCCCGGTCGAAGGGGTTGGGGAACGAGGAGGTCCATCCCGACGGCGCTTCGTCGGCGGGTTGGTGAAGATCTCACGGTACTCCTTCACTCTCATGCAATGACGACGTGTGGGTCTATCTCTAGCTGGGGGTACTCCTCCTCTGTAAGCGATAGCTGGTCATCCCTCGGGGGCTCCATCCTTCTTGATCTTGTCTGGCTTTGCCTTGGCTTGCCGAAGTAGCTCTCGGGAGTGGTGAAGTTCCTTGCGGAGCTTCACGGACTCCTTAATCAAGTGATGAACCAAACTATCGACGGAGAGGCTGAAGTAGGTCTAGAACCTGAGTGGTGTGCCATCTCGTGGGTCGGAACCAGTGTCCAACTCTCTCCAAGGTCATACCCTCTAAAGGGAAGGTAGCGAGTAGCCGGCTCATCAACCATCTCTGGAATGGTATCCTGGAGGTGTGGGAGTGCCTTGCGTGCAACTGACTCGATTGCGAGTATTATGGTCTCCATTTGTGGTCCTTCAAAGAACCAAATGGTCGGGGAGTCGTTTTCCTTTACGACCACATCCACATGGTACTCCTTCGTGACGACATCGACCCAGTGCTCGTGGTAGAGGAAAATGGGTGGTTGGCGAAACTGGCACTTCTCCAGGCTATCCCCGGGGAGTAAGGGAAAGTCGGATGTCAGGAAGGCTTCGGGTATGACGACTATGTACAAAGGTTTCAAAGGAGGAGAGTTAGCAGAGTGTTATGTGAAGTAAATAGTACAAAATTCCTAAGTACGGGTGCTAGGTGTAGTTTCTGAAAGTGGTTTTTTCCTAACTAACGTCCATCCTAACTAAGGGATTCCTATAGGCAGGATGGCTCTGATAGCAGCTCTGTGGGGACCCCGACTCATAAGTCATGATCACCGAACGCACGTGTACAGTGATCCTAGAGATCAATGCTGACTGAACACATAGAAGCTGAATAACAAGAGTCTTACATCCACATTTAGTGTCTTACACAAAGAAAATACCATGGAGGTCTAGTCTTACATAGATAGGGCCACAAGGGCCAATTAATTAAACTTAACAAGCAGTGAAAATCTTGATCGAAAGTGTGAACCCATTGCCATATGCCTTAAACCTACAGGCATTCTGACTAGGAAGCATCCAAGTTCGCATGTTCGTCGCCAATGAACTCTTCATCGTACTCATGTTCTTCCATGACTGGCCAATTAAATAACCAATGGCAAGCCAATGAGTACTTTGAATGTAATCGCAAGCAACCCATGTTGTGGAACAAGGCATGACAATGCATGATATAATACTAATAGATAGTTTGCGGAAAGCTAATTTTTGAATGCAATGTCATGATCAAGTAACTATGTGTAAGCATGCATCAACAGTTGGCAGGTATCCATGTGAACAAGTTACAGACATCATCATAAGCAGGGGTTTAACATCTCATGTTCACTCATCACATCAAGTCTTCAGACTTGTCTCAAGTATCATCCTTCTGTCTTCCACACACACACACACACACACACACATCTGGACGTAGTTTAAGAAGGACCTCCAACTGTCCATGACCGTGGACACAGCTATTCGAATAGTTTTACACTCTGCAGAGGTTGCACACTTTACCCACAAAACTCGGGGAACTTCCATGTCATCCACGACTCGCGGTATATTTCGTACCCAAGGTAAGCACCCGAACAATGCATTTCCCATGGTGATACTAAACAAAGAGTCCACTCGTTGGTGCCATCCCTCATGATATACATCACACGTATCATCCAAGAGGGCACACAACGGTGTTCCCGGTTCCTGTAAAGACAGCGCATGGCCTTCCACTTCTGAGATGACCCCATCTCGAGAGTGACCCCTTCACTCTCGACACTGGTAATGCGGGCTCCCTGCTAGCACCAACCATAGTAATCAACAAGGCCTCGTCCCATAAGGGGTAGCTGGTTGAGCATGTAAGGTTGGGATGGTCAGCAGACCTTAAATCTAATCCGTTTTCTAAAACACACCCTCAACTTGTTCCGGCACACCACTTCTTTCTCAAGTGGTCACCCAACAAATCATCATCTCCCTCGGGCATTAGTGGCACCCGACGGGGTAATTGAAAACTCTTTGAAATCACCTCTTTATACTCGTCACCATGCATAATCCCGATCCAACTTGCATAGCATATACTAGCATCCTATCTACTCCCACAACACAACCCTCATAAGGTGATAGGGTCATGCACGATGCAAGTGTCAACGATAAAAGTATCGGAAGCAACCCACCGAAGTGGTCACTACTCCACATGATCAAATATAACGAGAGTAAAGTGATATATCACATGCAATAAAAATGGTTTCTTAACATGGTCAAAGGGCGACTTGATTGGCTCAATAAAGTCTTCGGGGTCTTCAAAGTCTTCGGGTCCAACTCCCTCATCAATAGCGCAATCTATCATCGCTATAAATAGTGATAATAATAAGCATCACACAAAAACAGAGCACACAAAGCTACTATTAAAATGTTACCATATTCTGATAAATACTAAAAACTATAATAAAAATATTTGTCTAAGGTTTTGCTGTGAAAACTTTTTTGAAAACTAATAAACAGAGGCAAAAAGGTACCAAAATAGGTTTTAAAATAAAACAATGTATAAAAAGGTTTCAACATTTTTCACAAATGGCACTATTAAATTCTATGGAATATTCTAGGGTTTATGGTGGAAAAATATTGGGCATTGGATAAATACTAAGCAATGTAGGATTTTTGGAAAACAAACAGAAAAAGGAAAAGGAAAAGGGCACTATGCCCTAGGCCAAATGCCCAGCCGCACTAGGCCAACCAGCCAGGTAGGCCTAGCTGAGCTGCGGGCGCGTGCGCGGCCAAGTTTGAACCTAACGCGTGGGCCCAGCATCAGGGAGAGAGAGGGAGAGGGAGATAGGTGTGGGGATGAAAGGAGGGTCCCACCTGTCATCTCCCACCTCTGGACAAGAGGGCAGCGAGGCTCACCGGCAGCGAAGGAGGGCACGGCGAGGGAAATAGAGGGCGGGGATGGACCCAAAGTCGAGCCGCCGATCTCCTCACGGTGGAAGGGTGGCTGGAGGTGGTCTGGCTCGCCGGCAATGAGCACCCGCGGTGGAGGACGCTCGGGAGGGGATCGCCTGCGGTGCTCCTCTACTGGAAATGGACGGGGAGGAAGGGGGAATAGGTCGGAGGGACCCTACGAGCTCGATGGAGGGGAGAGGAGCGTGGGAGCGGGTCTGTGTCCCGTGGTGGCGCCTCGGTCAATCCCGAGCACTGGGGCTCCAGGTGGTCGCTCGGGTGGTTTGGGAGTGCCAAAGGGGGTGGAAGGGAGCTAGAGGAGGGAAGAGGGCTCGGGGGAGGCCCTTTTATAGGCGAGTCGCGGTCCACCGAGTCGCTGGTGCGCCGGCGAGCTTGACTCCAAGGCTAGAAGGCGTGGGAGGAGGAGCTGGTGTGCCTGGGGTCTTCCTGGGACCTGTCCATGACCAGGGGTAGCGAGCGAAGAGAGAAGGGAGCGCGCGCCTGTGAAGCTGCCTATGGGCCGAGCCGGGCGCCACTTGGCACACGCAGAAGGAGGGAGAAGGAGGTGGAGATAGGATGGGGCCGACACGGTAGCGTGGCGTGGACGCCAAGGGGGGCCAAGTGGCGAGAGGGGAGGCCCGAGGCCGTCGGAGCCATGTAGTGGGCAACGGCTACAGTGCCTGTCGGCACTGTAGCATGCTCTACAGCGCATGTATGTCATGCCATGGCATGCCAATGGCGTTTTGTGCACGGCCAAATGTGTCTACGGGGTCTAGGGGCATCTAGGCTAGGGGCAATGGCATTGGATGCCTTGGGAGGAAGATAGAATAAGAGGATAGGGGAAGAGAGAGGTGTTTTACTGATATCCAAGCGGTAGAAATGGGGTTTTCACCCCCCAATCATGGGGTTGTGGCCAAGCAAGGTTTACTGGAGGTAAAATATCGTTGCAAAATGATGTTGTAAAAAATTTGGGATCAGGAAAAATAGAGGAAGGGGTGAAACAAGGTTTTTGCTATTTTGGCGGAAGGTGTTTGATGGAGATTAGGGCAAGCAAATAGGCTTTGCTTGCCATAGGAATTGACAAGATCAAATGGTGATTAGAATTAGGCCTGATCACCAAGTTTGAGCTTGATTGAAGAAAGTTTACAATGTAGCTTTGTGAAACCCTAGAAATCAACAAAATCTGGTTCCTGTAGATCCAGTGATGCTAAGCTAATCCCCTTGATGCACCACTTAATTTAGCACCACTATTTGGTGATTAAGACATGTCGACAAAGTTTGGGGGTCAAGGGGATAAACTTCACAATGTAAGGTTGCTCAAATTTAATCTGGAGAGGGAGGGTTTTGGAATACTTTGATGAAGCAAATCAACTTGGATTGAGATGAAACATTGCAATATCATCACCCATGACAGTGTTGACTTGAATTTTCTTGGAATTTATTGAGAATATTTCTTATAGAAATATTCCAAAAGTTTGATTTGGACAGAAAGGGTTTTGAGGGGTTCTGCCCATTATTTTGAACTCATATATATGGAAAATATATGTTCACTGAGTTTCCCTAAAAAAATTCAAATATTTTGAAAGCATTTAAATAATTTTTCCTTATGAAAATCCATTTCTGGTCTTAATAAAAAGCCTCTAAATAAAATATTAAATAATCTTTAAACTCAATATTTGGTGGTTTTGGAAAGTCATAAGTATAGTAGGCTTCAAATAAAGCCTTTGGGCAGAAAGGGTCCACCCAATTTGAGGACTTGTCGTGCAAACCTCATTTCAGGGGTTTTGAGAACATAATTTGGATAAATCCTTTTTGCTCAAAATACAATTTGATAAAAATAGTTTTGGGCATTGTTCACATGGCATGATCGTTGCGCAAGAAGTTTGGGTCAAGGAAGATGAATATGGAGAGGGATAGAATCTAAGTGTGCCATACACAACCAACAAAACAAGCAAACAAGCACCAAGTCCAACAAGCACAAGCACTGAAAAAGTTTTAATTGGCTCCAAAAATTTTAAACCCAAGCATAACAAGGTGATACAAACACAAGGTGTGACAAAAAATTCGCTGAAGAGGGTCACGGACGGCTCAATCTTGAGGTATACCTCACATAACACCTAAAATTGGCATATGTTGGTCATTGAGTTGGGGCTGATGTCTTGGGGCTTGAGCTCCAAGAAATGGAGAAGGTCTTTCAAAAACTTTGAACTAGGGGGACACAATCCTCTACCTAGGTGATTAGTAAAACAATGACTTCCCCCTGCTATGTCTGTGGAAACGAATCTTCTTCTGGAGCTCGCCATCTTATGACTCTCCAAGCCGGCAAAAAGCCTTGATCGAGAAGATTGTCTAAACTAAGTTTGGATTCTCTATACTTGGGCCAGTTGCAAGCTTTGGAATTCTTGGGTGCCATGGTGAGTCAGGAAGCAGCTACAAAGGCAATAAAGAAAATGAACCGGCATGGGATTTAAGTTGCCTTAGTTAGTTTGTTATGTAAGCCGACAAAGTTAGGAAAGGAGGAAGCATATTTTGGTAGACACTTAACAAAAAGTAATGTTTCATAAACACCTTCCTATGAAAGTACTCTTTTGAACGGATCTAACAAATTAGTGGCTAGAAGTGCGCCTTAATTTTCACACCAACCTAGATTTGGCACGGTTTTAGAAAGATTGGCCATGATGACTGACAAAAACAACGGTGAGCAAAGGTGATGTCACTAAAAACGAGCATTGGACGAATGACAAGTCTCGAAGGCAAGTAGGCGTTTTAAACTAGTAAGAAATATAGGTATTAAGGCGCCAAAGGAGAACAAGGGAAATTGACATGAACACATTCAAATCAAACTGGGGCCTAATGTCAGGGATAAAAGTCTGTGGTATGACCCGCCCTGTAGGGCCAGTGCGATAAGGTAGAGGGTCGATTAAGATGGACCGACCATGAAGCTAAGACAACCAGAATTCCTGGGTAAGCCGCCAGGCAGCCCAAGCACACTGGAATCGGCGGCTTGAGGCTCACGAGGGAGAAGACATCGATGGACTCCTTACTTGATAGACAAGATGTAGTAGAGACATGTTAGGTTACCAGCCGTTTTATGGACTGTACTCTCTTGTAAGCCCTACGGTCTTGACCTGTATATAAAGGCATGTCTCTAAGGCAAAAAGACTCAAGTTAGACACCCTCGTAACCTAGGTTAGCGATCTCACATCCTTGTAATCGAGATCTACATTAATATAGAAACAAAGAAGAATGTAGGCTATTACATCCATCGGAGGGGCCGAACCTGGGGAAAACCGCCTCCCGTTCTCGTTTGACCTCTTTGAGTCGCCACCTGTCGGCGATGGCCTCACACCTAGTTCCTTGCGCGTGGACATCTGCCGTGACAAAACCACGACAGGAAGGCCCCCACAAATCGGTCAAATGCGTGTCGCGCATTGGATAGGGCCCCCCTGCCCGAGGGAGCATGAGGGTCCAGGAACGCAAGGTCCAGAACGAGAGTCGGTGCCTCGGCATAAGTCGCTATTTCTAGCCGGAGGGCTCCTAGTGTTCTCTGCCTAGGGCGCGGGGAGCTCCGGCTCTCCCTCAATGCCTGCCCCCTGAGGCACATTAGGCGGGCCACCGTGTCATCCCCAAATGCAGTCCCAACTTGGGGTGGCCCCAGGAGGTTCCCCACGCCACTCTCGACTATGAGAATTAGAATGCCCGGTGACGGCTATATCGCTGGCTCCAGCTCCATGGGCCGGGGAGCTGTAGCCACGACAGCAGGAGCCGAGGGTTGGCCTCCTGATGCTTCATTACTAAGTGTTGGGGAACGTTGCATGGGAAACAAAAATTTCCTACGCACACGCAAGATCCATCCATGGTGATGAGCATCTACGAGAGGGGGAGTGGATCTACATACCCTTGTAGATCGCTAAGCGGGAAGCATTGAGAAATGCGGTTGATGTAGTCGAATGTCTTCGCGATCCAAATCACTGAGCGTCATGTGATGCCATCATGATCCTTCTCGCGATCCCATCATGATCCATCCCGCAATGAAATCACGAATCATCTCGTGATCCTGATCATGGTCCTTCCGATCTAGCATCGAACGGACAATGCCTCGACGTTCAACACACGTACAGCTTGATGACGATCTCCGCCTTCTTGATCTAGCAAGAGGGAGAGGAGAGGTAGATGAGTTCTCCAGCAGTGCGACGGCATGGCGGCCATTGTGGTGGAACTATTCCGGCAGGGCTTTGCCTAAGTACCGCCAAACTAGACTAGAGGAGAAAACGATCTAGATGAAGTAGAACGAGCACGTGGAAATTAGGGTTATATTTCCCCTCTAAATACTCTATTATATATAATAGAGAGGGAGGGGAGGAGGCAGCCTCAAAACCTCAAGGTTTGGCCGAAATTGGAGGCGGAGGAGCCCTACTCCAATCCTACTAGGAGCAGGATTCCTCCTCTCCACTTGGAAAGACTTTCCACCTTTTCCCCCTTTGGGTTTTTCCCACCCCTAGCCACATGGGCCTTAGTGGGGGGCTCAGCCATCCCACTACGGGCTGGTTTGACTCCTCCCACAGCCCATGAGGTCCTTTGGGTCGAGACAACCCTCCCGATGGCCCCCAGTACCCTCCCGGCACTCCCGGTACACTACCAAGGTGCCCGAAAAAAATTCGATGACAAAAACAGGACTACTCATATATCAATCTTTAGCTACGGACCATTCCGGAGCTCCTCATGATGTCCAGGATCTCATCTGGGACTTCGAACCAACTTCAGTCACCACCATACATAACTCTACTTTACCAACACGTCACCAAACCTTAAGTGTGCAGATCCTGCGGGTTCGAGAACTATTTAGACATGACCGAGACACCTCCACGGTCAATAACCAATAGCGGGGCCTGGATGCCCATATTGGTCCCTACATATTCTATGAAGATCTTTATCGGTTGAACCTCTATGTCAAGGATTTAGTTAATCCCATACGTTGTTCCCTTTGTTCTTCGGTATGTTACTTGCCCGAGATTCGATCATTGGTATCTCTATACCTATTTCAATCTCGTTACCGACAAGTCTCTTTACTCATTCCGTAATACAAGATCCTATGGCTCCCACTTTAGTCACTTTTCTTGCAAGGCTTGTTTTGGTGTTATATTACAGAGTGGGCCCTGAGCTACCTCTCCATCACACGGAGTAATATATCCCAGTCTTGATCCATGACAACTCAATAGACAGCCTTAGAGATACCTGTAGAGCACCTTTATAGTCACCCAGTTACGTTGCGACGTTTGATACACACAAGGTACTCCTCCGGTGTCAGTGAGTTGCATGATCTCATGGTCATAGGAACAGATACTTGAGATGCAGAAAACTATAGGAATAAACTAACACGATCATATGTTATGTTTATATTTTGGGTCTTGTCCATCACATCATTCTCCTAATGATGTGATCCCATTATCAAATGACACCTCATGTCCATGTCTAGGAAACATTAACCATCTTTGATCAATGAAGTAATTAACTAGAGGCGTACTAGGGATACAGTGTTGTCTATGTACCCACACATGTATTTGAGTTTCCAATCAAAATAATTATAGCATGGATAATAAACGATTGTCACGGACAAGGAAATATAATAATAACCAATTGATTATTGCCTCTAGGGCATATTTCCAACAATTAGGCCCCCAGCTATGTAGAACAAAGGTTGGGAGTCGCCACAACTCTCACGTGACCAGGCGTGGCGTCGGCCTCGTGCGGGTCTAGCGTCGACGCCGCCTCCGGGGTGTGCATCACTTTTTCGCCAACGGCGGTCTCCTTCTTCTTCTTCTTCCTGTCGCCAGCACCCTGGGGCCTATGTGGATGAAAACCCAACACGAGCAAACAATTCACGGGCCCAAGGGTAGGCGGAAACTCGAGAGCTTACTCGTCTCCGACGGCCCACTTCATCTTCTTCTTGGTGGCAGGTGGTGCGCCCCACGCCTCCAGGCACCCCCTGGCATCACCTTAGGGGCGCTCGGCATGACCCTGTGTGGACCTGGGTGGGGCCCATATCCTCTCGAGGCCCTGGGGGCCCCCTCGACGACTGGCGAAGGCACCAAGAGCATTGACAGATGGGGCCCCTGATGCTCGGCACATGAGAGATGGAAATGCGGGCCTCCGTCGCCGCGGCCGAGTAAGAGGGCTGAGGAAGGGTCGCCCAAGCCAGCCTCATGACATCGTCACCGTCATTCTAAAAGTCGTGCAAGGACTGACGATGGACGTACGACAGCCCCCGGGCGATGTCCTCGTCCTCGTTCTTTTCCCCATCGATCCTCTCTGAATCCCGCTCCCACTTTCTTCGTTGGAGGATGTCACATCGACGGAGGATCTCCCCTGGGAACCTTCAGCACCACTTTGCAAGAACCCCTACTCATTTAAGGCAGGCATTAGGGTGACCAGATTCATCTGCTCGTCCTGGCCATACAACGGGCTTGCGCCCTCAGGAGGGTCGTCAGGGATCGAGCCGAGAAGGGCAATCACGGCCCCTTCAAATTCAGAGCATGACAGGTCGGTGGGGTGCAACATCATCAGGTCCCCCACACCCTCGTACTCCCACTTGGGCCGCGAGTGCGCCTTGAGTGGCGCGATGCGATACCCTAGGAATTCCTTTACAATTACCGCCTCAGACGGCACGGTGTTCCTTTGCGAAGCAATCCGCTCCAGGACGGGCTCCGCCCATTGGTCAGAGAGCGTCGCATGGCCCCACCCGGCATGCTTCACTGGAGGGGCAGTTGGGATCTCAGGAGCAGGTGGACTTGGAGAGAATCCAGATATGCCTAGCACTATCATTAGTCCTCACCGTTCTTTCTATCCTTCAAGCGAGTGCTGGCACCTTTGACGTCGACAAAGGAGACGCACACCAAAAGCTTGTCCCGGGCGATGAACTACAAGCTGAAGAAATGGTGGTAGAGAGCCACCCAGGACTTCATGCCCATGAATGCTTCACGGTATAAAGAGGAGATGGACGGGAGGAGGATGGACTTGGGTTGGAGGTGCAGAGCGTGTATCTTGTAATGCGTGAGGATGGCATAGAAGAAATTGAAGAACGGTGGGACCAGCATGACGTATATGTTGTGGAGGAAGAAGGTGTAGGCGGATGCACACAAGGCACCCCCCACCACCACACCAGGGTAGATCACCGTTGCCTTCCCCTTGTTCTGGTCGCCCACTATCAACGCGTGCACCGGGTCTAGGTCCCTTCCTTGGCGATGGAGGAGCGCATGAGAGAAGACATGTTCTTTTGGGGGCTCATGGACAGAGCCTTGGCCTTCGCCTTCTTCCCCACTCGGGGACACCCAAGCAACGGAGCGGCAAACAAGTGGGGAAGAAGGGCGCCCGGCTCTGAGTTGGATCTAGTGGAGTTTGGGTGGAGGAAGGAGACGTAGTGGGACGAACTCCTGACAAGGAAAGATAATAATGGCCCCGTGCCATTGGCAGGCATTATGCTGAGTTGGATAGTTGTTGAGGCATCCCATGAAGGTGGGGCGCCATGAGACCCGGCTTATGCCACACGTCTCGTTTGGCGCGCACGCGATTGGAGCCTACACCGCCCCCACCCTCCATGTGGAGAAGTCGAGCGTGTTACTACCTCAGGGGATACCGTAGGGCCACTGGGACAAGAGGTACCCAGGCCCATCTGCCTAAGGCCCATGGCATGACACGAGCCTTAGGCCTAGTACAGCCCGCTCGGAGGACACCACGAAGCGGGTCCTCGTTAGTCCCCCGCCTCATGAAGGAGGGCCATAGGCACACCCCCACCGGCTCCCAGAGCCACTCTCGCAATGGCGGCTCGTGGGAGCATCTCTGTGGGCCACGAGGAAGCCCGGTGGGGTCATGAAGCCTACCGCGCTTGGAGGACTACACACACGCTTCCCATCACTATCTAGAGGTACAACACGGGGGCTGCAGCGGGAGGACTCTCCTCTTTGGTTCTAGGGAGGCTCGACCGTCCCGCCGTTTCCCAAAGCAACCCCAAATGTTTCTAGTCTTGTGCTAGGCGGCTAAAGATGGGGGCTCGATAGGAGGAAGTTCATCCCCAATCCCACCAGTGCATCACGATAGGAGGCCTTTTGCAAGCAAAGAATACTTTTGTCAGGATAGGCTGGAGTCCTGACCCCATTCAAACAGGCCAATCATAGCGACCCTTCCCGCCGTCTGTTTTCCTGGGAACAGGGTTGTGGGCATATATGTATGATAACGGGGCATCAGGAGATGACATATGGTATTCTCCTCTCTCCAACCAAGAAATTCAAACATGCAAGAGTAGGGGTTGACAACGCAATGTGGCCCGAACCTGGGTAGATCATGGTGTCCATTGTTCTTCCCCCAAGCTCAAGCATGCCGGAACATCGTGATAGGCTAGCGAGAGTGGGCGTAGTTAGAGAGCAGGCGCACCCACAGTTCGAATCTCTTTTGGGTCATCGGAGCCCTGATTCCAATAGTTAAGCAGAGGGAATGGTTGTCACGAAGAGATAGGGTTGGAAGGACTATGATCTACTGGATTTGAGATAATTTGAATAAGGTTTGAATGCAGTTGATTCACAACTAGCACTCTGGTCTAGAATTTAGGTTTAGATGCTGCACTCACATGGCAGCTAGATTGGTCTACAAATTAATGGAGAGTGATGATTGAGGGACAGGGAGGCACTGCAAAAAAATCAGAAAATTTGGGTATACCAAAATGTTACTTCACTAGTGTAGGTGCCTGCTATCCAAACGGTTTTTAACTCCTTTCTGTGATGTAGTCTCAGACCCTGCCTTGCATGTGTGGGTGATAGTGGGGCCTATCCCACATGACACAGAAAACCCATTGGCGTTGCCTGCTGCCAGCCACCTATGATAGGCAAAATTATGTCGAGTGCGATTTGAAGGATAGCATGTGAGGTGTGCTTAGCATCCCGCATAGTGAATGTCACATCCCTAGCTAGATATCATAGGACAACATGTGTGTGTGCATCATATATTATTTTTGCATCAAAATGAAATGGGGACTAAAGGAAACCCCAAACCCTCATTTGAATCAAACCAATTCAAAGTTTGTGAACATTCAACAAATCCAAAATGCCCATCTAAAATGTCCCCTATGTCTGAAAAATATGGACATGATTATACGAGGGGTCATTAAAAATATTTGAACAACTATAGCAATTTAAAAATAAATGATAAATCTTCTGAAAATATCAAATAAAGCATTATCATTATTTTAGTTTTCAAAATATTCTGGAACTTTTTAGATAAGTTTGAAATATTCAAACTACAATATATAAAATAGTTGGGATATTCTAAAATAGCATATGTGCCTGAAAATAAAATAAAACAAATGTCAGAAATTAGAAAAGAATGCAAATAAAGAAAAAGGGGGGAGAAAAACCCAACTGGGCTTACCTGAAGAAGAGGCCCAGCCCACGGGGGGCAGCAGCGTCTTCTTCCTCCTGCCAGGAGGAGAAGCAGCAGTGTGCCTCCATCGCAGCCGGCCGTGGCCACGCGCTGGCCACCTCCTCCCTGCCTGCCTGGCCGCCTCCTCGTCACGTCGGCAAGAGGATAGGCTCCACCCTGCCTGGACCAGTTCCCCCTCGCCTTTCCTATCTTCCCGTCTCCCTTGCTTCCCCCTTGCCAGACTGAAGCCGCCGGCGATTTGCCGACCTCCGTGCGTCCCCAACCATGCCACGGCGCCAGAAGCCCCTCCAATGAGGCCCCGGTCCATTTCCCCCTGGTTCCATCACCGTTCCCCTCCTCTAGCCCCGTCGGTAGCCAGAGCCGAGCGGAGCTCGCCACCGGCCATGGCATAGCCGTGGCCACAGCGGCCAAAGATAGCTCGTAGCGTCCCGAGGAGCCCGTAGCCGCCCGGAGCTCCTCCTCCCGTAGCCTGTAGCGCCGTAGCCGGTCCTGCCCGAGCCGTCGCCGCCGCCCAGCTCGACGTGGTCGACGTCCCCGGCGACCCCGAGCCCCCTCTGCTGCCCTACTAGACGCGCACGTGCACGGGCTACCTCCCGGTGCCCTCCGCGCGCCAAATGGTCGCCGGAGGCGCAACTCCGACGGGTTGCCGCCGTGCTATTGGTTGCCGCCGGCCCCGCTCCAGTGGGCGCCGACGTGGCCGGCCATTAGGGGCTAATCCCCCTCTTAATTAGGCCCCCAGCCAGTGACCAGTGGGCCCCAGCTGCGGGTCAAACCCTGGTCAGCGTGGTAATTAGACCTATGTCACTAACGTGCGGGCCTTGCACGTCAGGTTTGACCTGGCCTGGTCAGCCGACCAGCTGACATCATAGTGACGTCAGGCTGACGTCATATTTCATGCTCCAATTTTAAAATAATTCTAGAAATTGTTTAAAACTTTAAAAATTCATATAAATTAATCTGTAAATCAGATGAAAATAATTTATATATGAACATTTATCAGAAAAATCCAATGAATCCAATGGTGCTATTATCATGCATGCTAGAGCAACCTATGTAGATGAACCTTGACATTTATTAATAGGTTAGCATATGGAATTTGAAATGAAGAACGATTTTGAACCTATATTCAAACTCACTTCAAATTAACTTGGACACTAGTTGCATTAGCTCATCCATACATGCTACCATGTCATGATCATGCATCATATTGTTGCACTTGCGTGTATTGAATGCTATTTATCTGCATTGCGGTAGGCCTTGCTTCTGAGGATACCCCCAAGTATTCCAATGACGGAGAGAACCTTACCGCTACCCAGCAAGGCAAGCAACCCCCTTGATCATTCCGATAACAGCCCACTCTCTCGCTCCTGCTCTTGTTTATTGCATTAGGACAAACGCTCATATGTCTGGCATACACGATAGAATAACCTATTCTTTTGCATGACCTGTCATTGTCACAGTAAATAGTTAAACCTTGCAACCTAACATACCTGGTAGATCCTTGTGCCATGATGTGCTTAGCTTACTTTGCCTGCTATGCTTGCTATCCTTAGAGTTGTGTCAGGTTTGATTCATCTGGGTGATGAACTGGAGTGAACCATTGTTGTTCCGATGTGATAAGCATATGATGAACCCGATTTGATAAAGGTAGCGATGAGAGGCTATGTAGGAGTACATAGCGGGTTGTCTCATTGGGACCGTTATTAGGAACTGAGTTCCGTGTTTGTGATCCAAGACTAGTTACTACCATACATTGGGTTCAGGTAACTCGACCCCTCTCGACTTATCAGTCGCTTAGTCCTTAGTCTAGGAGTTGCAAGTAGTTTCTGGTGTTTATAGCATGCTGGAGGACGTGCGTAGCACTGACGTTAGGGGTGGGTTACGACGCAGTAGGCAGTGGCACGGTGTACCAAGGGCCACGTGAATGCTGGGCTTGGGAACCCTGTGCACATTGTTTGGGGCCGTAGCGGAAACTTCGGCCGGGCTTTCGTGCGGGTTCAGTCTCAAATAGGTGATATCCTGGACTAGAGGTCTTATGCGATTGACGGTCGTGGATGACTCCCTCGCTAGGCTTCCGCTTGAAGGTTGCCGAGGTGCATGGTTTTATGAGCACACAGCGATAAGTGGCGAGAGCGTGTGTGAAGAAGTACACTCCTACATGGTATGAAACTATTCGAATAGTCGCGTCCTCGGATATGGACTACTTGGAAAGCTTACGATGTTCATAGATAATCAAATGGATACTCATAAAAATATCAACACAAGTGTGAGTACCGTGGATGGCACTCTCCCGGGAGAGGGAAGTGATTCCATGGTGTATTGTCATGGAGTTAGTGGACTCATGTGCGACATCTAAAAAGTAAACAAAGAGTTAAAACTGTGTAGTGTAGGCTAGCCATGAGTCAAAGCTGGCATTACTGCATAAACTCCACCACCCCCTTGTTGATACATGAGCATGAATAGACTAGGTCTGTTTTAAAGACTTGTTGAGTACGTTTGTAATCACGTTTGCTTAATAAATGTTGCAGATGAGACCCAGGACCCATCAGGTGTGTTCTTTCTAGATGTCGACGATGCCGAATAGCTGGTGTCCCAGCTACGACCTATGCCCCGTGGCGTGCTATAGATAGTCAGGCCATGTGCCTTTTTACCCTTTCATCTGTCTGTACTCAGACAGCTTTATGCTTCTGCTTGGTTTGTATGAACTTGTTTGTATGACTTGAGTATCGGGTCATGTGACCCCTACCTGTAAGAACTTAATATCCAAGGCTCATCTGAGCCTCTTAAATAAAAGTTGTGTTGATCGTTATGTTGTGATGGCATAGTTGTATCTATGCAGATCGGGCATGTCATGCGTACGTGTGATGTGCAATGGTATGTATGGGATCCGACACCTAGTCGTGTGCCTTTAGTAGTGCTCTTAATGGGAAACTGCCTCTTCTTTGTGCTTCCACCGAGCCATGGTAGCTTGCTACTACTCCGGACACATTGATTGACCCACATGTATCCTTTTTTGCTTTTGTGTCTGTCCCTTCGGGGAAATGACTCGCAGTGTAATGGAGTCCCTGTAGCCTGCTACGACTCGTTTGTGTAGTGATGGCATTTGTGTCTGAGTAATGGAGTCCTTGTAGCTTGCTATGACTCGTCTACATACGCTTGAGGCCGACACCTGCATTGTTGGGTTACTTATGCCAGTTTCTGTATGGATGTGCCACCTGGGTTCTATGACTAGTCATGTCGGCCCGAGTTCACTGTCGTTTGATTGCTAGCGACATGTTCACATACGTGAGCGAAAAGACGAAAATGGTCTCGGCTAAGGTAAGGCTGCAGTCGTGGAGCTTACCGTGCGTGAGGCTGCAAAGTGAGATGATATGTTACAGTCTGGATTCATATGACTTAGGATCGGGGTCTTAACAGCGTTGGTATCAGAGCCTGACTGACTATAGGACTACCAAGCCAAACCGGCCGATGTTGAGTCTAGAAACACTATAGAGAAGTAGGGGAATTGATTGTGGAAGGGAACGTAAGGCTCCTTTTACTCCTCTTCCCAAGTTATTCTATTTTGAGTCATTCTCATCTTTTCTACGGGTATAAGTACTAGGCTTCTCATCTATTGCTTATGATGGCGAGTTATTACCCAGGGACTACTAGCTAGCTTGTTTGCAAGTGTATGTCGGTACTTGAGTATTGTTTGTGTGACAAACAGATGGAGAAGAGATTTGAGTCTAGAAAGTCGAGTAGATATGCTTTTCCAATCTTTTGTTGTTGTCTCAATATCCTTTTTGAGCAATTACAGTCGTTATGCTGTCCAATTTCTGCTAGAATCTCTAATCTATTTGCATCATTCCCTATTTTAGATGCCCCCTCGTCCTTCCTGTCAGGTGGTCCATCTGACCAGGTGCATCTATGTACCGGGTCACACAGCCATGTTGGTTAGAGTTGTGATGGAGGCTGGTTACCGTTGGTACCTAGAGCACACAGTTGAGGAACAATATTGAGATTTCAATCAGAGTCAGTATCTATGTACTGTTAAGATATATCCTTCATATCCTGGAGCTGCAGAGCCACTTCATTGGACTTATGGACTAGGTGTCACCATAGACATGGCAGTTCAGGATGCCGTCGACACCATGCTGACTATCATGAGGTTTCACCATGGTTTGCTTCAGAACACAGAGTTCTGTTATGTTCCTGCTTCCATGGGAGGAGAGGATGGCTATCTTAGCGCAACCTACTATGATTGTTCTCATGAGTACCTTAGGCTGCAGGTGACAGCTCAGATGTTGGAGAATAGGGACCGTGATGCATGTTCCCTTCGCATGGAGCTTTATGCTACCTGTTGGGGATATAATCCCACGGTGAGACCCGCCCTGGAGGGCTCCGGGTTAAACCGAACGGCTCGTAGCCAGCTGAAGGGTGAGCCGTGAGGACTGGAGGGCCCAGCAAGCGTAGCGGCTAACAGGATAGGCCGGCAGGGTGGCCCGGATGAGAAGACCCGGGCATGTAAGCTGCCCGGGGACAAGTTGGTCAGGATAGGCAAGAGAAGATAGAGGTAGACTCGGACGTGTAACTAGAGTCGGCTACGACTTGTATGACCCGTGGTCTTGACCTCGGTATATGAAGACAAGACCCAGGGCGACTTAGAGGTTAGGTTATCGAGAACTAGGTCAAGCTTTATCTCCCTTGTAATCGATACAACAAGCAATACAAACATAAGAAGGACGTAGGCTATTAGCTCACCTTGAGGGGCCGAACCTAGGTAAACTCGTGTCCTTCATCCCTGTTAACCCCTTTGAGTCCATCACGTTAGCGATGGCCTCGAATCCAAGTCCATTAATCCGGACATCTGCCTTGATAAATCCATGACAGTTGGCGCCCACTGTGGGGCTGACGCTTGGTGGTGTTGAGTTCTCGAAGGGCTCTCTCCCGGGGCTCGAAGGATACGTGGTCGGAAGGATCAGCAAGAGTCACCGTGGCTGGTTCTACATCGATGATGCGAGCTGGGGGCTTGATGCTGAGCCCGTGGAGTATGGATTCCGGGTTCCATTCGGCGGGATCCACGTCTTCATCAGAAGGGTTGATGGATCTACACCCGGGCTGGACGTCTGTACCGACATCATCGAGCTGGCTCGGCGTCTGCGACCTGCATGTAACATGCATCCCACCCATGCTAATCCGGGTTAGAAGCATGTCTTTGTAGGCTTCACTCAAGGTACGGATCTGGAAGCTTCCGGATCACAGGAAACTCTCGTCTATTCGGAGGACGAATCTTCAAGTGGAGAAACGAAGTCGTTGCACCAGCTCCGCAACGGCGGCCTTGGGGGCTACGGCGACGTCTGCCTTGAGTCAGATCGCTCAGAGTCGGATAATCTTGAGTTTCCGGTTCATGCTGCCGTGTTCATGGCGGGGTCAGCCACAGGCACAAGTAGTATAGCCGCAGGAGCCGCCACCTCGGGTGATAACCCGCCGCCGCCGGCTCAAGTTCATGTAGAGCTGATGGACAAGCTTGCGGCTTTAATGGCCACTGAGGTCACACCAGATAATCAAGCAGCTCGGAATTTAGAGATCACAAGGATCAAGGGTCGGATGACAGAGGAACGGCAAAGGATGGATGAGCTAAAGATCCAGATGGAGGAAGAGGCAGAACGTATCAAGGCAGACGCTTTCCCTCTAGGGATGGAGCAGATATCAGCAGGAGCGGTACATCGAAGGAGGCATCAGTCCCGTCTACCAGAGCGCTATGAAGTAAGGAACCTCTTCAATACTCCTGGCGCGAGGCGAGTAACAGACGTGCCCGAAAGCCGCCCGAAGGAGCGACCAATGATTCATCCAACCCGGCGTAACCAAGGTTCACCCGATGGCTTTCCAATGCCGGCGGGTCATTATTCCAACCCGGCCGAGAATATTGTGGCACCGGCCATCCGGCTTGAGACAATTCCTATCCCGGATGAGGCACCCTTTGCAGAGGATGTGCGGAACACCATCGGGTAACTGCAGACGGCCATGGCCCAGCAGGAGAAATATACTCACAGCCAGAGCTGTGTTCATTCAACCCCTCTTCCTAGCCATAGCTTTAGCCGGCGCTACGACTCACCAGCAGGTTCTAGCAGCAACCGGCATAGAGAGATTCCGACGGGTCACCGGCCGGGTAGAGAATACGTCAGCATTTGTAAACCATGCGAGAAGCCCGTAAGAGGCGCCAGCTAGGCCGGCTCACCAGGAGCCTGTAACTTCCGTTTCGATGGGGGAAGGAGTGAACTCTAGGACGGCACAGCTACCATGTTTGTCTCAAGATCTACAGAGCGAATGACTGCCAAGAGACTTCAAAGGGCCCCGCAAGGTCCCAAATTATACCGTTGATTTGCCCCCGGAGGCCTGGGTGGAGAGTTATGAACTGACGATGGAGATGCTGGAGGTCAGTGAGGCGGTTTATGCCAAGTATTTTGTCATGTTGCTTGAAGGCCCGGCTCGCACATGGCTAAAGGGGTTGCCGCCTAATACCATCAATTCATGGGCGGAGCTCCGGGCCAGGTTCATTAAAAACTTTCAAGGGACGTGCAAGCAACCGATAACCATTGTGGATCTTGATCACTGTGTGCAACAGGAGAACGAGTCGGCCCATCATTGGGTACGGCAGGTCTCGACAATCATCCACTACCCAGAACATATCACGACGGCATAGGCGGTACTGATCTTGGAGAAGAACTGCCATTTTGTTCCTCTGAAACAGAAACTCGGCCGGCTCAAACGTACGTGCCAGGACATGGGAGAGCTCATGACGGCTCTCACGAAATATGCCGACTCTGACAGTACGAAAGATCCGGGTTCTGATGATGAGAAAGCTGGCCAAGGTAAGAAAGGCAATCAAGGCAAGGGTGCGGCAAACAATGGTATCCAGAGCAAACGTAAGAATCCAGAGGACGGGTCAGAGCTGGTGGCTAATACAAACACCCAGCAGAATTACGCTAAAGGCAATAGGAGGTTTAGACAGCCCTTTGGCAGGGATAGCTCTCCCTCGAACATGGAGGAGTTACTTAAGCGGCCTTGTCCAAATCACAGTCTGCCTGATAAGCCGGCAAACCACACATGGGGGAATTGCAATTTCATGCAAAGGTACAAGTGGTATTTCACACAACCTAACAATCGAGATGGTGGTCCGCCAGGCGGCTTAGGACATGACGGGTCAGGAGCTGGTTTTGGTTCTGGCGGCTCAGGGTCCGGCCATCCGGTCCACCGTCATCCGGGTCAAGATGGTCAAGGGGAACACTAGCCGCATTCTGGTAACAATAATCAGCAACAACAGCGTAATCAGTCTGGTTTTCAGAGTAATCCGAAGCATCTCAGCTCCGGGAAGTACCACGTTTTCATGACCGGTCTCAACAAACGGGACCAAAAGTTAAGAAAGCGGGCAGTTAACGCGGTTACACCGGCTCTTCTGCAGTACTTAAAGTGGTCTGAATATGACATAACGTGGAGCCGAGAAGATCACCCGCCGCGTGTCGATGACCCGGGGAGGCTGGCTTTGGTTGTAGCCCCCCAGGTGGGCAGATATATGGTGAACAAGGTGCTTATGGATGGCGGCAGCAGCATAAACATCCTTTACTTTGACACTTTCCGGCAGATGAAGTTGCTTGACAAGGATTTAAAACCATCATCCACCGTCTTCCATGGTGTGGTTCCGGGTAAGTCGGCGTGTCCGGTGGGCAGGATTTCGTTGGAAGTGGCTTTTGGTGATGTGTACAATTACAAGGTGGAATCCTTGTGGTTCGAAGTGGTCAAGATCAAGAGTCCTTATCATGCGATATTTGGACGGCCGGCTTATGCTAAGTTCATGGCTAGGCCCTGCTATGTTTACTTGCAGCTCAAGATGCCCGGCTTAAACGGTACCATTACCATTCATGATCACCGAAATACGGCTATTGAGTGTGAAGAAGGAGACATGGCTTACGCAGAGTCGAGTCGTGCCCAGGAGGAACTTAAGTTCTATAAGGAGAATGTCGATCCGGAGGATATGACCCCGCTGAAAAAGCCCACCATGGAGGTTGAGTCGCCCCTCATGTTTTTAGCGGATGATACCAAGGCAGTAGATTTTACTCCGGGTGACTCATCTAAGCAGTTCATCATTGGATCTCACATGGATCCCAAATAGGAAAGCGTGCTCATCGAATTCATCTGTGAGAATCGGGACATCTTTGCATGGAAACCTTCTGACATGCCGGGTGTACCGAGAGAGTTCGCTGAGCACAACCTTAATGTGGATCCAACGTTTAAGCCGATTAAACAGTTTTTGCGGCGGTTCAATGAGGAGAGGCGGAGGGCTATTGGGGAAGAAGTTGCTCGGCTTTTGGCAGCGGGTTTTATCATTGAAGTTTTTCATTCGGAATGGTTGGCTAATCTGGTGCTCGTACTCAAAAACAATGGCACATGGCGTATGTGTGTGGACTACACGGACCTTAACAAGGCTTGTCTGGCTGATCCATTTGCTCTCCCGCATATTGATCAGATCATTGATGCTACGGCGGGGTGTGAAAGTTTGTGCTTCCTGGATGCGTACTCAGGTTATCATCAAATCAATATGGCGGTTAAAGACCATGAGAAAACGGCTTTTATTACACCCTTTGGGGCGTTCTGCTATGCCTCTATGCCTTTCGGGCTCAAAAGTGCCCAGGCGACTTACCAGCGATGCGTGCAGAACTGCCTTCACAGTCAGATTGGCCGTAATGTTCATGCTTATGTAGATGACATCATCATCAAATCCAGAAAGAAGGAGACTCTCTTGGAGGATTTAAAAGAAACTTTTGATAATCTCCGGATCTACAAGATGATGCTTAATCCGACCAAGTGTGTCTTTGGTGTTCCGGCAGGCAAGCTTTTGGGTTTCCTGGTCTCTGAGCGTGGTATCGAGGCTAACACGGACAAAATCAAGGCTATTACCTCTCTGCGAGAGCCGGCTTGCATTAATGATGTTCAGCGCTTGGCAGGGTGGATTGTTGCGTTGAGCCGGTTCATAAGCCGTCCTGGAGAGAAGTCTATTCCTTTATATCAAATGATGAAGAAGACAGACAAATTTGTCTGGAGTAAAGCGGTGGGTGAAGCACTTGAGGCGCTTAAAAAACACCTCACTGAGTCGCCAGTGCTGGCTGCTCCGGCTGAAAAAGAACCGTTACTCCTTTATGTGGCGGCTAATAACCAGTGGACCGTTACTCCTTTACTCCTTTATGTGGCGGCTAATAACCAATAGCGGGACTTGTATGCCCATATTGATTCCTACATATTCTACGAAGATCTTTATCGTGCGAACCTCTATGTCAAGGATTCAGTTAATCCCGTATGATGTTCCCTTTGTTTTTCGCTATGTTACTTGCCAGAGATTCGATCGTCAGTATCTCCATACCTAGTTCAACCTCGTTACCGGCAAGTCTATTTACTCGTTTCCGTAAAACAAGATCCCATGGCTAACACATAGTCATATTGCTTGCAAGGCTCAATGTGATGTTGTATTACCAAGTGGGCCCTAAGATACCTCTCCTTCACACGGAGTAACAAATCCCAGTGTTGATCCATGCCAACCCAACAGACACCCTCGGAGATACCTGTAGAGCACCTTTATAGTCACCCAGTTACGTTGCAACGTTTGATACACACAAGGTACTCCTCTGGTATCCGTGAGTTGCATGATCTCATGGTCATAGGAACATATACTTGACATGCAGAAAACTGTAGCAATAAACTGACACGATCATATGCTACGTTTATAGTTTGGGTCTTGTCCATCCCATCATTCTCCTAATGATGTGATCCCATTATCAAATGAAATCTCATGTCCTTTGCTAGGAAACCTTGACCATCTTGATCAACGAGCTAGTCTATTAGAGGCATACTAGGGACATGGTGTTGTCTATGTATCCACACATGTATCTGAGTTTCCGAGCAATGCAATTATAGCATGGATAATAAACTATTATCATGAACAAGGAAATATGATAATAACCAATTTATTATTGCCTCTAGATCATATTTCCAATAGTATCCCACTTGCACTAGAGTCAATAATCTAGTTCACATCACCATGTGATTCGCATTGTTATGAATCTAACACCCAATGAGTTCTAGGGCTCGATCATGCTTTGCATGTGAGAGAGGTCTTTTAGTCAACGGGTCTGCGACATTCATATCCATGTGTACTTTGCAAATCTCTATGTCATACTATCAATACTGCTACCACACTCCACTTGGAACCATTCCAAATGGCTGCTCCACTATACGCATCTGGATTGCTACTTAGAGTCATCCGGATTGGTGTTAAAGCTTGCATCGACGTAACCCTTTATGACAAACTCTTATCACCTCCATAATCGAAATATTCCCTTAGTCCTCTAGTTACTAAGGATAATCCTTACCGTTGTCCAGTGATCCACTCCTGGATCACTTTTGTACTGCTTGACGGACTCATGGCAAGGCGCACACAGGTGCGGTACACAACATGGCATACTATACAGGGCTCATGGCTAAGGCATAGGGGACGACATTCGTCCTTTCTCTTTCTTCTGCCGTGGTCGAGCTTTGACTCTCACTCAACTTCACACCTTACAAATCAGGCAAGAATTCTTTCTCTGACTGATCCATTTTGAACTCTTTCAAAATCTTTTCAAGGTATGTACTCATTGAAAGTCTCATCAAGCATCTTGATCTAGTTCTATAGATCTTGATGCGTAATAATTAGGTAGCTTTATCCATGTCTTCCTTTGAAAAAACTTTTTTCAATCAACCGTTTATGCTTTCTAGAAGTTCTACATAAATTTCGATCAATAATATGCCAACCACATATGCTTTTCAAAAATTCTATAGCGCTCCCACTCACTTTATTGTAAATACAAGTTTCTCATAAACTTTGTATAGACTCAAAAACTTTGATCACTTCATCAAAGTGTATATTCCAACTCCGAGATGCTTGCTCCAGCCCATAGAAGGATTGATGGAGCTCGCCCACCTTTTAGCATCCTTAGGACTGACAAAACCTTCTGGTTGTATCACATACAACCTTTCCTCAAGTAAATCGTTAAGGAAGCGATGTTTTGACATCCATCTGCCAGATTTCACAATTGAAAAATTTAGCGACTGCTAACATAATTCCAACAGAGTTTAGCATCGCTATGAGTGAGAAAGTCTCATCACAGTCAACTCCTTGAACTTGTCGTAAAGTTCTTTGCGACCAGTCTAGCTTTATAAATGGTGGCATTTACCATCAGCGTCTGTCTTCATCTTAGAGGTCCATTTGTACTCAACCTCCTGCCTTTCAACGAGCAAGTCTACAAAAGTCTATACTAGGTTTTCATACATGGATCCTTTCTCAGATTTCATGTCCTCTAACCACTTGTCAGAATCCGGGCCCATCGTCGCTTCTCCATAGCTCGCAGGTTGATCGTTATCCAACAACATGACATCTAAGACAGTGTTGTCGTACCACTCAGGAGCAGTACGCGTCCTTGTCGACCTGTGAGGTTTGATAGTAACTTGATTTGAAGCTTCGTGATCATCATCATTAACTTCCTCTTCAACTGACGTAGGCTCCACACAGACATCTTTCTGCGTTGCGCTACTCTCTGGTTGAACAAAGGTTCAACAACCTCATCAAGTTCTATTTTCCTCCCACTCAATTCTTTTGAGAGAAACTCTTTCTCGAGCAAGGACCCAGTTTTAGCAACAAACACTTTGTACTCGGATCTTAGATAGAAGGTATACCCAACTGTTCTTAGGGTATTCTATGAAGATGCATTTTTCCACTTTGGGTTCGAGCTTATCAGACATAAGTGTCGCATTCCCAAAGTCTAAGAAATGACATCTTAGGTTTCTACCAAACCATATGGTGTCATCTCAATGGATTTAGATGGTGCCCCATTTAAAGTGAATGTAGTTGTCTCTAATGCATAACCCCAAAACGATAGTGGAAAAACGATAAGAGAAATCATAGTACGCACCATATCCAATAGAGCATGACTATGACGTTCGAACACACCATCACACTATGGTGTTCCAAGTGGTGTGAGTTGTGAAACAACTTTCACATTGTCTAAAGTTGTATACCAAACTCGTAACTCAGATATTCACCTCCACGATCATATCGCAGACATTTTTATCTTCTTTTCACTATGATCTTAAACTTCACTCTGAATTTGGTTGAACTTTTCAAACAATTCAGACTTGTGTTTCATTAAGTAAATATACACTATATCTACTCAAATCATCAATGAAGGTAAGAGAATAACGATATCCACCGCACGCTACAATACTCATTGGATTGCATACATCAACATGTATCATTTCCAATATATCATTTGCCCGCTCCATCAAACCGGAAAACGGGGTCCTTAGTCATCTTGCCCAAGAGCCATGGTTCGCATGTCTCAACCGATTCGAAATTGAATGAGTCCAAAGATCCATCAGAATGGAGTTTCTTCATGCGATTTATACCAATATGACATTTAGCAGCAGTATCACAAGTATGTGGTACTATCATTATTAACTTTGTAAATTTTGGCATCAATGTTATGAACATGTGTATTACTATGATCAAGATTTAACAAACCATTCTCACTGGGTGCATGACCATTGAAGGTATTATTCATGTAAATAGAATAACCATTATTCTCTAACTTAAATGAATAACCATGTTGCAATAAGCATGATCTAATCATGTTCATGCTTAACACAAACACCAAATAACATTTATTTAGGTTTGTCACTAATCCCGAAGGTAGAGAGAGCGTGCAATGTTGATCACATCAACCTTGTAAACATTTCTGACACACATCGTCACCTCACACTTATCTAGTCTCCATTTATTCAGTAGATTTTCCTTTGAGTTACTAACATTTAGCAACCGAACCGGTATCCAATACCCACGTGCTACTAGGAGTACTAGCAAGGTACACATCAATAACACGTATATAAAATATACTTCTGTTGACGTTGCCAGTCTTCTTATCTACCAAGTATCTATGGTTGTTCCGCTTCAGCGATCACTCTCCTCATAATAGAAGCACTTAGTCTCGGGTTTGGGTTCAACTTTGGGTTGCTTCACTAGATCAGCAACTGACTTGCCATCCATGTAGTTTCCCTCCTTGCCCTTGCCCTTCTTGAAACTAGTGGTTTTACTAACCATCAACACTTGATGCTCCTTCTTCATTTCTACTTTCGCGGTGTCAAACATCGCGAACAGCTCAGGGATCATCATTTCCATCCGTAGCATAATTATAGTTCATCACGAAGTTCTAGTAGCTTAGTGATAGTGACTTAGAGAAGTATATCAATCACTATCTTATATGGAAGATCAACTCCCACTCGATTCAAGCGATTGTAGCACCCAGACAATCTGAGCACATGCTCAACGATTGAGCTATTCTCCTTCATCTTGCAGGCAATAAATCTTGTTGGACATCTCATATCTCACAAAACGGGCACGAGCCTGAGATCCCAATTTCAGCTCTTAGAACATCTCATATGTTTCGTGATGTTCAAAACGTTTTGGATCCTCAATTCTAAGCCGTAATGCATGATGCACTAAACTATCAAGTAGTCATCGGAAAGTGCCTGTAAGATGTTCACAACATCGACAGACGATGCTAGAGGGGGTGGCATATCGAGCGGTGCATTAAGGAAATAAGCCTTCTGTGCAGCAATGAGGACAATCCTCAGATCATGGACCCAGTCTACAATATTGCTACCATCATCTTTCAACCCTATTAATTTAGGAACATATGAAAATTCAAGGGAGGTACAGCGTGAGCTACAACATAATTTGCAAAGACACTACTGCCTATGTTCATGACAATGAGTTCAACTAATCATATTACTTAAGAACTCCCACTCAAATTGACATCCCTCCGGTCATCCGAGTGATACATGATCCAAATTCACCAACTCAAGTCCGATCATCACGTGAGTTGAGGAGGTTTCAATGGTGAACATCATCATGTTGATCATATCTACTATATGACTGATGTTCGACCTTTTGGTCTCTTGTGTTCCGAGGCCATGTGTGTACATGCTAGGCTCATCAAGTTTAACCCGAGTGTTCCGCATGTGCAACATTGGCTTGCACCCGTTGTATGTGAACATAGAGTCTATCACAACCGATCATCACGTGGTGTCTCAACACGACGAACTTTCGCAACGGTGCACACTCAGGGAGAACACAATTGATCTTGAAATTTCAGTGATGGATCACCTTATAATGTTACTGTCTTCCTAAGCAAAACAAGGTGCATAAAATGATTAACATCACATGCAAATCATAAGTGACATGATATGGCCATGAAGTTGTGCTTTTGATCTCCATCTTGAAAGCACCTGCATGATCTCCATCGTCACCACCATGACACCATGATCTCCATAATCTTGATCTCCATCCATGTGTCGCCATCGGGGTTGTCACGCCCATCATGCTTCTACTACTATTACTACCATTTAGCGATAAAGTAAAGCATTACATAGCGCTTAATGATTGACACGCAGGTCATACAATAATTAAAGACAACCCTATGGCTCCTGCCGGTTGCCGTTCTCATCGACATGCAAGTCGTGATATTCTATACAACACATGATCATCTCATACATCATATCTAGCAAGAACAATTCTAACCTACGCAAAACCACAACGGTGATACATAAGGTTCTTTTCAACCTTCTCAAGGACCTCCTTTGTCGAATCCGATCCAACTAAAGTAGGAGAAACAGACACCCGCCAGCCATCTTTGTGCAACTAAGTTACACGTTAATCGATGGAACCGGTCTCTCATAAGCGTACAAGTAAGGTTGGCCCGGGCTGCTTCATCCCACAATACGGCTGAACCAACACACGACCAAGGGAGGAAGCAATCTAAGCATCAAGGCCCGCAAATTCTTTGTGTTCTACTCGAGATCTCATCTACACATAGACCAAGCTCATGATGCCACTGTTGGGGAACGTTTCATGGGAAACAAAATATTCCAACGCACATGCAAGATCTATCCATGGTGATGAGCATCTACAAGAGGGATAGTGGATCTACATACCCTTGCAGATCGCTAAGATGAAAGCATGAAGAAACGCGGTTGATGTATTCGAACGTCTTCGCGATCCAAATCGCCGAGCGTCCCGCGATCCCATCACGATCCGTCCGCAATCCGATCACGGTCCGTCTCGCGATCTAATCACGATCCGTCCCGTGATCCAATCATGAATCGTCTCGCGATCTTGATCACGATCCTTTCGATCTAGCACCGAACGGACAGCACCTCCACGTTTAGCACACATATAGCTCGATGACGATGCGGGGATGGTGGTGGAGTAATTCCAGCAGGGCTTCGCCTAAACTCTTCTAAAACCGATCTAGAGGAGAAACTATGGACTAGAGGACAGGGCAGCACATGGCTAAAATTCTATGTGCAAAACCCTAAAACCTATAGTACATATAGGAGGACGAGAGGTGGAGGCTTGCCCTTTCGGCTTTGGCTGAAGTGGAGGGAGGAGTCCTACTCCTCGACTCCTAGTCAGATTAGGACTCCTTCCTTATATTAGCCTTTTTCCACATTTTCCACTTTGGATTTCCTTCCTAGCTGCATGGGCCCTATGTGGGACTTCGGCCCCCACTAAGGGCTGGTATTCATCCACCCACAGCCCATGTAGCCTCTTGGGTCGAAATACCCCTCCCGATGGTCCCCCGGTACCCTCTCGACACTCTCGGTACACTACCGATGAGCCCGGAACTTTTCCGGTGACAAAAACAGGACTTCATATATATCAATCTTTACCTGTGGACCATTTCGGAGCACCTCGTGATGTATGGGATCTCATCCGGGAATCCGAACAACCTTCGGTCACCACCATGCATAACTCTATACTACCGAATCGTCACCAAACCTTAAGTGTGCAGACCCTGCGGGTTCGAAAACTATGTAGACATGACCGAGACACCTCTATGGTCAATCACCAATAGCGGCACCTGTATGCCCATATTGATTCTTACATATTCTACGAATATATTTATTGTTCAAACCTCTATGTGAACGATTCAGTTAATCCCATATGATGTTCCCTTTGTTCTTTGGTATGTTACTTGCCTGAGATTCGATCGGCGGTATCTCCATACCTAGTTCAATCTCGTTACCGGCTAGTCTCTTTACTCATTTCCGTAATACAAGATCCGGTGGCTAACACGTATTCACATTCCTTGCAAGGCTTATTGTGATGTTGTATTACCGAGTGGGCCCTTAGATACCTCAACGTCATATGGAGTAACAAATCCCAGTGTTGATCCATGCCAACCCAACAGACACCCTCGGAGATACCTGTAGAGCACCTTTATAGTCACACAGTTACGTTGTGATGTTTGATACACACAAGGTACTCCTCCGGTGTCCGTGAGTTGCATGATCTCATGGTCGTAGGAACATATACTTGACATGCAGAAAACTGTATCAATAAACTGACATGATCATATGCTATGTTTATAGTTTGGGTCTTGTCCATCCCATCATTCTCCTAATGATGCGATCCCGTTATCAAATGACATCTCATGTCCATGGCTAGGAAACCTTGACCATCTTTGATCAACGAGCTAGTCTATTAGAGGCATACTAGGGACATAGTGTTGTCTATGTATCCACACATGTATCTGAGTTTCCGATCAATACAATTATGGCATGGATAATAAATGATTATCATGAACAAGGAAATATGAGAATAACCAATTTATTATTGCCTCTAGGGTATATTTCCAAAACCTTCCCCACGTCGGCAGCCACAGGAGCCCCGCCGTCGGCGACCACCTGGTCGGCCCTGTCGCGCCTGCTTCCTTCCTCCCGGTCCCTCTCTCCCTTTCACGTCTCTCTGTCTTTGGTGCCAGCAACGAGCCGTCGCCGGAGCTACGCCACTGGGAATGGGAGCCACCGCCCTAGTTCTGCACTTCCCGACCGTCGCTGGCCACCCTCGCCCGTCAGACGCGTCGTCGTGGTGTCGTTGTCCATGACCGCCTCCCTGCCTCCTTGCATCGGGCGCACGAGGACAAAGCCTCGAAGCCCCGTGCCTGGGCCTCTAGCCGCCTGGTGGGCCTCGCCTTGCCCGATGGCCCAGCGGAGCTCCAGCCCGAGCCAGAACCAGCCGCCCCACCGACCGGACCTTGCCCCATGAGGTGAGCTCCCCTCGAGCTCATATCCCTCGCCCGTGTGCACATGTTAGTATGTCGCTCCCCTTTTTGAATTAGGCCCATGGGCAGAACCAGCCCATTGCATGTTTTTTTTGTCTCGCGAATTTGTTAATTAACCAACGAATTACTGTTTTGCAGAAAACCCCTAAACATCATGCATATAATAACTTCATAACTGTGCATCATATGAGAAAACTTAACATATGAAAAGTGACTAGAATTTCGTGTAGATTAACAATAACAAACTCTCACCTGTGCTTGAGAGGTTTAACTTGATGTTTTCATGCCATTTGCGTAAATGCCATGTAAAATAATTTTTTAATAACTTTTAAACCGTAGCTTCGTTGCAAATGTTTTACATATGTAACTTGCCTGGCAAAATGCATAGAATCTCTATGGGGACCCCGACTCATAAGTCGAGATCACCGAATGCATGTGTATAATGATTCGAGAGATCAATGCTCACTAGACACACAGAAGCTGAATAACAAGAGTCTTACATCCATAATTAACGTGTTACACAAATAATGACCACGAAGGTCTTAGTCTTACATAGATAGGGCCACACGGGCCAAAACTTAAAATAGAACAAGCAGCAGAAATCTTGGTCGAAAGCATGAACACATGCCATCTGCCTTAACCTACATGCATTCTCACTGGGAAGTGTCCTAGTTCGCATGTTCATCTCCAACGAACTCTTCAACACACTCCCGTTCTTCCATGCCTAGCCAATTAAATAACCAGTGGCATGCCAATGAGTACTTTGAATGTACTCGCAAGGAACCCAAGTGTGGAACGAGATAACAATGATGCATGATATAGCACTGATGGGTAAGTTTGCGGAGAGCTAATTTTTAAATGCAGATGACATGATCAAGTAACTAGTAACATGCAACATCAATAAGCAAGTATCCATATGATCAAGACACCGATATCCTCATATGTATCGGTTGAACATCTCATGTTCACTCATCACGCTATGTCATCGGACTTAGTCCAATCCTCACACCAAGTCATCGGACTTAGCTCATGTGACCTCTTGCCACCATCACACCCATACTCACACCAAGTTTTATAAAAAACATCCGGACCTAGTTTAAGAAGGACCTCCAACTGTACATGACCGTGGACGTGGCTATTCGAATAGTTTTACACTCTACAAAGGTTGCACACTTTACCCACAAGACTCGTGGAACTTCCGTGTCGTCCACGACTCGTGGTATATAACATACCCGAGGTAAGCACCCAAACAATGCCTTTCCCATGGTGATACTAAACAAAGAGTCCACTCGTTGGTGCCATCCCTCATGATATACATCACTCGTGTCATCCATGAGGGCACGCAACAGTGTGCCCGGTGCCTGTAAAGACAGCGCATGACCTTCCTCTCAGGGACGACCCCGTCTCAACAGTGACCACTTCACTCTTGCCTCTAGTAATGCAAGCTCCTTGCTAGCATCAACCATAGTAATCAACAAAGCCCAGTCCCATAAGGGCTATCGTGGTTGCGCATGTAAGGTTGGGACGATCAGCAAACCTTAAATCTAATCCGTTTTTAAAAACACATACTCAACTTGCTCTGGCACACCACTTCTTTCTCAAGTGGTCACCCATTTCATCATCATCTCCCTCGGACATTAGTGGCACCCGGCGGGGTTTTCGTAAAGTCTTTGAAATCACCTCTTTCTGGTCATCACTATGCATAAGTCCCATCCCATTTGCGTAGCATCTCTTAGCAACCTAACTATACCCACCCGAATAACCCTCATAAGGTGGTAGGGTCATGCATGATGCAAGTATCAAAGGAAAAGTATCGGAGGCATCCCACCGAAAGGGGAACACCACAACACATGATCAAATACAATGAATGTAAAGTGCTATATGACATGCAATAAAATGGTTTCTTATCATGGTCAAGGGGCTTCTTGCCTGGCTCAACAAAGTCTTCGGTGTGTTCGAAGTCTTCGGGTACAACTTATTCATCAACCGTGCAATCTATCGCCGTGAAATAAAACGATGAAAATAAGCAATCACACAAAACAGAGCACTCAAACTACTACCAAAAATGTAACCTACTCCGATAAATACTAAAAGTCATACTAAAAATATTCTCTTAGGGTCTTGTTGTGAAAATGATTTTGGAAATAAAATAACAGAGGCAAAAAGGTGCCCATATATAGGTTTTAAAATAAAACGTACTAAAAACATATTCAAACATTTTTACAAATGGCACTATTAAATTCTAGGGATTATTTTATGAATTTAGGTGGAAGAAATATTTGCATTAGGTAAATATTTCACCCTGTGGGATTTTTCCAATTTGCAGGTAAAAGAAAAAAGAAAAATGGCTCGGGGAAAAGGGGCCAAAAACGGCTGGCCAGATCAGCCCAGCCGACGAAGCCGACCCACGCGAGTCTGGCGCGCGCGCGCTGGTTCAAACTTGACCAGTGGGCTAGGCTGGTTAGGGAGAGAGAGGGAGGCGAGGAACCCTGGGAGGATGACAAGCGGGGCTCGCTTGTCATCACCTTCCTCGAGCCAGGGAGAGAAGAGGGAGCTCACCGGCAGCTATAGGGCATGGTGACAGTGGGCGATGGGGGGAACGGGCTTGGGGTCGAGCCGCCGGTCTCCCGAAGGTGGAACAGAGGCCAGAGGTGGCCAGAGTCGCCAACGTGAGCACTCGTGGTGGAGGGCACTTCAGGAGAGCTCATCGGGGCCGTTCCAGGCTGCAAAGAGGACGGGGAAGAGGGAAAACGCGTCAGCGAGATGAGTTAAGAACCACCGGAGAAGAAAGAGGGTCGGAGGTGGCCGGTACCAGGAGATCGATGGTGGCGACACCGCGGCAATCTCCGGTCGATTCTGAGTGCCTCGAGCACGGGGAGGAGCGGGGGCCTTGCGGGAAGTCAATGGAGGAGGAGAGGGGGCCAGAGAGGAGGGAAGGGCTCTAGGGAGGCCCTTTTTACAGGGAGACGCGAGTCCACCGAGGGTCTGGTGCGCCGGTGAGGCCGTGGCATGCGTTGGAGGGCTCGAGGGAAAGCGGGAATGGGTCTGTGGCGTTCCTGGGCGTCGCCCACGACCAGAGGGAAAGGAGAAAGGGGCGGGGGGGCACGCGCGTGTGAGCCCCGTGGTTGGCCGGTTCAGGCGGTTGCGGCGCATGCTGGAGGAGGTCGGAGGAGGGAGAGAGAGGAGGGCCCGACAGGGGTGGCGTGGCGCAGACGCTGAGGGGGACCAAGTGGCGCGAGGGGGAGGCCCGAGGCTGCCGGAGCCATGCAGTGGGAGATGGCTACAGTGCATGTCGGCACTGTGGCATGCTCTAGAGCACGCGTTAGGCATGACACGACAATGTAAAGTTGCTCAAATTTCATTCTGGACAGCATTGGTTTTGGGATGATTTGGTGAACCAAATCAGCTTGGATTGGGGTCAAACTTTGCAAGATCATCACCCATGATAGTGTTGACTTGCTGGAATTTTGTTGGAATTAATTGAGAATATTTCTATTCCAAAAGTTTGAGCTGAACAGAAAGGGTTTTGAGGGGTTTTGACTATGATCTAATCATTCCCTTGTGTTGAAACTCATATATATGGAAAAATATATGTCCACTGAGTTTCTCTAAGAAAATTCAAATTTTTTCAAAGCATTTAAATAATTTTTGATTAGGAAAAAACATTTCTAGCCTTAAGAAAAAGACTTTAAATAAAATGTGAAAATAATCTTTAAAAATAATGTTTGGTGGTTTTGAGAAGTCATAAATATAGTAGGTATGACATAAAGCCTTTGGGAAAGAAGGGTCCACCTTATTTGAGGACTTGTAGTGCAAACCTCATTTCAAGGGGGTTTAGCAACTTAAATTAAATAAATCATTTTGGCTAAAACAAAATTTGATAAAAATAGTTTTGGGCACTATTCAAAGAGCATGATCATTGTGCAAGGGGTTTGGATCAAGGAAGATGATTATGAAGTGGAATAGAACCTAGTAGTGCCATAAAACACAATCCACAAGCACACAACCAACATAGCAAGCAAGCACAAGCACATAGAAAAAGTTTTAGTTGGCTCCAAATTGTATAAACCCAAACATAACAGTGTGCTAGAAATACAGGGTGTGACAATCTCATGGTGACTTTATTTGCTGATTGCCAACTCTGGAATTGTGAATAGGTCAGAACTGTAGCAATTCGAAAATTGCATATGGGGACTTTCGGGAATTGTTATTCATTGTTCCGGCCTCATTTAAAATTACTAGTTATTGTAGTTTACTTATGCTTCACCTCTTGCCATGTTCAACAACATTTAATTTTGATGAGTACCTAATGAGAGTGAACTAAATAATTAGAATGTGGAGTTTTGTCAATATGCAACTCGTTGGATATTGAGCCCCACTTAATGTGTACGAGTTGTTTGATGTGCTTGCCATGCCTTGCATATTAAACTGGACATGCATCATATTTGGTTGCACATTATGCCATGAATATGTTGTGGTGTCTCTCGTGTGTTGATTGTTGTTTCGCATTGTTCCTTCTCGATAGAGTTTCGAAAGCGTTCGGAGTGTGAGGATTCGTTCGACTATGTTGCATCGTCTTCTTCATGGATCGTTCTTCTTCCAAGCGGGATCTCAGGCAAGATGACACATTTCTCTGGATACCACTACTATCATTGCTATGCTAGTTGTCCCGCTTTTATCGTTATGTCACGATACCTACCACTTGTTTGACAAGCCTCCCAACATTGCCATCAAAAGCCTCTAACCCCTTCACATCCTAGCAAACCTTTGTTCGGCTATGTTACCGCTTGCTCAACCCTTCTTATCGCGTTTCTAGCTGCAAGTGCAACTGCTTCCATTTGACAACATGGACATTTGGATATCACAATATTATTGCTATTTAATTCAATGCACATATATAATTGGTACAAGGTGGAAGGCTTGGCCTTTTCCTCGGTGTTCTGTTCCATCTTTGTCGCCCTAGTTACTTGTGAACTGGCATTTTGTTCCATAATTGAGCGCTCCTAACATGCTCGGGGTTGTTATGGGGACCCCCTTGATTTTGTTTTGGGATTAAACTCGTCTGGCAAGGCCCAATATTGGTACTACATTTGCCTAATAACTAATAAAATTGCATAGGGACCCGCCGGCACTTGCGGATATTTAATCAACAACCAGGGCCAGTGCTCCTCATGAGTGTTGGTCCACCTACCAAGCAGTCGGCAGAGCCACCTCGGGGCAAATCGAGACATTTTCAGGCTATCGTCCACTTCGCATAGACGGATGATGCCCGTGGATAGAGAGAGCATGGCTCAAGATGCGGATCTGGCTCACCGGGAGGCCTTGCTGGATTTGTTTTAACTTCTCGAACATCTTGAGTGAGGAATTCCGATTTTTCTTCAGGCTATCTCGAGGTGGTGGATTTCCTGTGGAATTGCTAAGGAAGATCACGACATCCTTGGTCAAGGTTATTCCCGATGCTTGTGATTAATTTGTGATGGATGAGTTGGAGCACACCTGTAGGATTAAATCTTTCGGAAAGTCGTGCCCGTGGTTATGTGGCAACATGGAAAACTTTGTTTCACCTGGTCATAGTAAACTTGAAGTAAACTCAAATAAAATACATGAATTGTGTGCATAACCGTGATTGTTCCTTCTCGTAAGTCCTTATCCGAGAGAGAACACAGTGGGGTTATGTTTGACGGAAGTAGGTGTTCAACATCACTTAGTCATCATTGCTAGTTCATGTTCGTTATGCGTAGACCACCGTACTTATTTTCTGTATCGTAAGTTATCCACTCAAATAAATGCTAGTTGCTTGCTGCAGCCTCACCACTTAACCATACCTCACCCATTAAGCCTTGCTAGTCTTGATACCTTTGGAAATGAGATTGCTGAGTCCCTTTGGCTCACTGATTACTACAACAACATTTGCAGGTACTGGTAATGAGATGATTTGTCGTGAGCGTGATGCTTGTTTGAATTGGAGTTCTTCTTCTTCATCATCAATCTACGATGGGTTCCAGGCGGCAGCCTAGGATAGGAAGGATGGATTGCATTTTGTTGTTTGTTTTCGTCCGTAGTCGAACCCTGCTCTTCTGTATGATGTTTGAATATATTGTTGTATTGATGTGACTCTGATGTAGCTTGTGGCGAATGTAAGCCAATTCCATATACTCATCTCTTCTATACATGTACTTGTAATTAAATCCATTCTTGCAACACGACGAGATGTGCTCCTATCCCTGTCGAGGCCCTCGAGCCAATATAAGGATAGGGTTGCATCTTGGGCATGACACCATGAAATCCCCCTTGACACTCAAGCAGTGCTCTACGTCCACAGGACCTAGTCCTGCAAATTCCCTGACCACCATTGGGGTGTCCGGATCACTAGGATGAGACCAATGGGGTGGGGGCCTCGACACCCCTGATGCCGACCGGATCGCCAGGAAGACATCAAAGAGCGAGGGCCTATATGACTGGTAAGGCTCCTAAGGCGCCTTTCTCAGGAGACCTCTTTGATGCTCGAGCGACCCCCAAACCATCCTTCCGGTTGCTGCCTTAGGAGGCACTGGAGCCTCCCGAGGCTCCTTACTATAGTGTTGCGCTCTGGTCAAAGCCCCGAGTGGGGGTCAACCACCAAGAGATGCAAGTCCCTCAGGCGACAGGGCCTAGCTATCCTTCTCCAAGGCGCCTCGGGTGGGGCCGGAGCACACGGGCCCTTGCGAAAGACCAATTCAGAGAAATAGACTCCAAGACCGGAAAAAATGAGAGAATGATCAGAGAAAATTCCCTGCCCGTTTTTATTTTAAAAATAGAGTTCCAAAATTCTCAACCTTCATTCCAAAAAGTAGAAATTAGAACACTAAAAAGAAGCAAGCAACTGCCGTGTCTGGCAACTAGGCTAGTCTTCGTCTTCGTCTTCCCCCAGCGTGGAGCGTAGGGCATCCACGTTGCATGGGCATAGCCATTGGTGGGAAGATTTGTTCGCCAGCGCGGAGCATGGGCCTTCCACTTGGGCATGGGATGGAACTCCTCCGCGTCCTCGAGGGATCCGTGTGGTGTCCGGGCGCTGCCCTGTGTGTGCATCTTGCAAACTCTCCTGCCGCGAGCCTCAACCCAAAGTTATTTACCTCTGCCACCACCGTTGGGTGGGCCGTGTCGGTGTCAAAACCGGCGGATCTCGGGTAGGGTGTCCCGAACTATGAGATTGGAGTCAACGGTAACAGGGGACGAAGGGGACACGAGTTTACCCGGGTTCGGGCACTCCTATGGAGGTAATACCCTACATCCTCCTTGGTTGTATTGATAGTATGGGGGTTAATCTACCTTGAGATCGTATAGATAACCCTAGATGAGTTGTTCTATCTCCATACCCCAAAACCCTCTGGCTTATATAGTTGTCGAGGATGCCTAGGGTTTACATATGGTCAGTTACATGCCGAAGAGATAAACATGCCTAATTACTACATCAAATGTGGCGCGCAAGCCATGCTTCCCGCAACTTCCATCTTGGAGACTAGGATTTCTAATTGTCCGGTGTTCGTAAGTGGCCCTCACAGTCCGGCCCATAACAATAGGTCGGCTATCCGAGGACCCCCTAATCCAAGACTCCCTTAGTAGCCTCAGAACATGCCTTCAATGCCAAGGGTCTTCAGCTCCCATTGCTTCACGAACAGAGTCTTCGGCTTGCGAGGTGAGTTCATTCCTGCCGAAGCATAGTTTGGCCTCCGATGATAAGAATTTTTCCACAGTGGCACATGAAAATACTATAAATTGATCGGCTTTTAAGTCCAAACATCAGGGGGTAAACAACGTCCCTCTGTCGACCTCTCTGATGACATGTGACGGCCCACCACGGCTGCTAGGCCAGTTGCAGAGACTCGATTACCGGTTCGAGGCCGTTCCAATCATCATGATCTATGAAAATATCGATCGTGTCCCGTTTTATATGGGATATACTTAATCACGCGCATGCAATGTCTTGCGCATCTTGGGAAGCGGAGGGATTCACGACGTAGCATGGTGAGCCCCAAATCGACTACCCCCATAAAAAGGGAAACAAAACCCCAAAGGCTTTTCACGCTCTCCATTCGACTTCTCCGCCTCCCATTCCCTTGCGCCTCCAGAGCACAGATCTAGGTTTCACCACCCCCACCTCCGAGCTCAGCAATGTCGGGCCCCAATGGCAAGTGGGAAGCTTCCACGGTCACCAACCAGAACATAGTCGACCTCAATAAGGCCGGCTACCTCGCCGCCAACATCCCTCACCGCGCGGTGGAGGAGGGCCAAGTGATCCTCATCCCCAAGCCAGGCGAGAGGGTGGCGTTCATCGCCCACTTCGTCGGGGGGTTGAGCTTCCCACTCCACCCCTTCGTCAGGGGGCTAATGTTATTCTATGGCCTCGACTTCCATGACCTTCTGCTAAACTCCATCATGCACATCTCAGTGTTCATCCTCGTCTGCGAGGCCTTCCTACGCATCGAGACGCACTTCAGGCTCTGGCTACAGGTCTTCAACATCAAGCCCAAGTGCGTCGGCGTCAAGCACGTAGATTTTGACGGGGCTCTCATCGGCAAGCTCACCCGCGTCACGTGTCCGTCGGGCACCCTCATCAACACCATCAAGGGTTGGCAGAAGGAGTTGTTCTATGTCACCGAACCACAAGAAGAGGGCCAGCATCCCGCCGCCATATTCAGATCCCGTCCGCCCACCAGGCTGGCTTCATGGCTTGAAAAGGGCCTGGTCTAGGGATTGGGCAAGGAGGTGTCCGATCTGCAAAAGCACATCCGTGCCATTGTAGAGTGGGCACCAAGTTGACCGATGTGGTCCAGGTAATGCTCTGAAGATGCATCCTCCCCTGCGAGCGCCGGAACACCCCCCTATGGGATCGGGAACTTGAAGCCGAGCCCATAGTTCAGAATCGCTTCGGCACTACACCGGAGAAGGTGTGGAAGGCGCTCTTCAAGTCGATGAAGAGCTAGCCAGCAAGGAGGAGGACAAGGGTCTGCACACCCCCAAGCCCGATTCCGAGGTATGATACGCCCTAGCTTGGTCGGCCTTATCGCAAAAAAAATCTCATAACCTGTTTATCCGATCTGTCTAAGCAGAAATGGTTGTAGAAAGGGGTCAACATCAACAGTCTGGTGCCTTATCCCGAAGACGAGAGGACCGGGCTGTTAGCCAAGATGCTCATGGTGAAGACCTATGAGGCTCCCACAAATAAAGGGAGGAAGAAGAAACCAGGCCAGGCTGGCATCCGCATCAGGAACGAGTCTGATGCCACATCCGAAGATACACCGGCCTCCTCAAATCAGGAGGAGGCTAAGGAGGAGGAAGAAGAGGAGGAGGAGGAGGAGGAGGAGGCCGAGGCCAAGGGCAAGGGGGGGCAACTCCCCCGCGCCAGAAACAGGGAAGCGTCTTTGTAGACCCCGGAGCAGGCCGCTTCTCCAGCTCCAAAGAGGGCACAGCAGACTCAGGTGGTCCTGTCCGACGATAGCTCGGACTCGGGCTCCGCGTACGAAGACCTCGAGGAGGTTCCGTGAAGGAGCTTACGGGTCAAGCCCCCCGTCCAGGTTAGGATCCAAAGAACTTTCTATGTATCACAAGTAGACTTAGAGTTTGCTAACATGCAGGTTATTGGTCTTACAGCCCCCCACGCGTTATCCCCACCGAGGTGATATCGGATGGGGAGACCCCGTCGGCCGAACTGGCGGAGAGTGGGGATGCCTCGCACCCCACCACTCCAGGTGCCACGAAGGACACCGTGGAGGTGTCTTCCCAGCCTAATCCAATTGAGGCGGACACAGAGGGCGAGGGAGATTGTAACGTGGCCGAGCCTAATGCTTTAGCCATCGAAGATCGGGGGGCAACTGTCACATCCCTATCTAGGAGTCATAGGAACAACATGTGTTTGCATCATGTTTCAATTTGGCATCAACTTGAAATGGGGAGCTAAATAAACCCCAAGCTCACTTTGAATCAAAACAATTCAGATATGGTGAAAATTCAACAAATCCAAAATGCCCACTAAAAATGTTCCCTATGTCTGGTAAATTTGGACATGATTATAATAGGAATCATGACAATTATTTGAACAATCAAAGCAATTGAAAAATAAATGATAAAGCCTCTAAAAATACCAAATAAAGCATTATCATTGCTTTTGTTTTCAAAATATCCTAAAACTTTTTAGATGAGTTTGAAATATTCAAACTCCATTATAGAAAATACTAGGGATATTTTGCAAAGTCATTTTGCACCTACAAAATTATTAAGCAAATGTCAGAAATTAGAAAAGAAATGAAAAAAAGGAGAAAGAAGCCTAGGTTAGGCCAGCCCACCTGGCCCAAGGAGGTCATCGTCCTCCTGGCGGCCAGGAGGACAGGAGTGTGGCCGGCGTGCACGCGCTGCCGTGCCTCCATGCCGGTAGTGCCTGCCTGCTTCCTCCTTGCCAGCACGATGGGGATAAGCTTCCAGAGCCATCCCCATCGCCCCCCCTCTCTCTCTCTCTCTTGCCCGCCTCTCTTTCTCCCCTCCTCTGCTCTGCCATGGCCGAGCTGCTCGCCGCCATAGCGCCACCGTTCTAGCCGCCCCCGCGCCCTTCTGAGCCCACCAAAGGCTCAGCGTAGATCCCCTCTTCCTTCTCGCCGAGCCACCCACTGCCAGGAGCTCCCTGTCGCTGCCATCGCCATCATCTTCAACCTCCAGCCACCGGCAAGTAAGTGAAGCTCACTGCTGCTCCAGGCCCTCCTCGAGCCCTCTCTCGGCGTCTCTGCAACTGTCATGAGCCCCTAGATCTTTCCCCCTCTTTATCCCTTCGTTTGCACACCCTAGCGCCGGATTCCATGCCGCTCGAGCTCGACGCCGGCCATGCTCCAGTGACCAGCTGGTCCATCAGAGGCCACCGTCGTGTTCGTGAGGCTGCGTAGAGGCCATAGGTGCCAAGTAGAGGTCGTGTTGCGCCCTGGTTCGACGGGCTCGTGCTCGCCCGAGCTCCGGCAGCCGCCAAGCTCGCCGTCGGCGTCGATTCCGACCATCTCAGCTCATGGGAGGTGTCGGGATGGACGCGCGCGTGAGCATAGGTCCGTTTGGTGCCCTCCACCGTCCATTTGGTCGTCGGAGGAGGGATCCCGAGCCCCTCCGCTGTCTCTGGAGCCATCGGCGGCTCAACGCGTGTGGGTCTTGCCGGAGTTGACCACGGGGGTTTGACCCCAGGTCAACTGGCAAGTGGGCCCGAACCTCTAATTAAGTTAGATTAAGAAAAATTAATTAATTAAGTTAATTAACCTAATTAGTCACTGACTAGTGGGCCCAGAAATACTAATTAACTATGATTAGTTTTAACTATTTAGTTAAATGATTGAGCCACTGACATGTGGTCCCCACATGTCAGGTTTGACTCTGGCCCGGTCAGCTGACCAGCTGACGTCAAGTGACGTCAAGATGATGTCATTTTCCCCTTTTCTAGTTTAAAAATAATTCCGTAAATTATTCAAAACTTCAAAAATTTATATAAATTAATTTGTAAATCAGATGAAAATAATTTATATATGAAAATTTATCAGAAAAATCCAATGAATCCAACGGTGCTATTGTCATGCATGTTAGAGAAATCTAAATAGGTGAACATTGACATTTACTAATAGGTTAGTATATGGAATTGAAATAAAGAACAATTTTGAATCTATATTCAACTTCATTCCAAATCAACATGAACACTAGTTGCATTAGCTCATCCATACATGCTATCATGCCATGATCATGCATCATATTGTTGCACTTGCGTGTGTTGATTGTTTCGTATCTACAATGCGGTTGGCCCTGCTTGTGAGGATACCCCCGAGTATCCTGACGAAGGAGAGAACCTTTCCGCTACCAAGCAAGGCAAGCTCCCCCTTTTATCATCCCGATAACATCCTACTCTCTCTCTCCTGCTCTTGTTTATTGCATTAGGACAGTCGATCACATGTTAGTCATACAAGGTAGATGATCCTATTCAGCTACATAACCTGACATTGTCACAGTAAATAGCTAAACCTTGCAACCTAACATACCTGGTAGATGCTTGTGCCATGATGTGCTTAGCTTGCTTTGCCTGCTATGCTTGCTATGCTTCAAGTTGTGTCAGGTCTTATTCATCTGGGTGATGAACTGAGTGAAACGATGTTGTTCTGATGTGGCGTTATAATGATGAACTCGATTTGTTAAAGGTAGCGATGAGAGGCTATGTAGGAGTACATAGCAGGTTGTCTCATTGGGACCATTCTTAGGAACTGAGTTCCGTGTTTGTGATCCAAGACTAGTTACTAGCACATGTTGGGCCCTCAAATATGACCCCACTTGACTTATCATTCACTTAGTCCTTGGTCCAGGAGTTGAAAGTAGTTTCTGGTGTTTATAACATGATGGAGACCGTGCGTAGCGCTGACCCTAGGGGTGGGTTACGATGCGGTAGGCAGTGGCACGGTGTCCCAAGGTTCACCCGAATGGTGAGCTTGGGAACCCTGCGCACATCGTTTGGGGACGTAGAGGAAACTTCGGCTGGACTTCCGTGCGGGTTCAGTCTCAAATAGGCAATAGCCTAGACTAGAGGTCTTATGTGATTGACGGTCGTGGCCGACTCCCTCGCTGGGCATCTGCTTGAAGGTTGCCGAGGTGCATGGTTTTATGAGCACACAACGATAAGTGGCGAGAGCGTGTGTGAAGAAGTACACCCCTGCAGGGTATCAAACTATTCGAATAGCCGCGTCCTCGGATATGGACTACTTGGAGAACTTATGTTGTCCATAGATAATCAAATGGATACTCATAAAAATATCAAGACAAGTGTGAGTACTGTGGATAGCACTCTCCCAGGAGAGGGAAGTGCATCCATGGTGATGTATTGTAGTGAAGTTAGTGCACTCGTGTGCGATATCTAAAATTGTAAAAAAAAAAGTTAAAATTTGAGTAGTGTAGGTTAGCCATGAGTCAAAGCTGGCATTGTTGCATAAACTCCACCACCTCCTTGATTATACATGAGCATGATTAGACTAGGTCTGCTCTAAAGACTTGCTGAGTACGTTTGTACTCACGTTTGCTTAACAAATGTTGCAGATGAGACCCAAGACCCATCAGGTGGGTTCTATCTAGATGTCGACGATGCCGAATAGCTGGTGTCCCAGCTACGACCTTTTCCTGTGGCGGGATGTAGATAGTCAGGCCATGTGTCTTTTTAGCCCTTTCATCTGTCTGTACTCAGACAGCTTATGCTTCCGCTCTGTTTGTATGAACATGTTTGTATGACTTGAGTGTCTGGTCGTGTGACCCCTATCTGTAAGAACATATTATGCAAGGCTCATCTGAGCCTCTTAAATAAAAGTCATGTTGTTGTGTGGTTATGTTGTGATGCCATGGTTGTATCTATGCATATAGGGCATGTCATGCGTACGTGTGATGTGCCACGGTATGTATGGGATCCGACACCTAGTCGTGTGCCTTTAGTAGTACTCTTTACGGGAAACTGCCTCTTTGTGCTTCCACCGAGCCATGGTAGCTTGCTACTGCTCCGGACACATTGATTGACCGGCATGTATCCTTCTTTGCTGCTGTGTCTGTCCCTTCGGGGAAATGTCTCGCAGTGTAATGGAGTCCCAGTAGCTTGCTACGACTCGTCTACACACGCTTTAGGCCGACACCTGCATCGCTGGGTTACGTATGCCTGTTTCCGTACAGATGTGCCGCTTGGGTTCTATGACTAGATATGTCGGCCCG
This sequence comes from Hordeum marinum, assembly GCA_022496015.1. Classification (NCBI taxonomy): domain Eukaryota; kingdom Viridiplantae; phylum Streptophyta; class Magnoliopsida; order Poales; family Poaceae; genus Hordeum; species Hordeum marinum. The sequence goes on from CM039674.1 coordinate 174,603,253, forward strand.
GGTTCTCTGTCTTTTGATTGCCAGCGACATGTTCACATGAGTGAGCCAAAAGGCGCAAAAAGTCCCGGCTAAGGTAAGGTTGCAGCTGTGGAACTTACCGTGCGTGAGGCCGCAAAGTGATGTGATATGTTGTAGTCTGGATTCATATGACCAAGAATTGGGGTCCCGACAGCGTTCGTATCAGAGCCTGATTGACTGTAGGACTACCAAGCCAAACCAGTCGAAGTTGAGTCTAGAAACACTATAGAAAAGTAGGGGAATTGATTGTGGAAGGGAACGTAAGGCTCTTTTTACTCCTCTTTCCAAGTTATTCTGTTCTGAGTCATTCTCATCTTTTCTACGGGGATCGGTACTAGGCTGCTCATCCATTGCTTAGGATGCCAAGTTACTAACCATGGACCACTAGCTAGCTTGTTTGCAAGTGAATGTAGGCACTTAAGTATTGTTGGTGTGACAAACAGATGGAGAAGAGATTTGAGTCTAGAAAGTTGAGTGGTTATGCTTTTCCAATCTTTTGCAGTTGTCTCAAAATCCTTTTTGAGCAATTACAGCCGTTATGCTGTCCAATTTCTGCTAGAGTCTCTACTGTCTTTGCATCATTCTCTGTTTCAGATGCCCCCTCGTCCTTCCCGTCAGGTGGTCCGTCTGACCAGGTGCATCGATGTACCGGGTCACACAGCCATGTTGGTTAGAGTTATGATGGAGGTTGGATACCGTCGGTACCCAGAGTACACAGTGGAGGAACAGTATCGAGATTTCACCCAGAGTGAGTATCTGTGTACCGTCAAGATTTATCCTTCATACCCTGGAGCTGTAGAGCCGCTTCACTGGACTTATGGTTTAGGTGTCACCATAGATATGGCAGTTAAGGAGGCCGCTTACACCATGCTGACTATCATAAGGTTTCACCATGGTCTGCTTCAGAACACAGAGTATTTTTATGTTCCTGCTTCTATGGGAGGAGAGGATGGTTATCTTAATGCAGCCTACTATGATCATTCCCATGAGGACCCTAGGCTGCAGGTGACTGCTCAGATGTTGGAGAACACGGATCGTGATGCACGCGCCCTTCGCATGGAGCTTTATGCTACCTGTGCACGTCTTTGGACAGCGCTGTCGCAGTTGGCACCTATCGTGCGGACAGGCTATGGAGATTTGGAGATGCTAACCCCATCGCGGACTCATCTGCCAGCACACGTAGACTGGCCCGATGTTGGAGGCATCACCCCTCTTCGAGGACCGCTGTTACCGCCGACAAGGGGACCAAGGCCACATCCGTGTCCTTATGGCTCCTAGGGATCACAGGCTAGAGTGTTTCTAGATCCTCAGGTTCAGCTCCCCGGTCATTGGGGTAACCTGTATGAGGCATTCTATGGCGATGCTTGAGTACGTGGATTTTAGTTCTAGTATGGTAGTAATTGTATCGCCACAGTCCTGCGTGTCTTGTGGGATATGGTGAGGTTGAGAGTTGAGTTCCGGAGGTGTAGATAGATAATGTATAGGAAGCTTGTAATGCCTCCGATGAGTTGTGTCATCTCTCCATAGTTGTATTTTAGATTGGCTTGTACTGAACTATGTCATGGTGTGTATGAATCATGGTGTTCATATGGCAGTTGTTCTACCATGTTGTTTGGTGTTTACCGTGCATGCCATGTTGTCCAGTACATTCTTTTTCTTATGTCTTAGAGTTGTCGTTCCCTATGATTAAGCTGTGGGTTTGTTTTCCCAGGATGGTGGCAACTAGGAATAACCCCATGCCTGCCCTGAGCAGGGCGAGGGAAGCCAGCCAAGGCAAGAGGATTTGCCACATGCGCCTTCCTTGGCGGAAGTAAGCGAGAAGCTGAATGGAACAAGAGGGAGACCAACAGGCTGTTGGAATGAATTGAGCAGAACACAGCACATGCTCCCCGCAATGATCTCAATGATGGCGTATCCCTTGCTGATTTCATCAGACTGTGGCCACCCGAGTATCATCATTCGGTCGACCCACTCGACGCGGATGACTGGTTGACTAGCATGTATCGCAAGATCCAGGCTGCCAATGTGCCCGATGCCAACAAGGTGACCTTTGCAACTTACTTTCTAGAAGGACCCGCCAATGTGTGGTGGGAAAATTTTCAAGCGATGCGTCCCGCAGGCCCCGCACCAACTTGGATGGAATTCAGTGCAGCCTTTCGTACCCATCACATCCCAGAAGGGCTGATGGATCGTAAGACAGAGGAATTCTGTGCCTTCACCCAGGGAAGACTGTCAGTGGATGCTTATAGTCGTGAGTTTGGAAACCTTGCTCGCTATGCTCCTAAGGAAGTTTCTACTGATGCCAAGAAGCAGGCTAGGTTCCGCAAGGGACTTAATCCTGAGCTCCGTCGAGATATGCGCCTGCATGAGTGCACCACTTTCCAGGCTCTCGTTAACAAGGCAATCAATGCCGAGACTGGACAGACTGATTATGAGGCCACAAGAAAGCACAACCGTGACTTCAACCCCGCATCTGGCTCGGGCCACAATAAACGCCGGGTCTGGGTGCCCAACGCAGCTCTGCCGCCAAGATACAATGCAAGGCCATCCTTCTAGGCGCCTTGCCCAGCTCAGCCCAACCCTCCAGTCAGGCCATTTGGAGGACCGCCTGCAAATGTTGCACCCCGTGCAACAGTGGTCTGCTATAAGTGTGGAGAACTGGGACACTACTCCCGTGAGTGTCCCCATAATAATGCTAAGCTCGCTGGATGTGGAAAGCCAGGAAAAACCTTCTTTGTGAAGCCACCTCCTGCTCGTGGATGAGTGAACTATGTGTCTGCTGAGGAAGCCCTTTAGGATCCTGATGTTATCCTAGGTACACTCCTTGTTAATAGTCATCCAACATCTGTTCTATTTGATACTGGGGCATCTCATTCCTTCATCTCAGAAAGTTATGCACAGTTGCATAACATGTCTTTTTGTGATATGCCTACTCCTTTAGTAGTTTAGACTCCTGGTTCAAAATGGCAAACTTCTAGAGTGAGCCATGATAATGAGATTCTGGTGGATAGATTAGTCTTCCTAGCATCTTTGATATCCCTCAAGTCTTCGGACATCAATATAATTCTAGGTATGGATTGGATGAAAGCCCACTATTCCAAGATTGATACTCATTCTAGGAATGTTCAACTTACACATCCATCGGGTGAGATAGTTAATGTCTCCACTCGAACAACCAAGCTCCAACTCTATTCCCCCAATACTAGCCCCCTTCTAGAGTTAGAAGTTATTCCGGTAGTCCGTGACTTTCCGGATGTCTTTCCAGAAGAACTGCCAGGAATTTCTCCTATCAGAGATGTTGAGTTTGTGATAGAGCTCATCCCAGGGACTATCCCAATAGCTAGAAGACCCTATAAGATGGCACCCTTAGAACTAGCCGAACTTAAGATCCAACTCGATGAGGCTTTGAAGAAAGGTTTCATCCGTCCCAGTTCTTCTCCTTGGGCTTGTCTCGTCCTCTTCGTTAAGAAGAAGGATGGTTCGGATCGGATGGTTGTGGATTATTGGCCAGTGAATCTGGTCACCATTAAGAACAAGTATCCGCTCCCCAGGATCAACGACTTGTATTATCAACTCACTGGATCCTTTGTCTTCTCCAAAATGGATTTGAGGTTGGGATACCATCAAATCAGAATTAGGAATGGGGACATTCCAAAAACGTCTTTTGTTACTCGTTATGGCCAATACAAGTAGACCGTCATGTCCTTCGGTTTAACCAATGCCCCAACCACCTTCTCTCACTTGATGAATTCGATCTTCATGGAGTATTTAGATAAATTCGTCGTGGTTTACCTAGACTATATACTCATCTACTCGAAGAACGAACAAGAACATGCCGAGCATCTAAGGTTGGTATTGATGAAACTTCGAGAGCACCGTATGTACACAAAATTCTCCAAGTGTGAATTTTGGTTGCCAGAAATGACCTATGTGGGCCACGTGATATCTGGTAAAGGTATTGTTGTCAATCCCGAGAGAGTTCAGGCCATCCTTGATTGGACTCAACCTGAATCGGTTAAGCAAGTTAGGAGTTTCCTTGGCTTAGCGAGCTATTGTCGCCGCTTTGTCGAGAATTTCTCCAAGGTTGCAAAACCTCTGACTGAACTCCTTAAGAAATATAAAAATTTCAAGGGGACTCCACAATGCGAGCACAGTTATCAGGAGTTGAAAAGATGACTAACCTCTGCTCCCGTTCTGGTGCCACCATATTTCTCTAAGGACTTTGATATCTATTGCGCCGCCTCGCGACAAGGATTAGGTTGCATTCTCATGCAAGATCGTCATGTGATTGCATACACATCTCGACAGTTGCGTCCACATGAGGATAATTATCCAACACATGATCTTGAGCTTGCAGCTGTAGTCCATGCACTGAAAACCCGGCGACATTACCTTTTGGGTAATCGTTGCGAAATTTTCACCGATCACCAAAGTCTAAAATATATCTTCACCCAACTGGATTTGAACCTCAGGCAAAGACGATGGGTTGAGTTGATCACAGATTACGACTTAGGGATAACTTACACCCCGGGGAAAGCCAATGTCATGGCTGATGCACTAAGTCGTAAGTCCTATTGTAACAATCCGATGTTACAACAAGGTCAACCATTTCTCCATGAGGAATTTCGGAAGTTAAACCTCCATTTTGTTCCTCAAGGATTCCTATCCAATTTGGTGGCGAAACCTACTCTTAAGGATCAAATTATAGCTGGCCAAAAGCGTGATAAGGGTATTTCCCGGATCAAAGAGAACCTTGTTAGTGGTATCGCTAAGGATTTCTCTATTGATGATCAAGGTGTGGTGCTCTTCCAGAACCGTTTGGTGGTTCCTAGGAGCCAACATCTTTGGTAGCTGATTCTTAAGGAGGCTCATGATTCTCCTCTCTCAATTCATCCGGGTAGTACCAAGATGTATCAGGACCTACGCCAGAGGTTCTGGTGGACTAGGATGAAGAGAGAAATTGCTCAGTTCGTTGCTAACTGCGACGTTTGTCGTCACGTGAAAGCAGAACGTCAAAGGCCTGCTGGCACCCTTCAACCTTTAGCTATTCTCGAATGGAAATGGGATAAGGTCGGTATGGATTTCATTACTGGATTTCCCAGGACCAAGAGAGAGAATAATTATATCTTTGTGGTCATCGACCGTCATTCCAAAGTGGCTAATTTTCTTCCTGTTCGGGAGAGCATAACTGCTAGCCAGCTAGCAGAGTTATATGTTTCTCGAATAGTTTCTCTTCATGGTGTTCCTTTGGATATTAACTCGGACCATGGAAGTATCTTTACTTCCCGATTTTGGGAAAGTTTTCAAACCGCTATGGGGACTCATCTATCCTTTAGCACTGCTTTCCACCCGCAATCAAGTGGTCAAGTCGAGCGAGTCAATCAAATCCTTGAAGACATTCTCCGAGCTTGTGTTATATCTTTCGGTACGAACTAGGAGAAATGTATTCCATTTGCCGAGTTCGCATCTAACAATAGTTATCAATCAAGCTTGGGCAAAGCCCCTTTTGAAGTTCTCTATGGACGAAGGTGTCGAACACCTCTTAACTGGTCGGAAACCGGAGAGAGGCAACTCTTTGGCCCGGATATGATCCAGGATGTAGAGGAGCAAGTTCGCATTATTCGTAAAAAGTTGAAAACAGCCCAATCTCGTCAAAAGAGCCAATATGATCGCCGTCATAAGGCTGTGACCTATGAAGTTGACGAGAAGGCTTACCTTCGGGTTACACCTCTAAAGGGTACCCATCGATACGGTATCAAGGGAAAGTTGGCTCCTCGTTACATTGGACCTTTTCGCATTCTTGCCAAACGAGGAGAGGTTGCCTACCAATTGGAAATTCCACCGCATCTTTCCAAGGTTCATGATTTCTTCCACGTCTCGCAACTCAGGCGTTGCTTCTCGGACACTGTCCATGAAGTAGACCATGAAGCGCTTGATCTCCAAGATAACCTTACATATCGAGAATACCCTGTTCGTATTCTTAAATAAGCTGAGCGTACCACTCGGCATCGGAACATCAAGTTTCTAAAGGTTCAGTGGTCACACCATTCTGAAAAGGAGGCCACGTGGGAAAGAGAAGTTCGTCTTCGACTAGAGTACCTCGCGCTCTTCCCGATGACTTCAACTTCTCGGGACGAGATTCTTTTGAGTGGGGGTGATTTGTCACATCCCTATCTAGGAGTCATAGGGACAGCATGTGTTTGCATCATGTTTCAATTTGGCATCAACTTGAAATAGGGAGCTAAAGAAACCCCAAGCTCACTTTGAATCAAAACAATTCAAATTTGGTGAAAATTCAACAAATCCAAAATGCCCACTAAAAATGTTCCCTATGTCTGGTAAATTTGGACAGGATTATAACAGGGATCATTTCAATTATTTGAAAAATCAAAGCAATTCAAAAATAAATGATAAAGCCTCTGAAAATACCAAATAAAGCATTATCATTACTTTTGTTTTCAAAATATCCTGAAACTTTTTAGATAAGTTTGAAATATTCAAACTCCATTATAGAAAATACTTGGGATATTTTGCAAAGTCATTTTGTACCTGCAAAAGAATTAAACAAATGTCAGAAATTAGAAAAGAAATGAAAAAAAGGAGAAAGAAGCCTAGGTCAGGCCGGCCCACCTGGCCCAGGGAGGTCATCGTCTTCCTTGCGGCCAGGAGGACGGGAGTGTGGCCGGCGTGCGCGCGCTGCTGTGCCTCCATGCCGGTAGTTTCCTACGTGCTTCCTCCTCGCCAGCGCGACGGGGATAAGCTCCCAGAGCCGTCCCCATTGCCCTCTCTCTCTCTCTCGCCCGCCTCTCTTTCTCCCCTCCTCTGCTCCGCCATGGCCCAGCTGCTTGCCGCTGTAGCGCCGCCGTTCTAGCCGCCCCCGTGCCCTTCTCAGCCAACCAAAGGCTCCGCGTAGATCCCCTCTTCCTTCTTGCCGAGCGACGCACCGCCGGGAGCTCCCTGTCGCCGCCATCGTCGTCGTCTTCAACCTCTGGCCGTCAGCAAGTAGGTGAAGCTCGCCGCTGCTCCAGGCCCTCCCCGAGCCCGCTCTCGACGTCTCTGCAACCATCGTGAGCTCCTGGATCTTTTCCCCCTCTTTCCCCCTTCGTTTGCATAACCTAGCGTCGGAGTCCATCGAGGTACGAGGTTCCCCGCCGCTCGAGCTCGACGTCGGCCATGCTCCGATGACTAGCTGGTCCATCAGAGGCCACCATCGTGTTCGTGAGGGTGCGTGGAGGCCGTAGGTGCCAAGTAGAGGTCGTGTTGCGCCCTGGTTCGATGGGCTCGTGCTTGCCCGAGCTTCGGCAGCCGCCAAGCTCGCTGCCGGCGTTGATTCCAACCATCTCAGCTCCTGGGAGGTGTCGAGATGGACGCGCGCATGAGCATAGGTCCGTATGGTGCCCTCCGCCGTCCATTTCGTCGCCGGAGGAGGGATCCCGAGCCCCTCCGCCGTCTCTGGAGCCACCGGCGGCTCAACGCCGGTGGGTCTTGCCGGAGTTGACCACGGGGGTTTGACCCCTGGTCAATTGGCAAGTGGGCCCGAACCTCTAATTAAGTTAGATTAAGAAAAATTAATTAATTAAGTTAATTAACCTAATTAGTCACTGACCAGTGGGCCCAGAAATTCTAATTAACTAGGATTAGTTTTAATTATTTAGTTAAATGATTGAGCCACTAACATGTGGTCCCCACATGTCAGGTTTGACTCTGGCCCGGTCAGCTGACCAGCTGACATCACAGTGACGTCAGGGTGATGTCATTTTCCCCTTGTCTAGTTTAAAAATAATTCCAGAAATTAGTCAAAACTTCAAAAATTCATATAAATAAATCTGTAAATCAGATGAAAATAATTTATATATGAAAATTTACCATAAAAATCCAATGAATCCAATGGTCCTATTGCCATGCATGTTAGAGAAATCTAAATAGGTGAACATTGACATTTACTAATAGGTTAGTATATGGAATTGAAATAAGGAACAATTTTGAATCTATATTCCACTTTATTTCAAATCAACATGAACACTAGTTGCATTAGCTCATCCATACATGCTGTCATGCCATGATCATGCATCATATTGTTGCACTTGCGTGTCTTGATTGTTTCTTATCTCCGTTGCGGTAGGCCCTGCTTCTGAGGATAACCCCGAGTATCCTGACGAAGGAGAGAACCTTTCCGCTACCCAGCAAGGCAAGCACCCCCTTTGATCAACCCGATATCATCCTACTCTCTCGCCCCTGCTCTTGGTTATTGCATTAGGACAGTCGATCACATGTCAGTCATACACGGTAGATGATCCTATTCTGCTGCATAACGTGACATTGTCACAGTAAATAGCTAAACCTTGAAACCTAGCATACCTAGTAGATGCTTGTGCCATGATGTCCTCAGCTTGCTTTGCCTGCTATGCTTGCTATGCTTAGAGTTGTATCAGGTCCGATTCATCTGGGTGATGAACTGAGTGAAACGATGTTGTTCTGATGTGGTGTTATAATGATGAACTCGATTTGGTAAAGGTAGCAATGAGAGGCTATGTAGGAGTACATAGTGGGTTGTCTCATTGGGAACGTTCTTAGGAACTGAGTTCCGTTTTTGTGATCCAAGACTAGTTACTACCACATGCTGGGCCCTGAAATTTCATCCTGCTCGACTTATCATTCACTTAGTCCTTGGTCCAGGAGTTCCAAGTAGTTTCTGGTGTTTATAGCATGCTGGAGGCCATGTGTAGCGCTGACCCTAGGGATGGGTTACGACGCGATAGGCAGTGGCACGGTGTATCAAGGGTCACCCGAATGGTGGGCTTGGGAACCCTGCGCACATCATTTGGGGCCATACTTCCGTGCGGGTTCAGTCTCAAATAGGCGATAGCCTGGACTAGAGGTCTAATGTGATTGACTGTCATGGCCGACTCCTTCGCTAGGCATCCGCTTGAAGGTTGCCGAGGTGCATGGTTTTATGAGCACAGAGTGATAAGGTGCTTGGATATGGACTACTTGGAGAACTTATGTTGTCCATAGATAATCAAATGGATACTCATAAAAATATCAAGACAAGTGTGAGTATCGTGAATGGCACTCTCCCAGGAGAGGGAAGTGAATCCATGGTGATGTATTGTCGTGAAGTTAGTGGACTCTTGTGCGATATCTAAAATTGTAAAAATAAAATAAAATTTGAGTGGTGTAGGTTAGCCATGAGTCAAACCTGGCATTGTTGCATAAACTCCAACACCTCCTTGATGATACATGAGCATGATTAGACTAGGTCTGTTCTAAAGACTTGCTGAGTATGTTTGTACTCACGTTTGCTTAATAAATGTTGCAGATGAGACCCAGGACCCATGAGGTGGGTTCTATCTAGATGTCGATGATGCCGAATAGCTGGTGTCCCAGCTACGACCTTTACCCTGTGGCGGGTTGTACATAGTGAGGCCATGTGTCTTTTTACCCCTTTCATCTGTCTGTACTCAGACAGCATATGCTTCCGCTTGGTTTGTATGAACATGTTTGTATGACTTGAGTGTCGGGTCGTGTGACCCCTATCTATAAAAACATATTATGCAAGGCTCATCTGAGCCTCTTAAATAAAAGTCGTGTTGTTGTATGGTTATGTTGTGAAGCCATGGTTGTATCTATGCATATCGGGCATGTCGTGCGTATGTGTGATGTGCAACGGTATGTATGGGATCCGACACCTAGTCATGTGCCTTTAGTAGTACTCTTTACGGGAAACTGCCTCTTTGTGCTTCCACCGAGCCATGGTAGCTTGCTACTGCTCCGGACACATTGATTGACCGGCATGTATCCTTCTTTGCTGTTGTTTCTGTCCCTTCGGGGAAATGTCTCGCAGTGTAATGGAGTCCCTATAGCTTGCTATGACTCGTCTACACACGCTTGAGGCTGACACCTGCATTGCTGGGTTACGTATGCTTGTTTCCGTACGAATGTGCCGCTTGGGTTCTATGACTAGATATGTCGGCCCGGATTCTCTGTCGTTTGATTGCCAGCGACATGTTCACATACGTGAGCCAAAAGGCGCAAATGGTCCTGGCTAAGGTAAGGCTGCAATCGTGGAACTTACCGTGTGTGAGGCCGTAAAGTGATGTGATATGTTACAGTCTGGATTCATATGACTTAGGATCGGGGTCCCGACAACAACGCCCCGCCTGGAACCCGAGGAGGCCGGACGAGCAGGCACCCAGTCCCCTCCCAGAACATCTCCGGAGTGCACTATGGCTTTGGATGCACAGGCCCCATCCCCGGTGGGTGATCGGGAAATCCGATCATCCCCGATACCACCGACCAACTGATGGTCGATCATGGAGGAGGCTCTATCGAGTGCCTCCATCCCCGAGGATCACCGCACCCTTATGGGTGCGGTAGTACAAAGTGTCCAGTCTGTTGACCACGGACTAAAGGAGGCCTTCAAAGGTCTTCTTGCAGGTTTTCAAGTAAGTCACCCAATGTTTATGCAAAGATTTTATTTATTCATATTGTATATATGGCAGCCGCCAAGCCCTGGGTGAGTTGAAAAAGCTCACCTAGGGGTCACACCTGAATCCGATAATGCACTAGAAGCACTTTAAGTGTCCAGCATGTTAGAAGAAATCGATATATGATCGGGTTGTATATAATTCAGGAACTAAGATCCGATGTGATGTATTACTTGTATATGTAATGTAGGCCTCGTCATCAGCGGCGACCAAAAATGGTGTCGAGATGGACGAGCTACATAGGAAGCTCAAGCACTCCGAGGATGAGGTTGAAGCCCTCAATAAGAGGTTCGACGAGGCATAGGGTAAGTCCGAACGAAATCCGAATACTTTTCCCCAAATACTGTCAATGAAAATTCCTTTTATATAAATTTTTATAGTTTTGTAGCCTCGTCGAAAGAGATGGAAAAGCTCAAGGCCAAGCTTCAATGTGCCAAGGACGAAGCGGCCGTTGAGAAGGTGGTGGACAAAGATGCGGCCACCACACTCTCTGCCCTACGAGCCACCAGCAATAAGCATTAGGCTCGTGTGGTGGAGATACAGGATGAGCTCAAGGACGCCAACAAAAAGTGTGAGGCCTTGGAGCAAAAGAATAAGTCGAGCTCAGCTGAACTCTCCGCCATGAAATCTGAACTCTAGAAGGAGTGGATGGACAAACGGTTCTACGAGGAGCAAGTGCGTTAAGCCAACAAAATAGCAGATGGTAAGCCGTACTCCCTAAATTGCGTATTCGGGGATAGCAGAATCGAATTGCTGACCTGGGTGTGGCGATCCTTAGGCACATCCGACGATCTCCAGAAGAGTGTGGCGGACACCAATCAGCTATTCGCCTTGCTGGGAGAGGAAGATGAAGCTCGGATGTTCTGGGCACAGTTCGGAGCCCCCAAGAGTTCTCCTCTTCTGGTGGAGAAGCTAAAACAGCTGATGGAGCTACACCAGATGGCGAGATGGCCATGAAGGACCTCTACATCCGTTTATGGCCCGGTGAGCCGCTACCAGGCAGCTACTTTGGCCTGGGGCAAAGACCGATCGTTGCTATGCCCCACCTCGACGCCATCAAGCGCTCTTCCTGCATCGAAGGAGTCCGGATGGCACTGCCAAGGCCAAAGTGCACTCGTCGGGGCTAAATCCGATGAAGGTTACAACCGACCTGCCGCCACCCGGAAAGGAGTATCAACGCCCCGATCTATATTTTGATGGAGTGATGGAGAGCGCCCGCACAATAGCGTCGCAGTGTTCAGGTGAAAAATTATTTGGAAGAGCTTGTAACGTGTCCGAAGACTTGTGTTGATTTGTAATAATAATAATATTTGCTCTTATGTGGTTTTGCATTCCTTTATAACTCCCATGTGGCTGCTTAATACTGAAAGAAGCGAGTCATCGGCCTCAGCCCCCACGTAGATACTACATGGGTGTCTATGCCAATGCACTGTGTCCCTCAATTGAACTATAGTGCTTTATTTCTTTCACTAAGATGAAGGGGCGCGAAAAGGATTACGGGAAGCATACGATTAGCTACCGGAGTGTTGTGATGTTCAGGTGAACCATGGCCGAAGCCGGCATCACATTTTCTGCACAAAGGACAGGTTTCTGGTATAACACGGAATATCCGCATACAAGGATTGAAGTATAATACTTCTAGCTCGGGGTTCACAGATCGGACCGCATACTATGACGGTCCGTTTTCAGCTTTCTCCCCTGAGGTGCTTGACCAGAGTATCCGGAAGCACAATCGCAGGGGTGCTCCCTTTGCCCTTTTAGTCGAACGAGCGGAAGGTAAAAGGGCAAGCACAGGAGCCGAGCAACCCAACTTATTGACCAAAGACATATATAGTTCGGAAGGGATGCATATAAAGTGAATGCCAAGACGCCGAACACATGATAAGTGGGGCGATTTGTGTTTCAACGCAAGTCCCCGGTCTAACAGTCGAACAACAGAAGAGGTAGAAAGGAAAAATATGCACCAAAATCAGGACAAATGAGGCGAACTTGCGCCATGTAATTTTGCATTTTCTAAATAATTCTTATAACTCGGATTGCCGAAGCATTTGTTTACAGGTATGTGAAAGAAAATAAGAAATAAAATCAAACAGGAGTTGTTGTACTAGGGGTCTTCAATTAGTGACCTGACATCCTCGATATGCCCCTTGCTAGTTGACTCCTGCACTTGTATGCACCTTGATAGGTGTTAGTGTTCGGCGGGCAGATTTTGCTAACAAAATCTTGAGAGGCCGCCACATTGAAGGTGAGCTTTACGCCGTACGCAAGCTCTTTTAGGAGCGCCTGCATTTTGTCCGAAGACGTATTAATGGTAGTAGCTCGGGTCAGCCAAACACCCACCTTTATTTCCCCACTGCTTCCCAGGAAATCTTAAGTGCGAAGTTGTGCCTCCTCGGCACATACTTTGCTGGTCCTAGGGTTGTGCAGTGGGGGGAAAGTCTGTATAGAGGGGAGGGGGAGGATCTGAGTTTTCGGTTCAAAGCCAAACTCGCTTCCCGGCCTTCTGTGCCTTTGCAGCAGATATCGGAACTTGTTGATCTTCTATGTAACTGAATTTGGCCGCGAGGGCTAGTGCATGTTCCTTAGCTCTAAGGCAACGTTCGGTATTGCCCTTGACGGTAATGACCCCCTTGGGGCCCGACATCTTAAGCTCGAGGTATGCGTAGTGTGGTACCGCGTTGAAACGAGCGAACGCTATCTGTCATGGATTTGTCACAACAGATGTCCGGGTGAATGGACTTAGGTTCAGAGCGATCGCAACGGTGAGGCAACTTGAAAGGGGTTAGTCGGAATCGAGAGACGCGAGTTTACCCAGGTTTGGCCCCTCCGATGGAGGTAAAAGCCTACATCCTCCTTGTCTGGTATAGATGATGAAGGAGATCTCTTGGTTACAAGGGTGTTGTTTTGCTACCTCTAATCACGAGAGTCTGTAATCTCTTGTCTATCCAAGACCTGTCTATTGAGACGTCTCAAAACATGACCCTCTCGGGGTGACCCGCCCCTCCTTATATAAGCTGAAGGGGCGGCTTACATGTAGAGTCTAAGTCGGACTAAGACAACTTATTATGACTTCCCATCGTGGGCTTCTCTTCATGGGCTTCTGAGTCACCGGGCGGCTTACACCGGGCGGCTTACACAAGCGTCTTACACCGAAGACTCATCTTCAGGGACTCAGCTTCAGGGGCTTACAACCGGAGAGTCATCTTCAGGGACTTACAACGGGCGAATCATCCGGGGACTCACAACCGGAGAGTCATCCGGGACTCACAAACGGAGAGTCATCCAGGGACTTACAACCGGAGAGTCATCGGGGGACTCACAACCGGAGAGTCATCTTCAGGGACTTACAATCGGAGAGTCATCCGGGGACTCATGACCGGAGAGTCATCCCGGGACTCACAACGGGAGAGTCATCTGGGGACTTACAACCGAAGAGTCATCCGGTGACTCACAATCAGAGAGTCATTCGGGGACTCACAACCAGAGAGTCATCCGAGGACTCATAACCGAAGAGTCATCCGGGGACTCACAACCGGAGAGTCATCCGGGGACTCACAACCGGAGAGTCATCCGGGACTCAGAAACGGAGAGTCATCCGGGGACTCACAACCGGAGAGTCATCTTCAGGGACTTACAACCGGAGAGTCATCCGGGGACTCACAACCGGAGAGTCATCCGGGGACATACAACTGGAGAGTCATCCGGGGATTCACAATCGAAGAGTCATCAGGGGACTCACAACCGGAGAGTCATCCTGGGACTCACAACCGGAGAGTCATCCGGGGACTCACAACCAGAGAGTCATCCGGGGACTCACAACCGGAGAGTCATCCCGGGACATACAACTGGAAAGTCCTCCGGGGACTTTCAACCGGAGAGTCATCCGGGTACTTACAACCGGCCGGGTCATAACTGTCTCCCGGGTCATACTGTGGGGTATTTCCCCGACATTAGCCCCCAGGTTAGGTTGAATTTATTCATGATAACATCTTGAAATGAGAATAGGAAATATGTTAAGTGGCCCGCTTGCTTCTTTGGCTAGCTTATAAAGTGGCTCCTCCGGGTGATCGGGTTTTTCCTTGGCTTAATGAAATCTTGAAAATCAGAAATCCTTATGACGTAGATCCGGACTTCCATTGTTGTGAAGCAGGGCGACTTATACAAACTCCGGTGGGTTATGATCTTTTGATAATGCCGGGTCATGAATGTTGGTGATGCTGGGTCTAATGACTGAACTCCATAATTAACATCTTGGAAATTCTCCTCAAAGTTTTTGATATGTCCATATTACCTGTAGCCGCCAAGCTCCGAGATTAGACATGATAACTTGGTGCTTTGTAATGATATTTTGGACTCTATAGCCCCCAAGTGTCGGGTTGTCCTACCTGCAACAACCTGGGACTTATAATTGTCTTATACCTTATGAAACTTCAGCAGGTGTAGCCCCCAAGGGCCGGCTCATAATCATGTGATGGGCCGGGTCTTCAATTTGAACCATATAATCTATTTAAACAGTTCAGTACTGTAGCCCCCATGTGCCCGGTTGCATGTCTGTAGCGACTTGGGACTTTAAAAAGTTTAACCTGAGCAGTGTAGCCCCCAAGTCCCGGGTTAGTTAGAATTACTAGGCTGAGACATAGAAAAATATAGAAAGGCTGGCTCATCTCCTTGAGATAATATGGTCTTGCTGACAATGTAATGATTTGAAAACTGGCTTGCATTAGCCCCCAAGTGCCGTGGTGCATGCTTGCAGCGACATGGGACTTGCATATTTGATATAAACTGGACTTGAATAGTGTAGCCCCCAAGTGTTGGGTCGTCTGCCTGTGGCGACTCGGGACAACACAAGAATAATATGACTCACCACAATTTGTTGAATGAATCCTTGACCGTTGTTGTAATATAACCCGGAATGAATATCCTTGAATAATTCCTTTGTCTTTGACATGAAATCCCTGCTCGTGGTTGCGGTGCAACCCAACAAATATATGTTGGAGAAATCCATGAGTGTTGTAGATTACTACAGAGAACATTTGAAGAAATCCGAGAACTGGTCAACTAGATGACACGGCATTATATTTGATAGGGCGGCTCTTGAAAAATAATGAATTCTCTGAGCTGGCTTAAAAAACCCAATTATTTAGTACTGGTTCAGATAAACCATGAAGATCCAGCCAGGTTGGCTATTAAAGATCCATTTGCTCTTGCCGAAGTTTTTCATCATACTTAATGGCGGCTCATCTTAAGAGACAAGACCTGCAAAAATAAACAAGACAAAATATATTCTGCATTGTTGTAAGGGCAGCTTGAAAAAGCACAACCTGCAGATGTTATATCTTTCCTGATTTGTTTTTTGAATTCTTTTGAACAACTCATGTGTCAGTTCTACTAGGTTGACCCACCACTTAAAACTCCTTAGCAGTACATGGTCCCTGTGGAGATTGGCCGTCAATTTCTTTGAACCGGCTTAGGGTCTCTAAGCGATATTAACTGAAAGGAAGTGTGACGTCCCAGGAGAGACACGACAGGGCATGAGTACCCTGATAGCCCAAAAACTGCGTCTGACGTGACATAAATCCGTCATTTTAACCTTAAACAGCACAGGGTCCTCAAGGATTAACTGTCTAAGAGTACGAACATGCCACATAGCGGAGAGTCGGCAGTAGATGGAAGAGTTTATCCTTGCTTTCCGTAAGCCGGCCCTCACGTGACAAGAGCCGTCGTTTTAACCTTAACCAGTATGGGGTCTCTATGGAGATTGGCCATCAATTTCTTTGAACCGGCTCAGGGTCTCTAGCCGAGATTGACAGGTAAGAGTTTGGCGGGTCACCTAGTAGAGTAGCATCAGCTTACAGGCAGGGTTAACCCTGTTTGGCTTAAGAGCCGATCAAGAGGGTGTGTCAGCTACACCCGATGGATGGGAAGCCCCCAAGTGACCTTTGTTGATGGAATAACTGTTTGGCTTAAGATCCTACTGATAGGATTTGATAAGCTACACCCGGTGGGTGGGAAGCCCCCTGGACGATCATGTTGATGGAGTCAACTATTTGGCTTGAGAGCCGACCGATAAGGTTTGATAAGCTACGCTCGATGGGTGGGAAGCCCACGGATGATCATGTTGACTGAGTCAACTATTTGGCTTGAGAGCCGACCGATAGGGTTTGATAAGCTACACCCAGTGGGTGGGAAGCCGCCTGGACGATCATGTTGACGGAGTCAACTATTTGGCTTGAGAGCCGATCGGTAGGGTTTGATAAGCTACACTCGGTGGGTGGGAAGCCCCCTGGACGATCATGTTGACGGAGTCAAATATTTGGCTTGAGAGCTGACTGATAGGGTTTGATAAGCTACACCCGGTGGGTGGGAAATCCCCTGGACGATCATGTTGACGGAGTCAACTGTTTGGCTTGAGAGCCGACTGATAGGGTTTGATAAGCTACACCTGGTGGGTGCGAAGCCCCTTGGACGGTCATGTTGACGGAGTCAACTTTGTGCACCATCTTGTAAGTCACCATCTTGTAAGCCGCCATCTTGTCTAAAGAAAGGGCAGAAGCCTCCAAGTGACTTTATGATGATCCAGTGAATCCAGGCACCCGTGTTTGAACGGTATATCGACAGTTCGTCCTCTTGGGCAACTTTTAATATTTCGCCAAAAATGTAGTAGCCCCTAGGATCGGGTTAACTTTGCCATGACCCGGGGTTCTCGTTGAAAACGACCAAATGAGTCTCGCCATGTCTGTAGCCCCTGAGTCTTAAGTTGACTTGAAAAAGGCAGCTTGAGAATCTCCACTGAAAGTTGAGGTTTGGTCGTGGCGGGTTATAAATGAACCCGTATGATTTGTTTCAATAATTCGGTCGATGGTTCGTTCCTGCTAGTTGTTGAAGTGAACCAAACTATAATGGCGGCGATTTGTGCGCCAGTCCGTTGGGCGGCTCGTATCGACGAGCACTGCACCGATATGTTGATGTAGATCAAACTGTGGGTGGCGTCTTGCATGCATCTGTTGGGCGGCTCGTACAGGCGAGAACTTCACCGATATGTTGTAGATTGTATCACAAGGTGGCAATTCAGAACCATCCGTTGGGCGGCTCGTACTGGTGTATGCAGCCCCTGGCGTGTTGATGTAGACGTAGAAGTCAGTCGCATCACTGTAAGACAGCACAGTCACGAGAAATAGCCGTAGCATTGTAATCCGATGCAGACAGCAGGTCGATCGCAGCACTGTTAGCTGATGCGATCGTAAGGGGTGGCCGTGGCATTGTAAGCCGGTGCAACTGAAAGAGGCGGTCATGGCATTGTAATCCAGTGCAATCGTATGAGACGGCCATGGCGTTCTAAGCCGGCGCGGACGGTAAATCGCCCGTGGCATTGAAAACCAGCATGGACGGCGAGTCGTTGTGGCGTGTTGATGTAGCCTAGATCGCAGGAGTGGCGTCTTATAAGAATTTGTTGGCGGCTCACCCGTTCATTGACTTGCCCAACACAGTGTGGATCCCGGAGCGGCTTCCCATTTATAGTGTAGCCAGCGGAAATTCACGCAAGTCAAAGTACAAAAAACTCTTAATAGAGGAAGTTCACAATAATGTTTCTAGGAAAAAGATCACCTGATGATAATGTTATCCCATCATAAATGTCATTCTGATCGAAAAACTCTCTGATCGTAGACGCTTTTTTCTTTTTTCTTTTTTTCAGCTTCCCACTTATCCTCTTACCGAATCGAACTCCCACCATGTTCTTATCTCCCGAAACGACGGTAGGTCACAGGGGGAACACACGCACGCGAAGAGGAAGAGCCGGGGCGGTTCCAATGAACGTCGGCAGGTGAGGAGATGAGGCAGAGCTCGTGCCGAGGTGGGGCTGCGACCGACGGGTGGCGAGGTGCAGCCAGGCGGACCAAGCCGTCCTGGGAGCAGCGGCTCAGCAGTAGAGGCCAAGCCAGCGGGAGGAGCAGCGCTACGGGGTGGGTGCAGAGCTGCAGCCCGGCGATGAGCCGGAGGCGACTCAACGGGGTCTCGCAGGGGCGGCTCGAGGCCTACTCGGGTGGAGCAGTGTTGCGGCCCGGCGATGGAGGCAAAGGACAGTGCGCGTGGCAAGGACAGCCGGAGGCTCGAGGCCTCCTCGGGCAGAGCAGCGCTGCGGTCCAGCAATGGCGGCGGAGGAACAAGGTGTGGCAGCGGCGAGCCGGCACAGCATAGTGGAGAGCTGGTGGGTGGCCCGAGCGGAGACTAGCAAGCCGGCGCGGTGTCTTTGCCGTGCGGCAACACGGCGGAGGCGGAGCCACGGGTAACTAGGCGCAGAGGAGGCAAAGCCTGGGCGGTGGCGTCTCGGCAGGTCCGTCAACGGGGTGGCTCGAGGCCGGTGACGGCGGAGACGGGCGGCTCACGGCATGGTCGTGGCCTCAGTGGTGGTGAGACCGTGGTCGGTCAGCGGCAGCTGAAATCGAGTCAAAGGCGACTCAAAGGTGCGCAGCGAGTGACGACATAGGAGCGGGGCCGGCAAATGCTGCAACGGCGAGCCGGGGGCAGCTCAGAGATGACGACGGTTGTAGTGTGGCGGGTGGCGCATAGGTGCGGCAAAGCGCAGCGGTGGAGGCTGAATCCGAGCCGGCCAGGCGCATCGACGGCGGACAGTGGCGGCTGAGTCCGAGCCGGTTAGCGGCGGGTGAAATCGAGTCGGAGGCGACTCAACTCCTTTTTTTGTAAATCCCGATAGTGCTTAGGGCTCGATGGATGAGTTTCACTTCTGTCTTCACGCAGGACAAATGATGGTTGGCTTGATACTTGCCATAGACGTCCTTGTATTTATGATCCTTGCGCTAATTCTTCTTTAACATGGTTTCAGCAATTTTTCCAAACCTTTTACACGGACGACGGAAGCATCAAATCAACCTCGGCGACTTTTGCAGCGGCGTATGACGTGCATACCTAACTCTTATCTCAAACTTTTGAACATACCAGCTCTAAAATTAACTGCGATTCTAATCTCAAACAATGAACTTGTTGACTCTGCCATAAAGTTGTCCATGGCCTGTCATCACGCACAAATTTTTCACGCAGTTTTTTGTTCATTAGGTCAATCGCGAGCTTCTCAATCCCTGAAGATCTCCCTCCAACAACTTAATACCACTGTGCGTCGAGCCCCACGATGGGCACCAACTGTCGTGGATTTGTCACGGCAGATGTCTGCGTGAACAGACATAGGTTCGGAGCGATCGTAATGGTGTGGCGACTTGAGAGGGGTTAGTCGGAATCGAGAGACATGAGTTCACCCAGGTTCAGCCCCTCCGATTGAGGTAAAAGCCTACGTCTTGCTTGTCTGGTATTGATGATAAAGGAGATTTCTCGGTTACAAGGGTGTTCTTTTGCTACCTCTAATCACGAGAGTCTCTAATCTCTTGTCTATCCAAGACCTAGCTATTGAGACGTCTAAAAACTTGACCCTCTTGGGGTGACCTGCCCCTCCTTATATAAGCTAAAGGGGTGGCTTACATGTAGAGTCTAAGTCTGATTGAGACAACTTATTATGACTTCCCATCGTGGGCTTCTCTTCATGGGATTCTGATTCACCGGGCGGCTTACACCGGGCGGCTTAGACAAGGCGGCTTACACCAGAGACTCATCTTCAGGAACTCATCTTCAGGGGCTTACAACCGGAGAGTCATCTTCAGGGACTTACAACTAGAGAGTCATCCGGGGACCCACAATCGAAGAGTCATCTAGGGAATCACAACCGGATAGTCGTACAGGGACTCACAACCGGAGAGTCACCAGGGACTCACAACCGGAGAGTCACCAGGGACTCACAACCGGAGAGTCATCTTCAGGGACTGACAACCGGAGAGTCATTCAGGGACTCACAACCGGAGAGTCATCTAGGTACATACAACCGGAGAGTCATCCAGGGACTCACAACCGGAGAGTCATCCGAGGACTCACAACCGGAGGGTCATCCGGGGACTCACAACCGGAGAGTCATCTGGCGACTCACAACCGGAGATTCATCCAGGGACTTACAACCGGAGAGTCATCCGGGGACTCACAACCGGAGAGTCATTCGGGGAGTCACAACCGGAGGGTAATCCAGGGACTTACAACCAGAGAGTCATCCGGGGAATCACAACCGGAGGGTCATCCTGGGACTTACAACCGGAGAGTCATCCGGGGATTCACAATCGGAGAGTCATCCAGGGACTTACAATAGAAGAGTCATCCGGGGACTTACAACCGGAGAGTCATCTAGGGACTTACAACCGGCCGGGTCATAACTGTCTCCCGGGTCATACCGCGGGGTATATCCCCGAAACTATCTGACCAAGCAGCGTGCGATAGACGCTGTGGAAGAGCACGACGTCGAAGATCAAATACTCACTCCAAAAGTTATCGGGCGATCCGAACACAACTTCCAGAGTCACAGAGCCCGTGCATTGGGCCTCAATGCCCCGGATCACTCCTTTGAAGGTAGTGTTGCCGGGTTTGATCCTTGACGGATCTAAGCCCATCTTTTTCACCGTATTTGAGTAAATCAGGTTAAGGCTACTTCCTCCCTCCATCAGGACCTTGGTGAGGTGATACCCAGCTAGAATGGGGTCTAGGACGAGGGCCGCCGAAACCCCATGATGGATACTGGTCAGATGATCACGCCGATCAAAGGTGATCGGGTATGTAAACCATGGGTTGTACTTTGGGGCTACGGGTTCGACCGCGTAGACTTCCCGGAGGGCGCGCTTCCTCTCCTTCTTCGGTATATGGGTGGATTATATCATGTTCACTGTTTTGACTTAGGGAGGGAATTTCTTATGTGCACCACCAATTGGACCCCGAGGCTCGTCCTCGTCCTTGCTGTGAGATCTTTTGCCATGGTCTTTGGGGTGTATCCTGTCGACATGCTTAAACACCCAGCAGTTTCGGTGTGTGGTTGGCGGGATTCTCTGAAGTCCCATGGATTGGGCAGGGCATTTCCATGATCTTCTCGAGCTAAGTGGGTCCATTGCGATTGCCTTTATAGGGCTTGTTCCGCTGCCCAGGTCGAGAGTTGCGGAATCCGGCATTTACAGCCGTGTCGTCGGCATCACTATTGTTGTGACGACGCTTATTCTCATTGCGCTTTTGCTTTTAGTTACCATGCTGGGCTTTGGGTGCCATGGGATCTTCAGAATTATAGCTGCATCTTGCCACCCAATTGTCCTCGCCCGTGCAAAAGTGGGTCATGAGGGAGGTAAGGGCGGACATGGTCCGAGGCTTGTCCTGGCCTAGCTGGCGGGCCAGCCATTCATCCCAAATATTTTGCCGGAGGATGCTATGGCCTCAACATCCGGACAGTCGAGGACTTGGTTCTTCTTAGTCAAGAACCGATTCCAGAATTGCCGAGCAGACTCGCCGGGCTTCTGGACGACATTGCTAAGATCAGAAGAGTCTGGCGGGTGGACATAAGTTCCATGGAAATTGCAGCACAATGCATCTTCCAGGTTTTCCCAGCATCCAATGGAGTTTGCGGGGAGGCTATTTAGCCAGTGTCGAGCTGGCCCCTTAAGCTTAAGGGGGAGGTATTTGATGGTATGGTGATCATCTCCTCGCTCCATTTGGATATGCAGGAGGAAGTCCTCAATCCATATAGTTGGATCCATGGTCCCATCATACTGTTCTATATTCACGGGTTTAAACCCCTTGGGGAACAGATGTCGCATTACCGCATCTATGAAGCATAAAGGGTGAGCAGCTCCTCTGACTAGTGCTATGTCGCACCTATATTCGACGTCCGTATGGGGCCGGTTGCGTTCCCGAACTCTGTTGTTTTGGTCGAACCATGGTCTGTATTCGCCGTGTCTATCAATCGCGTACTCTCTGGATCCATAGATGGATCTAGTGCGGCCTGCTCTATGATCCAGGTCATCTTGCAGGTCGAACCTGTCATTGGGATCTAATGGCTCCTTGCCCCGTCTTCGGGGCACTGCCGGTATGTAACCGGTGTCGTCAGCCGTCCTGTCTCGACCACGAGGGGGCGGTCCAGCTTGTCATATCGAGTACGGTCTAGAAACGGTGTATCTGTAAGTTCATCATCGAATTGCGGCAACAACCTTCTCCAAGGGTAGCTTTTGAGCTGGTTTGACAGACTAGTGTCGTATACTTCCTCGGCTGAGAGGACTTTCATCCATCGATCATTGAGGTCGCCCTGTTTGGCTTTGAGTTCTCGTTCCTTGGCCTTTAGGCTTCAAGCTGTTGCAATGAGTTGCTGCCTTATTTCTTCCTGATCTTCAAGGCTATTAGGAATGTACGGGTCTTCGGCTTCCGGTATATCTTCCTCCTCGACGGGGGGGGGGAGGTACTCATCGCCTTCGGGGTCATCGACGTTATCGGGGTTGTTTTCGTCCTACGGCCCCTCGGGACCCTCAAACGGGTGCTCAGGGATATCGGGATTGTTGTGATCGGCGAGGGCATTACCGTCCCCGCTGCTGACAATAGCTCTTCTTCCCTTTTGGATTTTGGACTCTTTATCCGTTTTTCGGCGCCTTGATGGCGCATCGCCCGATTTGTCGCCGTCGTTATGAGGCGTGTTGTCGACATTGGTGGTAGGAGTATCCACCATGTAGATGTCATATGTAGAAGTGGTGGTCCAATTCCCGGTGTTAACGGGAGTGGGAGCACAGTCCTCTTCATCCATGTATTCTGCCTCTTCAGAGGCGTAGTCTAGCACGTCGGTTAAATCTTCAATGGTGGCTATCAAGTGGGTGTTGGGTACGACGCACACGCACTCGCATGCCCAACGCCAGGCGCGACCCCCTGTACCCGAGGCCTCCTCCTATGATCTTCATCGTCAGCCTGTGCAGCCTCATTAGCCGGAGACCAGACGTTGGCTCGTCGCCGGCCCTTGATCAACCTTGCCGTGTCTCACCCTACGTTGCCACCCGCGAGCACTCTTCGCCCTGATCTCCATGGTCGGACAGGTCCCCCACCACCTTGAGGACCTATTGTCACAGCTCTCCTTTGCTGCTCCTCCGACGAGCGCGTCGCTCGCCATGGAGTCGTTCCTCCTACTGTGTTGCTGCTCGCATGTACCCCCTCGCCTTCCTCCATCCTCATGCCTTCACATGCCATAGTGCCACCGCCTCGCATTCGTCGTCCTGTTGGCCGCCGTCACCTCCGGTGACCCCGGATGCCCCGCCTCCTACCACCTCCGTCCCCCGTTACCTCCATCCTGTCTGCTTGAGATCCATGGCCAGGAGCCGACGCTATGCCAAGTGTCGCCCCATGTGTTGCCATGCCAAAAGTGTTGCTGTCGCTGCTTGCTGCTCCTGCATGTGCTATTCGTTCCAGCACATCCATCATGGGTCGGCCCACCTCTAGCCTCATGCACCCGGACTTGTGCCTTGTTGTCTTCGGTTACGACTGGTTCAAATTTTGCCCATCCGACCAATTTATGCAAAGACACCCAAGTTTGTCTCAATTTTCACCTAGCCTACATCATGTCGATGAGAGAACAACTACCGTCGCCTTGGATCCAACAAGACTGTCAAGTGAACGACTACTTCCTCTACGGCATGAGTACCACTACCTCCATGACTCCTTGACGACCCCGAACATCTACGGAGTGTGTACGACTATCGTCACCGAGGAACCGTGTACAACTACTTCGTCCGCCCCAAAACGCATGCTTCAAAGGTATCACCGATGAGTCGACCGCCGATGAGACGAATGCATGTGTGTTTAAGATGGATGCACCTATATGATGTATGCATTGTATAGGATGCATGAGTACCTCTTTGCCGTGCCGCTAACACGTGGGAACCTGGAAACCAGGATCGCCTCACCATCTTTGCACGACACGCACACGACCACACTTTATTTTGCACCGGCATCTCAATGAGTGGTCATAAACGGAACGTTGCGGTGGCATCATTTTCCTTTTCATTGTCGTGGCACCCCTTTCCTTCCGCCATGATGAGAAATGCCCCATATCATATTATATGCCTACATTTTCAGAAAATTGCATCTAATTCAAATGTGTCATCCTCATGCATGGTTAAAACATTTAAAATATTGTCTGCATTTAAAACTTGCCTAATGACTTGCTAGACGTTTTATTTTATAACTAACTAATCGTAGCTCCGATTGTAATGTTCCACATATGTAACTTGCCTAGGAAAACATGTAGAATCACATGGTGAACTTTATTCTGTTGTTTAACAAATATAAAATAAGGTTAGTTCAGATCTGGACCAATTTCGAAATAAACATATGGGGTCATTTCAGATATGTTATAAGTTGTTTCCGACCTCATTTAAGATGCCTAGGTAGTGTAGTTTACTTATGCTTCACCGTTTGCCATGTTGAACAACATTTAATGTTGACGAGTACCTAAACGAGAGTGAACTAAATAATTCAAATGTGGAGTTTCGAATAAAGCGCACCATTTAATATTGAAATTCACTTAATGTGTAGTGTTTGTCGTGTGCTTTGCCATGCCTTTCCTAATTAAATGGACATGTGTCATATTGATTTGAGCATCGTGTCATGCATATGTTGTGTTGTAAAGTGTGTTGATTGTTGTTTTCGGGTTGTTCCTTCTCGATAGAGTTCCGAAAGCATTCGGATTCTGACTATTCGTTCGACTATGTACCGTTCGTCTACTTCACGGATCGTCTTCTTCATGGATTCGTTATTCATCCAAACGGGGTCTCAGGCAAGATGACACATTTCCGTGGATACCAATACTATCATGCTGTGCTAGTTGTCCCGCTTTCATTGTTATATCTCTCTACCTACCACTTGTTTGTCAAGCCTCCCAACATTGCCATGATAAGTCTCTAACCCTCCACCTCCTAGAAAACCATTGTTTGGCTATGTTACCACTTTCTCAGCCCCTCTTATAGCATTTCTAGCTACATGTACAATTGCTTCCATGTGTTAACACAAACATTATTTTGTAATCGCAATATTATTTCTATTTAATTTAATGCACATATATACTTGGTAAAGGATGGAAGGCTTGGCCTTTTGCTTGGTGTTTTGTTCCACTCTTGCCACCCTAGTTACTTGTGAACCGGTGTTATGTTCCATATTGAGTGCTCCTAACATGCTCGGGGTTGTTATGGGGACCCCCTTGATTTTCGTTTTAGGATAAAGCTTGTCTCGCAAGGCCCAACATTGGTACTACATTTGCCTAATAACTAATAAACCTGCACAGGGAGTAATTAACCCGAGGATCTTTAATCAACAACCCGGGCCAGTGATCCTCATGAATGTTGGTCCAACCTGCCAACCATTGGTGGCCACCAGGGGCAACTCTGCGATTGGCCTACCGAAAGTTTTAAAAATTCATCGTATCCTGAGAATGAGATACGCGGCTCCTATCGGGATCGTCAACACGCCGGGTGGCCTTGCTAGACTTGTTTTACCTTTCTCGAATGTCTTGTGCGAGGGATTTCGATAACACTTCGGTCTATCTCGAAGTTCAGATTTTCCATCAGGATTCCGCAAATACTACGGGTGGTTCTGCTGTTGAGGAATTCCAACGCGGTGCATGGGTAATTTGTGTGAGGGACCCTGACTCATAAGTCGTGATCACCGAATGTACGTGCACAGTGATCCCAGAGATCAATGCTCACTGAACACACAGAAACTGAATAACAAGAGTCTTACATCCATTACATACCGATGTACTTGAATATGGCCCTTAGGGCCAAGTCTTCCTATAATTGCAGCAGAAAATCTCCAACAATAGCACGAACCCAATGCCATCTGCCTTAGCCCTATAGGCATTCTAACTGGGAAGCGTCCTAGCTCGCATGTTCGTCACTAAGATACTCTTCATCATAACCTAGTCTTTGATGCATGGACAATAAAATAACCGGTGGCAAGCCAATGAGTACTTTGAATGTACTCGCAAGAAATTCATGTGTGGATCCAGGCAATAACAATGCATGAAATAGCACTAAATAGGTATTTTGCGGAAAGCCAATTTTTAATGCAATGTCATGATCAAGAAACCATGTGTAAGCATGCATCAACAATTGGTAGATATCCATATGAACAAGTTATAGATATCATCATAAGCAGGGGTTGAACATCTCATGTTCATTCATTACATCAAGTCTTCAGACTTGTCTCAAGTTTCATCCTTTTGTCATCCTCGCACACACACACACCAAGTTTGTGAAGACATCTGGACGTAGCGCAAGAGCGGTCCTCCAACTGTCCTTGACCGTGGACATGGCTATTTGAATAGTTTTACACTCTGCAAAGGTTGCACACTTGACCGACAATACTTGGGGAACTTCCGTGTCATCCACGACTCGCGGTATATTACAATACCCGAGGTAAGCACCCGAACAATGCCTATCCCAAGGTGATACTAAACAAAGAGTCCACTCGTTGGTGCCATCCCTCATGATATACATCACACGTATCATCCATGAGGGCATGCAACAATGTGCCCGGTGCCTGTAAAGACAGCGCATGGCCTTCCACTCCAAGACGACCCCGTCTTGAGAGTGACCACTTCACTCTCGCCACTAGTAATGCGGGCTCCCTTCTAGTACCAACCATAGTAATCAACAAATCCCCTTCCCATATAGGGGTAGAGTGGTTGTGCATGTAAGTTTGGAGTAACGGTCACAACTTACACCAATCCGTTTTTGAGACCACACACACTCACTTGCTCCGGCACACCACTTCTTTCTCAAGTGGTTACCCAACTCAACATCATCCCCCTCAGGCATTAGTGGTGCCCGACGGGGTTTTCGAAAAGTCTGTGAAAACACTATGTTTCCATCACCATGCATATTCCCATCCCACTTGCGTAGCAACTACTATCATCCTAACTACTCCCACCTGCATAACCCTCATAAGGAGCTATGGTCATGCACGAAACAAGTGTCAACAAGAAAGTATCGGAGGCATCCCACCAAAGGGGAATACCACATCATCATGATCAATACAACGAAATAAGATGCTATATGCCATGCAATAAAAGTGTGCATAGTCATGGTTAAAGGGCTGCTTGCCTGGCTTTGCAAAATCTTCAAGGTCTTCACATGCTTATTGTCCACTCCGAGCACTTCGTCTACTTCGCCAACTATCGCCGAAAACAACCGCAATAAGAAACACAAAAAGAACAAAATAAAAGTGCTCTATAAATAGGAGTTTTATTTTTCTTGGACACCTCTGGTCACAAGAAAAATAGCCAAGGAGGTTTCATTGGATGTGGATCAAGGGGGTGTCTTGAATTGGTGGAAATGTAGGAAATGATGATCCTACAAGATGTCCACAGAAAATATTTTTGTAAAAAGGAGTGGATGGACCCAACAAATAGAGGATAATGTTAGAAACATGTGGGAAGTGGTTTCACTGGATTTGGAGTTGGTCTAAATATTTTAGGGATTTGCAAAGTGGGTCACATATGAAGAAATAGCCCAATAATTGACATAGCAGAATAAGTGTAAGGAAAAATGGTCACTACTTAGTGCATGAATTTAGATACACCCAGGAACTTGAATCATTCCATTTGGAGTTCATAATAATTCCCTAGGAATTTGCAAAGTGGGGTCTTATATGGTTCACATTCAAATTTGAATTTGAACTATCAGAAAAGATTTATGAAAAAATGTGCAATGCACAAATTTGGATAGGAAATGATTATAGAGACATATAGGATTTTGAATGGGCCACGAGGCGCACTAGGCGAGGAATGGCTACACTGCCGGCCCAGTAGCACAGCTGTGCCCGCACAGCTGCCACGCCAATGGCGTATTCCATTGAATACGCCTTTGGCCGAAGGGAGGCGTACTCGGGCGGGGGCGTTTCCACTTAACGGGGTGGGGCCCATGGCCACAACCACTTACAGGCGGACCCCACCGGTAGGTCCTCCCCTACCTCCTACCCGAAACAGAGGAGTGACAGGGGAGACCGGCCGAGCCTGCGCCGGCGCCTCGTCCCGGTGGCATAGGCCACCTCCGGTGGCGCTTCGACGACCAGAGAGCTCGGGGCGGCGAGCGGCTCCTTCCTGGGCGGATCCCGGGCCCTGGGGAGGTCGTGGCATAGCACAGCTTCCGCCATGGCGGATGAAGCCACCGGACATGGGGGGCATGGAGCTGCCGCCACCTGCGGAGAGAAACGGAGCACACATGAGCTCCCGAGGTGGAGGTGATGGTCTGAAGGCCTTGGAGAAGGAAAGAGGGACCGTTGTGGCGGAATTTGAGAAGGACCCGCCGGGGAAGTTTTGGCCCTAGAAGGTGATGGAGAGCACGTGAGAGCAAGGGGGCAAGTCGTGAGGGTTCACTACGCGGGGGAGAGCGAAGGGCATCCCCAGGGCGCTCGGGGAGGCCTTAAATAGCTGGACTGAGGGCGCATCATGGACAAGGTCAATGGGAGGTGCTAGGACGTGCTCGGCAGGGGAGAGAGGAGGGCAAGGGAGGAGGGTCCCGATAGTGTGGCGTGTTCAGGATGTCAAGGCGACTTCGGGAGACACAGTCGAGAGGCCCAAGGCTGTCGAGGCATGTATAGGGCGACAGCTACAGTGCGGTTGGGCAGTGTAGCACGCTCTGGAGCGCCCATATGGCATGCCATTGGCCTCTTAGGCGTGACCATGCATGTCCAGTAGCTACAGGCAGGTAAAACAAAGTGAAAATAACATAGGATGCCCTAGGGTTTTCAATAGAATAGAAGGGGAGGCTGAGACAGAGGGAAAAACGAGTTGTCCAGGAGGGAATCTTGGGGTTTTACCCCCAAAATAATTGAACTATGAACCTGAAATTGTTACTGCGGGTAGAGGGGAATGAGGGTAATGTGTAGTAAAAATCTCAAGTTAAGGAGAATAGTGGAAGGGGCCCAAACAACTATTTTGGTAACTAAGCAAGAGGTGTTTGGTGAGTGTTTGGGCTAGCAAATGGAGTTTTCTTGGCATGGTATTTAATAGGATGAAATAGAAGGTAGAAAAAACACTACAAAAAATATGTTAATCCATGACGGATATCTGTTGACATTCCCAAAAACTATCATAGATTATGACGATTTATCTAGTTAATCATAAAATCCGTCATTTATATGCAACATGAGGATGGCCTCCAAAATCTGTAGACCCATTATGACAAATACAGAGGGACCGTCGCGGAAACCGTCATGATTCGATCAACTAGGTCAGTTATTTTATACCATTTGGACCGTAATGGATGGACGGTGTCGATGTGGCAATCGAGCCCGAGGGAAAAAACATGTTGTGATTGGTTGAGCGAACCGAGGCACAGATCACAAATCCAGACCGTCTGGACTTCAGCGATCCAACAGCAAGCAATCAACTCCCCTTTGTCCACACCGTCAGCTTCTTCCTTCTCCTTTGTCCACACCGACTCCCCAGATCTCGCCGTTCTCCTCTTCTAGATACTCCACCCTCCCCATCAATGGCCATCTTCCCCTCTGCGTCCTACAACCGCCGCAACGACAGCCTTGTCCCCCGAGGGGGGACACCCCTGAAGGCGAAGCTAGTGCAAGCGATGCTGGTGCCATTAATTCGGGTCCGACGATGGTCAGATCCACCAGGCCACAACCGGCGTCCTCTCCCTCCCTATCCATCTTCCTCCCATGACTGAGAAGAGGGCTTTGTCAAGGATACCATGAAGGAGGTCAATGTGGGAGGCTGCTTCCTCCCCTTCCTAGATCGACCGTCCATCAATGGAGGCCACTAGAGCTGGGTGAGCCCACACATGGCTACGCTTCAAGGTCAGCCCTCACCCATATTTTATATTCAATTTAATTTGCTCTCCTTGTCCACGAAGCTATAGGTCAATAGATGCAGGGACACCACAATGGATCAAGTATGGTCTCCCTTCTCCCGTTCTTTCTTCAGATCCGCCACAACCAGCCATATCCGAAGCCCGTGCACCACCGCAGTGGTAAGATCATGAGCTATCCTTCGGCTTTGTAGTTTTCTAGCTTACCTCCCCCCGCCTAGCTAGCAAACTAGTTTGCTTTTCTCCAATCCGATCCTATCCTATCCATGTAGCAGATTGGATTTGGTTTCGGTTTACTTTATACATGCATGGATTGTTGGGTTGAGAGAGCGAGAGAGAGAGAGAGAGATGGATGGATGGTCCAGGCCCTATTTTTTTAGCTGTAACAAATTCATCAACCGAGCTAGCTTGTACTCTTTTGTATCATGGTTTTGGGTTGGTTCTACTTAGGCCAAATTGATCCATTAGCTTAGTTCAGTTTATACAGAGCTCTCCATGCCCAAGTATGAGAAAATCTTACTGCCAACATGATGCCACAATTGACGTTTTTTTACTGTTATATTATGTGTGCCCCTGAACATTCAACCTTTAACCATTGCTTGTGTAAAACCAGACTCTCTTCTATCATGAATGGATTGTTTGCTTGCTGCGAAAATAATTCATTCAACACTCATTTGACATGTGCAAGCAATGTGTACAGACTGCATTTATATTATATCCCAACTAGATTTTAGTTGAAGCGTTTGACCAAGCCATCTTGGTTTGCTCCATTTTATCCTTACTAGCTTTTTATTCTTCTTCATGTTTTAAAGGACGTTGTGTTGGATAGCCATGAAGCAGAAAGAACAAACATGCCACTTCAGCAAGAGGGTAATGGTTCTTATGCTCTTATCATTTTGTTAATGACATACATGTCCCGTCAGTGCTTGCTGGATGCTAGTCGTACTGGGTAGTATAGCTAATTCTGTGCATATCTTCAGAACATTCAAGAGCTCTTTAGTCCTGCCAAAGAAGGTTTTTATGTTTACCTTACACAAAATATTCATATTTCTCACTTATTAACTCATCTCGCTCACCGATCACTGTCTAAATTGCTATTGGATAGGGACTATTTGATTAGTGCTCTCGTTCTTGGTGGGCTTAACATATTTTTTTGATCGATTTGGAGCAGCAGGCGCTCTCCATCAACGACCGGGACCCCATTCCTAATCTATTAATTGCCTCATTTTATGCATCTTCGCCACATGTTCATTTGATTGCTTGCTACGTTTTCACTCAAATACTTAGAATGCTACTGTCCAGAATTTGTTAATTTCGACTAACTAGATATATTTTCTTTTTATTTTTTTGGTGAGAAACAAATATTTCAATTTATGTCTTATATTTTCTTTTAACTTGACACACTAGTTACACTGACTATATTTTTTTTCTTCTGTACAGTTGTTATCTCATCTTGCATTTCATTTTCTGGTTTCTCAAGAGATGGAAGAATTCTCTTGAGGCCAAACCGTGGGGAGGGCGACGGTCAAGAATGGTTATAGGTTCTCAAGTTTCCAGGGAACTTGGTACATGTGCGGCTCCATGCTCGTGATCTCCGTCAAATTTTGTGCATCAAAGGTACAGTAGTGGCACCAAAGCTGTCACTTTCTCCCTATCCGTAAATGTTTGATCTGGCCATCGGCAACATGATTTATTTTTGTCCATCATTGGATTTCACTATGGTCTTAATCAGGTCCAATTTTACCATTTTGTGTTGTTTTTCTGAATATCTGAGATCTCATAATACAGTATACATCACTGGCAGGTAGCTATATATATCTTCATGTTGACATTCTTCTTCTTCTTTCAATACAGTTGCATCATTGGCAGGCGGCTATATATATACTTTATGAATGCCTAGCTAACTAACTGGACCCTTCTGCATTGACTGGCCTTCTATTACCAACCTATAGAACCAAACGATGAAACTGATTTGCTATTTATTATGACTGTATGTGTGTATTGTGAAATTAAGAGAGGGAAGGAATATATGTACCAAGATCTTTATCATCCATTTCCATGCTTTCGTTCCTTTTGCTGTTTGATATTTCAAACTTGATGTTTTGTTATCCTGAAACATTGTTGGTTGCTAGCTTGTGCTGCATTGGCATCATAGTAAAAATACTATTATTTGAAGTTGACATGCACGATTCAGTTTAACTTTTGTACAATTTTGTGTACGGATGGAAACCCATGCTTAAACCCATATTTTTGATTTTTTCAGTAGTTTTATGGTTTGTCCATGTGCAGGCAACGCTGCGCCGGTCCTCTGGAGCATGGATTGATGCGATATGCTGAGTTTCTTCAACGATGTATGTAGAGATGGCTAGATCTATGGCCAAGAAGTCATGGGAGTGACCTCTGGTTGCCATTGAGCGCTGGGCGGCAGTGGCTACAAAGTAGCATAGCGTGTTCTCTAGCACTTGCTTGTACATTGAAGTTTCTCGTGTTTTTGCTCCTCCACATGGTATCGTCTGGAAATATTAGTAATTTTCCATTTTTGTGGTGTTTTTTCTTTTGCATAAATTGTTATTTTCTGGTGATTTCCTTTTACTTGATTACATAGCATGTAATTTCTAAAAACATTTATTGGCTTAAAATAAATAAAAAATCATGGACCAAGAGAAATGCTAGATGGGCTAATCTATAGGGCTGAAATTTTGGACTGGTCTAAAGTTTATGGGCTGAAATTCCAACTGGGCCGAGTACTACATGGGCCTAAGTTTCAATCGGGTTGCTTAGTTCATGGGCTGCCATGTCAGATCCATGTCAAATGATGACATGGTAGACAAGTTAACTTCGTTATGAGCATGTTCGTTTAAGTGTCATCCATGACAGTCAAAAGCTGTCATGGATCCGTGATGGATTCGAAGATACGTCAAGAATAGCATTGTGGTCAAATTATGACGCGATATAGATGACGGATTTCACATCCGTCATGCGTGCCTTTCCTTGAAAGTTTAATACTGGTCCATGACGGATTTATACTGTCATGTATCAACGGAATTCGTGTACTGCAAGGTTTGATCACCTAGTTTGAGATTGATTGAAGAAAGTTCACAATGTAAACTTGGTAAACCCTAGATATAAACAGAAATAGGTTTCTATAGATCTAGTCATTCTATGCTATTATCCTTACTGCACCACTTTGTGTGCTGGCATTATTTGGATATTAGAGCATGCCCAAAAAGTTTGGGACCAATTGGGAAAACTTGACAATGCAAACATTCCCAATTTTTGAAATCAGCAGGGAGGGATTTGAGGTGATTTGGACAAATGAACCTGTTCTCCTGGATGCACCACTTGGTGTGCATGCATTATTGGAGGATTATATCATGCCCACAAAGTTTGAGCTTAAGGGGAGACAGTTGGTAATGTAGAGTTGCTCAAATTTGGATCTGGATAGAGAGGGTTTTGGGATATTTTGGTGAACTAAAACAATTGTGATTTACACGAAACTTAGCAAGATGATCACATATATCATATGTGACATGCTAGAATTTTCATGGATTTATTTGACAATATTTCTTATAGAAATATTTCAAATCCATAAAATAGGCAGAAATGGTTTTGAAGGATTTTGTCTAGCATTTTGAACATGACCATGTGTTCAAACTCATATATATGGCTAATATATGTCGACTGAGTTTTCCTAAATTTTCTCAAATATTTGTAAATCATTTAAATAATTTTTCCCTATAAAAGACCATTTCTGGCCTTAAGAAAAGCCTTTAAATAAAACAGGAAAATAATATTTAAAATAAATATTTTGTGCTTTTGGGAAGTCTTATATATAGTAGGTTCCAAATAAAGCATTTGGGGAAAACTGATTCACCCAATTTGGGAACTTGTAGGGCAAATCTCAAATCAAGGGGTTTTGAAAACCTAATTTAAATAATGCTTTTTGGCCAAAATAAAATTTAAAAAATATATTTTTAATTCCTATTCACATAGGATGATCATTGGACAAGAGTTGGATCAAGGAAAAGAGTTCTTGAGGGTAGTAGGATGTTTTATGAATTATAGAGCACTAGCAAGTAATCAAAAATGCAAGCAAATAACACAAGTCAAGCATTCAAATGTACTTAAAAAGTTTTAATTGGACCTAATTTTTTAGTCATGAAAACTTAGTCATGAGGCGAAACACAGGGTGTGAAAGACCTACCCCCCTTACAAGAATCTCGTCCTCGAGATTCCTAGGCTAGGTGCTGATGTAGGCATTCATAGGTGGGGTAGTCTTCATGTTCCACGTGGTTTCTACTCCGGCGTCGTTATCCTTCTGGATCCTGAAGTGCCTGATGGTATGTCTTCGAGTGCACCATTGACTTGGTCTACGGGTGAATGGGGTTCTTGAAGAATGCTAGGCTCGCCAAATGGTCAAGGGTTTGGTGAACGGGGTTCTCGTAGGGCCTGGCTTGCATGTGTATTCCAAGGTGGAAATGTGTGGCCAAGTAGTGTGTCCGTGTGCTGGTCCTGAGGTTGCTCATGTTGTTTAGTAACATCAAGATGTCTTATGTTAGAATGGAAGGGTGGAGCCTTGGTGTAGCTTCCCTTGACGGGGAGTTGCTGACTCTATTGGAATAGTGGATCTTCCGATGCTTGTGGTCTTCATCCTTGAGAGTGTTGAAGCGTGACATCGTGGGCTTCTCTTCGAGATCTTCTGCTTGAGTAAGCTACCAAGGTAGATTCTTCATTCTTTTTTGGTCGTCTGTCTTCATCGTCATGGGCGCACATTTCTGGAGTGTCTTTGAGTGTTTGGTCTACTCATCTCTCCGTGGCAAGGTCTGTGCTGGGTCTCGCCCCTAAGACCGAGCTTAGAGACTTGGTGTCAAAACTGGTTCTACCATCTCGGAAGGTTTGAGTGGGGTTCTAGATAAGCTGACTATTCAGAGTATAGATCAGCCATCTAATCCCCAAGGTCTAACGCTTGGCAAATAGGGTGAACTACCTTTGACAGGTGGCTTACCATGGTTGAGTCACGGTTTACACCCTAGATTGTTTAAAAATGGATGATAAAGAAGTCATGACAGTCGTCCCTTCCATTCCAGGCATCTGAAGGGAGTAGGGTTGTCATGCTGATCGTAAACCATCAAAGTGGTGGAGTGAGGTTTTTTTTCAGCTTCTCGGTTCCTTACTAGTCATGATCTGATGGATGTCTAGTCATAACAAGGGGTTCTTCAACCCTCTTTATGTTCAAGGGTTTCATCATGCTCGAGCATCGGTGATTCTTGATATAGCCTAGTTGACATAGCCGGTAGAGGAGACGTGGTTGACTTCTCTTGCTTCTTCTTATACTTCGTGGTTTCTCAACCGTAGTGGCTCTTCAACTTACTTGGGTAAGAAGGTCTCCTTCTGTAGGGAGGGTGCTTCGAGGAGTCCAATTCCTTCAAGGTGAAACCTTATACTCGAGAGTCATGGTGATTGGTGTTCCTGGGGATGGTCCAAACAGGACTAAGGTGTTCCTCCTCTCATTGGGTAAATAAGTATGTCATCCCGGAGGACAACAACCTATTTCCCGAAGTATCACATAAACACATTGCTCATGGGATATGTGAGAGGAGCGGGCATTCGTCCCAGATGACCACTAGTATCAAGGGTTCGTGGTCCAACCTAATAGAGGTCTTCGTGGCCACCTTCCTTTTGAACAGGATTGGTGGTGGTCGAGGTGGAGTACCGACCATTTTCTAAGGACTTATAGTCCAAGGTCTATGGTCATAATCCGATCGCGTCATGGCCCGGTAAAGCTTCGGGGTTTCAAGTTGATTAGGATGTGAGTGAACGTCTAACATCTTATCTTGAGCACAACTATTAGATGCAATTAGTACTGCCTATTACTCCAAAAAAATCACCCTATAGCATCGAAGGTATCATCTCATATAAGGCAACTCCAATTTTACACAGGCTACTCATATCTCCAAGGTTTTGAGAGGAGGACTATAGTGAAAATCTCATATGTATATTATAGCTAACTCACATATATCCCTATATAAAAATCCTCGGGATAATTTGCAAGCCGCTAAGCTTGCTCATGACACTACCAATCCAAGTGTCCTACTGACCTATCCAAGGTCCAAGGTACTGCATTACTATGCTAAGGAAACTCATAATGTACCAATCCAAGATCTTGTTTCCTTCCTACGAATCCAACTTAGTTGATCCACGAATATCATCCACTATTACCCGATCCATTACTGCTACAAATCCATCATCGATGGTATCGAAGATAATCTCATCGAGTTCATTCAATCCACATATCATTGCAAGGACTATTATCATGAACTTCCAACCTCATGGCCAACTACACTCCAAGGTAGAGCTTATATAGATCCCTAATTTATCCCTAACATCATCTGATACCTTGTACTATCATCCACCGAGAAACACGGTATCATGATCAATATCATTGGACTAAATTCAAGTTACTCCGAACCATGTGGTTTAATTGATCTCGAGCACCTATTGGAATCACCTCTTTAAATCCTAGGTTTACATCTAGTAAGAATTTCCTACTAGTACTTGAGTTACTATTGTAACACCATCAATCCACTATCAACATCACTTGCCAAAGTCAAGTGATTTATCCACCAATAATTTCAGCTTGTGATCCCAATGGTCCCACTAAATCCAATTTGCTCGAGGGGGAAGTAAGCTATGCTACTCTATCAACTTGATCCACCAAGTTTGTCTACCAACATTAAACCTCGTAATCCATGAAAAAGGGGTCTCAACTACTTCATCAAGACATCTATTATGGCTAAATCAAATCATTGTCCACAAATAGCATATCCTTAGAATGATCCATCCTATGGCATCAAGGTTCTAGTGCTAGCATAAGAACGAAGGGTGTTTGTTAACTATGATCACTAGCTCTATAATGAACCCACTACAAAGCAAGGGTTCTTGTAGCTCAATAGGTGCTCTAGCAAATCCGTGCATTAAACACGTGATCAGAGGCTTGTGCTAGGGAAGCTCGTGAC
Organism: Hordeum marinum; assembly: GCA_022496015.1. Lineage (NCBI taxonomy): Eukaryota > Viridiplantae > Streptophyta > Magnoliopsida > Poales > Poaceae > Hordeum > Hordeum marinum. Next base: position 174,640,495 of record CM039674.1, read on the forward strand.
GTCTAGGTTGGGCGAGGGAGGTGTTTCCAGTCTTGAGGGAAAAGCATAACTCTATGGGGTTGTGCCTGGTTGGGTAGGTTGTAGTCGAAATCTTCGGTGTTAGTTGTTTGTCGAGGTGGATCCTTGGTGCATCTTGTCTTGCTGGTCTTCAGTTGACGAGAGGGGGGAGAGGGAAAGTAGCATAGATGAGACTGCCTAAGGGGGTGGTATAGTGCAAGTGCAATCAAACAAGTGCCGAAAAGGCAAAACACACTTATTAAGACAAAAGTGGGTGGTTAGTCGCGTACTTGTTGACTAGGGCAAAAGTGCGACTTTCACCTAAAGCATAAACAAGCAAAAACAAGCAACACACAATTATGGTTCTATCTGAACCATCATACGGACTCGACTTCGCATAGGGGACACACGACCTATCCTACCCTAGGGGTTCTCGGACTCAGTAGTCGTGCTTGCTTCATGTCTTGGACAGGAGTCCACTTAGCCTTCGGCGTCTTCTTCAGGTGTCGCTATGTCTCTCGTTGTTGTTCATCAAAACGATCCTGGTTGCGCTTGAAGAGTCCTTGACAACTTTGAGTCTGTTGAGTTGAGGACGAAGGTGATTCTTCACAACTGTTGTTGACAGGATCTTCTGGTGCCCTCATGATCGTGAGAATGCCTTCTTGTCCTCTAGAATGTCGAGCATTCTAGGTAGGCAACCTTTTATGCAATGTCATTAACAAGGCATGGTAGAGTTGTATCCTGTCGGACACATTGACGATATCATCGGCACCAAGAGCGGGTGATGATGAGAACTGTTTTCCTGCTCACTATAGTGAGGCGGACCAAATGGCGAGGCTCTCATCCAGCGGTGGTTACCGATATAACAATGAAAAGGACAGGGTTGCTCTATTAGCGATGCATATCGTGACATCGCATGTCTTGTGCCCTGGTCATCGAAGGCAAGGGTGGCATCATCCTGGGTCTGTGTCGGGGGTGCCACTATCATCTAGGTCCTGACAACCTCATCCTTCAAGAAGGTATCTTCTATTGGTAGCTCCTTGTCTAGTGTCGCCAGCTTGGGTCCAAGATATGTCGGCAATCGTCTGGCAAGGTGGCTTCCTTCCATGTTACCCATGAGGATTACAAGGAGTCCCGTGGTCAGGGCACAAGAGTAGTAGCGACCATTTGCAAAGTTTTTGGAAAGTAGTTGAGGAGAGCTAAGAGAAAAGTGGTGGAAGTGCTAAGGCAAAAACATTTGCTTCCTTTGAAATATTAAGGGGAGGTGATAGAGGTTTTGTAGGTGATTTTGAAGGGTCTGAAAATTAGTTTTGTCCTAACTAACGTCCATGATAAATAAGGGCTTCCTACAGTGAGGATGGCTCTGATACCAGCTCTATGGGGACCCCGACTCATAAGTCGTGATCACCAAATGTACGTGCATAGTGATCCTAGAGATCAATGCTCACTAAACACATAGAAACTGAATAACAAGAGTCTTACATCCATTACGTACCATTCTACTCGAATATGGCCCTTAGGGCCAAGTCTTCATATGATTGGAGCGGAAAATCTTCAACAATCGTGTGAACCCAATGCCATCTGCCTTAAGCCTACATGCATTCTGACTGGGATGCGTCCTAGCTCGCATGTTCGTCACCAAGATACTCTTCATCATAACCTAGTCTTTCATGCCTAGCCAATAAAATAACCAGTGGCAAGCCAATGAGTACTTTGAATGTACTCGCAAGTGATCCATGTTTGGACAAAGGCAATAACAATGCATGAAATAACACTAAGTAGGTATTTTGCGAAAGCCAATTTTGAATGCAATGTCATGATCAAGCAATTATGTGTAAGCATGCATCAATAGTTGGTAGATATCCATATGAACAAGTTACAGATATCATCATAAGCAGGGGTTGAACATCTCATGTTCATTCATCACATAAAGTCTTCAGACTTGTCTCAAGTATCATCCTTTTGTCATCCACACAGACACCAAGTTTTTGAAAACATCTGGACGTAGCCAAAGAGCGGTCATCCAACTGTCCTTGACCATGGACATAGCTATTCGAATAGTTTTACACTCTGTAGAGGTTGCACACTTTACCCACAAGACTCGAGGAACTTCCGTGTCATCCACGACTCGTGGTATATTACAATACCCGAGGTAAGCACCCGAACAATGCCTTTCCCATGGTGATACGAAAAAAGAGTCCACTCATTGGTGCCATCCCTCATGATATACATCACACGTATCATCCATGAGGGCACACAATGGTGTGCCCGGTGCCTGTAAAGACAACGCATGGCCTTCCACTCCGAGACGACCCCGTCTCAAGAGTGACCACTTATAAGGAGGTAGGGTCATGCACGATGCCAGTGTCAACAAGAAAGTATTGGAGGCATCCCACCGAAGGGGAATACCACATCATCATGACTAATATAACTAAATAAGATGCTATATGCCATGCAATAAAAGTTTGCATAGTCATGGTCAAAGGGCTGCTTGCCTGGCTCTGCAAAATCTTCAAGGTCTTTACATGCTTCTCGTCCACTTCAAGCACTTCGTCTACTTTGTCAACTATCGTCGGAAACAACCGCAATAAGCAACACAACTAGCAAAAAATAACAATGCTCTATAAATAGGAGTTTTATTTTTCTTGGACACCTCTAGTCACAAGAAAAATAGCCAAGGAGGTTTCGTTAGATGTGGATCAAGGGGGAGTCTTGAATTGGTGGAAATGAAGGAAATGATGATCCTACAAGATGTCCACAGATTTTTTTTGTAAAAAGGAGTGGATGGACCCAACAATAGGGCATGATTTTAGAAACATGTGGGAAGTGGTTTCACTGGATTTGAAGTTGGTATGAATATTTTAGGGATTTGCAAAGTGGGTCACATATGAAGAAATCATGCAATAATTGACATAGCAGAATAAGTGTAAGGAAAAATGATCACTACTTAGTGCATGAATTTAGATACACCTAGGAACTTGAATCACTCCATTTGGAGTTCATAATAATTCCCTAGGAATTTGCAAAGTGGGGTCCTATATGATTCAAATTCAAATTTGAATATGAACTATTAGAAAAGATTTATGAAGAAATGTGCAATGCACAAATTTGGATAGGAAATGATTATAGAAACATAGGATTTTGAATCATCAAATTTGGGGTTCAAATGAATTTATTATGCATTTTTGAACCCTACTGATAAAAGAAAAAAGAAAAAGAAAAACCTCTCACCTAAATGGGCCACGAGGCGCACTAGGCCCAGTAGCACACATGTACCCACACACCTGCCACACCGGTGGGGCCCGTGGCCGTAGCCACTTACAGGCAGACCCCACCGGCAGGTCCTCCCCTACCTCCTGCCCAAAACAGAGGAGTGGACGGCCGAGCCCTCGCCGGCGCCTCGTCCCGGTGGCACAAGACACCTCCGGTGGCGCTCCGGCCACCAGAGAGCTCGGGGCTGCGAGCAGCTCCTTCCTGGGTAGATCCCAGGCCCTGGGGAGGTTGTGGCATAGCGCAGCGTCTCCCGTGGCGGATGAAGCCACTAGACATGGGGGGCATGGAGCTGCGGCCACTTGGGGAGAGAAACGGAGCAGACATGAGCTCCCGAGGTGGAGGTGATGGTCTGGAGGCCTTAGAGAAGGGAAGAGGGACCATTGTGGCGGAATTTGAGAAGGAGCCGACAGGGAAGCTTCGGCCATGGGAGACTATGGAGAGCACGTGAGAGCAATGAGGCATGTCGTGAGGGTTCACAAGACGGGGGAGAGCGAAGGGCATCACCAGGGCGCTCGGGGAGGCCTTAAATAGCTGCACTGAGGCGCATCATGGACAAGGTCCATGGGAGGTTCTCGGGCATGCCCGGCAGAGGAGAGAGGAGGGCAAGGGAGGAGGGGCCCAACAGTGTGGTGTGTTGAGGACGTCGAGGTGACTTCGGGAGACACCACCGAGAGGCCCAGGGCTGTCTGGGGCATACATAGGGCAGCGGCTACTGTGCGGTCGGGCACTGTAGCCCGCTCTGGAGCGCCCATATGGCATGCAATGGCATGCCATTGGCCTCTTGGGCACGGCCATGCATGTCAAGTAGCTAGAGGCACATAAAACAAAGTGAAAATATTATAGGATGCCCTGCGGTTTTCAGTAGAATAGAAGGGGAGGCTGAGAGAGAGGGAAAAACTAGCTATCCAGGAGGGAATCTTGGGGTTTTACCCCCAAAATAATTGATCTGCGAACCTAAAATTGTTACTGGAGGTAGAGGGGAATGATGGTAAGGTGTAGTAAAAATCTCAGGTTAAGGAGAGTAGTGGAAGGGGCCCACACAACTAGTTTGGTAACTAAGCAAGAGTTGTTTGATGAGTGTTTGGGCTAGCAAATGGAGTTTGCTAGGCATAGTATTTAACAGGATGAAATAGAAGGTACAAACAGGGTTGATCACCAAGTTTGAGATTTATTGAAGAAAGTTCACAATGTAAACTTGGTAAACCCTAGATATCAACAGAAATACATTTCTGTAGATCTGGTCATTCTAAGCCATTCTCCTTAGTGCAACACTTTGTGTGGTGGCATTATTTGGATATTAGAGCATGCCCAAAAAGTTTGGCACCAATTGGGAAAACTTAACAATGCAAACATTCCCAATTTTTGAAATCAACAGGGAGGGATTTGGGGTGATTTGGACAAGTGAACCTGTTCTCCTTGATGGACCACTTGGTGTGGATACATTATTGGAGGATTATATCATGCCCACAAAGTTTGAGCTTAAGGGGAGACAGTTGGTAATGTAGAGTTGCTCAAATTTGGATCTGGACAGAGAGGGTTTTGGGATATTTTGGTGAACCAAAACAATTGGGATTTACATGAAACTTGGCAAGATGATCACGTATATCATATGTGACATGCTAGAATTTTCCTGGATTTATTTGAGAATATTTCTTATAGAAATATTCCAAATCCTTGAAATAGGCAGAAATGGTTTTGAAGGGTTTTGTCCAGCATTTTGAACATGACCATGTGTTGAAACTCTTATATATGGCTAATATATGTCCACTGAGTTTTCCTAAATTTTCTCAAATATTTTTAAATCATTTAAATAATTTTTCCCTATAAAAGACCATTTCTGGCCTTAAGAAAAATCCTTTAAATAAAATAGGAATATAATATTTCAAATAAATACTTTGTGGTATTGGCAAGTCTTGTATATAGTAGGTTCCAAATAAAGGATTTGGGGAAAAAGTCACCCAATTTGGGAACTTGTAGGGCAAATCTCAAATCAGGTTTTTTTGAAAACCTAATTTAAATAAATGCTTTTTGGCCAAAATAAAATTTAAAAATATGTATTTTTAAGTCCTATTCACATAGCATGATCATTGGACAAGAGTTTGGTCAAGGAAACGAGTTCTTGAGAGTAGGAGGATGTTTTATGAATTATAGAGCACTAGCAAGTAACCAAACATGCAAGCAAAGAACACACAAGTCAAGCATTGAAATGCACTCAAAAAGTTTTAATTGGCCCTCATTTTTTAGTCATGAAAACTTTGTCATGAGGCAAAACATAGGGTGTGACATTAAGATGGATGAATTGGAGCACCCCCTGCAGGGTTAAATCTTTCGTAAAGCTGTGCCTGCGGTTATGTGGCAATTTGGAAACTTTGTTTAACACCCGGTCATAGTAAACTTGAAGTAAACTCAAATAAAATACACCAACCGTGTGCGTAACCGTGAATGTCTCTACTCGTGAGTCCTTATCCAAGAGAGAACACGGTGGGGTTATGTTTGACATAATTAGGTGTTCAGGATCACTTAGTGATCATTGCTAGTTCACATACGTTATGCATAGACCACCCACTTTACTTTCTGTATTTGTAAGTTAGCCACTCAAATAAATGCTTAGTTGCTTGTTGCTGCCTCACCACTTAACCACACCTCACCCATTAAGCTTTGCTAGTCTTGATACCCTTGGAAATGAGATTGTTGAGTCCGTGTGGCTCACAGATTACTACAACAACAGTTGTAGGTACAGGTAATGCGATGATTTGACGTAGCGTGATGCTTGTTTGATTTGGATTTCTTCTTCTTCTTCTTTTTCGATCTAGGATGGGTTCTAGGTGGCAGCCTGGTATAGCAAGGATGGATGTAATTTTATTGAATGGTTTCGTCCGTAGTCGAACCCTGCTCTTATATATGTTGTTTGAATATGTTTTTGTATTGATGTGATCTTGTTGTAGCTTGTGGCGAGAGTAAGCCAATTCCATATACTCATCTCTTCTGTACATGTACTTGTAATGATATCCATTCTTGCAAAATGACGAGATGCGCTTCTATCCCTGTCGAGGCCCTCGTGCCAAAATAAGGATAGGATCACATCTTGGGTGTGACAAGTTGGTATCAGTGCCTGTACCGACCTAGGAGCCCCCTTGATTGATCGAACTTGGCTGAGCCGAGTCTAGTGAAATACTATTTTGAGTCTAGTTATATATCGGAGAGTAGGTTTCTTTCACTCCTCTTATATACTCTAGTGAGGAATTTTTAATTTCTTAGATCCCTAGCTAGCCTAGTTAGGACCGCATGTGTGTGCATCATACTTCAATTTTTGGATCAACTTGAAATGGGGATCAAAAGAAACCCCAAACAATTCATTTGAATCAAACCAACGTAATGATTGTGAAAAATCAACAATTCCAAAATGCCCATCTAAAATATCCCCTATGTCTGATAAATGTGGACATGATTATACAAGGGGTCATTTAAAATGTTAGAAAAGTTATAGCATTTCAAAAATAAATAATAAAGCTTCTGAAAGTGCCAAATAAAGCATTATCATTATTTCAGATTTCAAAATATCCTGAAACATTTTACAGAAGTTTGAAATATTCAAACTTAATGCTATAAAATATTTGGGATATTTATTCCTTAGGAATTGTGTCTGAAAATAAAATAAAACTAATGTCAGAAGAATAGGAAACAAAGAAAAAAAGGGGAAAAGCAGAAAACCCACCTGGGCATACCTGTGAAGAAGAGGCCAAGCCCATGGGGGGCAGCAACGTCTTCTTCCTCCTGCCCGGAGGAGAAGCACCTGCGTGCCTTCATCGCAGCCGACCGTGGCCACGTGCCCGGCCACCTCCTCCCTGCCTGCTTGCTACTGGCCTCGCCCAGGGCGCCTCCCGTCGCTCTCTCCCCGTCATTCCCTTTCCTCTCCCCTGCACTTTCCCCTCTCCTCTGCTCTCTCCTTGCCGGACCGAAGCCGCCATCGATTCGCCGTCCTCCGTGCGTCCCCAAGCACACCATGGCTCCAGAAGCCCCTCCGGTGAGGCCTCGGTTTCTTTCCCCTAGCCCCTTTGCCGTTCTCCTCCTCTAGCCCCGCCAGTCGCCGAAACAGAGAGGAGCTTGCCGCCAGCCATGACGTAGCCATAGCCACAGCAGCCACAGTTCGCGCCTGACCACGGGCTCGTGCTCAGGGCGCTCTCATGAGCCCGTAGTCGCCCCTAGCTCCTCGTCCCGCAACTTGTAGCGCTGCTGCCGCTTTTGACCGAGCTCCGGCCGCCACGAGCGAGCTCGCCGCCGTCAGCTCCGGCAGCCCCTTGCCTCCCCGCGTGTCCCAGGCGATGCGGGTGAGCTCATGCCATGCCCCAGTGGTCTCAACCCACCTGGAGACCCCCTTGCAATGCCTTTCCGGCGAGCCTCCGCTGTCGGTTTGGTCGCCGCCAGCCAAACTCCGACGGGGTCGACCAATTAAGCAGTTAGCCGCTCACAGCGGGCCCTGCAGAGGGTCAAACCTTTTGGCTGCGCGGGGAATTAGCCCCTAACGCTAACACGAGGGCCCCACCCTGCTAGGTTTGACCTGGCCGGGTCTATTAACCTGTTGACATCACACTGACGTCAGGCAGACGCATTAACTGGATTTTTAGTATAAAAACAAATAAGGAAATTCCAAAAAATCTATAAAACTTCTAAAATTCATATAAATTAATCTGTAAATCAAATGAAAATAATTTATATATGAAAGTTTATTAGAAAAATCCAATGAATCCAATGTTGTTGTTATCATGCATGTTAGAGCAACCTATGTAGTTGAACATTGACATTTAGTAATAGGTCGATATATGGAATATAAAATGCAGAATGACTTTGAACCTATATTCAAATCCACTCCATCCAACTCGAATAATAGTTGCATTAGCTCTTCCATTCATGTTGCCATGTCATGATCATGCATCATATTGTTGCACTTGTCGTGTATTGATTGTTATTCATTTGCATTGCGGTAGGCCCAGCTTCTGAGGATACCTCCGAGTATTCCAACGAAGGAGAAAACCTTCCCGCTACCTAGCAAGGCAAGCAACCCCTTTGATCATTCCGATAACATCCCACTCTCTTGCTCCTGCTCTTATTTATTGCATTAGGACAAACGTTCACTTGTCTATCATACACGGTAGATGAACCCGTTCCTTTGCATGATTTGTCATTGTCAGAGTAAATAGCTAAACCTTGCAACCTAGCATACCTGGTAGATGCTTGTGCCATGATGTGCTTTGCTTACTTTGCCTGCTATGCTTGCTATGATTAGAGTTGTGTGAGGTCTGATTCATCTAGGTGATGACCTGGAGTGAAACAATGTTGTCTGATGTGATAAGCTTATGATGAACCTGATTCAGTAAAGGTAGTGATGAGACGCTATGTAGGAGTACATAGCGGGTTGTCTCATCGGGACCGTTCTTAGGAACTGAGTTCTGTGTTTGTGATCCAAGACTAGTTACTACCACACATTGGGTTCCGATAACTCGACCCCTCTCGACTTATCAATCGCTTAGTCCTTGGTCCGGGAGTTCCAAGTAGTTTTTCATGTTTATAGCATGCTAGAGGCCGTCCCTAGCGCTGACCCTAGAGGTGGGTTACAACGCGGTTGGAAGTGGCACGGTGTACCAAGGGTCACCCGAATGGTGGGCTTGGGAACCCTGCGCACATCGTTTGGGGTCGTAGCGGAAAGTTCGGTCGGACTTCTGTGCGGATTCAGTCAAATAGGCGATAGCCTCGACTAGAGGTCTTATGTGATTGACGGTCGTGGCCAAATCCCTCGCTGGGCTTCCGCTTGAAGGTTGCCGAGGTGCATTGTTTTATGAGCACACAATGATAAGTGGCGAGAGCGTGTGCGAAGAAGTACACCCATGCAGGGTATGAAACTATTCAAATAGCCGTGTCCTCGGATATGGACTACTTGGATAACTTATGTTGTTCATAGATAAATTAATGGATAATCATAAAAATATCAAGACAAGTGTGAGTACCGTGGATGGCACTCATGTAGGATGTGGAAGTGAATCCATGGTAGTGTATTGTTGTGGAGTTAGAGGACTTGTGTGCGATATATAAAATTAAACCAAAGAGTTAAAATTGTGCAGTATAGGTTAGCCATGAGTCAAAGCTGGCATTGCTGCATAAACTCCACCACTCCCTTGTTGATGCATGAGCATGAATAGTCTAGGTCTGCTTTAAAGACTTGCTGAGTACGTTTGTACTCACGTTTGATTAATAAATGTTGTAGATGAGACTCAGGACCCATCAGGTGGGTTCTATCTAGATGTCGACGATGCCGAATAGCTGGTGTCCCAGTTACGACCTTATGCCCTCTGGCCAGCTGTAGATAGTCAGGCCATGTGCCTTTTTACCCTTTCAACTATCTGTACTCAGACGGCTTTATGCTTCCGCTTGGTTTGTATGAACTTGCTTGTATGACTTGAGTGTCGGGTCACGTGACCCCTACTTGTAAGAACATATTATGCAATGCTCGTCTGAACCTCTTAAATAAAAGTTGTGTTGATGTATAGTTATGTTGTGATGCCATAGTTGTATCTTTGCATATCGGGCATGTCGTGCGTACGTGTGACGTGCAACGGTATGTATGGGATCCGACACCTAGTTATGTGCCTTTAGTAGTACTCTTTATGGGAAACTGCCTCTTTGTGCTTCCACCGAGCCTTGGTAGCTTGCTACTGCTCCTGACACATTGATTGACCGGCATGTATCCTTATTTGCTGTTGTGTCTGTCCCTTCGGGGAAATGTCTCGAAGTGTAATGGTGTCCCTGTAGGCTGTTACGACTCGTCTATGTGCAGTGATGACATTTATGTCCCACGACGTAATGGAGTCCTTGTAGCTTGCTATGACTCGTCTACACCCGCTTGAGCCCGGCACCTGCATTGTTGGGTTAGTATGTCTGTTTTCGTACGAATGTGCCACTTGGGTTCTATGACTAGTCATGTCGGCCCGGGTTCTCTGTCGTTTGATTGCCAGCGACAGTTCACATATGTGAGCCAAAATACGCAAACGGTTCCGGCTAAGGTAAGGCTGTAGCCGTGGAGTTTACCGTGCGTGAGGCCGCAAAGTGATGTGATATGTTATAGTCTGGATTCATATGACTTAGGATATGTTACAACCTGACTGACTGTAGGACTACCAAGACAAACCGCTCTTTTTACTCCTCTTCCCAAGTTATTCTATTCTGGGTCATTCTCATCTTTTCTATGGGGATAAGAGCTAGGCTTCTCACCTATTGCTTAGGATGACGAGTTACTAACCATGGACTATTAGCTGGCTTGTTTGCAAGAGAATTCGGTACTCAAGTATTGTTGGTGTGACAAATAGTTGGAGAAGAGATTTGAGTCTAGATAGTCGAGTGGTCATGCTTTCCAATCTGTTGCACTTGTCTCAAAATCCTTTTTGAGCAATTATAGCTGTTTTGGTGTCCAATTTCTGCTAGTGTCTCTAATGTCTTTGCATCATTCTTTGTTTCAGATGCCCCCTCATCCCTCCCATCAGGTGGTCCGTCTGACCAGGTGCATCGTTGTACCGGGTCACACGGCCATGTTGGTTAGAGTTATGATGGAGGTTGGTTACTGTTGGTACCCAGAGTGCATAGTGGAGGAGCAGTATCGAGATTTCAACCAGAGTTAGTATTTGTGTACTGTTAAGATATATCCATCATATCTTGGAGCTGCAGAGCCGCTTCACTTGACTTATGGATTAGGTGTCACCATAAACATGGTAGTTCAGGAGGCCGCCTACACCATGCTGACTATCATGACGTTTCACCATGGTCTGCTTCAGAACACAGAGTTCTCTTATGTTCTTGCTTCTTTGGGAGGAGAGGATAGCTATCTTAGCGCAGCCTACTATGATCATTCTCATGAGGACCTTAGGCTGCAGGTGACCCTGACACAGCTAGCACCTATCGTGCAGACATGCTATGGAGATTTGGAGATGCTGAACCCATCGCGGACTCATCTGCCAGCACGGGTAGACTGGCGCGATGTTGGAGGCATCACTCCTCTTTGAGGACCGCTGTTTCCACCAACAAGGGGACCAAGGCCACATCTGTGTCCTTACGGTTTCCAGGGATCACATGCTAGAGTGTTTCCAGATCCTCAGGTTCAGCTCTCGGGCCACGGGGGTAACCTATATGAGGCATTCTACGGCAATGCTTAAGTACGTGGATGTTAGTACTAGTATGGTAGTAGTCGTATTGCCACAGTCCTGCGTGTCTTGTGGGATATGACTGAGGTTGAGAGTTGAGTTCTGGAGGTGTAGATAGATAATGTATAGGAAGCTTGTAATGCCTCCGATGAGTTGTGTCATCTCTCTGTAGTTTGTATTTCAGCTTGGGCTTGTACTGAACTATGTCATGGTGTGTATGAATCATGGTGTTCATATGGCAGTTGTTATTACCATGTTGTTCGGGTGTTTACCCCTGCATGCCATGTTGTCCACTGCATTTTTTATCTCATTCCTTAGAGTTGGTGTCTTCCTTGTATAAGCTGTGTTTTTCCCCCAGGATGGTGTCAACTAGGAATAACACCGTGCCTGCCCCTGAGCAGGGCGAGGGAAGTCAGCCAAGGCAAGAGAACCTGCCACACGCGCTCTCTTTGGCAGAAGTGATGCTTGAGGCTGAACGGAACAAAAGGGAGACCAACAGGCTGTTGGAACATATTGAGCAGAACACAGCGCGTGCTCCTCGCAATGATCACAATGATGGCGTGTCTTTCGGTGATTTCGTCAAGCTATGCCCACCTAAGTATCATCATTCGGTTGACCCGCTCGACGCGGATGACTGGCTGACCAGCATGTCCCGTAAAATCTGGGCTGCTAATGTATCCGAGGCCCACAAGGAGACCTTTGCTACTTATTTTCTGGAAGGACCCGCCAATCTATGGTGGGAAAATTATGAAGCTATGCGTCCTGCAGGCCCCGCACCAACTTGGGCGGAATTCAGTGTGTCATTCCGTACCCATCACATCCCAGAAGGGCTGATGGATCGCAAGAGAGAGAGGAGTTCTGTGCTTTCACCCAGGGAAGATAGACAATGGATGCCTCTAGCCGTGAGTTCGGTAATCTTGCTCGCTATGCTCTGGAGGAAGTTTCAACTGATGCCAAGAAACAGGCTAGGTTCCGCAAGGGACTCAGTCCTGAGCTCCATCGAGATCTGCGCCTACATGAGTGCAGAACCATCCAGGCTCTCGTCAACAAGGCTATCAATGCCAAGACTAGACAGACTGACTACAAGGCAACCAGGAAGCACAACTGTGACTTTAGCCCCGCATCTGGCTCGGGCTCCAACAAACACCGGGTGTGGGTGCCCAATGCAGCTCTGCCACCAAGATACACCGCGAGGCCATCCTTCCAAGTGCCTCGCCCATCTTAGCTCGGTCCTCCGGCCAGGACATTTGGAGGTCCTCCTGTCAACGCTACACCCCGTGCCATCGTTGTCTGCTACAAATGTGGGGAACTAGGACACTACTCCCATGAGTGTCCTCAAAACAATGCTAAGCCGGCCGGACGTGGGAAGCCGGGAAAAGCCTTCTATGTGAAGCTAGCTCCCTCTCATGGTCAAGTGAATTACGTTTCTGCTGAAGAAGCCCTTGAGGACCCTGATGTTATGCTAGGTACGCTCCTTGTCAATAGTCATCCAGCATCTGTTTTGTTTGATACTGGAGCATCTCATTCTTTCATCTCAGAAAGTTATGCACAGTTGCATAACATTTCTTTTTGTGATATGCCTACTCCTTTAGTAGTTCAGACTCCTAGTTCAAAATGGCAAACTTCTAGAGTGAGCCATGACAATGAGATTCTTGTGGATAGGCTAGTCTTCCTAGCATCCTTGATAGCACTCAAGTCTTCGGACATCAATATCATCTTAGGTATGGACTGGATGAAAGCCCACTATGCTAAGATTGATACTCATACTAGGAATGTTCAACTTACACATCCCTCGGGTGAGATAGTTAATGTCTCCACTCGAGTAGCCAAGCGCCAACTCTATTCCCTCAATGCTAGCCCTCTTCTAGAACTAGAAGATATTCCGGTAGTCTGTGGCTTTCCGGATGACTTTCCAAAAGAACTGCCAGGAATTCCACTTGTCAGAGATGTTGAGTTTGTGATAGAACTCATCCCAGGGACTGTCCCAATAGCCAGAAGACCCTATAAGATGGCACACTTAGAACTAGCCGAACTTAAGATTCAACTCGATGAGGCTTTGAAGAAAGGTTTCATCCGTCCTAGTTCTTCTCCCTAGGCTTGCCGTGTCCTCTTCGTTAAGAAGAAGGATGGATCAGATCGGATGGTTGTGGATTATCAGCCAGTAAATCTGGTCACCATAAAGAACAAGTATCCGCTCCCCAGGATCAACGACTTGTATGATCAACTTGTTGGATCCTCTGTCTTTTCCAAAATGGATTTGAGGTTGGGATACCATCATATCAGAATTAGAAACGGGGACATTCCAAAAACGGCTTTTGTTACTCGTTATGGCCAATACGAGTACACCATCATGTCCTTCGGTTTAACCAATGCCCCAGCCACCTTCTCTCGCTTGATGAATTCGATCTTGATGGAGTATTTGGATAAATTCGTCATGGTTTACCTCGACGATATACTCATCTACTCGAAGAATGAACAGGAACATGCCGAGCATCTAAGGCTAGTGTTGATGAAACATCGAGACCATCGTCTGCATGCCAAATCCCCCAAGTGTGAATTTTCTTTGCCAGAAGTGACCTAGCTAGGCCACGTGATCTCTGGCAAAGGTATTGCTGCCAATCCCGAGAGAGTTCAGGCCGTCCTTGATTGGACTCAACCTGAATCAGTTAAGCAAGTTTGAAGTTTCCTTGGCTTAGCGAGCTATTGCCGCCACTTTGTCAAAAATTTCTCCAAGGTTGCGAAACCTCTGACTGAACTCCTCAAAAAGATAAAAACTTCAAGTGGACTCCACAATGCGAGCATAGTTTTCAGGAGTTGAAAAGACGCCTGACCTCTGCTCCCGTTCTGGTGCCACCAGAGTTCTCTAAGGACTTTGTTACCTATTGCGACGCCTCGCGGCAAAGATTAGGTTACATTCTCATGCAAGATCATCATGTAATTAAATATGCATCTCGACAGTTGCATCCACATGTGGATAATTATCCAACATATGATCTTGAGCTTGCAGCTGTGGTCCATGCACTGAAAACTTGGCGACATTTCCTTCTGGGTAATCATTGCGAAATTTACACCGATCACCAAAGTTTGGAATATATTTTCACCTAGCCGTATTTGAATCTCAGGCGAAGACGGTGGGTTGAGTTGATTACAGATTACGACTTAGGGATAACTTACACCCCGGGGAAAGCCAATGTCATGGCTGATGCACTAAGTCATAAGTCTTATTGTAACAACCTGATGTTGCAACAAGGTCAACCACTTCTCTATGAGGAATTTCGGAAGTTGAACCTCCACATTGTTCCTCAAGGATTCCTTTCCAACCTGGTGGCAAAACCTACTCTTACGGATCAAATCATAGAAGCCCAGAAGCATGATCCCGGGATATCTCAGATCAAGAAAAACATTAAGAAGTGTAATGTTAGATGCTTCTCGGAAGATGTTCGGGGTGTTGTCTTCTCTCAGAACTGCTTGGTGATCCCGAAGAAGCAACATCTATGAGGGTTGATCCTAAAGGAGGCTCATGATTATCCTCTCACAATTCATCCGGGTAGTACCAAGATGTATAAGGACCTACGCCAGATGTTCTGGTGGACTAGGAAGAAGACAGAAATTGCTCAGTTCGTTGCTAACTGCAACGTTTGTTGTTGCATTAAGGCAGAACATCAAAGGCCTGCTGGCACCCTTCAACCTTTAGCTATTCCTAAATGGAAATGGGATAAGGTCGGTATGGATTTCATTACCAGATTTCCTAGGACTAGGAGAGGGAATAATGCTATCTTTGTGGTCATAGACCGCCTTTCCAAAGTGGCTCATTTTCTTCCTGTTTGGGAGAGTATAACTGCTAGCCAGCTAGCGGAGTTATATGTTTCTCGAATAGTTTCTCTTCATGGTGTTCCATTGGAGATTAGCTCAGACCGCGAAAGTATCTTTACATCCCGATTCTAGGAAAGTTTTCAAACCGCTATGGGGACTCATCTATCCTTTAGCACTGCTTTCCACCCGCAATCAAGTGGTCAAATTGAGCGAGTCAATCAAATCCTCGAAGACATGCTCCGAGCTTGTGTTATATCCTTCGGCGTGAATTGGGAGAAATGTCTTCCATTTGCCGAATTTGCTTATAACAATAGTTATCAATCAAGCTTGGGCAAAGCCCCTTTTGAAGTTCTCTATGGACGAAGGTGTTGAACACCTCTTAATTGGTCAGAAACCGGAGAGAGGCAACTCTTTGGCCCGGATATGATCCAGGATGCAGAGGAGCAAGTTCGCATAATTCGTGAAAAGTTGAAAACAACACAATCTCGTCAAAAGAGCCAATATGATCATCATCATAAGGTTGTGACGCATGAAATTGACGAGAAGGCTTATCTTCCGGTTACACCTCTAAAGGGTACCCAGCGATTCAATATCAAGGGCAAGTTGGCTCCTCGTTACATTGGAACTTTTTGCATTCTTGCTGAACGAGGAGAGGTTGCCTACCAATTGGAACTTCCGCCGCATCTTTCCAACGTTCATGATGTCTTCTACGTCTCGCAACTCAGGCGTTGCTTCTCGGACCCTGTCCGTGAAGTAGACCATGAAGCGCTTGATCTCCAAGATAACCTTACATATCGAGAATACCCTGTTCGTATTCTTGATCAAGATGAGCGTACCACTTGGCGTCGGAACATCAAGTTTCTGAAGGTTCAGTGGTCACACCATTCTGAAAAGGAGGCCACATGGGAAAGAGAAGATCATCTTCGCCTAGAGTACCCCGCGCTCTTCCCGATGACTTCAAAATCTCGGGACAAGATTCTTTTGAGTGGGGGTGAGTTTTCACATCCCTAGCTAGCCTTGTTAGGACAACATGTGTGTGCATCATATTTCAATTTTTGAATCAACTTGAAATGGGGATCAAAAGAACCTAATGATTGTGAAAAATCAACAAATCCAAAATGCCCATCTAAAATGTCCCCTATGTCTGATAAATGTGGACATGATTATACAAGGGGTCATTTAAAATGTTTGGATATTTATTACTTAGCAATTGTGCCTGAAAATAAAATAAAACTAATGCTAGAAGAATAGGAAACAAATAAAAAAGGGGAAAAGAAGAAAACCCACCTGGGCCTTAGTTGTGAAGAAGAGGCCCAGCCCATGGGGGGACAGTAGCATCTTCTTACTCCTACCAGGAGGAGAAGCACCTGCGTGCCTCCACTGCAGCCGGCCGTGGCCACGTGCCCGACCACCTCCTCCCTGCCTGCTTGCTGCTGGCCTCGCCTAGGCGTGCCACGGCGCTCCCGCCGCTCACTCCCCCTCATTCCCCTCCCTCTCCCCTACGCTTTCCCCTCTCCTCTGCTCTCTCCTTGCTGGAGTGAAGCCGCCGTCAATTCGCCGTCCTCCGCGCATCCCCGACCATGCTACGGTGCTAGAAGCCCCTCCTGTGAGGCCCCGGTTCCTGTCCCCCTAGCCCCGTCGCCGTTCTCCTCCTCTAGCCCCGCCAGTCGCCGGAACAGAGAGGAGCTCACCATCGGCCATGGTGTAGCCATGGCCACAGCGGCCACAGCTCGCGCTTGACCACGGGCTCGTGCTCAGGGCGCTCTCAGGAGCACATAGCCGCCCCTAGCTCCTCCTCACGCAGCCTGTAGCGCCGCTACCGCTTTCATCCGAGCTCCTGCCGCCCCTTTCCTCCCCGCGTGTCCCACGCGATGCGGGCGAGCTCAGGCTACGCCCCAGTGGTCTTAGCCTCCGCCGTCAGTTTGGTCGCTGTCGGCCAAGCTGCGGCGGGGCCGACATGGTCGGCTGGTTATTGCTAACCAGCCTAGCTAATTAAGCCATTCGCCGCTAATAGCGGGCCCCGTAGAGGGTCAAACCTCTGGTCAGCACGGGGAATTAGCCGCTGATGCTGACACGAGGGCCCCACCCTGTGAGGTTTGACCTGGCCGGGTCTATTGACCTGCTGACATCACAATGACGTCAGGCTGATGCATTAACAGAATTTATAGGATCAAAGACAAATCAGCAAATTCCAGAAAATGTTTAAAACTTCTAAAGTTCATATAAATTAATCTGTACATCAGATGAAAATAATTTATCTATGAAAGTTTATCAGAAAAATCCAATGAATCCAATGGTGCTGTTATCATGCATGTTAGAGCAACCTATGTAGTTGAACATTGACATTTAGTAATAGGTCGATATATGGAATATAAAATGGAGAATGACTTTGAACCTATATTGAAATCCACTCCATCCAACTCGAATAATAGTTGAATTAGCTCTTCCATTCATGTTTCCATGTCATGATCATGCATCATATTGTTGCACTTGTCGTGTATTGATTGCTATTCATCTGCATTGTTGTAGGCCCTGCTTCTGAGGATACCTCCAAGTATTCCAACAAAGCAGAAAACCTTCCCGCTACCCAGCAAGGCAAGCAACCCCTTTGATCATTCCGATAACATCCCACTCTCTCGCTCCTGCTCTTATTTATTGCATTAGGACAAACGTTCACTTGTCTGTCATACACGGTACATGAATCCATTCCTTTGCATGACCTGTCATTGTCACAGTAAATAGCTAAACCTTGCAACCTAGCATACCTGGTAGATGCTTGTGCCATGATGTGCTTTGTTTACATTTCTTGCTATGCTTGCTATGCTTAGAGTTGTGTTAGGTCTGATTCATCTGGGTGATGGACTGGAGTGAAACAATGTTGTCTGATGTGATAAGCTTATGATGAACCTGATTCGGTAAAGGTAGCGATGAGAGGCTATGTAGGAGTACATAGAGGGTTGTCTCATTGGGACCGTTCTTAGGAACTGAGTTCCATGTTTGTGATCCAAGACTAGTTACTACCACACATTGGGTTCCGGTAACTCGACCCCTCTTGACTCATCAATCGCTAAATCCTTGGTTAGGAGTTGCAAGTAGTTTCTAGTGTTTATAGCATGCTGGAGGCCGTGCATAGTGCTGACGCAGTAGGGGTGGGTTACGACGCAGTATGCCCTGTGGCGGGCTGTATATAGTCACGCCATGTGCCTTTTTACCCTTTCAACTGTCTGTACTCAGACAGCTTTATGCTTCCGCTTGGATTGTATGAGCTTGCTTGTATGACTTGAGTGTCGGGTCATGTGACCCCTACCTGTAAGAACATATTAGGTAAGGGTCGTGTGAGCCTCTTAAATAAAAGTCGTGTTGATGTATGTTTATGTCGTGATGCCATAGTTGTATCTATGCATATCGGGCATGTCGTACGTACGTGTGACGTGCAACGGTATGTATGCGATCCGACACCTAGTTACGTGCCTTTAGTAGTACTCTTTATGGGAAACTACCCCTTTGTGCTTCCACCGAGCCTTGGTAGCTTGCTACTACTCCGAACACATTGATTGACCGACATGTATCTTTCTTTGCTGATGTGTCTATCCCTTCGGGGAAATTTCTCATAGTGTAATGGAGTCCCTGTAGCCTGTTACGACTCGTCCATGTGCAGTGATGACATTTATTTCCGATGGCGTAATGGAGTCCTTGTAGCTTGCTATGACTCGTCTACACACGCTTGAGGCCGACACCTGCATTGCTGGGTTACGTATGCCTGTTTCCGTACGGATCTGCCACTTGGGTTCTATGACTAGTCATGTCGGCCCAGGTTCTCTGTCGTTTTATTGCTAGCAACATGTGCACATACGTGATCCAAAAGACGCAAATGGTTCCGGCTAAGGTAAGGCTGCAACTGTGGAGTTTACCATGCGTGAGGCCGCAAAGTGATGTGATATTTACAGTCTGGATTCATATGACTTAGGATTGGGGTCTCGACATAATTCTACTCCTCTTCTCTTTTTCACTCAAATTTTTTTAGGATCACGCGGGTATTGTCGGGATCGTTTCAATATCTTTGTGACGAGAACATTGTTCTTGGTGCCTCCTGACATTTAGGGGTTGTGGCAGTGGCCCGGGGAGTTGAGCGCCGAGGTGTTATCGTCACATTTGTATCGTTGCATTTCTTGAATACTAGAGGTTGCCAACATCGAAAACACTTCTATACTCTTTGTGGTGAGAGTACTTGGTGCCACCCAGTATTGGGAGTGCGATCAGTTGTATTGCCACATCTAGTATATCATATGTTTTTCGAAGGTCTGAGTTCTTGAATCTTTGGTTATGTGTTGACGGATGGAAACAGTTGGAGTGTAGGGCTTGTTAGTTGTGTGAGATCTTTTCCTCCCTGTATCACCAACACCCGATTGCATAACCAAAGATTTCGAAAGTTCTTAGGTGGGAATATAGGTAGTTACCTATGCTATCGTCCAACACATCATGATGTGAGGTTAGGGTTCGACATCTAGTGGTTTGTTCGTTGATGGTCTTTTTTACAAAGGGCAGTCTCGGTATGCTTTGTCAAGCCTTGTAGTTCACTACGCCTAGGGAGCATATATGAGCATCATTTCAATATGACAATCCAATGTACGATCTGGCCCGTGAGAATTTTACCACAAAAATATCAGACGGAATCTCTATTATGTATTTGTTTCCGGCTTGTTTCATAAGCCTCATCCTTTGATTTGTTTTTCAATATGGTATTTGAGTTGCTTCGATGTGAAGTGGTGATTTCATATTTCGTATGATGCTTTCTCATATTCTGTGGGAATGCTAATTATTTTTCTCAATCAATTGTCATATAAATTATTTTCTTCCGGTGCGCTCCTCTTCAAGATATTCAATCATCTCCATTATTTGCAAGATCAATCCTCATGTTTCTTTCCGGAGTTCTTTTCATTGGTCCTAAATTGACTTTGTTTTCCCCCACCCTCAAGCCCTTTTTCTTCAATGATTAAATTATCATCCAAATGCCTTTATTTTCATCGATGCTTCCGCTATCTTTTCTTTTGTATCGTATCTAGTGATTCCTTGTGAAGATCCTCTAGTGATTCGAATTCGTCATTTATTTATTCTTGTTTTCCTTCCCAGCGCATTCAATTCAAGATCTTAGTGTTCTTTGTATCCTTTTCAATCACTAAATGCTTCTCCATGTAGGAAATTATGTCCAAGTATCTCTTGTTTTCGTCTCTCTCTATTCTATCCAGAGTGTTGAAGATATCTCAGAAGACTTTCATATCCTCTTAAATTATTTCGAGGTTCTCACCTCATCAAGTTCTTAATTTTTCTGGTGCAATATCTATTTCTAAGCAATTTTTTCAATGGTGGTCTCGGTTCAGTGGGACCATAACCCACAGCTTTTCCCCAGGATCTTACCTGGCTCTTCTGATCTTTCGAGAGATCTCAAGTTCTTTTCAATATGACGCAAGAATGATTTTCATAAGTCGTATTTCTTCTCCATGATCGCATCTAAATTTGTTTCATTGTTGGCTTAACCTTTCGTTATTCATTCTTCCAGAGTGTGTCAGTAATTCTTGGTGGTGTTCTCATCATCATTCTCATCATTGATGTCCGAAGAACTGTTCCTCTTAAATCTTATTCCATTCTCCTAGAGTCATGGTTTCAGCTTGTTTTTATCCTCCCAAATTCTTTTCAATCATGAGTAATTCTTTCCATATCTATCTGGTGTGTTCAGAGTTGTTTTCATTTCCCAATCATCTGAAGGCCAACATTTTAGAAGATTTCTACCTTCTCAGCTTTCAGCTTTCATTCTCAAATTCTTCTCAATTGTTATCTTCATCCATTTCAAATTCCTACCGGTGTCTTGTTCAAGAGTTCTTAAAGTTCATGGTATTCTCTCTTAAATCTTGCAAGAAGAATAAGTATTATGCCAAATCCATTGCTTGTGATCAATTTAAGTCGATGAAGGATAATCATAACATAATTCTTATTCTAGTTTCATCAATGTGCTTTCAATCCTTCTTCCATAGTGTTCTTAGCATCAAATTCTTGGTTATAAGTTGTCCCTCTTTTCTTTTCGGAGTTCCAAGTTTTTCTCAAGCATCTCTCCGCACAGCTTCATCTAAATCTTTGCAACATCATAATCTATTCATTTCAACCTCATTCTTTTGATCGTCCTTTCATCCCGATGTTCCCTCAAGAGGTCCTTCATGCTGGTTTGTAAAGATGTAATTCTTTCCCAAAGTGTTTTATAATATTCTTGTCGGGGTAGCTCAAGTATTCTTTCTCTTGCATTTCAAAATGCAATTCTTTCTCCTTTTATCTTTTGAGATAGTATTGTAGCATTCTTCATTTATGTGGGTCTCGAAGGAAATTTGTCAAGAATGAGATATTTAAACCCATCATTCCTTTCTCGGAGTTATCTTGGATTGGATCTCACCTAAGGAATTTCTTAACGATTGTTGCTATCATGGTGGTACAAGTGATTCAAGTGTCTCCTCTACTCTTAGTGAAAGAAGTTTTGCATATCTTGTTGCTCTCAAGCAATCAATTGTTTCTGTTTGGAAGGTTGTCACCTCATAATTTTGAGATGTTTTCCATAAGCCCATAACGAGCTATTCTTTTAGTTGTTGATTCTCCATCAACTCCGTACAACCATGCTTTTCAAAATCAATGGTGGTAGAAGTTGTCATTTTCTTCTCCATTTTTTCTTCTTCCAATGGTATAGCTACTATTCTTTTTTCTGGAGGAATTGTGATTTTGCTCTCTTCGACCATCATCTTGTTTTATCAAACATCTTGTTCTTTCCTTCCTTGTCCATTTAACTGGAATGTTGTGACCTGTTTTCAAGTTCTCTCAATCTTATCAAATTTTGCCTCTCTATTCTACCGAAGAGCTAAAGAAATTTCTTTTGAATTCTTGCTTATTTCATCATTCTTCTTCTCTTGCAATCCTTCAAATTCATGTGGTTTCACTCATTGGTCAAATAAGCAACTAAATTTTACCTCTTCCTCTTGCTCTGTCTCTTCCCCTTCTCATCCTAAGATCTCGGGACGAGATCTCTTATTAGTGGTGGAGAGTTGTAACAGCCCGAGACCGACGCTCCAGAATATTCCCGTTATTTTTTTCATTATCGTTGTGTGTTTTATTTGGTTGAGGCTTTTATCTCTGCATCATTCGCATTGCATCATTTCATCATGCCATCATGTCATTATATTTTTTCCCAACTCAATAAATAAATTGCATGGATCTTTGATCCATTTAAATCGAGGGAAACTCGCATGGTGATTTCTCTTTATAACTTACAAAATATCCTCCCAATATTATTAGGGAGCTATAATTAATATTCTGTTCTTTTGGTAACCAACCAACACACTTGAAATTTAAATCCCATGCTTTCCTACTTGAAGTTTGGTCTTCGAATTTGCGGTAATACTTTCATTTGTTTCCCAAGCTCCATCAAACTCGCATGATTTTGGACACTCCTGAACCATAGTCATAGTTCAAACCATTTGAATTAAATTCAAATGGCGTTGCATTTAAATCTCTTATTCATGCAACCTCCATTTTACTTGGGTCAAGCTCATTTTTGTGAGTCCAAAAAAATTATCCCCATGCCTAAATTCTATCCCTAACCCTTTCTTTCTTCTCCTTTACAGCTTTTGATCTTTTCCCATGTTTTGAGATATGTGAGACAGAGAGAGAGAAGGGCCCAGCCGCTAGGCTGGTATCCCAGCCGGCCCAAGGCCCAACCGCCACGCTAACCCTAGCCAGCGCCGACTCGCACGCTCTCCCCTCGATCCTCTCCCTCTCGTCCCAACACCACCGCCACCACACAGAAACACACACGCACTCGCATGCCCAATGCCACACACGCTCCCCTGTACCAGAGGCCTCGTCCTCCGATCTTCATCATCAGCCCACGCAGCCTCGTTGGCCGGAGACCACACGTCGCCTCATCGCTGGCCCTTGCTCGACCTCGTCGTGTCTGAACCTAGGTTGCCACCTGTGAGCACTCTTCACCCCGATCTCCATGGTCAGCCAAGTCCCCCGTCGCCTTCACACGCATCCTGCGTCCTTGGCGCCGCCTCCTCGAGGACCTGCTATTGCAGCTGTCCTTTGCTGCTCCTCCACCTAGCGCGTCACTCGCCATGGCACCGTTCCTGCTATTGTGTCGCCGCTCTTCTGCACCCCCTCGCCTCCCTCCATCCTCATGCCTTCACATGGCATAGCGCCGCCACCTCTCGTTCGTTATCTCGTTGGCTGCCGTCGCCTCCAATGACCCCGGATGCTCCGCCTCCTACCACCTCCATCCCCAAGTGACTCCACCTTGTCTGCTTGATATCCATGGCCAGGAGGCCGATGCTGCACCATGTGCCGCCCCATGTGTTGCCCTGTCAAAAGTGATGTTGTCGCTGCTTGCTGCTCCTGCGTGTGATATTTGTTCCGGCATATCCATTATGGGTCGACCCGCCTCTAGCCACATGCACCCGGACTTGTGAATTGTTGACTTCGGTTACGATCGGTTCAAATTTTGCCCATTCGACCAGTTTATGCGAAGACACCTAAGTCGGTCTCAGTTTTCACCTAGTCTACCTCATGTTGATGCGAGAAAAACTATTGTCACCTTGGATCCAACAAGATCGTCAAGTGAACGACTACTTCCTCTACGACACGAGTACCACTACCTCCACGACATCCTTGACGACATCGAACATCTACAGAGTGTGTACGACTACCATCGCAAAAGGCCCATGTACAACTACTTCGTCCGCCCCGAAACGCACGCTTCAAAGGTATAACCGATGAGTCGACCGCCGATGAGACGAATGCATGTGTATATGAGATGGTTGGACTTATATGATGTATGCACTGTATAGGATGCACGAGTACCTCTTGGTTGTGCCACCCATGCATGGGAACCCGGAAACCGGGATCACCCCACCATCTTTGCATGACACTCACACAACCACACTTTGTTTTGCACCAGTATCTGAATGAGTTGCCAGAAACAGAACGTTGCGGTAGCATCATTTTCGTTTTCATTGCCATGGCACCCCCTTCCTTCTGCCATGATGACAAATGCCCCATATCAGATTATATGCCTAAGTTTTCAGAAAATTGCATCTAATTCAAATGTGTCATCCTCATGCAAGGTTAAAACATTTGAAATATTGTGTGCATTAAAAACTTGCCTAATGACTTTCTAAACGATTTATTTCATAACTAATTAACCGTAGCTCCGATTGTAATGTTCCACATATGTAACTTGCCTAGAAAAACATGAACAATCACATGGTTGTCACACCCAAGATGCGATCCTATCCTTATTTTGAAACGAGGGCCTCGGCAGGGATAGAAGCGCATCTCGTCGTGTTCCAAGAATGGATATCATTACAAGTACATGTATAGAAGAGATAAGTATATGTAATTGTCTTACACTCGCCACAAGCTACAACAAGTTCACATCAATACAACAACATACTCAAACATCATACAGAAGAGCAGGGTCCGACTACGGACGAAAACAAATGACAAAATGACATCCATCCTTGGTATCCCAGGTTGCCACCTGGAACCCATCCTAGATTGATGAAGAAGAAGCAGAACTCCAAATCAAAACAAACATCACGCTCACATTCAATCATCGCATTACGTGTACCTACAACTGTTGTTGTAGTAATCTGTGAGCCACAAGGACTCAGCAATCTCATTTCCAAGGGTATCAAGACTATTAAAGCTTAATGAGTGAGGTATGGTTAAGTGGTGAGGCTGCAGCATGCGACTAAGCATTTATGAGTGAATAACTTATGAATACAGAAAGTAAAGTATGGTGGTCTACGCATAACAGACGTGAACTAGTAATGATCACTAAGTGATCCTGAACACCTACTTACGTCAATCATAACCCCACCATGTTCTCTCTCGGATAAGGACTCACGAGAAGAGACAATCACGATTACGCACACAGTTGGTGTATTTTATTTGAGTTTACTTCAAGTTTGCTATGACCGGGTGTTAAACAAAGTATCCAAGTTTGGCACATAACCATGGGCATGACTTCTGAAAGATTTAACCCTGCAAGGGTGCTCCAACTCATCCATCACAAATTAATCACACGCCACGGGAATAACCTCGACGAGGGATCTCGTGATCATCCTAGGCAATTCCAAACGAATTCTGACACCTCGAGATAACCTAAAGAAGATCAGAGTTCCTCCGCCCCACGTGTCGACGAACCCGATAAGAGCCGCGTATCTCGTTCTCAGGACACGACCGGATGAACAGTACGTACGGCGACCTGATAGAAATCCCTCGAGTTGCCCCGAGGTGGCCACACAAGTGACTCTGTTTTTTACCAACACTCATGAGGAGCACTAGCCCGGGTTGTTGATTAATCCATGGGGTGATCATGCCCTATGTAAATTTAAGTTGTTATTAATAAAATCGTACCAATTTTGGGCCTTGCCAGACAAGCTTTATCCTAAAACGAAGATCAAGGGGGTCCCCATAAAACCCCCGAGCATGTTAGGTGCGCTCAATTATGGAATATAACACCGGTTCACAAGTAACTAGGGCGGCAAGACTAGATCAAAACACCGAGCAGAAGGCCAAGCCTTCCACCCTTTACCAAGTGTATAAGTGCATTAAATTGAATAGCAATAATATTGTGATAACAAAAGAATGTCCATGTTGTCACATGGAAGCAATTGCACCTGCAGCTATAAATGCTATAAGAAGGGCTAAGCAAGCGGTAACGTGGCCAAACAAAGGTTTGCTAGGAAGGTGGAGTGTTAGAGGCTTTTCATGGCAATATTGGCAGGCTTGACAAACAAGTGGTAGGTGGCGAGTCATAACGATAAAAGAGGGACAACTAGCATAGCAATGATAGTACTGGTTTCCAGGGAAATGTGTCATCTTGCCTGAGATCCCGCTTGGATGAAGAACGAGTCCATGAAGAAGACATGCCAACGTAGTCAAATGAATCCTCACACTCCGAACGCTTACGGAACTCTATCGAGAAGAAGCAAACCGGAAACAACAATCAACACATGATGCACCACAACATATGCATGACATTATGCGCAAACAAATATGATGCATGTCTAGTTTAATATGCAACGCATGGCATGGCATGGCAAGCACAACAAATAACTACTACATATTAAGTGAAGTTCAATATATAACGAGTTGCATATTGATGAAACTCCATGTTCGAATTATTTAGTTCCCTCCCGTATAGGTACTCGTCAATATTAAATGTTGGTTAACATGGCAAACGGTGAAGCATGAACAACCACAACATCTAGGCATTTTAAATGAGGTTGGAAGCAATATATAGCATTTCCAAAACATCCCCCTAAGCATAATATGAATTTGGTCCGGATCTGTACTAACCATATTTTAGAGTTGTTAAACATCAAAATAAATGTCACCATGAGATTCTACACATTTTTCTAGCCAAGTTACAGATGTGGACCATTTTTAACGGAGCTACCATTCAATAGTTATTAAATACTTCATATCAGCATGGCAATTACACAAATTGCATGAAAACAGCAAGTTAAACATTTTTATCACATGTGAAAGTTATATATTGTGAATCTCCATAAAATTCTAGTCACTTTGCATATATTAAGTTTTCTCATATGATGCACGATTATGAAGTTATTATATACATGATGTTTAGGTTTTTTTTCTACAAGACAGTAATTCTCAGATAAATAGAGAAATTCCCAGACATGGAAAAAAACTATACGGGCCGAATCTAACTCTAGCCCAACAGCAGCAATGGGCGACGAGTATCTAAAAGGTGCACATGGCGGAAGTTAGATGGGGGCTGCTCACCTCGTGGCCTTTTGGGCCGGTCGGCACAGCGGCCCACGAGAGGACGGCGGCTGGGCCTGGGCGCGGCCTAGAGCGGTGCGGCAGCGGTCAACACCCTACGAGGGCTTCATTGTCCCGCACGAAGCAGTGGAGGAGGCAGCGCTGGGTAACTCCGGCGACGGTGCGGCAGCCTAGAGGCAAGGACGAGGCAGGGCGAGGCTGGATCCGCGATGGGGAGCCCCGAATCCGTCTGTTCCCGGCGGTTACAAGGCACGACGGCGAGCATTGGAGGGCTTCCATGGCGGCGGCGACTGCACAATTGAGGGAGAGAGAGGGAGTTAGCGTGGGGAGAGATAGAAGACAAGGAAGCTGAGGGTGACCGGCTGCGGGGCACCGGCGGTAGTTCTGGCCTGGCGGTGGGACGGCCTAGATGCCGGCGACGACGGCTCTGGCGGGGTTGGCGCGGGCGAGGGAGGAGGCTGGCGGATGGAGCAAGCTCGGGCCCCTGAGGCTCGGGGGTGGCGCTGGTTCGGGCCTAGATGGGCTTGGGTGGTCCATGTGATGGCCTTCGCAGGCGTTGCGCGGTGGAGGGAGGAAGCTGGCAGCTAGGTGGCGGCTGAGGGGACCACCTCCCTAGAATTTAGGGATTAGATCTAGGTGGGTCTATATATAACATTTAGGGCTAGGGTTAGCAGTTTTTGTCCATTTTCGGACCTTCGAATCTCGATCCAACGGTCCGAAAGTGGAGGGGGAGCTAGGTGGGCTGCGGTGGCTTTGTAGATGGGCTAGGGGGAGATGAGAGGGAGGTTTGCGGCCCGTGACACGAGGTTTTTAAAACACCATAAATGTCCGACGAATAACCGATGACCGCAATGCTCTGGTTGACCGACGGGGTATCAAACAAACTCGGACTACGACGAAATTTGGGAGGCGGCCTGCCTACACTATAATAAGATTGCACACCAACTTTCAACCCAATTCAGATTTAAAAGGCACTTTTAAAAACAATATTTTCAATGCCATAGCCGCGTGCATGTGTGGTTGGTCTCGAAACAGGCAACGGCAAGAACGGAGAGAACCGACAACTACCAACGGATGCAAGTTTTTGAAAACGAGTGATGATGCCATGCAGATGATGCGAATGATGCAAGGATGAATGCGACAACCAAACGAATCACACGACGACAATGAAAAAGAGGGCAATCTTCTGGAGCGTCGGTCCCTGGCTGTTACAACTCTCCTCCACTACACGAGGATCTCGTCCCGATATCTAGAATGAGAAGGGAAAGAGAAAGAGCAAGAGGTAAAACTTAGTTGCTTCTTTGACAAACGAGTGAAACCAATGAAACATGAAGGTTTCAACGATATGAAGAATGACATGAGGAACAAGCAAGAATTCAAAAGAAATTTCGGCAGCACTTCGGTAGGATAGAGGGACAAAGTTGATAAGATAGAAAGAAATTGAAAGAGAGACACCAAACTTTGGTTGGATTAGAATCAAAACTTCATGAGACGAAAGGATCATGAAAAGATTTCACAGCACTTCGGTAAATCGACAAGCAAGGGTAGAACATGATCTTAATCAAACTAGATGTGAGTTGAAAAGAGCAACACCACCATGCCTCCAAAACAAAGAATAGAAGTTAGATCTTTGGAGAGAAGAGAAAGGAGAAGAAAATGACACTTCTACCACCATTGACTTTCAAACCCTTGGTTGAATGGAGTTGATGGAGAATCAACAACGAAAAGAATAGCTTGTTATGGGCTTATGAAAAACAACTCAAACTTATGAGGTGACAACCTGCCACAACGGGAACAATTGTTTACTTGAGGGCAACAAGATATGCAAAACTTCTTTCACCAAGAGGTGGAGGAGACACTTGAATCATTTATAACACCATGATAGCAACAATCCTTAAGAAATGCCTTATGTGAAATCCAATCCAAGATAACTCCAAGAAAGGAATGATGGGTTTACTTCTCTTAGTCTTGACAATTTTCCTTCGAGACTCCTCATAATCAAGAATTTAATTATACCATCTCAAAAGACAATGGAGAAGGAATTGAACTTAGACATCCAAGATAAAGAACACTTGAGGACCTCCAATAAGAATCTTGAAGAGCACTTGTAGAAGAATTACGTCCTTAACAAACCACCATGAAGAAGCATCGGGATGAACTCCAGAATGAAAGGATGAAGCTTGACATTGAAGGTTGCGAAACGATAAGATTGATGCATTGCTATGATTTAGATGAAGCTTAGCGACAAGATACTTGAGAAAACTAGGAACTCTAGAAAAGGAAACATGAAACTTAAAATCGATAATTGATATCATGCACATCTCCGGAAGAGGGATTGAAATCACCTTGACCAACAAGAATAAGAATTATGTTATGCTTATCCTTCATCAAGTTGAATTGATGACAAGCAACGGATTTCACACACCACTTATTCTTCTTGAAAAGAATTGAAGAGAGAGAGATAGATCACAAATTTGAATAAGTCTTGAATGAGAACACCGATAAGAATTAGAAACTCAAGAGGATAATAAAAATGAATTTTATAACATGAGAACGAAGAGAGCATGATTCACCTAATAGAAAACTTGAACAAAGCACCGAAATAATTGAGATACGAGCGAAGGAACAACACTTCGGGGGATCGAGAAATCTGAGAACGAAGAAATCTTTTGGAATTATGGCCTTCGGGAGGATCGAGAAACAAGAACAACACTCAATGCTCCGGATAGATATGTGAGAAATTTCTCATGAGCGGAAACAATTTCAGATGATAGCAACAACTTGAAAGCATGAATCTTTGGAAGAACGAACAACAATTTAAGATAAACTCTACTTCGGTCTTCAAGCAGAGAATGATGACGAGAAACAACACCATGAATTACTAAAATACTCCGGAATAATGAATTGAGAAAGGTCGAGCCAACAATGAAAATGATTTAGAAAGGTTGAGTCATATTTGAAGATAACTTGAGAACATCTTCGGAAAGATTAGAAGAGCCAGGTAAGATCCTTGGAAAAACCTGTGGGTTATGGGCCCACTGAAAAGAAACCACCATTGAAACAATTGATTAAAAGAGAGAATGCACCGGTACAAATGAAAAACTTGATGAGGTGAGAACCTCAAAATAATGTGGAAGGATTGAAAGAAAACATGAATCTTCTGAGATATCTTCAGCACTCTGGATAGAACACAAAGAGTAATAAACAAGAGAGGCTTGGATAAGAATTTCCGACATGGGGAAGTATTAGAGAATGAAAAGGATATGATGAGCATCAAAGCTTGAATTAAATGTGCTGGGAATAATAATAACAAGAACAAGGAATTTGAGGATATATCTTGAAATTGAAACTCCTGAGAATATCCACAAGGAATCACCAGATACAATACAAAATAAATGATAGGGGAAGCATTCAACAATTGAAAAGGATATGAAGAACACCGAGATCTTGAATTTAATGTGTCGGGAGGAAAACAAGAATAAGGAAATGATGAATTCAAATCACTTGAGGATCTTCAGAATGAATCACCAGATACGAAACAAAAGAAAAGATGGCGGAAGCATCGATGAAAATAAAGGCATTTGGATGAGAATCTAATCATTAAAGAAAAAGGGCGGGAGGGTGGGGAAAACAAAGAAAACATGGAAGAGATGAGCCAACTCCGGAAAGAAATATGAGGATTGATCTTGCAAATATTGAAGAGGATAGAATTCACTAGAAGAGAGCACACCGGATGAAAAGAATTGATATGAAAAATCCGGTTGATCCAAAGGATTAGTCTCATGGAAATATGCGAACACCATTTAGGAAAGATATGAAATTACCACTTGACATCAAAGCAACTCGAATTACCATATTCAGAAGAAAACAAAGGATGAGGCTTATGGAACAAGCCAGAACAAATGCATAACATAGATTTCGCTTGATATTTTCATGGTAAGGTTCGCATGGGCTCGATCGTACATTGGATTGTCATATTGAAATGACGCTCGAATATGCTCCCTAGGCATAGCGAACTACAAGGCTTGACGAAGCATAAATCAAGACTGTCCTCTATAAGAAAGACCATGAACAAACGAATCTACTAGATGTCAAACCCCAACCTCACATCATGATCTGTTGGAAGATAACCTAGGTAACTACTTGAATTCCCACCTAAGAACTTCCTATAACTTTCTTGGTTATGCAATCTGGTGTTGGGGATCCAAAGAGGAAATATCTCACACAACTAAAAAATCCTACACCCCAACTGTATCCTTCCTTCAACATATAACCAAAGGCTTCGCAAGTCTAGCTAACTCGGATCCTCGAAAGCACAACGATACTAACCACGGTGGTACCCCAGATGACTCCCCATTACGGGGTGACTCCGACCTTATCTCACCATGACAAGTATTGAAGCAACTCCGAACACCCTCCGCCCCGAGATACTAAGGAAGCTACATGATAATGATGTGCCAAGAATTCCTTGGAGCTCAGCTCCCCGAATGAAATCAAGTCAGACAGGAAGCACCGAGACAGAACTCCGTCACATCGGTATCATCTAGTTTCCAAAATATCCGCATGATCCTAAAAAATTTGAGTGAGAAGAGGGTAGAATGAAAATTCCTAAGTCCTAATTCCTCACTAGAGCATAGAAGAGAAGTAAAAAGAATCCTACTATCCGATATAACTAGACTCAAAATAGTTTTTCTTGAGACTTGACTCGGCCAAGTTCGATCAATCAAGGGGATCCTAGGTCGAACCAGGCTCTGATACCAACTTGTCACGCCCAAGATGTGATCATATCCTTATTTTGACACGCGGGCCTCGACAGGGATAGAAGCGCATTTCATCGTGTTGCAATAATGGATATCATTACAAGTACATGAACAAAAGAGATGAGCATATGGAATTGGCTTACACTCGCCAAAAGCTACAACAAGTTCACATCAATACAACAACATACTCAAACATCATACAAAAGAGCAGGGTCCGACTATGGACAAAAACAAACGACAAAATGACATCCATCCTTGGTATCCCAGGTTGTCGCCTGGAACCCATCCTAGATTGATGAAGAAGAAGCAAAACTCCAAATAAAAACAAACATCACGCTCACATTCAATCATCGCACTACCTATACCTGCAACTGTTGTTGTAGTAATCTATGAGCCACAGGGACTCAGCAATCTCATTTCCAAGGGTATCAAGACTATTAAAGCTTAATGGGTGAGGTATGGTTAAGTGGTGAGGCTGCAGCAAGCGACTAAGCATTTATGAGTGGCTAACTTATGAATACAGAAAGTAATGTATGGTGGTCTACACATAACAGACGTGAACTAGTAATGATCACAAAGTGATCCTGAACAGCTACTTACGTCAATCATAACCCCACCGTGTTCTCTCTCGGATAAGGACTCACGAGAAGAGGCAGTCATGGATACGCACACAGTTGGTGTATTTTATTTGGGATTACTTCAAATTTGCTACGACCGAGTGTTAAACAAAGTATCCAAGTTTGCCACATAACCGCGGGCACCAATTTTCTAGAGGATTTAACCCTATAGGGGTGCTCCAACTCATCCATCACAAATTACCCACACGCCACAGGAATAACCTCGACCAGGGATGTCGTGATCATCCTAGGCAATTCCAAAGGAATTACGACACCTCGAGATAGCCCAAAGAAGATCAGAGTTCTTCACGCAAGACATTCGAGAAAGGTAAAACCAGTCCAACAAGATGAACATGATAAGAGCCACATATCTCTTTCTCAGGACATGACTAGATGAACACTACGTACGGGGACCTGATAGAAATCCCTCGAGTTGCCCCGAGGTGGACCCACAAGTGGCTCTATTTTGGACCAACATTCATGAGGAGCACTGGCCCGGGTTGTTGATTAATCCATGTGGTGATCATGCCCTATGAAAATTTTAGTTGTTATTAAGCAAATAGTACCAATGTTGGGCCTTGCCAGACAAGCTTTATCCTAAAATGAAGATCAAGGGGGCCCCATAACAACCGCGAGCATGTTAGGAGTGCTCAAGTATGGAACATAACACCGGTTCACAAGTAACTAGGACGACAAGAGTGGAACAAAACACCGAGCAAACGACCAAGCCTTCCACCCTTTACCAAGTGTATACGTGCATTAAATTGAGTAGCAATAATATTATGATAAAAAAGAATGTCCATGTTGTCACATGGAAGCAATTGCACCTGCAACTTGAAACGCTATAAGAAGGGCTGAGTAAGCGGTAACTTAGCCAAACAAAGGTTTGCTAGGAAGGTGGAGGGTTAGAGGCTTCTCATGGCAATGTTGGGAGCCTTGAAAAACAAGTGGTAGGTGGCAAGTCATAACGATAAAAGCAGGACAACTAGCATAGCAATGATAGTAGTGGTATCCAGGGAAATGTGTCATCCTGCCTGAGATCCCGCTTGGAAGAAGAACGAGTCCATGAATAAGATGTGCCAACGTAGTCGAACAAATCCTCACACTCCGAATGCTTTCGAAACACTATCGAGAAGAAGTAAACCGGAAGCAACAATCAAGACACGATGCACCACTACATATGCATGACATGATGTGCAAACAAATATGATGCATGTCCGGTTTAATATGCAACACATGGCATGGCATGGCAAGCACAACAAACAACTACTGCATATTAAGTGAAGTTCAATATGCAACGAGTTGCATATTGACGGAACTCCACATCTGAATTATTTAGTTCACTCCCGTTTAGGTACTCATCAATATTGTATGTTGGTTAACATGGCAAATGGTGAAGCATGAACAACCACAACATCTAGGCATTTTAAATGAGGCCGGAAGGAATATATATCATTTCCAAAACATCCCCATAAGCATAATATGAATTTGGTCCAGATCTGTACTAACCATATTTTACAGTTTTTAAACAGCAAAATAAATGTCACAATGAGCTTCTACACATTTTTCTAGCCAAGTTACATATGTGGAACATTTTCAACGGAGCTACGGTTCAAAAGTTATTAAATATTTCATATCAGCATGGCAATTACGCAAATTGCATGAAAACAGCAATTTAAACATTTTTATCACATGTGAAAGTCGGATATTGTGAATCTTAATACAATTCTAGTCACTTTCCATATATTAAATTTTGTCATATGATGCACGGTTATGAAGTTATTACATGCATGATGTTTAGGGGCTTTTCTGCAAAACAGTAATTCTCAGATAAATAGAGGAATTTGCAGACATGGAAAAAAACTATACGGGCCGAATCTGACTCTAGCCCAATAGCAGCAATGGGCGACGAGTATGTAAAAGGTGCACGGGGCGGAGTTAGACGGGGGCTGCTCACCTCGTGGCCTTTTAGTCCGGTTAGTGCAGCGGCCCATGAGAGGACGGCGGTTGGGCCTGGGCGCGGCCCAGAGCGGTGCGGCAGCAGTCAATGTCCAACGAGGGCTTTGTCCTCCCACACGAAGCAGAGGAGGAGGCGGCACTGGGCAACTCCGGCGATGATGCGGTGGCCTAGAGGCGAGGACGAGGTGGGGTGAGGCCGGATCCACGACGGGGAGCCCCGGATCCGTCTGTTCCTGGCGGTTACAAGGCGTGACGACGAGCTTCGGAGAGCATCCACGGCGACGGTGACTGCACAATCAAGGGAGAGAGAGGGAGTTAGCGTGGGGAGAGAGAGAAGAGAAGTAAGGAGAGGGCGACCGACAACGAGGCACCGGCGGCAGCTCGGGCCTGGTGGCGGGACGGCCCGGATGCCGGCGACGGTGGCTCTGGTGGTGTTGGCGCGGGCGAGGGAGGAGGCTGGTGGCTGGGGCAAGCTCGGGCGCCTAAGGCTTGGCGGCGGCACTGGTTCGGACCCAGATGGGCTCGGGCGGGCCGTGCGATGGGCTTGGCTGGCCCTGTGCGGTGGAGGGAGGAAGCTGACGGCTGTGTGGCGGCTGAGGGGACACCCTCCCTCGAATTTAGGGTTTAGGTGTAGGTGGGTCTATATATAGCATTTAGGGCTAGGGTTAGCAATTTTTGTCTGTTTTTGGACCTTCGGATCTCGATCCGACGGTCCAGAAGCGGAGGGGGGCTAGGTGGGTTGCGGTGGCTGTGTAGATGGGATAGGGGGAGATGAGAGGGAGGTCCCGTGGCACAAGGTTTTTAAAACACCGTAAACGGCCGATGAACAACCGATGACCACAGTGCTACGGTTGATCGACGGGGTATCAAATGAACTCAGACTGCGACGAAATTTGGCAGGCAGCCTACCTACACTATAATAAGACCACACACTAACTTTTAACCCAATCCGAGAATATTTTAAAGGCACTTTTAAAAACAATCTTTTCAATGCTACAGGCACGTGCGTGTGTTGTTGGTCTCAAAATAGGCAACGGCAAGAACGGAGAGAACCGACAACTACCGATAGATGCAAGTTTTCCAAAACAAGTGATAATGCCATGCAGATGATGCGAATGATGCAACGATGAATGCGACAACAAAACGAATCACATGACGACAATGGAAAAAGAGGGGAATCTTTTGGAGCGTCGGTCCTGGGCTGCTACAATGGTGCACTTTATTCTGTTGTTTAACAAATATAAAATATGGTTAGTTCAGCAATTTCGAAATTAACATATGGGATCATTTCGGAAATGCTATAAGTTGTTTCCGACCTCATTTAAGATTCCTAGGTAGTGTAGTTTACTTATGCTTCATAGTTGTCCAATCTGAACAACATTTAATGTTAACGAGTACCTAAACGGGAGTGAACCAAATAATTCGAATGTGGAGTTTCGTCAATATGCAACTCGTTTCATATTGAACTTCACTTAATGTGTAGTGTTTGTTGTGTGCTTTGCCATGCCTTGCATAAATCAATGGACATGCATCATATTGATTTGTGCATCATGTCATGCATATGTTGTGGTGTACCATGTGTTTATTGTTGTTTTCAGGTTGCTCCTCCTTGATAGAGTTTCGAAAGCGTTCGGATTGTGAGGATTCTTTCGACTATGTCGCATTCGTGTACTTCACGGATTGTCTTCTTCATGGATTCGTTCTTCATCCAAGCGGGATCTTAGGAAGGATGACACATTTCCCTGGATACCTACTGTCATTCCTGTGCTATTTGTCCTACTTTTATCGTTATGTCTTGCTACTTACCACTTGTTTGTCAAGCCTCCCAACATTGCCATGATAAGTCTCTAGCCCTCCACCTCCCAGCAAACCATTGTTTGACTATGTTACCGCTTGCTCATCCCTTCTTATAGCATTTCTAGCTGCAGGTGCAATTGCTTCCATGTGTCAACATTGACATTCTTTTGTTATCGCAATATTATTGCTATTTAATTTAATACACTAATACACTTGGTAAAGGGTGGAAGGATTGACCTTTTGCTCGATGTTTTGTTCCACTCTTGCCAACCTAGTTACTTGTGAACCGGTGTTATGTTCCATATTGAGCGCTCCTAACATGCTCGGGGTTGTTATAGGGACCCCTTAATTTTAGTTTTGAGATAAAGCTTGTCTGGCAAGGCCCAACATTGGTACTACATTTGCCTAATAACTAATAAACTTGCATAGGGATTAATTAAATCGAGGATATTTAATCAACAACCCGGGCCAGTGCTCCGCATCAGTGTTGGTCCAACCTGTCAACCACCGGTGGCCGCTAGGGGCAGCTCTATGATTGGCCAACCAGAAGCTTGGACAACCCGTTGTGTCCTGTGAACGAGATACGCGGCTCCTAACAGGGTCACCAACACGCTAGGCAGCCTTGCTGGACTTGTTTTACCTTTCTCGAACGTCTTGCGTGCGGGATTTTGACGACACTTCACACAATCTCGAAGTTCAGATTTTCCATTGGGATTCCGCAAATACTATGGGTGATTCTGCGGTTGAGGAATTCCAATGCGACGCATGGTTAATTTGTGATGGATGAGTTGGATCACCCCTGCAAGGTTAAATCTTTCGGAAAGCCATGCCCGCAGTTGTGTGGTAACTTGGAAACTTTGTTTAATACCCGGTCATAGTAAACTTGAAGTAAACTAAAAAAATACACCAACCATGTGTGTAACCGAGACTGTCTCTACTCGTGACTCCTTATGTGAGAGAGAACACGGTGGGGTTATGTTTGACGTATGTAGGTGTTCAGGATCACTTAGTGATCATTGCTAGTTCACGTTCGTTATGCATAGACCACCCACTTTACTTTCTGTATTCATAAGTTAGCCAGTCAAATAAATGCTTAGTTGCTTGCTATAGCCTCACCACTTAACAATACCTCACCCATTAAGATTTGCTAGTCTTGATACCCTTGGAAATGAGATTGATGAGTACTTGTGGCTCACAGATTACTACAACAATAGTTGCAGGTACAGGTAGTGCGATGTTTTGATGTGAGCATGATGCTTGTTTGATTTGGATTTCTTCTTCTCTTCTTCATCGATCTAGGATGGGTTCCAGGCAGCAGCAAGGGATAGCAAGGATAGATGCCATTTTATCCTTTTATTTCGTCCGTAGTTGGACCTCGCTCTTATGTATGATGTTTGAATATGTTGTTGTATTGAGGTGATCTTGTTGTAGCTTGTGGGGAGTGTAAGCCAATTCCATATACCCATCTTTTCTGTACATGTACTTGTAATGATATCCATTCTTGCAAAACGACGAGATGCATCTATCCCTGTCGAGGCCCTTGTGCCAAAATAACGACAGGATCGCATCTTGGGCATGACAGTGGGATAGGCAGATCATCAACCTCCTTCTTCAGCTCCTTCACTATCATTGAGAGTGCATCCACCTTGTTGTTGAGAGTGTGAAACTTGTTGTTAACAATCCTCGAGAGGCTCTCTTGGTTCTCTAGGATGTTGGAAATGTCTTTCAGCATAATGAGCATAGAACTGACAAGAAGATCCATCTACTCACTCCTGGCCATGGGCGGCCCAACACTATTGTCTTCGGCTACCTCAAGACGTTCGTGTGCTGCAGCTGATGTGGGATGATCTGAGTCCATCACCACAACATTATCTTCAAACTCCGGCAACAGTGGAAAATGAGGTTTATCAAGAGCAAGGATGTGCTTCTCCAAGTTGGAGTTGATGAGCATTTGTATGGATGGTGCATAGCAACACGAGCGCTTCTGGTCAACAGCAGCCCTCTTCACTGTCTCTAGAATCAGATCCATCATTCTGAATCTCTGGTGCTGGTCTATAAGAAGCAGTAAGTTGATGGAGTAGCCTCGGATCATCTTCTCATCCCTTGACTTAGGCATCAATTTGTTCCTCAGAATGGTGTTGATAGTGCGAAGACCTGCCCGGAGGTAATAGATAGATCCTTGCTTATGAGACTTCAGATGTGAAGCAGGGATTGCATTATACATGTCCTTCATCGCATTGTGGCTTGCCTTGGGATCAATGTACACGCATACATCTCCATCTTCCACCTATGGGACTCCTAAGATGGTAGCCCACTCCTCGATAGTGGACTCATATCGGGCACCTTCAGTCCTCCATACAATTGTACCATCTCCATAGAAATGAGTTCTAGAGTAGAATTGCATGATCATCTCGTCATTCCAAGCAGTGAACTCCGTGCCAGCAAACTTGTCTAGGCCAATGCAATGAAAGTTGTCTTGCACACTTGGGGAAGTAGTCTTCATTATCCTTGATGTACTTCCAATCTACATACCTCAGTTAACTAACAGGTGGGATCTTGTCAAGCAATACGATCTCATAGAAATCTTGATGCTCTTTGATGTAGAACCCATAGTCAACAATAGTTTTTCTCCTTTGTGAGTATGGATCAGTAGCTCTCCACTCTCTCAGACCTGAATCCTTCTTCTTCTTCATCTCCTCAGCAACCAAGTGACTGGCATTGTGCTCTGGAAGGTATGGTATCGGCTTCATCAAAGCTGACATAGCATCCTCATCTAGATCTCTAGGGGTAGATCCCTTGTTCTTCTCAGAAGCTGAGATGTCTATGGCGGTCCTCTTGGGATTTGGTGCTGAAGGCTTCTTAGGACCAATTGGCTTGCCCTTGGGTGCAGACTTCCTGGGCATACCACTAGACAAAAGTTTCTTTTGCATGTTCTTGGGAGGAGCCTCTGTAGCTAGCTATTCCTCTTCCTAAGCAGCAGCAGTCTCTTCTGGGTCGTCATATAAGGAGGTAGCCCTGCCAACATAATAAACAGTCCTCTTCCTGGCTTTCTTATCACCAGCCTTCTTGCGCATAGACTTCCTGGGAGGCTCAACAGTCATGGTGCCACTAGAGCTCTCAGGTGCTCTCATAGATTCAGAGGGGGCATACTCCTTCCTGACCAACTTCTTAGGGGCCTTCTTGATAGACTTGTCCTGATTGGACTTGGGAGGCACTTCATCAGGTATGAAGTCCTCATCTTCCAAAATAGAATTGATCTTTCTTCTAGTCCTTGTTGCAGCTCTGGGCCGATCAAGTGAGCTAGGCACATCATCTGAAGAGGACGAGCTCTTGTCTGGACTAGTGCCAAAGCTCATGTCAACATTATCTTCCTCAAGTTCTGACTATCCTCTGAAGGAGACATCTCTGACCCTGTGAAAAGAATATAGTAGAGTAGAAGGGTTGAGTGCGGGGACCCTGACTCATAAGTCGTGGTCACCGAATGTACGTGCATAGTGATCCCAGAGATCAATGCTCATTGAACACACAGAAAGTGAATAAAAAGAGTCTTACATCTATTACATACCAGTTTACTCAAATATGGCCTGCATGGCCAAATCTTCATATGATTATAGCGGAAATCTTCAACAATAGCGTGAACCCATGCCATCTGCCTTAACCTACATGCATTCTGTATGGGAAGCATCCTAGCTCGCATGTCCATCACCAAGGAAATCTTCATCATGACCTGATCTTTCATGCCTGGCCAATAAAATAACTAGTGGCAAGCCAATGAGTACTTTGAATATATTCACAAGCAATCCGTGTTTGGAACAAGGCAATGGCAATGCATGATATAGCACTAATAGGTAAGTTTTGCAGAAATCTAGTTTTGAGTGCAATGACACGATCAAGTAACTTAATTAAGCATGCATCAACCATGAACAGGTGTTCATTAGAACACGTCACAATCACCATCATCAGAAGGGGGTTGGACATCTCATGTTCAACCGCCACACCAAGTCCTCAGACTTGTCTCATGTACAGCCTGAATATCTCATGTTCAGTCATCATGCCAATCATCCAAATCAACTCAAATATCATCCTTGTCACCACACGCAAACACACGAAGTTTGTGAAAATATATGGACGTAGTTTAAGAAGGACCTCCAACTGTCCATGACTGCGGACACGGCTATTCGAATAGTTTTACACTCTGTAGAGGTTGCACACTTTACCCAGAAGACTTGGGAACTTCAGTGTCATCCACAACTCGCGGTATATAACATACCCGAGTTAAGAACCCAAACAATGCCTTTCCCATGGTGATACTAAACAAAGAGTCCACTCGTTGGTGCCATCCCTCATGATATACATCACTCGTATCATCCATGAGGGCACGCAACGGTGTGCCCGGTGCCTATAAAGACAGCACATGACCTTCCACTCTAGGACGACCTCGTCTCGAGAGTGACCTCTTCACTCTCGTCACTAGTAATGCGGGCTCCTTGATAGCACCAACCATGGTAATCAACAAAGCCCCTTCC
The DNA here is from genome assembly GCA_022496015.1 of Hordeum marinum. Classification (NCBI taxonomy): domain Eukaryota; kingdom Viridiplantae; phylum Streptophyta; class Magnoliopsida; order Poales; family Poaceae; genus Hordeum; species Hordeum marinum. The sequence continues at coordinate 174,681,270 of CM039674.1, forward strand.
CATATAGGGGTAGTGTGGTTGTACATGTACGGTTGGGACGGTCAGCAGACCTTAAAACTCTCTGTTTTCGAAAACACGGACACTCACTTGTTCTGGTACACCACTTCTTTCTCAAGTGGTTACCCAACTCATCATCTTCTCCCTCGGGCATTAGTGGAACCCAATGGGGTTTTCGAGAAAGTCTTTGAAATCATTCTTCCTCTCCATCACTATGCATAAACCCGAACCCACTTGCATAGCATCTACTAGCATCCTATCTACACCCACCTGCATAACCCTTATAAGGTGGTAGGGTCATGCACGATGCAAGTGTCAACGATAAAAGCATCGGGGGCACCCCACCGAAGGGGGAGCACCATGTCCTAATCAATCATCGAAACAACAAGTGTTATATGTCATGCATGAAAAAGTTTCTTAACATGGTCAAAGGGCTTCTTGCCTAGCTTTGCAAGGTCTTCAAGGTCATCACACGCTTCTCGTCCACTCCGAGCACTTCATCTACTTCGTCAACTATCGTCGGAAACAACCGTAATAAGCAACACAACAAGGAGGGAAATAAAAGTGCTCTATAATTAGGACTTTTATTTTTCTAAGACTCCTCTGGTCATGAGAAAAACAACCAAGGAGGTTTTGGTGGATGTGGGTCAAGGGGGAGTTTTGAATTGTGGGAATGATGGAAATGATGATCCTATAAGAAGTCTATAGAAAATGTTTTTATAAAAAAATGAGTTGAGGAACCCCATGAATAGGGCATGATTTTAGGAACAATTGGAAAGTGGTCTCTCTGGTTTTGGAGTTGGGATGATTTTCTTATTTATTTCCTAAGAGGAAATAAATGGGAAAAGGGAGCATTTAGTAGTTCAAGCAGAATAGGGGTACGGGAAAAATGTTAACCATTCCAAGATAATTAAGGAATGATATTTAGGACATCTAGAATTTTGAATCACTCCATTTTGAGTTGATTTGGATTCTCTATGAATTTTGAGATGGGTTTTCTCATAGTTCAATTTCAATTTTGAATTTGAACTCTACAGGAAGACTTGCAGGAAAAATGTGCATTGCATATATTTGGATAGATCTTGATTTTAGGGATCTATAGGAATTTGAATTATCAAAATTGGAGGTCATATGAATTTAATATGGATTTCTAATGTTTTAATTGGAAAAGAAAAGGGATAAACAGAAATTTACCCAAAAGGGCCTAAGCTACGCACTGGCGTAACTTAGCACCCAAGCGCAGCGGGCCGGCCCAACTGCTCGGCCACACACTAGACGCAGGCGACGTCGAAGGCGTACTCTATGGAGTACGCCTCCCATGCACGAAAGCGGCGGCAAGCCTAGGCTGTTTCCACTTAAACCATCGAGCCCGGGCCGGTGTGGCTTACAGACGGGCCCAGCCCATCAGATCCACCTCTCTCCTCCTGCTCGAACCCGGGCCTGGGCTGGTGTGGCTTACAACATGTCGCGTTTGGTTGGCGGCTCCGGTCACCTCTGGTGATGCTTCGGCCACCGGAGTGCTCCGAGCGGGGGGCCGCGCGCGCCTGGGCTGACCTCGGGCCCTAGAGAGGTCGGGGCCGAGCTCGGCATCCACCACGGCAGAGTGTGCCGCTGGTCATGGGGAGAGGAGGTGGACATGGGAGGTCGCTCTAAGGGGTCCGGGAGCTTCACGGGAGAGAGGAGAGGCGAAGGAAGCAGAGAGAGGGGCTAGGGGAGGCCTTAAGTAGCCATAGTGAAGAGCACTATAGGCCTGGCCTAAGACCATGGCTCGGACACCGCCAGAGGCCTCAGAGGTGATTGAGTCGTGTCTGGGGGCTTCATGGACTAGGACTACATCAAGGGAAGAGGAGAGAGGGAGCGAGGAAGCGCTGATGCCTCGCACATGCAGGGCCGACCATTGGCCGAGCTGGTCGGCTTCAGCATGCGCGGGAGGAGGAGAGAGGGGAGGGGGCCGACCAGCTGCCACGACGAGGACATCGAGGCGACCTCGAGGGACATGACCACGGCGCCCAAGGCTGTCGGGGCATCCATTGGGCGCCAGCTACAGTGCGGGTGCGCACTGTAGCGCGCTTTGGAGCATCCGGCCATTTGCCTCCAGGGCATGCCCTAGCATGTCCACTAGCGTCTAGGGGAATCTAGGAGGGTAAAACAAAGTGCAAAATGCATTGGATGCAGACTGGGTTCCTTAGTTGAGAAGAGAAGCTGGGAAAGAGAGGAGAAATTGCTGTCCAGAGGGGTAAAAGGAGAGTTTTACCATGCCAATCATTGAGCTATGGCCATGCCAAGTTTACTGGAGGTGAAGGAGAACTACTAAGGGCTCTGGTAAAATTTCCAGCTTAAGGGAAAGAGTAAAAGTGGTCAGAATAGGGAATCCTATAATACACGAGAAGGGGTTTGAGGGAGTTTTGGGCAAGCAAAAGACCTCCACTTGCTGTGGGCTTTAACAGGATAAAATTATGGGTAAAAATAGGAGTGATCACAAGTTTTTAGATCATTTGAGAAAAGTTGGCAATACAAATGTTGTAAACCCTAGAAATGGGCAGAAAATCATTTTCTTAGATCTAGCTATGCAACTCCATTCCCCTTGATGCACCACTTGATGTGGTGACATATTTTAGGGACAATAACATGCACAAAAAGTTTGGGGCCCAATGGGGAAACTTGGCAATGTAATAGTACCAAATTCTTGAAATCAACAGAAATGGGTTTGGGGTGATTTGGACAAGTGAACCTGTTCTCCTTGATGCACCACTTGGTGTGGATGCATTATTTGAGTATTATATCATGTCCACAAAGTTTGAGCTCAATAGGAGGAAGTTGGCAATGTAGAGTTGCTCAAATTTGAACCTGCACGGAGAGGGTGTTGGGATATTTTTGTGTATATAGACAATTGGTATTGAGTTGAAACTTGATAACATAACCACATATACCATATGTGACATTCTAGAATTTTCTAGGATTTAATTGAGAATATTTCTTATAGAAATATTTCAAAACATTGAAATAGGAAGAAATAGTTTTGAAGGGTTTTGTCCAATACTTTGAACATGACCATGTGTTTATACCCTTATATATGGACAATATATGTCCACTGAGTCTTCCTAAATTTTCTCAAATATTTTTAAAGCATTAAAATAATTTTTCCCTATAAATGACCATTTTTGGCCCTAAGGAAAAGCCTTTCAATAAAATAGTAAAGTAATCTTTAAAATTAATATTTGATGGTTTTGGGAAGTTATATATATAGTGGGTTTCAAGTAAAGCATTTGGGGAAAAAGGATCCACCCAATTTGGGGACTTGCAATACAAATCTCAACTCAGGGTTTTTTGCAAACCTAATTTGAATAAAACCTTTTTGGCCAAAATAATATTTTGTAAAAAATATAATTAGGTCCTATTCACATGGCACGATCATTGCACAAGAGTGGGATAGAGGAAAAGAGCTTTGAGATTAGGAGGGATTTTATGAATATAGAGCACTACCAAGCAATCAGATAATCAACAATCAAGTCAAGCATAACAAGCACACAAAAGTTTTAATTGGCCCTGATCTTTTTGAGTCATGACAACTTAGTCATGAGGCAAATCATAGGGTGTGACAGACCTACCCCCTTACAAGAATCTCGTCCCCGAGATTCCTAGGCTAGGCGTGGGAAGGATGCATCATTCAGAGGTGAGGTAGTCTTCACATTCCCATGTGGCTTTTGCTTTTGCGTGGTTGTCCTTTTGAATCTTGAAGTGCCTGATGATATGCCTTCGAGTGCATCGTTGACTTTGACTAAGGGGGAATGGGGTCCCAGCAACCTGCTAGGCTTGCCTAATTGTTAAAGGTTTGATGGACGAGGTTCTAGCAAGGGCCTAGATTCCGTGGGTATCCCAAAGTAGGAATACCTGGCCAAGTAGTGTGTCTGTGTGCTGGTCATAGGACTGCTCACGTTGGTCAGTGACATCTAGATGTCTCACGTTAGAATAGAAAGGTTGAGTCTTGGTGTAGCTTCTCGTTAATGGGGAGGTCCTTATCTTCCTTAAAGGAGGGGTCTTCAGACATAGGTGGTCTCCATGCTTGAGAGTGTTGAGGTGCGTCATTGTGGGCTTCTCATCGAGATCTTGTGCTTGAGTAAGTTGCTCAGGTAGATTCTTCATTCTTCTTTGGTCGTTTGTCTTCATCGTCATGGACACATGTTTTTGGAGGTGTTCGGGTGTTTGGTCTATTCGTCACTCTATGGCAAGGTCTGTGCTGGGTCTCGCCCCTAAGACTAAGCTTAGAGACTTGGTGTCAAAACGGGTTCTACCATCTGGGAAAGTTTCAGTGGGGTTCTAGATAAGCTGACTATTCAGAGTATAGATCAGCCATCTAACCCCCAAGGTCTGCCGCTTGGCAAGGGGGGGTGAACTACCCTTGACAGGTGGCTTACCATGGTCGAGTCAGGTTCACATTCCTGGTTGGACCAAAAATAGGGCTAGCATTGAGGTCATAACAGTCGTTCCACCCCGTTCCAGGCATCTGAAGGAAGTAGGGACATCATGCTCATCGTACACTGTCAAGGTGGTGGAGTGAGGTGCCGTCAACTTCTTAGTTCCATCTTAGTCAGGAACTGATAGATGACCATCTAAAGCGAGGGGCTCTTTACTCCTCTTGATGTCCAAGGGCTTCATCAGACTTGAACATAGATTCTTGTGGATATAGTCCAGTTGAGGTATCCGACAGAGGAGTGGTGGTTGACTTCTTGTCCATCCTTGTCGTGACTTTGCAATGATAGTGGTTACTCATATTGCTTGGGCAAGAAGGTGTTCTTCAGTAGGGAGGGTGCTTCACGAAGTCCAAATCCTTCAAGGTGAAACCTTATACTCGAGAGTCATGGTAATTGTTGTTCCTGGGGCTGGTCCAAACAGTACTAAGGCATTCCTCCTCTCATTGGGTAAATAAGTATGTTATCTCGGGGGACAACAACCTATTTCCCGAAGCATCGCATAAACACATCGCTCATGGGATATGTGAGAGGAGCAGGCAATCGTCCCAGATGGTCACCAGTATCAAGGGTTCATGGTCCAACCTAGTAGACGTCTTCGTGGCCACCTTCCTTATGGAGATGGTGGGGGGTGGTCATGATGGGGTATCGACCATGGTCTTTTGACTTAGAGCCAGAGCCTATGGTCTCAGCCCGACTGCGTCATGGTCCGGTAAAGCTTCGGGTTTCAAGGAGCTTAGGATGTGAGTGAACGTCTAACACCCTATTCCTCAGCACAACTATTAGATGCCAACAGTATGCCTATTACTCCAAACAAAATCACCCTCTATCCTCGAAGGTATCATCTGATATAAGTCAAATCCAATATTGCATATGCTACTCATAACTCGAAGGTTCAAGAGAAGTACTAAACCAAATTCTCATATGTATACTACACCTAACTCACATATATCTCTATATAAAAATATTTAGGATAACTTACAAGACGCTAAGCTTGATCATGACACTACAAACCCAAGTGTTCAGCTAATATACCGAAGGTCTGAGAGGTTGCATCTCTATGTTAAGGAGACATGTAGTATGCCAATCCGAGATATCGTTTCCTTCCTACGAATCCAGTTAAACGACCCACGAATATCATCCACAATTACATGATCTATTACTGCTACAAATCCAGCATCGATGGAGTCCATCATAATCTCCTCGAGTTCTTATAATCCACATATCATTGCAAGGACTATTGTCATGAACTTCCAATCTCATGTCCAACTACACTCCAAGGTCGAGCTTATATAGATCCCTAAATTATCCCTAACATCATCCAATTCCTTCTCCTATCATCAAGAAATATGGTGTCATTATCAAGATCATCGAACTAAATCCAAATTACTCCGAACCATGTGGTTTAATTGATCTCGAGCACCTAGTAGGATCACCTATTTAAACCCAAGGTTTACATCTAGTAAGAATTCCCTACTAGTTACTCCCGTCACTATCTTAACAACATCAATCCATTATCAATATCACTTGCCACAGTCAAGACATTTATCCACCAATAATTTCAGCTAGTGATCATATTTGTCCTATTAATCCAATTTGCTCAAGGGACAAGTAAGTTATGCTACTCTATCAATCTGGACCCACCAACTTTGTCTACCAAGATTAAGCCTTGTAATCCACCAAAGGGTCTCAACTATTCCTCAAGACATTTATTATGACTAAATCCAAACATTCTCCACAATTCGCATACCCTTAGAATGATCCTTCCTATGGCAAATCCAATCACGGTTCTTGTGCTAGAGTAAGAATGAATGATGTTTCTTCACTATGATCACTAGTTCCATAATGAACCCAATGCAAGGCAGGGTATTATTGAAGCTCAATAAGTGCTCTGGCAAATCCGTGTACTTAAACACATGATCAGAGACTTGTGCTGGGGAGATTGTGAGGTATAGGTTGGGCAAGGGAGGGGTTTCCAATCTTGAGGGAAAAGCATACTCTACAGGGTTGCGTCTGGTTGAGTAGGTTGTAGTCGAAGTCTTCGGTGTCAGTTGCTTGTCGAGGTGGATGCTTGGTGCATCTTGTCCTGCTGGTCTTCAGTTGACGAGATGGGGGACATGTAGTAGCACCGAGAGGAGTGCCTAAGGGGGGTGGTATAATGCAAGTGCAGTCAAGCAAGTGCCGAAAAGACCAAACACAAACATCAAGGTAAGGTAGGTGATATAGTTGTGCACTTGTTGCCTAGGGCAAAAGTGTGACTCACACCAAATCACAAACAGGAAAAATAAGCAACACACATCATGGTTCCATTCGAACTATCATATAGACTCGACTTCGCATGGGGGACACATGACCTATCCTACCCTAGGGGTTCTCGGACTCAGTAGTCGTGCTTGCTTCGTGTCTTGGAGAGGAGTCTGCTTAGCCTTCTGGGTCTTCCTCGGGTGTCGCTATGTCTTTGGTTGTTGTTCATCAAAATGATCCTTGTTACGCCTGAAGAATCCTTGACGACTTCGGGTCTGTTGAGTTGACGACGAGGGTGAATCTTCACGGCAGTTGTTGACAGGGTCTTCTGGTGACTTCGTAATTGTGCCAATGTCTTCTAGTCTTCTAAGACGTCGAGGGTCCGAGGTAGGCAACCTTTTATACAATGACATTAGTAAGGCATGGTAGAGTTGTATCATGCCGGTCATGTTGACTATATTATTGAGACCAAGGGCAGGGGATGATGAGAACCGTCTTCCTGCTCACTATAGTGAGGCGGACCAAATGGCAAGGTTCTCATCCACCGGTGGTTACCGATATAACAACGAAAAAGACAGGGTTTCTCTATTAGCGATGCATATCATGACAGTGCATGTCTTGTGCCCTAGTCATCGAAGGCCAATATGGCTTCATCCTAGGGATGTGTCGATGGTATCTCTATCATCTAGGTCTTGACATCCTGATCTTTCGAGAAGGTATCTTCTGTTGGTAGCTCCTGGTCTAGCGTCACCAACTTGTGTCCAAGATATATAGGAAAATGTCTGGCAAGGCGGCTTCCCTCCGGTTACCCACGAGGATTTCAAGTAATCCCATGGTCAGGTGCACATGGGTAGTAGCGACCATTTGTGAAGTTTCGAAAAGAAGACGAGGAGAGTTTAAGAGAATAGGGGTGGATGTGATAAGGAAGGAACCTTCGCTTCTTTTGAAAATTTAGGAGAGGTGAGAAATATAGAGGTTTTGTAAGTGATTTTGAAGGATCTGCAAAAATACTTTTGTCCTCACTAACGTCCATGCTAACCAAGGGCTTCTAATATTAGGATGGCTCTAATACCAGTTGTGTGGGGACCCCGACTCATAAGTCGTGGTCACCGAATGTACGTGCATAGTGCTCCCAGAGATCAATGCTCATTGAACACATAGAAACTGAATAACAAGAGTCTTACATCTATTACATACCGGTTTACTCAAATATGGCCTGCATGGCCATGTCTTCATATGATTATAGCGGAAATCTTCAACAATAGCGTGAACCCATGCCGTCTGCCTTAACCTACGTGCATTCTGACTAGGAAGCATCCTAGCTCGCATGTCCATCACCAAGGAAATCTTCATCATGACCTGATCTTTCATGCCTGGCCAATAAAATAACCAGTGGCAAGCCAATGAGTACCTCGAATATAGTCACAAGCAACCCATGTTTGGAACAGGGCAATGACAATGCATGATATAGCACTAATAGGAAAGTTTGGAAGAAAGCTAGTTTTGAGTGCAATGACATGATCAAGTAACTTAATTAAGCATCCATCAACCATGAACTGGTGTTCATAAGAACACGTCACAGTCACCATCATAAGCAGGTGGTTAGACGTCTCATGTTCAACCGCCACACCAAGTCCTTAGACTTGTCTCATGTACCGCCTTAACATCTCATGTTCTGTCATCATGCCAAGGCATCCGACTCGACTCAAATATCATCCTTGTCACAACACACACACATCAAGTCTGTAAAAACATCTAGATGTAGTTTAAGAAGGACCTCCAACTGTCCATCACCGCGGACGCGGCTATTCGAATAGTTTTACACTCTACAGAGGTTGCACACTTTACCCACAAGACTGGGGGAACTTCCGTGTCATCCATGACTCGCGGTATATAACATACCCAAGGTAAGCACCCGAACAATGCCTTTCCCATGGTGATACTAAACAAAGAGTCCACTCGTTGGTGCCATCCCTCATGATATACATCACTCGTATCATCCATGAGGGCACGCAACGGTGTCTCCGGTGCCTGTAAAGACAGCGCATGACCTTCCACTCTAGGATGACCCGATATCGAGAGTGACCTCTTCACTCTCGCCACTTGTAATGCGGTCTCCTTGCTAGCACCAACCATGGTAATCAACAAAGCCCCTTCCCATACAGGGGTAGTGTGGTTGTACATGTACAGTTGGGACGGTCAGCAGACCTTAAAACTCTCTGTTTTCGAAAACACGGACACTCACTTGTTCCGGTACACCACTTCTTTCTCAAGTGGTTACCCAACTCATCATCTTCTCCCTCGGGCATTAGTGGAACCCAATGGGGTTTTCGAGAAAGTCTTTGAAATCATTCTTCCTCTCCATCACTATGCATAAACCCGAACCCACTTGCATAGCATCTACTAGCATCCTATCTACACCCACCTGCATAACCCTTATAAGGTGGTAGGGTCACGCACGATGCAAGTGTCAATGATAAAAGCATCGGGGGCACCCCACCGAAGGGGGAGCACCATGTCCTGATCAATCATCGAAACAACAAGTGCTATATGTCATGCATGAAAAAGTTTCTTAACATGGTCCAAGGGCTGCTTGCCTGGCTTTGCAAGGTATCCGAGGTCTTGACACGCTTCTCGTCCACTCCGAGCACTTCATCTACGTCATCAACTATCATCGGAAACAACCGTAATAAGCAACACAGCAAGGAGGGAAATAAAAGTGTTGTATAATTAGGAGTTTTATTTTTCTAAGACTCCTCTGGTCATGATAAAAACAACCAAGGAGGTTTTTGTGGATGCGGGTCAAGGGGGAGTTTTGAATGGTGGGAATGATGGAAATGATGATCCTATAAGAAGTCTATAGAAAATGTTTTTATGAAAAAGGAGTTGAGGCACCCCATAAATAGGGCATGATTTTAGGAACAATTAGAAAGTGGTCTCTCTAGTTTTGGAGTTGGGATGATTTTCTTATGAATTTCCTAAGAGGAAATAAATGGGAAAAGGGAGCATTTAGTAGTTCAAGCAGAATAGGGGCATGGGAAAAATGTTAACCGTGCCTACATAATTAGGGAATGATATTTAGGACATATGGAGTTTTGAAACACTCCATTTGGAGTTGATTTGGATTCTCTATGAATTTTGAAATGGGGTTTTTCATAGTTCAATTTCAATTTTGAATTTGAACTCTACAAGAAGAATTACAGGGAAAATGTGCATTGCACATATTTGGATAGATCTTGATTTTAGGGATCTGTAGGAATTTGAATCATCAAAATTGGAGGTCATATGAATTTAATATGGATTTATAATGTTTTACTTGGGCCTAAGCTACGCACTAGGCGTAACTTAGCACCAAAGCGCAGCGGGTCGGCCAAACTGCTTGGCCACACACTAGACACAGGCCACGTCGAAGGCGTACTCTACAGAGTACGCCTCCCATGCACGAAAGCAGCGGCAAGCCTGGGCCGTTTCCACTTAAACCACCAGGCCCGGGCCGGTGTGGCTTACAGACGGGCCCCGCCCGTCAGATCCACCTCTCTCCTCCCGCTCGAATAGGGGGGGTAGGAAGAGGAGATGTCCGAGCACGCGCCGCATCTGGTCGGCGGTTCTGGCCACCTTCGGTGATGCTCCGGCCATCGGAGTGCTAAGAGCGGGGGCGGGGGGGGGGGGGGGGGGGGGTGGGGGGGGGGGGGGGGGTGGGGGGGGGGGCGTGCGCCTGGGCTGCCGTCAGGCTCTTGAGAGGTTGGAGCCGAGATCGGCGTCCACCACGGAGGAGGGTGCCATTGGTCATGGGGAGAGGAGGTGGACATGGGAGGTCGCTCTGAGGGGTCCGGGAGGTTTGCGGGAGAGAGGAGAGGCGAAGTAAGCAAAGAGGGGGGCTACGGGAGGCCTTAAGTAGCCATAGTGCAGAGCACCATAGGCCCGTCGTACGGCCATTGCTTGGATGCCGCCAGAGGCCTCGGAGGTGAGCGGGTCCTGTCTGGGGGCTTTATGGACTAGGACTACATCGAGGGAAGAGGTGAGAGGGAGCGGGGAAGTGCTAATGCCTCGCACATGCGGGGCCGACCATTGGCCGAGCTGGCCGGCTTCAGCACATGCGAGAGGAGGAGAGAGGGGAGGGGGCCGACCAACTTCCATGACGAGTACATCGAGGCAAACTCAAGGGACACGACCATGGCGCCCAAGGCTATCGGGGGCATCCATTGTGCGGCAGCTATAGTGTGGGTGTGCACTATAGCGCGCTCTGGAACATCCCTTTGGCATGCTAGTGCATGCCATTTTCCTCCAGGGCGTGCCCTAGCATAGCCACTAGCGTCTAGGGGAAACTAGGAGGGTAAAACAAAGTGTAAAATGCATTGGATGCTGCCTGGGTTACTTGGTTGAGAAGACAAGGTGAGAAAGAGAGGAGAAATTGCTTTCCAGAGGGGTAAAAGGAGAGTTTTACCATGCCAATCATTGAGCTATGGCCATGCCAAGTTTACTGGAGGTGAAGGAGAACCATTGAGGGCTCTAGTAAAATTTTGAGATCAAGGGAAAGAGTAAAAGTGGTCAAAATAGGGAATCCTATAATACACGAGAAGGTTTTTGATGGAGTTTTGGGAAAGGAAAAGGCTTCCAGTTGTTGTGGTTTTTAACAGGATAAAATTATGGGTAAAAATAGGATTAATCACAAGTTTTGGGCTCATTTGAGAAAAGTTGGCAATACAAATGTTGTAAACCCTATAAATGGGCAGATATGCATTTGCTTAGATCTAGCTATGCAAATCCATTCCCCTTGATGCACCAATTTATGTGGTGACATATTTTAGGGACTATAACATGCACAAAAGGTTTGGGTCCCAATGGGGAAACTTGGCAATGTAATATCACCAAATTCTTGAAATCAACAGAAAGGGGTTTGGGGTGATTTGGACAAGTGAACCTATTCTCCTTGATGCAACACTTGGTGTGGATGCAGTATTGGAGTATTATATAATGTCCACAAAGTTTGAGCTCAGTAGGAGGAAGTTGGCAATCTAGAGTTGCTCAAATTTGAACCTGGATAGAGATGATTTTGTGATATTTTTGTCTATAAACACAATTGGTATTGAGTTTAAACTTGGCAACATGACCGCATATACCATATGTGACATGCTAGAATTTTCTAGGATTTAATTGAGAATATTTCTCATAGAAATATTTCAAAACATTGAAATTGGCAGAAATGGTTTTGAATGGTTTTGTCCAATAATTTGAACATGACCATGTATTTATACCCTTATATATCGACAATATATGTCCACTGAGTCTTCCTAAATTTTCTCAAATATTTTTAAAGCATTAAAACAATTTTTCCCTATAAAAGACAAATTTTCACCTTAAGAAAAAGCCTTTAAATAAAATAGTAAAATAAGTTTTTAAATTAATATTTGATGGTTTTGGGAAGTTATATATATAGTGGGTTTCAAATAAAGCATTTGGGGAAAAAGGATCCACCCAATTTGGGGACTTGCAGTACAAATCTCAACTCAGGGGGTTTTGCAAACCTAATTTGAATAAAAACCTTTTTGGCCAAAATAATATTTTGTGAAAAATATAATTAAGTCGTATTCACATGGCAGGATCATTGGACAAGAGTGGGGATCAAGGAAAAGATCGTTGAGAGTAGGAGGGATTTTATGAATATAGAGCACTAGCAATCAATCAGATAATTAGCAATCATGTCAAGCATAACAAGCACACAAATGTTGTAATTGGCCTTGATTTTTTTTAGTCATGATAACTTAGTCATGAGGCAAATCACAGGGTGTGACATTGAGTCATCACAAAATGCGTAAGTTTCCAAAGTTTGAACAAAAAATTGCACAAGGTTTGTATTCTACCACATGAATATTGGTACAACTGAGGCAAAATTCTCGGACCCACCGAGACAGACAACCTCCATTCCAGGAACTTGGCATCGCTTTGAGTCACACAAAATACTAGCACTCAGTTCCACCAAGGTGTTCTCAGTTGGTCAGAAAAAGTGAATCGGTGCTACCAATTCGTATGCTTCGCTTCCACCAGGATTCAGGTTGCGGACAACAAACCCTTGAAAATATTTTGTTCGCTATTCTACGGGATTTTTGTGTGGATGGATCAATCTCAAAGAGTGGCTTATCAATGGAAAACTCCTAATGCGCAAGATTCGGAGATGGTAGCGCATGAGGGGGTCGAAATCATACCTTAGCTTGGTGACGACTTTGCTACGATAGCGACGGGGGTGGAGATTCCATCGACGGCGTGGGATTCCAATAGTGGATGTCTCGGGAAGACCATGTCGATGAACAAGGGCCTCTGTCCGGCAGCTTAGGGTTTTGAGGGGATGACGTTTGAGAGAATAATTTAAAATGTCGGGTCCGCCTCTATGTATACCCGTGGATGTCGGTGACACCGATTCTAAGTTTTTGATGTCACCGAGTTTCTCAACTATCTGCTGACAGGGAAACTCGATGTAACTGAGAAGATGGAATCGGCGGTACCGAGGTGAAAAACTAGATCAACCCTAGGCATTTGGTGAGACCAGGATTTTTGGATTGGTTCCACCGAGATGCACTCCAGAGGTTTTAATGGTTAGTCCTTTGTCGATACGGAATTTCGATCGCACCTCACACAGAGAGATCGAAAAGTACTTGTTCAAGTTTTGTGATGAAGCATGAATAGAACTTGAGATGGGAAAGCATAAATAGCTAGAGGAGGGTCCTAGGCATTCTTGTCCATCGAATTGGCAAAATATAAATTAAGAACCAAATAGCAACAATTGGATGTCCTCAGATGGATAAAGAAATGCAGACCAACATGCTCACCCAATAAGAAGTCAAATGAAATCATGGCAAACAGGCACAAACATACTAGCATCTATATGGAACTTTGGCGATGACGTATTCATCTATATATGAGTACATTGACTTAGGAGCCAAGTGAGAATACTTTATCATAGGTCATACTCATCGTTTAAGCACGAGTGGGGTTACCACTTTTACATAAAGCATTTAATGTTGTCACATACTATGAGATGCTTTGACCCAAGTCTTAGAGTAAAGCTCCCCCTTGATGTGACTTTACCCCATAGGAGGGATAAACTAACATTGGGTCTTGTCTATGAAGACTTCATGTAGGTTAAATAGTGGTGGATGCTCAATGTTGATGAAGATCACTATGAGTTGGGAGCATCCTTGTTGTTTCCTTACTCTTCTCACCTACATGGGTCAGTCCCAACACAAAAGACACAAATAGAAGAATATCTGTGGACATGGAGTGCAAAGCATACATAATAAATTGATTTGTTTATTACCTTGTCCCTTGCTTACCTTTGAGGGAATGTGTGACTCCTTGAACCATTGCATAATGTTGATGTTGATTGCAACTAGTTCTTGCCAATAATGAATATGAGTTAATTTCATTGGCGGAGTCACACCTTAAGAACTTCTCTAGTTCTTCTTCTTGGGAACCCACATCAAGTTGATGGGGATCCTTGGTGTTGAAGTGGCACTTGTATAAGTTGAGCTTGTAGTAGCCTCGGGAACCCACTTCACCAAAGCTCGGGATATATCTTCATATGAGTCAATGTCCTCTTGAAGCTTGTTCTTTCCCTTGGGATTGGGGTCTTGTGGTGGAAGGTCATCTTGAGATTTTGTTATCTTGGGAAGAGTATTTTCATACTTCTCCTTTTGAGGAACAAACTTGGGCTTGGGGTATTGACCTTCTTCACATTCAACTCCGTTTGCGTTGAAGTAGCCAATGACATGGTTCTTTCGGTATCCTCCGTCCTTGCGAACAATTTCCTCAAATTGCATACATCCGAAAAGACTCTTGCAGATACCTTTCTCTATAATTCTTACAAAAGTTCATTTTCTTTCTCAAGTGTACCTTGGCTAAGAGAAGTGTTAGTGGGATCAATAGAACTACTAGAAGCAATATCATTGGTTTTATCATTTTTATTGCTACTAGTTGAAGAACCTTTCTTGCCTTTGTTACTAGTTACCTTAGCCTTAACTTGTGGAATGAATGTAGACAAGAGAAGTACTTTGGCTAGATAAGAGGAAGTCTTCTTTCAAAGATCGTCATTCATAGCTTTAAGGAACTAATTCTCTTGCTCATAATTGAGCTTCTCGAAGCGGAGCCTCTCATGTGTCCTTTCAAGCTCTCTATGATCGTGTAGAGTAGCCTCATGAGATAACTTAAGAGTTTTTAGTTCTTGAGTTAGTCATTCTATTTCCAACTTATCATCAATTCACGACTTATCTTGACTAGAGTTATCACTAGCAAGTTCATCTTGACTAATATTAGTAGATTTGTCAAATAGCAAGTCATCATGTACTAACAAGTCATCCTCATCACTATTGAAATCAAGATACTTGGGGTGTGATACCTTGGGGCCTTTAGCCATGAAGCAACATCCACTCCCTTCATTTTGTGAATCAAATATGTCATAGTAGTCGATTGTCACGAGTGCAAGTCTGCCAACACCTTCATCTTGACTATAGTCAGAGTTACAGTGATAGCTTCTCTCGGAGTGGTTGCTGGAATCGGAGCCGGAAACCCATTCACCAACATGAGCTTGATGTCTTCTTCTTTAGTAGCTCTTAGTGTACTTATCCTTCTTCTCCGAGTCACTACTTCTCCTTGAGGGTCTTCGTTCATAACGATCATCTCTACTCCTTCTCTCTCTTCGAGGTGACTCATCTCTTGAGCTTCGTCTTCTTGGTGACTCTTCTTTCCTTTTGAAGGAGTCGTGCAATCATTAGAGTAGTGTCCGGGATTCCCAAAATTGAGCAACAATTCTTCCAATCACTTCCGTAGGCTTGAGATGTAACAACCCGAGAACGACGCTCTAGAAGATTCCCCTTTTATTCCATTATCTTCTTGTGTTTCGTCTGCTTGTTGCATTGATCATCACATCATTCACATCATCTGCATAGAATCATCACTCGTTTTTTAAAACTTACATCCGCTCATAGTTGCCGGTTCTCTCCGTTCGTGTTGTCGACCGTTTCGAGACCAACCACACATGCACGCGCTCGCGGCATCGATAAAATATTGTTTTGTAGTGCATTTAAAATATTGTTAGATTGGGTCGAAAGTTTGTGTCCGGTCTTGCTTTATTGTTGGTAGACCGCCTGCCAAACTTCATCGCAACCAGAGGTCGTTTGGTACCCCAATGATCAGTCATAGCAGTGTGGTCATTAGTTTATTCGTTAGAAGTTTCAGTGTTTAAAAACCTCTGTCACAGGCCGCCATCCATTCCCTCTCATTGCCACCAAGCCCCTCTACACATCCCATTGCAGCCCACCTAGCCTCTCCCGCGACCGGGACCGCCCGGTCGAGATCCGACGGTCGAAATCGGTGCAAAAACCCCTAACCTAGCAGCATTTGCTATAAATAGAGCCCCATCCCTGCCTAATTGGAGAAAACCATAATCCGCCTTGAAATATGTACCGCCGCCTTCCTCCCCCACTCCTCCACCATGCAGCCTCTCTCCTCCCACCACGTAGGAGGACAAGCCCATCCACTGCCACCCGCGAGTCGAGCCGCTAGCGAGCACCCCTATGGGGTTAAATCTTTCGGAAAGTCATGCCCACGGTTATGTTGCAACTTGGCAACTTTGTTTAACACCTGGTCATAGTAAACCTGTAGTAAACTCAAATAATATACACCAACTGTGTGCATAACCGTGGTTGTCTCTTCTCGTGAGTCCTTATCCGACAGAGAACATGATGGGGTTATGTTTGACGTAAGTAGGTGTTCAGGATCACTTAGTGATCATTACTAGCTCGCGTACGTTATGCCTAGACCACCATACTTTACTTTATGTATTCGTAAGTAAGCCACTCAAATAAATGCTTAGTCGGTTGCTGCAGCCTCACCACTTAACCATACCTCACCAATTAGGCTGCAATATTCTTGATACCCTTGGAAATGAGATTGCTGAGTCCTTGTGGCTCACAGATTACTACAGCAACAGTTTCAGGTACAGGTAATGTGATTCTTGAACGTGAGAGCGATGCTTGTTTGTTTGGAATTGTTCTTCTTCTTCATCGATCTTGGATGGGTTCTAGGCGGCAGCCTATAGCAAGGATGTATATCATTTTATCGTTTGATTTCATGCGTAGTTGGACCCTACTCTTGTGTATGATGTTTGAATATGTTGTTGTATTCATGTGATGTTGATGTAGCTTGTGGCGAGTGTAAGGAAATTTCATATACTCATCTCTTATGTACATGTATCCCTATCGAGGCCCTCATGCCAAAATAAGGATAGGACCGCATCTTGGGCGTGACAAGTTGGTATCCGAGCCTGTACCGACCTAGGATCCCCCTTGATTGATCGAACCTGGCCGAGTCAAGTCTAGTGAAAATATTTTGAGTCTAGTTATATATCGGAGAGTAGGATTCTTTTATTCCTCTTCTATACTCTAGTGAGGAATTACGACTTAGGAATTTTAATTCTACCCTCTTCTCACTCAATTTTTTTAGGATCACGCGGATATTTTGGAATCTATATGATGCCGATGTGATGGAGTTTTGTACTTGGTGCCTCCTATTACCGAGGAGTAGAGCTCCAGGGGATTCTTGACACATTTTTATCGTTAAGTTTCCTTAGTTTCTCAGGACGGAGGGTGTTCAAAATGGCTCCAATAATTCTCGTGGCGAGATAAGATCAGAATCACCCGGTACCGGGGAGGCGTCTGGGGTACTACCATGTTTGGTATCATTGTGTTTTCGAGGGACCAAGATGGATGGAGTTCCGAAGCCCTTGGTTATGTGTTGACAGATGGATATAGTTGGAGTGTAGGATTTGTTAGTTGTGTGAGATATTTTGCCTCCCCATATCCCCAACACCCGATTGCATAACCAAAAGTTCTTAGGTGGGAATTCAAGTAGGTACCTAGTATTATCTTTCCAACAAGTGCATAATGGGTATGTATTTGTTCTGGCATATTTTGTAAGCCTCAACCTTTTGTTTGTTTTTGAATATGGTAATTCAAGTTGCTCGATGTCAAGTGGTGATTTCATATATTTTCTAAGTAGAGTTCTCATATTTTACGATAATGTTAATCCTTTTGTTCAACTGGAGTTGTCTTGAAATTCTTTTCAACCGGTGCGCTCCTCTTCAAGATATACTATCCTCTTCCATATTTGCAAGATCAATCCTCATATTTCTTTCCGAAGTTCGTTTCATTTGTCCCAAGTTGTCTTTGTTTTTCCCCACCCTCCCGCCCATTTTCTTCAGTGATTAAATTCTCTTCCAAGTGCCTTTCTCTTCATTGATGCTTCCGTTTTCTTTTCTTCCGTATTGTATGCGGTGATTCATGTGAAGATGCTCATGAGCTTCAAGTTCATCATTTCTTCGTCTCTGTTTCCGTCTCTGGTGAATTCAATTCAAGCTTTCGGTGTTCATCATATCCTTTTCATTCTGTAAATGCTTCCCCATGTTGGAAATTCTGTCCCAAGTATCTGTTCTTTTTCGTCTCTCTATTATATCCAGAGTGGTGAATATATCCCAGAAGACTTTCATTTCCATTCATATCCTTTTAAATTATTTCAAGGTTCTCAACTCTTCATGTTTCAGGTTGTACCGATGCAATCTCTCTTTCTAAGCAATCATTTCAATGGTGGTTTCTTTTCAATGGGCCCATCACCCACAGGTTCCCCCCCCCCAGGATCTTACCTGGCTCTTCTAATCCTTTCCGGAGATGTCCTCAAGTTATTTTTAATTATGACGTAAGAATGATTTCCTTAGATATATTCCTCTTCTAGATCGCTTCGAGTAATTTTCATCATTGGCTCAACCTTTCTTTCTTCATTATTTCGGAGTGCACTAGTAATTCTGGGTGGTGTTCTCGTCACCATTCTCATCATGAAGACCGACGGAGTGGTTCTCTTAATTTTTTTTCTCATTCTCATGAAAATTCATGGTCTCAGCTTCGTGCTATCCTCTCAAATTGTTTCCATTCATGAGTAATTTCTCCCATATCTATCCGGTGCATTCAGAATTAACAAATGGGCAAAATAAAATAGGGACATTGGGATTTGAACCCTAGACCCCTAGGATGATGTCACATCCCTAGCTAGATGTCCTAGGATAGCAAGTGTTTGCATCATGTTTCATCTTATTGCATCAACATGAAATGGGGAACAAAAAGAAACCCCAAGCTCACCTTGAATCCAAACAATTCAAATTTGGTGAAAATTAAACAAATCCAAAATGCCCACTAAAAATGTTCCCTATGTTTGTTAAATTTGGAATTGATTATAACAGGGATCATTTTAATTATTTGAACACCTAAAGCAATTTAAAAATAAATGTTAAAGCCCCTGAAAATGGTGAACAAATCATTATCATTATTTTAGCTTCAAACTTGATGATATAAAATACTTGGGATATTTTGCAAAGTCATTTTGCACCTGCAAAATAATAACACAAATGCCAGAAAACTAGAAAAGAAATGAACTAAAGTAAACAAAAAATAAGAAAAGCTTACCTGAGCCAGGGAAGAAGCCGGCCCAGCCCACCAGGGGCGAACCGGTCTTCTTCCACCTCTGGCCAGAAGGACGCCGGGCGCATGGTCGCCACACGCCGGCCACCTCCTCCCTGCCTGGCTGCTGGCCTGGAGGGCTGGGAGGGCGCCAGTGCGAGGCCCTCGCCATGGCCACCTTCTCCTCTCCTTCTCTCCCTCGCGTGCTCCCTCTCTCGCTCTCTTCCCTCTCTGCTCCACCATGGCCGAGCTCCTCGTCGTCACGTAGCCGCCTTCTAGGCTCACCCGCGCCCACCAGCATCCCTATAGAGATCCCCTCGTCCTCTCCGTGGAGCTAGAAGATGCCAGGAGCCATCCATGACGCCCTGCTGCCCCTTTCTCCCCACCGGCTGCCGAAGCTCCTCTCCGACGATTCGAGCTCGTCAGCGTGTCCCCGAGCCTGCCGTCGTCCCCAACGCCCCCGCAGTGAGCTCCTGCTCCGTTTTCACCCTTTCTCGCAGCCTGTACCCCGCAGTAGTCGCCATTTCCGCCGATGCCGCAGCTCGCTGCCGCTCGGGTTGTCGCCGGCCGCCGTTCCGGTGGCCCTTGAGCCCCCTTAGCAGCCCTGCTAGATGCGCCAGTGCACGGGCCGCCTCCCGGTGCCCTCCATGCGCCAAATGGTCGCCGGAGGCGCGTTCCCGCGAGTCGCCACCGTGCGGATGGTCGCCGCCGGCCCCGCTCCGGTGGGTGCCGACGTGGCCATCATTAGGGGGGCTAAATCCCTTAGTTAATTTGCCCCAGTCACTGACAATGGGCCCTGACTATGGGTCAAACCTCAGTCAGCGCAGGGATTAGCCCCCTGATGCTGACATGAGGGCCCCACACTGTCAGGTTTGACCTGGCAGGTCAGCCGACCTGCTGATGTCCCGCTAACGTTAGGCTGACGCCACAATTCCATTTTCTAGTTAAAAAATAATTCCAGAACTTATTCAAAACTTCAAAAATTCATATAAATTAATCTTTAAATCAGATGAAAATAATTTATATATGAAAATTTATCAGAAAAATCCAATGAATCCACTGGTGCTATTGTCATGCATGTTAGAGCAATCGAAATAGGTGAACATTAACAATTACTAATAGGTTAGTATATGGAATTTGAAATAAAGAACGATTTCGAACCTATATTCAAACTCATTTCAATTTAACTTGAATACTAATCGCATTAGCTCATCCATACATGCTATCATGCCATGATCATGCATCATATTGTTGCACTTGCATGTGTTCATTGTTTCTTATCTGCATTGCGGTAGGCCCTGCTTCTGAGGATACCCCCGAGTATCCCGACGAAGGAGAGAACCTTTCCGCTACCCAGCAAGGCAAGCAACCCCTTTGATCATTCCGATAACATCCTACTCTCTTGCTCCTGCTCTCGTTTATTGCATTAGGATAGTCGATCACATGTCACTCATACACAGTAGATGATCCTATTCTGCTACATAACCTGACATTGTCACAGTAAATAGCTAAACCTTGTGCCATGATGTGCTTAGCTTACTTTGCCTGCTATGCTTGCTATACTTAGAGTTGGGTCAGGTCTGATTCATCTGGGTGATGAACTGAGTGAAATGATGTTGTTCTGATGTGGTGATATATGATGAACTTGATTTGGTAAAGGTACCGATGAGGGGCTATGTAGGAGTACATAGCGAGTTGTCTCATTGGGACCATTCTTAGGAACTGAGTTCCGTGTTTGTGATCCAAGACTAGTTACTACCACACGTTGGGATACTTAATTAACCCTCTCGACTTATCATTCGCTTAGTCCTTAGTCTAGGATTTGCAAGTAGTTTCTGGTGTTTATAGCATGCTGGAGGCCATGCATAGCGCTGACCCTAGGGGTGGGTTATGACGCGGTAGGCAGTGGCATGGTGTACCAAGGGTCACCCGGATGGTGGGCTTGGGAACCCTATGCACATCATTTGGTGCCGTAGAGGAAACTTCGGCCGGACTTCCGTGCGGGTTCAGTCTCAAATAGGCAATAGCCTGGACTAGAGGTCTTATGTGATTGATGGTCATGGCCGACTCCCTCGCCGGGCATCCGCTTGAAGGTTGCCGAGGTGCGTGGTTTTATGAGCACACAATGATAAGTGGAGAGAGCGTGTGTGTAGAAGTACACCTTTGCAGGGTATGAAACTATTCGAATAGCCGCGTCCTCGGATATGGACTACTTGGAGAACTTATGTTGTTCATAAATAATCAAATGGATACTCATAAAAATATCAAGATAAGTGTGAGTACCGTGGATGGCACTCTCCCAGGAGGGGGAAGTGAATCCCTGGTGGTGTATTGTTATGGAGTTAGTGGACTCGTGTGCGATATCTAAAATGTAAACAAAGAGTTAAAATTGAGTAGTGTAGGTTAGCCATGAGTCAAAGATGGCATTGCTGCATAACTCCACCTCCCCCTTTGTTGATACATGAGCATGAATAGACTAGGTCTATTTTAAAGACTTGATGAGTACGTCTGTAGTCACGTTTGCTTAATAAATGTTGCAGATGAGACCCATGACCCATTAGGTGGGTTCTTTCTAGACGTTGACGATGCTGAATAGCCGGTGTCCCACCTACGACCTTTGCCCTGTGGCGGGCTGTAGATAGTCAGGCCATGTGCCTTTTTACCCTTTCATCTGTCTTTACTCAGACAGCTTAGGCTTCCGCTTGGTTTGTATGAAAATGTTTGTATGACTTGAGTGTCGGGTCATGTGACCCCTATCTGTAAGAACATATTATGCAGGGCTCATCTGAGCCTCTTAAATAAAAGTCATGTTGTTGTATGGTTATGTTGTGATGTCATGGTTGTATCTATGCATATCGGGCATGTCGTGCGTACGTGTGACGTGCAACGGTATGTATGGGATCCGACACCTAGTCGTGTGACTTTAGTAGTACTCTTTACGGGAAACTGCCTCTTTGTGCCTCCACCAACCATGGTAGCTTACTACTGATCCGGACACATTGATTGACCGACATGTATCCTTCTTTGATGCTGTGTCTGTCCCTTCGGGGAAATATCTCGCAGTGTAATGGAGTCCCTGTAGCCTGCTATTTCTCATCTACGTGCAGTGATGGCATTCGTGTCTCACGATGTAATGGAGTCCCTGTAGCTTGCTATGACTCGTCTACACACGCTTGAGGCCGACACCTGCATTGCTGGGTTATGTATACCTGTTTCCGTACGGATGTGCCGCTTGGGTTCTATGACTAGTTATGTCGTCCCGGGTTCTCTGTCATTTGATTGCCAGCGACATGTTCACATACGTGAGCCAAAAGATGCAAACGGTCCCGGCTAAGGTAAGGCTGCAGCCGTGGAACCTACCGTGCATGAGGCCACAAAGTGATGTGACATGTTATAGTCTAGATTCTTATGACTTAGGATCGGGGTCCCGACAAATGAAACAGAGTGAACTGACCAAATTGGCTATGAAAGGAATGTGCCTAAGGATGGTTTTTGTCGAAGATGAATCTTACCCATCGGCTTTATCGACGAAACTGCAATCTGGAACAGAAATTGCTCTGAAGTCGTGGTTCGGGACACGGGTTGTTGGAGCTGTGGCGCGGCGCATTGTTTGGTTCTGGCGGGGCTCGTCGCCGGCGGGATGAGGGTGTCGCCCGAGACGGTTGCCGGCGTGTCACATGGGCTCCAGTAGGCGAGCATGGAGAGGCTGCGACGGAGCTGCTTGAGGCTGGACATGGCGTTGCAGCTCCTGGTTCCAAGAGAGAGATGGTCAGAGAGAGAGAGAGATGAGAGCAAGGAGGACGAAGAAATAAAGGGAAGGAAGGAAAGAGGAGCAGGGGAAGGACGACGATGTGACCTGGTCATTCTGAAGACGGCCAGGAGGCAGAGCTCCGATGGGCAGTCCTCGGGAGTGTGGCAATGGAGCGGAGCTCGCGCTCCTGGCAGCACGCACGGCGGGGAAGAAGACCTTGGGCTTGGCTTGCGGCAGAAATGGAGCAAGTGTGCCTATGCGGTGCTCCAAGACGTCGAAGGGGAGGCCAAGGACGCAATCTAGGCCGGGCGCAAGCTCGTGGCCGACCCGGCCATGGCATGTCGACGGGAGAAGGTGTGTTGGGAGGCTCGAGGGAGGCACCCTACGAGTTGGCGGCGGTAGAGGAAGAAGGATAGGGGGAAGGGGAACCATACGGACGCTCGGCTTGACTTTATAGAGGAGGAGGGACGGGTGCCGTGGCCACCAAGGGTCATGTTGTCAGATCATTAGAAGTGTATGTCTAGAGGGGGCTGAATAGACTACAAGCAGGAATTTAAAACTACCTCAAGCATATGACAAGATGTTGGTAGTTTTAGCATATAAAATTAGTTTGTGACACCCAACACATGCAAGTCATCAAGTATAGCAGCGGAAAGTAGAGACATTGCACAAGAAAATAAGGAGTAGATATAGAGAGATCAAATGCATGAGGGACACAAGTTTTTTCCCGTGGTTCCGATAGGTGGTTCTATCATACATCCATGTTCATGGAGCCTTCAACCCACTAAAGGGGAACGGTCGCGAGAGTCCACGGAGGGCTCTACTCGTGGAGGGTTCCACGAAGAAGCAACCTTGACTATACCATGAAGGCCTATGTCCACCGAGGACTAGCCTTACTCGGGGTAGATCTTCAAGAAGTAGGCGATCTCCTTGCCCTTACAAACTTCTTGGTTCACTCCACAACATGAAGTACGAGGCTCCCAAGCGACACCTAATCAATCTAGGAGGCACCACCCTCCAAAAGGTAATAGGCTCGGTAATGCGATGAACTCCTTGCTCTTGTGCTTCAAGATGATAGACTCCTCAACACACAATCACTCTCTCATAGATTTGGCTTGGTAGAAGAGATTGATTGGGTGGAAAGCAACATGGGGAGGATAGAAATAAAGATCCATGTGGTTGGAGAGGAAGATCTTGACCTCAACATAAGGGTAGGTGGTTCTCTCTCAGAAAATCAGTAGGTAGGAGTGGGGAACTGA
Organism: Hordeum marinum; assembly: GCA_022496015.1. Lineage (NCBI taxonomy): Eukaryota > Viridiplantae > Streptophyta > Magnoliopsida > Poales > Poaceae > Hordeum > Hordeum marinum. Next base: position 174,705,487 of record CM039674.1, read on the forward strand.
TCTGAGTGCTTCACTCACAAGTGAGTGGTGGTGGAGGGGGTATATATAGGCTTCTCCAATAATCCAACCGTTACACACAATAAGTCGGACTCGGTGAAACCGATGTGTGAATCTCGGTTGTATCGAAGTGACTTAAAGTTAGCAACTTTTGAATCTCGATGACAGACATATAGGAATCTCGGTTGCACTGATAAGGTGACCAATGGTCAGAATGTCCAATCTCGGTGACGCCGATTCAAAAATCTCGGAGGGACCGAAATTGTGAACTTGCGTAACAGAAAGTTGGCAGCCTAACTCGGTGGCCCCAAATGCAGTATCGGTTGCACTGAAAAGCTAGGGCTTGGCTGTGTCTGTCTAGGGTATGGAATCGGTGGCACTGAGTGCAGAATGCTGGTCGCACCAATTTTGAGTGTTTGGCTCTGGATAGAATTTTGTGCAAGAGCTTGTGGATGTATGTGGTGACTATCACTTGTGCACGTCTGAGCATTTTGTTCACCAACAAAACCTTACCCCCTTTTAATACTATTGGCCTTCCTATGGACTCAAAGTGATTTCTCACAAATGTAAAATGAAGAGTCCTTTGCTTGAATCTTGGCCAATTCTATTCATTGTCCTACTTCTTCATGGGGATCCTCTCCAAACTCCTTTTGCCGACCCATCTCTCTCTATAGACTTTATCTGAAACACACTAGATAAAAGTGTTAGTCCAAGAGACAATGTATGTTGTCATGAATTATCAAAACTACCAAGGGAGCACATTGTGCTTTCAATGTCCCCCTTTTTGGTAATTGATGACAACATACAATCAAAGATTCGAATAAAGATTTTTATGTATATAATGAAGATTTTAAGAGACAAATGACTTAGACTAGGTCCCCCTAAATGTGTACAATCCATTTAAAGGATAGTTGCTTTTGAATGCTTGGACACACATGTAGAGAAAGAATAAAAATGAGTCATGTGAATCTTGGCTATATGCACCAAATGTATGTGTATGAGATGTATCCTCGTTCAAGACTTCACTCTTGCAAACAATATGTGCAAGAAGCAAGAGATCATCTTTATCAAAGATATGATGCATACTCTTATCTTGAGTTCTTGAGAATTCTAGTAGTAGAAACACACTTGAGAAAACAATGTTAGGAAACACAACAGTATTCTACTAATCAAAGGTAATAGAACTCAAAGATACCAAGATATGGAGAACATATAGAAGATAGTATTCTTTAAGTTTGATATGTCTCTGAGATCATTTAGAAGTCTTCTCCCCTTTAGATATGAAAATGATGGATCATCCTCTCCCCTTGAATCTTAGGATGTAGATATTGGGATTGGATAGGGTGAGAAAAATCTTCTCCCGTACTTTGGTATTCTCCCCTTGTAAATGTAAGTTTAAACTTGATATTCTCCTCTCCCCCTAAATTATATCCCCCTTTGCACAAGCGTGTATCTCCCTTTTTAGCTTTGAAGCTTTGTATATCTCTCCCCCTTTGGCATTAATTTCCAAAAAGGTCACACATAAGGTCAGATACAGGTATCATTGAATGAGGTGGGTTCCTTGAGAACAAGGGTCATTGAATGTAGGAGTCATAGAAAACAAAAAACAAAAAATGGAGATCTTGCAGAACTTCTCCTCCTTTAAGTTAGGGATCCTTGAATGTTTTTCTCCCCCCGGATTTTTTAATAAAAGGGATCATCGAAGGATGGAGAAATTAGATCAAGGAACACACGGAATATTTTCAACTACCAGCACAAACAGAAATATGATAGATAGTCGGTGGTTCCAATACAGATTTGTTGGTAGAACCGAGTTCTCTGTATCGGAGGCTCCAAGGTGTAACTCAGAAACATAGATGATTAGAGAATTGATCAAAGACAAATATTGCAAATGAAAATCAAACAAGGAAGAGAATCAAAAGATTTGTACCAAATGCCAATATTTATAGATAGGTATCAACTAGGAAAGTTTGAGTGTTTCCAAGAAATTTTAAGATTTGAGAGTGAACCAACCAAAAACTTAACTAGATGATGGGAGGTGACTAGGTCACCTATATTAGAGTATATTGACTTAGGATCCAAGGAATAATGCTTGATCATAGTTCATACTCATCGTTAAGCTCAAAATGGGGTAATCATTTTTCGATTAAGTATTTTAATGTCTTCATATCATTTGAGTTGCGTTAGCTCATGTCTTGGAGTAAAGACTTTTTCAAGAATATGAATACATACCTTTGTAGTGATGTTGTTGTTGTAGATTGTAGGTGAATTTGATGCGGATGCTCGAGTTTGATGAATATCATCTTGAATTGGGAGCAATCCTTGTTGTTTTTTGTTCACTTTTCACCTACATGGCTTAGTCACGCATGGAAAAACGTGATATATCCAAATGACATGATTCCAATTGTGGTTTAGAAAGTAAGGGACATATGACAAGGATAAGTTATGTTGTCTTCCTCCTTCCATCATCAAAGCAAGGTTGTAGATACTTGGTCATGACAAGATTGCTCAAGATAAGAGTTGATGGCAATCTTCTAGAGTGTATTTCTTCCAAGTTCCTACAAAAGGGTTAGATGCAAGACAAGGGAGCATAGAATTCCAATATATGATATTCAAGGTAAAGGTATCGAATAATCAATGAAACTCATCCCCTTGCATGCATCTGTAACATCCCAAAATTTCATTTTGGAATGTTATGATTTATAGCTATGCATCTATCATCACCATTGTTTGAATGTATGTGTTAGTTGAAATGCCTTCTCTGAATTTCTGAAACCCCTTTCTACTTTCAATGTGTTGCTTTCACCTATTTGAAATCTTGGTAAAAAGTTCAAATAAGAGAGGAGGAACATGCCACTCCACACCAGGACCCATTTGGTGATCTATTTGAACAAAAATAACCAGGGGTTATTATGAAAATATTTGCAAAAACAATTTAAAAACAATTAGGCAATTTCTAAAAAATATTTTTTTTCAAAGTGTTCAAATGACAGAATAAAAATGTTCAATAAATGGCATTTATTATCCTGTTAATTTTGGTATACAATACTCCTATATTTAGAAACGATTTGAGTGCTTTAAATGTTTTTGAAAAGCGCTGGAAAATCATCAAGTGAAAATGGTAACGGTTTCTGTATTAAACGGGCCGGCCCACGGGCAGTTACTCGCGGATTTAATACCGACCGGCCGACCGACGCGCAACGGACGCTCCCTCTCTCACTGACACCGGGCCCCACCTCGACCGACCGTTTCGCCCGCGCGGTCGCCTCCTTCCTCTCGCCCGACCTCGTCGCCGGCAGTTACTCCCCCGGATCTCTCTCCCCTCCCCTCCCCCGCACCGCCCGAGCACCCTATATAAGAGCCCCAAGTCCCCGCTCTCCATTCCCCCCCCGAGCCCCCTATCTCCCTCGCCGAGGCGCTGCCAAATTCCTCGCCGGAGCCCCTGCCACCATCGGAGCTCCCATTGCTCGTGCCCGTCGCTCCACTCTTCCCCTCGCCCCTCCAACCTCACCATTAGACGCAGGACGTCCACCGCAACCGTATGAACCCCTTCGCTGCCTCCCTCGACCACCAGAGACCCCTCCGGCGATGTCCTCGACCACCGGCCGCCGCCACCATCGCCGGAGTTCCATCTCCCTCTCCGGTAAAGTCTTCGAGCTCACCCCATCCATCGGATCCCCACTCAACGGTCCCGATTAGATTGATTTTAAACCCCGAAACGTTTTCCATTAGAGATAGGTCGCCCGCTCGAAACCATCCAACACACGCGCTAGCCAACCAATAGGATCGTGCCACGTCACCCCCTGGCCGTCCGGTAGATATTTCACTTTTTCTGATTTTGTTTAGAAAACAGAACCTGTTATGATTTTGTTTTGTGAATATCTTTTGTTCCGTTTAATGTTTGGAGTTGATTCTTTTTGCAATAGATCAAAATTTTCATGTAGTTTCACCCTGTACTTTTAAATTTTAAATTTGAACCCTAAAATTTGAATTGAATCAAATTTGCTCAAAATATTCAAATCTGAATAACTAGAGTTTGAAAATAGATTTTGACATGGATCTTTTTGCTACTGTTTGATATTAGTTAGGACTATCATATTGTTTAGTTTGAGGATTTTTTTGGATGATTTTGATTAGTGTTCTAGCTATAAACAGAATCTGCCTAGTATTATAGTATAGTTTTATTTACTTAGTTTTAGTTAGTTTAACTTAGATTTAGTTTTAATTTGTTTAGTAGGTTCTGTTGATTTAAACATTTAGTGTTTTGCTTATTGTTAATAAAAATATAAAATTGTTTAGTTTATTTCTTTGTTAATATAGGAATTACAATTTCTTTTCAAATAAGTTTATTTTGATTAAAACTAGTTAGTAATAGTTTTGCTTTCAAACAAAGTTTTATATAATTTAATTTTGTTTTCTAAGACAAGTTTATTTGTAAATTATTTTCTGTTAAGAACATGTTTTGTCAATAAATAATAAGTTTTGTTTTGCTGATTTGTTAGGAAAACTATAATTGTTTCATATAGTGTTTATCAAAACTTTTACAAACTTTACTAAAGTTTTCCCAACAAACTTAAATTGATTTTCTTCTGTTAGTTAATAAAAATATTTTATTGTTTTCTTGCTGTCAACTATTGTTTTGGTTAATACCAATAGTTTCATTATGTTAGTAGTGTTTTATCAATCATCTTTTAGAAAACAAAACTTTGCGTGTTTTCTTGCTTGTGATTTTTGTGCATTGTTTTGTCTTGATTGTTTACTAGTTCTTGGTTGATGGTTGTGAGTTACCATATTTTGTTGTATGCTTATTGAGTGCTCTTGTTTGCTTCGCTAGATTATCCGGAGTGCGAAGCTTGTTACTTAGAGTCACTCACGTACGAAGATCATCAATCAGGCAAGTCACTTTGATCATGTTTACCCATGTTTTATATGCATTAGTTCTACCATCTTCCCCAATTGCATGCAAGATAGGTTAGTTGGAAACTTGGTTACATTGTAGTAGTATCATGTGGTAGGTACCCCCCTCAACCCCTTTGACAACAGTGGCCCCGGGAAACGTTGTTTTTACTTGTGCTATGCTATTAGTAGACGGGGTTGGTCGTGTGATTCATGAGAGTTGAGAGAGTTAATAATTTCAAGACCTACATAATGATCAAGATTTCAAGACTCCGAGTTTTCAACATACCTCTGGGTGGATGATGGTTGAACGACAACCTGGAGAAACCAGTGGATTTGCCTAGGTGATGTTGGAGATGGCCAGTATTCACGCGGAAAGATCCACCCAGGTACAAAGAGATGGATGGGTGCTTCAAGACCCAAGGCTTACCTGCACAGCCACAAGTCATTATGGGCTCTGGCTTGGTTGGATATCGTGGTGACCCTGGACAGGCGGTGCTACGAGATGTAGAAGAACGATAGGAAAGGATGGGCACCGACAGAGTCGTAGGGAAACCCTTTGGAAGACCATGTTTTGGTCATCCGTTTCTCAAACACCCTGAAGTGCGAGAAATCAAACGGAGGCGACCAAATCTTGTGGGGAACGTGTGCAAAACTCTGCAGAGTACTCAAACCTAATCGATTAGCCATGTCCACGGTCATGGACAACTTGAGCCAAAGGAAGTGAAACATTCGGAACTCTCAACACAATTAATATGATGATGTGGGTATTAACAATTTGGGTATGAGAATTGGTTGGTGGAACCATCTCATTAATCAACCAACTTAGTAATATTTTGCTTAGCCCTCTCTTGATGTAGGAAAAATTTGCTTTTCGCAAAAACTTACCACCCCACCTGCCAAATATGCATATAGAAATAGATGATTATCTTTTCACCCCTCTCTTGTGACTTTGCTGGCATATTCCATATGCTGACCTACACGGCTGCAACGTATCATGTTGTAGAGTACTTTTCCGACCAGGAGTGAGGACACGTTCTATGCTCAGTGAGATGCCCTTGGAGTCAGATGGACTCATCTACCTTCGACGCTTCCGCAAGATTTAGATATTCTCATGAGTTGGCTTTCAGCCACTTTATTGTATTTTTTATTGTAATAAAGGACTCGATATGAGATTTCGATTAATATAATGCTGTGTGATTTCCCTTTGATATATACATTGATGTACCGTGTGTGTACCAGCATGATCTTGGGATGGTACAGAAACACCGGAGACTCGACCTTTCAGGTCGGGTCGCTACAGAAATGGTATCAGAGCACACGCTGACCGTAGGACGTAACCTCTAGGATTGGAAAGCCTTAGGATTGTATCTCTTTGTCTTTAAAATTCTTATACTCTCATCTACTCATTTCTGAATTCTCTCCGATTATTTCAAAATTTATAGATGGCCACCTTCATTCCAGGGTTGATCACGGAGTTTTGTCAGCCTGACGCAACGATGCCTTTTGGTAAGGAGCTGATGAGGATCGTCAAGGACGTGAGGATTGCTTTGCCGAGCATCACCGGGACTCCTATCATGTCATTTCCACAAGATGGACGCTACAGGATCGAGGTGCACATCCCAGGGAAGACCTTTGGGAATCGGAAGAAACCCATCGACTTCAAGTTCGTGGCACCCAGCTGGATACTTGGGAGAGACATGGCCATTCATCGTGCCCTTAGACATATTCAGGAGGAATACAGAGGTGGAACCATTTCACCAGGACTCAGCATGGTTTGCCGTAGAGATGCCCATGGCAACATCATCACCAACCCCACTGGAGACTCCACCATGTCATATATCCAGACCCTGGAGACGCACATCAGGACTCTGGAGCTTCAAGTTCGTACTGATACGAAGACAATCAAGAATCTGATGAACCGTGAGATTGACCTTGAAGCTGACTTACGGGAAGCCGAGTACGAGCATGAGTATGAGGTGAATGATTTCTTAGAGAGGATTGACAAGCTGAATACTCGCATCGCCACTCTGGAGGAACAGATGGACATGGGTGAAAATCTTCATCCTGAAGGAGAGTTGGCTCCTTTCATCAGCGACAATGATGACTATGAGGAGAGCACCATTGGAGGAGACTCAGTCACCATGTACTTCTGAGGAAAACATTAGCTATGCCCTCCATGTATCTTTTATTTTTCAACGTTAAGAGCGTAAGTCGATGCTTAGTTTGATTGAGTATTGTATTCCGATGTTTGACATTGATTGAATAAATAAATGAGTGTTTGGTGTGATATGTTTGTTGCATTGCATATGGGTAGTGAATTTCTCCTTTTAGGCCCTTGTTCTATTCTAATTCTCACCACCCCGGAAAACAAGAGGATTAAGTATGTATCCCTACGCACCCAGATGAGTGCACGGTTAAATGCCCTCACACGAGTTGTTCAGGAGGAAGTACCTGTGGTAAAAGACTTTCCGGATGTATTCCCGGAAGAATTATCAGGCATGCCACCAGATAGGGAGATTGAGTTCCTATTAGAGCTACAGCCAGGGACAGCCCCAATTTCCAAGAGACCCTGTCGGATGCCTGCAAATGATCTGTTGGAAATCAAGAAGCAGATTAAGGAGCTATTGGACAAGGGATATATTCGCCCAAGTTCATCACCTTGGGGAGCCCCAGTTCTTTTGGTGGAGAAGAAGGATAAAACCTTGAGAATGGTAGTCGATTATCGTGCCTTGAACGAGGTGACTATCAAGAACAAGTACCCTCTGCGATGATTAATGACTTGTTTGATCAGCTAGTAGGCACCAAAGTATTCTCTAAGATCGATCTTCGATCAGGGTATCACCAACTGAAGATTCGTGAACAGGATATACCCAAAACAGCTTTCACCACCAGGTATGGCTTATACGAGTATACAATCATGTCCTTTGGTTTGACTAATGCTCCTGCCTACTTCATGAATTTGATGAACAAGGTGTTTATGGAATATTTGGACAAGTTTGTCATGGTGTTCATCGATGATATTTTGATATTCTCCAAGAACGAGGAAGAACACAAGGAACATCTGCGTTTAGTTCTAGAGAAGCTAAGAGAGCATCAGTTATATGCCAAGTTCAGCAAATGTGAATTTTGGCTGATGGAAGTCGGATTCCTTGGACATGTTATTTCCGGAGAAGGAATAGCCGTAGACCCCGCTAAGGTTGAAGCCGTCACCGAGTGGAATTCACCCACCTCAGTTAAGGAGATCCGCAGTTTCCTCGCACTTGCCGGATATTACCGGAGATTCATTGAGAATTTCTCAAAGATAGCCAAGCCCATGACAGAGTTGTTGAAGAAAGAATCCAAGTATGTTTGGACTGAGGAATGTGAAGCCAGTTTCCAGGAGTTGAAGAAACGTTTGGTCACAGCCCCAGTGTTGATTTTGCCCAATATTCGGAAGGACTTCCAGGTTTATTGTGATGCTTCACGTCAAGGACTTGGAGGAGTACTCATGCAAGATGGAAAGGTTGTAGCTTATGCATCCAGACAACTACGACCTCATGAGTTGAATTATGCCACCCATGATTTGGAACTAGCAGCCGTTGTGCATGCACTCAAGACCTGGAGACATTTTCTTATCGGAAATAGTTGTGATGTTTACACCGACCATAAGAGCCTGAAATATATTTTCACTCAGAAGGAGTTGAACCTCAGATAGAGGAGATGGTTAGAGTTAATCAAGGACTATGACATGAGATTACATTACCATCCAGGTAAAGATAATGTTGTAGCCGATGCCTTGAGTCGGAAAACTTATGTAAACACACTCACAGCGGGAGGATTACCCCAAGAGTTAGCCGATGATCTCAGAGAGCTCAAGCTAGAGATAGTTCCAAGAGGATATGTTGCTACACTGGAAATTCAGTCCACCTTGACCGAAAGAATTCGTGAAGCCCAGAAATCGGACAAGGAGGTAGCTGAGATAAAGCAGAGAATGGAAGATGGTAAGGCTAAAGGTTTTCGTGAGGATGAACATGGAACTTTGTGGTTTGAGAACTGAATCTATGTGCCCAATGACCCAGAGCTCAGGAAGTTGATACTTCAGGAAGCCCATGATTCACCTTACTCGATACACCCAAGCAATACCAAGATGTATCTGGATTTAAAGGAAAGTTATTGGTGGACAGGTATGAACAAGGATATTGCGGAACACGTTGCAATATGTGATGTTTGTCAGCGAGTAAAGTCGGAACATCAGAAACCAGCAGGGTTACTCCAACCTTTGCCGATACCCGAGTGGAAATGGGAAAAGCTTGGTATGGACTTCATCACAGGATTACCCAGGACCCATTCAGGTTATGATTCCATCTGGGTAGTGGTAGATCGCTTGACCAAGGTAGCTCATTTCATTCCAGTGAAGACCACCTATACCAGTGCTAAGCTAGCCAAGATATATATGACCAGGATCGTATGTCTGCATGGAGTTCCGAGGAGTATCGTGTCAGATAGAGGAACACAATTTACCTCAAAGTTTTGGCATCAGTTACATGAAACTTTGGGTACAAGGCTAGAGTTCAGTACAGCTTTCCATCCGCAGATAGATGGACAGACTGAGAGAGTCAACCAGATTCTGGAAGACATGTTGAGAGCTTGTGCGCTAGATTATGGATCTAGTTGGGATGACAACTTACCTTACGTAGAATTCTCGTACAACAACAGTTATCAGACCAGTCTGAAGATGGCCCCTTTCGAAGCTTTATATGGAAGGAGGTGCAGAACGCCACTGACGTGGGATGGTGTTGGAGACCGACAACTTTTTGGTCCCGATCTTATCCGAGATTCGGAAGAGAAAGTCAAGTTGATTCGTGACAGACTCAAGATAGCTCAATCTCGACAGAAGAGTTATGCTGACAGCAAACGTAAAGAAGTGACGTATAAAGTGGGAGACCGAGCTTATCTTCGTGTGTCCCTGCTTCGAGGAATCAAAAGGTTTGGTGTTAAAGGAAAATTAGCACCCAGATTCATAGGCCCCTACAAAATTCTTGAACGTAGAGGCGAAGTTGCATACAAACTGGAATTGCCGGAAGGATTATCCGGAGTTCATGATGTTTTCCATGTTTCCCAGTTGAAGAAATGTCATGCTGAGATGGCTGATATTCCTTTGAGAGACACAGCGCCCCTAAAGGCCATACAACTTGACAATGATCTGACTTACGAGGAGAAACCTGTCAGAATCCTCGAGACTACCAACAGAGTTACCCGCAGCAAGATCATCAAGTTTTGTAAGGTTTTGTGGAGTCACCACACCGAGGAAGAAGCCACCTGGGAACGCGAAGAAGATCTTCATAGAGACCACCCGCACCTATTTTCTAGCCAACCCGAATCTCGAGGGCGAGATTCATCTTAAGGTGGGTAGGTTTGTAACATCCCAAAATTTCATTTTGGAATGTTATGATTTATAGCTATGCATCTATCATCACCATTGTTTGAATGTATGTGTTAGTTGAAATGCCTTCTCTGAATTTCTGAAACCCCTTTCTACTTTCAATGTGTTGCTTTGACCTATTTGAAATCTTGGTAAAAGTTCAAATAAGAGAGGAGGAACATGACACTCCACACCAGGACCCATTTGGTGATCTATTTGAACAAAAATAACCAGGGGTTATTTTGAAAATATTTGCAAAAAGAATTTAAAAACAATTAGGCAATTTCTAAAAAATATTTTTTTCCAAAGTGTTCAAATGACAGAATAAAAATGTTCAATAAATGGAATTTATTATCCTGTTAATTTTGGTATATAATACTCCTATATTTAGAAAAGATTTGAATGCTTTAAATGTTTTTGAAAAGCGCTGGAAAATCATTAAGTGAAAACGGTAACGGTTTCTGTATTAAACGGGCCGGCCCACGGGCAGTTACTCGCGGATTTAATACCGACCGGCCGACCGACGCGCAACGGACGCTCCCTCTCTCACTGACACTGGGCCCCACCTTGACCGACCGTTTCGCCCGCGCGGTCGCCTCCTTCCTCTCGCCCGACCTCGTCGCCGGCAGTTACTCCCCCGGATCTCTCTCCTCTCCCCTCCCCCGCACCGCCCGAGCACCCTATATAAGAGCCCCAAGTCCCCGCTCTCCATTCCCCCCCGAGACCCCTCTCTCCCTCACCGAGGCGCTGCCAAATTCCTCGTCGGAGCCCCTGCCACCACCGGAGCTCCCATTGCTCATGCCCGTCGCTCCACTCTTCCCCTCGCCCCTCCGACCTCACCATTCGACGCAGGACGTCCACCGCAACCGTCTGAACCCCTTCGCTGCCTCCCTCGACCACCAGAGACCCCTCCGGCGACGTCCTCGACCACCGGCCGCCGCCACCATCGCCGGAGTACCATCTCCCTCTCCGGTAAAGTCTTCGAGCTCACCCCATCCATCGGATCCCCACTCAACGGTCCCGATTAGATTGATTTTAAACCCCGAAACATTTTCCATTAGAGATCGGTCGCCCGCTCGAAACCGTCCAACACACGCGCTAGCCAACCAATAGGATCGTGCCACGTCACCCCCTGGCCGTCCGGTAGATATTTCACTTTTTCTGATTTTGTTTAGAAAACAGAACCTGTTATGATTTTGTTTTGTGAATATCTTTTGTTCCGTTTAATGTTTGGAGTTGATTCTTTTTGAAATAGATCACATTTTTCATGTAGTTTCACCCTGTACTTTTAAATTTTAAATTTGAACCCTAAAATTTGAATTGAATCAAATTTGCTCAAAATATTCAAATCTGAATAACTAGAGTTTGAAAATAGATTTTGACATGAATCTTTTTGCTACTGTTTGATATTAGTTAGGACTATCATCATGTTTAGTTTGAGGATTTTTTTTGGATGATTTTGATTAGTGTTCTAGCTATAAACAGAATCTGCCTAGTATTATAGTATAGTTTTATTTACTTAGTTTTAGTTAGTTTAACTTAGATTTAGTTTTAATTTGTTTAGTAGGTTCTGTTGATTTAAAAATTTAGTGTTTTGCTTATTGTTAATAAAAATATAAAATTGTTTAGTTTATTTCTTTGTTAATATAGGAATTACAATTTCTTTTCAAATAAGTTTATTTTGATTAAAACAACTAGTTAGTAATAGTTTTGCTTTCAAACAAAGTTTTATATAATTTAATTTTGTTTTCTAAGACAAGTTTATTTGTAAATTATTTTCTGTTAAGAACATGTTTTGTCAATAAATAATAAGTTTTGTTTTGCTGATTTGTTAGTGAAACTATAATTGTTTCATATAGTGTTTATCAAAACTTTTACAAACTTTACTAAAGTTTTCCCAACAAACTTAAATTGATTTTGTTTTGTTAGTTAATAAAAATATTTTATTGTTTTCTTGCTGTCAACTATTGTTTTGGTTAATACCAATAGTTTCATTATGTTAGTAGTGTTTTATCAATCATCTTTTAGAAAACAAAACTTTGCGTGTTTTCTTGCTTGTGATTTTTGTGCATTGTTTTGTCTTGATTGTTTACTAGTTCTTGGTTGATGGTTGTGAGTTACCATATTTTGTTGTATGCTTATTGAGTGCTCTTGTTTGCTTCGTTAGATTATCCGGAGTGCGAAGCTTGTTACTTAGAGTCACTCACGTACGAAGATCATCAATCAGGCAAGTCACTTTGATCATGTTTACCCATGTTTTATATGCATTAGTTCTACCATCTTCCCCAATTGCATGCAAGATAGGTTAGTTGGAAACTTGGTTACATTGTAGTGAGCTTAGCTCAAGTTTGAAGCATCAATGATGTTCAACTCACTCCTCAAGTGGAAAAACACTTTTTCATCAAGTGGCTTAGTAAAGATATCAACCAATTGCTTGTTAGTGCGAACATGTTTAAGATTAATATCTCCTTTGGCAACATGATCACAAATTAAATGATGTCGAACTTGAATATGCTTGGTTCGAAAATGTTGCATGGGATTATGACCAATCTTAATAGAATTTTCATTATCATAAGGTAATGGAACATTCTTAACATAGATCCATAATCTTTAAGCATTTGTGTCATCCATAATAATTGGGCACAACATGATCCAGCAGCAATATATTCAGCTTCGGTGGTTGAGATATCGAGTTTTGTTTCTTGGAAGACCAAGACACAACAGCTCTGCCAATAAATTGACATGTACCTGAGGTGGATTTTCTATCAACCTTGTCACCGACATAGTCCTAGTTGGAGTAGCAAACAAGATTAAAGGAAGATCCCTTGAGATACCAAATGCCAAAGTTTGGTGTATGAATCAAGTATCTCACAATATGTTACAAAATCTTAAGATGACATTCTTTAGGTGCAGTTTGATATCTAGCACACATGCAAACACTAAGCATAATATCTGGACGGGAGGCACATAGATAAAGCAATGAACCAATCATTGATCGATAAACCTTTTGATCAACCAGTTCACCCTCCTTCATGAGATAATAGTGTCCTCTAGTGGGCATGGGAGTTTTCATACCTTTGCACTCTTGCATGTTGAACTTCTTGATTAAGTCCTTGGTGTACTTTGTTTGAGAGATAAATGTACCTTCTCTCATTTGCTTGATTTGTATACCAAGAAGAATTTCAGCTCACACATCATAGACATCTCATACTTCTCTGACATCAACCTTCAAAATTTCTCACTAAAATGTGGGTTAGTAGATCGAAAGATAATATCATCCACATAAATTTGGAACAAAAATAATTCACCATTAACTCTCTTTGTGAATGAGGTTGCATCATTTTTACCAATTTCAAATCCTTTTCCAATAAGAAACGTTGTTGGGCATTTATACCAAGCATGAGGAGCTTGCTTAAGACCATATAAAGCTTTGTGAAGTTTGTAAACATGGTCAGGTTTCTTTGGATTTACAAAACCAGGTGTTTGCTTAACATAGACCTCTTCTTTAATCGCACCATTTAAGAATGCACTTTTAATGTTCATTTGGTAAAGCATGATATCATGGTGATTAGCATAGGCAAGAAGAATTCGAATGGCTTCTAGTCTAGCAACAAGGGAATAGGTCTCACTGTAGTCTATACCTTCGACTTGAGTATATCCTTGAGATACAAGGCGAGCCTTGTTGCGTACGACTTGACCATCTTCACCTTCCTTGTTGGGAAAAACCCATTTTGTGCCGATGACGTTTTCCTCGTCCTTGGGTTTCTCCATGAGTGTCAAAACTTTGTTCCTTTCGAAGTTGTGAAGCTCTTCATGCATAGCGTTCACCCAATCCGCGTCTTCAAGAGCTTGTTCTACCTTCAAAGGTTCAAGGCTTTAGATGAAAGAATAATGCTCACAAAAGTTAGCCAAACAAGTTTTAGAGAGAGTGATCCTCTCAGTTTGTATATCACCAAAGATTTGGTTTAGGGGATGGTTCTTGGTCACTTGTGCTCGAACTCGGGCCTGCTTCCGATTTTTGTATCGTGGAGCTTCTTCTTCATCATCATCTCCTTCATATTCGTAGTTGCTGAAGGTGTCGTTTCCTTGAGGTGGTGGTGAAGGAGGTTGTGGTGGATCTTCAGGGCTTATTTCCTCCTCCTCTACATCCCGTCATGTACCACTTGTGGATGCTTCCATGTCATGTTGTCGTTAGCCCTGGTCCGAAGTAGGAGCTTCCACTTGGGTTGATGAAGTACTTTCCTTCACCTCTGTGGGATGAATCTTGCCGATGGGCAAGTCTTGGATAGCTTCCGAAGGATCTTTGTCACCTACATCATTTGGCAACTGTTCGACTTGCGAACCATTAGACTCATCAAACTTCACATCTACCACCTCTTCAACTTTTTGAGTGATGTTGTTCCAGACACGGTAAGTGTGAGAGTTCGATCCATAACCAAGTAAGAAACCTTCTTGAGATTTAGGAGCAAATTTAGCATGACGATGCTTATTGAGGATGTAACACTTGGAGCCGAATACTTGAAAGTATCCAACTTGGGGTTTGTTACCGGTGAGAAGCACGTATGCCATTTTACCGAGAAGCTTGTGCAAGTAGACTCGGTTGGTGGCATGACATGTTGTTTCAATGGCTTTTGCCCAAAAGTGTCTTGGCATCTTGTATTCGTCAAGCATTGTTCTTGCCATCTCAATGAGGGTTCGGTTCTTTCTCTTAAGAACTCCATTTTATTGAGGCGTGTACGTAGCCGAGAACTCATGTGAAATACCCTCATCGTCAAGAAAAGTATCCACGTGGGTGTTCTTTAACTTTGATACGTTATCGCTTCGAACCTTCTTGATCTTCACTTCAAAATGATTTTGCACTTTGCGTGTGAAGTTCTTGAAGATCTTTTGTACCTGCGACTTATCATCAAGAAAGAACACCCACGTAAATCTGAAAAAATCATCAACTATAACTAGACCATGGGAATTTCCACCGAGACTCTTGTAAGCATTGGGACAAAAAAGATCCATGTGATGTAACTCGAGTGGTCTCCTAGTAGTCATCATATTTTTAATGGGATGACTTCCACCTACTTGGTTTCCTGCTTGACAAGCGCTACAAAGTCTATATTTGTCAAAGATAACGTCTATAACACCAAGAATGTGATCGCCCTTGATAATCTTATCTAGATTACGCATGCCTACTTGTCTAAGCCTTCTATGCCATATCCAACCTTTACATGATTTTGCAATGAGGCCACTACATGGTTGGGCCTTTTTAGTGAAATCAACAATGTATAGATCACCTCTACAAATACCGGTAAAGACAATTTTAAGATTATCAAATCGAAACACTTGGAAATCTACTTTAGTAAATAGCACATTGAAACCAAAGTCTGTTAGTCTAGATACGGAAAGAAGATTGTAGCAAGGGATTCAACAAGCATCAGATTTTGAATTGAGCTATCATAAGATATAGCCACCTTACCAAGGCCAAGTACCTTAGCCTTAGAGTTATATCCAAAGGCCATGTACCTCTGAGGACCTTGATTAGGCGTGATCTCTTGGAACAAGTCTTTATCAGTCATGTCATCCGTGCATCCATTGTCGACAATCCACTCTTTTCCACCATACATGTAATACTTAAAGTTTGCCATTAGACTTAGATTCCTCATGATCTTTTCATGCTCGATTTCGAACAACTCATCTTCATCATAGTAGCCATGTTCCACATTGTCATCATCAAGTGGGAAATCCTCGACATAAAGAACAAGAGATTCGTTAGAATAGTGATCATGATAGTGTTCAAGTTTATGAATGTGAATGGCTTCAACAACAATGTTGCTGACAGTTGTGACATCTCCTTTAGCATACATAAGATCATGGAGCTCAAATAGGCATTTATTAAAGTTTGGATCACTAGGCTTCATTTTGTGAAAAGCAACAGTTTTATGAAGAATTTCATCAAGATTTCCTAGTGAAAGATTGGATATCGTTTCTCCAAATCAGTCCATAAAGTATAAGCACATGCAAAGTTTTCAATTGAGAAAGCACAAATCTTGGTAAACCTCTAACAATAAGATTATTAGTCCTAAGGTTACCAATCATGTTAATTTCCTCTTCATGTGTGGGATGCAATTCATCAATGGGGAGCACATAGGGTTTTTAATATGTTTTCTCAAATGGAATTTATCAAATAGACTAATCATAGCATTCTTCCCTTGACTATAGTACTCTCCATCAAGAATGGGCACTCTACAATACAAACTCTCCACACTAGACACATCCATCTTCCTCCACGGTGTTGAAACCGAAGCAATGGAGACCAATGCTCTAATACCAATTGTGGGATCACTAGAAGTGTATGTCTAGAGGGGGGGTCAATAGACTACAAGCAGGAATTTAAAACTACCTCAAGCATATGACAATATGTTGGTAGTTTTAGCATATATAATTAGTCTGTGACACCCAACAGATGCAAGTCATCAAGTATAGCAGCGGAGACATTGCATATGAAAGTAAGTAGTAGAGATAGAGAGATCAAATGCATGAGGGACACACGATTTTCCCGTGATTCTGATAGGTGGCGCTATCATACATCCACGTTCATGGAGTCTTCAACCAATGGAGGATAACAGTCGCGAGAGTCCCCGCAGGGCTCTACCGACCGAGGGTTCCACGAAGAAGCAACCTTGACTACACCATGACGGCCTACATCCATGGAGGACTAGCCTTAATCGGGGTAGATCTTCACAAAGTAGGCGATCTCCTTGCCCTTACAAACTTCTTGGTTCACTCCACAACATGAAGTAGGAGGCTCCCAAGTGATACCTAAGCAATATAGGAGGCACCACCCTCCAAAAGGTAATACGCTCGGTAATGCGATGAACTCCTTGCTCTTCTGCTTCAAGATGATAGACTCCTCAATACACAATCACTCTCACATAGATTTGGCCTGGTAGAAGAGATTGATTGGGTGGAAAGCAACTTGGGGAGGCTTGAAATCAAGATCCATATGGTTGGAGTGGAAGATCTTGACCTCAATACAAGGGTAGGTGGTTCTCTCTCAGAAAATCAATAGGTATGAGTGGGGAACTGATCTTAGTGCTTCACTCACGAGTGAGTGGTGGTGGAGGAGTATACATAGGCATCTCAAAAAATCCAACCGTTACACACAATAAGTTGGACTCGGTGAAACCGATGTGTGAATCTCAGTTGTACTGAAGTGACTTAAGATTAGCAACTTTTGAATCTCGGTGTGACTGATATAGGAATCTCGGTTGCACGACAAGGTGACCAATGGTCAGAATGTCCAATCTTGGTGACGCTGATTCAACAATCTCGGAGGGACCAAAACTGTGAACTTGCATAACAGAAAGTTGGCAGCCTAACTCGGTGGCACCGAATGCAGTATTGGTTGCACCGAAAAGCTAGGGTTTGGTTGAGTTTGTCTAGGGTTTGGAATCGGTGGCACCGAGTGTAGAATGTTGGTTGGACTGATTTTGAGTGTTTGTCCTTGGATAGACTTTTGTGGAAGAGCTTGTGGATGTATGTGGTGACTATCACTTGTGCACATATGAGCATTTCGTTCACCAACAAAACCTTACCCCTTTTAATAATATTGGTTTTACTATGGACTCAAAGTGATTTCTCAAAAATGTAAAATTAAGAGTCCTTTCCTTGAAGCTTGGCCAATGCTATTCCTTGTCCTTCTTGTTCATGGGGATCCTCTCCACACTCCTTTTGGCAACCCATCTCTCTCTATAGACATTATCTGAAATAAATGAGATGAAAGTATTATTCCAATAGACAATGTATGTTGTCATCAATTATCAAAACCACTAAGGGAGGACAATGTGGTTTCACATGTGAGATGGGGTGAGGTGGAGTTACGATGAGAGGGAGGGGGGTTCGTGACGTGGAATAAAAGGAGGGAGAAGAAAGAATGACAGGTGGGGGAGGCTGGGTGCATCTGGGAAATTACCACGGGAGTGAGGAGTTGGGCTGGAGGCAACAAATGGGCCTCCTCTACGCCCTTATTTATCTCCTTGTCGGATTTTTCACTTGAACCAGAACTCTAGGGAAAAGAACAGAGAGTTTGGAAGGGAATTGAGGACAGAAAAAAATATCTTTGATTACCTAGAAATAAGCCCAAAATTATAAAAGTGGTTTGGTGAATTTTACAGACTATAAATTCAAACAAGTTTGAATTTAGTTCAAGCTTGCTTGAATTTAAAACCTAACCATACCAACCTAAAATGGGATTTAATTTTGGAGGGGAACCTAAATAATAAACAAGATTTATAAGCACAAGACGAACATTTATGGAGGTAGTAAAAACCAAAAAATAATGAATTAATTTCGTTATGTTTGAATCCGAACTCCCTTTTAAAGAAACTATGGATGGGGTGAATTTTGAGAGGGTGTCTGGACGAAATGAAAATGTATTATAGGCAAGGTTTCTAGCAAGAATGGAATGCAACTAAAAGAAAGAATAGGGAAGGACAGAATTTGCACTCTGCGCGAGTAATTTTGGTGCAAAACTTGATGGAAGTGAGCACCGGGTTTTGGAATGATCACATCGAAGAAGAAGGCAAGCCTATTAACAAGGCAATTAAATCAAACACACAAATGTCATGGAGATGATGCATGATGTAAAAAAATAGAACACACATCACAAGCATGCAAGTCATGAGCCTATCCTAAAAATGCTAGAGGGCTTGGTCTCGAAACGGTCAACGATGACTTTCGGAGAGAACCGCAACTACAAATGGATGCAACTTTTCAAAACGAGTGATCATGCAATGCAGACAATGGGAATCATGCAATGATGAATGCGACAACTAAACAAATTAGACGACGAGAATGGAAATAAAAGGGGAATCTTCTGGAGCATCGGTCCCGGGCTGTTACAAGTATCCTCCACTAACAAGAGATCTCGCCCGAGATCTTAGAATGAGAAGGGGAGGAGACAGAGCAAGAGGAAGAGGTAAAACTTAGTTGCTTCTTTGACCAACGAGTGAAACCACATGAATATGAAGGATTACAAGAGAAGAAGAATGATATGAGAAACAAGCAAGAATTCAAAAGAAATTTCGACAACACTTCGGTAGGATAGAGAGGAAATTTTTTATAAGATGGAAAGAACTTGAAAAGAGGAAAAAAGAGGACACAACACTTTGGCTAATTGGAAATCATGGAAAAGAACATGATCCTAGCAAAACAACATGATAGATTGAAAAGAGCAACAACATACAGCCTCCGGAGCAAAAGACTAGAAGCTAGATTATTGGAGAGAAGAAACGGAGAAAAAACTGACAATTTGCACAACCATTGAATTGAAAAGCACAGACTGAACAGAGTTGTTGAAAAACCTACAATGCAATAATGAGCTTGATGTGGTCTTAGAGACCACATCTCAAAATAATGAGGTGATAACCAGCCACTTGCAAAACAAGGATTGCTTTGGAGCAAAAGAGATAAAAAACTTCTTTCACCAAGAAGAGGAGGAGAAAACTTGGATCATTTATGACACCCTGATAACAACAATCCTTAGGAAATGCTTTAGGTGAAATCCAATCCAAGATAACTCCAATAAGACATGGGGTTTACTTATCTCATTCTCGACAACTATCCTTCGAGACTCCTCATAATCAAGAATTTAATGACACAATCTCATAAGACAATGGAGAAGGAATTGAACTTAGAAATCCAAGATAAAGAACACTTGAGCACCTCCAAAAAGAATCATGAAGAAAAACTTGAGAAGAATTACATCATTAACAAACCACCATGAAGAAGCATCGGGATGAACTTCAGAATGAAAGGATGATAGAAAATAATTGAAGGTTGCAAAACAATAAGATTGAGGCCTTGCTATGCTTTAGATGAAGCACACGAAGAGATATTTGAGAAAAGCTTGGCCCTCCAAAAGAGAAAAGATAAACAACTTGGGATAAGGATTTGATATCATGAACAACCTCTAGAAGAAGGATTGAAATCACTTGATGATACATGAATAAGAATTATGTTATGCTTATCCTTCATCAAGTTAAATTGATGACAAGCAACAGATTTGGCATACTACTTATTCTTCTTGAAAAGATTGAAGAGAGATATCACTAGCTTGAATAGGTCTTCATTGAAACACCAGTAAGAATTTGCAAATGAATGAGGATAATAGGAAAGAATGGGGATACATGACATGAGAATGAAGAGATCATGATCCACCTAGAGAAATCTTCAACAAGGCACCAGAATAAATGAGAGACGAACGAAGAGAACCCAACTGAGAGAATATGAGAATGAAAGCTGAAAGCTTAGAATGAAGAAATCTTCTCAAATGATGACCTTCGGATAATTGAGAAATGAAGGGCAACTCCAAAATGGTCCGGATAGATATGGAAGGAATTACATATGATCAAAACAATTTGAAAGAATAGCATGAAGCTAAAACCACGAATCTTCAAGAAAATGGACCAAGATTTAAGAGAAGCTCTCTTTCAGTCTTCAACACTGAGAGTGATGACGAGAAACAACACCATGAATTATTGAGATACTCCAGAACAATTAAGAAGGAAAGATTGAGCTAATGATGAATATAATTCGAAGCGATATTGGATATCGAATATGACTGATGAAATACATTGTAATGTCATATTGAAAGAACTTGAGGACATATTCGGAAAGGTTAGAACGAGGGATTGCCTGGAACAAGATATTGCACTGGTACAAATGAAAACTCGATGAGGTGAGAACCTTGAAATAATTCGGAAGGATTGAATGAGAACATGAATCTTCTAAGATACCATCAACACTCTACATAGAACAGGGAGATATGAAAACCAAGAGAGGCTTGATAAAGAATTCCAACATGAGAAAGCATTTAGAGAATGAAAAGTATATGGTGAGCACCGAAAACTTGAATTGAATCCACCGGAGAAAAATAACCACAAGAACAAAGAAAATGAGGATAGATCTTGAAATTGAAACTCTAGAGATTCTCCACAAGAAATCACCGGAAACAATAAGCAAGAAATGATAGCAGAAGCAACAATGAAAAGAGGGGCACTAGGATGAAAATTTAATTATGGAAGAAAAAGGGTGGGAGGGTGGGGAAAATAAAGAAAACATAAACTCAGGACAGATGAGACGAACTCCGGAAGGAAATATGAGGATTGATCTTGAAAATATTGGAAGGATAGAATTATCTTGAAGAGAAGCACACCGGATGAAAAGAATTGATATGCCAACTTGATTCAGCAAAAGAATTAGCATTCCGAAAGAAATATGAGAATACTTCTTAGGATATATGAAATCACCACTTGACATCAAAGAAACTCGAATACCATATTCAAAAACAAAACAAAGGATGAGGCTTACAAAACAAGCCAGAAAAAAATACATATTGCAGATTCCGTCCGATATTTTCATGGTAAAATTCGCATGGGCTCGATTGGATTGTCATATTGAAATGGTGCTCGAATATGCTCCCTAGGCGTAGCAATGTGCAAGGCTTGACGAAGCATACTTGAGACTGTCCTCTGTAAAAAAGACTGTGAACAAACAAACCACTAGATGTCGAACCCCAACCACACATCATGATCTGTTGGAAGATAGCCTGCGTAACTTGTTGAATTCCCACCAGAGAACTCCCAAAATCTTTTGGCTATGCAATTGGGTCCACGGACACACGGAGCAAAATCAATCACTCAATTCCTAACATGTTACTACGCTCCAATGTAACACATCCGTCAACACATAACCAGAGGTCCCAGAAACTCATCTACCTCAGAAACTCGAAAACACAACGACACTAAGAATGGAAGTACATCTGGATGCTCTCCCTAGTACTGGGTGATGCCAAACTAGTCTCTCCACAAATAGTATTGAAGCAATTTCTAACATCCTTCGACCTGAGATACTAAGGAAACTGAAAGATAACGATGTGTAAAGAATCCCGTGGAGCTATACTCCTCGATAACAGGAGGCACCAAGTACAGAACTCCGTCACATCAGCATCATAGAGATTCCAAAATACCCGCCTGATCCTAATTTTTTTGAGTGAGAAGAGGGTAGACTCAAAATTTCTAAGTCGTAATTCCTCAGAAGAGTATAGAAGTGGAGTAAAAGAAACCTAATCCCCAATATAACTAGACTCAAAATAGTTTTTTACTAGACTCGACTTGGCCAAGTTCGATCAATAAAGAGGGCTCCTAGGTTGGTACAGGCTCTGATACCAACTTGTTGCGCCCAAGATGTGATCCTATCCTTATTTTGGCATGAGGGCCTCGACAGGGATAGAAGCGCATCTCGTCGTTTCGCAAGAATAAACATCATTACAAGTACACTTAGAGAAGAGATGAGTATATGGAAATTGGCTTACACTCGCCACAAGCTAAATCAAGATCAGATAATTACAAAAACATATTCAAACATCATACATAAGAGCAGGGTCCAACTACGGACGAAACCAAACGATAAAATGACATCCATCCTTGCTATCCCAGGCTGCCGCCTGGAACCCATTCTATATCGATGAAGAAGAAGAAGAAGAATAACTCCAGATCAAACAAGCATCGCAATCATTTCAAATCATCGCATTACCTGTACCTGCAACTTTTGTTGTAGTAATCTGTGAGACACGGGATTTAGCAATCTCATTTCCAAGGGTATCAAGAATATCAAAGCTTAATAGGTGAGATATGGTTAAGTGGTGAGGCTATAGCAAGCAACTAAGCATTTGTTTGAGTGGCTAAGTTACAAATACAGGAAGTAAGGTGGGTGGACTACGCATAACGAAAGTGAACTAGTAATGATCACTAAGTGATCCTAAACACCTACTTACGTCAAACATAACCCCATCGCGTTCTCTCTTGGATAAGGACTCAGGATAAGAGATAGTCACGGTTATGCACACGGTTGGTGAATTTTATTTTAGTTTAATTCAAGTATGCTATGACTGGGTGTTAAACAAAGTCTCCAAGTTTCCACATAACCGCGGGCATGGATTTCCGAAAGATTTAACCCTGCAGAGGTCCTCCAACTCATCCATCACAAATTAAACACACACAACGGGAATAACCTCGACCACGAATCCCGTGATTTCTTAGGACATTCCATTGGAAAACCTCTACCTCGAGATAGCCCGAAGTATTTTTGGAATTCCTCAATGAAGAAATTTGAGAAAGGTAAAACAAATCTAGCAAGGCTGCCCAACGTGTCGACGAACACGGTAGGAGCCACGTATCTCGTTCTCAGGCCACAACAAATAAGGAAAGCATATGTTGTCCTGATAGACATCTCCCGAGTTACCCTGGGTTGTCCCCACACGGTGCTCTAGCTTGGACCAACACTCATGAGGAGCACTAGCCTGGGTTGTTGATTAAAGATCCGCGGGTGCCGGCGGGTCCCTATGCAATTTTATTAGTTATTAGGCAAATGTAGTACAAATGTTGGGCCTTGCCAGATAAGTTTTATCCCAAAACGAAAATCAAGGGGGTCCCCATAACAACCCTGAGCATGTTAGGAGCGCTCAATATGAAACATAAAACTGGTACACAACAAACTAGGGGCGGCAAGAGTGGAACAAAATACCGAGAAAAAGGTCAAGCCTTCCACATTTTACCAAGTATATAGGTGTATTAAATTAAATAACAATAATATTTTGATAGCAAAAGAATGTCCATGTTGACAAATGGAATCAATTGCACCTGCAACTAGAAACACTATAAGAAGGGCTGAGCAAGCGGTAACATAGCCAAACAAAGGTTTCCTGGGATGTGGAGGGGTTAGAGGCTTATCATGGCATTTTGGGAGGCTTGACAAACAAGTGGTAGGTAGCAAGACATAGCGATAGAAAACGAGAAACCTAGCATGGCAATGGTAGTAGTGGTATCCAGGGAAATGTTCATCTTGCCCGAGATCCCGCTTGGAAGAGGATCGAATCCATGAAGAAGACGAGCCAACATAGTCGAACGAATCCTCACACTCCGAACGCTTTCGGAGCTCTATCAAGAAGGAATAATTCGAAACAACAATCAACACATGCTACACCATAACATATGCATGACATGATGCGCGAACCAATATGATGCATGTCAATTTCATTATGCAAGGCATGGCAAAGCACAACAATCAAACCCTACACATTAAGTGAAGCTTAATATGCAACGGGTTGCATATTGACAAATCATGAAAGAATATTTGCTCCCTTAGTGGTTTTGGTAATTAATAACAACATATATTTCATTGAAATAATGTTTCCACTAAGCATGTTTCAGGAAAAGTTCACTGATGGGTTGGCAAAAGGATTGTGGAATACCCCAAGATGCAAGGACTCTATATGTTACCTTTTGTGAGAAATCACTTTGAGTCCATAGGAAAGCGAATACTATTAAAAGGGGGTAAGGTTTTGTTGGTGAAAAAAATGCTCATACGTGCACAAGTGATAGTATGAACATAAAACCACACGCTCTTCCAAAAAATTCTGTCCAAAGCCAAATATTCAAATCGGTGCAACCAATACTTTCCAGTTGGTGCCACTGATTCCCAGCATCAGACAGACTCAGCCAAACCCTAGCATTTTGGTGCAACCGATTCCATTTTGGTGCCACCAAGTTTGGGCCGCCAACTTCCTGTTACGCAAGTTTACAAAATCGGTCCCACCGAGTTTTGTGGATCGGCGTCACCGAGTCTGGCAACCTGACCATTGGTCACCTTATCAGTGCAATCGAGTTGTATGTATTGGTCTCACCGAGGTTCAAAAGTTGCTACCTTTGAGGCAACTCGGTACCACCAAGATTTACACATCAGTGTCACCGAGTCTGACTTATTAGGTGTAACGGTTGGATTTTTGGAGATGCCTATATATACCCATCCACCACCACTCACTCGCAAGAGAAGCACTCAGAACAGTTGCCCACTCATACGTACTGATTTTCTGAGAGAGTGCCATGTACTCATGTGTTGAGATCATGCAATTCGATTCCTACAATATGAATCTTGGTCTCTAGCCTCCCAAGTTGCTTTCCACCCAATCAACCTCTTCCACCTAGCCAAATCTATGAGAGATTGATTGTTTGTTGAGGAGTCTATCATCTTGAAGCACAAGAGCAAGGAGTTCATCCACATTATCAAGACTATTAACTTTTGGAGGGTGATGCCTCCTAGATTGGTTAGGTGTCGCATGGGAGCCTCCTAGTTTGTGTTGTGGAGTGAACCAAGAAGTTTGTAAGGGCAAGGAGAGCGGCTACTTCATGAAGATTTTCCCTCAGTTAGGATAGTCCTCCATGGACGTAGGCCATCGTGGTATAGTTAAGGTTGCTTCTTCATGGAACCATCCGTGGACTCTTGCGATCGTTACTCTCTATGGGTTGAAGACTCCATAAACGTGGATGTACAATAGCACCACCTATCGGAACCACGGAAAAAATCATCATGTCACATATTGCGTTTGATCTTCCTACCCATCCTTTACTTAGATGCTTGTCTTTACTTTATGCTCCAATACTCGTAGACATGCATGTGCAGGGTGTACTTGACATACTATGAATGCTAAAATCTGTCAAGACTTAAAATTGGGAATAAGTAGATTTTTAATTGGTCAAGTAGTCTAATCACCCCCTCTAGACCTACTTTCGATTCTACAAGTGGTATCAGAGCAATGGTCTCCATTGCATTGGTCTCACAACCTAGGAGAGTATGATCTCTAGTGAGGGAAATGATAACCGTAGAGGTCCGTACTTTGATGGCACTAATTTCGCTAGTTAGATGCTCAAAATGAAAATGCATTTGCTTGGTCGTAACCCCGCCATTTTGTGTGTTGTTCGTGTTGGATTGCAAGGTGAATTCTTTGTGGATGGAAAGGAACCAGATCGCGAAGCGACTGCGGATGAATTGAAGATGTTGCAACTCAATGCTCAAGCATGTGACATTCTCATCAACTGCATATGCTCCGAAGAATTCACAATATCAGCCGTCTTGAGAATGCAAAATAGATTTGGGATACTTTGGTTGATATGCAAGTTGGATGTTCTTCAAAGTCAACTTGACAAGTTCATGATGAAGGATGGTGAAGGAGTCACTGAGATGTACTCTAGTCTAGCTCTCATCACCAATGAGATTGTCGGCTTAGGAAGCGAAGAATTGAAGGACAACTTCATCATCAAGAAGATACTTCAAGCTTTGGATGATCGATATGACACCATATGCACATTGATCCAAATGATGCCCAACTACAAAAATCTCAAGCCAATAGAAGTGGCTGGAAGGATAGTTGCTCAAGAGTTGACACTAAAGGACAGGGAACAGCTTCACCACAAGTCTAGCGGTGCTTACAAAGCCCCAAGTGATGCTTCGGCTACCTCAAGGGACAAACTTGTCACAAATGAAGAGATAAGCCTCATGGTCAAGAAATTCAACAAGTTCTACAAGAATAGAAGCAAAGATCGAAGCTCCAACTCAAGATATGAAGAGAAGCGTTTGTCAAGTTATGACCGAAACTGCTACAATTGTGGGAAGCTTGGACACTACTCCAATGAGTGCACGGCTCCTTACAAGAAGAAATAATAGTCACCAAGAAGACAAAGCTCAAGAGACGAGTCACCTCGATGAGAGAGAAGGAGTAGGGATGATCATTATGAACGAAGACCCTCAAGGAGGAGTAGGTACTTGGAGAAGGACAATCACACCAAGAGCTACTCAAGTAGAAGACATCAAGCTCATTTTGGTGAATGGGTTTCCGGCTCCAAATCTGAAAACAACTCCGAGAGAAGCTATCACTCCAACTCCGACTATAGTCAAGATGAAGGTTTTGCCAGACTTGCACTAGTGACAATCGACTCCTATGACATATTTGATTCACCAAATGAAGGGAGTGGATGTTGCTTCATGGCTAAAGGCCCTAAGGTATCACACCCTAAGTATCTTGATTTCAATAGTGATGAAGATGACTTGTTAATTGAAGATGACTTGATATTTGTCAAATCTAGTAACGTTAGTCAAGATGAACTTGCTAATAATAATTCCACTTGATAAGTCGTGCGATGATGATAAGTTGAAAATAGAACGACTAACTCAAGAACTAAAAACTCTTAAATTAGCCCACGAGTCAACTCTAGAAGATCGCAAAGAGCTTGTAAGGACACATGAGAAGCTCCACTTTGAGAAGCTCAATTTAGGGCAAGAGCATGAGTTCCTTAAAGCTAACAATAACGATCTTCAAAATAAGACTTCCTATTATCTAGCCAAGCGACTTCTCTTGTCTATGTTCATGACACAAGTTAAGTATAAGCAAGCTACTAACAAAGGAAACAAAGGTTCTTCAACTATTAGCAATAAAAATGATAAATCCAATGATATTGATTCTAGTAGTTCTCTTGATCCCACTAACTCTTCTCCTAGCCAAATTACACTTGAGCAAGAAAATGAACTTTTGAAAAGGATTATAGCGAAAGCTATCTACAACAGTCTTGAAGGATGCAAACAATTTGAGGAGACTATACGCAAGCACGGAGGATACCGGAAGAATCGTGGTGTTGGCTACGTCAACGCTAGTGGAGTTGAATGCGAAGAAGGTCAGTACCCCAATCACGAGTTTGTTCCTCAAAAGCATAAGTATGAAAATACTCTCCCCAAGGGAACAAAAGCTCAAGATGACGTTCCAGCACAAGACCCCAAGCTCAAGGGCAACAACAAGCTTCAAGAGGACATAGACTCATATGAAGATGAATACCGATCTTTGGTGAGGTGGGCTCCCATAGCTACTACAAGCTCAACTTCTACAAGTGATACTTCAACACCAAGGATCCCCATAAACTTGATGTGGGTCCCCAAGAAGAAGAACTAGAAAAGTTCTTGAGGGGTGACACCACCAATGAAATCCACTCAGATTCATTATTGGCAAGAACTAGTTGCAATCAAGATCAACATCATGCAATAGGTCAAGGAGTCACACATTCCCTCAAAGGTAAGCAAGGGACAAGGTAATCAACAAATCAATGGACACCATCATATGTGCTTTGCACTCCATGTCCATAGATATCCTTGTGTTTGTCTCTTATGTGTTGGGACTAACCCATGTAGGTGATAAGAGTAATGAAACAACAAGGATGCTCTCAACTCTTGGTGATCTTCATCAACTTTCAACATCCACCACTACTTAACCTACATGAAGTCTTCATCGACAAAACCCAAGGTTAGTTTATCCCTCCTATGGGGGGATGTCACATCAAGCGAGAGCTTTACTCTTAGACTTGAGTCAAAGCATATCATAGTATGTGCCAACATTAAATGCTTTATTTAAAAGTGGTAACCTCACTTGTGCTTAAACGACGAGTATGACCTATGATCAAGTATTCTTACTTGGCTCCAAAATCAATATACTCATATATAGATGACTATATCATATCAAAGTGCTTGATAGATGCTAGTGTGTTTGTGCATGTTTGCCATGATTTCATTTGACATCTTATTGTGTGAGCATTTTGGTCTGCATTTATTTACTCATTCGAGGATATCCATTTGTTCCTATTTGGCTTTTAATTTTTCATTTGCCAATTGGATATACAATAATGCCTAGGACCACCCCTCTAGCTATCTATGCTTTCTCACCTCATATTCTATTCATGCTGCATCACAAAATTTGAACAAGTAGTTTTCGATCTCTTTGTGTGAGGAGCACTTAGAGTTCCGTATCAACAAAGGACTGACCATTAAAACCTCCTCGCGAGGATACTGACCCCTGTACTAGGTCATCCACAAACCTCCTCATGAGGCAATCCACCAAAGCAGGAGTAGGGTTTTACCCTTCATAGCGGCCCAAACCTGGGTAAATCACCATGTGCAATCTTCTTCCTTGTTATCGTGTGAGGTCATTGTCTAGATCTCAAGTTGTGAGCTAGGTGGGGTGAGGCTGCTGAGGATCTCTCACACGCCCCTGTGATCGAACTTCTTTGGGTTTTGCGTAGCCCGAGATCCAACATTTGGTGCGCCAGGTAGGGGGCATGTCAAAGTCTTCCTCTAGCCATGCTCTTTCTCCACCTCGCCGCTCTAATATATGACGCTCGACGGGCCCATGTCGAGCTGCCCGCGTTGCGCAGACGATGCCCGTGGGCCGCACCGCCGTGCGCCGGTCCGCCTCTCCTATGGCCAACGCCACCATGGGCCCGGAGGCCCAATAACAACAAGACTCCTCCCAGCCGGTCACCGCGTGGTGCGACAGCCACACCACCACTCCGTCAATCATTCCAGCTACTGGGTCGTACTCCCATACTCATCCTATGCCGACACGTGGGACGACGCTCTCTCCATAGCATGCGAGAAGCTGCGCTATCGTCATGCCCCCGAACGCCATGACAACTGGCTCGGGTGCATCACGGAGCTCGACAGTGCCACCGTCGATGCTTCGGTGCTCTCCTACTCATCCAGTCCCTGCCCTCTCTAGCAGACGACGGGGCCCATGATGCACCGTCCCCTGATCTGCAGCATGGCATCGACCCCGAGACCAGGCATGAAGCACGCCTGCGCGACCAACCTCATGAGCCGCGGGCGAGGGCAAGAGATCAAGTAAGCTGTCAGGTGGTGCCGAGGCCGCACGTTGATGCACGTGCAATCCCCGCACCGCTGAACGAGTGTTGTGACCGGGAACCCCTCGAAGCGGCCCCTTAGAAGCATCAAGACCGAGCCCCTCCCGTGCGTGTGACACTCACTAGTCCGATGGGGTGTCGCGCCATCGTTCCGGAGGTCCACCCGACCATGTGGCCCTGCAAGTTCAAGACCGACCTACCCCCTCGTTGAGCATCTAGGTGGCTAGTGGAGACGACAAGGTCATGGCGAGTTGGTTCCCCATGGCGCTCAAGGGCGGCACTGTAACAGCACGAGACTGACGCTCCAGAAGATTCCCCATTTATTCCATTCTCATCATGTGATTCGTCTAGTTGTCACATTCATCATAGCATCATTCGCATCATCCGCATAGCATGGTCACTCGTTTTTGAAAACTAGCATTCGTGAGTGGCTGCAGGTTCTCTTTGTTCGTGTCGTCGACCTTTCGAGACCAACAACACACGCACACGCCCGCGACATCGATGAAATATTGTTTGTGAAAGTGGGTATAAAATATTCTCGGATTGGGTCAAAAGTTGGCGTGCGGTCTAATTATAGTTTAGGTAGACCACCTGCAAGTTTTGTTGCATTCGAGGGTCGTTTGATACCTGAACGGTTAAACCTATAGCGACTCTATAGTCGGTCAAATCGTCAAACGTTTTCGTTTTATAAAACATGTTGCTGGGCTGCCCATTTTCTCTCATCTATGCCTAGCACCTCTAGACAGTGTACAGACCCCACACACGTGCCCGATAACTACCTCGAACCCGAAACATATGATCGTGACCGTTGGATCCGGATCAACCCCGTAATACCCCAAACCATCCTAGATTTTTCATTTGGACGCCCTAACCTGTTTTTTTCCCGACCGCCCGATCAAAATGGGACGGTCCAAAACTTAACATAATTTCATATATATAGACAAACCTCATATCTAACCTAGACCTAATCCTTAATTTGTAGGCATGCTCCGAGCCGCCGCTAACCGCTCCGGGTCTTCTCCCACCTCGAGATCCTCTCGATGCATCCGCCGCCCACCTTGGAGTCCCCATCGAACCAAACAGATGCCCTCGCCCCGATCATATTCATCCCCGAGCCAATCCCCTCACCCCACATTAGCCAACCGCCACAAACCCCATGCCCACTCACCCGTGTCCGTCTCCTGCCTCCTAGCAAGGAACATCATGGCTGCCTCAAAGCTGTTGCTTGGCTATCGTGTCATCGGGATCAGCCTCAGCAACGAGCACCTTCGGACGCCCTTGTCCATCCAACCCCATCGCCCTGCTATCGTTGCCTGTCGAGCCCTGCGGTTGTGCATTGTCATCATCGAGCTCGCGCTCGAACAGGAGCGGGACGAAGCTGTTGCTTCCTCCCAACGCGCCTGAGCGGAAGGCCATGAGCACCTTGCCGCCCAGCTTGATTGTCAGACCGTGCCTCCGTCCCTTGCCTCTCCCTTGCAACCTCTCCCTCTCACCTTTTCCTCTCTCTTCCTCGCAGGAACGCATCACCATGGCCGAGCTCGATGCTTCAGCGTGCCACCGCCCGTGGGAACCGCTAGTATCAGAAATCGATCCGCGACACGGAGACCCTCCGGATCCAGCATGAGCTTGCCTCCCCGCCAGATCCATGCCATGTCATCATCCAAGCCATGGTTCTCCCCTTCCATGGCCTCCTCATCTGGTTCATGGGAGGAGGACGACGTCCTCGTGTAGCCTCTTCTGCGCCTATTGACCACGTCGCCGACCTCGTGTGGCCTAGCCTGCAACTGCTCCAGCCAGCGCCCTAGACCAACCAGATCACCCAACACCCTTCGCTCAAATGGGATAAAGCCCATGGTGAGTCCCTCAGAATTTATTGATTAATCAGAGAATTGCTATTTTGCAGAAAACCCCCTAGATTCATGCATTTAATAGCTCATCAACCGTGCATCATATGTAAAAACTTTATATACGAAAAATGATTAGAATTTCATGTAGATTTATAATATTCAACTATCACATGTATTTCAAATGTTTAAATTTCTGTTTTCACATAATTTGCATAATTGCCATGCTAAAATGATTTAGTTCACAACTACAGAATAGTAGCTTCGATAAAAATGATCCACATATGTAACTTGGCGAAAAAAGTGTAGATTAACATGGTGGCATTTACTTTGCTATTTAACAACTCTAAAATTGTGTTTTAGGTAGAACAATAGCAAATTCCAAAATTACATATGCGGACTTTCCGGAATTGTTATCCATTGTTCCGGGCTCATTTAAAACACCTATATATTGTAGTTATGTGTGTTTTGCCTCTTGCCATGATAAACAACATTGACCACATTTATCATAATATGGAGAGTTATTATTTCGTAATATGAATTTTCTCCTTCTCCATTCAAAATTGCATAATTTCAGCTTCACCTTATGCATGACCATCCGTGTTAAACAACATTTAATATTGATGACTACCTAAATGAGAGTGAACTAAATGTTTGAATGTGGAGTTTCTTAAATGTGCAACTCGTTGCATGTTGAGCTTCACTTTAAACTTGACAAGCATGATATTCATTTGTGCATCATGTTATGCTTATGTTGTGGTGTACGGTGTTGATTGTTTGTTCCGGATTGCTTCTTCTCGATACAGTTCCAAAAGCGTTCGGAGTGTGAGGAATCGTACGACTACGCCTGTTCATCTTCTTCGTAGATTCATTCTTCTTCCAAGTGGGATCTCAGGCAAGATGATCATTTCCCTGGATACCACTACTATCATTGCCATCCTGGTTTTCTTGCTTTCATCGTTATGTCTCGTTACCTACCACTTGTATGTCAAGCCTCCCAACATTTCCATGATAAGCCTCTAACCCCTCCACATCCCAGAAAACCATTGTTTGGCATGTTACGCTTGCTTAGCCCTTCTTATAGCGTTTCTAGTAGCAGGTGAATTGCTTCCATGTGACAACATGGATATTTTTTTATATAACAATATTATTGCTAATTAATTTAGTGAATATATATACTTGGTAAAAGGTGGAAGGCTTCGCTTTTTGCATGGTGTTTTGTTCCATCTTTACCGCCCTAGTTACTTGTGTACCGGTGTTAGATCCATATTGAGCGCTCGTAACATGCTCAGTGTTGTTATGGGGACCCCCTTCATTTTCGTTTTAGGATAAAGCTTGTCTGGCAAGGCCCAACATTGGTACTACATTTGCCTACTAACTAATAAACCTGCATAGGGAGTAATTAACCCGGGGATCTTAATCAACAACCCGGGCAGTGCTCCTCATGAGTGTTGATCCAAACTAGAGCAGCATGCGGGGCCACCCCAGGGCAACTTGGGTGATTTCTATCAAGCCACCGTACACGTGGCTTATCCACCGTGTCCTGAGAATGAGATACATGGCTCCTATCGGGATCATTGACACGTCGGGAGGCCTTGCTGGATTTGTTTTACCTTTCTCGAACGTCTTGCGTGAGGAATTCCGAAAATACTTTGGGCTATCTCGAGGTTGCGGTTTTCCAATGGAATTGCCTACAAAATCACGGTATTCATGCTCGAGGTTAGTCCCGCGACATGTGGTTAATTTGTTAAGGATGAGTTGGAGCACCCCTGCAGGGTTAAATCTTTCAAGAAGTCGTGCCCACGGTAACGTGGCAACTTGGAAACTTTGTTTAACACTTGGTCATAGCAAACTTGAAGTGAACTCAAATAAAATACACCAACTGTTTCTGTAACCGTGACTATCTGTTCTCGTGAGTCCTTATCTGAGAGAGGACACGGTGGGGTAATGTTTGACATAAGTAGGTGTTCAGGATCACTTAGTGATCATTACTACTTCACGTCTATTATGCATAGTCCACCCACCTTACCTTCTATATTCATAAATTAGGCACTCAAATAATGCTTAGTTGCTTGCTGCAGCCTCACCACTTAACCATACCTCACCCATTAAGCTTTGCTAGTCTTGATACCATTGGAAATGAGATTGTTGAGTCCCTATGGCTCACAGATTACTACAACAACAGTTGCAGGTAACGGTAATGCGATGATTTGACATGAGCTCGATGCTTGTTTGATTTGGTGTTCTTCTTCTTCATCATCAATCTTGGATGGGTTCCAGGCGGTAGCATGGGATAACAAGGATGGATGTCATTTTATCATTTGTTTTTGTCCATAGTCGGACCCTGCTCTTCTGTATAATGATTGAATATGTTGTTGTATTGATGTGATATTGATGTAGCTTGTGGCGAGTGTAAGCCAATCCCATATACTCATCTCTTCTGTACATGTACTTATAACGATATCTATTCTTGCGAAATGACGAGATGCGCTTCTATCCTTGTCGAGGCTCTCGAGCCAACATAAGGATAGGATCGCATCTTGGGCGATACAAGTTGGTATCAGAGCTTATACCGACCTAGGAGCCACATTGATTGATCGAACTTGGTCGAATTGAGTCTAGTGAAAAATATTTTTGAGTCTAGTTATGTATCGGAGAGTAGGATTTTTTTACTCCTCTTCTATTCCCTCGTAAGGAATCCCGACTTAGGAATTTTGATTCTACCCTCTACTTGCTCATTTTTTTAGGTCCATGCGGGTATTTTGGAGCCTCTATGATACTGATTTGATGGAGATCTGTACTTGGTGGCTCCTGTTATCGAGGAGTAGAGCTCCAAGGGGGTCTTGCCACATCGTTATCATTTAGCTTCCTTAGTATCTCAGGACAGAGGATGTTCTAAATTGCATCAATACTATTTGTGGCGAGAGGAGTCCGGCATCCCTAGTATTGGTTGAGAGAGTTTTTGCCATTCTTAGTATCATTGTGTTTTCGAGTATCCGAGGTAGATGAGTTTCTGAGACCTCTGGTTATGTGTTGATGGATGTGTTACCTTGGAGCATAGTATCATGTTAGGAGTTGAGTGATGGTTTTTTGCTCCTTGTATCCATGGACCCGATTGCATAACCGGAAGATTTCGGGAGTTCTCAGGTGGGAATTCAAGTAGTTACCTAGGATTTCTTTCTAAAAAATGTGTGATGTGAGGTTGGGGTTCGACATCTAGTGGATTCGTTTGTTCTCGGTCGTTCTTACAGAGGAAAGTCTCGATATATGTCATCAGATATGCTTCGTCAAGCCTTGTAGTTCGCTATGCCTAGGGAGCATATTCGAGCGTCATTTCAATATGATAATCTAATGTACGATCGATCCCGTGCAAACATTACCACAAAAATATCGAGCGGAATCTCTATCATGAATTAGTTCTAGCTTGTTTCTTAAGCCCCATCCTTTGTTTTGTGGAAGTATGGTAATGTTAGTTGCTTCGATGTCAACTGGTGATCTCATATCTTTCCTAACAAGTGTTCTCGTATTTCTATGGAATGCTAATTCTTTTGCTCAATCAAGTTGTCATAGCAATTCTTTTCATTGCCACCTGAATTATTCTTTTCCTCGTCAATATTTGCAAGACTAGTCCACATATTTCTTTTAGAATTTCATCTCATCTGTTCCAAGTTAATTGTCTTTGTTTTTCCCCACCCTCCTGCCCTTTTTTCTTCAATGATTAAATTCTCATTCAAGTGCTTTCCTTTCTTCTATTTTATATCCTGTGATTTCTGTGGAAATTCTTAGGAGTTTCGGTTTCAAGATATATCCTCATATCTTCTGTTCCCGTTGTTATTCTTCTCCGGTGGTTTCAATTCATCCTCTTAGTGTTCATCATATCCTTTTCATCCGTTAAATGTTTTTCATGTCTGAAGTCCTTATCCAAGCCTCTCGTGTTTATTTGCCTCTCTTTTCTTTATCCGGAGTGGCAAGATATCTTAGAAGACTTTCATTTGCATTCAATATCCTTTCAATTATTTCGACGCACTCACTTCATCAAGTTTTCATTTGTACCGGTGCAATCTCTCTTATTATGCACTCATTTCAATGGTGGTTTCCTTTTAGTGGGACCATAACCCACAAGTTTTTCCCCAGGATCTTACCTGTCTCTTCTAATCTTTTCGAAGATGTCCTCCAGTTCCTTCCAGTATGACATAAGAATGAATTTCATCAATCATATTCCTTCTCGAAGATCGCTTATAAACCATTTTCATCATTGGCCCAATCTTGCTTTATTCATTATTTCGGAGTATCTCGATAATTCTTGGTGGCGTTTCTCGCTAGATTGTCAGCTTGGAAGACCAAAGGTGAGTTTCTCTTAAATCTTGGTCAATTGTCTTTCAAGATTTATGTTTTCAGCTCCCTGCTATCCTCTCAAATTGTTTTTTATAACGAGTAATTCTTTCCATATCTATCTGAAGCATTTTAGTGTTGTGTTCATTTCTTGATCATTCGAAGGCCATCATTTTAGAAGATTTCTTCGTTCTCAACTTTCAGCTTTCATTCTCAAATTCTTCTCAATTGGTGTTCCTTCGTTCGTATCTCAATTATTTCGGTGCTTCGTTCAAGTTTTCTCTAGGCGGATCATGATCTCTTCGTTCTCATGTATCTCCATTCATTCATCGTGCCCTCATTCATTTGGAATTCTTGTCGGTGGGACATCAAGAACCCTGCTATGACCGGATATTGCAATGCAGTGAGAAAGCTTGAGAAGAAGTTTGAGTGTTTAGAACTCCACCATATTCCTCGAGTGAAGAATCAGGGAGCCGATGATTTAGCAAAGATGGGATCCACTTAGAATCATATACCCATTAATGTGTTTCCGTAACACCTACATTCTCCTTCGATATAGGAATATTCAGTCGCTGAAGAGCCCCCGCAAGAAATAAGCGCCTCTAATCTGACCAAAGTTGATATCCCAACAGTTACAGAGCTGGTCATGGAGATTCTGGTGGTCACACCCGATTTAGCGATGCTATATATTGCATACATACTGTGGCAAGAACTCCCAGAAGACGAGGTTGAAGCCCAACACATTGTCCGCAGATCAAAGGCCTTTACCGTGATGGATGATCAACTTTATACAGAAAGCATAACTGGCGTGACTCAGCGGTGCATCTCCCCTGAGGAAGGTCGACTAATTCTGGAGGAAATTCACTTGGGAACCTGTGCTCATCATGCGTCCTCTTGGATGATTGTCGCCAAATCATACTAAGCTGGTTTCTTCTTGTCGTGCGCCAACAAAATTGGTAAGGAGATTGTCGATCGTTGCGAAGGATGTCAGTTCTACTCAAACTTGTCACACAAGCCCGCATCTGCCTTGAAGACTATTCCACTCATCTAGCGATTCGCTGTATGGGGTTTGGATATGGTCGGTCCTCTCCGAACGTGTCAGAGTGGATTTACTCACCTGCTTGTAGGAGTCGAAAAGTTCACTAAATGCATTGAAGCTAAGCCCATAAAGAAGCTGAACTCATGCATTGCAATAAAATTCATGAGGGAACTAACGATCTGGTATGGAGTTCCCCATAGTATCATTACAGACAATGGGTCAAACTTCGAGTTGGAAGAGTTCAGACACTTTTGTTTCATCCAAGGCACTCGGGTGGATTATGCATCTGTTGCGCACCCTCAGACTAATGGTCAAGCTCAGCAAGCAAATGGCTTTATCCTTTAAGGGGTGAAGCCTCGACTCATGCGAGATCTTGAACATGCAGCTAGAGCTTGGGTGACTAAATTGCCGTCTATACTATGGGGCTTGAGGACGACTCCTAATCGGTCAACGTGACGCACTCCTTTCTTCTTGGTTTATGCAGTCGAAGCTGTTTTGCCGAGTATTCTTCTTCACAATTCTCCTCGTGTAGAAATTTACTCCGAGGCTGAGGCTGAACAAGCACGAAAAGACGGTGTGCATATTTTCGAAGACGAACATGAGATGGCTCTGATTCGGTCGACTGTGTACCAACAAGATCTACGTTGCTTCCATGCAAGGCACATCAAGAGTTGATCGTTCCATGAGGGTGATCTGGTGGTCCGAATGGATCAACTATGACCACACAAGCTCGCCCCCGCATGGTAAGGTCCTTTCGTCATCCCCAAAGTACTGAAGAATGGAGCCTACGACCTCCAAAACCTCAAGAAGAAAATTAATGAGCTGCCTGCATGGAATGCAGATTTAGTTCCATATTTTTATACTTGACGACTAAGTTGTTTTGATGTAATAACAGTACTCCACACAGTGTTGTGTATCTAAGTTATGACTCCCATGATGTATCGTTGATTCCGATCGCGCAATATCACGTTCAAAAACACTTCGAGTGATGAGAAATCCTCTTACTCGGGGGTTTAGCTACGAACTAGTTTTGTCCTAAGTCAAAAAAACTCTTCCGAGTGGATAACATCATGTTCACTCGGAACTTAGTTGTGAATCAGTCTTCGTCTAAGTTCAAAACTACTCCGAGTGACGAGCGATCCTCTCACCCGGGGGCTTAGCTACGAACCAGTTTTCGCCTAAGTCAAAAAAACCTTCCGAGTGAAAAACATCATGTTCACTCGGAAACTTAGCTGCGAATCAGTCTTCGTCTGAGTTCAAAACTACTTTAAGTGACGAGCGATCCTCTCACTCGGGGGCTTAGCTGCGAACCAGTTTTCGCCTAATTCAAAAAAACCATTCCGAGTGGATAACATCATGTTCACTCGAAAACTTAGCTGTGAATCAGTCTTCGTCTAAGTACAAAACTTTTCCAAGTGACGAGCGATCCTCTCACTCGGGGGGTTAGCTACGAACCAACTTTCGCCTATGTTAACAAAACTTCCGAGCGGATAACTTCATGTTCACTCGGAAACTTAGCTATGAATCAGTCTTCATCTAAGTTCAAAACTTCTTTGAGTAACGAGCGATCCTCTCACTCTGGGGGCTTAGCTGTGAACCATCTTTCGCCTAAGTTGAAAAACCCTTCCGAGTGGATAAAACCATGTTCACTCGGAAACTTAGTTGCAAATCGGTCTTTGTCTAAGTTCAAAACTTCTCCGAGTGACGAGCGATCGTCTCACTCGGAGGCTTAGCTACGAACCAGCGTTTGCCTAAATTGAAAAACCCTTCCGAGTGGATAACATCATGTTCACTCGGAAACTGAGCTGCGAATCAGTATTAATCTAAGTTCAAAACTTCACCGAGTGACGAGCAATCCTCTTACTTGTGGGCTTAGCTGTGAACCAGCTTTCTCCTAAGTTGAAA
Source organism: Hordeum marinum (assembly GCA_022496015.1). Taxonomy (NCBI): domain Eukaryota; kingdom Viridiplantae; phylum Streptophyta; class Magnoliopsida; order Poales; family Poaceae; genus Hordeum; species Hordeum marinum. Next base: position 174,744,469 of record CM039674.1, read on the forward strand.
AATCATTCTGAGTGGATAACATCATGTTCACTCGGAAACTTAGCTACGAATCAGTTTTCGCCTCAATTAAAAACCTCACCGAGTAGATAGCACCCTATTCACTCAAAAGCTGAGCTGTTAAGCAGTCTTCACCTAAGTTAAAAACTCTCCCGAGTGATGAGCATTCTTCTCACTCGGGGACTTAGCCGCGAACCAGTCTTCGCCTAAGTTCAAAATTCTTTCGAGTGATGAACATACATTCCATTCGGGAAGCAAACAAGTTTATCCAAGCAAAGGATTGAAAGCAAAATGCAGCTAAATCTAGAATTCCTAGCACAGATAAAAGTTTTCTATGCAAATAAAAGTACTCAGGCTTAAGGCCTAAATGAAGTTTTGAATTGTTACACCATCACTCAGCATACCGAGGCGAATAAAGTTTAGAACTTCGAGCAAAGTTTTTCTCAAACCCCGGTGGGGCTCGTAGGCTCGACAAAGGTGTCCAGGTCAATCCCATCCGCGATCCGAGTGGCTGCTTTGATCAAGGTCTCGATGAAGCCCTCGAATTGAAGTTTCTTTGTATTGGCCACCTGGAGAGTTTTCAACTTGTCTTCCCTGGCCTCCTTGCTAAGGAATCAGATGAGTGAAAGCGTCACGTAGGCTCCACAATGAGAAGCGAATTTTTTCCATGCCTGCACTCAACTAGGAATCTCATTGAGGCGGGTCATCATCGACACAAGGTCAGTCTGGAAGGCATCTTCTGGCCACAGCTCTTTGTTGATCTTCTCCAGCGCAGCCCTCAATCGAGTGATATAATATTGAACGCTTCTGAGACGGACGTCAAGACGAAACATGTTTATGGCCACATCATCTCCGACGTGGTGACTTGGTAGGAAATAATTATTTAAATTCTTTAAAAATAATTGAGAAAATTTAGCAAAATTCAGTGGACATATATTCTCCATGTATAAGAGTTTCAACACATGGTCATGTTCATAATATTGGACAAATCCCTTCAAAACCATTTCTGCCTATTTCCAGCATTTGAAATATTTCTATAAAAAATATTCTCAAATAAATCCAAGAAAATTCTAGCATGTCACATATGATATATGTGATCATCTTGACAAGTTCCATATCAATCCCAATGGTTTTGGTTCACCAAAATATCGCAAAACCCTCTCTGTGCAGATCCAAACTTGATAAACTCTACATTGCGAACTTCATCATATTGATCTGAAACTTTGTGGATATGATCTAATTCCTTAATAATTCATCCACACCAAGTGGTGCATCAAGGAGAACAGATTAGCTTGTCCAAATCCCCCCAAATCCATTTCCGCTGTTTTAAAGAATTGGGAATGTTTACATTGCCAGGTTTCCCCATTTGGTCCCAAACTTTTTGGGTATTCTCTCAACACCAAATTATGCCACCACAAGAAGTGAAGCATCAAGGAGAATGGATTTTCATAGCTAGATCTAAGCAAATCCATTTCTGCCCATTTCTAGGGTTTGCCAAAGTTACATTGGCAACTTTCCTAATAAATCTCAAACTTGGTTATGAACCCTATTTTTAACCACCATTTGATTCTGGTAAATATCAAGGCAGGTGCAATCCATTTACTTGGCCAAATCACCATCAAACACCTTCTGGTCATTTCTAAAAATCACAGTTTTCACCCTCTAACTTATTCTCCTTGATCCCAAAATTTTACCCAAGTCTCTAGGATGCCCCCTTTACCCCCTGTGGTATTCTCATGGCTCATCTCAAGGGATAAGTAGGGTAAAACCCCAATTTCCCCTCTTAGACAGCAAAAAACCATCTCTCTCTTGACTCCTCTGTCACCCTGATGGATCACCAGAGCATCCTATGCTATATCCCCTTTTGATTAAACCCCATAGAGCTAATAGACACTACATGCCGTGTCCAAGACACCAATGGGATGCCATTGCATGCCATTTGGCCGCTCTGGTGCGTGCTACAGTGCACCAGAGCACTATAGCGACGCCCGTCTCCACCTCTCGACCACCTTGAGCGGAGAAAACACGCCAGCCGGTCCCCCTTGGCGTCCGCAACACACATCACAGTCGGCCCCCTCCTCCATCTCTCTTCGGCGGCCCAGTTGCGCGTGCCCAATGCCGCCCGCACGGGCCCATGCCCGTTCATGTGAGGGACCCTCCTCAAGCTCACCCCGCTCCTTCTCTCGCCTCCCTAGAGCCTAGACAGGTCCCACGCACGCCATAGACCTACCCCAGCCCCTCCCATGGCCGCCAGAGTCCCTCCGGTGGGAACCCGTGAGCCCTATCCACAGGTACCCCCTAAAACGCTATATATAGCGATCACGAGCCCATCCCTCTCTGTTTCCAACATCCCCACAATCCCGAATGAACCTCTAGTGACGCACTCTACACCACCCCCCTCTCTGCGTGCTTGACCCGAGCCGGAGCTCCGCCATCGTGAGCCGCTGCCATACGGACAACACAGAGCACCCCTGACCTCCATTTCTTCTCCCTTAGCTTCCCCAAGACCCCAGGGACATGACCCCTCACTTAAAATCCTCCTGACAGTACCAGAGTCGTCGGATTCACCATGGCCGCTGCCGGTCTCTGTCGTGGCCGATGCCCTGCTCAGCTCAGAGCCCCCCGACGACTATGCCCGGTACGAGGAGGACCGCCTTGGCTCCCTGAGCACGCCGGTAGGCTGGGCGACTCGAACGGTGGCCAGAGTCACCGGAAGTCGCCGTCGGGCTCGCCCCCTCTCCACGGCCAGGTACGAGGGCACAAGGAGGAAGATAAACCAGCCAGGCGGGCCCCTCTTGCTAGCGACCTTGTCGCCAGGCCCGACGTTTAAATGGAAACGGGCTCCGCTGAACCCGCGTCCCGTGGTGAAAATGTATTTCCCTAGTGACGCCTCCGGTGTGGACCCTTCACGCTCGAGGCTGAGCAGCTGGGCCGGCCCAATGCGCCACGGTGCTAAGTTGTGCTCGGTGCGCATCTTAGGCCCGTTAAGATATAAACTTTTCTTTTTCCTTTTCACACAACACATAAAAAATTCCTAAGAAATTCATATGAACTCAAAATCAGTTGATTCAAAGGCCAGGGTGTTCCTAAAATCATGCTCTATCCAAAAACATATCCTGCTCATTTTTCTAGATAACTTTTCTATTGTGTTCAAATTCAAACTTGGATTTGAACTATGAGGAACCCCCATTCCAAAATTCCTAGAGGGGCCATATCAATTCCAAATGCAGTAATTCAAAATCCTAGGTGCATCTAAAATCATCACTTAAAGATGTGAGCATTGTTCCTCACACTTATTCTGCTATGTAAAAATAATGGACCATTTCTCCATATACGATCCACTTTGCAAATCCCTAGAATAATCATGCCAACTCCAAATCTAGTGAAACCACTTCCCAAATTTTTCTAAAATTATGCCCATTTGTTGGGTCCATCCACTTCTTTTTACAAAAATATTTTTCTCTGGCCATCTTATAGGATCATCATTTCCTTCATTTCCACCATTCAAAACTCCCCCTTGACCCACATCCACCAAAACCTCCTTGGTTATTTTTCCCATGACCAGAGGTGTCCAAGAAAAATAAAACTCCTATTTATAGAGCACTTTTATTTTTTGCTTGTTGTGATGCTTATTGCGGTTGTTTCCGGCAATAGTTGACAAAGTAGACGAAGTGCTCGAAATGGACGAGAAGCATACGAATACCTCGAAGACTTGGATAAGCGAGGCAAGTAGCCCTTTGACCATGACTATGAACCCTTTTTATTGCATGGCATATAGAACTTTATTTTGTTGTTTGATCATGATGATGTGGAGTCCACTTTGGTGGGATGCCCCCGATACTTCTTGTTGATACTTGCATCATGCATGACCCTACCTCCTTATGAGGGTTGTGCGGGTGGGAGTAGTTAGGTTGCTAGTAGATGCTACGCAAGTGGGATCGGGATTATGCATGGTGATGGAAACAATATGAATTCAAAGACTTTTCGAAAAACCCATCGGGTGCCACTAATGCCCACGGGAGATGTTGATGAGCTAGGTAGCCACTTGATAAAGAAGTGGTGTACCGAAGCAAGTGAGTGTGTGTGGTTTTTGAAAACGGATTGGTGTTTGTTGCGACCGTTATTCCAACCTTACATGTACGACGACGATACCCCTTATGGGAAAGGGATTTGTTGATTACCTTGGTGGGTACTAGCATAGTGCCTGCATTACTAGTGGCAGGAGTGAAGTGGTCACCCTCGATACGGGGTCGTACCAAAATGGACGATCATGCGCTATCTTTACAGGCACCGGGCACACTGTTGTGTGCCCTCATGGATGATACATGTGATGTATATCATGAGGGATGGCACCAATGAGTGGACTGTTTGTTTATTATCACTAGGGGAAAGGCAATGTTCAGGTGCTTACCTCGGGTGTGTAATATATCACGAGTCGTGGACGACACGGAAGTTCCCGAAGTCTTGTGGGTATAGTGTGCAACCTCTATAGAGTGTAAAACTATTCGAATAGCCATTTCCACGGTCAAGGATAGTTGGATTACCGCTCTTGTGCTATGTCCAGCTGTTTTCGCAAACTTGGTGTGTGTGTGTGCGGAAGACAGAAGGATAATACTTGAGACAAGTCTGAAGACTTGATGTGATGAATGAACATGAGATGTTCAACCCCTGCTTATGATGATATTTGTAACTTGTTCATGTGGTTATCTGCCAACTATTGATGCATTCTTACACATAGTTACTTGATCATGACCTTGCATTCAAAATTATCTTTCCGCAAAATACCTAATTAGTGCTATTTCAAGCATTGTCATTGCCTTGTTCCAAACTTGGGTTGCTTGCGAGTACATTCAAAGTACTCATTGGGTTGCCACTTGTTATTTAATTGGCCAGGCATAGAAGACCAGGTTGTGATGAAGATTACCATGGTGACGTACTTGCGAGCTACGACGCTTCCAAGTCAGAATGCCTATAGGGGTAAGGTAGATGGCATGGGTTCACGCTATCATTGAATATTTCCGCTTCAAGTATATGAAGACTAGGCCTTAAAGGCCATATTTGAGCACAAACAATATGTAATGGATGGAAGACTCTTGTTATTCTATTTTTGTGTGTGTAGTGAGCATTGATCTCTGGGATCACTATGCACTTACAGTCGGTGATTACGACTTATGAGTCGGGGTCCCCACACTCCCTTCTATCACTCACAGTGATTTGGGAGTAGTGGGTCTCTCTGGTGTGAAGGGGGAATGGCTAGTCGACATGTTGGGAGATGCAATGTCATTACAGTAAAACCAAGTCGACTACCAGCTCCGAACAGATTCAGGAAAGGTCATCGACGAAAACGCACTCCTGGCTCTCTTTTGGAGTCCTAGACCACCACATAACTGGATGACATGGGTCTTACTATCATATGGGTTGGCTTTTTGGACCAACTGGGATCGAATAGTGAAGATGTGTTTGAACAAACCCCAATGAGAGAGAGAACCCAAGAAGCATTTGCACAAGGTAATTAAAGTGGAAAGATATGAAACTACATTCAGAGGGAAGTGGTGAAATTGCGCTCTGAAAAAGTACAAGAACCCACGGATGAGTTGATGGGGAGGCAGAGAAAAACCTCGCTTGACGTGTGTGAGGAGGAGCACTCGCTCCCCTTCATGCGGCTCCGGCTCAATCTATCCCCCCGACATCCTGCATGATCCGTCGGCTATTTGCCCATCGGCGACAAGGTTTTTGACATCCTCTGCTATGACCGTCGATGGGAGAAAATCCCCTTGGATCCACCCCGGCGGCATCGTGAATCGGGCACCCGACGGCTTCTTCGCCTTGGACCCCCATCTTGGCACGCTCGAGCTTCCCCATGTTGTTCTTCGTCATTGCGGCGGTGTTCATCGAGGCGGACCTGAGCGGCGCGCGAAAATAGGGGAATGGGGGAGAAGCGCTGTGCCAGACTCTGCGCAGCCCTATCTTATATGTGCCCGAGTGAGTCGCTGACCTGCGGGCCCACTGGATCTCTGTGAACCCCGCCCATAGAGGAAGCGTGGTACGTGGCATGAAAGGCGGCGTGGAGATCAAGGCATCATGCCCCCACTTGCCCTAGTCGTTGCATTATCTTCGTGCGGCATGCGCTTTTCAAATTTTTGAATCTCGTGAAATCTAAGCCTAACGAAGTGACCCGTCGCATCAAAAGATCCTGTTGTTCACTCGGGCCAGAGTCTGAGCTCAAGTTCACTCAGACGCTTATCAAGGCAGAATCAATCAGGGCGAATGATAAAGAGTCCAGTCGACGTAGATTTCTGTAAAGCCCTCGGGTGCATTTAGAATTTTTGTGCCTTATCAGAACCAGAATCGATCCCTTTTTCACTCGAACCCAGATGCATTCGAGGGCTAATGACGAGGATATGTACCTAGGGTAGGGTCCTATGCCTAACCTACATACCCGACCTAAGGACATTGTATTGGACGACTTAATGGTTACATGGAAGGCTCCGACTGAAGTCACCATGATGCAGGAGTCACTCAATAGAAAATTCACTCGGGGGTTTGTCCCTCCCCTCGACAGTCACCTTCCACTCGAAAGACCTAAAGGGGAAGTCAACCATAGAATACCAGAAGACACTGCAGGGAGGCCAACAAATAGGCGTTCGACTAGTCACCATTAGTAGCATTTATTACGTACGTTATCAGTAATGTATACCTTTATTACCATGATTGAACCCTTGGTTGTCGGGTATTGATGAGGGGCAACACACTCTATATAAGCTGCCCCTCCCCTCTGGCACAAGGGTTCGCACCCCCTATAACACTCATATTCAACACGACAGAAGCTCCCGAGAAATGAGACGTAGGGCTGTTACCTCCACAAGAGAGGCCTAAACTCATACATTCGTATGTACATCCTTGCCATAGCTAAGACTCTGTCGTCTCCTTCTGTACCGCTACCTTTTAATGATAGGCTTTTTCCCATGACAGTGGGTTCTGGCGCTCTAGTTATACTATCTTCACCTTGAGGAGACAAGTTTTGTTACATAGTACGACTCATGTTGTGTTGTACGAACAATGCAGCTTAGTATGAGTCCCTCCTTCATGGCCTTAAGATAGCAAAGGAAATGAACCTAAGCCGAGTCAGGTATTTTGGCAACTTAGATTTTGTGGCTCAACAAGTTTTAGGGACTTAGGATTCTGAGGACCCCCTAATGGCGGCTTATCGTCGAGAAATCTCGGATGTGCAAGTCATTTTCCATGCTATCAAGTCGGACATATAGATCACCAGCTCAATGAGGCGTTTGACGCCTTATCACGACTCGTCTCAGAAAGTAAGTTGGTCCCCCCCCATCTCTTTTTGGACGTCCTTCACAATCCTTCTATTAACCTGCCCTCAGAGGAAGATATCGCTATTCCAGACCCAAGGGCACAATTGGTGGCGGCTCTCCATGCCATCCCGGATTCGACTGTTCCTTATCTGATATATCATACCCGAGGGGAGCTTCCAGCTGACGAAACCATGGCTCTACAGATAATTCGCCGGTCTAAGTCTATGGCTATTGTCAATGGCGAGTTACATCGACGAAGCAGCACAGGTGTTTTCCAGCATTTGTGTTGCCCCTGAGGAAGGTCAGGAGATTCCTCATGAGATCCACGCTGGCGACTGTGGACATCATGCCGACTCAATATCTCTGTTAGCAAAAGCGTTCCGGCACGGGTTTTATTGGCTGACGGCTCATGAGGACGTGGAAGTAAGTGCGACGCATTCCAAAAATTCGGCCGACGGGATCACATGCTGGCTCGAGAATTACGTATGATTCCGATTACTTCGCCATTCGCGGTCTGGGGGCTTGATAAGGTTGGACAGTTCAAACCATCCTTTGATAAGAAGACCATCTCTTAGTGGCGATTGATAAATTTCACAAGTGGTTTGAGGTGGAACCAGTTAGGCGCATCTCTTAGTAGAGGTGACGTAAAATCCACAGCCAAGTTCTTGAAAAAAATCGATTTTTTCGCTTTGGCTACCCTCATAGCATTATCACTGACAATGGTGCCAATTTATCTAATGGAGTTATGGAGCAGTTTTGCCAGCGGGAACATATCCGTCTTGACTTGGTAGTGGTGGTGCATCCAGAGTCCAACGGATAGGCTGAGCGAGCCAATCAGGAGATCCTCAAAGAAATTAAACCCCGGCTCATGGTACCACTTGAGCGTACTCCGGGTAGTTTGGTTGAAGAACTCCTTGTTGTACTCTGGAGCATTCGCACCACGCAAAATAGGTCTACTGGATACACACCTTTCTTGGTTGGTATAAGGGGCCGAGGCAGTTTTGTGAAGGGATATTCGTCATGAGTCGCCTCGAGTTACTGCTTATGTTGAGGCGGACAGTGAAATAGCGCGACAAGACTCCTTGGATGCCTTGGAAGAGGAACGTGATTTGGCAGCATCGAGATCCAGCATTTATCAGCAGGATCTACATCGCTATCATAGTCGTAGAGTCCGAAGCTGAACTTTTCAAGAAGTCGACTTGGTGCTACACCTAATTCAATATCAGACAGGGATGCATAAGCTTTCACCACCGTGGGAGTGTCCTTTTGTCGTTAGCAAGAACCTTAACAACAGCTCATATTACCTAGTGGACTTACGAGAAGGAAAATACACTTCTAAGGAGGAGACAAGCCTACGCTGGAACATCGCTGAGCTGCTACCTTATTATATTTAGAAGGGACAACGGCTCTCTTTATTTATTTTTTCCTTTTACACATTTTGTAAAATTCTTTATGCTCAAATATAATAAAGCTGACACCACCAAAACTCAAGGTCACTGTCGTTTCAGCCTAAGTATGAGCTTGAGTCTTTATTGTTTGCAACATAGGTCACCTGGGGGCTTCCAACTCAATGAGTTTAGCTTTCTCAACCTTTTGACCCGGCAAAGATGCCATAATAATTGGTTAAACCTGCATGTATGCTTGATGCGACTCCGGTTAGATGACCCCATGAACTCTTGCAAGTCAATCCTCTTCAGGACCCTGAAATTTTCAAGGTTAAAACATCAGCTGTGTCATGAGAGAGCCGGCATACGGAGAGCTAGGATAAACCATGGGTTATCATTCCCGCTTCATTGAAGCAAGAGTTGTGCCTCGAAAGCTGGTCTCTTTTTTGCCGAGTCTCATTGAGCCGGCCTACTAATACAATTTGTATGGTTTCTATTACACTAGAAGTTTCAGGCATGGCGCTGGCTTCATTATTATCCGTACATAAACTATCAGCTTATTCACGGATCAATGTTTATCTAACACAAAGAGTAAAGCATAAAAGGGAAATAGTAAAATCATATCTTGGTAACATAGCTCGAAGGACTGTACACTAGCAAATAGGCATACATGCAGGATGGAATGACCACAAATTCAAGGAAGGTTTCAAGCTACCACTATTACAATCCTGCAAAGGAGCTTCAAAATACTAAAGATTTTTCTAAATTACTTTGGGCTTGACCTTCTATGGCGACCCATTCATCCTTCATCCCTCTTATCAGCTGCCTTCAGGTCAGCACCTGTCGGCTCTTCATCCTTGTCAAACTGTTGATCCTTGTGTTGCCATTAAATTGAGTTGAACAATTGGAAATTTGAAGTGTTCTCAGTAGAATACGTTGAACTAGCTTCGAAGGCAACATATCCTTTGTATCTTGGGGGAATCAATTCTGCCAGGTCATCTTTGGCCAAATTGATACGTTCATTGTCACTGGTATATGCAGCATGATATTCCCTTAGATCAATTCCATCAGCTATTAAAGTCGCCAAATGACACGTATCTGTGATGCACTTCACATAGTCTGCTTGAGTGAATGCGGAGCCATCAAGTTTAACCTCAGGAAAGCCACCTTGTAGCATCTCCACATCCAATTCAGGTAGGTATGCTTTTGCTAGAGCCAAAGCCATGTTAGCACCTCCTCGAGCAGCTGATTTCTGGCTCTCGGTCACCCATTGGGGGAAAATGGAAAGGTTTTTCAACATATCCTTGAAATTTATTGGAGGATGCTTCATATTTTTCACCGCCATGATGGAGTATACAGAGCCAGTGAAAATAATTATATGTGGGAGAAAATGGCCTTCAAATTCATGATAGGGGTGACACGAGGTTATGGTTCGTTCGTCCTAGAAAACGAGCAAAGGCTGATAAGCTGTCATTCAATCACAAGCCGGTATCTTATAGAAGGAATACAAACACATACCAAAGATTGCCGTCAGCAGTTCATTAATCTGTTTCATGAGAGTGACATACTTTTCCTACAACGGCTGAAACTTCTTTTCTTCTTTGTCCGCGTGTTTTGCAAGAGCGGCCTTGTCAATGGCAAACAACTTTACGACTTGTTCCAAATGCTCATTGGCTTGGCATGGAAACTATTCAAAATGAGCAGCCACAAGTTGCGCATCAGTTTTTAGCTTCGTCTCTTTCTTGATCCGCCGTTTTAGCTTCACAGCAATCGATTCAGCGTCTTCAACTTATTCCTGGAAGATGTGAGAATAAAATATCAACAAGAAATTCTTACTAACAGATTTAAGTTGTCTTCTTGTGAATACTTTTTTATCAAGTCCCAAGCAAACTAGAAGAAGTATCCTTGACACTTGGGGGCTAATGCATATCAGTTTTATCATCCCTGATATCGAAAAGACCCAACTCATCTCATGAATACGAGCCGACCCTTGGGGTCTATAGATCAAATTCTTGAAAGTATTACATAAAGAGATGACTCACCTCGTGGAGATGACCCGGCCGTTGGGGTCTACAAGTCGAATTACTAAAAGTATTATGTAATGACCCGGCTCATCTCATGAAGATGAGACGGCCCTTGGGTGGCTACATGTCGAATTCTTCAAAATATTATAAGACCCAATCATCTCAATGAGATGAGTCGGTCCTTGGGGGCTACAGTTATAGATCAGAGTGTTTCGTGACTCAGTTTATCATAGTAAATTGGCTCTTAGAGGCTTGACAGTACATACATAGCGGAAAAATAAGGAAGTATACCTCATACTTCTCCGTCATGTCATTTATCATACTCACTTCAATTTCCTGGCTCTCAAACAACCGAGTTAAGAACTTCTAGTGTAAGTCTTTAATACCAAGCATTGACAATTCAGGAAGGTCCAGAGTTGTTTTTTCCTTTGTTTAAATCAACATGTTCTTCCTTGGACATGATTTTAGCCAAGGAGGTGGATGCAACTGGAACATGATAATATTCCTTCACAATGATAACATATGGATTATCTGGCCCTATCAAACCCTTGGGGTGATCCAAATGAGCCACCGGACGAGCAGAGCAAACCAGGCTGGGTGGTCTAATAGACGGCTCATCTGATGCGCCCTAAGCCTCAATTTGTATGTCCTAGAAAATTGGCTCATCCGGTCCAGGCACCACAATGTCATCTACCGCTTCAGCAGTCCTATCCGGACCTTTTTTGTAGAAGGGTCAATTCTCATTTGTTAGAAGGCTGACGTGTTGCAGTATATAGTACCAGAAGATGACCCGCCAACCTTCTTTGACAAGGTGGACTTCGCTATATGGTTGCAAAGATTAAATATTATACTAAGGAAAGTATAGCTCAAGGTTCAAGATTGACATAAGAAGACAAATGTAAGATCAGAGACTTACCCATGTTTGAAAGTAAAAGGAGGAAGTTTGGTCATCGAATCATCTGAAGATGAAGGGGCAGCCTGGTAAAGCTAATTCAAAGGAGTAGGAGGTTGTTTAAATAAGTCGCCTTTAGGATGAGATTTGGTTGGACTATGAGGCACCTCAAAGCGTTGTTTATGAGCCGGAGGCACATCAGACAAGCCATGTTCTAAATTGTCTGAATCACCTTGGAGTTTATGTTTGGATGGCCTAGCGAATTGATTTCTGTTCAAAAGGTAATTGGAAGCCAGGTAAATGTTTGGATGATCAGTTTAACCTTCTGAATGGCTCGTTTTGGTTTTCTAGGAACACATGTTTTTGAAGTTGAGGATATAGGAGTTACCTCCATTTTGCCTACTTGACTGGATTCCGAGTCAACCTAGAAACAAGGCATGTCAGCAAGCTCAAAAAATAGGTGTCCAACAGAGTCGGTCTCTACCTTGGATTCTTCTTCAGAAGATTACACAAGGGTTGGGTCATCTTTTTTGCCTCATGAACGAGCACGGGCTTGAGGGGTGACATTCCAAAACACATATTTCTCCTACCAAAGCCCGTGGTGAGATATGGCACGTCAGAATAAAATAATGAAGGATGGCATAAAAGGTTAAGATACCAGAGGAGGCGCGTTTAGTAGATAAAACGGGCCCAAGCCGGTGACATTGCATTACTCTTTGGGATGAGAGAAGAATCAGTTTGTTTCACTGTTAAGGGCATCATCAGTCAGGTCCTTATGAGAGAAATGTTGAGGGTATGACGAGTCGCCTGAGTAGTCACACATCAAGTCTCCCCTGACACTAACAGGCTGGATCCGCCATTTTAACCAACATCAGATCAAATCAATTCCAGTTAAGCCATGTGAGGTCAGGGCTCTCAACATTGTGTGGAGAGGAGCTGATGGAGCCATTTTCTCATCAATTGGCCAACCAGGAAATTTTACTTTGTTGTTGAGTCTTTCCGGTATGAAACCCGATTGATTTTCTCCCTTTGGTGCGATGTTCCTGTAGTAAAACTAGGTTCTATTCAATCCTTTGGGATGACTTGCCAGTTTCGATTCAGGGATGCTGCCATTCTTCCTCTTCTTAATAGTAACCCCTCCAAGTTCGCCCGTAGAGCCATTCTTTACTTCAGTCTAGAGGTTTATGTAGAAAAATTCCCTGAAGAGGGTCACGGATGGCTCAATCTATAGGTACACCTCACATAACGCTTGAAATTGGCATATGTTGGTCACGGAGTTGGGGCTCATGTCCTGGGGCCTAACTCTAAGAATTGCAGAAGGTCTCTGAAAAACTTTGAGCAGGGGGACGAAATCCTCTACGTAGGTGATCAGTAAAAATGATGACTCCCCCCTGCTGCGGTTATGGAAACGACTCTTCTTTAGGAGCTTGCCATCTTATTACTTTCTGAGCTAGCAAAAAGCCTTGATCCACTAGATTCTCTAAAGTAAGTTTGGATTTTCTGGACTTGGCCCAGTTCCAAGCTTTGGAAATCTTTGTTGCCATGGCGAGTCAGGAAGTAACTACAAAGGCAATGAAGTAAATGAGCCAGCATGGGATGTAAGTCACCTAAGATAGTTTGTTATTTTAAACGTCAAAATCAAGAAAGGAGGAAGCATATTTCGGCAAACACTTAACGAAAAGTATTTTTTTGTAAACAACTTGCTATGAAAGTTCTCTTTCGAACGGATCTAGCAAATGAAGGAAAAAACGAGGTAATATGTTTTCCTGCGGACGGAAGGTATGAGACTAAGGCGTTCAAATTACAATCTTGGCGGCCTTTTCCTAGATCTATTTTGGGGACAAATAAGACGGAAACCAAACTTGAAGTTGTGCGGTATTAAGAAACACGTTGAATGCATAGATCTACTGGCTACACATTTGATGAAGACGATTAACTCGGTATGAACGCCGAATGAATCAAACCCTAATCGGAAGAGGTTGCTACCCAATTTTGTTGTGGCAGGAATGGAGATGGCCACACCCACTCCAACGATTGCGAAGAAGTTTGGGAATGGAGGGCTCTGCTCGCGCTTACGGTGCTCGAACGAAGCTCAGACGGAGAAGAACTGGAAGGAGAAATATGATAGAGGTTACTGCGGAGGCACAATGGACTTATTTACGGGGGAGAGAGCAAAGTTATCTGGTGAAAAGACGAAACGGTTGCAGTAAATTTGTGGCTAGAAGTGTGCCTTGATTTTCGCATCGGCCTAGATTTTGCGTGGTTTTCGAAAGATTGGCCATGAGGACTGAAGAAAACAATGGTTAGCAAAGGTGACCTCACTTAAAGACCAGTATTGGAAGAGTGACAAGTCTGGAAGTGTTGCAAGTTGGTGTTTTAAACCCATGAGGAATTAAGGTGTTAGGACACCAAAGGAGTATAAGGGAAATTGACAAGAATGCATTCAAATTTGTCGGCGTTCTATAAATGGGGGTACCCAGTCCTACCTGCCTGCGGCCCAGGGCATGTCCCACTTCGTCAGCCTGGCAAGGCCTGGCAAAAAATCACTCAAGACAAGGCCCTCGCGGGGACCCTGGGCTCGTGAGGAAGAACGGCATCAAGACCCATGAGGACGAGCCACCTCAGCCCCCCCGCCTGACGGGCGGAGATCTCTATCTGAGGCCCGGCCTCAGGAGTAAAGGGTGACACAGGGAAGTATAGGCAGGCGCTAGCGTGCCAGGCAGTGCACTTTCCACTTTGGTGCAAAGGGAGCAAGGACATACGCGGGTTCCCAAAGCACCGCCCAAAGGTTTCCCTTTGAGTGCAACGAGACCACGACCGCCAGCCCCGCTGGGCAGATGCCATCGCCAAGCCTACCACTTCATCACTATCAGCTACTTCGTAGGCGAAGACCGCCTTTGTATAGGGCATCAATGTACTCCTGTCCCCCTTCAAAATTGGCCGTTGTGGGATTCCTTCCCACCATTTAGATAAGGGAAGAGGACCTGGGCTGCCACTATATATAGAAGCGAGGTCATACCGTATGGGGGATCCCCGATCTGATCAAACACTTAGCGGCTCCGCTCACCATCACAAGATAGAGAGCCAAGATCACACCTTGAGCACCTCGCGAGGCTCAATCCCATTGTACTAGTTCATCCACCAAAACCTCCATCAGAGGCAATCCGCCAAAGCAGGAGTAGGGTATTACGCTTCACAGCGGCCCGAACCTGGGTAAACTGCCATGTTCATCTTCTTCCTGTTAGGTTAGGTTTGCCGTTGTGTCCATCGAGTAGTGACCTAGGTTAGGTGATGCCACAGGGAAACCTTCGCACACGCCCCTGTGTTCGAACCTTAAGGGTTTTGCATAGCCTGAAATCCAATAGAATCAATCAGGGGTCGGGTTGATAAGGTGGTGGCTCTAGAGTCAAGATTAAGATGGGCTGCACCATGAAAACAAGATAGCAAGAATTGATGGGTAAGTCACCTGGCAACCCAAGGACAAAGGAATCATCGTCTTGAGGCCCACTCGGCAGAAGACAATGATGGACTGCTTGCTTGAGAGACAAGAGGTAGTAGAGAGACGTTAGGTTACGAGCCATTCATGGCTTGTACTCTGTTGTAAGCCCTAGGGTCTCGACCTGTATATAAAGGTGAGTCTCTAGGGAAGAAAAACTCAATTAAGACACCCTCGAAATCTAGGTTAGTGATCCCACATCCTTGTAATCGATATATCCGTTAATATAGACACAAAGTAGGACATAGGCTATTACGTCCAACGAAGGAGCCGAACCTAGGTAAACCTGCCTCTCGTTCTCGTTCAATCTCTCTGAGTCGCCACCCGTTGGTGATGGCCTCACACCTAAGTCCTTGCACGAGGATATCTGCCATGACAAAACCATAACATGTGCTAAGTGAAAACCGGAGCCCACTAATACCCAAGCGTTGAACACTGGTGCCGCTCCGACCAGGATGACGACCTGCACTAAGGCACCAACGCTCGTTCTGGACCTTGCGCTTCTGGACCCCCACGCCTCGCTTGGGCAGGGGCTCCTGTCACATGCTTAGGTCGTGCTTGACCGGTTCGTGGGAGCATCCTGGGACATCAAAGCACGCCTTGCTAGGGAGTGCCTACAACTCGCCACCATGCTGAAGCGGCTCTCTACCGCCATTGCAGAGAGAGAGGACACCATTGGAGCTGTGGTGACCCATGAGGCGCCCTTGCCAAAAAGGCGGAGGCCACCAAGAACCGCAAGGAGGCACAAGCCGCCTTGAAGGCACACCAGGACGAGTGAGAGGTGCAGGCGCAACATCTCCAACTATGGGAGGACGGCCTGGGGACTCACGAAGCGCAACTCATCGATCGAGATGCAGAGGTGACGAGGGTGGCGAACCAGCAGGATGCTGAATGTGAGCGCCTGGAGGTGCTACAATGCGAGGTGACCGAGGCCCAATAAGCCCATGCAAAATGTGCCGCCCGTGCTGGATGCCAGGGAGATGGGGACCTAGGCCGATGCCGATGCGAAGGCAGTGGAAGCTAGTGCTACCCTTTCTTCTCTTGAGCTCAAGACCCACAAAGGCCCTCCAATCCTTCTACCAGTGAGGCTTTGATGCCCCTTGTTGCTCCTCACGCCGGCTATGCCGAGCTTTCCGCTAGGCTAGTGGGGGAGCTCGAGGAAACACCGTGGAAGGTGGACGGCTTCCTCGAGGAGGAATTTCGAAACCTGTTCTCCATAGCCGTGACGCGAGTCCTCAACCACCTTCTTCTCCACAACCCTAGCTTCAACTTTGACAAGGTGATAGGTCCCATCCCAGAATAGTCTCAGACCGCCTACATGCGGCGGTGGAGGGCCCTATGAACATGCTGCTTGGGAAATTCACCTACGACAGCTGCGACGATGGCGATGGTTCCGATGATACTCCCTTCGATGTCCTGCGAGATTCAATATACCTTGCAATAGTTCAAGAGAATGGTTTTAATGTGCGGAACATCACAAGCTCGTAATGACCATCAGCCGGCTGCGGGACTTCCTTTCATGCCTGATTTTCCTCTGGCTTGCGTGTGTACTCTGCGTCAGCAGGGCCCAGTCCCGCGCATTTCTCAACCGCTACTAGGTCGTGTGGTCGCGATGCCTAGATAAAACCAGGAGGTGAGGGGCTTAGGGAACTAGTGAAGGCTCCTGAGGCGCGATGCTGAAGAGCCCCCCTTTACATGTGAGCGGCCTTCAAGACGAAAACATGCTAGCCAATTCGTACCCAGGCGTTGTGTGAGGAAACTAGGCACCAAGGGTCTTAGTGGGGTGAAGTGCACGGGGGTAAGCCCGTGAGCCAGAGCGCAGTCCCTTGGTTTTTTAGCGCTGCAGGGACTAACCCGAGCACATGCACCATGCCCAGCCCCCTCTCATGCAAGGTCTGAGGGTAAAATCGTCTAGTGAGTGGGGCGGTGCCCCCACTCGATCACCCAACGCGGAGCATGGGGCTACCACTTGGTGTGGGCATAGTCGCGGTTCGGCAGTTCCTATGCCAACGCGGAGTATGGGGCTTCCACTTGGGGCATGGGTGGGGGTCCTCCTGAGGCTGAGGGGCAGCGTGCCAAGGGGGCCCCAGGGAGTGCATATCCCCAAACTCATTATTACATGAGAGGATCACGTGCGGCGGTAAGGAGGGGTCGGACATTCCAGGCACTAGACTCAGGAATTCATTCCTCCATTTGCAGGTGGGTTGCGCCTAATCTTCTTAGTGAGGCTGCACGCTCATGCGATCCTGAAATGCGGGGGTGATGCACATCAGATTGCTATCCCAAGGCCACCATATGAAGGGGTTGGATACCGAAGGCCTATTGTGGTGATGTGCACGGGCTTGAACTGCCAAACGGAGATCAGCCTTTCAGATTTAGCGTTAATGCATGGATGAACTCGAGCACAAGCGCCATGTCAAGGTTCCTCATATAATGACCAAGGGAAGATTCACCCAAAGCGTACTGTCTGGGGTGGCGAAAATCCCTACGAGTAGTTATGAAATATTAGGCCACGCACTCGTTCATCTTCTCATGGCTGTTCCATGAAGAAGCAAGACATCAAGGACCTTGTGAGGTGATGAGCACGGGGGCGAGCCCGGGAGACAGATCTTGATCGCTTGGACTTGGCGACACTTCAGGGATGAACCCGAGCACTAACATCGTGTCCTTCCCTGTCATGGGTTGTCCTAAGGAAGGGTCGCGAGGGATTAGCAAATGCAGGTGGGGGAGAAGCACTAGGTGCAAGGCTTAAGAATGCATCTTAAATTCATCAAATGATAACCAAACTTGCTAAACAACCAAAAGGTGTGGAAGCCACAAGGGGAACCCTTGCCTGCTCGAGGATAATGCATCCCAAAAGGCGCCCTCAATTTTAAACAACCAAAAACTCACCCGGCAAGTGCGCTTGTGGGGACCCCGACTCATAAGTCGTGAGCATCGAATGTACGTGCACAGTGATCCCAGAGATCAATGCTCACTGAACACACATAAACTGAATAACAAGAGTCTTACATCCACATTTAGCATCTTACACAAATAAAGACCATGAAGGTCTAGTCTTACATAGATAGGGCCAAGCGGGCCAAACACTTAAATACAACAAGCAGCGAAAATCTTGATCGAAAGCGTGAACCCAGGCCATCTGCCTTAAACGTACATGCATTCTGACTGGGAAGAATCCTAGTTTGCATGTTCGTCACCAACGAACTATTCAACATACTCATATTCTTCCATGCCTGGCCAATTAAATATCTAGTGGCAAGCCAATGAGTACTTTGAATGTACTCGCAAGCAACCCAAGTTGTGGAACAAGGTAACAATGATGCATGATATAGCACTAAGAAGGTAATTTGCGGAAAGCTAACTTTTAATTCAATGACATGATCAAGTAACTAGTAATCATGCGTCAACAATAGGAAAATATCCATACGAACAAGTTACAAATATCATCATAAGTAGGGGTTGAACACCTCATGTTCATTCATCATGCTAAGTCATCAGACTTAGTTAAATTCCCAAGCTAAGTTACGGACTTAGCTCATGTGACCTCTCTATCACTATCACACCCATAGTCACACCAAGTTTTTACGAAAACATCTGGATGTAGTTTAAGAAGGACCTCCAACTGTCCATGACCGCAGACGCGACTATTCGAATAGTTTTACACTCTGTATAGGTTGCACACTCCCACAAGACTCGGGGAACTTACGTGCCATCCACGACTCGCGGTATATAACATACCCGAGGTAAGCACCCGAACGATGCCTTTCCCCTAGCGATACTAGACAAAAAGTCCACTCGATTGGTACCCAGCCCTCACGATGTACATCACACGAGCCTCGCTCTAATCATACCATCCATGAGGGGACCAACGGTGTGCCCAGTGCCTGTAAAGACATCGCATGATCGTACATACCGGTACGACCCTGTATCGAGAGTGACCACTCCACTCCCGCCACTAGTAATGCGGGATCCTTGGCTGTACCCACCAAGGTAATCAACAAAGCCCCATCCCATAAAGGGTATCGTGGTTGCACATGTATGGTAGGGACGGTCAGCAGACCTTAAAACTCTTCGTTTTTGACAGCACATACTTCCTTGCTCCAGCATACCACTTCTTTCTCAAGTGGTTACCCATATCATCGTCATATCCCTCGAGCATTAGTGGCACCCGATGAGGTTTTCGAAAAGTCTTAGAAATCATTTCTCTCCTTTCCATCACCATGCATAAACCCGAACCATTTGCGCAGAATCTACTAGCATCCTATCTACTCCCACCCGCACAACCCTCATAAGGTGGTAGGGTCATGCACGATGCAAGTGTCAATGGTAAAGGTGTCGTAGGCAACCCACCGAAGGGTGTACACCACATCATGATCAATCATCGAAACAATAAGTGCTATATGCCATGCATGAAAAGTTTCTTAACATGGTCAAAGGGTTGCTTTCCTGGCTCAACAAAGTCTCCGGGCTCTTCGAAGTCTTCGTGTCCAACTTCCCCATCAACAATGCAATCTATCGTCGTGAAAAATAGAGATAGAAATAAGCATCACACAAAATAGAGCACACAAGCCACTATAAAAAATGCTACCCTACTCTGATAAATACTAGAGACTTTAGCAAAAATGTTTGTTTACTATTTTGTTATGAAAAACATTTTTAAAAACAACTAAACAGAGGTAGATAATGCCAAATAGGGGTTTTTATATTAAAAAAGTATATAAAATGTTTTCAAATATTTTTTTAAATGGCACTAATAAATTATAGGGAATATAGTAGGAATTTAGGTGTAAAAATATTGGGCATAGGATTTATATTGAGCTCTGTGGGATTTTTGCAAAATCCCACAAAAAAGAAAAAGAAAAAGGGCACGGGGACCCAGGCCAGAGGCGTCCAATGGCTTGGCCATCCCAGCTGGCCAGCCAGCCGGCCTCACGCGCTGCCAGGTTCAAACCTGACGCGCGGGGCCCGGCCGTCAGTGACCTTAAGGGGGGGAGAGAGAGCGCAAGAGAGGGAGAGAGAGGCTGACAGTTGTGTCCCACCTGTTGGATCCTTATCCCACCTTGAGGTAGAGAGGGGAGAGGCTCACCAGCGGCGGAGGGAGGCATGACAGTGGTAGGAGAGGGCGGGGATGGACTCGGAGTCGAGTCGCTGGTCCCCTGGTGGTGGAAGGGCGGCCGGAGGTGGCCGGAGTCACCGGCGGCTGCTCCTACGACGGAGGAGGCTTCGGGGAGAGGTTGCCGGGGCTGCTTAGAGCTGAAAAGAAGACCGGGAAGAAGGGGATTTGCGTTAGAATGATGAGGGGGACCAACCGAAGAGAGAGGAGGGCCAAAGAGGCTCTGTACCCGGAGATCGACGGAGAGATGGTCGCGGCGGTCCTCAGGTCGATCCCGAGCATAGAGGCAACGGGGGCTCTCTGGGGGCGGAAGGAGGTTGTGGGGGAGCATAGAGATAGACTAGAGGGGAGAGAGGGGCTCGGGAGGCCCTTTTATAGGAGGGGGCGAGTCCACCAAACACAGGTGCGCCCGCGAGCTCGTGGCCGAGGCCAGAGGCCACGGGGGGAGACGGGGGTGAGTCTGGGCGTTCCTAGGGCTGGGCCACGTCGAGCGGGAGCAAGGGAGAGAGTGGGGAGGGCACACATGTGAGGCTGCTCGCTGGCTGAGTCGGGCGGCGCTCGGCACGCGTGGAAGGAGGGAGAAGAAGGGAGAGAGAGGAGAGGGCCGACCACATAGCTTGTCATGGACGCCGAGGGCGCCTCGGGGGACACGTGGGGAGGCCCAAGGTGGTCGGGGGCGGCCATTGGATAGTGGCTACAGTGCGGTCGGCATTGTAGCACGCTCTAGAGCGCGGCTATTACATGCCATGGCATTGTCCTTGGCATCTACAGCGCGGCCACCTACGTCTAGGGGATAGAGGAGGGTATAGAATAGTGGGAAATGGTCTTGGATGCCCTGGGGTTCCTGATGAGAGAAGGAAAGTAGAGAGAGAAGGAGGAAAACTTCTGTCCAGAGGGGTAAAATCAGGGTTGTACCCCACTTACCTATGGAGTATTGGCCAGGAAGAGTTACTGGGGGTAGCTAGTAACCCTGAGGGGTTGTGGTAAAAATTTCATGGCAAGGGGAATGGAGGAAGGAGGTGAAAACAAGGACTTACCATTTTACTAGAAGGTGATTGATGGTGATTTGGCCCAGAAGATGAATCCTACATGACTTGATAATTAACAGGGAAAAGGGGGGTCAAAAATAGGGCTTGCCTCCAACTTTGAGAAAGTTTGATGAAAGTTCACAATGGGACTTAGTGGAAACCTACAAATCATCAGATTCTTGTTTTTGTAGATCCAAATATGCTAGGCTTTTACCCTTGATGCACCACTTAGTGTAGCACCACTATTTGGTGATTAGAGCATGCTCACAAAGTTTGAGGTCAAGGGGAGAAACTTCACAATGTAAAGTTGCTCAAATTTGAATCTGGACAGGAAGGGTTTTGGGATGGTTTGATGAACCAAATGAACTTGGATTGAGGTGAAACTTTGCAAGATCATCACCTATGACAGTGTTGACTTGCTGAAATTTTCCTGGAATTTATTGAGAATATTTCTTATAGAAATATTCCACCAGTTTGATTTGAACAGAAAGGGTTTTGAGGGGTTTTGCCCATGATTTGATCATGGCCTTGTGTTGAGACTCATATATATGGAATATATGTCCACTGAGTTTCCTTGAATTTTCTCAAATATTTTCAAAGCATTTAAATTATTTTTCCCTAAGAAAATCCATTTCTGGTCTTAATAAAAAGCCTTTAAATAAAATATAAGAATAACCTTTAAAATTAATATTTGGTGGTTTTGGAAAGTCTTATATACAATAGGTTTGAAGTAAAACTTTTGGGGAAGAAGAATCCACCCAATTTGAGGACTTGCAATGCAAACCTAATTTAAGAGGTTTTTGAAAACCTAATTTGAATAAATAATTTTTGGTTAAAACAAAATTTGATAAAAATAGTTTTGGGCACTATTCACATGGCATGATCATTGGGCAAGAGGTTTGGGACATGGAAGATGAACATGAAGCGGAATAGAATCTAGGAGTGCCATACACCACAATCATCAAGAAAGAAAACATCATTGCAAACAAGCACAAGCACTTCAAAAATGTTTTAGTTGGCTCCATATTTTATAAACCCAAACACAACAAGGTGATACAAACACAGGGTGTGACAGCGCTGCTGCGTGAGCGTCCAGCTGCTTGGCGGAGCGTGCGGCGGGGACTCACCTCTCAAGGATCAAATGGTTCCCGAGGCCTTGGAGGTCCTCCCTAATCCGAAGGCTCGTGAGATACCCTCGCGATTCGCATGAGTCTTTGGAAGGTGGCGGCAACGGCCTCCAGGCTGAAGGGCATGAGAGCGTGGCTGGTGGAGGCACCTCCGCCTCGCCCCACCAACAGCGGCAAAAAATGGTCCTATGAACTTGTTTTGTTAAGGCCCAAGATGTCGATGCAGATACACGCCTTGACATCGTAACGAGGAACAGCCGTCGGCCCGGCGTGCTACGTCGGATAGGGCACGCCACGCATGGCCTGTGCCCCCCTCAGCCTACCGATTTCCCGGCCAATGAACTCTTGCGCCTGTGGTGCCCAGTGCTGCTTCCCTTACTCTCGGGGGTGCGGGCGTCGAAGCATCCATCCAGGTGGTGCTGGAGCTCCTCCATAGTCACTTGGCTCAGGTCGGATGCCTTCCAAACGGAAGTCCCCGGGTCTGGCCCACAGGAGGCACCGAGCGCGCCTTCCTATGCTAGGGGAGGCATGCTCCTGCAATGTGCATGGGGATCGCCACGCTTGCATCGAGCACCGCGTTCCTCGCCTTGGGATGGGCTTGGGTGGGTAGTTACTGCTTCTTCCTTGGAGGCATGGCTTCGCGAGGCTCAGCATTCCCTTCATCATGGAAATGCTCAGCCACGGCCACCTTGTATTCCTGCTTGAGGGAGCAAACCGCATACTTCTTGTCACACGCGATGGTAATGACACTGCTGCAGCCCGGCATCTTGAGGATGTTGTAGCCATGGTGAGATGCCGCCACAAACTTGACAAGTGCTGGGTACCCCAAGATTGCATTGTACGGGATGCCGATGTGTGCCACGTCGAAGTTGATAAGCTCGGTGTGGTAGTTTTTTCATGAGCGGAGGGTGACCAGGAGGCGGACCTGCCTAGGGGGACGGTCTAGCCATCCATCACCCCGGAGAATGGCCTCGTGGGTATGAGATGGGCGTAAAGCACCTGAAGCGTCTCAAAGGTCTCAACGGGGAGCATCTTGAGGCCCGCACCTCCGTCGATGAGGTTCTTGGTGACCATGACGTTTCTGATGGTGGGGGAGCACAACATGTGGAGCGCACCTACGGTCGCCGTGGTCTTGAGGCCATCCCTGGCGCCGAAGTAGAGGGCGTACTATGGCCACTAGAGAGGTCGTGTGGATTCAGGCTTTGGGATGGCGACGTTCAGTGTAACGTGCAAGATACCTGCCTATCCTTATTTAGGCACGGGGGCCGCGATAGGGATAGAGACGCATCTAGTCATTTTGTAAGTACAGTAACATCGCATACATGTATGAAGAGATGATTATATGAGTTGGCTTACACTCGCTACAAACTAAATGACAAGTTCACACAATTATTCCAACATCATACAAAAGACAGGATCCGTCTACGGATGAAAGCAAATGAAGAAAAAAAGCAATGAAATTGTCTTGGTGGCCCAAAGATCAGGACCAAGGCCTCTCTACTCGTCGGGATAAGTGACATACATTCTGTCACGTTCTTCATCATACTCTCACTAGAGCTGGGTCACAACATCTCGCACAGAGTCATCAGCACCTGCACTTGTATTGTTGTAATCTATGAGCCAAAGGGACTCATCAATCTTGTAACCCGGGTACCGAAACTAAGTAAGCTTATTGGGTTCGATGGGGTAAGTGTTGAGTTTGCAGCAAGCACTAAGAATTATTTGGTGGCTAACTTAAGAGAACATGAAGGTAAATATGGTGGACTACGAAAGACGACCGAGTACTCCTATGATCACTAAGTGCTGCTGAACACCTATTTACGTGAAACATAACCCCACAGTGTTCTCCCTCTCTTGGTTCATGTTCACGATCAGAGACGATCATGGTTATGCACACAATTGATGTATTTTATTGGAGTTTACTTCAAGTTAACTATAATAGGGTGTTAAACAAAATATCTAAGTTGCCACATAACCGCGGGCACGGCTTTCCGAAAGATTTAACCCTACAGGGGGTGCTCCAACTAATCCATCACAAATTAACCACACTTCACGGGAATAACCTCGACCACGGATCTCGCGATCATCCTAGGAAATTCCAAAGGAAAACCAACATCTCGAGATAGCTTGAAGAAGCTCAGAGTTCCCTGCGCAAGACATTCGATAAAGGTACAACAAGTCTAGCAAGGCCGCCCGACGTGTCGACGAACCCGATAAGAGCCACGTATCTCGTTCTCAGGACACGACCTAATAAGCACAACGTATAGTGGCCTGATAGAAATCTCCCGAATTGTCTCGGGTTGGCCCCACACATGGCTCTAGTTTGGACCAACACTCATGAGGACCACTGGCCCGGGTTGTTGGTTAATTATCCAGGGGGTTGCAAAGCCCTATGCTTTTTTTATTATGTTGTTTAAGCAAATAGTACCAATGTTGGGCCTTGCTAGACAAGCTTTAATCTCAAATGAATAATTAAGGGGGTCCCCATAACAACCCCGAGAATGTTAAGAACACACAATATGGAAACATAACACCGGTAACAAGTAACTATGGCGGTAAAAGTGGAACAAAACACCAAGCAAAAGGCCAAGCCTTCCACCATACCAAGATATAAATGTGCATTAAATTAAATAGCAGTAAATATTGTGATATTGTCACACCCTATGTTTGTAGCACATTGTTATGTTTGGTTTTATAAAATTTGGAGCCAAATAAACATTTTCATAGTGCTTGTGCTTGTTTGCTATGTTCTTTGCTTGCTTGATGATTGTGTTATATGGCACTCCTAGATTCTATTCCACTTCATCCTCATCTTTCTTGTCCCAAACCTCTGGCCTAATGATCATGCCATGTGAATAGTACCCAAAACTATTTTTATCAAATTTTGTTTTAACTAACAATGATTTATTTAATTTAGTTTCCAAAACCCCCCTGAAATGAGGTTTGCACTTCAAGTCCTCAAACCAGGTGGACCCTTCTTTCCCAAAGGCTTTATTTCAAACCTACTATATGTATGACTTCCCAAATCCACCAAATATCATTTTTAAAGATTATTTTCATAATTTATTTAAAGGCTTTTTCTTAAGGCCAGAAATGGTTTTTCTTAGGAAAAAATTATGTAAATGCTTTAAAAATATTTAAGAAAATTTAGAGAAACTAAGTGGACATATATTTTACATATATATGAGTTTTGACACAAGGGCATGATCAGATCATAGGCAAAACCCCTCAAAACCCTTTCTATTCAGATCAAACTTTTGGAATATTTCTATAAGAAATGTTCTCAATAAATTCCAAGAAAATCCCAAAAAATCAACACTATCTTGGGTGATGATCTTGCAAAGTTTCATCTCAATGCAAGTTAGTTTGGTTCATCAAACCATCCCAAAGTCATTCCTGTCCAGAATCTGATTTGAGAAACTTTACATTGTGAAGTGTCTCCCCTTGGCCTCGAACTTTGTGGGCATGCTCTAATGGCCGAATAGTGATGATACACTAAGTGGTGCATCAAGGGTAAAAGCCTAGCATCAATGGATCTACAGAAATCTGATTCTGCTAATTTCTAGGGTTTATCAAATTTCCATTGTCAACTTTTCCCACTTGAGCTCATATTTGGTGAAACCTCTAATCTTTACCTACCCCTTGACCCTAGTGAGTGTCTCTATAAGTTGGTAAGATCTTCTTTCCCAAAACTCCATTAGACACCTTCTGGTTATTTTGTAAAACAAGCTTTTTCACACCATTCTTACCCTTGCCTCCAAAATTTTACCAAAGCCTCTTGTAGTCACCTTTCACCCCTAGTAAAAGTCCCAAGTCACCAGGCCACTGTGAGTTAGGGTAAAACCCCTATTTCGACCCTGGCAGCATCTTTTTCTACCCCCTCTCCCCATTTCCTTCTAACCTAAAGCTTCACCAGAGCATCCAAGGCCCATTCCCCATTGTTTAGCCTCCCCTAGATCCTATGGGCACAGGCGGCCACGCAGGAAATGCCAAGGGCATGCCTTGGCATGTAAGGCTCGCGCTCTGGAGCACGCTATAGTGTGCACCCGCACTGTCGCTGCGGCCCAATGGCTGCCCCGACCACCTTGGGCCACCCCAGCTTGTCCCCTCTGCCCCCCTCGGCGTCCACAACACGCTGCGCGGCTCGGCCGACCAGCGCGCTCGCACGCGCGTGTGCCCCCGCCTCTCTCTCCTCTCTCCCCCGGCCTAGACCTCACCCACGAAGCCCCGAGGAATGCCCATTATCTCCCCCGTGGCCCGTGGAGAGCACCCCGTGCTCACCGGCGCACCGCGTCCATGGTGAGCCGGCGGCCAACCTATTTAAGGCCCCCCCGCGCCTTCTGCTCCCCCTCCTCGCTTCCCCTCTTCCTCTGCTTCTTGCCCGTGCCCTGCGTGCTCTCCCCCGTGGTCGGGAGCCCTCTCCCGACCCAAACCCTCGCCGCCGCCGTCGGGCTTCCCCCTCGCCGACGTTCGCCTCATCCCCCGGCAGCCCTGCGACCGCCCACCAACGCGCGACGCCTCTAGGAGCACGCCGGTGCCATTCATCCCCACTGCCGTGGCCAAGAGCCCTCCGGTGAGCCCCTCCTCTACCCCTGTCGCGAGGAGAGGGATGGTAGTTGGGGGCCACCTGTCATCCCCTCGCCCCTCTCCTCTCTCGTTGGCAGGACGGGCCTGCGGGCAGGTTTAAAACTAAACTTGCCGCGCGCGCCTCCTCGCTTGGGTCGGCTTCCCTCCTGGGCCTGTTTCGTCCGGGCACTTTTAGCCCGAGGGGAATAGTATCCCTTTTCTTTTTATTTTTTCTGTATATTTCCAAAAATCCCACAGATTTGAATATTTATCCAATCCCAATAATTCTTCTACCTAAATTCCTAGAATAATCTATAGAATTTATTAGTGCCAATTATAAAAATGTTTGAAACTATTTATAATACTGTTTTATTTTAAAACCTATATTTAGGCACCTTTTTTCCTCTGTGATTTAATTTCTAAAATGTTTTTCACAACAAAACTCTAGGAGAATATTTTTAGTATGACATTTAGTATTTATCAGAGTAGGTTAACATTTTTGGTAGTAGATTGATTGCTCTGTTTTGTGTGCTTGCTTATTTTTATCGCTTTATTTCCTGACGATAGACTGGTGGTTGTCGAAGAAGTTGGACCCGAAGACTTCGAAAACCCCGAATACTTTTTTGAGCCAGGCAAGCAGCCCTTTGACCATGATGAGAAACCATTTTTATCAAATGTCATATAGCACTTTACTTTCATCATATTTTATCATGTGATGTGGTGTTCACGTTTCGGTGAGATGACTTCGGTACTTCTCCATTGACACCTGCATCGTGCATGACCCTACCCCTTATGAGGGTTATGCGGGTGGCTGTAGTTAGGATGCTAGTAGACGTTATGCAAGTGGGGATGGGACTTATGCATGGTGATGGAAAGAAAAGAAATCATTTCAAAGACTCTTTCGAAAACCCCGTCGGGTGCCACTAATGCCCGAGGAAGATCATGATGATAAGGGTGACCACTTGAGAAAGAAGTGGTGTGCCGGACCAAGTTGAGTATGTGTTTTCGAAAATGGATTAGATTTAAGGTCTGCTGACCATCCCAACCTTAGATGCGCAATCACGATACCCCTGATGGGATGGGGCTTTGTTGATTACTGTGGTTGGTGCTAGCAAGGATCCCGTATTACTAGTGGCAAGAGTAAAGTGGTCACTATTGAGACGGCGTCGTCCCTGAGAGGAAGGTCATGATGTGTCTTTACAGGCACCGGGCATACCGTTGCGTGCCCTCATGGATGATTCGAGTGATGTATATCATGAGGGATGGCACCAACAAGTGGACTCTTTGTTTTGTATCACCATGGGAAAGGCATTGTTCGGGTGCTTACCTCGGGTATGTTAAATACCGCGAGTCGTGGATGACACGGAAGTTCCCTGAGTTTTGTGGGTAAAGTGTGCAACCCATGCAGAGTGTACAACTATTCGAATAGTCGTGTCCGCGGTCATGAACAGTTGGAGTTCCTTCTTAAACGACGTTCGGATGTTTTCATAAAACTTGGTGTGAGTTGGATAATATGGTGACAAAGAGGTCACATGAACTAAGTCCGATGACTTAGCATGAACACTCAACTAATTCCGATGACTTAGTATGATGACTGAATATGAGGTGCTCAACCTCTACTATGTTGACAACTGTATCTTGTTCATAAGGTTATCTGCCTATTGTTGATGCATGCTTACAGGATACTTGACCATGTCATTGCATTTAAAATTAGCTTTCTATAAACTTACCTATTAGTACTATATCATGCATCCTTATTACCTCGTTCCACAACTTGGGTTGCTTGCGAGTACATTCAAAGTACTCATTGGCTTGCCACTGGTTATTTAATTGGCCACGCATGGAAGAATATGAGTATGTTGAAGAGTTCGTTGGAGACGGACATGCGAACTAGGACACTTCCCAGTCAAAATGCCCGTAGGTTAAGGTAGATGGCATGGGTTCACGCTTTCGACCAAGATTTCTGCTGCTTGTTCTATTTTAAGTGTTTGGCCCGTGTGGCCCTATCTATGTAAGACTAAGGCCTTCGTGGTCATTATTTGTGTAAGATGTTAAGTATGGATGTAAGACTCTTGTTATTCAGCTTCTGTGTGTTCAGTGAGCACTGATCTCTGGAATCACTCTACACGTGCATGCGGTGATCTCGACTTATGAGTCGGGGTCCCCATAGAGCTGGTATGAGGGCCTTCATGACTATAGGAAGCCCTTAGTTAGCATGGACGTTAGACAGGATAAAAGTCGTTTTCAAAACTACACCTAGCATTGGAACTTAGGAACTCTGCACTATTTACCTCTCCTATGCTTCACACAACACCGTGCTGATTCTCCTCCTTTCAAAACCTTTGTAGATGGCCGTCGTACCCGAAGCCTTCCTGACATCCGGCTTTCCCTTACTCCTTGGGGATAGCCAGGAGAAGTGCCAGTTCCGCCAACCACCCATTTTCCTCTACCATGAGCACTAGGTCAATGCCGTCACAAAGGAGTACCACGTAGATGTGGTCGTGAAGGCAAACGACTCCCCGACCAGTTGGTTCTTTGAAGGACCACGAATGGAGACCATGATGTTTGACGTAGAGACAACTGCACGCAAGGCACTCCCGCACCTTCGAGACATCATTCCAGAGATGGCTGACGAGCTAGCTACTCACTACCTTCCCTTCGGGAAGGATGACTTTGGCGAGAGTTGGACGCTGACTCCGAGCAAGGAAGATGGCACACCACTCAGGTTCCAGACCTATTTCAGCCTCTCTGCCGATAGTCTGGTTCACAACATGATGAAGGAGTCCGTGAATCTCCACGAGGAACTTCACCACACCTGAGAACTACTTTGGAAACCCAGGACGAAGCTAGACAAGATCAAGAAGGATGGAGCCCCCGAGGGACGTCTAGCTATCGCTTACCAAGGAGGAGTACCCCCAGCTAGTGATGCACCTATGCATAGTCATCGCATGAGTGCGAAGGAGTACCATGAGCTCTTCACCGACCGTCCTGTGAAGCATCATCGGGATGGACCTCCTCGTTCCCCGACCCCTTCGACCGGGAACGATGCCCATTTAGAGGATGAATAGGAGGAAGACCCAGAGGAGCGTGACTACGAGACCGAGCACTCCACCACCTGAGTCTGAGAACCCCTAGGTTAGGATAAGTCATGTATCCCTCGTGCGAAGTCAAGTCCGTGTAGTGGTTCATATGAAACCATGTGTGCTTGTTGTTTGTTTTGTTGT
This sequence comes from Hordeum marinum, assembly GCA_022496015.1. Classification (NCBI taxonomy): domain Eukaryota; kingdom Viridiplantae; phylum Streptophyta; class Magnoliopsida; order Poales; family Poaceae; genus Hordeum; species Hordeum marinum. Next base: position 174,774,637 of record CM039674.1, read on the forward strand.
TTGTGTTTCGATGCAAGTCGCGCTTTTGCCTTAGGCAACATGTAAGCGACTCCATCGTCTATCTTAATATATGTTGTTGGTCTTTCAACCATTATTTCAACACACTTGCACTTGACCGACCCGCTTAGGCGCACTTTTTCGTTATTTCTTATACTCTTGTCAATCCCAGTTGTTTGACTTGGCTGCTCCAAACAGGATGGTAACTGCTACCCACAATAGCTCCTTCACCAACCCCGAAGCCGACAACTCGAGCCAGCAACAGGGAGCTGGTGGGGCTACTCACACTGGAGGACACCAGGAGCAGCCACAATCCGACATCCCCCCGCCACCACCTCCACCGGACAACATGACCATAGCTCAGTTTCTCCAAGTTCTCCGGGAGGAGCGCCAAGCCAACGATGCTGCTATCCAGCAGATGGCTCAGGCCCTTGTGAACAACCAGTAGCAAGGCAGGAACGGCGATGGCCACTCCATGCTGTCTGAGTTCATGAGGAACTCGCCCCCAACCTTCACCGAGACTGTTGAACCATTGGATGCTGGTGACTAGATCCGCACTATCGAGGACTTTCTTGCATTGGTCAACTGCAATGAGGATCGTCAGAAGGTGATTTATGCCTCTAACTGCCTTGGAGGTACCGCCCGAGCTTGGTGGGATGGATTCAAGGTCATGCAAGGAGAACATGTGATCACGTGGAATGACTTCAAGGAATGATTCCGCACTGCCCATATTCCTTCTGGGATAATGGTTATCAAGAAGAGAGAATTCCGAGTGCTGAAGCAAGGAAGTGAGTCTGTCAAGGAGTATCTGCAGAAGTTCAACCTGCTGTCAAGGTATGCACCTAAAGACGTCAGCATGGAGGCTGCCAAAAAGGAACACTTCATGGAAGGACTTCAACAGGTCCTGCAATATCAGCTCATCATCTGCGACTATCACACTTTCTTAGACTTGGTGTACGAGGCCCTCATGCTGGAAGACAAGCGTCGTGCCATTGATGACACTTGCAAGTGCAAGATGATCAGCAAGGGTAGCCCCAGCAACTAGAAGCCTCGCCCCTGGCAGCCAGCCCCAGCCAAGCTAACCTATCAGCCGCAGCAGGCTAGACCTCCCTCGCCTCGTCCGAGCTACCAGCCTTAGAAGTATGCCAATACCAGGCAAGCCTACAACAACAACCCCAATACCAACAACAGTAGTAGAAACTTCAACAACAACCCTGGGCAAGTCACTTGCTTTGGATGTAGTCAGTCTAGACACATCTCTAAGCTTTGCCCCAACAAGAAGCCAGATGTACCGCGCCCCAATGCGCCAAACCAAGGTCAAGCCCGTGGAGCACCACCAAGGAACCCAGCTCCCCGCAACCAGACCAACAATGGAAAGGATCATGTGAATCACGTCACCGCAGAGGAAGCCCAGGAAGACCCAAACGTCATAATGGGTTGTCACCCAACCGTATTGTTTGATTATGAAGCTTCGCATTCTTTTGTCACCCATTAGTTTGCACTAGAGAGTGGCATGAAAGCTACACCCCTAGGTAGTCGTATTTTGATACAAACCCCCGGTTCAGTTATGAAGTCTGGGATAGGGTGTAAGGGAGTGAAGATTGACATCAACGGGGTAGACTTCCTAGCAGACCTTATAGTTCTGGATTCACCCGGCTTGGACGTAATCCTTGGCATGAATTGGTTGACCAAGCACCAAGACATGCTAGACCGTGACAAGAGGATTGTCACCATGAACAATAGCCAAGGAGTGGAAGTCAAATATGTCCCCAACCCTGCCTCCACTCAAGCCCCCCAGGCTAACTGCCTATCGGGAGTTGAGTTGGATCAAGTGCCTATGGTATGTGAGTACCCCGATGTGTTTCCTAATGAGATGCCCAGAATGCCTCCTGACCGTGACATTGAGTTCATCATTGAGCATATGCCTGAATCTATCCCCATCTATAAGAAGGCTTACATGATGGGATCCGAAGAGTTGGCTGAGTTGAAGAAGCAACTGGCATAGCAGCTCCGAAAAGGATTTATTCGCCCTAGTGCCTCTCCTTGGGGATCACCTATTTTATTCGTGTCAAAGAGGGATAGAACTATTAGACTTTGTGTCGATTACCATTCTCTCAATGAAGTCACAATAAAGAACAAGTACCAACTCCCCAAGATTGAAGACCTGTTTGATCAGTTGAATTGAGCCAAGGTGTTCTCCAAGATCGATCTCAAGTCTGGGTACTATCCGCTGAAGATCAGACCCCAAGACATTCCGAAGACGGCATTCGTAACCCAGTATGGCCTGTATGAATACACGGTCATGTCATTCGGGTTAACCAATGCCCCTACCTACTTCATGTACCTCATGAATAAAGTCTTCATGGAGTATTGGGACAAGTTCGTTGTCGTCTTCATTGAAGACATACTTGTCTTCTCCAAGTATGAAGAAGAACATGAGGAACACTTGAGATTGGTCCTAGAGAAGCTTCAAGAGCACCAGCTTTATGCCAAATTCAGCAAGTGTGAATTCTGGCTGCATGAAGTTGGATTCTTGGGTCATGTGTTAACTGTAGAAGGATTGTCAGTGGATCCTGCCAAGATCGAAGCCGTGACTGAATGGCAAACCCCAACCACCATGAAGGAAGTCAAGAGCTTCCTCTGGCTCGCGGTTTATTACTGCAAGTTCGTGGAAGTGTTCTCAAGCATTGCCCAACCCATGACCCAACTTTTGAAGAAGGACAAGAAGTTCGAATGGACAGCTAAGTGCGAGGAAAGCTTCCAGGAGCTCAAGAAGAGATTGACCACAGCCCTAGTTTTGGCCACCCTTGATATTCACAAGGAGTTTGTGATTTATTATGATGCATCAAGAACCGGGCTTGGAGGTGTTCTAATGCAAGAAGGCAAAGTTCTAGCATATCTATCAAGACAGTTACGACCCCATGGAGAGAACTACGCAACTCATGATCTTGAGTTAGCCGTTGTGGTTCATGCCTTGATGACATGGCGACATTAACTTCTGGGGAAGCGATGTGAGATATTCATAGACCACAAGAGTTTGAAGTATATCTTCACTCAAAAGTAATTGAACATGAGGCAGCAGAGATGGTTGGATTAATCAAGGATTGCGACCTTAGTGTTCAATACCACCCTGGAAAGGCCCATGTGGTAGCAGACGCCTTGAGTAGAAAGGCTTGTTCCTTGAATGCTATGATTAAGGCAAGGCTACCCACCCTGTATGAAGAACTTGAGAGCTTCAGCTTGGAACTGGTTGCACCAGGATTCCTCGCCAACCTTGAAGCAAAGCCTACCTGGATGGATGATATCAAGGGAGACCAGAAGGGACACGAGAGCATTGAAGGCATCAAGAGGAAGATCAAGGCAGGCATGGCCCCAAGATTCTTAGTGGATGACATATGAGTTGTATGGTTCGGGACTCGCATTTGCCTACCCAAAAAAGAGGAGCACAAGAACCTGATCTTACAAGAAGCTCATGACACTCCATACTCCATCCATCCTAGAGGGACCAAGATGTATCAGGACCTCAAGGCAAGATTCTGGTGGCATCGCATGAAATGGGAGATAGGCACATTTCTTGCTAAGTGTGACACATGCCAGAGAGTCAAAGCTGAGCATCAGCGACCCGCTGGACTATTGCAACCTCTCAAAGTACCTAAATGGAAGTGGGACAAAGTCGGGATGGATTTCATCACCGGTTTCTCAAGGTCAACTAAAGGACATGATTCCAATTGGGTCATTGTTGACCACTTGACCAAGGTAGCCCATTTCATTCCCGTCAAGACCACCTATGACGGTAATAAGTTAGCCAGCCTCTACCTCGAGCGTATCATGAGCATCCACGGAATTCCAAAGGAGATCGTGTCGGATCGAGGCACCGAGGTCACCTCAAGATTCTGGAAGATGTTTCAAGAAACCATGGGAACCAAGCTCTCCTTCAGCACTGCTTTTCACCCCCAGACCGGTGGGCAAACAGAACGAGTAAATCAGATACTCGAAGATATGCTCCGCGCATGTGTTTTGGCATATGGAGCCAAGTGGGAAGATTCCCTACAGTTCACCGAGTTTTCCTACAACAATAGCTATCAGTCAAGTCTTCAGATGGTACAATTTGAGGTGTTGTATGGATGCAAGTGTCGTACTCCCCTCAACTGGTCAGAGACCGCAGAAGGATTAACTTGTGTACAGGAAATCCTCCGTGAAGCCGAAGAGCAAGTTCAACTTGTCCGAGAGCGCCCTAAGACCGCCAAGTCAAGACAGAAGAGCCACGCTGACTCTCACTGTCGAGAACTGAACCTCAACATCGGAGATTATGTCTACCTTCGTGTCACGCCTCTCAAGGGAACCAAGCATTTCCATGTCAAAGGAAAGCTTGCACCCAGATACATCGGCCCCTTCAAGATCACCGCAAGACGAGGAGAAGTTGCATATCAGCTAGAGTTACCTTCTGAGCTGTCAGATGTGCACAACGTCTTTCATGTGTCACAAGTCCAAAAGTGTCTGCAAGTTCCCAACTACCCCGACCTCTACAAGGACATCGACCATCAATCCATCTATCTTCAGCCAGACCAAGCTTATCATGAGAGGCCAGTTTGCATTTTGGATGAAGCCGAGCGCTGCACCCAAGCCACACCATCAAGTACTTCAAGGTCCAGTGGAGCAACCACACTGATGCAGAACCAACCTAGGAGCGTGAAGATTATCTTAGGTCGGAGTTCCCTTATCTTTTTAGTGCTTAGCCTAGGAATCTCGGGGACGAGATTCTTGTAAGGGGAAGGTCTGTCACACCCTATGTTTGTAGCACATTGTTATGTTTGGGTTTATAAAATTTGGAGCCAACTAAAACTTTTTCGTAGTGCTTCTCCTTGTTTGATATGTTGCTTGCTTGCTTGATGATTGTGTTATATGACACACCTAGATTCTATTCCACTTCATCTTTCTTGTCCCAAACCTCTGGCCAAATGATCATGCCATGTGAATAATGCCCAAAACTATTTTTATCAAAAAAAATTTTAACTAAAAATGATTTATTTAATTAAGTTTCCAAAAACCCCTGAAATGAGGTTTGCACTATAGTCCACAAACCAGGTGGACCCTTCTTTCCCAAAGGCTTTATTTCAAACCTACTATATGTATGACTTCCCAAAACCACCAAATATTATTTTAAAAAATTATTTTCATAATTTAAATAAAGGTTTTTTCTTAAGGCCAGAAATGGTTTTCCGTAGGAAAAATTTTATCTGAATTCTTTAATAATATTTTAGAAAATTTAGAGAAACTCAGTGGACATATATTTTCCATATATATGAGTTTCAACACAAGGGCATGATCAGATCATAGGAAAAACCCCTCAAAACCCTTTCTATTCATAGCAAACTTTTCGAATATTTCTATAAGAAATGTTCTCAATAAATTCCAAGAAAATTCTAGCAACTCAACTCTATCTTGGGTGATGATCTAGAAAAGTTTCATCTCAATCCAAGTTGGTTTGGTTCATCAAACCATGCCAAACCCATTCCTGTCCAGAATCAAATTTGAGCAACTTTACATTGTGAAGTGTCTCCCCTTGGCCTCAAACTTTATGGGCATGCTCTAATGGCCAAATAGTGATGATACACTAAGTGGTGCATCAAGGGTAAAAGCCTAGCATCAATGGATCTACAGAAATTTGATTCTGCTAATTTCTAGGGTTTATCAAATTTCCATTGTCATCTTTTCCCACTTGAGCTCAAACTTGGTGAAACCTCTCATCTTTACCTACCCCTTGACCCTGGTGAGTGTCTGTGTAAGTTGGTGATTTTGTACAACCAGCTTTTTCACCCCATTCCCTTTTACCCTTTCCTCCAAAATTTTACCAAAGCCTCTTGTAGTCACCTTTCACCCCTAGTAAAAGTCGCATGTCACTAGGCCACTATGAGGTGGGGTAAAACCCCTATTTCTACCCTGAAAGCATCTTTTACTACCCCCTCCCCCCATTTCCTTCTACCATAAGGCTTCACTAGAGCATCCAAGGCCTATTCCCCATTGTTTAGCCTCCCGTAGATCCTATGGGCACAGGAGGCCATGCAGGAAATGCCAAGGGCATGCCTTGGCATGCAAGGCTCGCAATCTGGAGCGCGCTACAATGTGCACCCGCATTGTAGCCGCGGCCCAATGGCTGCCCCCGACCACATCGGGCCGCCCCAGCTTGTCCCCTCTGCCCCCCTTGGCATCCTCAACACGCCGCCTAGTCGACCCCTCCTCTCTCTCTTCCGCGGCTCCTACGTGTGTGCCCTGTGCCGCACGGCTCGGCCAACCAGCAGGCTCGCACGCATGTGCGCCCCTGCCTCTCTCACCTCTCTCCCCAGCCTAGACCTCACCCACGAAGCCCCTAGACACGCCCATTCTCTCCCCGTGGCACACGGCGAGCACCCCGTACTCACCGGCGCACCGCATCCACGGTGAGCCGACGGCCCACCTATTTAAGGCCTCCACGTGCCTCCTGCTCCCCCCTCCTCGCTTCCCCTCTTCCTCCGATTCTCGCCCGTGCCTTGCGTGCTCTCCCCCGTGGTCGGGAACCCTCACCCGACCCAAACCCTCGTCGCCGCCATCGGGCTTCCCCCTCTCCGGCGTTCCCCTCATCCCCCGACAGCCCCGCAACCTGCCATCGACGCGCGATGCCTTCAAGAACACGCCGGTGCCCTCTATCCCCGCCGCCATGGCCTAGATCCCTCTTGTGAGCCCCTCCTCTGCCCCTGTCATGAGGAGAGGGATGACAGGCGGGGGCCACCTGTCATCCCCTCGCCCCTCTAGTCTCTCGCGGGCAGGTTTAAAACCAAACCTGCCGCGCACGGCTCCTCGACTGGGCTGGCTTCCCTCTTGGGCCGGTTTCGGCCAGGCACTTTTAGCCCGAGGGGCAAAGTAGCCCTTTCCTTCTTTTTTCTGTAGATTTCCAAAAATCCCACAAATTTGAATATTTATCCAATGACAATAATTCTTCCACATAAATTCCTAGAATAATCTATAGAATTTATTAGTGCCAATTATAAAAATGTTTGAAACTAATTTTAGTACTATTTTATTTTAAAACCTGTATTTAGGCACCTTTTTGCCTATGTTATTTAATTTCTAAAGTTTTTTCACAACAAAACTCTAGGAGAATATTTTTAGTATGACATTTAGTATTTATAGGAGTAGGTTAACATTTTTGGTAGTAGATTGAGTGCTCTGTTTTGTGTGATTGCTTATTTTTATCGCTTTATTTTGCGATGATAGATTGCATGGTTGACGAAGAAGTTGGACCCGAAGGCTTCAAAGACCCAGGAGACTTTGTTGAGCTAGGCAAGCAACCCTTTGACCATTATGAGAAACCATTTTTGTTGCATGTCATTTAGCACTTTACTTTCATCATATTTGATCATGTGATGTGGTGTTCCCCTTTTGGTGGGATGCCTTCGATACTTCTCCATTTACACTTGCATTGTGCATGACCCTACCCCTTATGAGGGTTATGCAGGTGGGTTTAGTTAGGATGCTAGTAGATGCTATGCAAGTGGGGATGAGACTTATGCATGGTGATGGAAAGAAAAGAAATGATTTCAAATACTCTTTCGAAAACCCCGTCAGGTGCCACTAATGCCCGAGGGAGAAGATGATGAGTAGGGTGACCACTTGAGAAAGAAGTGGTGTGCCGGAGCAAGTTGCGCATGTGTTTTCGAAAACAGATTAGATTTAAGGTCTGCTGACCGTCCCACCTTACATGCGCAACCACGATACACCTTATGGGATGGGGCTTTGTTGATTACTATGGTTGGTGCTAGCAAGGAGCCCGCATTACTAGTTGCAAGAGTGAAGTGGTCACTGTTGAGACGGGGTCGTTCCTGAGTGGAAGGTCATACGCTGTCTTTACACGCACCGGGCACACCATTGCGTGCCCTCGTGGATGATACGAGTGTTTCATATCATGAGAGATGGCACCAACGAGTGGACTCTTTGTTTAGTATCACCATGGGAAAGGAATTGTTTGGGTGCTTACCTTGGTTATGTCAAATACCGCAAGTCGTGGAAGTTCCTCGAGTCTCGTGAGTAAAGTGTGCAACCTCTGCAGAGTGTAAAACTATTCGAATAGCCGTGCCCGCGATCATGGATAGTTGGAGGTCCTTATTAAACTACGTCCGGATGTTTTCATAAAACCTGGTGTGAGTTGGATAAGATGGTGACAAAGAGTTCACATGAACTAAGTCCGATGACTTAGCATGAACACTGAGCTAAGTCCGATGACTTAGTATGATGACTGAATATGAGGTGCTCAACCTCTACTATGTTGATAATTGTATCTTTTTCGTATGGTTATATGCCTACTATTGATGCATGCTTACAAGATACTTTACCATGTCATTGCATTTAAAATTAGCTTTCCGCAAAATTACCTATTAGTTCTATATCATGCATCATTGTTACCTTGTTCCACAACTTGCGTTGCTTGCGAGTACATTCAAGGTACTCAATGGCCTGCCACTGGTTATTTAATTGGCGAGGCATGGAAGAACAGGAGTATGTTGAATAGTTCGTTGGAGACGAACATGCGAACTAGGATGATTCCCAGTCAGAATGCCTGTAGGTTAAGGAAGATGGCATGGGTTCACGCTTCTGACCAATATTTTCGCTGCTTGTTCTATTTTAAGTGTTTGGCCCGTGTGGCCCTATCTATGTAAGACTAAGACCTTCGTGGTCATTATTTGTGTAAGACGTTAAGTGTGGATCTAAGACTCTTGTTATTCAGCTTGTGTGTGTTCAGTGAGCATTGATCTCTGGGATCACTATACATGTGCATTCGGTGATCTCGACTTATGAGTTGGGGTCCCCACAGATATCTCCAGATAGCCATGTTATCACATGGAAACAACCTGCACCTGCATCTAAGAACGCTATAAGAGGGGCTGAGCAGCGGTAACTTAGCCAAACAAGGTTTGCTAGGTAGTGAAGGGGTTAGAGGCTATCATGGCAATGTAGGAGGCTTGACATTCAAGTTGTAGGTAATGCAAATGTAATGATAAGAGCGATACATCTAGCAAATAAAAAATAGTGTCGAGATCCGAGTACGATCATCTTGCCTGTTGGTTCTTTAGAGGGAAAAAGAGCTGGGTCCTCGTAGTGGTACTCTCCTGGATCCTCATAATCAAGTTCAACACTCGCATCTACCAAAGAGAAACAACACCAAATAAACAAACAACCAAGGTGCAATGCACAAACAAGATGATGCATGATTCATTTGAAGTATTTAACATGGCAATCCTAAGCTAGTCATGTTTCTCGTGCAATAGTTAAGTTATTTAAAATTCAGGACAGAACATCACGTTAAGTTGTTTGAACATGCATGATCATGGAAAATATGGATGCTTCATGCAAAATCGATGTAAATGCATATGTAAAACATAGGAAACGGAGTAGCGGTTCTCACGCTACGCTCACGACAAGGTACGAAGGCAAAATACAAGACAAGGAATGCCATGGGCTATTAGTCCTTGGTATTCCAAGGTAGCCACTGGTTAGGAAAATAAAAACTAAGCACAATAGAGCCAAAGGTCAAGCAAAACAATGGATCATAGCACCCAGAAGTCACAAAACACTACCACACTCAATCTGCCCAAAACAGAAACATAGCAACTCCCACAACAATTATCTAGAGCTACAGGATGTTTCCAACCTCAAACAAGGTATGCACATAAACTACATAATATTCTTGACAAATCATCCAACTACACAAACTTGAATGGATGCAAGGATCACTAAGCGTGAAGCTCACAAGATGGCATAATGAATCAAATTCTAGGGACTTAGTGAAAACCACACTTTCCTAGAATCTGCGTTAAGCTAATAGCAAATTGACAGCAGAAAACAATGATTCTAGAGACCACCTCATGGCATGAAAATTATTAGGATGGCAGAGGACAATATCTACTACAAAACACTAGCACTGAGCTTGAGCTAAAACACAACATAGCACTTCGTAGGATCCACTCAACCTGGCATAAAAATAATAACAGATTCTCAGACTTAGAAATATTTAGCAAGGGAAAAACTGGACACATCTTAACAGAATAGCAACTTGACAACAGGTTTAAACTATGATGCAAAGGCTTAATTCCCAAGTTTTTATCACAATTTAGAAGAGTATGATGAGCACAATAAAACATGTTAAGGCCCCAAACTCAAACGAACAACACATCCATGGGAACGATCATCTAAGCATAGCAAGAAAATAATAGCATTCAACACTTCGCAAAATTGGAGACACAAAACCAGTGTTATTATCTTAGCATGTTAACAACAAGAAACCCACTTGTCCACAAGGTTATCATGCCAAACAAAAATACCAGCGCCTAGTGCCCACAAAACACTAGCATATTCATGTTGACAAATTTCACATATGTTGCATAGATTAAAACGTATGAAAAAAGACAAAATGGCATGTTGGGACAAAAATGACATTTTGCCAACTTACTCAAATGACAAAACAAATTGCACCAATGGTTTCCTTGGGAAATTCTACCCCAAAATCATATATCATACTCATAGCTTTAGTTTGATAAAAATGCCCACAATGCAATTCGAAAACACACACATGCACTCATAAGTTACTTATACCCTCATTTGGACATATGCAAAAATGGCAGTGACCTGTTATGGACTATTACCAGAATTGGAAAGAAACTATCAGAGAAGACAAAATAAAACAAACAAATAAAATAGAGGGGTCATATCGGCATAGACACTAGGCCCCTCTTGAGTATGACAAAGTGGCCCCACAGGTTCTACCTATCATACACACACACACACACATCACCCAGGGACACACAGGGCCACACACACACAAGCACGCACGCACCCACGATCTAGGCGCAGCCACACCAGATCCTGCGGCCACACACACACAATTCCTCGAAAAAGAAAAGGCCGGAGGGGTTTCAAACACACGACCTCCTGGTCACACAGCGAGCGATCGACCACACGGCCACACACGCGCTACTGATCAGAAGCGGCTCGCTACGAAACAAATTGTGACAGCCCAAATGTTGTCCCTACCTTATTTGTCATGTAACCTATTGTATGAACCTTGTGCCATTATATTTATGATGTTTTGCAACTTGTCATCCATGTCTTGTTCTTGCATTCATGCATCATGCATCATGCATCATGCATCCATCATGTTATGCCTTTTTGTGAAGTGACCTTGTATGTGAGTGTTATGAATTGGTTTGAGTGTGGGTGGAGTTCTTTTGTGCATCTCCTCCTTCTTCCCCTCTCTTTTCTTTTCAACAAAAAACCCCATCATAATGCCTTAATCCCCATGTTAATCAATGATCAGAATTAAGTTACTATTTAAATTATTTAAAAATGTTTAAGTGCTAGCCTAATATGTTTTAAGAGTGAGTGTGTTGGTCTTTTATTGTTTTGAAATTTATGCATTTGTGGCATTTAAATAACAGGATTTGTTATTTTAAAAATAATTAAAATTACTTGTCCAAAAATTCAACTTAATATTTTTATTAAATGGGGCATATTATTTTCTTTACAAAGGTATTTTTGTTTGCCCAAAAACTCCTTTATTTTATCTCTGGGGTTTTCCCTTTTGTTGTGGTGTTTTAAAAAGAAAAAGGCTTTCTATTTTGTTGTTTTAGAGAGAGTCAGTGCGTGTGGGCTATGCCCTCCTGGCCCACGCAGCCCAGCTAGTAGCTGATGGCTACCTGCCTCCTCCTCCTCCGTTAGAAGATTCAGAGAGAGTGAGAGTGTTGGGAGGTGACGCCGTCGCAGTGAGGGGCTCATGCATGTCGAGTCTGGCCCCCATTTATAAGAGCGCGTAGCCCTAGGGTTCTTCTTCCTCCTCGCCGCCGCCGCACCCCTTCTCCCCTCCTTCTCCCTCATCCTCCGCTCTTCTTCCCCTTCAGGTAAGGTTTCAGAGAGCAAGGGATTTCAGAGAGCGAGGGGAGAGGTCGTCATTGTCTTCACGCCTCCAGTGGGCCTCGTCATCGGCAGAGATGGCGTGGAGCAAGATGCCATCGCCGTCGATCCATTCCCGGTGCTAGGACGCTCCAGGAGGTCGTCTTCTTCCTCCTCGCCGCTAGGTTGACGTCGGGTCTTCTTCCTCTTTGTCGCCGCCGCGTCTTTGCCTCTCCTTCCTCTCCGTGCGTCAGGGTCGCCGTCGTCCTCCGCTAGGTGAGCAGTCGATGCGCAGCCTCCTCCCTTTGTAGCTAGAGTCGTCACCATCGTGCTCGTGTCGCCATCGTGCTCGTGTCGCCGTCATGCTCGTATCGCTGCCGGTCCGAAAAGCTCATGCTTGAGCTGGCTTCCGCCCCCCTCATCGCAAGATGAGCAGAGGGATGGGTTCCCAGTTGTGTCCGTAGTCCCCGCGGTAGCTCCCTCTCGCTTCTAGTGTCGTAGTTCGCCGGAGCCACTCGCCGCTGTTGCTCTATCGCCGCAAGCCATTCGGGTTCAGTTTCATCAGGCATTTGTGGCGTGTGTGTGTGTGTATAAGAGGGCAGGTGCCCCTCCTCTGTTACCAGTCGCGCTCGTATCCTAGTGGTGTGGTGCGTGGGAGGCAACCAGGAGGTTGTGGGTTCGAATCCGAACCCCTCCGAATTTTTATTCTGTTTTTCCTTTTTTTGTTTCCTTTTGTTTTTCTTCCTTTGCTTATATATGTGTGTGTAGATGCAACTAGCATTTGTTGGTTTTCTTTTCTGTTATAATTGAGGTGTGTGTGTGTGCTTTGCACATGTATGGATGTGCTTGTGTGTGTATGTGTCACATAGTGTGATGCATTCATATCCATATGTGTAAGTGTGTTTGTGAGTGTGTGCATGTGCATATGTGTATGCACATATGTGTATATGCATGTGTGTGTATGTGTATGTGCATGTGAGTGTGCATATATGCATGACCTTGTGTTGTGTGAGTTTATATGCATGGGATCATGTGCGAGAGTGTGTGTGTGTGTGTTGCCGTCTACATATGCAAATGCATATATGCATTGTGCATATATGTATGCATATGTGTGTGGATGACCACCCACACACATGAGCTTGTGTGTGAGAGTGTATGTGCCTAGTGCACTTGTGAGAGTGAGTGTGTGTATGCCTATGTGCATTATGCATATATGGGCATGTGAGTGTGTGTGTGGGTGAACACCCCCTTCTTGGGTAGTAGGCTCATTAGTGTTGGTGCTCATATGCCTTGGGCATATATAGAGCATGTGTGAGTGCTTGCTTGTTGTGTGTGTAGGGTGTATATGTGTGTGGGGACTAATGGGTTTCCCCACTTGATAAAACCCTTTGTTGTATATATATTCATGCTTGTAGTTTGTTAGCTCATTTCCATCTCTAGCTAAGTTACAAATCTGGTTATGATCATTTATGCTCTTGTTCAAATTAGAGTTATGATTCACTAATGAGAATAGGTGGTAGTTTTGCTATCTTGTTTGTGCCTTGTTGTTTCACATGAACATATGAGTATGACACATGTTTTTGGGGTAGAAAGAGCCAACGAATCCATGGGTGCCTTCATATTTCACTTTTGAGCAAGTTTATAAAACTGTCATTTTCAGCTGAGATGCTACTTTGTCATTTTTGCATCATTTAATCCTTGCTTGCTTTGGGGCATGTGCCAACATGGAAGTGCTAGTGTTTTATATCTATTATTCCATGGTATTTTTGTTTAGGGATAATTGTATTTGAGACCTTAGTTGTGCCACCATCGACGGGAATACCCCTAATTTTGGAAAACACGCGTTCATGCCCACATCACTTTGCTCATCTTGTGCTTTTGCCCTTTGACCGTTTGACTGTCATTTTGAAAACTTCATAACCATTTCATACTAACTCGGAAAAATGAAAATAAGATATCAAAATGTTCGGAAAGACATCACCTATATGTGTATGACATTTGCATTCATGAGAAAATTGTTGGGGAGTCTCCATATCAGTTTTAGCTCATATAGGTGATGGGGACTTTCCAACACTTTTGTCATGACTGCAAATGACATGCACGTATAGGTGATGTGTTTCCGAACATTTTGATATCTTATTTGCATTTTTACGAGTTAGTATGAAATAGTTATGAAGTTTTCAAAATGGCAGTTAAACGGTCAAAGGGCAAAAGCACATGACAAGCAAAGTGATGTGGGCATGACCACATATTTTCGGAAACTAGGGGTATTCTTGTCGACGGTGACACAACTAAGGGCACAAATACAATTATTCTTTTGTTTAACATGAGAATCACCCATATAAGTGGGAACCATGCTGCTAAGTAGCCAACTTGATGTTTCTGTTTCAGCATACTAAAAACTACTAAGTCTGAGAATCTGCTGTTATTTTTATGCCATGTAGAGTGGATGGTATCTTGTGATGTGTTGTGAATTTGAGCATGCTCAGTGCTATTTTTTGGAGTAGATGTTGTCTACTACCATCATGTTAATTGTCATGCCAAGAGGTGCTCTCTAACATATTTAACTACTGATGTCCACTTGCTACTTTATTAACTCAAATTCCAGAAAACTGTTATTTTCACAAAGTCCCAGAAAACTGTTTCATCTTGTCAACTTGATAGCTTCATGCTTATTGATGTGGGCCTCCTATGCAGATGGTGTAGTTGGATAAGTTGTTGCATTTGTTATGTAGTTTCTGTCAATATCTTGTTTGTGGTTGTAGGGTTCCTGTAGCTCAAGTTGTGGGCTGTGTAGGTTGCTATGTTGCTGTTTTGTGGCAGATTGTTTGTTTTATTGTTTTGTGACTTGTGGGGGCTATAATCCATGGAATTGATTGATATTTGAGTCTATTGTGGTTGGTTTTTCATGGCCTAACCACTGGCTACCTTGGAATGCCAAGAATCCATGGTATTGGTTGTCTTGTGTTTTGCCTTCGTACCTTGTCATGAGCGTATCGTCAGAACCGTAACTCCGTTTCTTGCGTTCTTTATATGAATGTCTATCGATTTTGCATGCTGCATCCATATTTTCCGTGTTCATGCATGTTTAAATAACTTAACATTAGGTTCTGTCCAGATTCATTAATAAACAAACTTTGCATGTGAAACATGACTAGTTTTGGATTGCCATGTTAAATTCTTCGTAAATGAATCATGCATCATCTTGGTTGTTCATTGCACCTTGGTTGGATGTTTATGATTTTTGTTTATCTTGGGTAGACGCGTGTGTTGATACTGAGTACGAGGACCCAGGAGAGTACTACTACGAGGATCCCGCTACTTGTTCCACTGAAGAACCAACAGGCAAGATGATCATAACCGGATCCCGATACTATTTTTTCTTGCTAGTTTCTCGCTCTTACCGTTACCATTTCGCTACCTACCACTTGAGTGTCAGCCTCCTAAATGCCATGAAAGCCTCTAACCCTCCACATCCTAGCAAACCTTTGATTGGCTAAGTTACCACCGCTCAGCCCCTCTTATAGCGTTCTTAGTTGCAGGTGTAGATTGTTCCATGTGATGAAATGGATTTGGATATCACAATATTATCTATTATCTAATTTAATGTACATATATATCTTGGTATTGGTGGAAGTCTTGGCCTTGTGCTAGGTGTTTTGTTCTGCTGTTACCGCCATAGTTCTTGTTAGCGGTGTTATGTTTTCCATATTTTGCGCTCCTAACACGCTCGGGGTTGTTATGGGGCCCCCCTTGTTTATTCGGTTGAGATTAAAACTTGTTTGGCAAGACCCAACATTGGTATTGCATTTGCTTAAAAACTTAATAAAATTTGCATAGGGCCTTCCAAACCCGTGGATAATTAATCAACCCCCGTGCTAGTGCTCCTCATCAGTGTTGGTCCAAACTAGAGAACTGTGCAGGGCCAACCCAGGGCAACTTGGGAGATTTCTATCTGGCCACCATACACTAGCTTATCTGTCGTGTCCTGAGAATGAGATACGCGGCTCTTATCGGGCTCGTCGACACATCG
This sequence comes from Hordeum marinum, assembly GCA_022496015.1. NCBI lineage: Eukaryota > Viridiplantae > Streptophyta > Magnoliopsida > Poales > Poaceae > Hordeum > Hordeum marinum. Next base: position 174,790,583 of record CM039674.1, read on the forward strand.
GGCAGTCTTGCTGGATTGGTTTTACCTTTATCTAGTGTCTTGCGTGTGGAGTCTCACTTTCTTTGGGTTTTCTCGAGGTGTTGGAATTCCTTTGGAATTACCTATTATGACCACGAGGTTTGTGGTCGAGGCTATTCCCGCGGAGTGTGGTTATTTGTGATGGACTAGTTGGAGCACCCTTGTAGGGTTAAATCTTTTTGAAAAGTCGTGCCCACGTTTATCTGGCAACTTGGATATTTGTTTAACACCCGGTTATATTAAACTTGAAGTAAACTCTAATTAAAAATACACCAACTGTGTGAGTAACTATGCTCATCTCTGCTCGTGAATGAGAGAACATGGTGGGGTTATGATTGACGTAAGTAGGTGTTCAGGATCTCATAGAGATCATACTAGACTCGATCGTTCATCGTAGGCCACTCATATTTATTTTCATGTTGCGTAAGTTAGCCACCATAAATTCTCAGTGCTGTTGCAAACTAAACACACACACCATCCCAACCTTTAAGCTTGAATAGTCTCGAGACCTGGGCGCTTGATTGTTGAGTCCTTGTGGCTCATAGATTACTACAACCCTCCAGGTACAGGTAAAGATGAGTACGTGCAGGATGATCTTACCCAGCTCCAGTGGGAATATGACGAGGAAAGAGGCAGGATGTACGTGACTTACCCGGATGAGTAGAGGACCATGGTCGTGATCTTTGGGATAGAGAGATAGTATCATTTGCATCTGTTTTATCGTTTGATTTCGTCCGTAGTCGGACCCTGTCTTCATCTTGATGCTTTGAACTCTTTGTGGAATTGTAATTTAGCATGTGGCGAGTGTAAGCCAACTTGTATACTCATCCCTTCTGTAATGTATGATGCAATGATTCTATACTTGCGAATGACAAGATGCACCTCTATCCCTTGCGAGGACCTCGTGTCTTAAAATGGATAGGCACGCATCTTGGGCATGACACAAATATAGGTAAAGGTGCTGGCTTCTACTTCCCTGAGACAGAGAAGGGAAGCGAAGGCGCTGGCGGTGCCAGCGGTGGCCTCCAGCGATGGTGACCACCGGCGGGAGCTGTGGGTGCTTCGGATTCCCATAGTCTACGCAGAGAAAGGGCAAGCACAACGCAATGTAGGGGAGATTGAAGCTCCCTGCTCATGTTGGAAGCCCTGGCTTGCGACTGGCGTGACGCAAGGCTGCACGGGGTTGCGGGGCCGCTGGAACACGCGTGGACATCTACTAAAGGGGCTGGGCAGAGCATACGAGACCCCTGCTACTACACCTCCTACTCAGAGAACAAAATTGCAACTTCCTGGGCAGAGTAACGGGAGAGCGATGGCGGCATGCACGGATATACGCGACCAGGGCATGATAACGTAAGGGGGAAGGAGAGGAAGGACAAGGGAGTACCTATCTCACCTAGGACATGGATAGGGGGACAGGGTCGAGCTCGAGACGACGCGAGGAAGCTTTGAACCCTAAAGGTCTTCGGGTCCATGCGTAGGGAAGAAGACAGCGACGACAAGGTGGGGCTCCGGGCTCGCAGATGATGCATGCATAGAGGAAGAAGATGGCGGCACTCCTGGAGCTCTTTCCATGCATCGAGGAGGAAGAATATGATGCGGGGATGCTACCCCGAGCTCGAGCTCGCGCTCGGCCGGAGCATGGCAGGCAGGGCGATGGCGAGGTGCTTGGAGGGACTTACCAACAGCGGGGAGGGGAGAAGATGGGTAGAATGGAGAGAGGGGAAACCCTAGGGAACGAGGGACACCTCAAAAAGGTGGATCAGGCTCCCATCAGTCGTCAAATCGGCACGGACGCCGACCTGGCTGCTGGCGATGTGCACCGTACAGGGGAACACCGAATGCGTGCACGCTGGTGGGCTACAGGCTGTGATACTGCTACTACTAGATCACTTCATGGGAGGGAGGAGGCCCATCGACACTGGACTCTCTCTCGGCGAAATAAAAAAAACACGGGCCTTCTGTTGGGGATATAACCCCATGGTAAGACCCGCGTAGGTGGGGCCGGGTCATACCTGGTGGCTCATAAGCCAAATCAAGGCAGATGGGCCTAGAGATGTAAGCCTAGACATATGGCGGCTTACCAAGATTGGTGTAGGCAAGGCCCAGACAAAGAAGGCATGAACACCCGGGCGGTTAAGCCGCCCGTAGGCGGCTTGCCCAGGAAGGCAAGGCGACATAGAGACAGAGTCGGACACGTTGTAAGAGTCGGTATGAAAATTGTGTAACCCGTGGTCTTGATCTCTTATATAAAGGCGAGACCCGGGGCGACTTAGACAGGAACAGACGAAATCAATCTACCCGCTTCACGATGGAAGGCTCGGGGGCTACGACGAGCTTTACCCTGAGTCGGAGTATCATGAGTCGGAGGACCATGGTCCGCCAATGCATGCGACCGTCTTCATGGCGGGGTCAGCACCAGGCACGAGCAGTACAGCCGCTATGGCAGCGGGTCGGGGGTGACCCGCCGCCGGCTCAAGTTCTGCTAGACCTGATGGATGAGCTCACAACCCTGATGGCAACTGAGGTCACGGTAGAGAATCAACCTGCCTGGAACGCAGAGATCGCAAGGCTAAAGGACCAGATGACTGAAGTCGAACAAGGGATCAGCATGCTGAAGGCTCAGATGGACGCAAAGGCAGAGCGCCTTAGGGTGAACGCTTTCTGCCTTGAGCTGGAGCAGCAATCTGCAGCGATTGATTAGCGGATGAGGCATCAGTCTCGCTTGCCAAAACAGTTCGTGGTTAGGAATCTTTTTAACATGCCGGGGACAGGACGTACCGCGGAAGCACCAGAGAGTCGGTCGGTAGCTCGACAGTAGCGCCCTAACCCGCCCCGACAGAACCAGCCCTCACCAACGACTTTCCCAACGCTGGCGGGTCACTATTCCCAACGCCAGTAACGCCCTAACCCGCCCCGACAGAACCAGCCCTCACCAAAGAACATGGTGGCGGCGGCAACCCAACTCAGTATGATTCCTATCCGGACGAGGCGCCCTTCGCAGAAAAGGTGCGGAACGCTATTGGATACCTGCAGACGGCGATGGCCTAGCAGGAGAAGTACACCTATAGCCGAAGTCGTGTGCACTCAACCCCATCCCTAGCCGCAGCTACAGCCGGTGTTATGAGTCGCCGTCGGTTTCTAGTAGTGATCGACACCGAGACCCGCCATGAAACGATCAGGCGGTTCTGGATGCTCAGGCGCTGGTGGACCGGGCGAGGTAACAGCGTGAGGCGGCGGCTCTTGCGGCGGCAACGGCTCGTCATGAACCTGTAGCTTCCATCTCGGTAGGAGCAGGGGTAAGCACCAGGGCCTTGGGATTGTCGTGCCTAGTACCGGCTTTGCAGAACTAGCATCTGCCGAAAGATTTCAAGGGCCCTCGCAAGGTCCCAAATTACACCGTGGACCTACCTCCAGAGGCGTGGATTGAGAGCTATGACCTGGCGATGGAGTTGTTAGACGTCAATGATGCAGTATGTGCCAAGTATTTTTTTATGATGCTGGAAGGGCCAGGTCGCACGTGGTTAAAGGGCTTACCACCCAACACCATTAATTCCTGGGCCGAGTTAAAAGCTAAATTCATCAAAAACTTCCAAGGGACATGCAAGTAGCCCATGAAAATTGTCGATTTGGATCATTGCATGCAACAGGAGAATTAGTCGGCTCATCATTGGGTCCGACGGGTCTCAACCGTCATCCACTCGTCTGAACAGATTACGGCGGCTCAAGCAGTTTTGATTCTAGAGAAGAATTGCCACTTTACGCCTCTGAAGCAAAAGCTCGGCCGACTCAAGCACTCATGTCAGGCCATGGGGGAGCTCATGGCGGCTCTCACGAAGTATGCCGACTCTGATAGTACGAAAGATCCAGGCTCTGACGAGGAGAAGCCCACTCAAAGCAAGAAGAGTAACAACGACAAGGGTCTAGCAAGAAATGGCAACTAGGGCAAGAGGAAGAACCTAGATGGCGGGTTAGAATTGGTGGCCAACGCCAGTGCCGGGAACAGTCACGCTAAGGGCAACGGGAACTTTAGACAACCCTTTAATAAGGGTAAAACTCCTTTTAATTTGGAGGAGATGCTCAATAAACCTTGTCCAGAGCACAGCCGGCCCGATAGGGTGGCGGGTCACACGTGGAAGAATTGCCACATTATGTAAAACTTTCGGGACTACTTCTTGCAGCAGCATAACAATGATGGTGGTGGCCCACGAGGCGGCTAAGGACCAGGCGGGTCTGGAGCCGAACTTGGGTCTGGCGGTTCGGGATCCGGCTATCAGGGCTAGGTCAACCAAGGAGGGCATCATCAATAGTCTGGTAGCACCAGTCAGCAGCAGAATAACCAATCTGGGTATCAGAGTAATCCAAAGCAGCTCATCTCGGGTCAGTATCATGTCTTTACAACAAGTCTTAACAGGCGAGATCAGAAGTTGTGCAAGCGGGCGGTTAACGGGACCATGCCGGCTCTCCCACAATTCCTGAAGTGGTCGGAGTATGACATAACTTGAAGCAGGGAGGATCACCCACCACGCGTTGACGACCCGGGCCAGCTGGCTTTGATAGTTGCCCCCCAAGTGCGAGGATATGTGTTTACTAAGGTACTTATTAATGGTGGTGGCAGCATTAACATCTTGTACTATGATACTTTCCGCTAGATGAAGTTGCTTGATCAGGATCTTAGGCCTTCCTCGACAGTCTTTCATGGTGTGGTGCCTGGCAAGTCAGCTTATCCAGTGGGGAAGATCTCTTTGGAAGTCACCTTCGGTGAAGAATACAACTACAGGGTCGAGACCTTGTGTTTTGAGGTGGTCAAGATCAAAAGTCCGTATCATGCCCTGTTTGGACGTCCAGCTTATGCCAAGTTCATGGCTAGGCCCTGCTATGTCTACTTGCAGCTCAAGATGCTGGGTCTAAAAGGAACGATTACAGTGCATGGTGATCGAGAGACAACTATTGAGTGTGAGGAAGGAGACGCGTTGTAAGATGCCTGATACGTTGACAAGTTCACCTCTTCTACTAACACGGATGCAAGGACCTTGGAGGCCTTCATGCAACGAGCATAGTCAGCTTCGTTGAATTCTGAGCCGTCATCCTTCTTTGATGGAAAGCCATCCATCATCTCTTCAGGAGTTAGCTCTGGGGCGAACGCCAAAGCCCGGCTTATTGCCGCAATGGCTCCCTTTTTGACGGCTGATTTTTTGAGCTTCTGGATTTGCTTGGGCAGGGTGGATAACACGCCTATGACTCCCTTCATAGACTGGGGGATACTCCCTTTATTAAGCATCGCTTTGATTGTGCAGAGAGTTCCGCAGTACCGTAGTTCAGTGACAACAGGCTATCAGCAACGAGTTGATGGCTCCTTTGACCTGCATAAGACCAATATTTGGTTATAAGCCGCCTGTATAATTCTCCATACAAGGATATTTGCTAAAGTCATTAGTACTTACCAAAGATAGTAGCAGACATCTTTGCAATATGGCGTTTAAGGGCATGCAGTTCATCAGATACAACCATGAGCCGCTGGTCAGCATCATCTGCACGTTAAGCCAGGGCAGTTTGGTCTGTCTCAACAGCTTTCTTGAAGGCAGTGAAATCAGCTTTAACTTGTACAAGCTCTTCGGCCACAAGCCGGCACTTCTCCTCTGGTGCACTCCTGGCGGCTTGCTGGGAGGCCAGATTGCTCTTTAAGCCGATCAGTTCAGACTTGGCATTGTTTAAAGTTTCCTATGACAGACAAAAAGTAAAAGAGGGGTAAGTTGCCAAGGTAACATGTTGCCAGATGGTTAAGTTAACAAATATAATGCAAGTCTCAAGATGATTGCAAGCAATATACTCGACACTTGGGGGCTAATGTCTATTTATTCTCCAAGACTACAAGTAAGTCCCGGCTCATCTTCATCAAATTAAGCTGGCACTTGGGGTCTACATTTGGCTATTTGTTCAAAACTATAATGAAGTTCCGGCTCATATTTGTCAAAGATAAGTCGACACTTGGGGCTTACATATGGCTTCTTATTCATATCTACAGGGAAGTTCCGGCCCATTATTTCTATACAGACCCGAACTTGGGGGCTAAAATGGATCAACTACTTAAACACTAAAGTACCGGCTCAATATTTCCATTTTAAGCCGATACATGGGGACTACAGGCTAAGTGTTTCTACACATGATATGGATTGGAAGACCCGTCTTAACATTAGCAAATATTAAACCGGCCGTTGGGGGCTACGTTAAGGATATCAGGAAAGGAAGGCGTACCTCATGCTTTTTCTTCGTCATATTAACAAGTTTTAGCTTCATGTTCCGGCTTGTGTTCAAGCGGTTTAGATATCCGGCATGAATCTCATCAGCGGTTAATATTTCCAGCACAGGAAGCTCAAAATCCAGACTGTCAATAGTTTCAGCTTTCTTGGTGTGCTTGGTCAGCACATGAGGCTTGGGAGACTGAAAGCCCGTGCCAGTAATAATGACGTCCGAAAGAATTGGGTCTTCGATGACTTTGGAAGGGCTTGGCGGATTAGAACTAGCCTTTGGAGGACTTTCAGTTGCCAGTTCATGGGTCGCCGGCTCGATGGAATGATGAGCGTCTTCAGGTGCATCCCTTGAGAATGCAGAAGGGTCAGCATGCGCAGGGTAGAGTCCGGCTTGGCAGGGTCCGGTTCTTTGGCAGCAGTGGTAGAGGCAGACCCGTCGGGTTTTCTTCGTTTTTCTTGAGCCCTGGAAATCATAGAGAGTTATTGTATAAAGTCCAAAGGATGACAAAGGATAGGATGCAAATATAAAAGCACATACTCTGGGTTGATCTTCAGAGGCGGCAGCTTGGTTGCCATAGAGTCGCCTGATGAAGGGGGGCGATTCCTGAAAGCAGTTAAAGCAATATAAAGACAGAGTCAAGTTATAAAGGCAAAGTTGACCAAACTAAGCTAAGTTGAACAAAACACCTCAGCCAGCCATTTCCGTTGAACCGGAGAGTTGGACAACCCGGCCATAAGGTCTTCAGAGCCGGCGCTCCGGGTTTGGTGTCGGGTGAGGTGTTGTTGCTTTTTCAATAGAAATTTTGGGTCTAAATAAGCAAGAGGATGAGAAAATGGGACAACCCGGCCATGAGGTCTTCAGAGCCAGCGCTCCAGGTTTGGCGTCGAGAGAGGTGTTGTTGATTTTTCAAAAGAAAGTTGGGGTCTAAATAAGCAAGAGGATGAGAAAATGAGACAACCCGGCCATAAGGTCTTCAGAGCCGGCGCTCCGGGTTTGGCGTCGGGTGAGGTGTTGTTGCTTTTTCAAAGCAAAGTTGGTGTTTAAAGAAGCAAGAGGATGAGAAAATGGGAATTTTCGGACGACCCGTCATATCTTCTTTGGTGGAAGATGTTCCAAGTCAGATGAAACATAGGTTACCTCAGGAACGTTGGCGTGGCTTGTCTCCGTTTTTTCCTATGAATTATTATTGTCAATAAGGTGTCTGAAGAGACAGCAAAGAGAGTCAAGTTCTACCTCTGAGTCGTCAGCCTCAGGCTGTTCTTGAGGTGCATGCTTCTTGTTTTGGCCGATGACCTTTTCCTTCGACTTCTTCGGAGGAGGAACGTATTTCTTCTTCTAGAAGCTGGAGTTAGCCTGAAAGTAAAAGCTGCCGGAAGAGGTTAATATTGCAAACATATGTGAATAAGTAACACGGAAGTAAGGAGATTGAGAGTCGCCCTTACATCCGGGGCCGGGTTTGCGACACAGAAAGGTGGTAATCCAATGGTGCGGCAAGATCCTGGAGACTCATGGACAAGGCTTTTAATGGCGGCAACGATATCATCTTCTGTCAACGTGGTAGGATTGAAGCAGAGGGGGTCATTGGCATCACCCGTATATTCACACATGAGACGGCTTCTTCGGCTCAGAGGCAAGACTTTCCAAGAGACCCAGCAGCAGGTCAGCTCCATCTCTGTCAGACCATTGGCCATAAGGGTTCTAATTTTTACATAAGTTGGAGCATACTTCGCCCGTTCGGAGGCTGACATTTGGTCAAGGAGTTTAGTATTGGTGCGGAGTCGGGTCGGATGATAGCCCTGCAATGGACGTTATCCCTCTAGAGAGGTGTCTTTGCAATAAAACCAGGTTTTATTCCAGTACTTGGGGTGGCTTGGCATTCGAACAACCAGAAATTTCATGTCCGATCTCTTTTGAATAGAAATTCCGCCAAGCTCTAGGTTTGGGATAGCTGTGACTTCTCTCTGGTGGTTTGCATAGAAGAACTCAGGGAACAGGTCAATCGATGGCTCTTCTTGTAAGTAAACTTCACAGAGAATTTGGAGGTTGCACATGTTTGAGACAGAATTGGGTGCAATATCTTGAGGATGCAGCTTGAAGAAATGAAGGACATCTCGGAAAAATTTAGAGCTGGGCGGGCTGAAGCCGTGTGCAAGATCGTCTGCGAATATGACTACTTCGCCCTCTTAGGGGATGGGTTTCTTCTCTTTGCCAGGAACCCGCCAGTGGATGACATCGTTGGCTGGCAAGGTCCCTGTGTCTACCAAATCCTTCAAAAAGTCCTCAGAGCCTGCGGAGCTGACCCAGTTAAATGAAGAGGACGCACGAGGCATAATGGTGTCTTACAACTGTGGAAAGTAACAACCGCGCGACGAGTTAGAAGGTGGCAGGCGACTGAGGGTGGTTGATGAAATCTAACCTCTACAAATCTAAACCGCCGGTGCATTTCACAGCGAGAGCCGGAAGCTCAATGGTGGGTCAAGATTGCAGGGCAACGAATTGAAATACAGCGAAGTGTGGAAAACATGGTTCACACATTATCGTTGTAGTGAAAAATCTATAGACAGACAAAAAACCGATTTATATTAGACCTAGTGATGAACTGAGGAAAGAACTAGCAAGGTTTGAGGACAGTATAGGGAAGCAATTACAGATCTGCGTTCAATTATTGGTGATTTCCTATGATTTATAGCAAGAGGAAGAGATTAAGTATGAGATTCATTGGGTACTATGTCGTTTGGCATTATGAAGAACTCGCATCCTAATGGACTGAAGAACTCCATGGATTTATTACCCTAAGCTACAGATCTAGGGGATGGAGAAGGACGTACCGGAAGTGAGGTTACGGATGCGCGCAATGTTGTGGTACGTCCAATGATGCAGCGGCCTCGAGCGACGACGGAGATGAAGCTTCACCGAAGCGAGGGAGCTCGGGGGCGTCGGTGTCGAGAGGAAGAAGAAGAGGCATAGGAAGCGGAGGAAATGAGAAGTACCTTTCGGGATCCTATTTAAGAGGATGGAAAGAGGAAAACGGGCGAGGGAATCAAGGCGACCGAAATTGACCGACCGAGACGGACGCCTCGATTTTTGGGCCGTCAGTTTAATGACGAAAGATCTGTCGTGGTCGTCAGAGAATCTTTTTGGCATATCTGATATGACGTCATGGCGGGTTACATATCTTACTTTTAGGTGAGGAAGAGTGAGACTCACTGACAGGAAAGATGGACGATTGACATGAGCAAGCTCAAATCAACCTGGGGCCTAATGTTGGGGATATAACCCTTTAGTAAGACCCGCCCAGGTGGGGCCGGGTCATACATGGCGGCTCATTAGCCAGATCAAGGCAAATGGGCCTGGAGACGTAAGCCTAGACATATGGCGGCTTACCAAAATGGGCCTAGGCAAGGCCCAGACAAATAGGCATGAAGACCCTGGCAGTTAAGCCGCCCAGAGGCGGCTTGCCCGGGAAGGCAAGGCGACATAGAGACAGAGTCGGACACATTGTAAGAGTCGGTATGAAACTTGTGTAACCCGTAGTCTTGACCTCCGATAGAAAGGAGAGATCCGGGGCGACTTAGACAGGAACAGACTAATCGAGAACAAGGTCAAGCGAATCCGCTCCCTTGTAATCGATACTCCAATCAATACAACACAAGCAGGACGTAGGCTTTTACCTCTTCTTGAGGGGCTAAACCTGGGTAAACTCGTGTCCTTCGTCCAAACCAACACCTTTGAGTCCATCACCTTAGCGATGGCCTCGAACCTAAGTCCTCGGACATCTGCCGTGACAAAACCGCGACACCTTCCTATTTAAATGAAACGACAAATAAGAAAATAAACCCTACACCTTTTGGAAAGAAAATTGAGAGGAAGAAAAATATGTTTTGAATCAGCAAATTGTACCCTATTTGATTAAAATGAACTTGGCATAGAGCAAGCAAATAAATCACCTATTAAATTAAGTAGGCATTGTTTGCAAAGTTTTGAAAGAAAAACAAGCATAAAACAGGATTGAGAGTAGACTAATAACTCATGACATAATATTTGGAAGAAGCCCAACATTTTTAATATAGAACACTACATTGCAAAGCTTAAGGACCACAAGAGATATTCTGACTAGATTCACCAGGGTGTTAAAGTCACTCGACAATCAATCCATTCAGCAGCTCCTTTCTCCACTCGATAGTCACCTGTCACTCGGACGATCCCGCTTCCAGTTGACACCAGAAGACCAGAAGTTGCCCCTAAGAGACCTACAGACAAGCGTTAGGCCAGTCATCATTAATAGCAATTATGTGTATGTTACCAGTAATGCTAGTCTTTATACCCACGATAGGACCCTTGGATGCCTGGCAATTATCAGGGCAGCAAACTCTATATAAGACGCCCCTCCCATTTGATACAAGGGTTTGCAACCTTTGTAATCTATATTCTCCACATGACAAAGCTCCATAGCACTAAGACGTAGGGCTGTTACCTGCACGAGAGGGGCCTGAACTCATACATCCGTGTGTACATCCTCGCCATAGCTAGGAATCTGCCCTCTCTTTTCATACCCCTACCTTCTACTATCAGGCTCATTCCCACGACAGTTGGCACCCACCATGGGGCAAACGTCTAAGCGACTTCCGGCGAGGTTGTGTTTTTCTCACTTCGTCATGTCTTCCAGCGGTGTTTTCGCTCTCGGCCATGAGATCCGTTTCGGAGTGCTCACCTTCATCGCTGACGATTCGGCATGGATACAAGAAGCGCCTCTTGACTTCGAGGCGCTCCCAGTTCGTGGGGCTGAGCACTTCCGCGCGAGTTCCTGCGGCGTCCTTCTACGACAGCCGTGAACTCCGTATTCATCGGATTTCCCCGTTGTTCGTCGTCGCAAGCGATCCGGTCACTCACGACTCTAGCGCTGGGTCAGGCATGCAGCAGCTCGCCAAATTTCTTCTCCGCAGATTGCGGTGATCAAGCTTGTCAAGTCCCTTCACGGCGTGTTTGAGTCGGACTCCGATCAGTCTGACGTTCCTTCCGAGTGCGAGAACTGCGATCCTGCAGCGGAGGTCCTTATGGCTGATTTCCATCAAGGCCCGCCGCCGGGCTTCAGCAGTGGCAAGCGAGAAGCTGGCGGACCATCGAGTGAACATCCGCCAAGGCCCGGGCCTTGGAGGCCACACACATACGGCTTGAACAGCTCTAGAGAGAACTCGACGAGCACGCTCGCCCGTGCCCACCAGTTTCCAGTCGACGTCAGCGACATCTGTTTCCTACTGGATCTCACAACAATGTTGGGGTATACCATACTCCCGTGTTAAATGTTATAGCTGCAGCTAGGATAGCAGATTCCATTCAGCCGTCACGTTCAGAGGATGGTAGAGGGTTGATGCAGATTAGAGCATTGGTGGATGTGGCGTCGCGTCAGAATTTTTTTGTTTTGCAGTCGCGCGATAGGATTCACTGTAATTCTCAAAGGCAAAGACTGTTCAGTCGGATCATAGTCCTACATTGCCCTTGCACCGAAGGGGCGTAGGTTTTCATGAAGATTAGTTCAGAGATCAGTTTCACCGTGATGACCACCGTCAAGTGCCCACTCCTTCGCAGGGTGGTCCGCACGTGCCCCGGCACCAGGATGAAAGGCGCTCGTTCGGTGATGAGCGGAATGCAGGGTTTGATGCTCGTGATCTCCTCACTCAGAGGCGGATCGACAGAGGCAGAGCCCACAGAGATGGAGATGATAGAGATTTTCCGAGTGGCAGCACAACTGTTATTTCTGTCCCTGGGTGCTTTAGCTGGGCCATACGTTCTGCAAAGACTCCCCCCAACTTCAGGTTGGCGGATGGGATAGGGAAGTTTTCTGGCGAGTCAAAGCCAGAGACTTGGCTGGACGACTACCGAGTGTAAGTTCAGATTGGTGGTGGCAATGATAACGTCGCGATGAAACATTTGTCCTTGATGTTGGATGGTTCAGCTTGTGCATGGCTGAGTCGCTTGGCTCGATCTACCATAGACTGTTGTGAGGATCTCGCACAAGTGTTCATTAGAACTTTTGAGGGCACTTGCAAGCATCCTGCCGGGATGATTAACTTGTAGCGTTGTGTTCAGAAGCCCAATGAGACCTTGAGGGATTACATTCAGCGCTGGTCCACTCTGCATCACACAGTGGAAAATGTTTTTAAAGATCAGGTTGTTTATGCTTTCAAGGCTAGAGTGAAATACAGAGAGATCCATTTGAAGTTTGGTCGAACAGGCGACATCTCACTGAGTAAAATGATGGAAATCGCCACTCGGTACGCCAATAGAGAAGAAGAAGACCGCCTCCACAGCGGCAAAGGAAAAGCAGTCGACAACGATGCCGGCAGCAATTCCAGTCGGAAGCAAAAGCGGAAGGCTGATGGCCCTGTCCAGGAAGAGCCGGATGTTGTGGCGGCCCAAGGAAAGAACAACGGGAAGTCCAAACGACAGTTTAACCCCAGGAAAGGAAAGAATCAGTCATGGACTGATGTGATGGATCTACCGTTTGCAATCCACAGGAGGAAGAAGAAGGCAACTTGATATTGCCCAAGCGTACCACTCGACAGTGTCGTCTGCTCATTCAGCAGTTCAAAGAGACTCCATCGAGTGAGAAAACTCCTCAAAAGGATGATGAAGACAAGGAAACGTTCCCTGATGTCACCGTTACACTGATGATTTTTGCTGATGTTGAAAGCAAGAGTCAATTGAACGTCATCAACAGGGAGGTCAACATGGCCGTACCTACCACCCCCACCTACCTCAAGTGGTCTTAGACTGCCATCACATTTGATAAGTCGGATCATCCCGCTCACGTGGCCACTCCTGGTCGACAGGCTTTGGTGGTTGATCTGGTAGTGTGGGGCACTCGACTCCGCAAGGTCTTCACGGACGGTGGCAGCGGCCTGAACATCCTTTACGCAGATACCGTTAAAGGTATGGGCATTCCGATGTCCCGACTCAGTGAGAGCAACATGCAATTCCACGGAGTCATCCCAAGGAAGAAGGCCAATTCACTCGGCCAGATTGCATTGGATGTGACATTCGGAACCGATAAAAAAATTTGAAAGGAAAAGTTGACATTTGAAGTCGTGGATTTCTAGAGTTCTTATCATGCCATTCTGGGTCGGCCCGTGTGTGCTTGTTTCATGGCCCGTCCATGTTATGTGTATCTCAAGTTGAAGATGCTAGGGCCCAAAGGTATGATCATGGTCACTTGCAATCGACAGCGGGCTGAAGAGTGCCTCCAGCAAGGCTCCAAAATTGCCGATCACCAGATGGCTATGGTTGAGCTGGAAGAATACAAAAAGAGCGTTGACCCTGCTAATTTGCTGCGCGCTAAGAAGCCTGCTTCCGAGTCAGCATTTCAGTCGGTAGGGGAAGTGAAGAAAGTACACATCCACCCGACAGATTCAACTGCCGCGTCGACCAATATATCATCAACACTCGATAGCAAATAGGAAGTCGACCTCATCCAGTTCCTTTGTGAGAACTGGGATATCTTTGCATGGAAGCCTGTTGACATGCCGGGGGTTCCCAGGGAGTTGGCTGAGCACCGACTGAGAGTTGACCCGAAGGCCAAGCCCGTTAAGGAGCATTTGCGTCGATCAGTGGCAGAGAAGCGTAAAGCAATCGGCAAAGAGGTGGCTCGTCTCTTGCAAGCCAAGTTCGTTCGGGAGATTTACCACTCCGAGTGGCTCTCGAATGTTGTCATGGTTCCCAAGAAGGACAAGTCACTATGCATGTGTATTGACTTCAAGCATATCACTCGGGCCTACCCGAAGGATCATTTCCCGCTCCACCGCATAGATCAGATTGTTGACTCGACCGCGGGATGCGAGCGTTTATCGTTTCTAGATGCTTACTTCGGGTACCATCAGATCCGTCTGTTTGGCACAGATGAAATAAAAACAGCCTTCATCACCCCATTCGGGTGTTTTTGCTACACCGCCATGCCATTCAGTTTGAAAAATGCTGGCGCTACTTTCATGAGCATGATACAAAAGTGTTTACTCTACCAGATCCCTCGGAATGTCGAGGCGTACATGGATGATATCGTTGTCAAGTCCCGCAAAGGTTCTGACCTGCTGGCCGACATGGCCGAAACTTTCGCCAATCTGAGGCTAAGTGTACTTTCAGTGTGCCTGGCGACAAGTTACTCGGTTTTCTCATATACGAACGAGCGATCGACATCAACCCTGAGAAAATAAGCGCCATGACCCGAATGAAGACTCTTGTGCGAGTGCATGATGTTTAGAAGCTCACAGGTTGCTTGGCAGCATTGAGTCGATTAATTTCTCATCTCGGTGAGAAGGCATTGCCTTTGTACCGACTAATGAAGAAGCCACACACGTTCAAGTGGACTCCAGTGTAACACCCCGTTACGCCTGGCGGGATCTAGACTGGCCCACATACCAACCTTAGTCTTTCCTGCGCACTTTGTCCTCACTCGTGCCCACCCGGGACCAACTTCCCGGTCGGTCACCCATCGTAGAATTGCTCCAAGCCAAGCACGCTTAACTTTGGAGTTCTTTTCGAATGGGCTCCCGGAAAAGAAGGAATTACTTGTTGATATGAGTAGTTTATCATTTCTATTAAGCCAGGCTCTCACATACACCCCAACTCAAAGGAACTGACGTCCTCGTCGTCCCATAAGGAATATTCCCTTTTGGCACACGTATGCGCATCCAGTTCGGCACATATGCCATGTTGTGTGCCACGACGGGCCACACACGCCATGCGCCACATGCCCGTGCACCTGACCCGCGCATGCCCGTGTAACTGCAAGGGTCGGCTCTAATACCAATTGCAACACCCTGTTTCGCCTGGCGGGGTCTAGACTGGCCTCACAGACCAACACTAGTCTTTCTTGCGCATTTTGTCCTCACTCGTGCGCACCCGGGTCTAACTTCCCTGTCGGTCACCCATCCTAGAATCACTCCAAGCCAAGCACGCTTAACTTTGGAGTTCTTTTCGAGTGGGCTCCCGGAAAAGAAGGAATTCCTTGTTGATATGAGTAGTCTATCATTCCTATTAAGCTAGGCTCTCACATCCAGAGGCCAAAGCAACGTTTGTCGAGCTCAAAGCCCTGCTCTCCACCCAACCGGTGTTTGCTGCTCCTCGCAGTAAAGAGCCCTTGCTCCTGTACATCACGGCCACTAATCAGGTTGTCAGTACAGTGTTAACTGTCGAACGGGAAGAGGAGGGCAAGGCTTACAAAGTCCAACGTCCAGTCTATTACGTGTCTGAAGTATTGACTCCTTCGAAACAAAGATAGCCGCACTGCCAGAAGTTGGTTTATGGCATTTATCTGTCAGCAAATAACGTGGCACATTATTTTCAAGACCACTTGATTTTAGTCATCAGTGATGCTCCATTATCCGAGATTCCCAACAATCGGGACACAACTAGTCGAGTGGCTAAGTGGGCAATCGAGCTCCTATACTTTGTCAGCAAGTTTGAAGCCAAGAAAGTGATCAAGTCTCATGCACTAGCAGATTTTATGGTTGAGTGGATTGAACAGCAACAGCCAATCCAGGTTCACTCGGCACACTGGACCATGTTCTTCGATGTCTCTAAAATGTTGAATGGGTCCGGTGCTAGTGTTGTCTTAGTATCTCCGAATGGTGACAAACTCAGTTATGTCTTGCAAATCCACTTTGATTCCTCCAACAATGAGGCAGAATATGAAGCACTTTTATATGGGTTGTGCATGGCTATCTCACTTGGCATCAAGCGCCTGATGGTTTATAGTGACTCAAATTTGGTGGTCAATCAAGTGATGAAAGAGTGGGACGTTCGGAACCCCACTATGACTGGATATTGCAATGCTGTTAGAAAGCTTGAGAAGAATTTTGAAGGTCTGGAACTTCATCATGTTCCCCGAGTTAAGAGTCAAGCAACTGATGAGCTGGCAAAGATTGTATCCACTCTACGACGTGTCCCCAGCAATGTGTTTTTAGAACACCTCCATACTCCTTCGGTACAGGAAGATCCTTTCACCGAAGAACCTCTGCAAGCTACGAGCTCCATCGATCTGACTGAAGTCGATGTCCCTGCAGTTATTGATTTAGTCATGGATATTCTGGTTGTCAATCCCGATTGGACGGTGTCGTATATTGCTTATATCCTTAGACAAGAACTTCCTGAAGACGAGACAGAAGCACGATAGATCGTGTGCAGGTCAAAAGCTTTTACTATGATCGGGGATCAGCTGTGCAGAGAAAGCGCGACCGACGTGACACAGCATTGCATTTGCCCTGAAGAAGGTCGAGTGATTCTGGATGAAATCCACTTGGGAACTTGCAGCCATCATGCGTCCTCACGGACAATCATCACTAAAGCGTAACGAGATGGTTTATTCTGTCCACGGGCAAATGAGATGGCCAAAGACATTGTCGATCATTGTGAGGGGTGCCATTTATATGCAAACTTATCTCACAAGACGGCGATCTATCGTGAAGACAATCCCCCTTGTCTGGCAGTTTGCTATCTGAGGCCTAGACATGGTTGGTCCCTTTCGGACTAGAAAAGGTGGATTCACTCATTTGCTCGTTGCGGTCGACAACTTTACAAAGTTGATTAAGGCCAAGACGATAGAGAAATTGAACTCTCGTACGATGGTCACATTCATGAGGGAAATAATTTTCCGGTACGGCATTCCCCACAGCATCTTCATGGATAATGGCACCAACTTTGACTCGGAAGAATTCAGACACTTCTGCACCTCCCAAGGCAATCAGGTGGATTATGCTTCAGTTGCACACCCCAAACCAATGGTCAAGTTGAGCGATCCAACGGCCTCATCCTATAAGGTTTGAAGCCTCGTCTCATGCGCGACCTGGATCATGCTGCCGGAGCCTGGGTGTCAGAGTGGCCACCTGTTTTATGGGGCCTGAGAACAACGCCTAATCAGTCAAATGGACAAACTCCTTTTTTCCTCGTCTATGGAGCCGAAGGTGTCCTGCGGAGTGATTTGTTTCACAACTCTCCCAGAGTAGAACTTTAGTCTGAAGCCGAAGCTGAACAAGCAAGACAAGATGGCCTAGACCTCTAGGAAGAAGAGCGAGAGATGGCTCTGATCCGGACCACAACTTATCAGCAAGATCTGCGAAGGTTCCATGCGAAAAAGGTTAAGAGTCGGTCATTTCATGAGGGAGATTTGGTGCCCCAAGTCAATTCACTATCATAAACACAGTCGACGTCCATGCTTCCACCCTCGCTTTCCCCACCATCTTCAGGCTGGCTCCCGTTGGGTACAAGCGAGTGCATGTGCGTCCACTCCTTTATGATTCAAATAGTGAAGTCAGTCAGTTCAATCAATCACTCGACAGTATAGAATGACAATCGACAAGACAAGAGTTACCAGATTCTTAGGCTGCTTTGCAGCAGAGTAGGGTTGGATCCTCTTCGCACCCAGGGGGTTATGACAAGCTCCGGTGATACTGCGAAGCCACTACTCGACAGCTTTTTGTGAAACCTCCTCCAGGTGTGTCCTGGTCGAGTCCTCAGGATGGGCATAATGCCACAAAGAACTATGTTAGGAGAAGCTACGTTCTTGCAATAAAACCAGGTCGACTGCCAACTTCTAACCGATTAGGGAAAAGTCATGGAAGAAAAAGAACTATGAGCTCTCTTTTGGATTCCTAAACCCCCACACAACTGGACTACATGAGTCTTTCCATCCTCAGGGTGGGCCATTTTTACCGTCTTAGATCTGGCGATGAAAATGTGCTTGAACAGTCCCGAGTGGGGAGAGCAGCCCAAGAAACACTCGTAGAGAGTGATGAAGACACACAAGTAGGAAATTGCATTTGGCAGAAAGTGATGGATCTGATCTTCGAATAAGTTCAAAAATCCTCTAAAGAACGGATGGAGAGGCATGGAGAAACCTCTTTCGACATGGGAGAGGAGAAGAACCTGCTCTCCCTCGCGCGGCTCTGGCTCGCGCTCCCCTCCGACAGCCTCCAAGCACTGTCCACCACAAGCCCATCGACAACAAGGTTCTTGACATCCGTGGTGGTGAGTGTCAATGGGAGAAAGTCCCGCTGGATCCACCCAGCCGGCGCGGTGAACCGGGCGGTCGAGGGCTTCTTGGCCTTTCCCTTCGCGGCTCCCTTCTTAGCGCGCTCCAACTTCTCCATGGCTCCCTTTTTCATCATGGCGGCAGAGTTCGTCGGGGCAAAGCAGATTGGAGTGCTGGAGACGAGGGAGGCGGAGGAAGAGAGGATATTTGGGGGAAAGTATTGTGCGAGATGCGGTGCTTCGGGATATATACCCCGACGAGTGCTTCACTAACGTGTGGGACCGCGAGATCCCTGCATATCCCAACCAAAGACGACACCCTGTACGTGGCAAAATGAGTGGCGCACAAATCGAGGTGTCATGGTTCCACTTGCCCCAATAGTGGCATGATCATGGTGGACACGTGCGCTTCCCAAATTTTCATATCCCGCAAGATCCGGGCCTGACAGAGCGACCCGTCACATCTAGAGATCCCTTCAGGTCACTCGGAATTAAATTGGCATTGAACATTCACTTGGACACTTTCAAGATTGTATCGATCTAGGCGAATGACGAAGAATTCAATTGATGCCAGTTTCGTTGAAGCCTCGAAAATCATTCGGAAGATTTGGTGCCCTGTTTCGAACTAGCATCGATACCCCCCTTCACCACACAAGCCCGTGCTCGCTCTAGCTCCGACATCTGCCATGCTCGTCGCCGGCACGAACTCTGGTCATCCCAGCCCCTGGGAGGTGACGGGTTCCACGTGCACGAGCACGCAGGGCCGATCGGTGCCCTCCGCCGTCCATTTGGTTGCCAGAGGTGGGTTTCCGATCCTCTCTGCCGTCCCTGACGTCGCTAGCGGCTCAACGCCGACGAGTCAACCGGTTTGACCCCTGGGGTTTGACCCCCGGGGTTTGACCCCATGGTCAACTGGCAAGTGGGCCCGACCCTGCTAATTAGGTTTAATTTTAAAAAATAATTAACCTAATGACCCATTGACCAGTGGGCCCCTACTAATTATTTAGTAATTAGTGAGTTAATTAACTCTATTAGAAGTTGGGTCATCGACCAGTTGACCCCATTGGTCAGGTTGACCTGTCAACAGGCTATTGACCAGCTGATGTCATGCTGATGCAATAAAGGAATTTCTGAATTAAATTAATTCCAGAAATTAGTTAAAACTTAGAAAATTCATAGAAATTAACCTATAACTCAGAGTGAAATATTTTATATATGAAAATTTATCAGAAAAATCCAATGAATCCAATGGTGCTATTATCATGCATGTTACAGCAACCTATGTTGATGAATATTGACATTTAGTAATAGGTCAATATATGAAATATGAAATGGAGAACGATTTTGAACCTATATTCAAAACTACTTCATTTAACTTGGTTAATAGTTACATTAGCTCATCCATCCATGTTGCCATGTCTTGATCATGCATCATATTGTTGCACTTGTCGTGTATTGATGGTTACTTATCTGCATTGCGGTAGGCCCTACTTCTAAGGATACCTCTGAGTATTCTAACGAAGGATAATACCTTCCCGCTTCCCAGCAAGGCAAGCAACCCCATTGATAATTCCGATAACATCCCATTCTCTCGCTCCTGCTCTTGTTTATTGCATTAGGACAAATATTTAATTGTTTGTCATGTACGATAAATGAACCCATTGCTTTGTATGACCTGTCATTTTCACAGTAAATAGCTATACCTTGCAACCTAGCATACTTGGTAGATGCTTGACCCATGATGTGCTTTACCTACTTTGTCGGCTATGCTTGCAATGCTTAGAGTTGTGTCAGGTCTGATTCATCTAGGTGATGAAATGGAGTGAAACAGTATTGTTCTGATGTGATAAGCTTAATGATGAACCCGATTTGGTAAAGGTAGTGATGAGATGCTATGTAGGAGAACATAGCGGGTTGTCGCATTGGAACCATTCTTAGGAACTAAGTTCTGTGTTTGTGATCCAAGGCTAGTTACTACCACACATTGGGTTCCAATAACTCGACCCCTCATGACTTATTAATCCCTTAGTCCTTGGTCCAGGAGTTTCAAGTAGTTTCTAGTGTTTATAGGATGCTGGAGGCCGTGCGTAGAGCTAACCCTAGGGGTGGGTTACTAGGGCCTAGTGCCCACAAAACACTAGCATATTCTTGTTGACTAGTTTCACATATGTTGCATAGATTAAAACATATAAAAAGACAAAATGGCATGTTGGGACAAAAATGACATTTTGCCAACTTAGTCAAATGACAAAACAAATTGCACCACTGGATTCCTTGGGCAATTCTACCCCAAAATCATATATCATACTGATAGCTTTAGTTTGACAAAATGCCCACAATGCAATTAAAAACACACACATGCACTCATAAGTTACTTATACCCTCATTTGGACATATGCAAAAATGGCAATGACCTGTTATGGACTATTACCAGAATTGGAAAAAACAATCAGAGAAAAAAAACAAATAAAAGGGAGGGGTCCCACTAGCATAGACACCAGGCCCCTCCTAAGTATGACAGAGTGGCCCCACAGGGTCCACCTGTCACACACACACATCTAGACGTAGCCACACCATATCTAGCGGACACACACACACACAATTCAATGAAAAAAGAAAAGGCCAGAGGGGTTTCGAACCCATGACCTCCTGGTCACATAGCGAGCGACCGACCACTGGGCTACGCATGCACTACTGATCAGAAGGGGCTCGCTATGAGAAAAATCGGGTAAAGGCGCTGGTTTCTACTCCCATCAGACAAAGAAGGGAAGCGAAGGCGCCGGCGGTGCCAGCGCTTGAATCCGGCGATGGTGACCACCGGCGGGAGGTGCGGGTGCTGCGGGGGGTCCATTCCCATCATCTACGCGGAGGAAGGGCAAGCACAACAGGATGCAGGGGAGCTTGAAGCTCCCTGCTCATGGCAGAAGAAATGGCTCGCTACAAGCGCGACGCAAGTTTGCATGGGGCTGCGGGGCGGCAGGAACACGCGCAGGACATCTACTGAGGGGCTGGGTAGAGCAAACGAGTCCCCTGCTACTACATCTCCTACTCAGAGAACAAAACCGCAAGTTCTCGGGCAGTGCAATGGGAGCGCGACGGCGGCATGCGCAGATCTACGCCACTGGGGCACGATAACATGAGGGGGAAGGAGAGCAGGGATAATGGAGTACCTATCTCACCTAGGACATGTATAGGAGGACGGGGTTGAGCTGGAGACAACACGAGGAAGCTCTAAACCCTGACGGCCTTCGGGTCCGCGTGTAGGGAAGGAAGACAGCGACGGCGAGGTGGGGCTCCGGGCTCGCAGACGATGCGTACGTATAGGAAGAAGACGGCGGCACTCCCAGAGCTCGATCCGTGCTTCGGGGAGGAAGAAGATGAGGAGGGGACGCTACCTCGAGCTCGAGCTCGCGCTCGGCCGGAGCATAGGGGCAGGGCGATGGCGAGGTGCTTGGAGGGACTTACCAATGGTGGGGAGGGGAGAAGATGGGAAGAATGGAGAGAGGGGAAACCCTAGGGCACACGGGACACATCATATAGGCAGCTCGGGCTCCCATCGGTCGTCAAATCGGAACGGACACCGACGTGGCTGCTGTCGATGTGCGTCGTACAAGGGAACGACGAACGCGTGCACGCTGGTGGGCTGCAGGCTACGCTACTGCTGCTACTGGGACACTACGGGGGAGGGAGGAGGCACATCGGCGCTTGACTCTCTCTCAGCAAAACAAAAAAACACAGGGGCCTTCGTATTTAAATAAAACAACAAATAAGAAAATAAACCCTGCACCTTTTGGAAAGAAAATAGAGAGGAATAAAAATATGTTTTGAATCAGCAAATTGTACTCTATTTGATAAAAATGAACTTTGCATTTTTGGAGCAAGCAAATAAATCACCTATTAAATTAAGTAGGCACTGTTTGCAAAGCTCTGAAAGAAGAACAAGCATAAAACAGTATTGAGAGTAGACTAATAATTCATGACAGAATATTTGGAAGAAGCCCAACATTTTTAACATAGGAAAATAGAAAGAAAATATTTATCACATGGAATATTTGAATAAGAGAGAATAGGGAAAGGTTGCTTGCGGAAATGAATTAGAACCTTAGCCACACACCATCACACCACAACACAAACACTCACCTCACTACAATCCATGGCACAAGCATGGAAATAATTAGTATGCACTTGGTATGATGAGCATGATGGCATGATGCATGATGCATGATTCATGAAATGACAATGGCAAGGTAGAACTCAAACTCATGATGGCATTGATAACACCCATAGAAGGTCACACATGAGAAATATTACAAATATGGCAAGGGATGCTATTGGGCTGTTACATCCACCTCGTGAGAGAACTTCTTGAACAAGCAATTGGATGCGGGGGTGTGGGATCCATGAAGTACACGAGCTATTGTGCGAGGCTCCTTATTGCCCCTGGCTCCTTTGTTCCGTTGGGCGTTGACATTCCTTTAGGGCGGTGGAGGCAGTGGCAGAAGAGCGACATTGTCTTGAGGGCATGCCTCATGAGGTTGCTCACGCTAAGCATCCTCGCGAGGCTAGCCGCGATAACCATTGGTGGGGCTGGATGCACTCGATCACTTATGCGACCATCGGCCCCTTTGCGGTTTGGCAGGGACGTGGATGCAAGCTAAAAGAGCAGAGACATCGAGACGACATGTCAATTTATCCAGGCTCGGGATGCTATGAAGTGTAAAACCCTACTCCTGCTTTGTGGGTGTATTGATGGAGGAACACAAAGAACGTGCAGTGCTCCGACCCACCAAGTATTACCTTTGGGGGAGCTACTATGTGATTACACATGTTTGAAAGTCTGAATCCTGAGCTAGGTTGCCTTGGGCCTCCTTTTATAGCACAAGGGGCAACCACACTGGAAAAATAGACATTGTCTATTGATTAGATAGCTAGCAGAGCTTATCATACCTAACTCCGGTATTAGGGACAAATTATCATCATTGCTAGTCTAGGTGGCATGCGGGGGTGCATCCCCAGCAAGCTTTTACCACATCACTCTAGCTAACTATTGCACCATAGCTTGACATGTCTATGGACGGGTGTCAATGAGGCGTAATTTATCTTCCAGTAGCGAGAGCCACATAGCCACCTGGGGGCTCGACACTGCATCAACATGTGACTATCCTAGCGATGCGGTGGAGCAGTGGCTGATCAGCTTGCTCCTGCTGGGGGTTGGCTTGCCAGGTCTTCATAAAGGGGCGTATGTCCTGGTACCTGGCAAGCGACGGGGGCACGCTTGGCGTGCTGTAGTCTAGGCTTCAGCTATCGCATCTAGTTTGTTGGAGTCTTTCCTTGATCATTTGTCGGGTTTGGCTTGAGGTCGAAGGGTTCAGCTACTACCCCCTGTGCATAAGTCAGGGCACTGGGTACCCCTGTACTAGTGCACCAGCAGGAGCCCCCGGGTCTAGCCCACACACCCTTGACAAATGATGTTGGGTCAGGCCCAAAATTCATGCACAGGCACGCAATGTGAGTGAGTAACTACCAATTTACTGGTTAACACTGACCCACTACCTTAGACTGTTTCCGCCACGTGCACCACATTCATAGCACGGAGGTAGCGGTGGGCGTGCGTGACTTAAAGCTCTGGTCATGGCAGAAATCGCAGCACCATGGATTGAAGCGATATGGCGGTTACCTATTCGCTTGTAATCGTGGGTAGTGGAATTGGTGGAGACGGTTAGCGACTCTTGGAGCGGGGCAAAGCCAGCCCCTGTGCCCTCCCCTATAAATTGGGAGGTCTCGAGAGGTGATGCCCATCCACTCTCTTCTCCTCCTCGAGTCTGAATCCATAGAGCTTGCTCCTCTGCTTCCTTGTCTTGAGCCACACCTGTCCCCCTAATGCTCAGGGGGAAGTCTTGGCAAGCATGCCAGCCACCGTAAGGTCCACCCCTTGTTTCCATACTTGGCCTCCACCTCGGTCTGATGGCCTTGGGTGGATGGTTGGTCGAAGGAACCCGAGATGGGGGAGCGGGTGTTGTGACGGCCGCACTAGGGATAGTCACGACGATGCCTTCGCCGTTGTGTCGCCCACTGCTCTAGTCTTGACGGAGTACCTTACGGTCGACACCATGCAGGAGTCCATAGCAGAGGCGCAGTGTTGCGTTGGACCATGGTACCCATGCTTCTTCTTCAAGGTGATGGATATAAATCGTCCACTTGGTCGTTGGTTATGTGCAAGTTGTTGCAGTAGTGGTTCTGCACGAATCATCGTGAAGTTCTCCACCCATGATGTCACACACAGTGTA
This sequence comes from Hordeum marinum, assembly GCA_022496015.1. Classification (NCBI taxonomy): domain Eukaryota; kingdom Viridiplantae; phylum Streptophyta; class Magnoliopsida; order Poales; family Poaceae; genus Hordeum; species Hordeum marinum. The sequence goes on from CM039674.1 coordinate 174,815,158, forward strand.
AATGGGAGGGAACATTTCGCCTGCGTGTACCTCTTTACGGCAGGGGGAATTCCCTGCCCTTGGCCAGAAGGAGCGACCATCCTCTCTCGAAAGCTCTTCAGGAGGCTCGGCGCCCGCCTTCCCTGTCACGTAGAAGGCCTAGATGGCGAAGGCCGGTGCGGCTACGGAGACGTCCCTTCGAGCGATGGCGATGATAAAGATGATGATGGGGCGGTGTTCACACCCGCATCACCATCATCAACAGCCATGCTTCAGCAGCGCCTCCGCCCGCACTCGCCCTCCGCCTTCTTCATCCCTGCCGGCTCCATTCGCCGTGCCTAGGTGCAGGGTCCTTCATCTCCTTTAGGGGATGCATCCCTCTAGTCCTGTCGGGGAGGAGCCGGATCCCACCCAAGCGCTCCTTTTGCCCCCTCTTTCTCTTCCAACTAATCCCTGGGAGGAGAGGGACAAGAAAGGCATCACCAGGCACTTCTCTTTTTTTATGTCAGGAGATGTAGGCGCTTGCCAAGTTTTAACTAATTATAATGTAATCTCTATCCATCTTGTATCGAAAATGAATGAGAAACTGCCATTTTTCTTCCGCAAGTACTATCCCTTTCTTTCCTCGTTTATACTGTCTTGGTATGTTTTGTCCTTGCTACACGGAGCCACTTGACGGATCATCACTTAACCACAAGTGCCATTAGGCAAAACGAGCCGCCAACAGAAGTTGGTGTTGTTCCCCGAGAGAGCTCCTTGCCGGTATCAGCGCATCCCCCTTACATTTGTTTAATGAAAGTAGGGGGGCGGCTCGTCCCGGCAACGGTTTTCACCACGTGGAGGACTCTACGAACCGGAGTAAGGAAGATACTAAGGATTTCCTCTAGGAATTACAAAGCATCAAACTTGGGATAGGTGATTATACTTATCTTTTGCAAGTAGTATTGCTCCTTAGAGTACGATGGGCCGTTATCCTTGTTTCTTTGCTTCTCTTGCCTGTCTTCTCGATGGTCCAGCGTGTAGCGTGAGAAATGTAACAAAGATTACAGGTTCATCAAGTACTCTAGAAAATCTTATAACTTAAAAGTGATAACACTTCAATAATAAAATGCATAATTAGCATGTAAAATGATGATATGATTCAATGCCTAGATTTATTATTGTTTCACAGGGTCTGCTCCTGGCTTTGTACAAAGTGTTACATGCAACATCGGCAAGGCTTGTACAAAAGGTGGTTGCGGAGTACTGAGCCCGGCAGCCGTGCCTCACGGGTAGAACTTACGAATATGCTCAATATTCCATGAGTTAAGCACCTTGGACCCATCTTCGGTCTGGAGATGGATTGTGCCAGGTCTGGTGACTCGTGCTACCGGATAAGGGCCTTCCCTCTTCGGTGTCAACTTGTTGGTACCCTTGGCAGACTAAACATACCTAAGTAAAAGTTCGCCTTCCTCAAGGCTCTGGGTGTGGACCCTTTGGCTATGGTAGCGGCGCAGGGCGTGGTGGTAGCATCCAGTACACATAGGAGCCCAGAGATGGTCTTCCTTGAGGAGCATGGCATCATCTTGTCGTAACTGATGTTGCTCTACTTCATCATAGGCAAGCACTCCACGTGACCCATATATGAGTTCCATGGGGATCACTGCTTCCGCCACATACACTAGGGAGAGGGATGTCTAGCCGGTAGCTCGATTTGGTGTCGTTCGGAGGGACCAAAGAACCACCGGCAGTTCGTCTATCCAGCGCGTGCCACTCTTCTCCAGCTTATCGAAAGTCCTTGTTTTGATCTCTCACAACACTTCAACATTCATCCTCTCGACTTGCCCATTGCTTCTCGGATGGGAAACTGAGGTAAAGGAGACCTTGATTCCAACGGTTTGGGTATATTGCATGAAGGCGCGACTCGTGAACTAGGTGCCATTGTGAGTGATCAACATGTTAGGCACTCCGAAGCAGCATGCCAGTCCTTTCATGAACTTGATAGCTCACTATGCGGTCACCTTTCTCACTGGTTCTACCTCAGACCACTTTGTGAACTTGTCGGTTGCCATGAATAAGAACTCAAAGCCCCCAACAGCATGGGGCAAGGGGCCCCGGATATCGGGCCCCCAGACTGAGAATGGTCAGGATAGAGGAATCATTTGCATAACTTGCATTGCTTGATGGATGTTCTTGGAATGGAACTAGCAGGCTTCACACTTGGTGACCAGCTTAGTAACGTCTTGGATGGCAGTGGGCCAATAGAAACCCCACTGGAATGCTTTTTCGGCAAGTGCCCTTGATCCAATGTGAGAACCACATACACCCTCATGAATCTCCGCCAATAGCTTGAGTCCATCCTCCCATCATATGCATCCTAATTTCACACCGTTTGGTCACCTTCTGTACAGGGTATCGTCGACAAACTGGTACATATTTGACTGGCAGGCTACCTTTCGGCTTCCTCTTGCTCTTCGGGGAGTTCTCCTGTTTGAAGGAAGTGGACTATAAGGTGCGCCCAGGTCGAAGCATGTGGCTCGACAACAAGGACTAAAGGTGTCTCCTCTTTTGCGGTAGCGCTTGCCTCAACCGCGAGAACCTGGGCCCTACGGGAGGGAGCTTCTCATCAACCGGAACGTGACTTTACCTGGGAGCTTCTCTACCTGTGGCTTCGGGGAGCTCTGCCGGGAAATGCTTGCCAGAGTTCAGCTTCCTTCTCTTTCTGGACATTGCTGACAAGAATACCAACAGTTGGGTGAGGCGGAGAACAAAATTCCCTGGTTCCATAGGAAGCTTCTACGCATCGCACTTTGATAGATGGTCAGCAATGCTATTTTCTGCTCATCACACATGCTCTGCTTGTAGTCCATCAAAGTGCTCCTCCAATTTCCTCACCTCTTCCACACATGCTTCAATTAGCAGGCTTTGGTAAGCTTTGTTGACTTGCTTCACCACAAGCTGAGAGTCTCCTCGAACAACCAGTCTCTTGATCCCCAATTTTACCGTAATCCTATATCTAGCAAGGAGCCCCTCGTAATTATGGTATTGTTGGTGGATTCCTCCTGGGTAAAGTGCATTTGAGTTACATAGTTGAGGTGCTCTCCGGTGGGGGCAACGACGAGCATGCCTACTCTAGAGCCCTGGAGTGAGAAAGCACCATCAAAGTACATGATCCAATCTTTGGGTGCTTCTTTTCCGGGGAGAATTGTCTTCAAAACTTCTTCATTTGGCGTGGGTTTCAATTCTGTGACAAACTCCGCCAACGCCCTTATTTGAATGGTGGAAGTTCTCTCATACTTTAATTCGAAACTTGACAACTCCAGTGCCCACTCATCTATCCTGCCAGTGGCTTCAGGGTTCCTCGGTATGCGTTGGAACGGGAAAAGGGTAAAAACCATGATCTCATGGGCTTGAAAGTAGTGGTGCAGTTTCCTCGAGGCCATAATGAGGTCAAAGATCAGCTTTTGAACTCCAGAGTACCTTGACCTAGCCCACTATAAGAGGGAAATGACAAAGTACACGTGTCGTTGCAATGTTTTCTTCTTTGACACCTCTTTAGATCTGTTGTCGTCCATTTGCTGAGGTCCACCTTGATCTGGATCAAGACCTGCCGCGGATGTTTCTGTCTCGTCTCCGAAATCATTGGTCACAGCCGCTGAATCTTCATCCACTTCTCGCTATGCCACCAGCGCTGCACTAACCACTTGATTCGTCGCTGCTAAGTAGACCAGCAACGACTCTTTTGGTTTAGGAGCGACAAAGTGGGAGCAGAGGAAAGGTAATTTTTCAGGTCTTGCAGCGCTGTATTTGCCTCTAGGGTCCACTTCATCAGGTCAGACTTCTTCAATATCTTGAAGAACACCAAGGTGTGCTCAGCAGACTTGGAGATGAATCTACCCAATGCGGCAACACATTCGGTAAAACGCCTTATATCCTTGATGGTCTTGGGTGCTTGTATTTGCTCAATCGCCTTGATCTCTTTGGGATTGGATTCTATTCCTCCTCAAGATACAAAGAACCCAATCGGCTTTCCGTATGGGACACCAAATACACACTTTTCAAGGTTGAGCTTTAGGTTGATCTTGTGCAAGTTTGCAGAAGTTTGTTCCCAATCATGTATGATAGTTGCTTCGTCTTTGGTCTTGACTATGATGTCATCCATGTAGGCTTCCACGTTTCTGTGCAGTTGAGGTCCAAAACAAATTTGAACTGCTCTGCCAAAGGTTGAACCAGCACTCCTTAACCCAAATGGTATTCACACTAAATAGTACGTGCCACTGGGAGTTATGAACACGATCTTCTCCTCTTCTTCTTTAGCCATAAATATCTGGTGCTATCCGGAGTAGGCATCCAAAAAGGAGAGCACGTCACATCTGGAGGTGGAATCAACAATCTAATCTATGCATGGCAAGGGAAAAAGGTCCTTTGGGATATCCCAGCTCAAGTTAATGAAATCTATACAAAGCCTGCATTTCCCATTTGCCTTGCGTACCACCACTAGATTTGCTAGACAAGTTGGATGTAGCACTCCTCTAACCAGACCAGCTTCTTCAAGTTTCTTGATTTCCTCTGCAATGAACTGTTGGTGCTCCAAGGCTTGCTTCCTAAACTTTTGGTTGATGGGTCGGGCATGAGGGTAGACAACAAGGTGGTGCTCATTTACCTCCCTAGGAACACCGGGGATGTCCGATGGTTGCCAGGAAAAAACACCAACATTCGCCCATAAGAAGGAAATGAGTGTGCTTTCCTATTTGTCGGTAAGGGTAGCACTGATGTTGAATATACCACCAGTGCCGTCTAGCCTTACCATGACTTTCTTCGTCTCATGGTAGGTGACCTTGGTCTTCTTGCTAGTGGAACTCCCCGGCAGGTGATCATCAGGCGCAACGCATTCTGAAGAGGCATACTTCCTGGAGTCCTCATGAGTGCTCTTGCTAGCCTTCTTTGATTTCTTTGATTCCCTGGTGGGAGCTGGGACTTCCGTGGCCTCAGCTGCTCCCGCATCACAGTACATCTGGTCCACACAGATAATGTAATTGTTTTTGTCGGCTAGGATGGAAATGATTCCAATGGGCTCTGGCATCTTCGAAGTATTGTAAGCATAGTGGGATGCTGCCATGAATTTTTCCAAGGCTAGACGATCAAGGATTCCGTTGTAAGGAAGAGGGATCTCAGCTAAGTCGAACACTATCCTCTCTGTCCAGAAGTTCAGTTCCTCGCCGAATGTAACCGGTAGGATGATCTTTCCCTTAAGTCGACTCCTACCAGGGTTGATTCCTTGGAACGTACTTGTAGCTTCGAGCTCTTCATCAAGGATCTACAGTTTCTCATCCACTTTAGGGGAGATCAAGTTCAATCCTGCCCCACCGTCAAGTAACATCTTGGACACCCCAAGGTTGCGGATTGTTGAGGGAACCAGCAATGGCAAGCATCCAACCGTAGTGGTACGATCAGGATGATCCTCTTTGTCAAAGATGGTTGGCTTACGAGACCATTTGATCGTCTTCCTAGATTCTGCAATCGATTCCACGACATTGTCCTCGTGCGCCCACTATTTGAGCTAGCAGTGAGAAGAATGGAAGGATGCACCCCCGTCAATGCACATGACTTAGGTTGCTTTCTGAAACTCCCTGTCACTAGAATCCTCATCATCATCCTCATCCTCACTCATATCGTCTGTTTCTTTCTTCTCACGGCCTCTGGCGGGTTTTTAGTTTTGCTTCGGGGGTTTTCCGCGGCGGCCTCCTCTGTTGCCATGACCCTTCCTGGCAGTACCGTCTTGGCCTTTTTCTTTGTCGCGTTTCTCGTATTCGGCCCTCTGCTTGTCACCAAGTTCCTCGACTTGTTGGCATTCCTAGAGAACATGGCCCTAGGTGTGGAGATTTTTGCAGTATGGCCCGTGGGACTTTTTGGACTTCTTAGCGGCAGCAGCCTCCCAGCAATCAGTGCACGCGACATCTCCCATAGCGGGGGTTTTGGATCTCACCTTCTTGCTCGCACTGAGGTCTCTGGAGCTCTCAACAGCCAATACTGCTTTTCCCTTACGCTTCTTGTTGCGCTTCCTGTTTCTTCCCTTCGAATCGGGGTTGTCGCCATCATCATCGGAATCAACTTCGACGCATCATCTTCCCCGGGGAGGCGCCTTCCTTCTTCAGTTCGAGCACATTTGTCCACCAAGTTGTAAAGCTCATTGAGAGTCTTGGGGATCTTGACATTCATCTTGGCTCGCATCCTCCTGTTGTGTACATTCGAATGAAATGCGGCAATTACAGATGCAGGATGTATATCTGGGATTTTGTGGTGCACCCGGCTGAATCTTTGGATATACTTTCTCAAAGTTTCTTCCTCCTTCTACGGGAGGACTTGGAGATCACTAGGCTGAACTGGTTCTTGGTGACGACGTGTGAAGGCGCCAATGAACTCATTGCATAGATCAACCCATGTTAAAATCAAATTCTCCGACAGGTGCATCAGCCATGATCTCACATTCGGCTTAAGTGCCAAAGGGAAATAGTTGGCGGGGTCCTTTTCATCTCTTCCTCATGTGGCTTGAATAGCTATAGTGTATATGCCCAAGAACTCTGCCGGGTTCAGCTTCCCGTCGTATTTCTCAGGTAGCTCAGGCTCGAAAGCTCGGGCCAACGGCCAGTGGACCCGTCCCAGCTTGCTAGTGAAGACAGGGTAGCCAACCACGTAAGAAAGGTTCCCGCCAACACTAGGCACGGGGTTGCCGACGACTGGACCATTGCGCTTGTCATATTGATGGTGTGCTTCCCGGTGTCGCTCGATGGTCATACATGCGTCTTATTTCTATCAGTCTTCAAGGACACGTCGTTGATCGCGGTGGTTGCACGGGCCAGACGATACTCTGGATGCCTCGTCGTGCTCGTCAGTGTGTGAAGCTTGCTACGGCTGCCTCTCGTCCTATTATTGCGGAGGGGATTGCACGTTGGGGTGGACCCTTCGACGCGCTCATCGGCCCGGGCTGCTGCTTCCATTCACGTATGCCACGATGGTTCTGCATGCTGGGATTTGTTGGATTTGATCAAGGAAATCAAATTCTGAATGGTATCTCTCCATTCATCCATCTTATCAACTATTGGAAATAAAGTTGATAAGCATCTGGACTCGCGCTATGGCTTCCCCTGTTGTGTCCGGCATGGCAAAATAGGTGGACCATGACGTCGCTCCGCTATTGGTGGGACCAAGAGTAACATCGCCAAGTTGTCGACATCGTGTGCCAATCACTGGGGCCGTCATAGGTGCGGGAGGCCGGACCCGTGGGTTTGTGACCCCGCTCGATGCTCCATCTTGTTCTGCACGAGGTGCACGCCCAGTAGCCTCGCCGGCGACGGGTGCAGTTGAAGAGTCACGGCTTGCACGAGACAGGGTGCTGCCGAAGTGGCTACATCCGACTATGCAATGGGGAGGTGATGGACGCTCGATTCCCTCGCTCGCGGCCCCACGGCCAAGCTTGCCAAGTTGTTGGTGTGGTTTTTCCCATCCAGCGTCTCCTGCTCCATCTCTGGCCGTGAGGGACTGGACGGGGGTGCCACCTACATCGACTGCGTCGCCCATGATGCCTGCCTCACTTGCAACCGCAATGATCCTGACGATCCCCGTGGCCGCGTGCAAGGGAGCCTTCAAAGTGAAGGGATGCACGGCTGCACCGGATTTATTCTTGGGAGCCATTGCTGGAGAAGATGATGTTGAAGATCGACGCGCCGATCACAATCTCAGGTTTGCACCAATGCAGCGCCCCCTACCTGGCGCGCCAAAGATGTCGGTGCTGGATGCATTTGATCACCTATTGGATCATCAGCCCCTTTGTGGTTCGGCAGGGGCGTGGACGCAAGCACAAAGAGCAGAGACAGCGAGATGACAGGATGATTTACCCAGGTTCGGGCCGGTGTGAAGCGTAAAACCCTACTCCTGCTTTGTGGGTGGATTGATCAGAGGAACATGAAGAACATGCATTGCTCCGATTAGGCAAGGATTACCTTTGGGGAAGCTACTATGCGAGTAAAAGTGTTCGAAATTCTGAATCCTAGGCTAGGTTGCCTTGGGCCTCCTTTTATAGCATAAGGGGCAACCACGGTGGCAAAACAAGCATTGTCAGATGATTAGATAGTGAGCAGAGCTTATCACACCTAACTCTGGCATTAGGGACAAATTATCATCATTGCTAGTATAGGTGGCGTGCGGGGGCGCATCCCCGACAAGCTTATACCACCGCTCTAGCTAATTATAGCACCACATCTTGACACGTCTATGGATGGGTGTCAAGGTGGCGTAATTTATCTTCTAGCGTGTCGCCATGTGCTTAGCGAGAGCCACTTAATCACCTGCGGGCTAGACACTTCATCGACAAGTGACCGGCCTTGCGATGCAGTGGAGCGGTGGCCGGTCAGCTCACGCATGTCGGGGAATGGATTCTCGGGTCTTCATAAAGGGGCGCATGTCCTGGTCCCCGCGTAGTACTGGGGGCACACTTGGCATGCTACAGTCCAGAATTGAGCTGCCACGTCGGGCTTGTTGAGGTCTTGCCTTGATCATTCGTCAGGTTGGCTTGATGTCCTGGTCCTTGGCTACTACCCCCTCTGCATATGTCACGAGCATTAGGTACCGCTGTACTAGTGCACCGACAGCCATCGTCACGAGGTTGCTCATGCCAGGCATCCTCATGAGGTTGTCTGCGCTAGCCGTCCTTGCTAGGCTGCTTGTGCCTGGCTTGGCGTGCTTCCCACCTAGCCCCACTGTGTCCGCCCCTGCCGATGGTGCCGCGATCACTACGTTCCGGGCGGTGCCAGACGTGCTCGTCGGAGAGGAACTTATGCTCCTGGTAGTCTTTGGTGTTATGCGTGTGCACATCATGGTAGATGCAAAACAGGCGACCGTCCTACTCGGGTGCACTTTGATCACCCCCGTGCTTCTACTCGGGCTCCGCCGTGAGAATATCCAGGCCCTTGCGCTTGACTTCCTTTGATTTCGCCTTGCCGTGTCACTCGTGGCGTCGTGGTCGTCATGGATGAAGAGGCGACCCTCCTCGGCCTTGGTGCATTTGTCAGCGATGTTGAACAGATCTAGAGCCATACTTAAGCCAATGTTAATAGTGAGCTTCTCACACATCCGAATGTCCTTGAGGCCATTGGTGAATGCCATGATGATGGCTTCGTGCGAGGCCCTCGGGATCTTGTTCCGCACCTGGTTGAAGCGCTAGATGTACTTGCCCAGGGTCTCCCCCAAGCGATGCTTCATGCATCATAGGTCGTGGACGGAGAGTGGGCGGTCATGCATGCCCATGAAGTTGGCTAAGAATAACTCACAAAGCTCGCTCCAAGAAGAGATCGACTCCTCGGGCAAGTTCATGACCTAGGAGCGAGCGCCATCCTTGAGGGCCATGGGGAACCAGTTTGCCATGACCTTGTCATCGTTGTTCGCCAACTTGGTGCTTAGCGCATAGAGATGGAGGATCTTCAGAGGTTGGAGACTCCATCGTAGCATGGGGGGAGCTCGGGCATGAACTTGACGGGCCAAACTGCCTTGTAGTAGCTGCAAACCCAATTCAGGCAGGTGTGCTTTTGCTCGAGCCAGAGCCATGTTAGCACCTCCTCGAGCAGCCAATTTCCTGGTCTTGGTCATCCATTGGGGAACGATAAAAATCTGTTTCAACGTATCCTTGAAATTTATTGGAGGATGCTTCAGATTTTTCACCTCCATGATGGAGTATACAGAGCCGGTGAAAAGTTTTCCTATGTGGGAGAAAATGGCCTTCATATTCACGATAGGGGACGATACGAGGTTATGGTTCGTTCATCCTGGAAAACGACCAATGGCTGATAAGATGTCATTCAATCACAAGTCATTATGTTATACAAGGAAGAATAACACATACCAAAGATTGTCGTTGGCAGTTCATTAATCTGTTTCTCGAGACTGGCATACTTTTTCTACAACTGCTCAAACTTCTTTTCTGCTTTGTTCGCATGTTTCACAAGAGCAGCCTTGTCATCTTCAAACATCTTTAAGTCTTGTTCCAAAGTCTGATTGGCTTGGTGTGCAAACTCTTCAATATGAGCCGCCATAAGTTGAGCATCAGTTTTTAGCTGCATCTCTTTCTTGAGCTGCTGTTGTAGCTTCAGAACAATCGATTCAGCGTCTTCAACATATTCCTGGAAGATGTGAGAATAAAATATCAACAAGAAATTCTTACTAACAGCTTTAAGCCGTCTTCTGGCGAATACTTTTTCATCAAGTCGCAAGAAAACTACAAGCAGTATCTTTGACACTTGTGGTCTAATGCATATTAGTTTTACGAAGCCTCATATAGAAAAGTCCGACTCATCTTTTGAAGATGAACCGGCCCTTGGGGGTTACAGATCGAATTCTTGAAAGTATTACATAAAGACCCGACTCATCTCATGAAGATGAGCTAGCCCTTGGGCGCTATAGGTTGATTCTTGAAATTACTACGTAAATACCTGACTCATCTCATGAAGATTAGGTAGCCCTTGGGGGCAACAGGTAAAATTCTTCAAAATATTATAGGACCTCGCTCGTCTCTATCAGATGAGTGATACGTCTCCAACGTATCTATACTTTTTACTTGTTCCATGCCGTTATATTATCAATCTTGGATGTTTTAGAATCATTTAATAGCAACACTATATCATTTTCTGGGACTAACCTATTGACATAGTGCCGAAGTGCCAGTTGTTGTTTTGCTTATTTTTTTACTTCACAGAAAATCAGTACCAAACGGAACTCAAACGCTACGGGAATTTTTGGAGAATTTTGATGGACCAGAAGAGCCAAGATGGCCCAAAGAGCACAAGGAGAGGGGCCCAGGGTGGCCACCCTCCACTAGGGGGAGCCAGAGGCCCCTAGCGTGGCCTAGTGGAGGGTGCCCACCTCGGGACCCCCCTCAACCGACTATCAAGCCAATATTTTTGGAAAACCCTAGAGGAGTCGACAAAACACAATTCCAGCCGCCGCAAGTTCCAAAACCTCGAGTTCCAATGTAACACCATCACGGAGGGTTTCATATTCTTCATAGGTTCCTCTCCGGTGATTTGTGAGTAGTCCACCATAGACCTACGGGTCCTCTCCGGTTACTTATAGCCTCATATTTCTTCTTTGAATCTTTGGTTTAGTTAGGTCAACTAGATCGATTTTTCTTGCCATAGGAAGGGGTGCTTTGTGATAATTTCGATGTTGTGGTGTTCTTTCTGAGTGACAGAAGGGGCAGCAAGACATGCATGTATCATTTCCATTAAGGATAACAAGATGGGGTCTATTCCTACATGAATAGATCTTGTCTGCATCATATCACCATTCTTATTGCATTACTTTGTTTTCCCATGAACTTATTACACTAGATGCATGCTGGATAGCAGTCGATGTGTGGAGTAATATATGAAACTTGTATTATTTTGAGGGATGAAACTTGTATGCTCATGTATGCTCATGTTCTTCACTTCTATTATTTTGAGGGATGAAACTTGTATGCTCATGTTCTTCACTTATTACATGTGAGCCCGTCAAAAGCAATTGCAATATATGAAACTAGCCACAAATTGATAGATATTCAAGAGAGATATAAAAAAACTTTCATGAAGATCATTGGACAAATTAAACTTGATTCTTTGTAATAGTTTTGAGACATGACAATAGTAATATGTGAGTTATGTTGGTGAGTAATTATGCTTATGTGAGAGCCTGGCTTAATAGGAATGATAGACTACTCATATCAACAAGGAATTCCTTCTTTTCCGGGAGGCCATTCAAAAAGAACTCCAAAGTTAAGCGTGCTTGGCTTGGAGCGATTCTAGGATGGGTGACTAACCGGGAAGTTGGTCCCGGGTGCGCACGAGTGAGGACAAAGTGCGCAGGAAAGACTAGTGTTTGTCTATGGGGCCAGTCTAGAGCCCGCCAGGCGTAACGGGGTGTTATAATTGGTATTAGAGTCGACCCTTGCGGTTACATGGACATGCGCGGGTCAGGTGCACGAGCATGTGGCGCATAGCGTGTGTGGCCCATCGTGGCACACAGCATGGCACATGTGCCGGACTAGACGCGCATACATGTGCCAAAAGGGAACGTTTCTGATGGGCCGACGAGGACGTCGGTTCCTTTGAGTGGGGGTGTATGTGAGAGCCTGGCTTAATAGGAATGATAGACTACTCATATCAACAAGGAATTCCTTCTTTTCCGGGAGCCCATTCAAAAAGAACTCAAAGTTAAGCATGCTTGGCTTGGAGCGATTCTAGGATGGGTGACTAACCGGGAAGTTGGTCCAGGGTGCGCACGAGTGAGGACAAAGTGCGCAGGAAAGACTAGTGTTGGTCTGTGGGGCCAGTCTAGAGCCCGCCAGGCGTAACGGGGTGTTACAGCTTAGTAAGAATATTGATACGAGTGAGGACAAAGTGCGCAGGAAAGACTAGTGTTGGTCTATGGGGCCAGTCTAGAGCCCGCCAGGCGTAACGGGGTGTTACAGCTTAGTAAGAATATTGATGTTAACGTTTCTGATTCCCTACACAAGCACAAAATTCAATAGTTGTGCTAAGAAATTACATCCTGCTTATGGTGCATTATTCAGTGTTAGTTATGCTTAATGCTCTCTTATGTGATTTTTTGTTTCTTGGTTGGATGCATCTCAATCTCTTGCTAGCCTTCACTTGTACTAACTAGAAATACTACTTGTGCATCCAAAATCCTTAAACTAGTTTTTCCATACGAGTCCACCATACCTACCTATATATGGTATTTCCATGCCGTTCCAAGTAAATTTCAAATTTTCCTTTTTGTGTGCTCGTACCGCTCATGAAACGGTAGGGGGTGACCAATATTTTTCCATGCAAGATGTGTTATTGTTATGATGAGTGTTTATTCACTTGTCATTGCACGAGGGTACATCGGCAATAGGGATGCCCAGTCCCAAAATGAAAAAGAAAAAATTACTTTATGTTGTCAAATAATAAATTCCTTGGAAAGTGTTGGTATGGAAGGCAACCGTGGATTCGGCTAGCCATGGAAAGTGAGAGGATGGTGGAAAAAGGAATAAACTTTATTTTCTGTTTGGGAACCGCCTATGATCTATCTAGTGTGGAAAGATATTAATCAAGAACGAAAGTTGGGGGCTCGAAGACGATCAGATACCGTCCTAGTCTCAACCATAAACGATGCCGACCAGGGATCGTTTATGGTTGAGACTAGGACGGTATCTGATCGTCTTCGAGCCCCCAACTTTCGTTCTTGATTAATGAAAACATCCTTGGCAAATGCTTTCGGGGTGTATGTGAGAGCCTGGCTTAATAGGAATGATAGACTACTCATATCAACAAGGAATTCCTTCTTTTCCGGGAGCCCATTCAAAAAGAACTCAAAGTTAAGCATGCTTGGCTTGGAGCGATTCTAGGATGGGTGACTAACCGGGAAGTTGGTCCAGGGTGCGCACGAGTGAGGACAAAGTGCGCAGGAAAGACTAGTGTTGGTCTGTGGGGCCAGTCTAGAGCCCGCCAGGCGTAACGGGGTGTTACAGCTTAGTAAGAATATTGATACGAGTGAGGACAAAGTGCGCAGGAAAGACTAGTGTTGGTCTATGGGGCCAGTCTAGAGCCCGCCAGGCGTAACGGGGTGTTACAGCTTAGTAAGAATATTGATGTTAACGTTTCTGATTCCCTACACAAGCACAAAATTCAATAGTTGTGCTAAGAAATTACATCCTGCTTATGGTGCATTATTCAGTGTTAGTTATGCTTAATGCTCTCTTATGTGATTTTTTGTTTCTTGGTTGGATGCATCTCAATCTCTTGCTAGCCTTCACTTGTACTAACTAGAAATACTACTTGTGCATCCAAAATCCTTAAACTAGTTTTTCCATACGAGTCCACCATACCTACCTATATATGGTATTTCCATGCCGTTCCAAGTAAATTTCAAATTTTCCTTTTTGTGTGCTCGTACCGCTCATGAAACGGTAGGGGGTGACCAATATTTTTCCATGCAAGATGTGTTATTGTTATGATGAGTGTTTATTCACTTGTCATTGCACGAGGGTACATCGGCAATAGGGATGCCCAGTCCCAAAATGAAAAAGAAAAAATTACTTTATGTTGTCAAATAATAAATTCCTTGGAAAGTGTTGGTATGGAAGGCAACCGTGGATTCGGCTAGCCATGGAAAGTGAGAGGATGGTGGAAAAAGGAATAAACTTTATTTTCTGTTTGGGAACCGCCTATGATCTATCTAGTGTGGAAAGATATTAAAATCTCTCAGTCGGTTTCGTTGAAAGGAAAGGCATGCCACCTAAAATATTTTTTATCTATCAATTTAACCACTTGAGTTGTGGCACCTCTACAAATCCCTACTTCCCTATGTGAAGGGCCTATCTATTTACTTTATGCCATTTTTATTTTTCAGTTTGAGTCTCCATCTTCTCTTATAAAGCACCAACTAGGAGGCTCTATAATCGTAGTTGGGCATTAGTTGTACCTAATATTTGAGTGTGTATTATGAATGGATTAATGATTGAGCGTGATGGGCTAGGGATAACTTGCTTTAGCGTTGATATTCTGTATGACATGGTTGCTTGTTGATATGATTGAGTATTAATGTTTTCATGTCCAAACTAGACTATTGCTTTGAAACACTTAAAAGTCCAAATGTCCATGCTGATAAGGACATCCCTACTAATGTTACATCCACAACTCTGAATGCTATACATACAAGACCAATTACTAGATCTCGCGCACGTCAATTGAATTAGCAGGTACTTTCGTTTCTCGGAAATCCTTCTAATGTTGATGAACATATGATGCTCCCTAAATTAGATACTTTTGTTTCACTTATGAATGAAGGACCTAGCGTGGACAAGAAGGATGACCATTGGAGCGGGATCAAGCATGTAGAAGAAGGTGCGTGCGCGGGAAAGAACAATGGAGCATCCAGTGATGATTTTCGCACTTTGAAGTCACCATAATGGGAGCAAGAAGCCTTGGATGAAATATGCATGATGCCACTTGATAAAATTCGTCCCTAGGCTAATATAGGCTCTGCGCCACCTTCTTTTTGGGCCAGGCCCATGTAATTTCGAAATACCATATTATAGGCTATTTTTAGAGTCCATATGTATGGGAAAACTGAGTTAGGGTCGGTTTCAGACCCCTCCTGTAGCGACCTGACTCAAAACGAGTCAAGCCTCTGTGTTTTCTGTGCCATCCCTGGATCAGTATGCTGGCACACACAGTACATCAATGTATATATCAAAGTGCAATCACATGTAATTAACGTAAAATTGATATATACCTTAAAATAGCAGCGGATACAGTCAACGGGAGTGGAGTCCCAATAACACCAGCGGCAAGTTGAGTGCGGACCGTAACCCTGAATCGTACTCTTACCCGTCGTAGAAGAGTATCTGCAACATGATACGTTGCAGCCATATAGGTCAGTACATTGAATGTACTGGCAAGATCACCACAGAAGAACAGAAGAATAAAGACTATTCTATATGCAAAGGCTTTGTGGCTCTGTGTCTGAGTTTTTGCGTAAAAGCTGATTTTATTTTCCTACAACAAAGGAATATCAGGAATTTCACTATGGAGTTACCTACCATGACATGGTTCCGCCAACCAATGTCTCAATGCCCATAAGTATCATAAGTTGCCCACAATTAGTTATCAGTCCAGTGTTGAGAGTTCAGAGATAGATCCAAGTCCAGAGGCTCAAATTGTCGGTAACCGGGGACACGGCTAATCGATTAGGTTTAACTCTACAGAGTGTTGTGTACTTTACCCACAAGATTCGTTCCCTCCTGGTAAGTCCTCGCACTGCATGGTGTTTGAGAACAGGATGAACGAAACATGGTCTTTCAGAGTGCTTCCCTGACTATCCGACAGTGCCCATCCAATCCTAACGTCAATTACATCTCGTAGCACTGCCTAGACAGAGTCACAACAAAGATCAACCAAGCCAGAGCCCATAATGACTTGTGGCTACACAGGTAAGCTTCCGGACATGAAGTATTCCTCCTTCCCTTTGAGTCTGGGTGAGGCTTTCCGCGTGAATACTGGCCATCTCCAGCAAGACCTAGGCAAATCCACTGGCTTCTCCAGGGTGCCGTTCCAACCATCCCTCACCCAGTAGTGTGTATTGAAAAACTTGTTTCTCGAGTCTCGAAGTCTTGAGGTCTTGAATGTGCAGGTCTTGAAGAAGCCTTCACGAAGTCGTCGTTTTGACGTGGAGTCCTCCTTCTCACACCACTCACGAACACTCATACCAGACCCCGTCTACTTTAGCATAGCATTGCACTAACTAGAGTTCCCGGGGCTTTAGTAACAAGTGGTGGGTTCCTACCTCATGCATTCTACTCAACTACAAGAATTTCAATAACACTACGAGAGGAATTGGTTGAATGATGTCTCTACATGCAATAAAACATAGGTATAAAATAGATGGTCAAAGTGAACTTGCCTGTACTGTAGATGAAGATAAGTATCGCTCTCAGAAAATACTTGATAGAACTATACGTCACTCTCCGATGAAATCTATAATATCAAACATAGTATTCATATAAGCAATCACTAGCAATCAATACTAACAATCAAAAAGGCAACACCAAACCAAAAGCAACATGGTGGTGATGAAAGGAAAAACTTAAGACAAAACTCAAATGACAAAACTACATCAACACAACTAAAATTGGTTTTCTCTACAAGTACATCCAAATTTTCAAAAGTAGCAAACAAAAACAAAGTAAATATAACAAAAGTATTTTAGTAAAAGAATTATTTTTGAAGAACAAGTAAGACTATGAAAACAACATCCTAAACAACATAAGTGTTTGCTAAGTAAAACAATAAAATATTAAAATAAGAGAAAACAAAGTATAAAACAATTAAGTTAACAGAAAATAAAACTTATAAAACAAGTTATGAAAATATTTTCAAATAAGAGTTCCAACTAGCAATGAAATCAATTCGCAAGTTATTATGAAACTAGAATTGATTTCATGCTATCAAAATAATAACATAAAATAAGTTTAGTTGAAGTACTACTGATAACTAACAGAAAACAAAATATTTATTAACTAAGTTAACAGGAAGTATATTTTATAAAACAAAATTTTATTAAAAGTATTTTCAAATAGCAAATCAAACTAGCAATGGAAATTCAATTGCAAGTTATAATTGAACTAGAATTGATTCCATGCAATCAACTAATAAAATAATATTTGTTTTGAAGGACTACTATCTTCTAACAGAAAACTTTATAAAATTTATCAACTAATATAAAAGAAAATAATTTTAACACAATTTAAAACAAAAGGAAGATAAATAATCCTAACAAGAACTAAACAAAATCTGTTTTGGTTGAAAATACTGTTTTAAATTATTCTAAAAATTTCCAAACTCTACCTAATGATAACTAATGTCACTAGTGACCAGTAGCAAAAAGAATCAACTCAAAATACATTTTTGAACTCAAGATATTCAGAAAACAAAATTTAAATCAAATCTGTTTAAATTCAAATTTAAATATTCAAAAATAGTCAAACTTGGCATCCACAGAAACTAGATGAAAATTGTGACACAATGCAAAAATAATGAATTAAAAACAACACAAAACATAAAATATATGATAAAAACAAAATCAGAACTATTCTGTTTTAAAAAACAGAAAACAGAAAATATAAATCGTAACTAACGGATAGGGGGGTGACGTGGCTGTTTCTGATTGGTCTAGGGGTGCGTGTGCTAGAGCGATTCGGGCGGATGGCCGGTAACTAACAAAAACGTTTCGGTCTAATTAACTAAAAGGAAAAACCCCGGCCGGTTCTTTGAACTAAACCGAAGGGGTAAGTTACTTCTAATCTGGGCCCTTCGTCCTAGATCTAACGGTGGGAGAGGGAGAAGAGTCTCACCGAGGGGGGTTTTGCCGATGGAGTTGGACTCCGGCGAGGTCGACGGTGGAGCATGCTCGGGAACGAAGCGGGCGACGGCTCCAGGGGGTCTCCGGCGATGGCGAGGCCTCCAGTCGATGCGGACGAGGACGGCGAGTCGGGTGGTGGACTTGGCGCAGCTCGGGGTCGACCGTGGCGACGACAGGGAGATTCGAGGCGGCGATGGCCTTCGGTGGTCGTCGGGGAGGTGGTGCTGGTGGGTGTGGAGCTCGGGTGAGAGGTTGGGGAGGTGCGCACGAGCGTGGGAGGATGGATGGTGGGCTCGGGAGGCGGCGGGGTGGTCAGCGGCGAGCGACAACTCGGCAATGGCGTGGCGGCGGCTCTCGAGTCCGGCGAGGTATTACGGTAGATAGAGGGCACGGGAAGAGGGGTTTCGGAGGGGAATGGAGAGTGGGGGCCTCGGGCTTTATATAGGAGGGGTCGGGGCTCGAGGGGAGGGAAAGGAGAGGGATCTCCAACGCGGAGAGATCGCCGGCGTCGGTGGTGCGCGCGAGAGAAGGCGATGACCGCGCGGCTCCAGCGATCGGTCAGGGCGGGGCCTGCTGTCAGAGAGAGAGGGATTTGCGGGAGCGTCGGTGGCCGATAATTAGGTAAGTCGGGAGGGGTTAAATGCAGATTGGGCCGACCGGCCTTTAAAGGCTTTAAAACTTTCCTAATTTTCAAAATCGAGCGCAGTAAAAACCTTTTTAATGCAATCAATTAAACTCCAAAAATAGTAATATTATATACCAAAATTAACAGGATAATTAATTCCATTTATTGGACATTTTTATTCTGTCATTTGAATAATTTGAAAAATAATTATTTTCAGAAATTGCCTATTTGGTTTTAAGACCTTTTTGCAAATATTTTTCAAATAATCCCTTGGGTTTTATGATTCAAAAACTTCACAAAATACCCCCTGGTTTGGAGTGTCACATTACTCCTCTCAAAAATTTGTCCAGGGTTTTGAATGCTTTGAAAATTTGAATATGAACCAAATATGACATGGATTCCAAAAGAATAATTCAGAGGTTTTCAAAAGCACTTTCAAATCCTTCCTTTAAACTTCCAACTCATATTTCATATAATTTGAATAAGTCCTTTTATCCTCTCTCATGAAAATCATTAAGTTGCATAAAGTTTCTGAATTTGAAATATTTTCAAAGATGGAATTCAATTCACATGGGAAAGTCATTTTATTCCCTCTCATTCAAAAGTTTTCAAAAGTTTCAAATTTTTCACTCAATTACAATCATTCAAGCAAACAAACAAACATTCATATAATTATTATAACATTCCAAAATTTGGGATGTTACACCTCCTCTATGGTGCCACGAAATTTCCCTCTATTCCCCCCTATATACAGCCCTTAGGGCGTCATTTTAGGTCTGGGTTTTGTTTAGATTAAAAGTTCGCCATAGCTGCAACTTCACGTTCTTAGTTTGTGTTCCACGACCAAACAAAGGTGTAACAGAACCCCACTTCATCAATAAATTTTTCCTCTTATATTCGCAATATCCAGATTGCAATCTTAGTTTCTTGCTTGTTCTTCATTTGCGTGCAGGAAATAGACCCTCGTGGTCAGGTTGATCGTGCTCCGGCGTGGTCAATAACCTCTTAGAGTTGGTTTAGCGATTGCTAAGGCGCAACGTCATCACACGTTCGTAGTGGTATGGTCAAAGTCTACTCCACCAAAAACGATAGCCACCATCTCATCGAAAGACAGGGACAACTTCGCCTCTATCAAGTGGTATCCAATTTCCAGGTTGCTCGGTGAGATTTTACCAGTTTTCGTAGTTTAGATCGCATCTGTTCTTCATACCTATAGTCCACGAAAAATCCACAAAACAAATTAGGGTTAGATCATCATATCCGAACCAATCTGAGCCTTTGCATAGTCTTTTCAGTTTTTTGCTTTGTTGAATTTGCGGTTACATCGTCGTGTCGAGTTGTTGGTATTAGTGTGTTCCTTTAGAGTTTCGAGTTCTATTCACAGGTTGTCATGCCGCCACCGCATCGTCTTCATAGTTGCCATGTACCACTACCATCATCACCGCTACCATATATCACCATCCACCATCCCAATCCATTGGTGTCCATATATACCACCACAAATCCGCCACCAATCCGAGTCCATCTTGTTTTAGATTTAGTTTCGAGATCCTTCTGATTTCGGTTTTGCATTTTCCTACCTGCGTAGGTGTCGAAAATAGAGTCTGCCTGCTTTGCAGAGCATGTTTTGGCCCAAAACAATTCGGCCGAAAATATTTTTTCCCTAGCTTGATTTTAGGTTCTCCGGAGCGTTTTGAGACACTTGCCATCATAGTGATTTTTGTCAAAAAATTTGGTCGTCGCAGCCCCCGAATTGCTCCAGAAAAAAAAATTAGTCAAAAAATTTGCGTGCCTATCTTGCGTACACGACGTGGGAAGAGTCTTGAGACACTCGCCATTGTAGTGATTTTCGGAGCAAAAAAAAGAGGCGCCGACAAAAAACCGGTTTTTTTTCAGAGTGTGCTCTTCCCTTGATTACGTGTAGCGTTGTGACTTTTTGGTGGTTTAGGCTCGCGTCTCTATAACTGTCTAGCCTAGGACCAGCACAGCACCATTGTTGAGCATTTATTCAACCTTGCATCTCCGAATTGATTATTGCTAACCCTTTTTGCTACCATATTATAAGCCATCCTAGCTCCACAAACATCTACATCATGTGTTTGACACCACCTGGAAGTCACTCTATCCAAGCTTTGAGAGTTTTGACTACAACGGTTGCCTACCGCTGGGTAAGAACTGGTAAGAATTTGAGATTCGCTTGAAGGATTTGTTACACACCACCTCCACCACAACCACATCCCAGTAGTCTGTAGGTTTCATATTCTTGTGTGTTTCCTATTTCTACTTACCATGCCAGGATCACATGACGACGGGATCGACTGGGAGAGCACGACCAACAAAGCGCTCTATCATAAATTTTAGCAAATCATGGCTGACTAGGTACAAGACTTCGTGACCAACTTTGGAGAGGCCATGGAGAACCTAGATGTTTTGGAGAAGACAATCGACACCACATGGACGCCAAGTTCAATGAGGTGCTTGCCCGTCTACCACCACCAGCTGCAGCTCCTATCCCTCTTGAACGACGAGCATGACTTGTGCCTCTCAGCCAAGCCCAACATACAGGTATTGTTGATACTGGTGCTACTTCTATAGCTCCTATTGCTATTGTCGTTGAGCAGGTTGAAGATTATGATGGTTATTACGATGATGAGGGAGAGGTTGCTCCAGATCAGCCTCAGGGGCAACCACCACCATACGCACTAGGTCGATCACATGGCTACACCCGTAACGGTAGGGCTGCACCAGCCCCTCAGGTACGGGATCATGACCATCTCCCTAAAATTAAATTGAATATTCTGATGTTTGAGGGTAGATATGTTCCTGATATATATCTTACATGGGAGTTAGAAACAGAACAACCTTTTACATGCTTACAATTTCCTGAGGAGAGACGTGTTGCTGCTGTTGTTTGTTCATTCACTAGTTTTTTGTGTTTGGTGGTCAGAACGTTGTAGAATACACCATGCTCATATTCCAACTACTTGAGCTGCTTTGAAAACTGCTACGCATAATCGTTGGGTGCCACCTTATTATCAACGTGAATTGCTTCAAAATTTGCAGCGTTTAAGACAAGGAAAAAATTATGTAGAAGAATATTATCAGGAATTACAAACTAGCATGATTAGATGTTGTATTGTTGAGGAGAATGAAGCTATACTTGCATGTTTTATGGGTGGATTAAATAGAGAGATTCAGACTATTCTAGAGTATAAGGAATATAGCACTATCACTCATTTATTTCATCTTGCTTGCAGAGCTGAACGTGAAGTGCATGATCGATAGGCAATGGAGAGAACTACTTTTTGCTGCAGGTCGCACTTCATCATGGACGCCACGTACCTCCTCTACTTTCGCACGTCCTGCTGCAATCGTGGTACCAGGAAATAGGCTCCTCCTCCACCCTTCGCGAAGAGCACACCTTCTGGGCCTACAGAGAGCTCTTCCTCATCTATTGCATCCATAGGGAAAACACATGAGGTTATAGGCCGTCGTTGCAAGGGTGGAGGTCACTTTGCGAGAGAATGCCCTTCCAAGCGCGTAATGATTGTTACTGGGGATGGTGGATATGTGTCCGCTAGTGATTATGATGAGCAGACATTGGCTCTCATTGCAAGTGAAGAACAGGGTGGCAAGGATACAGAACCAGAGACACACTACATGGCTACAGACTACGCTAACAGGTATGAAAGTTTAGTTGCTCAACATGTTCTCAGTGTGCAGGTTATACACGTTGAGCAAAATCAGAGGCACAACTTGTTCCACACAAAGGGAGTTGTGAAGGAGCATTTTGTTTGTGTCATCATCGATGGAGGGAGTTGCAATAACTTGGCTAGCCTGGAGATGGTGGAGAAGCTGTCTCTAACTACCATACCACATCATCATCCTTATTACATCCAATGGTTCAACAATATTGGCAAGGTTAAGGTAACATGTACTGTTCGTGTGCATTTTAGCATTGCTACATATTTTGATTATGTGGGTTGTGATGTGGTACCCATGCAAGCATGTTCTATTTTACTTGGTAGGCCATGGCAGTTTGTCAGAAATTCTATACACCATGGTAGGACAAATCAGTATACTCTTGTTCATAAGGATCAAAATATCACTTTGCTTCCTATGTCTCCTGAACATATTGTGAAAGATGACATTCCTAGAGCTAGTAAAGCAAAACAGGAGAAAAATAAGAGTGAAAATCAGACTGTAACACAGGAATTTGAGCAACACCATAACCTTAATAAACCATCATCTAGTGTTGCATTCAAAATAAAATTGAAGAGTGGATGTTTACTTGCTACTAAATCTGATATTAATGATTTGGATGTTGCTACATATGTTTTCTATGCTTTTGTATGCAAAGAGGTATTATTTTCATTCGAGGACATGCCTCCCTCTTTGCCTCCTGCTATCATTAACGTTTTGCAGGAGTTCGTCGGTGTCTTCCCACAAGACGTGCTACCGGGATTACCACCTATTTGCGGGATTGAGCATCAGATTGACTTAATTCCCAGTACATCACTACCCAACTATGCATCATACCGTACCAATCGAGAGGATACAAAGGAGATTATGCATCAAGTACAAGAGCTGCTTGACAAAGGTTATATACGCGAATCCCTTAGTCCTTGTGCTGTTCCTATTATTCTAGTTCCTAAAAAGGATGGTACATCGCGCATGTGTGTGGATTGTAGAGGCATTAATAATATTACTATTCGTTATCGTCATCCTATTCCTAGGCTAGATGATATGCTTGATGAATTAAGTGGCTCTACAGTTTTCTCCGAAGTTGATATTCATAGTGGATACCATCAAATTCATATGAAATTGGGAGATGAATGGAAAACATCATTTAAAACTAAGTTTGGATTATATGAGTGGTTAGTCATGCCTTTTGGGTTAACTAATGCACCTAGCACTTTCATGAGATTAATGAACGAGGTTTTATGTGCTTTAATTGGATGATTTGTGGTAGTCTATTGTGATGATATATTGATTTTTAGTAGATCTTTGGAGGAACATTTGGAACATTTACGTGTTGTTTTGATCGCTCTACGTGATGCACGTTTGTTTGGTAACCTTGGGAAGTGCACCTTTTGCATCGACTGAGTATCTTTTCTTGGCTATGTTGTTACTCCACCAGGAATTGAAGTTGATAAAGCCAAGACTGAAGCTATTGAGAGTTGGCTGCAGCCCAAAACAGTCACACAAGTGAGGAGTTTTCTTGGCATCGCTGGTTTCTATAGGCGTTTTGTGAGAGATTTCAGCACCATTGTTGCGCCTCTCAATGAGCTTACAAAGAAGGACATGCCTTTTTTTGGGGTACCGCACAGGAAGAAGCCTTCACGGTCTTGAAAGATAAGTCAACACATGCTCCTTTACTCCAACTTCCTTATTTGAATAAGACTTTCGAGGTGGAATGTGATGCTAGTGGAATTAGGTTAGGAAGTGTGTTATTACAAGATGGTAAACCTGATGCGTACTTTTCTGAAAAATTGAGTGGGCCTAGTCTGAATTATTCTACTTATGATGAGGAATTATATGCTCTTGTTCAGACTTTGGAAACATGGCAACATTATTTATGACCCAAAGAATTTGTTATACATTCTGATCATGAATCTTTGAAACATATTAAAAGTCAAGCAAAACTGAACCGTAGACATGCTAAATGGGTGGAATTCATTGAGACTTTCCCTTATGTCATTAAACACAAGAAGGGTAAAAAATGTTATTGCTGATGCTTTGTCTCGTTGGTATACTATGCTTTCACAACTTGACTTTAAAATATTTGGTTTGGAGACCATCAAAGATCAATATGTGCATGATGATGAATTTAGAGATGTGTTGCATAATTGTAAAGAAGGTAGAACATGGAACAAGTTTGTTATTAATGATGGATTTGTGTTCCGTGCTAACAAGCAATGCATTCCAGCTAGCTCCGTTCATCTTTTGTTACAGGAGGCGCACGGAGGAGGATTAATGGGACACTTTGGCGTGAAGAAGATGGAGGACGTACTTTCTACACATTTATTTTGGCCAAAGATGAGACGGGATGTTGAGCATTTTGTTGCTCGCTGCACTACATGTCAAAAAGCTAAGTCACGATTCAATCCTCATGGTTTATATATGCCTTTGCCTGTACCTAGTGTTCCTTGGGAGGATATATATATATGGACTTTGTTTTAGGTTTACCTTGAACAAAGAAGTGGAAGGATAGCATATTTGTTGGCGTGGATAGATTTTCCAAAATGGCACACTTTATACCATGTCATAAATGTGATGATGATGCTCAAGTTTCTGATTTGTTCTTTCGTGAAATTATTCGGTTGCATGGTGTGCCAAATACAATTGTTTCAGATCGTCATGCTAAATTTCTTAGCCACTTTTGGAGATGTTTATGGTCTAAGTTGGGGACTAAACTTCTTTTTAGTACTACATGTCATCCCCAAGCTGATGGCCAAACTGAAGTAGTCAATAGATCATTGGCTACTATGCTTAGGGCTGTTTTGAAGAATAACCTGAAAATGTGGGAAGAATTCTTGCCTCATATTGAATTTGCTTATAATCGTTCGCTATATTCTACCACTAAGATGTGCCCTTTTGAAGTTGTATATGGTTTCTTACCTTGTGCACCTATTGATTTGTTGCCTCTTCCATCTTCTGAGAAGGTTAATTTTGATGCTAAAGAACGTGCTGAATTGATATTAAAGATGCATGAGTTAACGAAGGAAAACATTGAGCGTATGAATGCTAAATACAACATTGCTGGAGATAAGGGTAGAAAACATGTTGTCTTTTCACCTGGAGATCGTGTTTGGTTACATTTGCGTCAGGATGGATTTCTTGATTTGCGCAAGTCAAAGCTAATGCCACGTGTTGATGGTCCTTTAAAGGTGTTAGAGAAAATAAATGATAATGCATATAACTTGAGCTGCCTACAGAGTTTGGGGTTAGCTCCACTTTTAACATTGCAGATTTGAAGCCTTATTTGGGTGAGGAAGATAAGCTTTCGTTGAGGATGACTTCAGATCAAGAAGAGGAGGATGATGAGGACATCCCTACTAATGTTACACCCACAACTCCGACTGCTATACATACATGACCAATTACTAGAGCTCGCGCACGTCAGTTGAATTACCAGGTACTTTCGTTTCTTGGAAATCCTTCTAATGTTGATGAACATATGATACTTCCTAAATTAGATACTTTTGTTTTACTTATGAATGAAGGACCTAGCATGGACAAGAAGGATGACCATAGAAGCGGGATCAAGCATGTAGAAGAAGGTGCGTGCGCAGGAATGAACAATGGAGCTTCTAGTGATAATTTCCGCACTTTGAAGTCACTATAATGGGAGCAAGAAGCCTTGGACGAAATTGCGTGATGCCACTTTATAAAATTTGTCCCTAGGCTAATATAGGTGTTGCGCCACCTTCTTTTTAGGCGAGGCCCATGTAATTTCGAAATACCATATTATTGGCTGTTTTTATAATCCGTATGTATGGGGAAACTGAGTTAGTGTCGGTTTCGGACCCCTCCTCCAAGGGGCCAGGAAATTCCCCTCTATTCCCCCATATATACAGCCCTTAGCGCGTCGTTATAGGTTTGGGTTTTGTTTAGATTACAAGTTCGCCATAGCTGCAACTTCACGTTCTTCGTTTGTGTTCCACGACCAAACAAAGGCGACACAGAACCCCACTTCACCAATAAAGCTTTCCTCTTATATTAGCAATATCCAGATTGCAATCTTAGTTTCTTGCTTGTTCTTCGTTTGCGTGTAGGAAATAGACCCTCGTGGTCAGGTTGATCGTGCTCCGGCGTGATCAATAACCTCTCAGAGTTGGTTTAGCGATTGCTAAGGCGCGACGTCATCACACGTTCGTAGTCGGATCGTCAAAGTCTACTCCACCAAAAATGATAGCCACCATCTCATCGATGTATAGGGACAAATTCGCATCTATCACATGCTACATAGAAAACAATATATGATGAACATGTTTGTAACAGCCCGGGACCGATGCTCTAGAAGATTCCTCTTTTACTCCATTGTTGTCACGTAATTCGTTTGATTGTCGCATTCATCATCACATCACTCGCATCATCTGCACAGCATTGGCATTTTGTCAACATGAGTTTTCAAACTTGCGTCCGTTTGTAGTTGGCGATGTTCTCCGTTCTTGCTGTTACCCATTTCGAGACCAACCACACATGCACACGCCCGCGGCATCGATAAAAAATGTTTTAAAAGTGTGTATAAAGCTTTCTCAGATTGGGTCGGAAGTTGGCATGCAATCTTGTTATATTGTAGGTAAACTGCCTACCAAGTTTCATCGCAATCAGGGTTCGTTTGATACCCGAACTGTCAACCGTAGTAGTGCGGTCCTTGGTTTATTTATTACTCGATTCAATGATTTAAAACCTCGTGTCACGGGCCACAACCTCCCTCTCATCTTAGCCCAACCCCTCTCCACAGCCCAGCTACCCCCTTCGTTTTCGGGCCATCCGATCGAGATCGCACGGTCTAAAAAAACATGAAAATCACCTAACCTATATCCAAACTGCTATTTATAGACCCCTAGGCGTTCAAATTGGGCAACCTATCCCTGCTCGGAATCCATGCGGCCGCCAGCCTGCCACCTTCTCACTCCTCCAGCCGTCGCAGCCTCCCAGCCACGTGGGCCCGCTGAAGCCCAGATCCGGCCCGCCCGGGCCTGGATCCTGCCGCTGCCCGTACGTCGTCGCCTCCGCGCATTGTTCCGATCTGGGATCAGATGAGGACCTGCCGATCCAGAGCCGCCGCGCCCTGCCGCTGCTACCTCGACGGAGGCCATCGCCAGAGATTTTATCGCCAGAGCAGGCTAGGCTCCGTCGCCCCGACCTCTCTCTCCTTCTCCCTCCTGTTTCCCTCACTTCGCACCTTCGTGTTCTTCTCTCCCCTCGCAGGAGCCTTCATGGAAGCCGTCTGAACTCAATCCTCCGCAACGCCGTTCGTCGCAGGGAACCACCGGATCTGGTGCCCCACCACAGGATCTCTCCATCCCGGCCTTCTCTGCGTTGTATCCGCTCTGCCATCGCCGACCCTTGCCACGTTGACCATGCCACCGCCAGTCCTGCAACTTTCGATCCAGGCGGGATCGGGATCGGGAGGACGACGCCTAGTTCCAGTCCTCGCCCGTGTGGGCCTTCCCCATCGCCAACTGAGTCGGCCCATCCTTGCCTCTCCGTACCGCCGTGATGGGCCAGGCCCACTAGATGAGCCTGTGCCATCCCACCTCACTACTGCTATCCATCGCCCTAGGCGTAGTTTAGTTCCAGCGCCCAACTGTTTTGGCCCGTCTCTATTTTTTTCTCGTTCTGCGAATTGTCCAATTATTCCAGGATTTACAAAATCTCAGATAAATGCATTTTCTTAAAATACTCGTAAATAGACAACAGTACATCGGATCCAAATGTTTTGTGCATTTGTAGTGTGTAGAAAAAATGTGTAGATTATTATTGTCCCTTTTTCATGCATGGAAATGCTTATTCTGACATTTTTATTCAATTAGCATAAATGTCATGATTTTGCATTGCACGTATTTATTTAACTGTGTATCGAAATTAATGCGTAGATTGATTATATTGCAACTTCATGCATGATATGAATGTTTGATATGATGTTGGCATGATGTTTGCATTTAATTGCATAAATGACTTGATAAGACGGTTTATGTCCTATTCTCGCATATATGTGGTGTCATTTGTTTTACAATAAAAACCCACATGTTATATATGATTTGGTGCTAGAAAAATTCATATAATTTATCTGTGCAATTAGTTTTGTAATTTAAGCATTTTTGTATGCGTGTTGTTTTGTTGTGATGCCCTTTTGTTATTTTCATGTTATTAAATCCATGCATCATATGAAATAATTTTGAACATGAGATATGCCCTTTGACATGTGCACTAACCCCTGGTCATTTTGTTTTCCATGATAATCCATGTTTAGGTTTTGTTTTGTTATTTCCAACATGCTATAAAAAATGTTATTGTTTTGATATGACCAAATATTTCTAAGTCTGAAATCTGTAATATTTTGTTTTTGTGTTGCCATGTGTTTTTCTAGTGATCTATAGCCCCTTTGGGGTCGACGCGATGGAGTTATTTGTAGTTTATAATGTCCTCTAGCGTGCTATTAAATTTCATGCCATTATAGGTCCTGTAGCATATAGTATTACTGTTGCCAATATTCCTTCGTGATAAAAACTGCTATTTTCACAATGTTTGGAAACTGTTTTTAATTAGCCATGTTGTGAGCTTCCTAACATGTGATCCATGCTTCTTTTGAGTATGATATTTGAAATAAAATGAAGTGTGTGTGTGTTGTAAGATATTGCCCTATGTCTTTGTTGTGCATTTTAAACCTTTGTAGCTTGTTGTTTTCATGCGTGCAAAATGCTATGTTGCTCTTTTGGGCAGATTTCTACTAAAACTTGTGTTGGTTGTTGTGGTTGAACCGTACCTCCGTTTTTGGCATGCCATACATGAAACTTTCTTAGAATTTCATGATGTATCATATTATCATGTTGCATCCATGTTTTGAAGTGCTTATGGTTGTCATTTTCATGATTTTTGCATTCATGGCATATAATCTTGTGATTGTCATATCTTTAGACTATAGCTTCGTTTGATATGTTTCACATATGTAAATCGACTAGAATGACGTTTAGAATTTCTTGGTATACTTTATTCTGTTGTTTAACAAATATAAATGTGGTTAGTTCAGATATGGACTATGGGGACCCCGACTCATAAGTCGTGATCACCAAATGTACGTGCACAATGATCCCAGAGATCAATGCTCACTTAACACACAGGAACTGAATAAGAAGAGTCTTACATCCACATTTAGCGTCTTACACAAATAAAGACCATGAAGGTCTAGTCTTACATAGATAGGGCCACATGGGCCAAACACTTAAATGGAACAAGCGGTGGAAATCTTGATTGAAAGCGTGAACCCATACCATCTGCCTTAACCTACATGCATTTTGACTGGGAAGCGTCCTAGTTCACATGTTCGTCTCCAACGAACTCCTCAACATACTCCTGTTCTTCCATGCCTGGCCAATTAAATAACTAGTGGGAAGCCAATGAGTACTTTGAATGTACTCTCAAGCAACCCAAGTTGTGGAACAAGGTAATAATGATGCATGATAGCACTAAGTAGGTAATTTTGCGGAAAGCTAATTTTGAATGCAAATGACATCATCAACTAATTATTAAGCATGCATCAACAATTAGCAGATATCCATATGAAAAAGTTACAAATATCATCATAAGTTGGGGTTGAACACCTCATGTTCATTCACCATGCTAAGTCATCGGACTTAGTTCAATTCGCATGATAGGTCATCGGACTTAGCTCATGTGACGTATTTGTCACCACCACACCAAACTCACACCAAGTTTTACGAAAACATTCGGACGTGGCATAAGCAACACCACCCAACTGTCCTTGACCATGGACACGGCTATTCGAATAGTTTAACACTCTGTAGAGGTTGCACACTTTACCCACAAGACTCGGGGAACTTCCGTCTCATCACGACTCGCGGTATATAACATACCCGAGGTAAGCACCCGAACAATGCCATTCCCATGGTGATACTAAACAAAGAGTCCACTCATTGGTGCCATCCCTCATTATATACATCACACGTATCATCCATGAGGGCATGCAATAGTGTGCCCGGTGCCTGTAAAGACAGCGCATGACCTTCCACTCTTGGATGACCCCGTCTCAAGAGTGACCACTTCACTCTTGCCACTAGTAATGCGGGCTCCTAGCTAGCACCAACCATAGTAATCAACAAAGCCCCGTCCCATAAGGGGTATCGTGCCTCCGCATGTAAGGTTGGGATGGTTGACAAATCTTAAACCCTCCGTTTTTGAAAACACACCCTCATCTTGTTCCGGCACACCACTTCTTCCTCAAGTGGTCGCCCAGCTGATCATCATCTCCCTCGGGCATTAGTGGCACTCGACGTTTTTTTTGAAAAGGTCATTGAAATCACTACTTCCTTTTCATCAATATGCATAAGTCCCATCCCTCTTGTGTAGCATCTATTAGAATCCTATCTACACCCACCCGCACAACCCTCATAAGGTGGTAGGGTCATGCACGATGCAACTGCCAACAGAAAAGTACCGGAGGCATCCCACCGAAGGGGGGATACTAGGTCATTATAAAATATCGAAACAACAAGTGCTATATGTCATGCATGCACAAGTTTCTTAACATGGTCAAAGGGTTGCTTGCCTAGCACAACAAAGTCTCCGGGGTCCTCAAAGTCTTCGGGTCCAACTTCTTCGTCAACAGCGCAATCAACCGCGCAATCTATCGTCAACCGCGCGAGCTCCACTGGTGTCCTGGGAATCTAGGGGGGTTTAAACAATGCATAGAGGCTAGGGAGGCATCTAGAGGTGCCTTAGGGTAGAAGAAAAGGTAGAAAAAGATGCCGCCAGGGGGTAAATGGGGGTTTTACCCCTTCTACATTTTGCTTGATGACTTGGGATTCTTACTGAGGGTTCTTGGGCATTGCCAGGAGGTGTGGTAAAAAATTGGGGGCTAGGGTAAAAGAGGAAGGTGTAAAACCAGAGATTTTACCAATTCACTAGAAGGTGTTTGGTAGTGATTTGGGCAAGATAAGTTTACCAACTTACTGAGATATACAACAGGGTCATATGCTAGGTCAAGATGAGATGGATCACCAAGTTTGAGCTCAAGTGGGAAAAGTTGACAATGGAAACTTGGTGAACCCAAGAAACTAACAGAGTCAGGTTTCTGTAGATCTAGTGATGCTAGGCTTTTACCCTTGGTGCACCACTTAGTGTAGCATCACTATTTGGTCATTAGAGCATGCCCACAAAGTTTGGGGTCAACAGGAGACACTTCGCAATGTAAAGTTGCTCAAATTTGAATCTGGACAGTAAGGGTTTTGGGATGGTTTGATGAATCAATTCAACTTGTATTGAGATGAAACTTTGCAAGATCATCACTTATGATAGTCTTGACTTGCTGGAATCTTCCTAGAATTTATTGAGAATATTTATTATAGAAATATTTCAAAAGCATGGTTTGAACAAAAAGGGTTTTGAGGGGTTTTGCCCATGATTTGATCATGCTCATGAGTTGATAATCATATATATGGAAAATATCTAAACAACAAGTGCTATATGTCATGCATGCACAAGTTTCTTAACATGGTCAAAGGGTTGCTTGCCTATCACAACAAAGTCTCTGGGGTCCTCAAAGTCTTCGGGTCCAACTTCTTCGTCAACCGCGCAATCTATCGTCGCAAATAAAAGCAATAAAAAAATAAGCAACACACAAAAACAGAGCACACAAACCACTATTAAAAATGATAACCTATTCTGATAAATACTAAATGTCATACTAAAAATATTTGTCTCGGTTTTTGAACTTAAAAAGATTTTTAAAACTATTTAAAAGAGGAGCTTATAATGCTAAATAGAGGTTTTAAATTAAAACAGTACTAAAAAGTCTTTTCAAACATTTTTACAAGTGGCACCAATAAATTCTTGGGAATATTTCAAGATATTTGGTGGAAAAATGTTTGGAATTAGATTTAATTTGTGCCCTATGGAATTTTTGGAAGAAAAACAAAAAACTAAAAGAAACTGGGCACTGTGCCCACTCGGGCCAGAAATACCGAGCCGAACCGGACCACAGGGGTAGGCCGGCCCAAGCGAGGCACCATGCGCGGCAGGTTTACTTTTAAACCTGCCCATGGGCCCTGCTAGGTAGAGAGGATGGAGGGGAGTGAGGGGATGACAGGTGGTGCCCACCTGTCATCCCTCTCCTTGTGATAGGAGCGGGGGAGGGCTCACCGACAGTGTCTTCGCCCACGACGGTCCAAGCTTAGGGCACCGGCGTGCTCAGGGGGCTCCCGCGTGTTGGTGGGTGGCCGAGGAGGTCTGCGGGGGAGAGGGAAACGCCGGCGAGTGGGAAGGCCCGATGGTGGCAAGGGTTTGCTCCGGCCGTGGGTTATCATCCACAAGGGCGAAGGGGTTGGGCACTCGGAGCTTCAGAGGGGAGGAGTGAGCGAGGAGAGAGGGGCAGGAGCTCGGGGGGCGCTCAAATAGGGGTCCGCCGGCTCACCGTGGACGCGGTGCGCCGGTGAGGACTAGGGCGTCGCCATAGGCCACGGTCGCGAGCCAGGCTGTGTCATGGGGTTTTGTGGATGCGGTCCGCGTCCAGGGGAAGAGAGAGAGAGGGGGGAGGGCGTGCGTGCGAGCTCCCTGGTTAGCTGAGCCATGCGGCGCCGAGCACATGCGCGGGAGTCGCAGGAGAGAGAGAGAGAGGAGGGGGCCGACCACGTACAGTATTGCGGACGTCGAGGGGGACAGCGGGACAAGACGGGGAAGCCTGAGGCTGTTGGGGGCACTTGTTGGGCAGCGGCTATAGTGCGGGTGCGCAATGTAGCGTGCTCCAGAGCGCGAGCTCTGCATGCCAAGGCATGCATTTGGCACTTTGGGTGTGTCCACTGGTGTCCTGGGAATCTAGGGGGGTTTAAACAATGCATAGAGGCTAGGGAGGCATCTGGAGGTGCCTTAGGGTAGAAGAAAAGGTAGAAAAAGATGCTGCCAGGGGGTAAATGGGGGTTTTACCCCTTCTACATTTTGCTTGATGACTTGGGATTCTTACTGAGGGTTCTTGGGCATTGCCAGGAGGTGTGGTAAAAAATTGGGGGCTAGGGTAAAAGAGGAAGGCGTAAAACCAGAGATTTTACCAATTCACCAGAAGGTGTTTGGTAGTGATTTGGGCAAGATAAGTTTACCAACTTACTGAGATATACAACAGGGTCATATGCTAGGTAAATATGAGATGGATCACCAAGTTTGAGCTCAAGTGGGAAAAGTTGACAATGGAAACTTGGTGAACCCAAGAAACTAACAGAGTCAGGTTTCTATAGATCTAGTGATGCTAGGCTTTTACCCTTGGTGCACCACTTAGTGTAGCATTACTATTTGGTCATTAGAGCATGCCCACAAAGTTTGGGGTCAACCGGAGACACTTCGCAATGTAAAGTTGCTCAAATTTGAATCTGGACAGTAAGGGTTTTGGGATGGTTTGATGAATCAATTCAACTTGTATTGAGATGAAACTTTGCAAGATCATCACTTATGATAGTCTTCACTTGCTGGAATCTTCCTAGAATTTATTGAGAATATTTCTTATAGAAATATTTCAAAAGCATGGTTTTAACAAAAAGGGTTTTGAGGGGTTTTGCCCATGATTTGATCATGCTCATGAGTTGATAATCATATATATGGAAAATATCGAAACAACAAGTGCTATATGTCATGCATGCAAAAGTTTCTTAACATGGTCAAAGGGTTGCTTGCCTAGCACAACAAAGTCTCCAGGGTCCTCAAAGTCTTCGGGTCCAACTTCTTCGTCAACCGCGCAATCTATCGTCACAAATAAAAACAATAAAAAAAATAAGCAACACACAAAAACAGAACACACAAACCACTATTAAAAATGATAACCTATTTTGATAAATACTAAATGTCATACTGAAAATATTTGTCTAGGTTTTTGAACTTAAAAAGATTTTTATAACTATTTAAAACAGGAGCTTATAATGCTAAATAGAGGTTTTAAATTAAAACAGTACTAAAAAATCTTTTCAAACATTTTTACAAGTGGCACTAATAAATTCTTGGGAATATTTCAAGATTTTTGGTGGAAAAATGTTTGGAATTAGATTTAATTTGTGCCCTATGGAATTTTTGGAAGAAAAAAAAACTAAAAGAAACTGGGCACTGTGCCCTCTCGGGCCAGAAATACCCAGCCGAACCGGACCACAGGGGTAGGCCGGCCCAAGCGAGGCACCACGCGCGGCAGGTTTACTTTTAAACCTGCCCATGGGCCTTGCTAGGTAGAGAGGATGGAGGGGAGTGAGGGGATGACAGGTGGTCCCCACCTGTCATCCCTCTCCTCGTGATAGGAGCGGGGGAGGGCTCACCGACGGTGTCTTCGGCCACGACGGTCCAAGCTTAGGGCACCGACGTGCTCAGGGGGCTCCCGCGTGTTGGTGGGTGGTCGAGGAGGTCGGCGGGGGAGAGGGAAACGCCGGCGAGTGGGAAGGCCCGATGGTGGCAAGGGTTTGCTCCGGCCGTGGGTTATCATCCACAAGGGCGAAGGGGTTGGGCACTGGGAGTTTCAGAGGGGAGGAGTGAATGAGAAGAGAGGGGCAGGAGCTCGGGAGGCGCTTAAATAGGGGTCCGCCGGCTCACCGTGGACGCGGTGCGCCGGTGAGGACTAGGGCATCGCCATAGGCCACGGTCGCGAGCCAGGCTGTGTCATGGGGGTTTGTGGATGCGGTCCGCGTCCAGGGGAAGAGAGAGAGAGAGGGGGGAGGGCGTGCGTGCGAGCTCCCTGGTTAGCTGACCCGTGCGGCGCCGAGCACATGCACGGGAGTCGCAGGAGAGAGAGAGAGAGGAGGGGGCCGACCACGTAGAGTATTGCGGACGTCGAGGGGGACAGCGGGACAAGACGGGGAAGCCCGAGGCTGTCGGGGGCACTTGTTGGGCAGCGGCTATAGTGCGGGTGCGCAATGTAGCGCGCTCCAGAGCGCGAGCTCTGCATGCCAAGGCATGCATTTGGCACTTTGGGTGTGTCCACTGGTGTCCTGGGAATCTAGGGGGGTTTAAACAATGCATAGAGGCTAGGGAGGCATCTGGAGGTGCCTTAGGGTAGAAGAAAAGGTAGAAAAAGATGCTGCCAGGGGGTAAATGGGGGTTTTACCCCTTCTACATTTTGCTTGATGACTTGGGATTCTTACTGAGGGTTCTTGGGCATTGCCAGGAGGTGTGGTAAAAAATTGGGGGCTAGGGTAAAAGAGGAAGGCGTAAAACCAGAGATTTTACCAATTCACCAGAAGGTGTTTGGTAGTGATTTGGGCAAGATAATTTTACCAACTTACTGAGATATACAACAGGGTCATATGCTAGGTAAAGATGAGACGGATCACCAAGTTTGATCTCAAGTGGGAAAAGTTGACAATGGAAACTTGGTGAACCCAAGAAACTAACAGAGTCAGATTTCTGTAGATCTGGTGATGCTAGGCTTTTACCCTTGGTGCACCACTTAGTGTAGCATCACTATTTGGTCATTAGAGCATGCCCACAAAGTTTGGGGTCAACAGGAGACACTTCGCAATGTAAAGTTTCTCAAATTTGAATCTGGACAGGAAGGGTTTTGGGATGGTCTGATGAATCAATTCAACTTGTATTGAGATGAAACTTTGCAAGATCATCACTTATGATAGTCTTGACTTGCTGGAATCTTCCTAGAATTTATTGAGAATATTTCTTATAGAAATATTTCAAAAGCTTGGTTTGAACAAAAAGGGTTTTGAGGGGTTTTGCCCATGATTTGATCATGCTCATGAGTTGATAATCATATATATGCAAAATACATGTCCATTGAGTTTCCCTAATTTTTCTCACATATTTTCAAAGCTTTTAAATTATTTTTCCCTATGAACAACCATTTTTTGACTTAAGAAAAATCATTTAAATAAAATATAAAAATAATCTTTAAATTTAATATTTTGTGGTTTTGGAAAGTCTTATATATAGTAGGTTTGAAATAAAGTCTTTGGGGAAGAAGAATCCACCCAATTTGAGGACTTGCAGTGCAAACCTCATTTTAGGGGTTTTGAAAACCTAATTTGAATCAATCATTTTTGGTTAAAACAAAATTTGATAAAAAATAGTTTTGGGCACTATTCACATGGCATGATCATTGGGCAAGTGGTTTGGGTCAAGGAAGATGAATATGAAGTGGAATAGAATCTAGGAGTGCCACAACCACAATCATCAAGCAAGCAAACATCATTGCAAACAAGCACAAGCACTATGAAAAAGTTTTAGTTGGCTCCAAAATTTATAAACCCAGACATAACAAGGTGATACAAACACAGGGTGTGACAGACCTTCCCCCTTACAAGAATCTCGTCCCCGAGATTCCTAGGCTAAGCGCTACAAAGATAAGGGAACTCGGATCTAAGATAATCTTCATGCTCCCAGGTTGCTTCAGCTTTAGTGTGGTTGCTCCACTGGACCTTGAATTACTTGATGGTGTGGCTTCGGGTGCAGCGCTTGGCATCATCCCAAATGCGAACTGGCCTCTCACGATAAGTGAGGTCTCGCTGAAGATCGATGGCTTGGTGGTTGATGTCCTTGTAGAGGTCGGGGCGGTTGGGAACTTGCAGAGACTTCTGGAGTTGTGACACATGGAAGACGTTGTGCAGATCCGACAACTCGGAAGGCAGCTCAAGCTGGTAGGAAACTTCTCCTTGCATTGCGGTGATCTTGAAGGAACCCATGTATCTTGGTGCCAGATTTCCTTTGATGTGAAAACGCTTGGTTCCCTAGAGATGCGTGACCCGAAGGTAGACGTGGTCTCTGAAACAGAAGCTCACTTCTTGGCGGTGGGAGTCAGCGTAGCTCTTCTGTCTTGACTTGGCGGTCTCAAGGCGCTCTCGGACGAGTTGTACTTGCTCTTCGGCTTCATGAATGATGTTTGGTCCGAAAACTAATCCTTCTCCTGTCTCTGACCAGTTGAGGGGAGTATGGCACTTGCGTCCATACAACACCTCAAATGGTGCCATTTGAAGACTCGGCTAATAACTGTTGTTGTAGGAGAACTCGGTGAATGGTAGGCAATCTTCCCACTTGGCTCCATAACCCAAAACACAAGCGTGGAGCATATCTTAGAGTATCTGATTTACTCGTTCGGTTTGCCCACCGGTTTAGGGATGAAAAGCGGTGCTGAAGGAGAGCTTGGTTTCCATAGCTTCTTGAAACTTCTTGTAGAACCTTGAGGTGAAATGGGTTTCCCGATCCGACACGATCTCCTTTGGAACTCCGTGAAGAATTATGATGTGGTTGATGTGGAGGTTTGCGAGCTGGCTCCCAAAATAGGTGGTCCTGACGGGAATGAAGTGGGCTACCTTGGTCAGGTGGTCGACGATGACCCAAATTGAATCATGTCTTTACTTGACCTGGGTAATCTGGTGATGAAATCTGTCCCGACTTTATCCCACTTCCATTCAGGCACTTTGAGAGGTTGCAATAGTCTAGTGGCTCGCTGATGCTCAGCTTTGACCCTCTAGCATATGTCACACTTGGCGACAAAGGTGCCTATCTCCCGTTTCATACTATGCCACTAGAATCTTGCCTTGAGGTCTTGATATATCTTGGTTCCTCCAGGGTGGATGGAGTATGGAGTGTCATGAGCTTCTTGCAAGATCAGGTTCCTAAGCTCCTCCTTGTTGGCTACACAAATGTGATTCCCGAACCATACAACTCCTTGTTCATCCACCGAGAATCCTAGGGGCTTGCCTGCCTTGATCTTCCTCTTGATGCCTTCAATGCTCTCGTGTCCCTTCTGAGCTTCTATGATATCATCCATCAAGGTAGGCCTTGCTTCGAGGTTGGCGAGGAATCCGGGTGCAACCAGTTCCAAGCCGAAGCTTTCAAGCTCTTCATACAGGGCGGGTAGCCTTTCCTTAATCATAGCATTCAAGGAACAAGCCTTTCTGCTTAAGGCGTCTGCTACCACGTTGGCCTTTCCGGGGTGGTATTGAACACCAAGGTCGTAATCCTTGATCAACTCCAAC
Organism: Hordeum marinum; assembly: GCA_022496015.1. NCBI lineage: Eukaryota > Viridiplantae > Streptophyta > Magnoliopsida > Poales > Poaceae > Hordeum > Hordeum marinum. The sequence goes on from CM039674.1 coordinate 174,853,369, forward strand.
CATCTTCGCTGCCTCATGTTCAATTCCTTTTGAGTGAATATATACTTCAAACTCTTGTGGTCGATGAACATCTCACATCGCTTCCCCAAAGGTAATGTCGCCATGTCTTCAAGGCATGAACCACGGCTGCCAACTCAAGATCATGAGTTGCGTATTTCTCTTCATCAGGTCGTAGTTGTCTGGATAGATATACTACAACTCTGCCTTCTTGCATCAGAGCACCTCCAAGCCCGATTTCTGATGCATCACAATAAATCACAAACTCCTTGTGAATATCGGGGGTGGCCAAGACTGGGGCTGTGGTCAATCTCTTCTTGAGCTCCTGGAAGCTTTCCTCGCAGTTAGCCGTCCATTCGAACTTCTTGTACTTCTTCAAAAGCTGGGTCATGGGTCGGGCAATGCTTGAGAATCCTTCCACGAACTTGCGGTAATATCCCGCGAGTCCGAGGAAGCTCCTGACTTCCTTTATGGTGGTTGGGGTTTGCCATTCAGTCACAACTTCAATCTTGGCATGATCCATCGATAATCCTTCTAGAGTCAACACATGACCCAAGAATCCAACTTCATGCAGCCAAAATTCACACTTGCTGAAGTTGTCATAAAGCTGGTGCTGTCGAAGCTTCTCTAGGACCAATCCCTAGTGTTCCTCATGCTCTTCTTCAGAGTTGGAGAAACGAGCATGTCATAAATGAAGACGGCAACGAACTTGTCCAAGTAATCCATGAAGACCTTATTCATGAGGTACATGAAGTAGGCAGGGGCATTGGTTAACCTGAACGACATGACCGTGTATTCATACAGGACATACCGGGTTACAAATGCCGTCTTCGGAATGTCTTGGGGAATAATATTGGAAAACACCTTGGCTCCCTTCAACTGATCAATCAGGTCTTCAATCTTGGGGAGTGGGTACTTGTTCTTTATTGTGACCTCATTGAGAGAATGGTAATCGACACAGAGTCGGATAGTTCCGTCCCTCTTTGACACAAATAGAACAGGCGATCCCGATGGAGAAGCACTAGGACAAATAAATCCTTTTCTGAGCTGCTCTGCCAGTTGCTTATTCAATTCAGCCAACTCTTCAGATCCCATCCTATAGGCCTTCTTATAGATGGGCATTGATCCGGGCATAAGTTCAATGAGGAACTCAATGTCGCGGTCAGGAGGCATTCTGGGCAGCTCATTAGAAAACACATCCGGGTATTCACATACCAGTGGCAGTTGATCCAACTCAACTTCCGATAGACAATTAGCCTGAGGGGCTTGAGTGGAGGCAGGGTTGGGAACATACTTGACTTACACTCCTTGGCTATTGGTCATGGTAATGATCCTCTTGGCACAGTCTAACATGCCTTGATGCTTTGTCAAACAATTCATGCCCAGGATGACATCCAGGCCGGGTGAGTCCAGAACTATAAGGTCTGCTAGGAAGTCTACCCCGTTGATGTCAATCTTCACTCCTTTGCACCCTATCGCGGACTTCATAACTGAACCCGGGGTTTGTACAACATACGACTACCCAAGGGTGTAGGCTTCATGCCAGTCTCGAATGCAAACTTTTGGGTGACAAAAGAATGTGAAGCTCCACAATCAAACAATACTGTTGCTGGGGTTGAGTTGACGAGGAACGTACCCAGTATGACGTCCGGGTCTTCCTGGGCTTCCTCTACGGTGACGTGATTCACACGACTGTTGCCATTGTTGGGCTGGTTACGGGGAGCTGGGTTCCTTGGTGGTGCTCCACGAGCTTGACCTTGGTTTGGTGCATTGGGGCGCGGTGCATCTAGCATCCTGTCGGGGCAAAGCTTAGAGATGTGTCCAGACTGACCACATCCAAAGCAAGTGACTTGCCTAGGGTTGTTGTTTATGTTTCTGCCACTGTTGTTGTTATTGGTGTTGTTGTTGTAAGCTGGCCTAGGATTGGCATACTACTGAGGCTGGTAGCTCAGACGAGGCACAGGAGGTCTAGCCTGGTGTGGGTGATAGGTTGGCTTGGCTGGGGCTGGCTGCCAGGGGCGAGGCTTCTGGTTGCCTGAGCTACCCTTGCTGATCATCTTGTGCTTGCGAGTGTCGTCTAGGGCATGACTCTTGTCTTCCAGCATGAGGGCCTTGTTTACCAGGTCGAAGAAGGTACAACAGTCACAGACGATGAGCTGATACTACAGGGGTACCTCAGGCGGTACCTCCGAGGCAGTGAGAGGCATATAGCACCTTCTCACGGTCCTCATTGCAATTGACCAATGCAAGGAGGTCCTTGATGGTGCGGATCCAGTCATCAACATCCAATGGTTCAACAGTCTTGGTGAAGGTTGGGGACGAATTCCTCATGAACACAGACAGCATGAAGCGGCCATTGTCATTCCTGCCTTGCTGCTGGTTGTTCACAAGTGCCTGAGCCATGTGCTGGATAGCAGGATTGTTGGCTTGGCGCTCCTCCTGGAGAACTTGGAGAAACTGAGCTATGGTGATGTTCTCTAGTGGAGGTGCTGGCGGAGGAATGTTGCCTTGTGGCTGCTCCTGCTGTCCTCCAGCGTGAGCAGCCCCACCATCTCCCTATTGCTGGCTCGAGTTGCCGGCTTCAGGTTTGGTGAAGGAGCTGTTGTGGGTAGCAGTCACCATCCTGTTTGGAGCAGCCAAGTCAAACAACTGGGATAGACGAGAGGATAAGCAATAATAGAAAAGCATGCCTAAGGGGGTTGGTCGATTGCGAGTGTGATAAAACAAAGGTCGAAAGACCAACATATATTAAGATAGACGATGGAGTCGCTTACATGTTGCCTAGGGCAAAAGCGCGACTTGCATCGGAACACAAACAACAAAACAAACATGGTTTCATATGAACCATTACACGGACTCGACTTCACAAAAGGGGTGCATGACTGATCCTACCGTAGGGGTTCTCGGACTCAGGTGGTGGATTGCTCGGTCTTGTAGTCACGCTCCTCTGGGTCTTCCTCCTGTTCATCATCTAAACGGGCATCATTCCCGGACGAATGGGTCAGGGAAGGAGGAGTTCCATCCCGATGACGCTTTGCTGGTGGGTCGGTGAAGAGCTCACGGTACTCCTTCGCACTCATGTGATGATGACATGTGGGTGCATCTCTAGCTGGGGGTACTCCTCGATAAGCGACAACTGGTCGCCCATCAGCGGCTACGTCCTTCTTGATCCTGTCTGGCTCCATCTTGGCTTGCCGAAGTAGCTCTCGGGTGTGGTGAAGTTCCTTGCGGAGCTTCACGGACTCCTTAATCAAGTGGTGAACCAGACTATCGGCAGAGAGGCTGAAGTAGGTCTGGAACATGAGTGGTGTGCCATCCTCCTGGGTCGGAACCAGTGTCCAACTCTCGACAATATCATCCTTTCTGAAAGAAAGGAAGCGAGTAGCCGGCTCATCAACCATCTCTGGAATGATGTCTTGAAGGTGAAGGAGTGCCTTCCATGCAGCTGTCTTGACTTCAAGTATCATGGTTTCCATCCATGGTCCTTAAAAGAACCAACTGGTTGGGGAGTCGTCTGCCTTCATGACCACATCCACATGGTACTCCTTCATGACGGCATCGACCCAGTGCTCGTGGTAGAGGAAAATGGGTGGTTGGCAAAACTGGCACTTCTCCAGACTATCCCCAAGGAGTAAGGGAAATCCGGATGTCAGGAAGGCTTTGGGTATGACGGCCATCTACAACGGATTGAAGGGAGGAGAGTCAGCAAAGTGTTGTGTGAAGAATAGAAGAGGTAAATAGTGCAGAATTCCTATGTATAGATGCTAGGTGTAGTTTTGAAAACGGTTTTATCCTAACTAACGTCCATGCTAACAAAGGGCTTCCTACACTCAGGATGGATCTAATACGAGCTCTGTGAGGACCCCGACTCATAAGTCGTGATCACCGAATGTACGTGCATAGTGATCCCAGAGATCAATGCTCACAGAACACACAGAAACTGAATAACAAGAGTCTTACATCCACATTTAGCGTCTTACACAAATAAAGACCACGAAGGTCTAGTCTTACATACATAGGGCCACACGGGCCAAACACTTAAGTGGAACAAGCAGCGGAAATCTTGATCAAAAGAGTGAACCCTTGCCATCTGCCTTAACCTACAGGCATTCTGACTGGGAAGCGTCCTAGTTCGCATGTTCGTCACCAACGAACTGCTCAGCATACTCCTGTTTTTCCATGCCTGGCCAATTAAATAACCAGTGGCGAGCCAATGAGTACTTTGAACATACTCTCAAGCAACCCAAGTTGTGGAACAAGGTAATAATGATGCATGATATAGCACTAAGTAGGTAATTTTGCAGAAAGCTAATTTTGAATGCAAACGATATGATCAACTAATTAGTAAGCATGCATCAACAATTAGCAAATATCCATATGAACAAGTTACATATATAATCATAAGTAGGGGTTGAACACCTCATGTTCATTCACCACGCTAAGTCATCGGACCTAGTTCAATTCCCATTCTAGGTCATCGGACTTAGCTCATGTGACCTCTTTGTCACCACCACACCAAAACTCCCACCAAGATTTACGAAAACATTCGGACGTGGCATTAGAAGCACCACCCAACTGTCCTCGAATGTGGACATGACTATTCGAATAGTTTTACACTTTGCAGAGGTTGCACACTTTATCCACAAGACTCGAGGAACTTCTGTGTCATCCACGACTCGCGGTATATAACATACCCGAGGTAAGCACCCGAACAATGCCTTTCCCATGGTGATACTAAACAAAGAGTCCACTCATTGGTGCCATCCCTCATGATATACATCACTCGTATCATCCATGAGGGCACGCAACAGTGTGCCTGATGCCTGTAAAGACAGCGTATGACCTTCCACTCTGGGACGACCCCGTCTCAAGAGTGACCACTTCACTCTTGCCACTAGTAATGCGGGCCCCTTGCTAGTACCAACAATAGTAATCAACAAAGACCCGTCCCATTAGGGGTATCGTGGTTGCGTATGTAAGGTTAGGACAGTCGACAAATCTTAAACCCTCCATTTTCGAAACACACCCTCATCTTGTTCCGGCACACCACTTCTTTCTCAAGTGGTCACCCAGCTCATCGTCATCTCCCTCGGGCATTAGTGGCACCCGACGGGGTTTTCGAAAAGGTCTTTGAAATCGCTACTTCCTTTTCAACAATATGCATAAGTCCCATCCCTCTTGTGTAGCATCTATTGGCATCCTATGTACACCCACCCGCACAACCATCATCAGGTGGTAGGGTCATGCACAATGCAAGTGCCAACGGAAAAGTACCGAAGGCATCCCACAGAAGGGGGGATACCACATCATGATCAAATATCGAAACAACAAGTGCTATATGTCATGCATGCAAAAGTTTCTTAACACGGTCAAAGGGCTGCTTGCCAAGCTCAACAAAGTCTTCGGGTCCAACTTCTTCATGAACCGCGCAATCTATTGGTGTGAATAAAAGCCATAAAAAAATAAGGAACACACAAAAACAGAGCACACAAACCACTATTAAAAATGCTAACCTGTTCTGATAAATACTAAATGTCATACTAAAAATATTTGTTTAGGTTTTTGAACTTAAAAAATATTTTGAAAACTATTTAAAACAGGAGCTTATCATGCTAAATAGGGGTTTTAAATAAAAACAGTACTAAAAATGTTTTCAAACATCTTTACAAGTGGCACTAGTAAATTCTAGGGAATATTTCAAGATTTTTGGTGGAAAAATATTTGGAATTAGATTTAATTTGTGCCTTGTGGAATTTTTGGAAGAAAACAGAGAAAGAAAAAGAAACAGGGCACTGTGCCCTCTCGGGCCATAAACACCCAGTCGAACCAGCCCACAGGGGAAAGCCGACCCAGGCGAGGTGCCATGCATGACATGTTTTTTTAAACCAGTCCGCGGGACCTGCTAGGCAGAGAGAGAGGAGGGGACTGAGGGGATGACAGTTGGTCCTCAACTGTCATCCCTCTCCTCGCCATAGGAGCAGGGGAGGTCTCACCGACGGCGTATCCGGCCGTGGAGGACCAAGCGGAGGGCACCGACACGCTCATGGGGCTCCGACGCGTTGGTGGATGGCCGAGGGGTCGCCGGGGGAGGGGGAAACGCCGGTGAGGGGGAAGGCCCGACGGCGGCAAAGGTTTGCTCCGACCGCGGGTTCCCGTCCACGAGGGCGAAGAGGACGGGCACCGGGGAGCTTCAGAGGGGAGGAGAGAAGGGCAGGAGCTCGAGGGGCGCTTAAATAGGGGTCTGCCGGCTCACCATGGACGCGGTGCGCCGGTGTGGACCAGGGCGTCGCCACGGGCCACGGGGACAAGCCAGGCTGTGTCAGGGGGTTTGTGGACGCGGTCCGTGTCCAAGGGAAGAGAGAGAGAGACAGAGAGAGAGCGGGGGAGGGCGCGTGTGTGAGCTTCCTGGTTGGCCAAGCCGCGCGGCGCCGGGCACGCGTGTGGGAGTCACCGGAGAGAGAGAGGGAGGGGGCCGACCATGCGGAGTATTGCGGATAACGAGAGGGACAGGAGGGCAAGATGGGGAAGCCCGAGGCTGTCGGGGGTGCTCGTTGGGCAGCGTCTATAGTGCAGATGCGCACTGTAGCGCGCTCTAGAGCGTGAGCTCTGCATGCCAAGGCATGCATTTGGAACTTTGGGCGTGTCCACTGGTGTCTTGGGGATCTAGGGGGGTTAAACAATGCACAAAGGCTACAGAGGCATCTGGAGGTGCCTTAGGGTAGAAGAAAACATAGAAAAAGATGCTGCCATGGGGTAAATGGGGGTTTTATACCACCTTTTAGTGGCTTGATGACTTGGGATTCTTACTGAGGGTTCGCATTGTATCTGGTGATTCCTTATGGAGATTCTCAGGTGTTTCAGTTTCAAGATCTATCATCATATTCCTTGTTCTCGTTGTTATTCTTCTCTGATGGATTCAATTCAAGCCCTAGGTGTTCATCTTATCCTTTTCATTCCCTAAAAGTTTTTAGTGTTGGTAATTTCGTCCAAGTATCTCTTATTTTTGTCCTCTCTCTATTCTATCCGAAGTGCTGAAGATATCTCAGAGGACTTTCATTTCCATTCATATCCTCATAAATTATTTCGAGGTTCTCACCTCATCAAGTTCTTAATTTTTCTGGTGCAATATCTCTTTCTAAGCAATCATTTTACCGGTTGTTTCTCTTCAGTGGGCCCATAACCCATAGGTTTTCCCCCCAAGATCTTACTTAGCTCTTCTAATCTTTCTGGAGATGTCCTCAAGTTCTTTTCAAGTATTATGTAAGAATGATTTTCATCACTCATATTCCTTCTCCAAGATCCCTTTGAGTCATTTTCATCGTTGGCTCAATATTTCCTTATTCATTGTTTTGGAGCATCTCAGTAATTGTTGGTGGTGTTTCTATCCATCACTCTCGGCATTCAAGACCAAAGAAGAGTTTCTCTTAAATCTTGCTCATTCTCTTAGAGATTCAAGATTGGAGATTCATGCTATCCTCTTAGATTCTTTTGATCATAAGTAATTATATCCTTATCTCTCTCGAGCATTTCAAAGTTGTTCGTCATTTCCCTATCCTCTGAAGGCCATCATTTCAGAAGATTCCTCGTTGTCAGCCTTTAGCTTTCGTTCTCAAATTCTTCTCAATTGTTGTCCCTACATTCGTATCTTAATTATTCCAGTGCCTTGTGAAGTTTCCATTAGGTGGATAGTGGTCTCTTCGTTCTCATGTATCTCCATTCCTTAATACTATCCTCATTGGTTTGTGAATTCGTATCGGTGGTTAGTTGAAGACTTCTTCAAGCTTGTATATCTCTCTTAAATCTTCACAAGAAGAATAAGTAGTATGCCAAATCCGTTGCTTGTCATCAATTTAACTTGATGAAGGATCCGCATAACATAATTATTATTCTTGTTTCATCAAGGTGATTTCGATCCTTCTTCCGGAGTTGTTGATGATATAATTCTCAATTCTAAGTGGTTCTTCTTTTTGTAGCGAGCCAAATTAAAATGGGTCAAGACTCTGTGTGTCTGTGCCATCCGTGGATCAGTATGCTGGCACACACAGTACATCAATGTATATATCAAAGTGCAATCACATGTAAATAACGTAAATCTGATATATACCTCAAAACCTCAGCAGAAATAGTTAACGGGAGTGGAGTCCCAATAACACCAACGGCAGGTTGAGTGCAGACCATAACCCTAAATCGTACTCTTACTCGTGATAGAACTTATCTGCAACATAAGATGTTGCAGTCGTGTAGGTCAGTACATTGAATGTACCGGCAAGATCACCATAGCAGAACAGAATATAAAGACTATTCTATATGCAGTAGGGCTTTGTGGCTCTGTGTCTGAGTTTTTGCATAAAATCTGATTTTTTTCTTTTCCTACAACAAAGGAATATCAGGAGTCTTCACAATAGAGTTATCTATCATGACATGGTTCCGCCAACCGATGTCTTAATGCCCACAAGTATCATATGTTGCCACAATTAATTATCAGTCCAGTGCTGAGAGTTCAGAGATAGATCCCAGTCCAGAGGCTCAAATTGTCCATAACCGGGGACACGGCTAATCGATTAGGTTTAACTCTACAAAGGGTTGTGTACTTTACCCACAAGATTCGTTCCCTCCTTGTAAGTCCTCGCACTGCCGGGTGTTTGAGAATAGAACGAAGGAAACATGGTCTTTCAGAGTGTTTCCCTGAGTACTATCAGTGCCCATCCAATCCTAACGTCGACTACATCTCGTAGCACTACCCAACCAGAGTCACAACAAAGATCATCCAAGCCACAACCCATAATGGCTTGTGGCTACACAGGTAAGCTTCTGGGCATGAAGTATTCATCCGTCTCTTTGAGTCTGGGTGAAGCTTTCTGCAAGATGTCATGGCGCTTCTCCATGCATCCCAGCCATCCACTTGTTACTCAAGGGTGCCCATCAAATCCATCCTTCACCCAGTAGTGTGTATTGAAAACTTGTTTCTCGAGTCTTGAAGTCTTGAGGTCTTGAAGATACAGGACTTGAAGATGACTTCATGAAGTTGTCATTTTGACACGGAGTCCTCCTTATCACACCACTCACGAACACTCATACTAGACCCCGTCTACTTTAGCATAGCATTAAAATAACTAGCATTCCCGTGGCTTTAGTAACAAGTGGTGGGTTCCTACCTCATGCATTCTACTCAACTACAAGAATTCCAATAACACTACTGGAGGGATTTGTTGAATGATGTCACTACATGCAATAAAACATAGGTATGAAATAGATGGTCAAAGTGAACTTGCCTGGTAAGGTTGAGGAAGATAATATCGCTCTCAGCAATAACTTGATAGAACTATTCATCACTCTCCGATGAAAATCTATATAATCAAACATTGCATTCATAAGCAAACACTTCTAGTAAATCCATTGACCAAGAAAGTGTGGGGTCTACCACACTTAAAATGAGAGTTACTGGTTCCTCAAAATCATGACAGTCCTCTGGGTGCATCTGTCTCTTCACATTCTTTATGACAGCTCCTTCGGTGATTCTATTCCGTTAAAACCATAACGTTACCTTCAGAATCTAGTGTTTCCTTGGACAATACAAAGTTCTTTCGTTACTGGGTCCTCTTAGCTGACAAGTCTCGTGATTATTCTAAATAACTTATCGATAATCTCATGGTGGTCTACCACTAGTGGTTATCCTATAGTGAAATGGGTCTTGGCTTCATTCCTCTCCGTAAAATTCCTATGTCTGGCAACAACTGCCATGTACAAGGGATTTTCATAACACCATTCTAAGGCTTAAACAAAAGCTTCAAAGAACATCGTCTCTTTACTATGGGTAAGTCACTCAGATTTACCATTCTGAATAGCAAGAGAATGATAAGAGTAAGTCATCATGGTGGCCAATCCATGTCGCACTGAAATCATTACCCTGTATAAGGTTTAGTGAATCTCATATTCTGACACTTGGGCTTCCTTGCAAGTGTTGCAGAAATTTCTCTTGTCAACGAACGTAGTTCGGATAAATCCATTGATTATGCAAGCTGAGCAAAAACATCTATCATTCTTCACATCTCTCAGGCTTTTGGATACTCGTAAGGAAAACGTTTGCTGATCAGTCGTAGCTTCTTCCAAGTTTCTTCCTTCATAAAGGTAGGGCTTGATCCTTATCAATCCTGACGTCAATGGTTCTGTGGGCTCACTTTAATACTTGAACAACTTCAACCCACCCTTGGGGTTACTATCGTTTCATATTCTAGCATTACCTTCAGTTCACTCCATCATACCCTTGAGGCAATTAATCACAGACTCATTATTGTTTGGATTCCACTTCGTGGAATTCATTTTCCTTTCCATTGGTCTGTTTAACCTTGGGTATTGTTTCATAATAATCATTCCTTTTCTCAAGATTCCATATTCAAAAGTATTTTGTTACAAATGTTGTCATCCACATAGTCTAATATGGTACAACATTACCTTTAACTATTTTCATTTGATCTAGACTCCTTGGCAATATGGCACTTTCTTATTCCTAGGATCCTGTGGTTTTACCGGTTACTACCACACTTAAAATGAAATGTACATGTGCTTGCATAGACAATATTTTCTCATATCCTCGAAAGAGGCCGGAGATCTTTGTTCATGGGGTAACAACTCATAGGAAATCATGACATAATAAATTTCATGAAGTTATTACAATCTCATAGACTTCCATTACAAAATAATCTCATGAAAACAAGAGTGCTTCATGATACACTTTTTGCCATTATCAAAACTTAATTACTACATTCTTGCCTTCTTCTCCTTTGGACATTTGTTAGCATAATGTCATGCGTCCTTGCAACGAAAGAAGATGACTTCTGATAAGTCTTGAGGCTTCTTGATGGTAGTATTTCCTCCTTGGGTTCTTTGGTTCCTTTCCTAGGCACATATTGGCATAGTGACCCATATCCTTACACTTGAAACATCTGATATGACTTAGGTCCTTCAGTTTTGGGGCTTGTCTCTTCCTGATATGCTTTCTCTGCTTCCTAGACCCTTGCGTAAAGATCATAGCTTCTATTTCCTGAGGATCATACCCAAACATTTCTGTTGGGAATCCTTCCAGATATTCCTTTGGACAATCCTATGAGATATTTCCTTCCTATCCACATGAATAACATGACTTGGTGCAGTTCTCTATTGAGGTATCTCCAAATGGTACATCTTTTGTCGTCATTGGCACGGGCATACTCATCAAAGGTTCCTCAAAGTTTTCCCTGAGGGCCTCTTTCTGTTGCTTTACAATTTGTCATACCTTAGGATAAATGTGGCACTCAACTGGGTAGTGGGTGGTTCCTTCACACAAGAAACAAGTCACCTGACTAGTTGGGCACTCCTGAGCTAGGTGATTATCTTCATAATGACGACATCCATCCTTGTGTTCTTCCTGGGTGTGTCCTATCTCTCCACAGATCTTGCATGCACAAGTCTTCTTCATCAGGTTAACACAGTGCTTCTGAATGAGATGTGATCTTAACACAGTCTTCTTGAATTCTTCCCAAGTTTCGGCTCCATTAAATCCTTGTATGGCATGATGCACTCTCCAACAAGTTGAAGCACTTTGGGTAAAGTACAGAAGAGCGTATTGAACCACATACTTCTTTGCAATCGAGTTGTTCCCAAAGCTATTCTCCATGTTTTGAATCCATACTTCTACCTCCAAAGAATTCAAGTCTAGCTTCATTCACCATCTATTGGGTCTATGGTTTTGGGATGAGATACGAGAGAGAGAGAGAGAAAGGAGGGGATACACACAATACAAACAACGGTTTTGAAAATAGATTTTATTTGTGGCTGTCGAAAAAAATACACACAAATGACAGCTCACAAATCATTTTATCTAATGTAAGTATACAACAGGGGTTTGGTATTCTAGGGGCATAATATCTTGGAAATTCTTCATGGTCTTCAATTTATTCACGTCCTTATAGTCTTTAATTTTTTTGTAGCTCTTTCCATAGTGAAATACATCTTTGTCTGAGTTGGTCATCAGTTGTCCGATATCTTGTCCTGGTTGAAGTGACAATTAGTTGATTCCTCTGAGTGGTCAAAGGGACAAGGGTATGATGTAACTATTTGATAAAACTCAGAAGGGATGAGAAGTAAAAGTTTTTTTGAGAATAAGGTTTGAGAGATATCCTGTCCTATGGGGTTTCCAGTTGTCTAGGGTCACGTCCTACAGACAAGATGTGCTCTGATACGATTTCTGTAGTGACCCGACTCAAAGCGTGCCAAGCCTCTGTGTGTTAGTGCCATCCCTGGATCAGTATGCTGGCACACACAATACATCCATGTATATATCAAAGTGAAATCACCTGTAAATAGCGCAAAGTTGATATATACCTCTTAAATCACAGCGGAAACAGTCAACAGGAGTGGAGTCCCAATAAACACCAACGGCAGGTTGAGTGTAGACCATAACCCTGAATCGTACTCCTACTCGTCGTAGAAAAGTATCTACAACATAAGACGTTCCAGCCATGTAGGTCAGTACATTGAATGTACCGGAAAGATCACCATAGAAAGAATGATAAAGACTATTCTATATGCAAAAGGCTTTGTGGTCGGGTATCCAATCCCCTTCCTTCCCCTCTCTCTCTTGCACGCGGGTCCCACCTTCCCGACTGAATCTCGCTACGCTCGTCTCCTTCCTTTCCCTCTCCCTTTCCTTCCTGGCGAGATCTCACTGGAGCACCCCGATTTCCCCCCGATTTCATCCTTTCCCTTGACCCTCACCCCTCGGCTATAAATCCCATGCATACCTCACCCTGTTTCGCCCTAAAAACCCAACCCAGAGGCCCTCTCACTGCCGCAATCGCTCGCCGGAGCTAGAGCATCGCCGCCGCCATTGTTGGCCCTCTGCTCGCCCTAGCCACCCCCTCGATCACCTGAGCCCACCAACCTCTCTGCCACCCTCACCTGCACCTCCCTGTGCATCCGTCCGAGCACCAGAGCCATCGGAGTGACCTCCCCGTCGACACCCGTACACCACCGCCGCCTCAAAGCTCATTGCCGTTGATTCTGTCGCCCCCGATCCACACTGAGGTGATCATCGTCATCGCCATCCTCGATTGCATCGAACGGAGTCCTCGCCAACGCTGGAGGACCATTGGGACGGTCGCCCATGTCACGCCCGAGCCGTCGCCGTCACCGGAGTCCACCATCGCCGGCCACCTCCACCGCGGTGAGCTCCCCTTCCTCCTCCCCATCTGATCTAGATAGATGGCTAGGATTAGATCTCACGTACCCCTTCGGTTTAAATTAATAAACCCGCTGGTTTTCTGTTTAGTTATTTTAGGCGAACCATTTTTCATTAAGTACTGGCCGTCTGCCTGAAACATTAGAACAGGCATGCCTTATGGCCAATCAAAGAGCGCCACGTAGCCCCTGTATTATAAATTGAATATTTTATGTCTTATAAATTGAATAGCTATTAGGATTTTTAGTATTTTGAGTGATTCTTTTTGCATGCTATTACGAATTTTATCTAGTTTCTGTAGATATAAAGTTTGGCTATATTTGAATAATTTAAATTTGAATTGAAACAGATTTGATTCAAATCTTATTTTCTGAATATCTTGAGTTTTAAAATAGATTTTTGGTTGATTCTTTTTGCTACTGGTCACTACTGATCTTTTCTATCAATAGGTAGAATTTGGGATTTTTTCGAATATTATAAATTAGGGTTTCAAGCAAAACTGATTCTGTTTTAGTTTTTTTAGGTTTATTTCTATTTATTTTCTTTTAAATTGTTTTATTTTATTTTAGTTGACAAATTTTACTTTGTTTTCTGTTAGTTAGCATTAGTACTTCAACCAAATTTATTTTTATGTTATTTATTATTTTTGATAGCATGAAATCAATTATAGTTTCATAATTACTTGCAAATTGATTTCATTGTTAGTTGGATTTCCTATTTCAAATTATTTTCATAAATTGTTTTATAAGTTTTACTTTCTATTAACTTATTTATTATATATTTTTGTTTTCTCTTATTTTTATATTTTTTTTCTTGTTGTTAAGTTTATTAGGCAAAAACTTATGTTGTTTAGTGTATTGTTTTCTTAGTTCTTAGTTGTTCTTCAAAAGTAATACTTTTTGCAAGTAAAATATTTACTAAAATACTTTTGTTATATTTAACTTTCTTTTTGTTTTGTTACTTTTGAAAATAGTTTTTTCGGGAAAACTATTCTTGGTTGTTTTGATGAAGTTTTGTTGTTTTAACTTTTGTCTTAAGTATTTCCTTCATCACAACCCTTTTGTGTTTTATTTTTGTGTTGCTTCTTGTTTGATAGTATTGATGGCTAGAAGTGTTTGCTTATGAATGCAATGTTTGATTATATAGATTTTCATCAGAGAGTAATGAATAGTTCTATCAAGTTATTTCTGAGAGCGATATTATCTTCATAAACCTTACCAGGCAAGTTCACCTTGATCATCTTACATTACCTATGTTTTATTTGCATTAGAATCAAACTTTCCACCATACATCTAGTAGGATATTGAGCTTGAACTTGTATTAGTATCATGAGGTAGGAGAAACCCAACGCCATGTTACCATTACCCGGGAAGGGACATTTCTTCACCATTGCTATGCTTTAGTAGACGGGGTTTGGTTGTGAGATTCAGGAGTATTGGGAGGTTAATTAATTTTTTCAAGACCTACATGATGATCAAGACTTCAAGACTTCAAGGACTCAATATACCTCTGGGTGGATTGGACAACGCATGAAGAAGCTCCATGATGTTGGACTCCTAACTTCGTCCGACTTTGGGTCATTTGAGACATGCGAATCATGCTTGCTAGGCAAGATGACTAAGTCTGCTTTTGCAAAGAGTTGTGAGAGGGTGCCCGAGCTGTTGGACCTTATACACAGTGATGTGTGTGGTCTAATGAGCACAACGGCTAGAGGTGGCTATCAGTACTTCGTGACTTTTACGGACGACTTGAGTAAATATGGATATATCTATTTGATGAGGCACAAGTTAGAAACTTTTGAAAAGTTCAAAGAGTTTCAGAATGAGGTTGAAAATCAGCTCAGCAAGACGATAAAACTTCTATGGTCAGATCGTGGAGGTGAGTACATGAGCCAGGAGTTTGATAATGATCTGAAAAGCCGAGGTATAGTACCTCAGCTCGCACCTCCGGGTACGCCATAGAGAAACGATGTGTCAAAACGGAGAAATCGAACCTTGTTGTACATGGTGTGGTCGATGATGAGCAAATCAGATTTACCCTTGTCATTCTGGGGATACGCTCTAGAAACTACAGCCTTCACACTTAATAGGGTACCATCTAAATCCGTAGACAAGACACCACATGAGATTTGGACTGGGAAGACTCCTCGTTTGTCTTTTTTAAAGATTTGGGGTTGTGAAGCATTAGTCAAGTGACTCATGTTGGACAGGCTTACACCCAAGTCAGATAAATGCATATTCGTTTGATATCTGAGGGAAACCTTGGGATACAACTCCTACAACCGAGAAGAGAACAAATTGTTTGTTGCTCGGAACGGGGTTTTCGTAGAGAAAGAGTTTCTTGATCGGTAGGCCAGTGGGCGAATGGTGCGACTCGAAGAAATTCGAGAGCCACTCGGGGACAACTCGGTTGGTGATGAAATAACACCGGAGTCGGTCAAAGAACCCGTATTGGAGTCGGCACCGGAGCTAGAGAGGTCGGAAAGATTGCGCAGAGTGCGCGATGTTTTGTTGCTAGAGAGCGACGAGCCGGCCACGTATGCGGAAGCGATGGTGAGCCCAGATTCCGAGGCATGGCTAGAGGCCATGAGATCCGAGTTAAAGTCCATGGATGAGAATCAAGTCTGGGACTTGGTTGATCCGCCACCTGGCGTAGTTGCCATTGGATGCAAATGGGTCTTTAAGAAGAAAACCGATGTGGATGGAAATGTTCAGATCCACAAAGCTCGACGTGTCGCTAAAGGTTATGGACAAGTTCAAGGAATTGACTATGACAAGACCTACTTGCCAGTAGCGATGCTAAAGTTGGTGAGGATCATACTAGCTATAGCTGCATATTTCGATTATGAGATATGGCAGATGGATGTCAAAACGGCTTTCCTTCATGGAAATTTAAAAGAGGATGTATACATGATACATCCTGAAGATTTTGTCGATCCAACTAACGCTTGTAAAATATGCAAGCTCAAGACATCCATTTATCGATTGAGGCAAGCGGCTCAAAGTTGGAACATTCGTTTTGATGAAGTCTGTCTGGACCCCGATCCTAAGTCATAAGAATCCAGCCTGTAACACATCACATCACTTTGCGGTCTCATGCACGGTTATCTCCACGGCTACCACCTTATCTAGGTCGGGACCGTTTGCGTCTTTTGACTCACGTATGTGAATGTGTCGCTAGCATTCGAATGTCAAAGAACCCGGGCCGACATGACTAGTCGTAGAACCCAATTGGCACATCCGTACAGGGACATGCATACGTAACCGAGCAATGCAGGTGTCGATCTCTAGCATGTGTAGACAAGTCGTAGCAGGCTACAGGGACTCCATTACACTGCGAGACATTTCCCCGAAGGGACAGACACAACACCAAAGAAGGATACATGCCGGTCAATCAATGTGTCCGGAGAAGTAGCAAGCTACTAAGGCTCGGTGGAAGCACAAAGAGGCAGTTCCCCGTAAAGAGTACTACTAAAGGCACACAACTAGGTGTCGAATCCCATACATACCGTTGCATGTCACACGTACGCACGACATGCACGATATGCATAGATACAACTATGGCATCACAACATAACCATACAACGTTACAAAATTTATTTAGAAGCCTCGGAGGAGCCAATACAATAAGATGTTACAAACAGGGGTCACATGACCCAACATTCAGACCAATCAAACAACAAGCGGAAGTTTAAATATGTTTGAGTACAAACATCTACAAAACTGGCTAGAGGAGCCTGAAAAGCTACAATGACCCTACCAAAGGAACCAGACCTCTCTCTGGGATTCCCAAGCTAATCCGGTCAACATTGACCTTCACATCGAAAATACCACTAATGAGACTGACGTCTCCTCTACAAAAACATAAATTAAGCAAATGTGAGTACAAGGGTACTCAGCAAGACTTACATCAGAACTAACTACACATGCATCAGTATCAATGAAGGGGGTTGTGGAGTTTATTGCAGCAAGCCAGCTTTGACTCTTGGCTAACCTGTACTGTGAGTACAAGTGCTTTCTTTGAGGTGGGATAGCACACACGAGTCCACATATTCACCAATCAATACACCACTATGGATCCACTCTCGTCTCCCTACGAGAAGGCCATCCATAGCACTCACGCTTATCTTGCGCATTTTAGATTATCCACTTCAAGTTGTCCATGAACCACATAAGTTCTCCAAGTAGTCCATATCCGAGGACGTGGCTATTCGAACAGATTATTTCACCCTGTAGGGGTATACTTCTTCACACACGCTCTCTCCACTTATCACCATATGCACGTCATGCATCTCGGCAACCTTCAAGCGGAAGCACTGGCGTGGGCGTCGGCCACGTCCGTCAACCACACAAGACCCTAGTCCAGGTTTATTGCCTATTTGAGACTGAACCCACACGGAAGTCCGGCCGAAGTTTCCTCTATGGCCTCAAACGATGTGTGCAGGGTTCCCAAGCCCACCATTTGGGTGCCACTTGGTACACTGTGCCACTGTGCATCTACTACATCACAGTCCCCCCGTTGGGCAATGCTATGCACGACCGCCAACACTTTTTCTACAAACACAAGAAACTAGTTGCAACTCCTGGACAGAGGTCAAGGCAATTAATAGGCCGAGAGGGTCAATTAAGTATCCCCATGTGCGGTAGTATCTTGTCTTGGATAACATACACAGGACTTAGTTCTTAAGGACGGTCCCAATGAGACAACCCTCCATGTACTCCTACATGACCTCACATCGCTACCTTTACCAAATCGTGTTCACACACTTAGCTCTCCCATAGTAGGACATGGACACTGCCTTTCCGATCCATCACCCAGATGTATCAGACCCGACACGACATGACTCTAAGCATAGCAGGCATAGTAAGTAAGCAAGCATCGATGAGTAAGCACAACAAGGCTCAAGCAGTTGCTACTCATGCTAAGTGGTTTCAAATATTTACTGTGGCAAAGAAAGGTCATGCAAAGGAATGGGTTCAACTACCGAGAACAGGTAACAATTGAATCGTTGTTGTCCTAATGCAATAAAAGAGAGCAGGAGCAAGAGAGTGGGTTCATATCAGCATGCTGAAGGGAGTTTGCTTGCCTGACAGTCCTGAAGATATACATCTCTTCATTAGTGTCAAAGTTCACATCGTCGGAACCATCGTCTACCGAGAGGGTACAAGCACCGACAAACAAGAAAGAAACACATTCAATGCAATGCAACAAACGTAATGCATGATATGACAAGTTAAGGTACTAAATTGACCTAGAGGAATAATTAGCCAGGTTAGTTGAAGTGGAATTCAAACAAGTTTGAAATCCAACTCCAAATGATAATTCCAATATTGCCCTAATCTTAAAATGTCCTACTTGGTGATGTTAACTTGTTCAAGCCTGCATGATCATGGCATAAATAGATTCATTGGATTTTTCTGATCATTTTTCATATATAAATTATTTTCATCTGACTTACATATTATTTTCTATGATTTTTACAAGTTTCAGCAATTTCTGGAATTTATTCAAATCCTAGAAATGTAATTATTGCATCAGCTAAACACCAACATGATGTCATCCTGGTCAGCTGACCGTTCCAGGTCAAACTGACATATGGGGCCCGCATGTCATCGACTCAGAGTTAATCAGGGCGTTATTTTAACTTACCTAAATAACTAGAGGTTTAAATTAGCGGGCGGGTCCTAGTGTTAGCGTCAGGGGGGATAATTAGGGGCTACTAATTAGGCCACATCAGCCGGCCGGGATTTGGTCGCCGACGACCTCTGGCCATGGCGGAGGGCCATCGGAGGCCACAAGAGCGGCCCCGAAGGGCACTGGGGTGAATCCCACGGCCCCACGCATCCGGAGGGAACCACGGGAGACCCTAGGGTGGTCAGAGCTCGCCAGAGAGAGGAGGAAGAGGAGAGCGCATAGGGGGAGAAGAAATGAAGGGGGGCTCGATCTGGACAACTCTAGGGAGCCCTATCCCCTCGTACAGGCAGGCGGACGGGAAGGAGGTGGCACGGACGCGTGCTCGCGTGCTCCGGCCACGCGCTCGTCCTCCTGGCACGAGGTGGGAGATGACTGGCAGCGCTAGGTGGGCTGGGCTGGCTACAGAGCTGGGCCAACAGGTAAGTCGTTTCTTATTTTTTTCTTTTTATTTATTCGCTCTGCGTTTAAAATATTTGGGCAAAAACCCTAAAATTTATTTTGGGGTCTAACCATAATATTGCTAAGCCCCATAATAAGTTTCAGCACTTTGGAAAATTAAAAATATTTATAGTCATTTAATTATCATTTTCAGATGTGTTCATGATTTATTTCAAAAATACAAAATAATTATCTAGAAGTTCAGCATGCCTAGTATGTTGTTTCCAACTTTTATCAGAAATGGTGAACATTTTTGAAGGCCATTTGGAAACATTGAAAATTCAGCTATTAGAATTTGGTTCAATCCATGAGATGCTAGGGTTTGTCATCCCCATTTCAAATTCATTTGAAGTTAATCATGATGCATTGAATGCTCAATGATGCAACTAATACAAACAATTTCTAGGGCTGTGACAAAGTCATCATTGACCTTGGTTTCATCAAGAACGAAGAGGACTATTGTTTATACAAGAAGTCTAGTGGGACCTCGGTAGTATTTTTGATCTTGTATGTGGATGACATACTGCTGATCAAAAATGATGTTTCGATGCTGAACTCAGTCAAGAAATGGCAAGTTTTCGGTGAAAGACCTTGGAGAGGCAGTGTACATTTTAGGCATCAAGATCTATAGAGATAGATCGAGGAGGCTGCTCGGCTTAAGCCAGAGCACGTACATAGACAAAGTGTTGAAGAGGTTCAACATGAGCGAGGCCAAGAAAGGGTTCTTGCCCATCTCACATGGTGTAAGGCTAAGCAAGACTTAGAGTCCTATGACTTCTGATGAGCAAAACCGGATGAGTAGGATTCCATATACCTCGGTAATTGGATCCATCATGTATGCCATGCTATGTACATGGCCTGATGTTGCCTATGCAATAAGCTTAACAAGCAGGTACCAGGCCGACCCAGGTGAGAGTCACCGCGCAGTGATGAAAATTATCTTGAAGTACCTGAAAAGGACTAAAGAGATGTTCCTAGTTTATGGAGGTGAGGAAGAGCTCTGCATAAAGGGTTACGCTGATGCTAGTTTCCAAATAAATAGGGATGATTGTCAATCGCAAACTGGATTTGTGTATGTCATGAATGGAGGAGCAGTGAGTTGGATGAGTTCCAAGCAAGATACGGTTGCTGACTCCACAACAGAGGTTGAATACATTGTGGCTTGCGAAGCCGCAAAGGAAGGTGTTTGGATTCAGAAGTTCCTAGAAGATGTTGGTGTGTTCCCGGGCTGGTCAAAACCGTTGGACTTTTATTATGATAATTCAGGTGCCATCGCACATGCCAAGGAGCCGAGACAACACCACAAGACCAGGCACATAGACCGAAAACATCACTTGATACGAAAGCTCGTAGAGAAAGGTGATACCAATTTGTGCAAGATTCATATGGATGCAAATGTTTCAGGTCCGTTGACTAAGCCACTTCCACAATCCAATCATGAGGGGCATGTTAGAGCTATGGGCATTCGATGTCTATTTGGTTGACTCTAGTGCAAGTGCGAGACTGTTGGAGATATGCCCTAGAGGAAATCATGTATGATGATATTTCCTATGTGTTTATGAATAAAGATACTCCTTGGACATTATCATTGATGTGTATTAACAAGTAAGTGACTTTTTTATGAGACTATGCATTGTATAATAACTTTCCTAAATGGTCCCTAGTCCAAAGGGTTGTTTGGACGCACAACTAATCAAACTAGCATATGACACGGGGGATGGTACGGTCTCACTGACCATGTAGCATTGGATGCTATCCAGATAATATGGACTCAGAAAGGTCTGGTCAGATTCGACATAGTCGGATCCGAGTCGAGATAAGGTCTGAGTTGGACAGACCCAACTATGAGACGCAGCGATAGGTCATCTGTGAGTCTCTAGTACAACATATGTTCTATGTCCTAAGACCTGAGCTGGCACATGTACTCGGGATGGTGACAGACTTGCTTTGGGCCAACCAAATGCTACTCCGTGACTGGGTAGTTATAAAGGTAGGTTTTGGGCTTGTCCAGACCCGTGTTGCAAGACATGGTGGAGCAAGATGGGATTTGCCTCTTCGATTAGGAGAGATATACTCTGGGACCCTTGGATCATCCGACCTGGATTAGCATGGCCATGCAATGAGGATTATGAGATAATCTGAATGTTGGTCTGATTCATCGGAACAAGAAAGAGGTCATGCTACAACAAGGATGACCATGTCGCCTTCTGCACGACAACATATATCGTGTGGGAAAGGGAACAGAAGTGTGAAGTACAGGTTCGCCTAACCAGCTTCATTATACACTTGGAGTTGGCACGTCTTGCTAGAGGCCTCTACCGACTCGTCGAGTCAGATGTGATCTGACTTGCGACCAACTGGATGAGAACCTAAAGGGTCGCACGCTTAAGGGAAGGAACATGTGGGCTTTAGGATCCGTGCGAGGCCCAAGAGTTGAGCCCACGCTGGATGCCTATATATAGTGGAGGTGTGGCACACCCATCTGATTGATTGCTTTGGCGCTGTCAACAGGGCTTTCCATGAGTTGCAACTAGACACCTCCACTCGCTGCCACCGACCGTGTGATCGGACCTAGCAGTCCGCCGCACGGGTGTTCCTCCTGCACGCACGGATACCGTTAGAGGCGGTGCACTTGCGCTGCTCTGGCGAACCTGTACGTGGGATCTGGTAACCGGCTGTTCGAGGGAGATCAAAACGGCTGTTCGAGGGAGATCGGATGAGGAGGAAACGTACCACATGAACGCGTTGCCCCAACTCTACTTCCGCTGCACAGCACTGCGCGACTAGTGGTAAGGAACTATGATCCAACTCTGTAGCATGTTCTTGCATGCTCTACTCATAGGAAAATTTTAATTCACATGTGATGCACCTACTGTAGAACCCAACAGGACAAGCTTCGCTATGCTGTGCAACTCTATTTCTGACATGATGAGAAGGTCTCCAACAACATCATGGAGTATGAGGGCCTCATCGTCGGCCTCAAGGCAGCAGCGGCCTTGGGCATTCGGTGACTCACCATCAAGGGCGACTCCAAGCTCCTCGTCAACTTCTCCAACAAGGAGTATACACGCAAGGATGAGAAACTGGAGGCGTATTTGGAAGAGGTACGTCAGATCGAAAAACATTTTTAGGGCCTAGAATTGCAGGACATCCTGTCCAGTGCAAACAAGGAGGACGATGACATTGCCAAGAGGGCGTCGCCCCATGACCCTCGGGAGCTGGGCGTCTTTGATGAGCTGCTCTTCAAGCCCTTCACTACGCCATCGACAGAGGACCAGGCGCCACGGAGTGAGGAGCTCCCCACAACACTACCATCGGGGGCTCTTGACTATGGACAGGCCTCAGGAGCCTGACTACTCTTGGCACTGGAGTCCCAGGCTGATGACTGGACGCAGGACTTCATGGCATACCTACTACATGGCACACTCCTGGAAATGGAGGAAGATGCGGAGCATGTGGCATGACAGGCTATGACTTACTGCCTGCAAGATGACGACCTGTACTGCAGGTGCCCGAATGACGTCGTGCTACAATGCATCTCCAAGTAGTAGGGGTGTGTGCTGTTGGCCGACATTCACGGAGGAGATTGCCGACACCACTCCTCACCGCGCACCCTTGCAGGAAAGGCGTTCCGGTTTGCCTTTTACTATCCCACGACACTCAACAATGCCAACGAGCTGGTCCGGTCTTGCGAGGCCTACCAGTTTCACCCCAAGCAGATTCACCAGCCCGCCCAGTGCCCGCAAACCATCCCGCTCACTTGGCCCTTCGTTATCAGGGGGCTAGACATACTGGGGCCCTTCCCGTGGGCGTTAGGTGGATACCGCTAGCTATACATCACCATCGACAATTTCACCAAGTGGGCAGAGGTGGAGCCCATCCACACCATCCCTACAGGATCGGCCGTCAAGTTTACCAAGGGCCTCGTGAGCCGCTTCGGTGTCCCCAACCGGATCATCACTGATAATGGTTCGCAGTTCATGAGTAACCTTTTGAGGACCTGTTGCGCTAACCTTGGAACGCAGATATGCTATGCCTCGGTAGCCCACCCACGAAGCAATGAACAAGTGGAGCGCGCCAACATGGAGGTCCTGTGGGGCCTCAAGGCGAGAACCTTTAGGAAGAAGCTCGAAGCTTGTGGCAGGGGTTGGGTCGATGAGGTTCAGTCCGTGCTGTGGTCCATCCACACCACTACGACTGAGCCCACCGGCGAAACCCCGTTCTTCCTCGTCTATGGAGCCGAAGTCGTCCTCCAGCATGAGGTCAAGCATCGATCCCTGCGGGTCTTGGCATTCGACGAGGATCCTCAAGATACCGTGCGGGGAACATACCTCGTGCGCAGGGACAAGGCCCGTCACCGAGCCTCGCTCTAAGTTGCGAGGTACTAGCAAGCGCTGCGGCATTACCATTGCCGCAACATACGCCCTAGGACCCGCAAAATCGGTGACCTTGTCTTGAGGCGGTTCCTCTCCAGGGAATGTTTGCACAAGCTATCGCCCATGTGGGATGGCCCGTTCACGGTCGTTCATATCTCTAGGCCTGGCACAGTGCACCTTGAGACTCAAGATGGGGTCCCCATCTAGAATGACTGGAACATCGAGCACCTCCGGAAGTTCTACCCGTGATAATCTCGCGTAATAATGAGTGGGATGTATACGTGCGGAGCCCCTCGTGGATGAAAGCACATTTGCTCCCATCGCGGTTTTGGTAATTAATTACAACATATATGTCATTGAACTAATGTTTCCACAAAGCATGTTTCAGGAAAAGTTCAATGATGGGTTGGCCAAAGGATTATGGAATACCCCAAGATGCAACGAAATAGATTGGCAAAGCTTCAAGCAAGAGGACTCTACATTTTACCTTTTGTGAGAAATCACTTTGAGTCCATAGGAAGGCCAATAATATCAAAAGGGGGTAAGGTACTGTTGGTAAACAGAATGCTCATATGTGCACAAGTGATAGTCACCACATACACCCACAAGCTCTTCCACAAAAGTTTGTCCAAAGCCAAATATCCAAAATCGGTGCAACCAACACTTTCCACTCGGTGCCACTAATTCTCAGTCTCAGACAAACTCAAAAAAATCATAGCCCTTCGCTGCAACCGATTCTGCTTTGGTGCCACCGAGTTTGGGTTGACAACTTTCTGTTACGCAAATTCACAAAATCAGTCCCACCGAGTTTGTCGAATCAACATCACCGAGTTTGGCAATCTGACCGTTGGTCACCTTACCGGTGCAACCGAGTTTTATGTATGGATCACCGAGATTCAAAAGTTTCTACCTTTTAGGCAACTTGGTACCACCGAGATTAAAACATCGGTGTCACGAAGTCTAACTTATTAGCTATAATGGTTGGATTTTTGGAGATGCCTATATATACCCCTCCACCACAACTCACTTGTAAGAGAAGCACTCAGAACAGTTCCCCACTCATACGTACTGATTTTCTGAGAGAGGGCCACCTACTCATGTCATTCCATTCCAACCATATCAATCTTGATCTCTAGCCTCCCCAAGTTGCTTTCCACCCAATCAATCTCTTCCAAAGGCCAAATTTGTGAGAGGGTGATTGTGTGTTGAGGAGTCTATCATCTTGAAGCACAAGAGCAAAGAGTTCCTCGACATTATCAAGCCTATTACCTTTTGGAGGGTGGTGCCTCCTAGATTGGTTAGGTGTAGCTTGGGAGCCTCCTACTTCGTGTTGTGGAGTGAGCCAACAAGTTTGTAAGGGCAAGGAGATCGCCTACTTCATGAAGATATACCCCGAGTTAGGCTAGTCCTCCATGGACGTAGGCCATCATGGAATAGTCAAGGTTGCTTCTTCGTGAAACCCTTCGTGGGTAGAGCCCTCTGTGGACTCTCACGACCGTTACCCTCTGTGGGCTGAGGACTCCATAAATGTGGTCATACGACAGCACCACCTATCGGAACCATGGGAAACTCATCATGTCTCCGATTGCATTTGATCTTCCTACCCTTCCTTTACTTACATGCTTGTCTTTACTCTCCGCTGCAATTCTCGTATACATGCATGTGTAGGGTGTACTTAACTTGCTAAGAATGCAAAAATCTACAAACACTTAAAATTGGGAAAAATAGATTTTTATTTGGTCAAGTAATCTAATCACCCCCCTCTAGCACTACTTTCGATCCTATAGTGGACGCGTAGGTGTTCCCTCTCATGCCCAAGTGGAAGCCCGATGCTCCGTGCTGGCTGACAACACTGCCTTTCAATGGTTATGCCCATGCAACGTGGATGCCCTCTGCTCCGCGCTGGGGAAGACGAAGATGAAGACTACCCTAGGCGCTGGACGCGTCTGTTATTTGCTTTTCTGGTGTTCACATTTGCCAACTTTTTTGGAACAAAACTCGATTTTCTTCCTGAATCATGTTTTAAAGAAAAGGGACAGGGGTTTTCTTCTCATTGTTGTTTCCGACCTTGAATTTTTCTCTCTTCAAGTCGAGCACTTGCCTGCTCCCCTCCCGAGCGGCCATCACCGGCCTCCCATCACGGGCGCCACCACCACGGCTACGACGGCCGCCCGCGCTGGACAGAGCCCCCTCGTGGTTGCCGATGGTGATCCCGGGCCGCGTTCGAGGATGCCCACGCCTCCAGGGAACCACCCCCAGCATCATTGTATACTTCCGGGGACGACCGCGGCCCCTCCTAGGCGGCGGTGAGGCAAGGATCTCCTCGGCGGCGGAGAACTTTCTCACTGGAACCATGATTGGGAGAGAGGCGTCTTGGAGATTGGGAGGTGAAGGAGATGAAGATGAGCTGATTGTTTTCTCGCCCTCAGCTACTTATATACGACCGGGGGCCAGCTGGCGCCACCTCGCATCCCGGGCAATAATGACGCTGCTGCGCGTCCCAACCCTTGTTAACTGGAGCATCATGGGGGAAACTAGGCACCAAGGAGCTTAGTGGGGTGACGTGCATGGGGGTAAGCCCGCGAGCCAGAGCCCAGTCCCTTTGATTTTTCAGTGCTCTAGAGACAAACCTGAGCACATGCACCATGCCCAACCCTATCTCATGCAAGCCTGAGGGGAAAAATATCTAGTGAGTGGCGCGGTGCCTCCGCTCGATCGCCCAATGCAGAGCATGGGGCTTCCACTAGGTGTGGGCATAGTCGTGGTTCGACAGTTCCTCTGCCAGCATGGAGCACAGGAATTCCACTTGGGCATGGGCGGGGGTACTCCTGAGGCCAAGGGGCAGCGCGCTAGGGGGCCCCGAGGAGTGTACAACCCCAACCTCATTATTACGTGAGAGGGTGATATGTGGCGATAAGGAGGGGTCGAACATTCTAGGCACTAGGCTCAGGATTGCCTTTCTCCATTTACAGGTGGGTTGCCCCTAATCTTCTCAGCGCAGCTACGCGCTCATGTGATCCTCAAATACAGTGGTGATACGCATCGGCTGGCCATCCCGAGGCCACCATTTGAAGGGGGTGGACACCGAATGCCTATTGAGGTGACGTGCACGGGCTTCAACCGCTAGACAAAGATCAGCCTTTCGGATTTAGCAAAAATGCAGGGATGAACCTGAGCACAGACGCCATGTCAAGTTTCCTCATGTAATGACAAAGGGAAGGTTCACCCGAAGCGTAGAGACCAGGGTGGCAAAACTCCCTGCTAGCAGTTATGCAATATCAGGTCACGCACTCATTCATCTTCTCGTGGATGTTCCATGAAAGAGCAAGACATCAAGGGCCTTGTGAGGTGATGTGCACGAGGGCGAGCCGACAAGACAGATCTTGATCGCTTGGATTCAGGGACACTGCAGGGACGATCCCAAGCAGAGACGTCGTATCATGCACCATCAAGGGGCATCCGGAGGAAGGGTTGCGAGGGAATGGAAAATGCAGATGGTGGCGAAGCCTGAGGCACAAGGCTTAAGCAAGCATCTTAAATTCATCAGATGATATCCAAACTTGCTATACAACCAAAAGGTGCTGAAGCCACAGGGGGAACCCTTGCCCGCTCGAGGATAATGCAGCCTGAAGGGCACCCTCAATTTTAAACAACCAAAACCACACCTGGCAACTTCGCTCCTGCGGGAGCGTCCAACTGCTTGGCGGAGGTTGCCGCGGGGACTCACCTCTGAGGGACCAAATGGTTCCCGAGCCCTTGGGGGTCCACGCGAATCCGGCGGGTTACGAGAATCCATCGCGAGCCGCATGAGTCTTTGGAAGGTGGTGGCAGCATCCTCTAGGCCAAAGGGCATGCGAGTGTGGCTGGAGGAGGCACCTCCGCCTTGCCGTGTGCGAAAATCCCCTGCGGCTTCGCCCTACTCAGCTCGCAACATGGTGATTTCTATGACGAGGTCGCACGATGACGAGGAAGCAGATGCACACGATGATTTACCCAGGTTTGGGCCGCTACAAACCATAATACCCTACTCTTGCTTTGGTGGATTGCCTCACGAGGAGGTTGGTGGATGAACTAGTATAGACTTGGGTTGCCTTGCGAGGGTGTTGTGGTATGTGCTACCTCTCTTTTGTGTTGTCACTGTTTTTGTTGTTCTTTCTACATTGAAGTCGGTCCTCTATTTATAGTGCCCTAGGTCCTTTTCCCTTACTGCTATGGCAGGAAGGGATCCAAGAGCGGCGAAATTTCAACGGGGACAGGACTACATCATTATCCTGACGAAAGGCGGTCTTCGCCTGCAAAGTAGTTGTCGATGATGCAGGGATGGGCTTGATGATGACACTCTTCTTGTTGGGCTCTTGGTTGAGGCCTCGTTGCACCGGAATGGAAACCTTTAGGAGACGCTTTGGGAACCCACGTACGTCCCTACCCCCTTTGCACCAAAGTTGGAATTGTCCACCTGGCATGTTGGCGCTTGCCTGTCCTACCTTGCTTCATCCTTGGCCTCCCGAGGCCTGGCGCTGCACAAAGATCTCCACTGCTCCAGAGGGGGCCTGAGGAGGCCCGTCCTTGCTGGTCTTGATGCTGCTTCCGTTGCAAGTTCAGGTCCTCACGAGGGCCTTTTCTTGAGTGTGGTCTCGCCCGGCCGTGCTTGGCTGACGAGGTGGCATGTCTGGGTACCCAAGTTCCCAGAACATTGACAGTAGCCCTTGTGCCCAAGTTGCGCATGAGCTAGCTTCCGGGCGAAGCCGTTGAGGACGGCCCGAAGCATCGTGGGCCAAACACGCCTGCAGGCTAGGCTCGACACGAGTTGCGGGCCCAGACGCTGAAGCCTCTGTTCCTTGAGGGCGTCAGGAACCACCCCAAGTCAAATGGATGCGACGGCCATGCGCTGCGCCGACCATAATTACCCTTCCTTGAATGTTGTTGCTCCTTGAGCCTCCATCCATCCAACCATGCGGATGTGACCCGACGGAGCGAGGTGAGGCAACATGAAGTAGGGTTGCATGCCGATCGAACCGGCCTTTTGATGTCCGAGGGGCGCACCTCACCTCCTCTCCCACGACGCGTCGTGGCCACGACCACGCCTATGAATACTCCCTCCCCCGGGGGGCCTTGCCATCTCGAAGTGCCTGTCTTCTCCCGTAGCTCCAGAGAAAACCCTCTTCCTCTTCTCAGCTTCTCCCTATCCCCATGGCATTTGGAGGAAGCGTAGCCGTCGCGGGGAAGCACGTGGGGCCATCAGGTCCTTCGCCCTCTTCCGAAGGCAGCGACAGGGGCCTCGGGCTCGACACAAGTTTTTTGGTGCTGGGCCAGGGTTGCTGAGTGAGTGCTCTGCTGCATCCCTTTTCTTAGTTGTCATGTCCAGTGCTCCGGACCTAATCCTCTCCTTTTTCCAGGGAGCATGCAGCCAAGAAACGCAGGCTCGACGAACTCCAAGAGGAGGTGGCCGCGCTACAGGCCCAACTGACGAGTGTCGAGGCAGCCTTCCAAGCTGCCCTTCGGGGCGAAGCAGAGGCATCTCTCCAAGCCCAGGTTTAGGAGGCAGCCGCCGCTGTGCAGGCCGCCCAGGACGATGTGATGCATGCCAAGATGCTGGAGTCCTAGCGGGCCAAGTGGTATCTTGACATCGCCCATCACGCGGCCACCACGGTGAGCCGGTTTGTCTTGCAAGCCCCCGCACTACCCTACGCACAATGAAACGGGGGCTACCTCAACTTCTTCCGCCGTGTGGTGGATACGCTGGAGACCGACGTCTCCCGCGTGAACACGGACAACAAGGCTGACGTGCGCGACCTCCTTGAGCTTGGCTTGACGTGCGTCTTCTCTAACTTGCGTCACCTTGCCCCGAAGCTCGACCTCCAGCACGTCGGGGAATGGTTGCCTGAGGGGCTCCAAAGTCACCTCTGGAACGAGGTGCGCCCGAACGTGGAGTCCCTGGTGGGGCGGTTCTTCTATGTGCTCGCCTCTGTTGGGGAGGGTGGCTCTGGCGCTGAGGCAGCCAACAACTCGGACGGCGGCAGTGACTCCTCCACCTAGGCCTACCATGTCTTCTTTTCATGGTACGTGTAACACTTTAAGAAAAACTCAGCCCCTATGGGCTTCAGTCTTTTGCGTATTACCTTTGTCTCCGTCCTTCTTGTTCTTAAATCGCCGGTCGCCTGCTTGCCGTGACGTGACCTAGTTTCTTTGCTTGGGGCCTGACACCATTGCCGATGAGGCCGGTGATGGTGGCCTGCAGGGCCCTCGCGAGGCGTTCTCTCCTAAGGGGCAACTTGCATCCACCACTCCCCGGATTCGTGGCCTTGTTGCTTGTCATGGCAGGATCCCTCCCCTCACGCCGTTTCTCCTGGCGCCTAAGGCCTTAGGGATCACAGCAGCCACATGTGGTGGCCCGTAGTACCTGCATCCATACATTAGTGTGCACAACCCTTTATCCCGTCCTCGGGATGCCATTAGATTAGGAGGATCTTGCTTGATTCAGTAGTGTACTTAGCTTATATGGAGGTGACGATCTCGTGCGTCATGAGGTTCAGCTAGTTGTCCGGCTAGTCCATGAGCCCTCCTGGGGCGCTTCTTCGTTGTTTGTAGAGCTGCTTAGGGGACCCTTTTCGTACTCTATGTCGGATGTACTCAACCACGAATAGTCCTCCCCATCATTAGGCCGTCCGGATCACCTGGACGAGACCAAAGGGGCGAGGGCTCGGCCGCCGCTGGAGCGTACTGATCGCCAGGACGCGACAAGGGGGCATAGAGCCATGAGATTGATGAGGTCCCCGGGGCAAGGTGCCCATGAACCCCCCCGACACTCAAGCAGCGCTCTGCGTCGACAGGACCCACTCCCGCACATTCCCCGACCACCATTGGGGCGTCTAGAATACCAGGATGAGAGCAACGGGGCAGGGGCCTTGACACACCTAATACCGATCAGATCGCTAGGATGACATCAAGGGGCGAGGGGCTATATGACCAGTAAGGCTCTTGAGGCGCGTTGCTCAGGAGGCCCTGTAAAAGCCCGGGACCGACGCTCCAGAAGATTCCCCTTTTATTTCCAATCTTGTCTTGTGATCTCTTTGGTTGTCGCATTCATCATCACATCATTCTCATCATCAGCATGGCATTGGCATTTTGTCAACATGAGTTTTCAAACTTGCATCCGTTTGTTTTTGCCAATTCTCTCCGTTCTTTTCGTTGCTCGTTTCGAGTCAAACCACACACGCACGCACCCGCGGCATCATAAAAATAAAGTTTTTAAAATCATGCGTAAAATATTCTCAGATTGGGTCAAAAGTTAGTGTGCGGTCTTTTTATATTGCTCGTAGACCACCTACCAAATTTTGTCGCTCGTTTGATACCCGAACGATCAACTGTAGCAGCGTAGTCATCAAATTATTTATCAGACGTTTTTCGGTATTTTAAAACCTCATGTCACGGGCCGCAAACTTCCCTCTCATCCCCACCTAACCCACTGTACACAACCCTACCAACCCACCTAGCCTCCTTATCAGTCCGAAGCCATCCGATCGTGATCTGATGATCAAATTTGTCCCAAACTCCCTCCTATTACCTACCTGCTATATATAGCAGGAAAACCCTAACCAAATTAGTGCTACCCTAGACCCTAGCCTCCCCTGAACCGCAATGCCGCCAGCCTCTCCTTGCAATCCATGTGCACCTAGTCCCCTGCCTCCACTTCGCCAACCACAACCATCCACCACAGCTGCTTCAATCGATCTTGACCGCAGGATCTCAGATCCAATGGCCCAGGGCACCTCCTGCATCTCCCGCAGCCTCGCAGCTCCCGCAACCATAGCCCCTTCCTGATATGGATCAAGGGCGGACTCGACCGTGTGCCTCCGTGCCCGATCCTGCAGCTCGCTGGAGCTTGTCAGAGGTCCTCCTCGACCTCGAGGCAGGCGACCTCGACTAGGCTAAGCCCCGTCTCTCCCTCCTTTCTCGGTCTCTCTCCCCCTTGCTAATTCCTCTCTCTCCCTCCCGTGCTACAGAGAGCCATCATGGAGCCGCACTGGATCTCCGCGTGCAAGCCGCCCCAAGCATCCTCGATGCCGGGAACCATTCCACCTTGGTCGGATCTATCCAGATCTTCCGCCGCCTGCGGCCGGTCCCTACCTCGTTAGACCCCGCCTGTTAACCGCCGCTGTCACCGCCTCCCGTTGCTTCATGTTCATGCCAGAGCACAAGGAAGATGAGCGCTCCCACTTGCATTGGCCAGGTGAGCTTCGGCCTGCCTTCCCCAGTCCCAGCGCACCAAGGCCCAGCTATACTTAGCGAGCTCCACCACTTGGGCCAGGTTCGTACGTTGAGCTCACCCCCAAGCCTAGCTGTGTGTGTTATAAGTTGTCGATGGTCATTATTTGCTATATGACGCCACTGCTAGTTTGGACCCCTAGCCATATTTGGCCGGCGTTGTTTTTCTACTTGATGAATTTATCTATTAGTCATAAAATATCATAATTTCGGAAAAGGCTATATTTTGCATTGGCCACAGATAAATAACCGTGCATCATATCCAAATACTTTATATATGAAAAATGTGTATAATTTTGTGTAGATTCACAATATCCCACTTTCACACATGTTTAAAATATTTAACATAGTATTTTCTGTAATTTTGCATAAACATTATGATTTGCATTATGCATAGTTATTTATCCGTGCATCATGCGTAGGAAACTACCGATTTGAAATATATAAAATGTGTAGCATTGTTATATGCCTTTCTCATCCATGCTAAAAATATTTGATGTATTGGTTGCATTTATTGTGCATACAAGGCTTGCTTAAATGATTTATGTCCTAATCTTGCATAAATATTGTGTCATTTGTTTTATAGTTAAAACCCACATATTATATGATTTTGGGGTAGAAAAATCCATGGAATTTATCAGTTCATTTTGTTTTGTCTTTTGAGTAAGTTTGTGTGCATGTTATTTTTACTAGAATGCCCTTTTGTTTATTTCGTATCAATTAATCGATGCATGATATGAAATAGTTTTGAACAAGAGATATACCCTTTGACATGTGCACTTGCCCCTGGTCATTTCATTTGCCATGATAATCCATGTTTAGGTGTTTATTTCTTGTTGCCAACATGCAATAAAATGTTACTGTTTTGATATGCCCAAATAGTTTGTTGTCATATTGCCATGTGTTTTGCTACTGACCTAGGACCCCTTTGGGGTTGCTGCAATGGAGTTATTTGTAGCTTATAATGCCCTCTAGCATGCTGTTTAGTTTCATACCAATATATGCACTATAGCATACAGTTTTACTGCTGCTAATATGCCTTTATGATAAAAACTGCTCTATTAAAAAACATGGATTTTCACTAAGTCTGAAAACTGCTTAGTTCAATATGTCTTCTTGTGAGCTCATTTCGTAAGTGTCCATGCTTTGAATCAACTTCATATGAATAGATGAATTGTTAATCATCATGTAGGCTTCACCACCATGTCCTTGTTATGTGTTTTCGGTGGCTGTAGCTTGTTGATTTGTGGGTTGCAAAATGCCATGTTGCTGTTTTGGACAGGTTTTAGTGAAAACTTGTGTTGGTTGTTGTGGTTGAACCGTAGCTCCATTTTGGGCATGCCATATATGAAACTTTCTTAGAATGTCATGTAGTTTCATAATTTCTTGCTGCATTCATGGTTTGAAAGCTTGTGGTGGGCATTTTCATGCATTTGCATTCATGACATATCCATCTTGTCCTGGGCATATCTTTTATACCTTAGCTCAATTTGGATTGATCTGTATATCTAAATCGACTAGAACGACATGTAGTATCATGTGGTGCACTTTATTTTTCTGTTTAACAAATATAAAATATGGTTGGTTCAGATCTAAACCAATTTCAAAATTAACATATGGGGTCCTTTCGGAAATACTATAAGTTGTTTCCGACCCCATTTAAGATGCCTAGACAGTATAGTTTCATTATGCTTCACCTCTTGCCATGTTTAAGAACATTTAATATGATCATGTACCTACAGGCGAATGAACTAAGTAATTTAGTGTGGAGTTTCGTCAATATGCAACTTGTTGCATATTGAGCTTCACTTAAGGTGTAGGAGTTGATTGTTGTGCTTTGCCATGTCATGCATAACATGCATCATATTTGATTGTGCATCATCTCACGCATATGTTGTGGTGTTTATCATGTGTTGATTGTTTGTTCCAGATTGCTTCTTCTCGATAGAGTTCCGAAAACGTTCGGAGTGTGAGGGCTTCTTCGTCTACTTCACAGATGGTCTTCTTCATCGGCTCGTTCTTCTTCCAAGCGAGATCTTAGGCCAGATGATCATTTCCTTGGATGACACAATTATCATTGCTATGCTAGTTGTCTCGCTTCTATCATTATGTCTCGCTACCTACCACTTGTTTGTCAAGCCTCCCAACATTGCCATGATAAGCCTCTGACCCATCCACATCCAAGCAAACCTTTTTTTGCCTATCTTACCGCTTGCTCAGCCCTTCTTATAGCATTTCTAGCCGCAGGTGCAATTGCTTCCATGTGATAGCATGGATATTTTGTCATATCACAATAATATTGCTATTTAATTTAATGCACGTATATACTTGGTAAAGGGTGGAAGGCTTGGCCTTCTGCTTGGTGTTTTGTTCCACATTTGTCGCCACAGTTACTTGTGTACCGGTGTTATGTTCCATCTTCAGCGCTCCTAGCATGCTCGAGGTTGTTATGGGGACCCCCTTAAATTTCGTTTTGGGATAAAACCTTTTTGATAAGGCCCAACATTGGTACTATATTTGTCCAACATAATAATACTGAACATCATTTCTAAAGTATAGGGCGTCATGAACCCGAGGAGTAATTTAACATAATACAAGGGGCAGTGTTGCTGCTGCTGGTAAAAAATAGAGCATTTTGCGGGGCCACCCCAGGGCAACTCGAGGGATTTCTATCAGGCCTCTGTACGCATAGCTTATCTGCCGGGGCCTGAGAACGAGATACGCGGCTCTTATCGGGATTGTCGGCATGTCGGTTGGCCTTGCTAGATTTGTTTTACCTTTCTCGAACGTCTGGTCTGAGGAATTCTAATACTTCGAGTTATCTCGAAGTTGCGGTTTTCCCATGGAATTTCGTAGGAAATCACCGGATTCGTGACTGAGGTTATTCCTGCTTCTTGTGGTTAATTTGTGGTGGATGAGTTGGAGCACCCCTGCAGGGTTAATTCTTTTGGAAAGCCGGCCCTGCGGTTACGTGGCAATTTCATGTAGATTCACAATATACCACTTTCACACATGTTTAAAATATTTAACATGCTATTTTCTGTAATTTTGCATAAACATCATGATTTGCATTACGCATAATTATTTATCCGTGCATCATGCATAGGAAACTATAGATTTGAAATATGTAAAATGTGTGGCATTGTTATATGCCTTTCTCATCCATGCTAAAAATATTTGATGTGTTGGTTGCATTTATTTTGCATACATGGCTTGCTAAAATGGTTTATGTCCTAATCTCGCATAAACATTGTGTCATTTTTTTATAGTTAAAACCCACATATTATATGATTTTGGGGTAGAAAAATCCATGAAATTTATTGTCTTTTCAGTAAGTTTGTGTGCATGTTATTTTTGCTAGAATGCCCTTTTGTTTATTTAGTATGAATTAATCAATGCATGATATGAAATAGTTTTGAACAAGAGATATGCCCTTTGAAATGTGCACTAGCCCCTGGTCATTTTATTTGCCATGATAATCCATGTTTAGGTGTTTATTTCTTGTTGCCAACATGCTATAAAATGTTACTGTTTTATTATGCCCAAATATTTCTAAGTCTGTAATCTGTAATATTTTGTTGTCGTATTGCCACGTGCTTTGCTACTGATCTAGGACCCCTTTGGGGTTGCTGCAATGGAGTTATTTGTAGCTTATAATGCCCTCTAGCATGTTGTTTAGTTTCATATCAATATATGCACTGTAGCATATAGTTTTACTGCTGCTAATATGCCTTCATGATAAAATATGCTATATTAAAAAAAATGGATTTTCACTAAGTTTGAAAACTGCTGAGTTCAATATGTCTTCTTGTGAGCTCATTTCCTATTGATCCATGCTTTGAATCAACTTCCTATGAACAGATGAATTGTTAAGAATCATGTAGGCTTCAGCACCATGTACTTGTTATGTATTTTAGGTGGCTGTAGCTTGTTGATTTGTGCGTTGCAAAATGCCATGTGGCTGTTTTGGACAGATTTTAGTGAAAACTTGTGTTGGTTGTTGTGGTTAAACCGTAGCTCCATTTTGGGCATGCCATATATGAAACTTTCTTAGAATGTCATGTACTTTCATAATACCTTGCTGCATTCATGGTTTCAGACGCTTGTGGTGGGCACTTTCATGCATTTGCATTCATGACATATACATCTTGTGCTGGGCATATCTTCTAGACCTTAGCTCCATTTGGATTGATAAAAATATGTAAATCGACTAGAACGACATGTAGTATAATGTGATGCAGTTTATTTTTCTGTTTAACAAATATAAAATATGGTTGGTTCAGATCTGGACAAATTTCGAAATTAACATATGGGGTCCTTTCGGAAATACTATAAGTTGTTTCTCACCCCATTTAAGATGCCTAGACAGTTTAGTTTCGTTATGCTTCACCTCTTGCCATGTTTAGAACATTTAATATTATCATGTATCTAGAGGCAAATGAACTAAGTAATTTAGTGTGGAGTTTCGTCAATATGCAACTTGGTGCTTATTGAGCTTCACTTAAGGTGTAGGAGTTGATTGTTGTGATTTGCCATGTCATGCATAACATGCATAGTATTTGATTGTGCATCATCTCACGCATATGTTGTGGTGTTTATCATGTGTTGATTGTTTGTTCCGGATTGCTTCTTATTGATAGAGTTTCGAAAGCGTTCGGAGTGTGAGGGTTTCGTCGTCTACTTCACGGATGGTCTTCTTAATCGACTCAGCCTTCTTCCAAGCGGGATTCAGGCAAGATGATCATTTCCTTGGATGCCACAATTATCATTGCTATGCTAGTTTTATCACTTCTATCATTATGTCTCGCTACCTACCACTTGTTTATCAAGCCTCCCAACATTGCCATGATAAGCCTCTAACCCCTCCACATCCTAGCAAACCCTTGTTTGGCTGTGTTACCGCTTCCTCAGCCCTTCTTATAGTATTTCTAGCCGCAGGTGCAATTGCTTCCATGTGATAACATGGATATTTTGTCATATCACAATAATATTGCTAATTAATTTAATGCGCGTATATACTTGGTAAAGGGTGGAAGGCTTGGCATTCTGCTTGGTGTTTTGTTCCACCTTTGTTGGCACAGTTACTTGTGTACCGGTGTTATGTTCCATATTGAGCGCTCCTAGCATGTTGGAGGTTGTTATGGGGACCCCCTTGACTTTCGTTTTGGGATAAAACCTTACTGGCAAGGCCCATTATTGGTACTTTATTTGTCCAACATAATAATACTGAACATCGTTTCGATAGTATAGGGTGTCATGAACCCGAGGAGTAATTTAACATAATACATGGGGCAGTGTTGCTGGTGTTGGTACAAAATAGAGCATTGTGCGGGGCCACCCCGGGGCAACTCGGGGGATTTCTATCAGGCCTCCGTATGCGTAGCTTATCCGCCGTGGCCTGAGAACGAGATACGCTACTCCTATCGGTTATGTCGGCACGTCGGGCAACCTTGCTGGATTTGTTTTACGTTTCATGAACGTCTGGAATGTGGAATTCTATTACTTCAGGCTATCTCGAGGTTGTGGTTTTCCCATCGAATTTCGTAGGAAATCACCGGATTCGTGATTGAGGTTATTCCTGCTGCTTGTGGTTAATTTGTGGTGGATGAGTTGGAGCACCCCTGCAGGGTTAATTCATTTGGAAAGCCGGCCCTGCGGTTACGTGGCAACTTGGAAACTCTATTTAACACCCTGTCATAGTAAACTTGAAGCAAACTCAAATAAAATACACCAACTGTGTGCGTAACTGTGACTGTCTCTTGTCGTGAGTCCGTATCCGTGAGAGCACACGGTGGGGATATGTTTGACGTAAGTAGGTGTTTAGGATCACTTAGTGATCATTACTAGTTCACGTCGGTTATACATAGACCACCCACTTTACTTTCTGTATTCGTAAGTTAGCCACACAAATAAATGCTTAGTCGCTTGCTACAGCCTCACCACTTAACCATACCTCACCCATTAAGCTTTAATAGTCTTGATACCCTTGGAAATGAGATTGTTCAGTCCCCGTGGCTTACAGATTACTATAACAATAGTTGCAGGTATAGGTAATGCTATGATTTGACGTGAGCGTGATGCTTGTTTTATTTGGAGTTCTGCTTCTTCATCATCGATCTAGGATGGCTTCTAGGCGGCAGCCTGGGATAGAAAGAATGGATGTCATTTTATTGTCTATTTTCGTCCGTAGTCGGACCCTTATCTTCTGTATGATGATTTAATATGTTGTTGTATTGATGTGATCTTGATGTAGCTTGTGGTGAGTGTAAGCCAATTCCATATACTCATCTCTTCTGTACATGTACTTTTAATGATATCCATTCTTGTGAACCGACGAGATGCGCTTCTCTCCCTGTCGAGGCGCTCGAGCCAAAATAAGGATAGAATCACATCTTGGGTGTGACAGCCCACTTTAACGCTCGAGTGACCCTCATACCGTCCTGCCGGCTGCCACCTCGGGAGGCACTAGAGCCTCTTGAGGCTCCATGCTGAAGTGTTGCCATGTGGTCGGAACCCCCGAGTGGGGATCGACCTCCAAGAGATGCAAGTCCCTGAGGCGATAGGGCCTTGCTATCCTGCTCCGAGGTGCCTTGAGGAGGGCTAGAGCACACGGACCCTTGTGAAACACCAATGCAGATAACGAGACTCCAAGACCGGAAAACAAGAGAACGATGCGGGAAAAATCCCCGCCCCATTTAGTTTTTTAAAAACAGAATTCTGAAATTCTCAAACTTCATTCCAAAATGTGGTGATTCAAACACCAAAAAGAAGCAAGCAACTTCCGCGTCCTACACCTAGGCTAGTCTTCGTCTTCGTCTTCCCCCAGCGCGGAGCATGGGGCATCCACGTAGCATGGGCATAGCCATTAGTGGGCAGTATTGTCCGCTAGCGCGGAGCATGGGGCTTTCACTTGGGCATGGGATGGAACCCGTCTACGTCCTCGGGGGGCTCCGGGTGTATACAGCCCACTCGTTATTACGTGAGACTGTCACAGCCATAGATATCTAGGCAAGCCCCCGGGCACACAGCCCGGTTTCTCCCAACTCCGTCAAAAGCCACCCATGCATTTCTGCTGGGTTGCGTGCCTCTATGACCCAAACGTGAATGCATTGTTCCCCACGTAGCCATGGGATTGCACTTCCGCAGCCCAAACACGAGCATAACGCACCCGACGCAACCATAGAGATGTTTTGCCAATGAAGCCACCTCGTGAAGTGTCAGGGCACCGACCGGATAGGGTATTGAGGGCCTCGTGATGCCTAGCCTCCTGAGGCAGCACCAGCTCTCCAGTTTATGCGGGTGTCCCACGCTACTTGTGTCTTGCTGCTCCTCCCCCCAGGACGTTAATCCTGAGGCCTCGGGGCTTGGATCGATGTTGCTTGCTCGCGAGGGTGACAGCTTGCGCCATGCCCCGCGGGCCCGGGGGCATCCTCCCATTTCTCCAGCTCGTGTTCTCTAGACCAGGTGCTCCATTGATGGGAGCCCCTAGGCCTGGCTTGGGAAGGACGCCCAGGGTACCCCCTACTCCTAGGGGTGTTGCGGCCTGCGGCAGGTGCCTGATCCTTCTCGCCGTCCAAAGGCACGACGTAGCTTGGTACAAAGGGCTCTCCATATCGAGTCAGTTCTCCTCCTGAACCGTCAGGTGGGGCGCTGGCGACGACCCCTCCGGGCGCGGCAGGGTGCCGCCGTGTGCGCGCAACCCGCAGACCCTACTGCAACGAGCCTCAACCCGAAGTTGCTTACCTATGCCACCATCGTTGGGTGGGCCGCGCATTTCCTGACATGGATTGTTTCCTTTGCGATCGGATGCGCCTTCGTTGTGGTTGCTTGCTTGTCCAGACGCCTTAGTCGCCTGCTCCCTATGTAGGATGGCATGCTCCCGCCAGGTCAACCCAGGCTATGGATGGTTCATAGGGTCTCAAAGGCGCATGAAGGTACGCGCGCGGGTCGCCCCTTTGTTCCCTCCATAGGCTCCATCGTCAGGGTCGGGCTGCACCCCAAAACCTGTGACTAAAATTCAGAGGAGAAGAAGCATGGCGTGTGGAGGGCCCTGCTCAGGTTCATCTGGGGCCCAAGAGGGCATGCTACCAGCGGGCAGGGCAATAGGCATGGCGAGCGAGCCCCTGACGCCTAACGCATGCGGTCCTGAAGAAGAATGAGGGGACATGTCCCTCTGCATGACAGCAACCATCTCGGCGATGTGGTCTGACCATGCATCAAAGCCCCCGTGCGTCGGGCCGTGGCCAAGCATCTCGCTCGCCATCAACAATGCATGGTACACACCGAGGTCTCCCACGTAAGTGCAGCGCGACGTCGGTGCCTGGGGCGCCGCCCGTCCACCGCATGTTTGGGTGGCACGAGGAGCGATGACGGTGGAGACGACACTGGCGGCTTGATGCTAACCACCAAGCACCACGCCACCGTGGCGTGGGTCTTTGCCGATAGTGGTGGGATCAGTGGTCGTGCATCTGCCATGGCCAGAGGAAGCTTGTTTGGCACCGGCCATCAGAGCAGGGAAAGGGCGAGGCTTGAAGAAGACTTCGACACGCCCCCTACATGACATGCGAAACGTCGGATTTTGGGCTCTGCAAAACCCAAAGAAGTTCGGACACAGGGGCGTGTGCGAAGATCCCCTGCGTCATCGACCTACCCAGGTCGCAACACGATGATTTCTACGACGAGCTCGCATGATGACGAGGAAGCTGATGCACACTATGATTTACCCAGGTTCTGGTCGCTGCAAAGCGTCATACCCTACTCCTGGTTTTGTGGATTGCCTCACGAGGAGGTTGGTGGATGAACTAGTAGAGTGGTGGGTTGCCTCGCGAGGCCGTTGTGGTGGTGCTGCCTCTCTTCTGTGTTGTCGTTGTTTTTATTGTTCCTTCTACGGTGCAGGCGATCCTCTATTTATAGTGCCATGGGACCACTTCCCTTATCGCCATGGCGGAAAGGGATCCCACATCAACCAAATTTGAAGGGGGATAGGATTACATTGTTATTCTAACGAAAGGCGGTCTTTGCCTGCAAAGTAGTTGTCGATGATGCAGGGGTGGGCTTGGTGATGAGATCCTTCCTGCTGGGCTCGTGGTTGCGGTCTCATTGCACCGGAATGGAAACCTTTGGGGGACGCTTTGGGAACCCGTGTACGTCCCATCCCCCTTTGCACCAAACGAGGATCGTTCTGCCTGGTATGTTGGCGCCTGCCCCTCCTGCCTTGCGTCATACTTGGCCTCCCGAGGCCGGGCACTGCATAGAGATCTCTTCCACTCTGGAAGGGGCCTGAGGAGGCCCGTCCTTGCTGGTCTTGATGGTGCTTCCTTCGCAAGTTCAGGTCTTCACGAGGTCCTTGTCTTGAGTGTGGTCTCGCCCTGCCGTGCCTGGCTGACGAGGTAGGCCACACCCTGCACCGCAGGTAGGCAGGTCTGGGCACCCGAGTTCCTAGAACACCAACAGATTGTCCACGCACATGCATGCCTCGACATCGTCTCGAGGAACAACCGTCATCCCGGTGGGCTACTCCGGGTGGGGCACTCAGCGCATGGACTGTGCCTCCCTCAGCCTACCGATGAACTCCTGTGCCTCTGGCGCCCGATGTTGCTTTCCTTGCTCATGGGGGGGCGTCGAAGAAAGCCTCCAGGTGTTGCCTGAGATCCTCCCTAGTCACTTGGGTCAGGTCGGATGCCTTCCAAACGGAAGCCCCCGGGTCCGGCCCACAGGAGGCACCGGGCGTGCCTTCCCATGCTGGACGGAGGGGCGCTCCTACGATGAGGAAGGGGCTCACTATGCTTGCCCCGGGCGCCATGTTCCTCGCCTTGGGATGACCTTGGGTGGTTAGTGACCGCTTCTTACTTGGGGGCTCGGCCTCGCGAGGCCCAACATTCCCTTCATCGTGGTAATGCTCAGCCGTGGCCACCTTGTTTTCCTGTTTGAAGGAGCAAACCACATCCTTCTCGTCACAGGTGATGGCAATGACGCCGCATCAGCCCAGAGCCTGAGGACATTGTAGCCGTGGTAAGACACCGCCACGAACTTGGCAGGCGATGGGTACCCGAAGATTGCATTGTACGGGAGGCTGTTGTGCGCCACGTCGAAGTCGATGAGATTGGTGTGGTAGTTGTTGCATGAGACGAAGGTGAAAAGGAGGCGGACCTGCCCCAAGGGGACGATGGAGCCATCCGTCACCCCGGAGAATGGCCTCGTGGGCATCAGCTAGTTGTAAGGCACCTGAAGCGTCTTGAAGATCTCAACAGAGAGCATGTTGAGGCCTGCACCTCCGTCGATGAGGCTCTTGGTGACCATGACATTGCTGATGGTGGGGGAGCACAACCTGCGGTCACCATGGTCTTGAGGGCATCCCTAGCATTGAAGTAAAGGGGCGTACTGTGACCACTTGAGAGGTCGTGTGTCTTCGCGCTTTGGGCGGGCGACGTTCACTTCGTGAGAGAACTTCTTGAACAAGCGGTTGGATGCCGGGGTGTGGGCTCTGCAAGTATACATGCTACCATGCGAGGCTCCTTATAGCCCCTCTGCTCCTTCGTTCCATTGGACATCGATATTCCTTTAGGGTGGTGGAAGTGTTACATTGTCTTGAGGGCATGCCTCACAAGGTTGCTCACGCCAGGCGTCCTCGCCAGGCTGGCTGCAATAGTCATCCTCACGAGGTTGCTCATGCCAGACATCCTCACAAGGTTGGCCGAACAAGCCGTCCTCGCGAGGCTACTCACGCCAGCCTTGGCATGGATTACTGCCACGTGCATCCCTGCTGCAGCCGCCCCCGCCGACAGTGCTGTGATCGTTGTGTTCTGGGTGGCGCCCAACACCCTCGTCGTAGAGGGACTTAAGCTATTGGCAGTCTTTGCTGTTATGTGTGTGCATATCATCGTAGATGCAGAACGGGGGACCATCCTTCTTGGGCGCGTTGTGATCATCGCCTCGCTTCTTCTCGGGCTGCGCTACGAGAACGGTCGGGTCCTTGCACTTGACTTCCTTGTATTTCTCCTTGCCGCGTCACTCGTGGCGTCGTGGTCGTCATGGATGAAGAGGCGACCCTCCTCGGCCTTGGCGCATTTGTCGGCGATGTTGAACAGCTCCAGAGCCATGCTTAAGGCATAGTTAATAGTGACCTTCTCACACATCCGAATGTCCTTGATCCCGTTGGTGAACGCCAAGATGATGGCTTCGTACGAGGCCCTCGGGATCTTGTTGCGCACCTGGCTGAAGTGATGGATGTACTTGTGCAGGGTCTACCCGGGCACTGCTTCACGCATCATAGGTCGTGGACGGAGAGTGGGCGGTCATGTGTGCCCATGAAGTTGGCGACGAAT
Source organism: Hordeum marinum (assembly GCA_022496015.1). NCBI lineage: Eukaryota > Viridiplantae > Streptophyta > Magnoliopsida > Poales > Poaceae > Hordeum > Hordeum marinum. The sequence goes on from CM039674.1 coordinate 174,896,679, forward strand.
AACTCGCAAAGCTCCCTCCAGGAAGAAATCGACTCCTCGGGCAAGTTCATGAGCTAGAAGCCAGTGCCATCCTTGAGGTCCATGGGTAACCAGTTTGCCATGACCTTGTCGTCGCCATTCGCTTCCTCGATGCTCAACCCGTAGAGCTGGTGGAACTCCATGGGGTCGGGCATTCCATCATAGTGCAGGGGCAGCTCGGGCATGAAATTTATGTGCCAAACCACCTTTCACACTTTGCGAGTGAACGCTCGGCAGCCCACGGTGGAGGTGGGAAGCCCGTTCATGAGGGCGGCCTGGTTCTAGCGTCCCGCGCCGGCGATGTCCTAGACTATCATGTCTTGGCGCTGGCGCCTCTATTCGAGGATCACACGCGCATCAGGAAGCGCATGACGGTCGATCTGGGAACTTGTCTCTTCTTGGTCTGGCGGAGGTGCTTCACGGGGCAGGTCGTGTGGACATGCGTCATACCGAGCCTCGGTCGATCCTTCGCACATGGGAGGCGGCGACAGCGCCCTGTGCACCATGTCTCCAGCTCGAGATGGTGGGGGCATAGCGAACGAGAGGGTGTCAGGGCTTCCTCGGCGGCGGATACGAGTTCGGTGATGTGGGCTAGCCATGCATCATAGCCAGCATCCGCTGGGTGGTAGCGAAGCAGCTCGCACGCCATGACCAGCGCAGCCTGCATGTTGTCGTGCCCAGAAGAGCATTGGAGGAGGAGGCTATAGCATGCAACCGTCCCTTTGCATGGACCGGTGCATGGCGGAGTCATGTTGCTCGTGTGCCTTAGGGGAGGTGGTGGCGGCTGCCTCGACGTCGGTGGAGCGGCGGCAACCATCACGACCCGCATGTGTAGTCTGCACGATGCGGGCCGCTCGGCACTGGATGCACACATGATGAGCTTCGGCTATGGGGTCAGCGAAACTTGAATGGAGGTCCAAGGATGATGACGAACCGCTGTCTGGCGCGCCAAGTGTTTAATCGGGGCTTCGGGGACCCTGAAGAGGTTCGAACTCATTGGTAAGATGGCTCTCCAACTATGCTCACTCTCGCTAGCCTACCGTGATGCTTTGGTGTACTCGATCTTTGGGGAACAACAAGGACACCATGATCTACCCAGGTTTGGGCCACCTTGAGGTGTAAAACCCTACTCCTGCTTGTGTGAATTTCTTGGTTGGAGGGAGGAGAATACAACGTGTCCCGTCCTGATGCCCCTTCTTCCTACTTATATGTCCACGACCCTCTTCTCTCAAAAACACCCGGCGGGAAGCGTCACCACAATTGGACAGTTTGAAGGGGGAAAGGACTGCGGCATATCCTGACGAAAGTAGTCTTCACTCAGGGATGACCTCCATCCTCCCGAGCCACCAGCCTTAGCCACTTAGAAGCAAACAAGAAATCTTTTGGGGTGGCCATGGGAAACGGCGGGCTGGCCACGCTCCCTTATCCCTAAAGAGGAAAGTCCTCCTACTATAGCCCCCGTGTTGTACCTTCGGGCAACGATGGGTAGCGTATTTGCCGTCCTCCAAGCGCGGCAGGCTTCGCGATCCCGTCGGGCTTCCGCGTGGCCCATCGAGACGCTCTCTAAGGCCGCCATCGGAAGAATGGCTCTGGGAGCCAGTGAGGGGTGCGCTCTGGGACCTCCCTCATTAGACGGGGGGCCCATGAGGACTCACTTCGTGGTGTCTTCCGTTGGGTTTTACCGAGTCTAGGCCTCACGTCGTGCCATGTGCCTCAGGCAGACGGTCCTAGGTACCCGCTGTCCCAATGGCCTGACAAGGGTCACGCACGTGTCCTGTTGTGTGTGTTGTACGATCTGGCAGCTGTTGCCATAGTCTACTAGCGTTGTGTAACACCCCGTTACGCCTGGCGGGATCTAGACTGCCCCCACAGACCAACACTAGACTTTCCTGCGCACTTTGTCCTCACTCGTGCACACACGGGAACAACTTCCTGGTCAGTGACCCATCCTAGAATTGCTCCAAGCCAAGCACGCTTAACTTTGGAGTTCTTTTCGAATGGGCTCCCGGAAAAGAAGGAGTTCCTTGTTTATATAAGTAGTCTATCATTCCTATTAAGCCAGGATCTCACATACATCCCCACTCAAAGGAACCGACGTCCTCGTCGGCCCATCAGGAACGTTCCCTTTTGCCACACGTATGCGCGTCTAGTCTGGCACATGCACCATGCTGTGTGCCACGACGGGCCACACACGCCATACACCACATGCCCGTGCACCTGACCCATGCATGCCCGTGTAACCGCAAGGGTCAGCTCTGATACCAATTGAAACACCCCATTACACCTGGCGGGATCTAGACTGGCCCCACAAACCAACACTAGTCTTTCCTGCGCACATTGTCCTCACTCGTGCACACCCGGGAACAACTTCCCGGTCAGTCACCCATCCTAGAATTTTTCCAAGCCAAGCACGCTTAACTTTGGAGTTCTTTTCGAATGGGCTCCCAGAAAATAAGGAATTCCTTGTTTATATGAGTAGTCTATCATTCCTATTAAGCCAGGCTCTCACACGTTGTTGACTCGTGGAGCGGCTCTGGCGCACGCGCTCCACTTGGTGACGGTCGGGTGCGTCGTTGTTGGGAATCCGACTCTTTAGTCGTGATCACCGAATGTACGAGCATAGTGATCCCATAGATCAATTCTTGTTGAACACACAAAAACTGTATAACAAAAGTCTTACATACATTATGTACCGTCTTACTCAAATATGACCTTGATGGCCAAGCCTTCATAGACTCGCAACAGAAATCTTCAATGATAGCTTGAACCCATGCCATTTGCCGTGCTTGGAGAACCCTACATGCATTCTGCCTGGGAAGGATCCTAGCTCGCACGTACGTCACCAAGGTTCTCTTCATTATGTCCTGTGCTTTAATGGTTGGCCAATAAAATAACTATTGGCAATCCAATGAGTACTTTGAATGTACTTGCAAGCGACCGATCTTTGGAACAAGGCAATGACAATGCATGATATAGGACTAAGTAGGTAAGTTGCAGAAAGCTAATTTTGAGTGCAATGACATGTTTAATCAACTTGTAAAAGCATGCATCAACAGGTGGTAGATATCCATATGAACAAGTTACATGTATCATCATAAGCAGGGGTTGAACATCTTATGTTCAGTCATCGGGTCAAGTTATCCAACTTAGCTCAACTATCTCTCTGACACACACACACACCATGTTTTATGAATACATGTGGACATAGTTTAAGAAGGAGATCCAACTTTCCATGACCATGGACGTGGCTATTCGAATAGTTTTACACTCTATAGAGGTTGGACGCTTTACTCACAATACTTGGGGAACTTTTGTGTCATCCATGACTTGTAGTATATTGCATACCCGAAGTAAGCACCAGAACAATGCCTTTCCCTTAGTGATACTAAACAAAGAGTCCACTCGTTGGCCCATGAGTTCATGATGTACAAATAAGAGCCTTGCTCAACATAGTACCATCCATGAAGGGACACAATGGTGTGCTTGGTGTCTGTAAAAACAGCCCATGGTCGCCCTATCAGGAACGACCATGTATCGAGAGTGACAACATCACTCTCTCCACTAGTAATGCATGCCCTCTGCTAGCATCGACCAAAGTAAACAAAGCTTCTTCCCATATAGGGGTAGATTGGTTGTACATGTAAGTTGGGAATGATCGACAAATCTTAACTCGAATCCGTTTTCAAAAACAAACACAACATGCTTCGATACACCACTTATTTATCAAGTGGTTACCAAGCTCATCAACTCCCTAGGGCATTAGTGGCACCCGAAGGGTTTTCGTAAAGTCTTCGGTAAACGCTTTTTGTTTTCCATCTCAATGCATATCACTGTCCAACTTGCATAGCAACTATTTAGCATCCTAACTACTTCCCACCCGTACAACCCTCGTAGGAAGGTAGGGTCATGTATAAGGCAAGTATGAAAGACAAATGCATCGGAGTCAAACCTAGAAAGGTTTTCACCGCATCATCAATATGCTTTTCGATGCAATTAAATAAAAGTGCAATAATGCCATGCAAGAAATAGTTTCATCGACATGGTCAAAGGCATCCTTGCCTGGATCAGCAAAGTCTTTGAGGTCTTCATAGGCTTCTCGTCCAACTCAATGGACTTCGTCAATTACCATCAGAAATAGCCATAATAAGCAACACAACAAGGAGGGAAAATAAAAGTGTATTAAAATAGGAAGGTTATTTTTCTCGGACACCTCTGGCACAAGAAAAATACCTAAAGTGGTTCTATTGGAGTTGGGTCAATGAGGCTTTTTGAATGGTGGGAGTGGAGAAATGATCATCCTATAAGAGGTCTACATAAAACATTTTTATAAAAATGAGTGGATGCACCTCTTAACCAGGGCATGCTTTTTGAAGACTTTAGAAAGTGGTTTCACTGAATTTGGAGTTGGGACGTTCTTCCTATGAGGATTCAAATGGAAAGTGGGGACTTTTATTAGATACAACAGAGACAAGGCATGGGAAAAATGTTAACCATGGATGGATAAATAGGGCATGATTTCCGAAGTCTCTGGAAATTTGAATCATCCTCTCTGGAGTTGATTTGAATCCTCTAGGGATTTTGAAATTGGGTTTTTTCATAGTTCAAATTTAAATTTGTAAAATAACAATACAAATAAGTGTGGTGGAAAAATATGAGTTTGCCACCATATAATAGGTGGGATTTTTAGGAGAATATAGAATTTTGAATCATGGCAATCGAACAATTTGTTTTGTGAAATTCCAAAGTTGTGATAAAAAGGAAAAGGGAAAAGTTCTGAGAATAATGGGCCAAATCCGTTGCAGCTGAGCTGGTCCAAAAAAGAACCGGCCCAGGACGACACGGTACATGCGGCGGGTTTCTATTTAAACCTGCCCGCGGGCCTAGCCTGGCAGGGAGAGGGGGAGAGTGAGGGAATGATAGGTGGACTCCACATGTCATCCCTCACCTTGCTTCAGGGACCAGAGAGGAACACCGATGACGGTGCGGTCAAGAGCGAGGCCAGCTGAGGGATCAGGCGAACTGAGGGGAGCGACACCTGTCGGGTGGCACTCGAGATGGTTGCCCGTGGTGACGAGATAGCTGACGGCATCAGACCCGAGCGGTGGCCTAGGAAACCGAAGACAATTTTCTCATCTTTGCCTAAAATCCGAGAGATGCAGGGTAGTGTTTGGTTCACGGGGTCGAGAGAGAGCAAGGGGAGAAAAAAGGGAGCATGGGGATGGTCTGCACCGCGTGATGGCTGGACGGCCGTAGTGGCGGACCTTGAGCTTGATTTCGAGGTCGGGTGCTCTAGAGGACAAGGGGGTGGGGTAGGGGCACAATTAGGAGGGGGGCGCGAGAGGAGAGCAGATGGCAGTTCGGGATGGCCTTAAGTAGGGAAGTCGAAGGTGCACCGTGAGCTGAGCTGGCGAGCACTCACAAGATCAACCATGGAGACCGTTGGGCATGAACAAGATGGGTCAGGGCTGCTAGTGGGGCTCGTCCACGATGTGGGTAAGAGAGACATGGAGCGAGGCGCGACTGGAGCGGGCCCCGCTCGCGACTAGAGAGTGGCGGGCTCTGGAGGTGAAGGGAACACGCATGCATAGGTAGCATGCTTGCCTCGCCCGAGGTTGTCAAGAGTGTCGGGATGGGAGCCGCTACATTGCTAGAGCACAGTGTAGCACACTCAAAAGGACACATATGACTGGCATGGCATGCTCCGGAGGGCTTTAGGATCGCCCACCTTGTCCACTAGTTGCTGTTGTATACGGAGATGCCCTGGGATAGCTTAGGGATTAAGGGAGAGGTATGAAGGTAAAATAGAGGGAGGGGGAGATGATGCCATGGCTTTCTAGAGAGGGTAAATGGGGGTTTTACCCCTCCAATAATGGAGCTATGGCCATTGGGTATTTACTGGGAGTTGCTCGGGGACAGGTAGATGTGTGGTAAAAATTCAGCGTAAGGAGAAAAAGATAGTTGGTGAAAACAACAACTTTGGGAAATTACCAGAAGGTGTTTGATGCATGTTTGGGCTAGGAAACAGATTCTACATGCTATTAAATTTAGCAGGAGGAAATGGTAGTTATAAATGAGGTAGATCACCATGTTTGCGCTTATTTGATGAAATTCCCTAGTGCAAACTTTATAAACCCAAGAAATGGGCACAAATATATTTTCTTAGATATAGATATGCAAATCCATTCTCCTCGATACACCACTTGGTGTGGTGGCATTATTTTGGTATTAGCATATGTCGTTGTTCTAGAAATGGGGGTACCCAGAATTGCTTGCCTACGGCCCACTTTGACAGCCAAGCAGGGCATAGCGCAACCCCACTCAAGACAAGGCCCTCGCACAAAGCCTTGAGCTAGAGAGGGAAGTAACACCAAGACCCACGGGGAGTAGGCCTCCCTAGGCCAGCTCCTGAGCGGCGGAGTTGCCTATGCAATGCTCGGCCTCAGGAGGCCAAGGATGACGTAAGGTGTGCCAGGCGGGCACCAGCACGCCAAGTGGTACAGTTTCCCCTTTGGTGCAAAACGGAGGCGATGACATATACAAGTTCTGAACTCGCCCCCAAATGTTTCCATTCCAATGCAACGACACCAAGACCATGAGCCCTACAGGATGGATTTCATCGCTGAACCCATTGTCGGTGTCAAAACCGGTGGATCTCGGGCAGGGAGTCCCGAGCTATGAGACTAGAATCGATGGTAACAGGAGACGAAGGAGACAATGTTTACCTAGGTTCAGGCCCTCCTATGGAGGTGATACCCTACGTCCTGCTTGATTGTATTGATGATATGTAGGTTATAGAGTCGATCTACCTCGAGATCAAATAGCTAAATCCTAGATAAGTTGTCCTCTATCTACAACCTAAAACCCTCCGGCTTATATAGATGCCGAGGGTACCTAGGGTTTACATATAGTCGGTTACACGTCGAAGGTATAAACATGACTATTCACTACTCCAAACGTGGAAGACACGCCATGATTCCCAAAGCTTCCTTTCTAGAGACAAGGCCTTCGATCGATCCAATGCTTGGCAAGCATCCCATATGATCCGGCCCATAAGAAATGCGTCAGCCTCCCGAGGACCCCTTAAACTAGGACTCCCTCAGTAGCCCCCAAACTTGCCTCCAACGCCAAGGGTCTTAGCTCCATCTGCTTCATATAATCAGAGTCTTCGGCTTGCGAGGTGAGTTCTTCCCTCCGTGTTTAGTTCGGCCTCTGATGACATGTAGTTTTCCAACTAGAGGCTCTTCCGAACACCTTGAATAACTTAGCTCCGAAGGCCAAGCGTCAAGGAGCAAATAGATTTCCCTAACAACTTTTCTGATGAAAGGTCGCAGCCCCCCGCAATCGTTGGACCAGTTGCAAAAACTCGAACCACGGTTCGAGGCCGTTTTCATTAGCACGATCCATCAATGCACATATCGTGCTCCGTTTCACATGGGATATGTTCAATCATGTGCACATAATGGCACGCTCATCTTGGGAAGCGGAGTCATACGCGGCGCAATAAAGGGAGGCCGAACGGTGATAAGCCTCATAAAAGGGGAAGAAAACCCCAAGGCCTAAACACTCTTCCCATTCGCACCCTCTGCTTCCCCAATCTCCCGAGCTTTCAGAGCACAGATCTATGTTTTCCAGAACTTCCCCCTCCGAGCTCATCCGTGGCTGGTTTTGGCTCCAACGGCAAGTGGGAGGCTTCCACGGTCACCGACCGGGACATCCGGGACCTCAAGGACGTAGGCTACCTCCCCTCCAACATCGGCCACCGCGCGCTAGAGAAGGGCTAGGTGATCCCCACCCCAAACCAGGCGAGAGGGTGGTCTTTATCCCCTACTTCATTTGGGACCTGAGCTTCCCACTCCATCCCTTCGTCAGGGGGCTAATGTTCTTCTACGGCCTCAACTTCCATGACCTCCCGTAGAACTCCTTCATGCACATATCGGCTTCATCATCATCAGCGAGGTGTTCTTGCGAGTCGAGCCATACTTTGGACTTTGGCTCAAGGTATTTAATATCAAGCCAAAGTGTGGCGTAGGCGAACACGTAGACTATGGAGGGGCTGTCATCGGAAAACTCCCCGCATCCAATAGCCATCCGGCACCTTCATCGGCACCATCAAAATATGGGTGAAAGAGTGATTTTACATCACCGAGCCAAAGGAGGAAGGCCAAGCTGCTCCGGCTGAATTCAGAACCGGTCCCCCCCATCAGATTCACTTCATGGCTCCAAAAGGGCCTCGAGTGGGGGTCGGATAAGGAGGTGGACAATCTACACAAATGCATCGCCTTCATGATCAAAAACGATATCGCGCTGGCCAATGTGGTCCAGATTATGCTCCGGTGGCGCATCGGCCCCTGCCAGCGCTGGAACTCTCCCATGTGGGCTTGTTGGCTCAATGACGATCCTACTATTCGTCATCTATTCTAATATACGCGGGAGAAGCTATGGAAGGCGTTGTTCAAGGTGCAGAAGGACTAGCTAGCCGAGGAGGATGATCGGGGTCTACATGCGGATAAGCCCTCTATCGAGGTATAACATTGTTTTGTTTGATCGGCTTTATTTTTACTAAATAAAATCTAAGCACCTCTCTGATCACTTTTGCAGAAATGGCTGAGCAAGGCCACAAGCATCGACTGGGCGGCGCCTCAACCCGAAGACATCAGGTCCAAACTGTTGTCGAAGATGCTCGTTGAGGCACCTTACGAGGCACCAGCAAAGAAGGAGAAGAAGAAGAAACCAGGCCAAGAAGGCCTTCGTATAAGGGACCTACCGGATTCTTTGTCTAGGCAAACCCATGACTCCTCCAATCAGAAGGAAGAGCTTTATGACGAGGGGGAGGCGATTCCCCCCTCGCAAGAAAGAGGGTGGTGTCATCGGACGCCACTGAGGAGGTACCCCCTCCTGCCCCGAAGAAAGCGCGTAGGACACAGGTAATTTTGTCCGATGATAGATCGGACTCGGATGCCGAGTCCCATGACTTCAAGAGGGTTCCACCAAGGAACCTAAGGGTCAAGCCCCTAGCTTGAAGGTAAGGATCTGAAGACTTCCTTGATTATTAATGATAAGTTTGAAAGGTTATTAACAAGTGAGCGCTTATCGATTTGGCAGCTCACCTCGCGTTCTCCCAACTGAAGAGGTTTCAGATGAGGAGATCCCACCTGCCGAACTAGCGGAGACTATACTGCATCCCATCCCACTCCTCCGGGTGCCGCGAAGGATGCCAAGCAGGTGTCATCCCAATAGACTCCTGTGGCGCCGGGCACCAGTGGTGGGGTGATGACGTCATGGTCGAGGCTAGCACCTCGGCCACCGAAGACCAGGGGAAGAGTCCTGCATGGACAATGAGGGGACCAGACAAGGGGACGTTCAATCCCCTCTGAGGACATCTCCGGAGCGCGCCATGCCTCCGAAGGCATCAGTCCAATCCTCGGTTGGCGATCGGGTTATCCGATCACCACCGACACCATCGACCAACGGGTGGGTGGTTATGGGGGAGGCTCTATCGAGTGCCTCCATCTCCGAGGAGCACTGTACGCTTATGGGTGTGGTGTTGCAGAGCATTCAGTCCTTCGACAACAGACTGAAGGAGGCCTTCAACGGTCTCCTGACGGGCTTTCAGGTGAGTCGCGTAATGCTCTATTTGTGAAATATTATTTTTCTTGTGTTATCATTATGTACATGGCAGCCCCCGATTCCTAGGTGGATTTGGAAAAAGTCTCCTGGGGATCAATCATAGCTCATTATCCAAACTATGTACAAGACTATATATGTTCAGAATGTTCTAACAACCTTTAAGAGTACCAGACATTGGATCGTATTGATGATAGTTTGGAGTTTTGAACCCATGTAACCTAATAGGGATTTGTTTTTTGCAGGTTTCATCGTCAACGGTGGCTGTGAGTGCCGCCGAGCTAGACGAGATGAATCGGAAGCTCAAAAGCTCCGAAGACGAGCTTGATGCTCTTAACAAGAGATTCGACGAGGCATAAGGTAAACCTGACTCAATATCCGGAAAATTTTGCCATCATACTGTCGATGCAGTATTCATATTTTGACGCTTATGTAGCCTCGACGAAGGAAATAGAGAAGCTCAAGGCCGAGCTACAGCATGCGAAGAAGTAGGTGGCGGTTGAGAGGGCGGTGGCCAAACAAGCGGCTATGATGCTTTTCTCCATAAGAGCCACCGGAGACAAGCATGAGGATCGGGTTGAGGAGATCCAGCAGGAGCTCAAAGACGCCGACCAAAAGTGCGAGGACCTCGAGCTGAAAAGCAAGGAGCACGCCGCCGAACTATCCACCCTAAAAACCGATTTCCAAAAGGTGGTTCTTTGAGGAGCAAGTCCGCCAAGCGAAGGTTATCACGAATAGTAAGCCATACTTATTGTAGTGTGTCTTTGGGGATAGCAAGTTCGAGTTGCTTACGCAGGTGTGGCGTTCCTCAGGCGCATGCTCTAACCTTCAGAAGAGCGCAGCTGACAAGGATCATTTCTATGCTTCGCGGGGAGAAGGAGATGAAGCTCGTCTATTTTTGGGCGAAAATGGAAGCCCCCCGACCGTCCTCCTCTCCTTATTGACCAGCTGAAGGAGCTGATGGCTCTACACCGGACGGCGGAGCCAGCCATGAAGGATCTCTGTATTTTGCAATGGCCCAACGAGCCATTGCCAGGAAGCTACTTCGGCCTGGTGCAGAAGTTGAGCGACGCCTCGCCTCGGATCATCGCGCTAAGGCGTTCCTCCTACATCGAGGCAACTCGGATGGCCTTCGCGAAGGGCAAGGTGCACTGGCCGGGGCTTGATCCGATGAAGATAGCCACCTCCCCTCTGCCTCCTCAAAAGGAACATAGGCACCCTAAGCTATAATTCTCTGGAGTAATGGAGGGTGCTCGTGAGATAGAGTCACAATGTTCAAAAGAGAACATGTACGATTGAGTGTGTTGTAATATGTCCAAAGACCTTTGAACGCTTGTATATATTTTATGCATGGTTTATCATGTTTTGCATTCCTTTATATTCCTTTATAACTCATGTGTGGCTATCGAAACTGAAAGCTGCGAGTCGTTGGCTTCAGCCGCCATGTAGATACTACGTGGGGTGTCTCTAGTTACGCACTATAACCCTTAGCCGAGCTATCAGTACCCCAAGGCGGTACTGTGTGGTAGACCAGGCAATCAGACCTTAATGCTTTATTGCTTTCACTTAGCCGTAGGGGTGCAAAAAGGACTGCGGGAGGTTAGTGACTAGCCCCCGGTGACTTGTGATGTTCGGATAAACCGTGGCTAAAGCCTATATCACATGGTTTGTACGAATACCAAACCCATCATATGACACGAATGAGCTCTGACGAGGTCTTGAGTATAACACTTAAGCTCGGATCCGCATAACGGTTATCGCATACCATGACAGTCAGTTTTCGGCTTTGTCTTCTGAGGTGTTTGACCAGGCTAGCCTGAAACACAATCATAGAGGTTATCCCTTTGCCCTTTTAGCCGAATGAGCAGAACGTAAAGGGGCAAGCATAGGAGCTAGGCATTCCAACTATTGAACCAGGACATAGTTCGGAACCAATGCATATAAAGCAAATTCCAAGACGCCGAATGCGTCATTAATTGTGCATAAGGGGATTATTTTTGAAGTCGATCCCCTGGTCTATTAGTCGGTTGCATCGCAATATACCGAACAGTTTCATGAGAAGAGGGAGAAAATAGAATATGTGCCAAAAAGGGACAACGAGACAACGATGTATAATGATTTTTTATGTTTCTCAACGACTCTTATTGCTCGAATTGCGGAAGCAACTGTTTACAGGTATTTAAGAAACAGAAGTTTTACAAGAGTTGTTGTACCAGGGGTCTTCGATTGGGGACCTTACGTACTCGATGTGCCCTGTCGCTTGTCTACTCCTGCGCCACCTAGGGAGTGGTTCACCTCAACGGGTGGTACCGTTCGGTGAATGGATCTTGCAAACAAGGTCTTGAGAGGTCGCCGAAGTGTGAATGAGCTTTATGCCTTTAGCAGGCCCTTGATGGTACCTGGAGTATGTCTGGAGATATTTGAAGGTAGTAGTTCGGTCCAGCCGCACACTTACCCTTTTTTCCCCACCACCGCCCATGGAATTTTGAGTGCAAAGTTGTGCCTCCTTGGCACGTACTTTGCTGGTCCTAGGGAGGCGTGATGGGGGCAAGTCCTTATTTACAGGGAGAACAATGTTCTGAGAGTTTGGGCTGAAGCCGAGCTCGTTTCCTAACCTTTCATGCCTTGACGACAGGTGCCAACGCATGTTCCTCAGTTCGGAGGGAGCGCTCTATGTTGTTGTTGATAGTGATGACCCCCTTGGGGCCGGGCATCTTGAGCTTGAGGTATGTGTAGTTTGGGACGACGTTAAAGCGTGTGAATGTTGTACGGCCGAGCAGGGTGTGATAGCCGGTGCAGAAAGGTACGATGTCGAAGATCAAGTCTTCGCTTTGGAAATTATCGGGCGAACCGAACACTACTTCGAAGCTTACGGAGCCCATGCATCGGGCTTTGACGCCTGGGATCACTCCTTTAAAGATAGTGTTGCTGGGTTTGATCCTTGATGGATCTATGCTCGTCTTTTTCAGAGTATCTGAGTAAGTCAGATTTAGGCCACTTCTTCCATCCATGAGGACTTTAGTGAGGTGATACCTGCCTATAATTGGGTCTAGGACGAGGGCAGCCGAACCTTCATGACAGATATTGGTTAGTGGTCACGACGATCAAACGTGATCGGGTATGCCGACCATAGGTTATACTTCGGGGCTACAGGCTCTACGGCATAGACATCCCGAAGAGCGCGCTTCCTCTCCTTATTGGGTATATGTGTGGCATATACCATATTTACAGTTTTCACCTCTCGTGGGAACTTCTTTTTCCGCCACCAATTGGACCCCGAGGCTCATCCTCGTCCTTGCTATGTGGGCCATTGTCTTGGTCCTCGGATGAGAGGTTGCCGACCTGTTTGAATATGCAACATTTAGGTTGGTGTGGTTGGCGGGTTTCTGTTGAGTGCTGCGGATTCGGCAGGGCCTATCAAAGATCTTCTCGAGTGGGGTGCATCCGTTGTGATTGCCTTTAGAAGACTTCTTCCACTGCCCGGGTAGGGAATTGCGGAAGCTGGTGTTAACAGTTGTGTCATCGGCATAACTATTGTTATGCTGGGGCTTATTCTTATTGCGCTTTGGTTTCCCGTTTCAGTCCCATTCTTCGGAGGTTCCGGGGTCTTCGAATTCGGGGTTGTGGCTCCGTCTTGCAAGCCAATTATCCTCGCCCAAGCAAAAGCAGGTCATGAGCGATGTAAGGGCAGACATTGTCCAAGGTTTATCCTAGCCGAGCTGGTGGGCCAACAATTCATCCCGAATATTATGCCGGAAGGAGGCTATTGCCTCGGTGTCCGGGCAATCGACAATCTTGTTTTTCTTTGTCAAGAACATATTCCAGAATTTCCGCGCGGACTCTCATGGCTTCTGGACGATGTTGCTCAATTCGGAGGATTCCGGTGGACGAACATAGGTGCCCTGGAAGTTAGATCGGAATGCACCCTCTAGGTGTTGCCATCATCCTTTGGAGTTTTCGGGGAGGCTGCTCAACTAGTGCCGAGCTCGCCCATTAAGTTTTAGAGGTAGATATATGGTGCCTTGATGACGCTTCACCTGACTTGTCGCCATCAGTTAGGTGGCGGGCCATCGCTCGGTGTTAATAGGGGTGGGAGCGCAATCTTCCTCATCCATGTATTCTGCCTGTTCGGAGGCATAGTCCAACATGTCGGTTAAGTCTTCAACTACGGCTATCAATTGGGTGGTACGTGGGACGTAAAATTCATCCTGACCTGCCCTAAGACCAATCTGAGAATGGATCGGGGTTGGGTCGTCGATAATCTTCATCGACGAGATCCGATATAGGGCCTCGTTGAGTATCGATAGCTCAATCGGGTCAACCTTCTCGGAGCTTTCAGAGTTGACCTCCGTTTTATCTGTGCTAGGCAGTGTTTGGCAGGAACGAGTATCCGGTCATCTGGCACTATGGCTGGATCTGGACTTGGAATCAGGTCATTACAGGGGTAAATCCCGTGGACATGACCAAAAGAGGGATCCGAGGTTAAAGCCTCGAAGTCTTCTTGCGTGGCAGGCGAGACTACGAGCCAGGTTAGCGAAAGACCACCCCGAGAGTCCATGGCGAACTCTAGGTTCCCGAATCTGACTTCTTGATCATGGGCGTAGCTCATGAATCACGGGCGTATCTCATGAACTGACCTAGATGGTTGGTCGGGTTAGTGTGCAGCACAATGCCGCGGAAAGCGAAGATGTCCATGTTGCGGACCTCTTCGCTCATGACGATGCGATCCATCGATTCCTCTGGCGATCATAGCAGAACTCTCCATGAAAGGACCAATGTCGGTGTCAAAACCAGTGGATGTCGGGTAGGGGGTCACGAGCTGTGAGACTAGAATCGATGGTAACAGGAGATGAAGGAGACAATGTTTACCATGGTTCGGGCGCTCCTATGGAGGTAATACCCTACGTCCTTGTTGATTGTATTGATGATATGTAGGTTACAGAGTCGATCTACCTCGAGATCAAATAGCTAAATCCTAGATGAGTTGTCTTCTGTCTACAACCTAAAACCCCCCGGCTTATATAGATGCCAATGGTACCTAGGGTTTACATATAGTTGGTTACACGTCAAAGGGATAAGCATGCCTATTCACTACTCCAAACATGGAAGACACACCATGATTCCTGAAGTTTCCTTCCTGGAGACAGGGCCTTCCATCGATTCAATGCTCGGCGAGTAGCCCTTACAGTTCGGCCCATAAGAAAAGGGTCGTTCTCCCGAGGAGCCCTTAAACCAGGACTCCCTCACCCACCACTACATCATCAACAACTACTTTGCAGGCGAAGACCACCTTTCGTTACGATAAAGATGTACCCCTTGTCCCCCTTTGAATTTGGCCGTGGTGGGGTCCCTTCCTGCCATAACAATAAGGGAAGAGGACCCGGGCCGCGATAAATAGAGGCTAGCCTCCTCCGTAGAAGGGGACAAGGGAGGAAGAGAGGCAAGACCACAAGAACGCCCTTGTGAGGCAGGTCACCACTTTACTAGTTCATCCACAAACCTCCTCGTGAGGCAATCCACCAAAGCAAGAGTTGGGTTTTATGCTTCGCAGCAGCCCAAACCTAGGTAAATCATCATGTGCAATCTTCTCCCTCGCCATCATTGCGAGTTCATCATCTAAGCTATCGGGTCATGAGCTAGGAGGGGTAAGGCTTCTAGGAATCTTCACACACGCCCTTGTGTTCGAACTTCCTTTGGTTTTATGGAGCCCGATAAACGACATTTGGCGCACCAGGTAGGGGGCGTGGCGTAGTCTTCCTCAAGCCACGCTCTTTCTCCGCCCTGCGGCTCCGATGGTTGATGCTTGCCGAGCCTGCGCCCAGTGCCGAGCTGCTCGCGTCGCCCAGTTAGCGCCCGTGGGCCATGTCGGTACGTCTCTCCCGTGGCCATCACCGCCATTGGCCCGAAGGCCCACGAAAAACATCACTCCTCACAGCTGGTCACCGCATGGCACAACAGCCGCACCGCTACTCCGTCGATCTTTCCAGCCACCGGGTCGTCCTCCCACACTCGTCCCGGGACGGCACGTGGGACGGGCGCACTCGCCATGCCACGCGAGCTACAGCGCTACCGCCATGCCCCTGACTGCCATGATGACTAGCTCGGGCTCATCGTACAGCTCATGAGTGCTGCCGGTGACGCTTTGGCCCTCTCCTACTCATTCCAACCCCAGCCCTCTCTAGCAGACAACGTGGGCCTTGATCCGCCATCTCTTCCTCCACAGCACAACTTCGAGCCCAAGCCCAGGCATGAAGCACGCCTGCGTGACCAGCCGCGTAGGCCCCAAAAGAGGGCCAAGGTTGAAGTAAGCTATCAGGTGGTGCCATGGCCATGCTCCGATGCACGTGCACTCCCCACGCCTCCAATCAGCGTCGTGACCATGCGCCCCTCGAAGTGGCCCCACAGGAGTGATACGTCTCCAATGTATCTATAATTTTTGATTGTTCCATGCTATTATATTATTTGTTTTGTATGTTTTATATGCATTAATATGCTATTTTGTATTATCTTTTGGACTAACCTATTAATCTAGAGCCTTGTGCCAGTTTCAGTGTTTTGCTTGTTTTTGAGTATTGTAGATAAGGAATATAAATAGAGTCCAAACGAAATAAAATCTTTGCGATCATTTTTCTTGGCCCAAAAGACATCTGCCAAACTTCAAGGGGAAGGCAGGAGACCTTCCAGGAGGTCACAAGCCAGATGGCGCGACCACCTACCCTGGTCCCACATGGAAGGCTTGTGGCCCCCCCAGCAGGTCTCCTACCCTTATTATTCGGCCTAGAAATTCCCAAATATCCCCCCATTACCAAAGGGAGCCACGGAAATACTTTTCCTTCGCCGGAAGCCTCCGTTCTCGAGAGATTCATTCTTGGAGCCTTTTTTAGGTAATCTGCCGGAGGGGGATTCGATCACGGAGGGCATCTATATCAACTCTATTGCCCCTACGATGATGCGTCAGTAGTTTACCATAGACCTTCGGTTCCATACATAGTAGCTAGATGGCTTCTTCTCTCTCTTTGTACTTCAATACCATGTTCTTCATGATCTTCATGGAGATCTATCCGATGTAATACTCTTTTGCAGTGTGTTTGTCGAGATCCGATGTGTTGTGGGTTTATGATTAGATTATCCATGAATATTATTTGACTCTATTCTGAATTCTTATATGCATGATTTCATATCTTTGCAAGTCTCTTCGAGTAAATTGTTTGGTTTGGCCAACTAGATTGGTAATTCATGCAATGGGAGAAGTGCTTAGTTTTGAATTCAATCTTGCAGCATCCTCACCCACTGACATAGTAGGGGTAGCGAGGGACGTATTTGTATTGTTGCCATCAAGGATAAAAAGATGGTCTCTTCATCATATTTCTTGAGTTTATCCCTCTACATCATGTCATCTTACCTAATGTGTTAACTTAATACTCTAGATGCACGTAGGAGTCGGTCGATGTGTGGAGCAATAGTAGTAGATGTAGAATTGTTTCAGTATACTTAACACGAACGTGATGCTTATATGCATAATCATTTCCTAGGATATCATCATAATTATTCACTTTTCTATCAATTGCTCGACAGTAATTTGTTCACCCACCGTGTTATTTTCCTTCAAGAGAGAAGCCTCTAGTAAAACCTATGGCCCCCGGGTCTACTTTCTATATTATATTTTCAGATATATAAAACAAAAATACAAAAAATACTTTGCCGCAATCTTTTTACTTTTGTTTTACTTCTTGTTTTAGTAATCTTTTATATCTATCTCTATCAGATTTCATCCTTGCAAATAACCGTAAAGGAACTGACAACCCCTTTATAGCGTTGGGTGCAAGTGTTTCGTTGTTTCTGTAGATGCGAAGATTGGGGACTTGCTTGTATCTCCTACTTGATTGATAACTTGCTTCTCAACAACCGAGGGAAATATTTATCTACTTTGTTGTGTCACCCTTTCCTATTCAAGGGAAAACAAACGCAAGCTCAAGAAATAGCAAGAAGGATTTTTGGCGCCGTTGCTGGGGAGATCTACATCAAACCTACCAAGTACCCATCACAAACTCATCTCTTGTATTTACATTATTTGCCATTTGCCTCTCATTTTCCTCTCCACCACTTCTAAAATGATTTTCAAAAAATAAAAAAAAGATTTTCCTTTTCATTCAGCCTTCTTCCGTTCACCTTTTCGTTTGCTTTTTGTTTGCTTATGTGCTAGATCGATTTGTTGCCACCATGTCTGAATCTGAGGAGGTTTTCTCTGAAAAGGATAGTAATAATCGTGAGGGAAATTTTGCTAATAACGACCCTCATGAAGAACCTACTATCACACAGACAAAAAATTCCACATAGGTAGCGGTAATATTATTGGAAAAGGTGTTATTCAAGATTTATTTACTTGTGTTGGTACACTACCTACCTTAGGAGGGTCTATTCTCAATAAAAACTAATAGTCTTGCAGACGCAATAACACTGCTAACAATTGAACTCGAGAGGAAATTTGTTCATATGCATCCTTGCATACAAAGGATTTTTTCTAGAGTTCTATAATATTCAACATTTTCCGTTAAGCATGCTGCCACTATATTTCTAACCCACGAGTTTAGATTCATCATGAAAGAGGCTAGCAAAAAAATTTCTCATTATAAAATTAAGGGTGGATATCCCCCTATAGAGGAGGTCGTTTTTAAGCAAGAAGATATAATGAGATTGCAATCTCCGAATTATGTCGCTCATAATGAAAATTTGAGAAAAAGGGTCCCTACCGAGGTTTTGATTGATAAGATTTCCGAACTCAATGTAATTTTGCTATACAACACAAAGGATTAGAGTTCATATTAAGAGATAGGATTATGACTTTGCACCAAAGGAAAGCTTACAATGATGCATTGATTATACACTATAGGGGGCCGAAGGAGGAACCTATCCCTCCCGCTCTTGATCTTTAGGATCCTTATCATATTAAATTTAGCCCTTTTGAATATTTTTGCTTGCCACAGAGAAAACTGGCCGTTGAAAGAAGGGAGTATGAGATTAGCATGGATGATCTCCCTTACTATTATGACAATACCTAGATCTATTGTGTTATGCCTAGCTAGGGGTGTTAAACAATAGCGCTTGTTGGGAGGCAACCCAACTTTATTTTTATGTTCTATTTTTTGCTTCTATTTTTGAGTGTTTCACACATTATTACCTCTGTATTAATTGTGTTTTGGTGTTTTAATTAATGTTTGAGCCAAGTAAGACCTTTGGGATGGTCTCTGGTGATTGTTGATTTGATCTTGCTGAAAATAAAAAAAATTGTGCCCAGTCCAGGTATTTTATAAATTTATCAAAGCGTCGAATGAGTCTGAAATTTTTACACAAGATTTACATACAAATTGCCCCAATTTTCCTAATTGTTCAGAATTTTTGGAGTTACAGAAGTATACCAAGTTTCTGGATTTCTACAGACTGTTCTGTTTTTGACAGATTCTATTTTCTTTGTGTTATTTTCTTATCTTGATGTATCTATGGGTTGTATCGGTGTAACTGCCCGAGACCGACGATCTAGAAGATTCCCCTTTAATACCATTGTTGTGGTGTGACTCATTTGGTTGTTGCATTTGTCAGCGCATCATTCGCTTCATCTGCATATTGTCGACAGTTCATTGTCATTGTTTTCAAGAATTGCATTCGTTTCTAGCTGTCGGTTCTCCTCGTTCATAGTTTTGAGACCATGCACACACGCACGCGCACACGGCATCGATAAAATATTGTTTTTAAAAGTGCGTATAAAATATTTTCGGATTGGGTCGAAAGTTGGCATGCGGTCTTGTTATATTGTAGGTAGACCGCCTGCCAAATTTTGCCGCAATCGCAGGTCATTTGATAACCGAACGATTAACTATAGTAGTGCGGTCATTAGTTTATTACCAGACGTTTTTAGGTGTTTAAAACCTCTGTCACGGGCAGCAAACATTCCCTCTTATCCCCTCCTTTCCCACTCTACACAGCCCACTAAGCCCAGCAAACCCACCTCTCCAATCGGACCGTCCGATCACGATCGAAGGGTCGAAAAACCCTAGCCAAAATTGCTATATATGGCCACCTACCCCTGCCCAAATTTGACCCTAGACCCTAGCCACCTCGCATTCCATGCAAGGCCAACTAGCAGCCGCCACTCCCGCGCCTGCCTCCCATCTGTAGCCGCCAAGCCCATTGAGCCCATCTGAGGCCTGCCTGGGGCCCGAATCATGCCGTCGACTCCCGTGCACAGCCCCACAACCAGCGCCTGCCTCCAGTGCCACGAGAGGAGCTCGAGCTCCCTTTGTGCCAACCACTATGACCCTTGCCGGACCACCAGTCATCCGACCAGGTCGACCCCGCCGCCATGCCCTTCTCCTTCCGTGTCCTTCCATGTTCTTCCTCTCTCTCTACTAACCATCATGGCGCTGCCCTCCAGAGAAACCGCCGCCGCCGCCCATTCTGCGCCGCCGAAGCCCGAATCTGGTGCAGGACAGTCGTTCCGGACGGTGCCGGACCTCGCCGTTGCCTCCATGCCTCGCCGTCCGCCATGTTGACCGAGACGCCATGCCCTGCCTCGCCTCGACTCGAAAGGAGGTCGAGGAAGATTTGCTCGCCAGCGCCTCACCCTACTCGCTCGCGTGGGCCACCTCCCCTGCTCGCATGGGCCGTGCACCTCCTCCAAGGCCTAGCTCGCGCCCTCCTCAACGGGCCTAAGGTAAGAACCCAAGCCCAACACCCCTATGCCCTATCCTGTAAACGTGTGCATAATTTATTTACATGCGCTCCTATCTGTTAGGCTCAACACTAGAATTCGGCCCATGTGTATATTTTCCCCTACGTTGTGAATTTATCTATTAACCAGGACATTGCGTACTTTCAGAAAAATGCATGATTTAAGATGCTCATAATTAAATAATTGTGCACGAGATCAAAATGTTTTATATATGTAAATTGTGTGGAATTCTTTGCAGACTAATTATATCCCACTTTTATAAATGTTTAAAAGTGATTAACTTTCTATTTTTATTTAATTGCATAAATAACTTGCTAATAGATTTATGTGATGACTTGCATAATTAATAGTGATATTTTTTCCATCATGAACACATGCATATTATAAATGTTTTCGGGGTAGAAAATCCATTGAATTTATCTGCGCATTTAGTTTTGTCATTTGAGTAAGTTTGTGTGCATGTTATTTTGCTGCGATGCCGTTTTGCTATTTTCGTGTGATTAAATCCATGCATCATATGAATAATTTTGAACATGAGATATGCCCTTTAACATGTGCACTTGCCCCTGGTAATCCATGTTTAGGTGTTGTTTTCTTGTTGCCAACATGCTATAAAAAAATTACCGTTTTGATATGTCCAAATATTTTTAAGTCTGGAATCTGTAATATTTTGTTGTTGTCTTGCCATGTGTTTTTCTAGTGATCTACAACCCCTTTGTGGTTGGTGCAATGTAGTTATTTGTATTTTATAATGTCCTCTAGCATGTTGTTAAATTTCATGTCATTCTATGCCATGTAGCATATAGTTTTACCACTGCCAATATGCCTTCCTGGTAAAAACTGCTTTGTTACAAACCTGAGATTTTCACTAAGTCTGAAAATTGTGTAGTTCAATATGTCTTCTTGTGAGCTCATTTCCTAATGACCCATGCTTCTAGTAAAAAGGATGTTAATAGATGAATTGTTAAGCATTATGTAGGATTCACCACCATTTCCTAAGCATTATACAGATTTTACAAAACTTGCGTTGGTTGTTGTGGTTGAACCGTAGCTCCGTTTTGGGTGTGCCATATATGAAACTTGCTTAGAACTTAATGTTGTATCATAATATAATGTTGAATCCATGTTTTGAAGTGCTTTTGGTTCTCACTTTCATGCATTTTGCATTCATGTCATGTTCATCTTGTGTGTGTCATAACTTTTAGACCGTAGCTCCGTTTGAGATGTTCCAAATATGTAAATCGACTAGAATGACATGTAAAATTGCATGGTACAAATTATTCTGTTGTTTAGAAAATATAAAATACGGTTAGTTAAGATCTGGACCAATTTGGAAATTAACATATGGGGTCATTTCAAAAATACTATGAGTTGTTTCTGACCTCATTTAAGATGCCTAGATAGTGTAGTTTACTTATGCTTCACCTCTTGCCATGTTTACCAACATTTAACATTGATGTGTACCGAAACGGGAGAGAACTAAGTAATCTAAATGTGGAGTGTCGTCCATATGCAACTCGTTGCATATTGAGCTTCACTTAAATGTGTCGTGTTGGATTGTTGTGATTTCCTTGCATTGCATAATCAAGAATGCCATGCATCATATTTGTTTACACGTCATGTCATGAATATGTTGTGTCGTATCATGTGTTGATTGTTTGTTTCAGATTGCTTCTTCTCGATAGAGTTCTGAAAGTGTTTGGAGTGTGAGGATTCGTTTGTCTACTTCACGGATCGTCTTCTTCATGGACTCGTTCTTCTTCCAAGCGGGATCTCAGGCTTGATGACACATTTCCCTAGATACCACCACTATCATTGCTATGCCAGTTCTCTCGCTTCCATAGTTATGTCTCGCTACCTACCACTTGTTTGTCAAGCCTCCCAACATTGCCATGATAAGCCTCCAACCCCTCCACATCCCAGCAAACCTTTGTTTGGCTATGTCACCGCTTGCTCAGGCCTATTTATAGCGTTTCTAGCTGTGGGTGCAAGTGCTTCCATGTGTCAACATGGACATTCTTTTGTTCTCGCAGTATTATTGCTATTTAATTTAATACACATATATACTTGGGAAAGGGTGGAAGGCTTGGAATTTTGCTCGGTGTTTTCTTCCACCGTTGTCGTCCTAGTTACTTGTGAACTAGTATTATGTTCCATAATTGATCACTCCTATCATGCTCGGGGTTGTTATGGGACCCCCTTGATTTTTGTTTTATGATAAAACTTGTCTGGCAAGGCCCAACATTGGTACTACATTTGCCCAACATAATAATACTGAACACTGTGACTAAAGCATAGGACGTCATGAATTCGAGGAGTTAATTCAACATAATAAAGGGGGGCCAGTGCTGCTGGTGCCGCTCCAAAACAGAGCCACTTGCGGGGCCACTCGGGGCAACTCGGGGGATTTCTATCTTGCCACCGTACGTACTGCTCATCCCATCGTGTCTTGAGAACAAGATACGCGGCTCCTATCGGGTTCGTCGACACATCGGGCGACCTTGCTGGATTTGTTTTACCTTGTTGGAACGTGTTGTGCATGGGATTTTAACGACACTTAGGGCCATCTTGAAGTTGAGATTTTCCATCGGGATTCTGCAAATACTATGGGGGATTCCGCGGTTGAGGAATTCCAATGCGGCGTGTGGTTAATTTGTGATGGATGAGTTGGAGCACCCCTATAGGGTTAAATCTTTCGAAAAGCCGTGCCCGCGGTTATGTGGCAACTTGTAAACTTTGTTTAACACCCGGTCATAGTAAACTTGAAGTAAAATCAAATAAAATACGCGAACTGTGTGTGTAACCATGATTGTGTCTTCTCGTGAGTCCTTATCCGAGAGAGAACACTGTGGGGTTATGTTTGACGTACGTAGGTGTTCAACATCACTTAGTGATCATTACTAGTTCACGTCTGTTATGCGTAGACCACCATACTTTACTTTCTGTATTCGAAAGTTAGCAATTCAAATAAATGCTTAGTTGCTTGCTGCAGCCTCACTACTTAACCAAAGCTAACCCATTAAGCTTTGCTAGTCTTGATACCCTTGGAAATGAGATTGCTGAGTCCCTGTGGCTCACAGTTTACTACAACAACAGTTGTAGGTGCAGGTAATGCAATGCTTTGTCATGAGCGCCATGCTTGTTTTGATTTGGAGTTCTTCTTCTTCATTAATCTAGGATGGGTTCCACACAGCTGCTTGGAATAGCAAGGATGGATGTCATTTTATCGTTTAATTTCGTCTATAGTCGGACCCCACTCTTCTTATGATGTTTGAATATGTTGTTGTATTGATGTGATCTTAATGTAGCTTGTGGAGAGTGTAAGCCAATTCCATATACTCATCTCTTTTGTACTTGTACTTGTAATGATATCCATTCTTGCGAAACGACGAGATGCACTTCTATCCCTGTCGAGGTCTCGTGCCAAAATAAGGATAGGATCACATCTTGGGCGTTACAGTCGGGGGGTATGGCCCATGGATATGTTAGAATATAGTAGATATTACACCAATATAAGTAATGAATGATTTCACAACAGTACCTAAAGTGGTGATTTATTTTTCTTATACTAACAGATCTCACTAGTTTTCTATCGAGTTTTGTGTTGTGAAGTTTTCAAGTTTTTGGTAAAGATTTCATAGACTATGGGATAAGGAGTGGAAAGAGACTAAGCTTGGGGATGCCCAAGGCACCCCAAGCCATATTCAAGGATACCAAAGAACCTAAGCTTGGGGATTCCCCGTAAGGCATCCCCTCTTTCTTCTTCAATCCATTGGTAAATTAACTTGAGGCTATATTTTTATTCACCACATGATATGTGTTTTGCTTGGAGCGTCTTATATGATATGAGTATTTGATTTTTAGTTTGCCACAATCATCCTTGGTGCACACATTTTTTGAGAGAGAGACACGTTAATCGTTAATTTATTGGAATAGTCTATGTGCTTCACTTATATCAATTGAGCTAGGAAGTGTTGCACGATGGTGTTTTATTTATAGAAATAATTGAACTCTAGTACCTTAATTATATTATTTTGAGAGCCTTTAAACAACATGGTAATTGGTTTAGGTTATGAATTTAGTCCAAATATAATGGGCATCCAAGAGGGATATAATAAAAACCTTCATATAAAGTGCATTGAATACTATGAGAAGTTTGATTCCTTGCTTATAGTTTTGAGATATAAAGATGGTGATATTAGAGTCATGCTAGTGAGTAATTGTGGACTGGTAGAAATACTTGTTTTAAAATTTGTGATTCCCGTAGCATGCATGTATGGTGAGCCGTTATGTAATGAAGTCAGAGCATGATTTGTTTAATGATTGTCATCCTTTGTGCGAGGGTCGGGAGCGCGCGATCGTTAACTCCTACCAACCTCTCCCCTAGGAGCATGCGTCTAATACTTTGCTTCGATAACTAATAGACTTTTGCAATAAGTATGTCAGTCCTTTATGACTAATGTCGAGTCCATGGATTATACGCACTCTCACCCTTCCACCTTTGCTAGCCTCTCTAGTACCGCACAACTTTTGCCGGTGCGATAAACCCACCTTCCTGAAAACAACCACCATATACCTTTCCTCAAAACAGCCACCATACCTACCTACTATGTCATTTCCATAGCCATTCCGAAATATATTGCCATGCAACTTCCACTGTTCCGTTTTTCATGACACGCACCATCACTTTCATATTGCATTCATATACAGTCATATTTTGTTCTAGGTATCGAGTTATAATTTTTTGATTTTAAGTAAATAAAAGTGTGATGATCATCATTATTAGAGGATTGTACCATGAGAGAAAAGGACGATGGAAGCTATGATTCCCTCACAAGTTGGGATGAGACTTCGAACTTTATGAAAAATAAAAATAGGCCATTGAAGACCAAATAAAAAAATAAAAGAGGCCAAAGATGGCCACCAAAATAAATAAATAATGAGAGAAAGAGAGAAGGGACAATGCTACTATCTTTTTCCACACTTGTGCTTCAAAGTAGCACTATGATCTTTATGATAGAGAGTCTCCTATTTTGTCAGTTTCATATAACTAGTGGAATTTTTCCTCATGATCCATGTCCACTTAGTTTCTTTTTGAGATTTCATACACTTATAGCTCTAGTGCGTCTGTTGCATGGCAATCCCTACTCACTCACATTGATATCTATTGATGGTCATATCCATAGCCCGTTGATAAGCCTAGTTGATGTTAGACTATCTTCTTCTTTTCCTCACAACATCAAACATATTCTATTCCACCTATAGTGCTATATCCATGGCTCACGCTCATGTATTATGTGAGAGTTGAAGGTTTACGAACATAAAAGGTGTGAAACAATGGCTTGACTTGTCATCAGGGTTGTGCACGATTTAAATACTTTGTGTGGGAAGATGGAGCATAGCCAGACCATATGATTTTTAGGGATTACTTTCTGAGGCCATGTTATTTTGAAAGGACACAATTGCCTTGTTAGTATGCTTGAAGTATTACTTTTTTTATGTCAACATTAAACTTTTGTTTTGAATCTTACGGATCTGAATATTCATGAACAATATTACATGGATAAATATGTTAGGTAGCATTGCACATCAAAAATTCTGTTTTTATCATTTACCTACTCGAGGACGAGTAGGAATTAAGCATGGGATGCTGATAAGTTTCCAACGTATCTATAATTTTTTATTGTTCCATGCTATTATATTATCTGTTTTGGATGTTTTATATGCATTAATATGCTATTTTATATTTAATCTAGATCCTAGTGCCAGTTTCTCTTTTTTCCTTGTTTTTGAGTATTGCAGATAAGGAATATTAAACGGAGTCCAAATGGAATAAAATCTTCGCGATGATTTTTCTTCGACCAGAAGACATCTACCAGACTTGGAGGGGAAGGCAAGAGATCTGCCAGGAGGTCACAACCCAGGAGGTCCTAACCCTATTCTTTGGCCTATTAAATCCCAAATATTCCCCCAATGCTAAAGGGATCCACGAAAATACTTTTCCACCACTGAAAGCCTCCGTTCTTGAGACATCAAATCTTGTAGACTTTTCCAGTAATCTTCCTGAGGCGGATTAGATCACGGAGGGCATCTAGATGAACTCCATTATCCCTCCGATGATGCGTGAGTAGTTTACCATAGACCTTTGGGTCCATAGCTAGTATCTAGACGGCTTCTTCTCTCTCTTTGTGCTTCAATACCATGTTCTTCATGATCTTCATGGAGATATATCCGATGTAATACTCTTTTGCGGTGTGTTTGTCGAGATCCATTGAATTGTGGGTTTATGTTCAGATTATCCATGAATATTATTTGAGTCTTTTCTGAATTCTTATATGCATGATTTCATATCTTTGCAAGTATCTTGGAGTTATCGGTTTGGTTTTGCCAACTAGATTGGTAATTCTTGCTATGGGAGTAGTGCTTAGTTTTGGGTTAAATCTTGCGGTGTCCTCACCTAGTGACATAGTAGGGGTAGCGAGGCACGTATTTGTATTGTTGCCATCAAGGATAAAAAGATGGGTTTTTCATCATATTGCTTGATTTTATCCCTCTACATCATGTCGTCTTACCTAATGTGTTACTCTGTTCTTCATGAACTTAATACTCTAGATGCAGGCAGGAGTCGATCGATGTGTGGAGTAATAGTAGTAGATGCAGAATCATTTCGATCTACTTGACATGGACAAGATGCCTATATTAATAATCATTGCCTTGGATATCTTCATAATTATTCGCTTCCCTGTCAGTTGCTCGATAGTAATTTGTTCACCCACCATGTTATTTTCCTTCAAGAGAGAAGCCTCTGGTGAAACCTATGGCCCCCCGGTCTACTTTCCATATTATATTTTCAGATCTATAAACCAAAAATACTTTTCTGCAATATTTTTTACTTTTGTTTAATAATCTTCTATATCAATCTCTATCAGATCTCATCCTTGCTAATAACCGTGAAGGGATTGACAACCCCTAGAGCGTTGGGTGCAAGTGTTTGATTGTTTGTGTAGGTACGAAGATTGGGGACTTGCTTGTATCTCCTAATGGATTGATACCTTGGTTCTCAAAAATTGAGGGAAATACTTATCTAATTTGCTACATCACCCTTTCCTCTTCAATGGAAAACCAACACAAGCTCAAGAAGTAGACAGGAGCGTCAAGACAGGGTCCCACCTGTGCGGGCAACACTCGCTGGTATAGTGGGTTGTCGCGCCATCGCCCCATCTCCATCCGGCCGTATGGCCATGCAAGATCAAGTCTGACTTACCCCCTCACTATGACGGCACCCCAGATACTGCTGACTTCCTACAACTCTACTCGTTGAGCATCCAGGCAGTTGGTGCAGACGACAAGGTCATGGCGAGCTGGGTCCCCATGGCACTCAAGGGTGGTGCGCTCTCCTGGCTCCTCAGCCTCCCGGAGGGGTCGATCACCTCTTGGGACGACCTGTGCAAGCATTTCATAGCCCACTTCCAAGGTATCCACGATCGTGCACTCATCGTGAGTGACCTACCGTGTGTGAGGTAGCAGGAGGGAGAGACCCTTCACAAGTTCAAGATCCCAAGGGAGTCGGATGAGGCCATCATCTCCGCATTCACCGACGTCGCCAGGGACCTTAGGATGAGGGAGCAGCTCGCCATAAATGACGAACTATGCTCATCCCTGGAGATGTTCAACCTAGCAAACAAGTGCGCCAAGCACGAAGAGAGCCGCCTCTCACTCCGCGAGCTCCCGGAGGCAGAGCCAAAAGACAAGAAGACCAAGACCAAGGAGGCGAAGCGCAAGGCCCCTGCAGTGCTTGCGGCTAAGACTGAGGCGAAGAGTAGCCGGGACGAGGAAGCCACAACAGGAATCAGGCACTTTTCCATCTACCATGGCAGACGGCAAAGGCACAAAGGAGAACGGCAAAGGACTTTGTCGTCTGCTAGTGTATGGCACAAATTTGGGCCCAGCAAGCTCTGACAAAGGGGTTCTTTGCCTTATGCTTCGGCCCAGCAGACGACAAAGGCTCTTTGCCATCAACTTGTAGACGGCAATGGCCCTAGACGGCAAACTACCGACGACGTCACCGTTAGAGGTGGCTAACGGACCCCACCACTTTGTCGTCTGCCCCCTGCCCCCCTTGCCGTCTGCCGCCTAGACTCCCTTTGTCATCTCCCTCCCCCCTTTGCCATCTGCCGCGGACGGCAAAAAGACAAAATGGCCCTAGCCTGGGCTTCTCAGGTTTCATAGGTGGCCGCCAGGTGGCAGCTTTGCCATCCGAGGCAGACGGCAAAGCACCCTTTGTCGTCAGTGGTAGACGGCAAAGTGCCTGTGTTGGCCCTTTTTATTTTGTTTTTCCTTATATCCAAGCATTTTCACAGGAAAATATATGATATTCTTAGAAACTATACCCTGCCATATGGATACGATCATCCAATAAACATATCAAATCAAAAGTGCAAGTTTCACCATATTACAAAAGTTTCATCCATACAAACATAGTTGCATCCATATTACAATAGTTTCATCCATAGGTAGCAAGTTTCAGACTGCTCATCGATACAGAACCAAAACAGAAAGTAAACACAATCACTCCATAAATGCAAGCTTCCGTGAGCTCAATCAAATCTGAAAAATGGGAAATAGGAAAGGTAGTAGAGGAATACTAGAATAAGAATAAGAAGAATACCTAGAAGAACAAGAAGAAGAAGAAGAAGCTTTTTTTCTTTTCTTTCTCTTTCTCCACTTGTTTTTCTTCTTCTTATTGCTTATTTGTGTCATTTTGAGCTAACCTAGGTAATTATCACATTTTTTACCATAGTAAGCTTATTGTGTCATTTTGCAAAAATAAGCTAAGTATATGGCATCTATGAGGTTACCAAGAACAAGAAGAAGATCTAGAATAAGAACACCAAGAAGAAGAATGAGCATTTTTCTTCTCTTTCTCTTTGTCGTCTTGTTTTTCTTCTTCTTTTGCTTATTTGTGTCATTTTATAGCTAACCTAGGTAATTATCACTTTTTTTACAGAACTAAGCTTATTGTGTCATTTTGCGAGAAAATAAGCTAAGTCTATGGCATCTATGAGGTTACCAAGAAGAAGAACAAGAACAAGAACAAGAACAAGAACAAGATCTAGAAGAAGAACAACAACAAGAAGAAGAAGCATTTTTATGCCATTTCTCTTTCTCCTCTTTTTTTCTTCTTATTTCTTATTTTTGTCATTTTAGAGCTAACCTTGGTAATTATCACATTTTTTACCTAACTAAGCTTATTGTGTCATTTTGCAAGAAAATAAGCTAAAGCTATGGCATCTATGATGTTACCGAATCTATTATGTCATTGTTGAGTTAACTAAGCTTATTATGTCAGTGTGGAGGAAACAATGCTAAGTATAGATCATTTTAGAGCTAACTTAGGTACAATATGTCATTTTAGATCTAACTTAGGTTCATTAATTCAAGTTTTCTTCTAAGCAGATCGTGGTGTCTTCTTTCTCATGTATCTTCATTAATTCTTAGTATCCTCATTCGTTTGTGAATTCTCACCGGTGTTCTCGTTCAGGACTTCTT
The DNA here is from genome assembly GCA_022496015.1 of Hordeum marinum. NCBI lineage: Eukaryota > Viridiplantae > Streptophyta > Magnoliopsida > Poales > Poaceae > Hordeum > Hordeum marinum. The sequence goes on from CM039674.1 coordinate 174,926,596, forward strand.
CAAGTTCGTGTCTCTCTCTTCAGTCTTTTCAAGAAGAATAAGTTGTGTGCTAAATTTGTTACTTGTCATCAATTTAACTTGATGAAGGATAATCATAACATAATTATTCTTCTTCTTGGTTAAGGTGATTTCAATACTTCTTCCGGAGTTGTTCATGATATTAAATTCTCGATTATAGTTGCTAATCGTTTCCTTTTCGGAGTTCCAATTTTTCTCATGTATCCCTTTGCGAAACTTCATGTAAATTTTTACAAGGCCTCAATCTTGTTCTTTTGCAAGCTTCAATTCTTTTCTATCATTCTTTCATTCCGAAGTTCATCCCGATGCTTCTTCATGGTGGTTTATATGCATATAATTCTTCTCAAAGTGTTCTTCAAAGATTCTTGTTGGAGGTGCTCAAGTGTTCTTTATCTCGGGTTTGCAAGTTCAATTCCTTCTCCATTATCTATTGAGATGGTGATTAAATTCTTGATTATGAGTAGTCTCGAAGGAAAATTGTCAAGAATGAGATAAGTAAACTCATCATGTCTTCTCGGAGTTATCTTGGGTTGGATTTCACCCAAAGCATTTCCTAAGAATTGTTGCTATCATGGTGTCATAAATGATGTAAGTGTCTCCTGCACCTCTTGGTGAAATAAGTTTTGCATATCTTGTTGCTCTCAAGCAATCTATTGTTTCGGTTGTGGCAGGTTGTGACCTCAGAATATTGAGATGTTTTCCATAAGCCCATAATAAGCTATTCTTTTCGTGTTCGATTCTCCATCAACTCCGTTCAACCAAGATTTTCAAAATTCATTGGTGGGAGAAGTTGTCATTTTCTTCTCCGTTCTCTTCTCTCCAAACATCTAGCTTCTATTCTTTTGTTTGGAGGAAGCGTGAGGTTGCTCTCTTCGAATCATCTTGTCATCCGTATGTTGTGGTGAATCTTGTGTTGATTGTTTGTTACGGATTGCTTCTTCCCGACAGAGTTTCGAAAGTGTTCAGAGCATGAGGATTCGTTCATCTACTTCAGAGGTCGTCTTCTTCATGTATTCGTTCTTCTTCAAGTGGGATCTCAGGCAAGATTACACATTTCCCGGGATACCACTACTATCATTGCTTTGGTAGTTGTCTTGCTTTTATCGTTATGTCATGCTACCTACAACTTGTTTGACAAGCCTCCCAACATTTCCATGATAAGCCTCTTACCCTCCACCTCCCAACAAACCTTTTGTTTGTATTTGTTACTGCTTGCTCAGCCCTTCTTATAGCGTTTCTAGCTACAGGTGCAACTGCTTCCATGTAAAAACATGGATATTTTTTTATATCACAATATTATTGATATTTAATTTAATTCACCAATATACTTGGTAAAAGGTGGAAGACTTGGCCTTTTGCTCGATGTTTTGTTCCACTTTTGCCGCCCCTAGAAACTTGTGAACCGGTGTTATGTTCCATATTGAGCACTCCTAACATGCTCGGGGTTGCTATGGGGACCCCCTTGATTTTCGTTTTAGGATAAAGCTTGTTTGGCAAGGACCAACATTTGTACTACATTTAGCTAATAACTAAAATTTCATAGGGACCTGCCGGCCCCAGCGGATAACTTAATCAACCCCCACAGGCCAGTGCTCCTCCTGAGTGTTGGTCCAAACTAGAGTCGTGTGTGGGGCCAACCATGGGCAACTCGGGAGATTTGTATCAGGCCAATGTACGCTATGCTCATCCAGTCGCGACTCCTATCGGGTTTGTCAACACGCCGGGTGGCCTTGCTCAATTTGTTTTACCTTTCTCGAATGTCTTGTGCGTGGGATTTCGATGACACTTCGGGCTATCTCAAAGTAGAGATTTTCCATCGGGATTCCGCAAATACTACGAGTGATTCCGTGGTTGAGGAATTCCAAAGCGGCATGTCGTTAATTTGTGATGGATGAGTTGCAGGGTCAAATATTTTGGAAAGCCGTGCTCGTAGTTATGTGGAAACTTGGAAACTTTGTTTAACACGCGGTCATGGTAAACTTGAAGTAAAGTCAAATAAAATACACCAACCGTGTGCATAACCATGACTAACTCTTATCGTGAGTCCTTATCCGAGAGAGAACACGGTGGGTTGACGTTTGATGTAAGTAGGTGTTCAGGATCACTTAGCAATCATTACTAGTTCTCGTCCGTTATGCGTAGACCACCCACTTTACTTTCTGCATTCGTAAGTTAGCCACTCAAATAAATGCTTAGTTTCTTTTTGTAGCCTCACACCTTAACCATACCTCACCCATTAAGCTTTAATAGTCTTGATACCCTTGGAAATGAGTTTGCTGAGTCCCCGTGGCTCATAGATTACTACTACAACAGTTGTAGGTACAGGTTATGCGGTGCTTGAACGTGAGAGCGATGCTTGTTTGTTTGGAGTTCTTCTTATTCATCCATCTAGGATGGGTTCTAGGCGACAGCCTGGGTTAGCAAGGATGGATGTCATTTTGTCGTTTGATTTCGTCCGTAGTCAGATCCTGCTCTTCTGTATGATGTTTTAATATGTTGTTGTATTGATGTGATCTTGATGTAGCTTGTGGCGAGTGTAAGCCAATTCCATATATTCATCTTTTCTATGCATGTACTTGTAATGATATCCATTCTTGCAACACGACGGGATGCGCTCCTATCCCTGTCGAGGACCTCGAGTCAAAATACGGATAGGTTCGCATCTTGGGTGTGATAGTGGACTCTCGCGACCATTACTCGCCGTGGGATAAAGACTCCATAAACATGGACATACAATACCACCACCTATCGGAACCATGGTAAAAATCTTCGTGTGTCCAAATTGCATTTAATCTTCCTACCCTTCCTTTACTACTCATGCTTGTCTTTACGTTCCGTTGCTGTTCTTGTAGGCATGCATGTGTAGGGTGTGCTTCACTTGCCATGTATGCTAAAATCTGCCAACACTTCAAATTGGGAAAAAGCAGATTTTTATTTGGTCAAGTACTCTAATCACTCCCCCTCTAGACCTACTTCTGATCCTACAAGTGGTATCAGAGCTTTGGTCTCCATTGCATTGGTTTCACAACCTACGAGAGTATGGCGTTTAGTGAGGAAAATTATCACCATAGAGGTTTGTACTTGGATGGCACTAATTTTGCTAGTTGGCAGAACAAAATGAAAATGCATCTTCTTAGTCATAACCCCGCAGTTTGGGCTATTTTTCGTGTTGGAAGTCAAGGTGAATTCTTTGCAAATGGAAGGGAACTAGATCGTGAAGCGACTGTGGATGAATAGAATATGTTGCAATTAAATTCTCAAGCATGTGACATTCTCTTCAGCTGCTTATGCCCAAAAGAATTCAACAACATTAGCCGTATTTAGAATGCAAAAGAGATTTGGGATACTATGTTTGATATGCATAAAGGTACCGAATCTATGAGAGAATCGAAGTTGGATGTTCTTCAAAGTCAGCTTGACAAGTTCAAGATGAAGGATGGTGAAGGAGTCCCTGAGATGTATTGTAGGATAGATCTTGTAACCAATGAGATTGCCGGCTTACGAAGCAAAGAAATGACCGACAAATTCATCATCAAGAAGATACTTAGAGCCTTTGATGATCAATATGACACCGTATGCACACTGATCCAAATGATGCGTAACTACAAAGATCTCAAGCCAATACAAGTGATTGGAAGGATTGTTGCTCATGAGATGACACTCAAGGACAAGGAAGAGCTTCACCAAAAGTCAAGTGGTGCTTACAAAGCCACAAGTGGTGCACCCGCAACTTCAAGCGACAACCTTGTCACAAATGAAGAGATAAGCCTCATGGTCAAGAAATTCAACAAGTTCTACAATAATACAGGCAAAGAACGAAGCTCCAACTCAAGATATGAAGATAAGCGTTCGTCAAGTCATGACCGAAACTACTACAATTTTGGGAACCCAGACACTACTCCACTGAATGCACATCTACTTTCCAAAGGAAAGAAGAGTCACCAAGAAGACGAAGCTCAAGAGATGAGTCACCTCAAAGAGAGAGAAGGAGTAGGGATGATCGTTATGAGCGAAGACCCTCAAGGAGAAGTAGGGACTTAGAAAGAAGGATAAGTACACCAAGAGATACTCAAGAAGAAGATATCAAGCTCATGTTGGTGAATGGGTTTTCGTATCCGATTCGGACAACCACTCTGAGAGAAGCTAGCACTCCAACTCTGACTATAGTCAAGATGAAGGTGTTGCCGGAATTGCATTAGTGACAACTGACTCCTGTGACCTATTTGATTCACCAAATGAAGGGAGTGTATGTTGCTTCATGTCTAAAGGCCCAAACGTATCACACCCCGAGTATCTTGATTTCAATAGTGATGCGGATGACTTGTTAATTGGAGATGGATTTCTATTTGACAAATCTAGTAATGTTAGTCAAGATGAACTTGCTAGTAATTACTCTAGTCTAGATAAGTCATATGATGATGATAAGTTGGAAATAGAACAACTAACTGAAGAACTAAAAACTCTTAAGTTAGCTCATGAGTCTACTTTACAAGATCATAGAGAGCTTGAAAGGACACCTGAGAAGCTCCAATTCGAGATCTCAATTTAGAACAAGAGCATGATTTCCTTAAATCTATCAATGACGGTCTTCGAAAGAAGACTTCCTCTTATCTAGCCAAACGACTTCTCTTGCCTACGTTCATGCCACAAGTTAAGACTAAGCAAACTAGTAACAAAGGCAAGAAAGGTTCTTCAACTATTAGCATTAAAAATGATGAATCTAATGATATTGCTTCTAGTTGTTCTATTGATCGCCTTAACTCTTCTCTTAGCCAAATTACACTTGAGCAAGAAAATGAACTTTTGAAAGGGATTATAGAGAAAGGTATGTACAAGAGTCTTGCCTGGTGCAAACAATTTGAGGAGATTGTACGCAAGCACGGAGGATATCGGAAGAAACCGTGGCATTTGCTACTTCAACGCTAATGGAGTTGAATGGGAAGAAGGTGAATACCCCAATCCCAAGTTTGTTCCTCAAAAGGAGAAGTATGAAAATACTCTCCCCAAGGGAACAAAAGCTCAAGATGACCTTCAACCACAAGACCCCAATCTCAAGGGCAAGAGCAAGATTCAAGAGGACATTGAATCGTATGCAGATCAAACCCAAGATTTGCTGAAGTGTTTTCCCAAGGATACTACATGCTCAACTTCTACATGTGCTACTTCAACACCAAGGGTCCCCATAAACTTGATGTGGGTCCCCAAGAAGAAGAACTAGAGAAGTTCTTGAGGGGTAACTCCGCCAATGAAATTCCCTCATATTCATTATTGGCAAGAACTAGTTGCAATCAACATCAACATCGTGCAATAGTTCAAGGGGTCACAAATTCCCTCAAAGGTAAGCAACGGTCAAGGTAACTAACAAATCAATGGACATCATAATGTATGCTTTGCACTCCATTTCCATAGATATCCTTGTACTTGTCTCTTGTGTGTTGGGACTAACCCATGTAGGTGAGAAGATTAATGAAACAACAAGGATGCTCCCAACTCATGGTGACCTTCAGCAACTTTGAGCATCCACCACTACTTCACCGACAAAACCCAAGGTTAGTTTATCCCTCCTACGGAGGGATGCTACATCAAGGGGGAGCTTTACTCTAAGACCTGAGTCAAAGCATCTCATAATATGTGACAACATTAAATGCTTTATGTAGAAGTGGTAACCCCACTTGTGCTTAAACGATGAGTATGACATATCATCAAGTATTCTTACTTGGCTCCTAAGTCAATATACTCATATATAGATGAGTCCATCATCGCCAAAGTGCTTGTTAGATGCTAGTGTGTTTGTGCATGTTTGCCATGTTTTTATTTGAAACCTTATTGTGTGAGCATGTTGGTCTGCATTTATTTACTCATTCGAGGACATCCAATTGTTGCTAGTTGGCTTTTTATTTTTCATTTGCCAATTGGATGTACAAGAATGCCTAGGACCACTCCTCTAGCTATCTATGCTTTCTCACCTCATCTTCTATTCATGCCGCATCACAAAATTTGAACAAGCAATTTTCAATCTCTGTGTGTCAGGAGCACTTGGAGTTACGTATCGACAAAGGACTAATCATTAAAACCTCCTAAGTGCATGTCGGTTGAACCAACTCAAAATACTCGGTCTCCCCGAATGCCTAGGGTTGATCTGGTTTTCTATCTTTGTACTACCGATTCCATATTCTCGGTTACACCTAGTTTCCCTGTCATATGACAGTTGAGAAACTCGGTGACACCGAAAATTTAGAATTGGTGTCAGCGACAACTGCGGGTATATAAGGAGGCAGACCCAACGTTTGAAATTATTCTTCAACCGTTGCCCCCTCAAAAACCTATGCTACCGATTTGAGCCCCCTGGTCATCGCCCTTCTCTTCCCAAGCGCCTCCGTGGTTGGAAGTCCACATCGTCGACAGAATCTCCACCCCCATTGCTGCCATAGCAAACTCGTCACCAATCTAGGGTGTGATTCGAACACCTCATGCGCTCCCCTCTTTGAATCTTGCACATTAGGACTTTTCCATCCATAAGCCACTGTTTGAGATCGATCTACATGCCAAAGAATTCCCGTAGTTAGCGAACATGATATTTTCTAGGGTTTGTCATCTGCGAGATGAAACTTGGTGGAACCAAAGCAAACAAATTGGTGTCACTGATTTGCCCTCTGTGCTGCTGAGAACAATCTTGGTGAAACCGAGTACTCTTTTTCGGTCTCACCGAAAAGTGTATCAAGTTTTTGTTTAAGAGATAGTCAGTCGTGGTAGCACCGAAAATTTGGCTTCGGCTGTACCGATCTTCATGTGACATAATGCAAACCTTGAGAATCTTTTGTTCAAATTTTCAAAAACTTTGTGTTTTGTGATGCTCAGCATATCCACTCTTCTATGCTCTATTCACAGGAACAGAGATGTTAGGTTTTGGAGACAGTCAGAATGATTTCAGAGATCCAAGTGCTGAAGCAGATCCAGGCACTAGTCCTGCTCCTACCTCCTCTTTATATCCAGGCACCCCCAGTACTTATGGGTTGCCCAAGGCTGCTACAAGAGATAGGAAGAAGCTAGATTCATATGAGGAGGACTCAGACTTTGTGCCAGAGGAAGTTCTTGCCAAGATGCAAGACAAGGCTACGAGGAAGTCACCAAATGAAGCCACCTGTTGTAGGAGGGTGGTAAGCAAGACATATGCCCCTCCAGGGTCTATGAGAGCACCTGAGAGTGCTAGGGATACCATGAACTTTGAGCCCCCAAGGAGTTCATTGCCTAAGAAGGAAGGTGAGAAGAAAGCCAGGAAGAGGATTATCCATGTAGTTGGAAAGCCTACCTCAATGTATGATGACCCTGAGGAGGCTATTGGTGCTGCAGCTGAGGAGGAGGAGGAGTAAGAGCAAGCTGTCAAGGCCCCTACCAACAAGAAGCAGAAGAAACTTTTGGCAGATGCTATGCCAAAGCAAGGTCCCTCCAAGAGCGCCAAGTCTGCCCCCAAGAAGGCTACTGCTGAAAAGTCCAAGAGGACATCCAAGCAGATTTCAGCTTCTGAGAAGAACAAGGAATCTACCTTCAGATAAGTCGATGAGGATGCTATGTCTGCATTGATGAAGCTCAGACCTCATCTTCCAGTGCACAATCCCAGCCATCCTTTAGCTGTAGATATGAAGAAGAAGAAGGATGTAGGTTTAAGAGAGTGGAGAGCCATTGATCCTTACTCCCAGAGGAACAAGACATATGTCGACTATAGGTTCTACACCAAGGAGCAACAGGATTCCTATGAGATTGTGCTGCTTGACAACAATCCAGCTATGAGTTACATGAGATATGTCGACTGGAAGTACATCAAGGCGAATGAAGACTATTTCCCTGATTTACAAGAAAATTTCAACTATGTTGGCAAAGATTAGTTTGTTGGCACAGGTTCACTACATGGAATGATGAGATGATCATGCAATTCTACTCCACTGCTCACTTCTATGGAGATGGTTGGATTGTGTGGATGACACAAGGAGCAAGATATGACTCAACTGTTGATGAATGGGCTGCCATCTTAGGAGTCCTAGAGGCACAGGATGGAGATATCTGCGTGTACTCAGAGTCCAAGGCAAGCCACAATTCCATGAAGGACATGTACAATGCCATTCCTGCTGCACATCTTCAGGCCCCCAAGCTAGGATCTATCTGTCACCTCTAGGCAGGTCTCTGCACAATCAACACTATTTTCAGGCATACTTTGATGCCCAAGTCAGCTGACGAGAAGATGATCTGAGGCTACTCCATCAACTTGTTGATTCATATTGACCAGTACCTGAGATTCAGAGTGATGAATCTAATACTGGAGACTGTGAAGAGGGTTGTTGCTAATCAGAAGCGCTCATGCTTCTATGCACCCTACATTCATATGCTCATCAACTACAAGCTATAGAAGCACATCTTTGCTATGGACAGACCCCAGTTGCCCCTACAGCTAGACTTAAAGGACAATGTTGTGGTGATACACCTAGACTATCCCACATCAGCTACAGCTCATGTAGAGGTAGAGGCAGAGGCAGATGCAGCTAGAGGTAGAGGCAGATGCAGCTCATGTAGAGGTAGAGGCAGAGGCTCATGTAGCTCCCGTCCCTAGGTCTAGGAATGAGTAGATAGATCTCTTGATCTCATCAGTTTAGGTCATGTAGAAGGACCTCGAGGACATACTAGAGAACCAGAGTAGTCTTGTGAGGATCATTGAGAATGGGAACGAGCTCAAGAAGGAAGTAGATGAAGCTCCTATCCATTGCAACCCTTCATAGTCTGATTCTGCTGATGATGAGGATTCTGCACCTGTCAGGCTGACTGCCCAGTCGAGAACTCATGCCAGAATAGCTACAATGCCAACTCCCGAGTCGAGGCCTTCTTCATCAGCACCTGCTACTATCACCTCAGCTCAATTAGCTCCTCTAGTTCCACCAATTGCTACTCCAACTCCATCAAGGACATCTGCAGAGGTCTTCACCGACACATTTCTCTTGACTCCGAAATGGACCACCGGAGGAGATCAGCCCCAGAAGGACAATTAGCTATATCTCTTTGAACTTTTTGGTAACTTGTTTCCAAAGGGGGGGGAGTTGTATCTATATCTTTAGGCTTCGAGTGTGAGAGCGTTTGGTTTTCATTGTAGTTTTAAAAAGATTTTGTCTGTTGGTTGCTTGTGTTATAATTTTGTTCATGTTTGATCATACGCTTTAATGTGTGTTGCTAGTATTTCCTATCCTTTTGATGGTTATGAGTTGATCATTCACTTTGCTTGATGTGTTGTGCTATGATGTTAACTCTTATTACTCTTGCACACCACCAAGTTGTATGTAACATGGAAGAAGTGCCCCATGTACCTAATCCATTGTGCATTTGCATTCAAACACAAATTTAAAAATAATGCACAAATTTAGGGGGAACTATTGCTTATCACATACTTCTCAAAGCGATGATTATATTCAATGATTATATCATATGTCGAAGCTTTGATCTATATGTTGTCATCAATTACCAAAAAAGGGAGACTGAAAGCACATTTGCTCCCTTGGTGGTTTTGGTAGTTAATAACAACATATATGTCATTGAACTAACATTTCCACTAAACATGTTTCAGGAAACATTCAATGATGGGTTGGCAAAAGGATTGTGGAATACCCCAAGATGCAAGGAAATAGATTGGCAAAGCTTCAAGCAAGAGGACTCTACATTTTACTTTGTAAGAAATCACTTTGAGTCCATAGGAAAGAAAATAGTATCAAAAAGGGTAAGGTACTGTTGGTGAAAAAATGGTCATACGTGCACAAGTGATAGTCACCACATACACCCAAAAGCTCTTCCACAAAAGTCCACCCCAAGCCAACTATCCATAATCGGTACAACCAACACTCCCTAATCGATGCCACTGATTCTCAGCATCAGACAGACTCACCAAACCATAGCCTTTCAATGCAACCGATTCTTATTCAGTGCCACCGAGTTTGGGTTGCGAATATTATGTTATGAATATTCACAAAATTGGTCTGATCGAATTTGTTGAACCGACATCATCGAGTCTGGCAATCTGACCGTTGGTTACCTTATCAGTGCAACTGAGTTTTATGTATCGGTCTCATCAAGATTCAAAAGTTGGTACCTTTTAGGCAACTCGGTACCACCGATATTAACATATTGGTGTCACCGAGTTGCACTTATTAGGTGTAATGGTTGGATTTTTTGAGATGCCTATATATACACCTCCATCACCACTCACTCGAAAGAGAAGCACTCAGAATAGATCCCCACTCATACCAACTGATTTTCTGAGAGAGAGCCACCTACATGTGTTGAGATCATGCCATTCCATTCCAACCATATGAATCTTGATCTCTAGCCTCCCTAAATTGCTTTCCACCCAATCGATCTCTTCCACCAAAGCCAAATCTGTGAGAGAGTGATTGTGTGTTGATGAGTCTATCATCTTGGAGCACAAGTGTCACGCCCAAGATGCGATTCTATCCTTATTTCGGCACCAGGGCCTCGATGGGGAAAGAAGCGCATCTTATCATTTCGTAAGAACGGATATCATTACAAGTACATGTACAAAATAGATGAGTATATGGAATTGGCTTACACTCGCCACAAGCTACATCAATATCACATCAATACAACAACATATTCAAACATCTTTCACAAGAGCAGGGTCCGACTACGGATGAAACCAAATGATAAAATAACATCCATCCTTGCTATCCTAGGATGCCGCCTGGAACCCATCCTAGATCGATGAAGAGGAAGAATAACTCCAAATGAAACAAGCATGGTGCTCACATTCAAGCATCACATTACTTGTACCTGCAACTGTTGTTGTAGTAATATGTGAGCCACCGGGACTCAGCAATCTCATTTCCAAGGGTATAAAGACTAGCAAAGCTTAATGGGTGAGGTATGGTTAAGTGGTGAGGCTGTAGCAAGTAACTAAGCATTTATTTGAGTGCGTAACTTACGAATGCAGTAAATAACTATGGTTGTCCACGCATAACGGATATGATCTAATAATGATCACTAAGTGATTGTGAACACCTACTTATGTCAAACACAACCCCACCATGTCTTCTTTCGGATAACGACTCGCGAGAAGAGACAGTCACGGTTACGCACACAGTTGGTATATTTCATTGGAGTTTGCTTCAAGTTTGCTATGACTGGGTGTTAAAGAAAGTTTCCAAGTTGCCACGTAACCGTGGGCATGGCTTTCCGAAATATTTAACCCTACAGGGGTGCTCCAACTAGTCCATCACAAATTACCACAAGCTGCATGGAATAACCTCCAACCACTGGTAAAACTCGTAGTTTCTATGAAAATTCCAATGAACAACCTCAACTTCAAGAAAGCCCAAAGTGTTCTCAGAATCTCGCACACAAGACATTTGAGAAGGGTAAGACAAATCCCGCAGGGCCAGCCGACGTGCCGACAATCGCGATAGGATCCGTGTATCTCATTCTCAGGGCAAAACCGGATGGGTGCGGCATACAATGGCCTAATAGAAATCACCCGATTTGCCCCAGGTTGGCCCCACACATGACTTTGTTTTGGACCAGCACCATCAGCACTGGCCCTCCCTGTATTATGTTGAATTAATCCACGAGGGGCGACCCTCTATGCTTTAATTAGGTGATTAGTATTATTATGTTGGGTAAATATGGTACCAATGTTGGGCCTTGCCAGAGAAGTCTTATCGCAAAACGAATTGTCAAGGGGGTCCCAATAACAACCCCGAGCGTGTTAGGAGTGCTCAGTTATGGAACATAACACATGTACACAAGTAACTATTGCGGCAAAGATGGAACAAAACACCAAGAAAAAGGCCAAGCCTTCCACCTTTTACCATGTATATATGTGCATTAAATTAAATAGCAATAATATTGTGATAACAAAAGAATGTCCATCTTGACACATGGAAGCAATTGCACCTGTGGCTAGAAACGCTATAAGAAGGGCTGAGAAAGCGGTAACATAGCAAAACAAAGGTTTGCTAGGATGTGGAGGGGTTAGAGGCTTATCATGGCAATGTTGGGGGGCTTCACACAACGGTAGAAGCGAGACAACTAGCATAGCAATGATAGTAGTGGTATCCAGGGAAATGTGTCATCTTGCCTGAGATCCCGCTTGGAAGAAGAACAAATCCGTGAAGAAGACGATCCGTGAATTAGATGAACGAATCCTCACACTCCGAACGCTTTCGGAACTATATCAAGAAGAAGCAATCCAGAGCAAACAATCAACACATGATACACCACAACACATGCATGACATGATGCTCCATCAAATATGATGCATGTTCAGTTCAATATGCAAAGCATGACATGGCATGGCAAGAACAACAAACAACTACTACATGTTAAGTGAAGTTCTCTATGCAATGAGTTGCATATTGACAAAACTCCATGATCAATTTATTTAGTTCACTCCCATTTATTTGCATGACAATATTAAATGTTTTTAAACAGGGCAATTGGTGAAGCATAAACTACTACATCATCTAGGCATTTCAAATAAGGACGGAAGCAACATGTAGCATTCCCGTAACGACCCCATATGCAAATTATGAATTTGGTTCAGATCTACCTATAAGATATTTTAGTTATTTTAAATAGCAAAACAAAGTGTGCCATGTTAATCTATATTTTTTTTTCTAGCCAAGTTACATATATAAATCCTTTTAATCGAAGCTATGGTTATTTACTTATGAAATAACCCGTATGAGCATGTCCTTAATGCAAGTTAATGTATACAACTATTTAACTGTTTAGACATGTGAGAGAGTTTATATTATGAATCTATACAAAATTCCAATAATGTTACATAAGTGATTTGATACATTGGCAAAATCATTTAGAGTTGTGAGCATTGAAAATGGTATGCAATCTGCCAAAAGATAACAACTAGAATAGTAAAATAAAGACTTGGAAGGTGAACAGACAAAAGGGTCCAAGTGGCGGTGTGCAAAGAAAATACTAGCACAAGCAAAAGGTGTGCCTGGGATTCGAATCCCTAGACCCACTCCTTAGAACTTGACTGCGCTAGCCAGCTTGGGTGGTGAAGCGTTTTGAAAGGCTAAGGATCTATTTTACTTAACAATGGAAGGAGCTCATCCTTGGAGGAAAATTTTAGAAAAAAACAATTGTGCAATCAAGGGAATTTGATCCCTGGTCTGCTAGAAAGGAACACGGGGTGCCAACAACTCTGCTCCATATCAGGTTATGATGAAAAAATAGGGTCTTCTTGTAGACGAACAACAATCTAGCGCTGGTCCGAACAAAACTGAAAAACGTAGAGGATGGAACTTGGCATGTGTGTGTGTGGTCAAAAGAAAACTAAAACGAGGGGCAAAATTGTGCTTCTATGGTGTTGGTGCAACTAAAACAGAGCATGCATCTCTTACCAATGACTACACGTTGGAATAAGAAAAAGGTAACAATCCGCCCAAATAATTGTAGCTAGCAAGAATCGATCCCTTGATCCCTTGGGTAATGGAGCAATGGGCAAACCGCTACGTCACTGCTATGTATCTACTACGCGAAGCTGGTGGCATGATGTAAATACCTGAAAGGCCAAGCTTTCGCTCACTATGGGTACATGATATCTTGCCGGTGGTGACGGCGAGAAGAGCACCAGCTACCGGTGCAGCAGAGCACCGGCGGGCTTGAGGCAATAGGTGTGCGTGTGAAAGCACATTTGCTCCCTTGGTGGTTTTGGTAATTAATAACAACATATTAGTCATTGAACTAATGTCTTCACCAATGTCACACCCTGTGATGCATCATGACTAAGTTATCATGACTCAAAAATCAGGGCCAATTAAAACTTTTGTGTGCTTGTTATGCTTGACTTGATTGCTGATTGTCTGATTGCTTGCTAGTGCTCTATATTCGTAAAATCCCTCCTACTCTCAAAACTCTTTTCCTTGATCCCCGCTCCTATCCAATGATCATGCCAAGTGAATAGGACTTAATTATATTTTTACAAAATATTATTTTGGCCAGAAAGATTTTATTCAAATTAGGTTTGCAAAACCCCTTGATTGGAGATTTGCACTGCAAGTCCCCAAATTGAGTGGATCCTTTTCCCCAAATGCTTTATTTGGTATAACTTCCCAAAACCACAAAATATTATTTTCCTATTTTATTTAAAGGCTTTTTCTTAAGGCCAGAAATGGTCTTTTATAGGGAAAAATTATTCAAATGATTTAAACATATTTGAGAAAATTTAGGGAAACTCAGTGGACATATATTGTCCATATATAAGAGTTTAAACACATGGTCATGTTCAAGATATTAGACAAAACCCTTCAAAACCATTTCTGCCTGTTTCAAGGTTTTGAAATATTTCTATAAAAAAATATTCTCAATTAAATCCTAGAAAATTCTAACATGTCACATGTCATATATGTGGTCATATTACCAAGTTTCATATCAATCCCAATTGTGTTGCTTCAGCAAAATATTCCAAAACCCTCTCTGTCCAGATCCAAAATTGGGCAACTCTACATTGGCAATTGTCCCCTATTGTTCCCAAAATTTGTGGAAATGTTTTAATCCTCCAATAATGCATCCACACCAATTGATGCATCAAGGAGAACATATTAACTTGTCCAAATCCCCTCAAAACCATTTGTGTTGATTTCAAGAATTTGGTAATATTACATTGCCAAGTTCCCCCATTGGGCCCCAAACTTTTTGTGCATGTTATAGTCCCTAAAATGTGTCACCACATAAAGTGGTGCATCAAGGGGAATGGATTTGCATAGCTAGATCTAAGAAAATCCATTTCTACCCATTTCTAGGGTTTACAACATTTGTACTACCAACTTTTCTCAAAAGAGCTCAAAACTTGTGATCACTCCTATTTTTACCCATAATTTTATCCTGTTAAATCCCACATCAAGTGGAGGTCTTTTGCTTGTCCAAAACTCTATCAAACACCATCTGACAGAAAATCAAAACTGGTGTTTTCACCTCTTCCATTGATTTCCTTAACCTCAATTTTTTACCAGAGCACTTAGTAGTTCCCCTTTACCTCCAGTAAGAAACCCAACCCCTAGCTTAATGATTTTTGTGGTAATAGCCCCGGTTTTACCCCATGGACAGCAAGTTTTCCATCTCTCTCATATTATATCAGCCACCCAGGGCATCCAAGGCCAGTAAGACTTATTTTAGACCATCCTAGATACCCTAGACACCAGTGGCCGCGCCCTACATGTCAAAGACATGCCTTGGCATGCAAGGCTCGCGCTCTGGAGCAGGCTACAGTGCATCCACGCAATGTAGCTTGCCCAATCAGAGGCACCCGACAGCCTTGGGCACCAGGGTCGTGTCTCCCGAGGTCGTCTCGACGTCCTCGTCATGCCGCACGATTGGGCCCCTCATCTCTCCCCTGCCGGGCATGCCTGAGCACCTCCCGTGGACATGGTCCATGGTGTGACCTGTGCCGGCTATAAGAGACCCCGTGGGGCATCCCTCTCGCTCGCTTCGCTCTCTCCCTTCCCTCGTGAACCGCCTGGACATCCCTGTTTGCCTTGTCGTGCCCTGCATCCGCCCCATGGCTACCATGTCCCCGTCGTGTCCTCCGCTCGAATCTGAGCTCCCCGATGCTCCCTCTCTTCCTCTGGCCAGCTTGGAGCCTCCCCCTTGACTCGGTGAAGCCCCCCTCCGCTCGCCATTCCTTCCCCTCTTAAGCTGCTGCCCCAGGAGCGTCTCCGCCGTCGGTCACCTCCGCCATGGCCATGCTTCCCTCGGCCTCGGTATTTCCCTAGGGCCAGGAGCCCCGTTGCAAGTGTGGACGGGTGCACAGAACCCTACGATGTCCGGAGTGCCCCGGAGATGGCCGGAGCCACCAGGGCAGGCGCCGGCGGGCGCTTCGTCGGGCTCCTCTGCCCTCCCCTACTCGGGCGGGAGGTGGAGGGAGAACCTGCCAAGTGGGGCCCACCGGTTAGTGGCTAAGGCTCCCCTGTTTAAGTGGAGGCGTACTCCGCCGAATACGTCTCCAACGTGGCCCTTCCCGTGCGCAACTGAACAGTTGGGCTAGCCCAGTGCTATCTCGCGCTCGGAGCGGGATTTAGCCATTTTTGGTAATTTCCTTTTTGCCTTTCTGTTTTCTTCAGAGAAGCAAACAATTCATAGTAAATTAATATCAACTCCAAATCTAATGATTCAAAGTCCCAATTGTTCCAAAAATCATGCTCTATCCAAATATATATCCTAATCATTTTTTAGATAACTTCCCTGTTAAGTTCAAATTCAAATTTGAATTTGAACTATGAATTCCCCCGACTTGTAAAATAGGTAGATCCCTCATATCAGCTCCAATTTGAGTGATTCAAATTTCCAAAGGCTCTAGATGTCATGCCCTATTTTGCTAGCCACGTTGAACATTTTTACCATGCACCTATTCTGTTAGATGTAATAAATGGACCATTTTCCATTTATTCCATCTTAATAAATTCATAGGGAAGGCACCCAACTCCAAAATCAGTGAGACCACTTCCTAAATGTTTCTAAATTCATGCCCTAATTTATGAGTGCCTCCGCTCATTTTTATGAAAATATTCTCTGTTGACATCTTATAGGATCATCGATTCCTTCATTACCACCATTCACAACTCCCCTCGAGCCACATCCACCAAAACCTCCTTGGTTATTTTCCTTATGACCAGAGATGTCCAAGAAAAAAAAACTCCTATTTATAGAGCACTTTATTTTCTGCTTGTTGTGTTGCTTATTGCGTTTGTTTCCGGCGATAGTTGACGAAGTAGACGAATTGCTCGGAGTGGACAAGAAGCATGTGAAGACCTCAAAGACGTTGCTAAGCCAGGCAAGCAGTCCTTTGACCATGTTAAGAAACTTTTTATGCATGACATATAGCACTTGTTGTTCAATGTTTCATCATGATGTGGAGTCCGCCTCCCTTCAGTGGGATGCCTCCGACACTTTTCCGTTGACACTTGCATCGTGCATAACCCTACCACCTTATGAGGGTTATGCGGGTGGGTGTAGTTAGGATGCTAGTAGATGTTACGCAAGTGGGATTGGGATCTATGCATAGTGATGGGAAGAAAGATAGTATTTCAAAGACTTTTCGAAAACCCCGTCGGGTGCCACTAATGCCCGAGGGAGATGATGAGAAGATGGGTGACAACTTGAGAAAGAAGTGGTGTGCCGGAGCAAGTTGAGATTGTGTTTTCGAAAACAGATTAGATTTAAGATTTGCGACCATCCCAACCTTCCATGCGCAACAATAATACCCCTTATGGGACGTGTCTTTGTTGATTACCTTGGTGGGTACTATAATGGATGCCGCATTACTAGTGGCGGGAGTGGCATGGTCACTCTCGATACGGGGTCGTACCGGTGTGTACGATCATGCACTGTCTTTACAGGCACCGGGCACACCGTTGGTCCCCTCATGGATGGTACGATTAGAGCGAGGCTCGTGTGATGTACATCGTGAGGGCTGGGTAACAATCGAGTGGACTCTTTGTTTCGTATCGCTAGGGGAAAGGCATTGTTCGGGTGCTTACCTCGTTTATGTTATATACCGCGAGTCGTGGATTGCACGGAAGTTCCCCGAGTCTTGTGGGTAAAGTGTGCAACCTCTGTAGAGTGTAAAACTATTCGAATAGCCATGTGCATGGTCAAGGACAGTTGGGTGGTGCTGTTTAGACTACGTCCGGATGTTTTCGCAAACTTGGTCTGTGTGTGTGGTGACAAGGATGATATTTCAGTCAAGTTGGATGACTTGGCATGATGAATGAACATGAGACGTTCAGAAAGTACATGAGACAAGTCTGAGGACTTGGTGTGATGGTTGAACATGAGACGTTCAACCCCCTGCTTATGATGATGACTGTGACGTGTTCTTATGAACACCTGCACATGGTTGATGCATGCTTACTTAAGTTACTTGATAGTGTCATTGCACTCAAAACTAGATTTCTGCAAAACTTACCTAGTAGTGCTATATCATGCCTTGTTATTGCCTTGTTCCAAACATGGGTTGCTTGCGAGTACATTCAAAGTACTCATTGGCTTGCCATTGGTTATTTTATTTGCCAGGCATGAAAGATCGGGTTATGGTGAAGATTACCTTGGTGATGGTCGTGCGAGCTAGGACTTTTCCCAGTCAGGATTCCTGTAGGGTTAAGGCAGATGGCATGGGTTCACGCTGTCGTTGAAGATTTCCGCTCCAACCATAAGAAGACTTTGCCATGAAGGCCATATTTGAGTAAACCGGTATGTAATGGATGTAAGACTCTTGTTATTCAGTTTCTGTGTGTTCAGTGAGCATTGATCTCTAGGATCACTGTGCATGTACATTCGGTGATCACGACTTATGAGTCAGGGTCCCCACAACCAAGTACATTTCAGGAAAAGTTCAATGAAGGGAATGGCACAAGGATTGTGGAATTACCCCAAGATGCAAGGAAATAGGTTGGCCAACATTCAAGCAAGATGACTCTACATTTCATATTTGTGAGAAATCAATTTGAGTCTACAGGAAAGCCAATACTATTAAAAGGGGGTAAAGTTTTGATGGTGAACAATATGCTCAAACGTGCACAAGTGACAGTCACCAAGACATCCACATTCTCTCCCACCAAAGTCTGTCCTAAGCCAAATATACCAAATCGGTGCAACCAACTTTACTATCCCGGTGCCACCGAGTTCCAAACCCTAGACAGACTCTGCCAAACCCTAACACTTCGGTGCATCCAACACTACACTCGGGGCCACTGAGTTGGGTTGCCAACTTTCTATTACACAAATTCTCATTTTTGGTCCGACCAAGAATGGTGAATCGGCGTCACCGAGTTTGGTAATTTTGACCGTTGGTCACTTTGTCGGTGCAACCGAGAGTTATATATCGGTCCATCCGACATTCAAAAGTTGCCACTTTTTGTCACTTTGGTACCACCGAGTTTTACAATTCGGTGTCACCTTGTGTGACTTATTGTGTGTAACAGTTGGATTTTTGAGATGCCTATATATACCATACCTATCCTACTCAGTTTTCTGAGAGAGGACCACCTACCCATGTGTTGAGGTCAAGATATTCCACTCCAACCATATGGATCTTGATTTCTATCCTCCCCAAGTTGCTTTCCACCAATCCTATCTCTTCTACCAAGCCAAATCTGTGAAAGAAAGAGATTGTGTGTTGAGGAGTCTATCATCCTGAAGCACAAGAGCAAGGATTTCATCGTCATTACCGATCCTATTACCTTTTGGAGGGTGGTGCCTCCTGGATTGGTTAGGTGTCGCTTGGGAGCCACCTACTTCGTGTTGTGGAGTGAACCAAGAAGTTTGTAAGGGAAAGGAGATCGCCTACTTCATGAAGATCTACCCATAGTGAGGCTAGTCCTTTGTCGACGAAAGCCGCATCGAATAGTCAAGGTTGCTTCTTTGTGGAACCCTCTGTGGGTAGAGCCCTCTGTGGACTGTCGCGGCCATTACCCTCCATGGGTTGAAGACTCCATGAACGTGGACATACGATAGCACCACCTATCGGAACCACGGGAAAAATCATTGTGTCATCACTTGTGTTTGCATTCCTAACCCTCTCTGTACTTATATGTGCAATGTCTTTATTTTCCGCTACAATACTCTTAGACATGCATGTTTAAGGTGTTACTTGATATGATATGAATGCTAAAACTTGCCAAGAATGAAAATTGGGAAAAAGTTAAAAAATATATTTTGTCAGGTAGTCTAATCACCCCCCTCTAGACCTACTTAAGATCCTACAAGTGGTATCAGAGCTTTGGTCTCCATTGCATTGGTTTCACAACCTAGGATAAGTATGGCATCTAGTGAGGGAAATTATCACCATAGAGGTCCGTACTTTGATGGCACTAATATTTCTAGTCGGAAGCATAAAATGAAAATGCATTTGCTTGGTCATAATCCTGTCGTCTGGGTTGTTCTTCGTGTTTGCTTGCAAGGTGAATTCTTTGCGGATGGAAAGGAACCGGATCGTGAAGCATCTGCGGATGAATTGAAGATGTTGCAACTCAATGCTCAAGCATGTGACATACTATTCAACTACCTATGTCTTGAAGAATTCAACAAAAACAGGCATCTTGAACATGCAAAAGAGATATGGGATACTTTGGTTGATATGCACGAAGGATCTGAGTCCATGAGAGAATCCAAGTTAGATGTTCTTCAAGGTCAACTTGACAAGTTCAAGATGAAGGATGGTAAAGGAGTCTCTAAAATGTACTCTAGGCTAGCTCTCATCACTAATGAGATTGCCGGCATAGGAAGCAAAGAAATGACTAACAAGTTCATCATCAAGAAGATACTTCGAGCTTTGGATGAGAGATATGACACCGTGTGCACATTGATCCAAATGATGCCCAACTACAAAGATCTCAAACCAACAAAGGTTATTGGTACAATTGTTGCTCATGAGATGACACTCAAATACAAGGAAGACCTTCATCACAAGTCTAGCGGTGATTACAAAGCCACAAGTGATGCTCCCGATACCTCAACAACCTTGTCACAAATGAAGAGATAAGCCTCATGGTCAAGAAATTCAACAAGTTCTACAAGAATAGAAGCAAAGATCTTAGCTCCAACTCTAGATATGAAGATAAGCGTTCGTCAAGTCGTGATCGAAACTACTACAATTGTGGGAAGCCTGGATACTACTCCAATGAGTGCTCGGCTCCCTACAAATGAAGAGAAGAGTCACCAAGAAGACGAAGCTCAAGAGATGAATCACCTCGAAGAGAGAAGGAGTAGAGATGATCATTATGACCGAAGACCCTCGAGGAGAAGTAGGGACAAGGAGAAGAAGTACTATCACACCAAGACCTACTCAAGAAGGAAGCATCAAGCTCATCTTGGTGAATGGGTTTCTGGCTCCGACTCGGACAACCACTCCGAGAGAAGCTATCACTCCAACTCCGACTATAGTCAAGATGATGGTGTTGCCAGAATTGCACTAGTGACAACCAACTCCTATGATATATTTGATTCACCAAATGAAGGAGGTGGAAGTTGCTTCATGGCTAAAGTTCCCAAGGTATCACACCCCGAATATCTTGATTTCGATAGTGATCAAGATGATTTGCTTTACGATGATGACTTGATATGTGATAAAACTAGTGATGTTAATCATATTAAATTTGATATTACTCGTTCTAGTCAAGATAAGCCTATTGATGATGTTATGTTGAAAATAGAAGAACTAATTAAATAACTCAACACTATTAAGTTAGCTCATGAATCTAATCTTGAAGATCATAGAGAGCTTGTAAGAACTCATGAGAAGCTACGCTTCGAGAAGCTCAACTTGGAGCAAGAACATGAATTTCTTATAGCTATCAATGACGATATCCAAAAGAAGACTTCATCTTATATTGCCAAAAGACTACTCTTGTATACATTCATGGCACAAATCAAATCTAAGCAAACTAGTAACAAAGGAAAGAAAGGTTCTTCATCTAGTAGCAACAATAAAATTGCTAAACCAAATGATGTTTCTCCTAGTAGTTCTATTGATTCAACTAATGATGATTCTCTTAGCCAAGTTACACTTGAGCAAGAAAATGCTTTATTGAAAGGAATTATAGAGAAAGGTATCTACAAGACACTTGAACGGTACAAACAATTTGATGAGATTGTAAGCAAGCAAAGAGGATACGGAAAAATCGTGGTGTTGGCTACTTCAACACTAATGGAGTTGAATGGGAAGAAGGTCAATATGTCAATCCCAAGTTTGTTCCTCAAAAGGAGAAGTATGAAAATACTCTTCTCAAGGGCACAAACACTCAAGATGGCCTTCAACCACAAGACACCAATCTCAAGGGCAAGAACAAGCTTCAAGAGGACTTTGACTCTTATGAAGATGAATCCCAAGATTTGGTGAAGTGGGTTCCCAAGGCTACTTCTACAAGTGCTGCTTCAACACCAAGAATCCCCATCAACTTGAAGTGGATTCCCAAGAAGAATAACTAGAGAGTTCTTGAGGGGAGACACCACCAATGAAATTCACTCGCATTCATTATTGGCAAGATCTATGTGCAATCAACATCTACCCTATGCAATAGATCAAGGAGTCACACATTCCCTCAAAGGTAAGAAAGGGACAAGGTAATCAACAAATCAATGGACATCATTACACATGCTTTGCACTCCATGTCCATAGATATCCTTGTAGTTGTCTCTTGTGTGTTGGGACTAACCCATGTATGTGAGAAGAGTAAGGAAACAACAAGGATGCTCCCAACTCTTGGTGATCTTCATAAATCCTTAGCATCCACCACTACCTCGGCAACATGAAATCTTCATTGACAAAACCCAAGGTTAGTTTATCCCTCTTATGGGGGTATGTTACATCAAGGGGGAACTTTACTCTAAGACTTGAGTCAAAGCATCTCTTAGTATGTTACAAACATTAAATGCTTTATGTAAAAGTGGTAACCACACTTGTGCTTACACGATGAGTATGACCTATGTTCAAGTACTCTTACTTGGCTCCTAAGTCAAATACTCATATATATATGACTTCGTCATCGCCCAAGTGCTTGTTAGATGCTAGAGTATTTGTGCATGTTTGTCATGATTTCATTTGACATCTTATTGTGTGAGCATGTTGGTCTGCATTTATTTTTCTCATTTGAGGATATCCAATTGTTGCTATTTGGCTTTCGATTTATCTTTTGCCAATTTGATATATGAGAATGCCTAGGACCACTTCTTTATCTATCTATGCTCTCTCATCTCATACTCTATTCATGCTGCATCACAAAATTTGAACAAGTGCTTTCTGATCCCTACTCTTATGTATGAGGTTGAGTATGTTGTTGTATTGATGTGATCTTGATGTAGCTTGTAGAAAGTGTAATCCAATTCCATATACTCATCTCTTCTGTAAATGTACTTGTAATGATATCCATTCTTGCAACACGATGAGATGCGCTTCTATACCTGTCGAGGCCCTCCTGCCAAAATAAGTATAGGATCGCATATTGGGCATGACAAGTTGGTATCAGAGCCTGTACCGACCTAGGAGCCCCCTTTATTGATCGAACTTGGCTGAGTCAACTCTAGAGAAAAACTATTTTGAGTATAGTTATATTGGAGAGTAGGATTGTTTTTACACCTCTTCTATGCTCTGGTGAGGAATTACAACACAAATTTTTTGTTACTACTCCTCTTCTCGCTCAAAAAAAATTTAGGATCACACGGGTATTTTGGAAACTATGTGATGCTGATGTGACGGAATTCTGTCTTGGTGCCTCCTATCTGACTTGATTTCTTCCAAGGAGTTGAGCTCTAGGGGATTCTTGACACATTGTTATCATTCAGTTTCCTTAGTATCTCAGGACGGAGGATGCTCGAAATTTCTTCAGTACTATTAGTGTCGAGAGGATTCCGGCATCCCCAGTACTGGTCGAGAGAGATTGGATGTACTGCCATTCTTAGTATCGTTGTGTTTTGAGGGTCCGAGATAGATGAGTTTTTGAGACCTCTGGTTATGTGCTGACGGATGTGTTACATTTGAGCGTAGTATTATTGTTAGGAGTTGAGTGATGGATTTTGCTCCTTGTATCCATGGACCCGATTGCATAACCGGAAGATTTCGGGAGTCCTTAGGTTGCAATTCAAGTAGTTACATAGGCTATCTTCCAACACATCATGATGCGAGGCTGGGGTTTGACATCTAGTGGATTTGTTTGTTCATGGTCTTTCTTACAAAGGATAGTCTCGATATATGTCATCATATATTCTTCGTCAATCCTTGTAGTTTGCTACGCCTAGGGAGCATATTCGGGCATCATTTCAATATGACAATCTAATGTACGATCGAGCCCGTGCGACCTTACCACGAAAGTATTGAGAGGAATCTCTGTTATGTATTTGTTCTGGCTTGTTTCCTCAGACCCATCCTTTGTTTTGTTTTGTACATGGTAATTCGTGGTGCTTCGATGTCAACTGGTGATCTTTTATCTTTGCGGGGCGGTGTTCTGATATTCCTGTGGGAATGGTAATTCTTTTTCTCAATCAAGTTGTCATATCAATTATTTTCATCTGGTGTGCTCTTTTCAAGTGAATACTATCCTCTTCAATATTTGCAAGATCAATCCTCATATTTCTTTTCGGAGTTCTTTTTGTCTGTTCCATGTTTTCTTTGTTTTCCCCACCCTCCCGCCCTTTTTTCTTCAATGCCAATTCTTATCTAAGTGCCTTTCTTTTCATTGATGCTTCCGCTATCTTTTCTTCCGTTCGTATCCGGTGATTCATTGTGAAGATCCTCAAGTGATTCAAATTGATCATTTCTTTATTCTAGTTTTCCTTCCCGGCGCATTCAATTCAAGATCTTAGTGTTCTTCATATCCTTTTCAATCGCTAAATTCATCCCATGTCGGGAATTCTATCCAAGTATCTCTTCTTTTTCGTCTCTCTCTATTCTACCCGAAGTGCTAAAGATATCTCAAAACAATTTCATTTTCATTTTTATCCTCTTAAATTATTTGAAGGTTCTCACCTCATCAAGTTTTAATTTGTACAGGTGAAACCTCTGTTTCTAAGCATTCATTTCAATGGTGGTTTCTTTCCAGTGGGCCAATAACCCACAGGTTTTTCCTCAGGATCTTACCTGGTTCTTCTAATCCTTTCCGGAGATGTCCTCAAGTTATTTTTAAATATGATGTAAGAATGAATTTCATCAGTCATATGCCTTCTCGAAGATCGCTTCTAAATCATTTTCATTGTTGCCTCAACCATCTTTATTCATGATTACGGAGTGTCTCAATAATTAATGGTGTTGCTTCTCGTCATTATTCCTAGTATTGAAGACCAAAGGAGAGTTTCTCTTAATCTTAGTCCATTCTCTTGAGAATTTGTCATCTCATGTAGATGCTTTCCTCTTAAATTGTTTCCGTTCATGAGGAATTCCTCCCATATCTATCAGAAGCATTTCAGAGTGGTATTCATTTCTCGATCCTCTGAAGGCCATCATTTCAGATGATTTCTTCGTTCTCAACTTTCAGCTTTCGTTCTCAAATTCTTCTCAATTGTTGTCTCTTCGTTCGTCTCTCAGTTATTCCGGTGCTTCATTCAAATCTTCTCTCAGGCGGATCGTGATCTCTTCGTTCTCTCATTCATTCATGGTATCTTCATTAGTTTCAAATTCCTACCAGTGTCTCGTTCAAGAGCTCTTCAAGTTTGTGCTCTATCTATCTTTCCTATTTTTCCAAAAGAATAAGAGGTGTGCAAAATCTGTTGCTTGTCATCAATTGAACTTGATGAAGGATAATCATAACTTAATTCTTATTCTTGTTGGTCAAGGTGATCTGATTCCTTCTTCTGGAGTTATTCATGATATCAAATTCTCGATTCTAAGTTGTTCAGCTTTTGTTTTTTGGAGTTCCAAGTTTTCTCACATATCTCTTTGCTAAGCTTCTTCTAAGTCATAGCAAGACTTCCATCTTATTCTTCCCAACCTTAATTCTTTCATTATCATTGTTTCCGAAGTTCTTCTCGATGCTTCTTCGTGGTGGTTTGTTAAGGATGTAATTCGTCTCAAATTGTTCTTCAAGATTCTTGTTGGAGGTGCTCATGTGTTCCTTATCTTGTATTTCTAAGTTCAATTCCTTCTCCATTGTCTTTTGAGATGGTATTGTAGAATTCTTTATTATGAGGAGTCTCAAAGGAAAATTGTCAAGAATAAGGAAAGTAATCCCATCATGTCTTTGTCGGAGTTATCTTGGGTTGGATTTCACCTAAAGCTTTTCCTAAGGATTGTTGCTATCATGGTGTCATAAATGATTCAAGTTTTCTCCTCCTCTTCTTCGTGAAAGAAGTTTTGCATATCTTCTTTGCTCTCAAGCAATCAATTGTTTCTGTTGTGGCAGGTTGTCACCTCATAATTTTGAGATGTTTTCCATAAGCCCATAACAAGCTATTCTTTTCGGTGTTGATTTTTCTACAACTCTGTTCAATCTCTTCTTGTAAGTTGATTTTCAATTCAATGGTGGTAGAAGTTGTCATTTTCTTCTCCGTTCTCTTCTCTCCAAAGATCGAGCTTCTATTCTTTGTTCCAGAGCCATTGTGGTGTTGCTCTTTTCAACTCACATCTAGTCTGATTAAAATTATGTTCTTTCTTTGCTTATTTATTTTACCGGGGTGTTGTGTTTTCTTTTCAAGTTCTCCCATCTTATTAAGTTTTGCCTCTGTTTCCTATCAAAGTGCTGCCAAAATTTGTTGTGAGTTCTTGCTTGTTCCTCATGCCATTCTTTATCTCGTTGAAACCTTCAATGATCATTGGTTTCACTCGTTTTTCAGAGAAGCAACTAAGTTTACCTCTTGCTCTTTCTCTTCCCCTTCTCCTTCTTAGATCTCGGGACGAGATCCTCGTGTAGTAGAGGAGAGTTGTAATAGCCTCGGACCAACGCTCTAGAAGATTCCCCTTTAATTCCATTGTTGTTGTGTGATTCGTGTGGTTGTCGCATTCGTCATCGCATCATTTGCATCATCTACACAACATCGTCACCCTTTTCGAAAAAATGCATCCGTTCGTAGTCTTCGGTTCTCTCCATTCTTGCCGGGCCCATTTCGAGACCAAGCACACACGCACGTGCCCGTGGCATAAAAAATATTGTTTTTAAAGGTGCACATAAATATTCCTGGATTGGGTCGAAAGTTGGTGTGCGGTCTTATTATATTGTAGGTGGACAGCCTGGAAAATTTCATCGCATTGTGAGTTAGTTTGATACACGAACAGTTAACTGTAGCAGTGCGGTCATCAGATTAATTATTAGTCATTTTGGTGTTTTGAAACCTCGTGTCCGGGCCGCAAACCTCCCTCTCATGACTACCTAGCACATCTACATAGACACCGCAGCCCACCTAGCCCCCCTCTGCTTCTGGACTGTCGGAACTACATCCTACGGTCCGAAAACGGACAAAAACCATCAACCCTAGCCTCCCTGGCTGTATATAGACCCACCTAGACCAAATTCTAAATTCTAGGGAGTTTGTCCCATCTGCAGCCACCCAGCCGCCAGTTCCACCCCCACCATCGCATGGGCCCACCGAGCCCATATGGTGGCCCGCCCGAGCCCGAACCGCCGCTCCCGCCAGGATGAGCTGCTCCACCATTGCCCGATCTCCCCTGTGCTCGATCCTGCAGCCACTCGAGGGGTGGAGGCCCTCCATCCAACGTCGCCGCCTTGACCGCGCCGCCGGCCACCGGAGTGCCGCCGCTGGCGAGAGCCAGCCCTCTCCCTTCCCTCTTCTTCCTCTCCCTCACGACTCCTCTCCCTCTCTGCCACAAGAGATGCCTCCATGGATGCGTCCCCGAGCTCACCAATCTCCTCGCCCCGGCACCGCCTCGAGCTGCCACCGCCAGGAACGGATCCACCACGGCCGGATCCGCCTCGCCCGGACCCCGTCCATGTCGGATCTAGCGAGAGCCAGCCAGCTCGCCTCGCGGCCATCTTTCGTCACCTCCCTATGCTTAGGCATAGGACGAGGACGATGTGCACCCGTTGACCCGCGGCCAGCCCCAGCGCCGCTTGTGGGCCGCGGCCTCCCCAAGGCCCAGCTGCTAGCTCCTCCCACCATGGTCCGAAAGCCCACTAAGTCGACCCCCAGTGCTATTTTTTGCCCTGTGCGCTGAATAGCTAAGTTGCGCCCATGTGCCATTGTTGGGCCAGATCTCAAATTCTACCCAACATTGTTTTTTCCCTGCTGCGATTTTATTAATTAACCAGTGAATTTCAGTTTTATAGAAAACCCCTAAAACTCATGCATTTAATAACTCGAGAACTGTGCATCATATGAGAAAACTTTATGTATGTAGGATGACTAGAATTTCATGTAGATTCACAATATTCAACTCTCACATGTGTTTAAACTGTTCAACTTTCTGTTTACATGTAATTTGCGTAAATGCCATGTTAAATGAATTGTTTAATAACTTTTAAACCGTAGCTCCGTTAAAAATGTTTTACATATGTAACTCAACTAGAAAAATGCGTAGAATCACATGGTGACATTTATTTTTCTGTTTGAAAACTATAAAATATGGTTTGTTCAGATCTGGACCAAACTTAAAATATGCATGTCAGGTCGTTCCGGAATTGTTAATCGTTGCTTCCTGCCTCATTTAAAGTGCGTGGGTGATGTAGTTTACTTATGATTCACCTCTTGCCATGTTTAACAACATTTAACTTTGATGAGTACCTAAACGAGAGTGAACTAAATAATTTGAACATGGAGTTTCGTCAATATGCAACTCGTTGCATATTGAACTTCACTTAATATGTAGTAGTTGTTTGTTGTTCTTTCCAGGCCATGCCATGCCTTGCATATCAAACCGGACATGCATCATATTTTTTTGGCATCATGTCATGCATATGTTGTGGTGTTCCATGTGTTGATTATTTGTTCTGGATTGCTTCTTCTTGATAGAGTTCCGAAAGCGTTCAGAGTGTGAGGAGTCATTCGACTACATTGTCTCGTCTTCTTCATGGATTCGTTCTTCTTCCAAGTGGGATCTCAGGCAAGATGACACATTTCCCTAGATACCTCTACTATCATTGCAATGCTAGTTGTCTCGCTTCCATCATTATGTCTGGCTACCTACCTGTAGTTTTGGCAAGCCTCCCAACATTGCCATGATAAGCCTCTAACTCCTCCACGTCCTAGCAAACCTTTGTTTGGCTATGTTACCGCTTGTTCAGCCCTTCTTATAGCGTTTCTAGCTGTAGGTGCAATTGCTTCTAAGTGACAACATGACATTCTTTTATTATCACAATATTATTCCAATTTAACTAAATGCACATATATACTTGGGAAAAGGTGGAAGGCTTGGCCTTTTGCTCGATGTTTTGTTCCACTTTTGCCGCCACTAGTTACTTGTGTACCAGTGTTATGTTCCATAATTGAGCGCTCCTTACATGCTCAGGGTAGTTATGGGGACCGCCTTGATTTTCGTTTTAGGATCAAACTTGTTTGGCAAGGCCCAACATAGGTACTACAATTGCCTAATAACTAATAAACCTGCATAGGGAGTAATTAACCCGAGAATCTTTACTCAATAACCCGGGCCAATGCTCCTCTTGAGTGTTAGTCCAAAACGGGCTGCCTGCAGGGCCGCCTCGAGGAAACCCGGGGATTGGTTTTCCCTGTAGCTAATCCCATCCGGTCGTGTCCTGAGAACAAGATACGCGACTCTTATCGGGTTCGTCGACACGTCGGGCGGCCTTGCTGGATTTGTTTTACCTTTCTGGAACGTCTTGAGTGAGGAATTCCAAATTTTCTTCGGGCTATCTCAGGGTGGAGGATTTCTTGTGGAATTTCCTAGGAAGATCACGAGATCCGTGGTCGAGGTTATTCCCACAGCGTGTGGTTAATTGGTGATGGATAAGTTGGAGCACCCCTACAGGATTAAATCTTTCGGAGAGCCTTGCCCGTGGTTTTGTGGCAACTTGGAAACTTTGTTTAACACCCGGTCATAATAAACTTGAAGTAAGCTCTAATAAAATACACAAACTGTGTGCATAACTATGACTGTCTCTTCTTGTGAGTCCTTTACCCGAGAGAGAACACGATGGGGTTATGTCTGACGTAAGTAGGTGTTCAGGATCTGTTATTGATCATTACTAGTTCACATCTATTATGCGTAGACCACCATACTTTACTTTTTTATTCATAAGTTAGCCACTCAAATAAATGCTTAGTCGCTTGCTGCAGCCTCACCACTTAACCATACCTCGCCCATTAAGCTTTAATAGTCTTGATACCCTTGGAAATGAGATTGCTGAGTTCCCGTGGCTCACATAGATTACTACAACAATAGTTGCAGGTATAGGTAATGCGATGATTTGACGTGAGCATGATACTTCTTTGATTTCGAGTTCTTCTTCTTCATCATCAATCTAGGATGGGTTCCAGGTGGCAGCCCAGGATACCAAGGATGGATGTCATTTTATCATTTGATTTCGTCCGTAGTCGGACCTTGCTCTTATTTATGATGGTTGAGTATGTTGTTGTATTGATGTGATCTTCATGTAGCTTGTGGTGAGTGTAAGCCAATTACATATACTCATCTCTTTTGTAAATGTACTTGTAATGATATCTATTCTTGCAACATGACGAGATGTGCTTCTATCCCTGTCGAGGCCCTCATGCCAAAATAAGGATAGGATCGCATCTTGGGTGTGACAGCTGCATGGACCAGCTCCACATGTCCAGTCTGGGGTTCATTCGGCCCTCTAGCGGGGCCACAAGATCCCTAGCGGACGCGTGCCACTATGGCTTGAGCACGCGGTGGCACGGCTCGATGCTTGGAAAGTCTTGTCGGCCCAGTCTGGGGCGCAGATGGCCCTCCGGTTTGCCCTCTCGTGGTATCATGGCATCGACTTGGACCGGCTGGACACACTGCTAAAAGCAAATTTGCTCCCTTGGTGGTGTCGGTAATTAATAACAACATATATATCATTGAACTAATGTTTCTAGTAAGTATATTTCAGGAAAAGATGAAAGACAGGGATGGCAAAAGGATTGTGGAGAAACCCCAAGATACAAAGAAATGGATTGGCAAAGCTTCATGGAAGAGGACTCGCTTTGAGTCCATATGAAAGCCAATACTATTAAAAGTGGGTATGGTACTTTTGGTGAACAAGATGCTCAAATGTGCACAAGTGATAGTCACCAAGAGAACCCACAACTGTTCCACAAATGTCTGTCCAAAGCCAGATAATCAAAATCGGTCAAACCAACACTTCCCACTCGGTCCTGCCGATTCATAAACTCAGACAGACCCATGCCAAAGCCTAGCCAATCGATGCAACCGATTATGCATCGGGGCCACTGAGTTCAGGCTGCCAATTTTCGGTTGCCTCGATTCATAAAATCGGAATT
Source organism: Hordeum marinum (assembly GCA_022496015.1). Classification (NCBI taxonomy): domain Eukaryota; kingdom Viridiplantae; phylum Streptophyta; class Magnoliopsida; order Poales; family Poaceae; genus Hordeum; species Hordeum marinum. Next base: position 174,957,523 of record CM039674.1, read on the forward strand.
GCCAACTTTTTGGATCGGTGTCACCGAGATGAGGTTTCTAACCATTGGACACCTGATCGGTACAATCGAAAATTATATATCGGTCTCACCGAGATTCAAAAGTTGCTACCTTTGGAGGAACTTGGTACCATCGAGATTCACACATCGGTGACACCGGGTTGGTCACTTAAGGTGTAACGGTTGGATTCTAGGAGATGCGTATATATACCCCTCCACTACAACTCACTCTCAAGAGAATCACTCAGAACATGTCCCCACTCATCCCAAGCGATTTTCTCAGAGAGAGCCACCTACTCACATGTTGAGATCATGCCATTCCATTCCAAACCATATGAATCTTGATCTCTAGCCTCCCCAAGTTTATTTCCACCCAATCAATCTCTTCCACCGAAGCCAAATCTATGAGAGAGTGATTGAGTGTTAAGGAGTCTATCATCTTGAACCACAAGAGCAAGGAGTTCATCAGTATTATTGAGCCTGATACCTTTTGGAGGGTGGTACCTCCTAGATTGGTTAAGTGTCGCTTGGGAGCCTCCTACTTCGTGTTGTGGAGTGAACCAAGAAGTTTGTAAGGGCAAGGAGATCACCTACTTCGTGAAGATCTACCCCGAGTTAGGCTAGTCCTCTGTGGATGGAGGCCATCATGGTATAGGCAAGGTTGCTTCTTCGTGGAACCCTTCATGGGTAGATCTCTTCGTGGATTCTCACGATCGTTACCCTCCGTGGGTTGAAGACTCCATAAACATGGGCGTACAATAGCATCACCTAACGGAACCACGGGAAAAATCTTCGTGTGTCCAAATTGCATTTGATCTTCCTACCCTTACTTTAATTCTCATGCTTGTCTTTACTTTCCGCTGCTATACTCGTAGACATGCATGTGTAGTGTGTGCTTGACTTGCTATGAATGTAAAAGTCTGCCAACATTTAAAATTGGGAAAAATATATTTTTATTTGGTTAATTATTCTAATCACCACCCTCTAGACCTACTTTCGATCCTACAAGTGGTATAAGAGCATTGATCTCCATTGCCTTGGTTTCACAACATAGGAGATATGGCGTCTAGTGAGCGAAATTATCACCGTAGAGGTATGTACGTTGATGTAACCAATTTTGATAGTTGGAAGCAGAAAATGAAAATGCATATACTTTGTCATAATCCCGCCATTTGGGCTGTTGTTCGTGTTGGATTGCAAGGTGAAGTCTTTGCGTATGGAAGGGAACCGGATCACGAGGCGATTGCGGATGTATTGAAGATGTTGCAATGAAATGCTCAAGCATGTGCCATTCTCTTCAACTCCCTATGCCTCGAAGAATTCAACAAATCAGCCATTTTTAGAATGCAAAATAGATTTCAGATACTTTGGTTGATATGAATGAAGGTACTGAATCTGTGAGAGAATCCAAGTTGGATGTTCTTTAGAGTCAGCTTGACAAGTTCAAGATGAACGATGGTGAAAGAGTCGCTAAGATGTATTCTAGGCTAACTCTCATCAACAATGAGATTGCCTGCTTAGGAAGTGAAGAAATGATCGACAAATTCATCATCAAGCAGATACTTAGAGCTTTGGATGATAGATATGACACCATATGCACATTGATCCAAATGATGCCCAACTACAAAGATCTCATGTCATGCCCAAGATGCGATCCTATCCTTATTTTGGCACGAGGTCCTCGACAGGTGTAGAAGCGCATCTGGTCATTTCGCAAGAATGGATAGCATTACAAGTACATGTATAGAATAGATGAGTATATGGAATTGGATTACAACCGCCACAAGCTACATCAACATCACATCAATACAACAACATATTCAAACATCATAGAGAAGAGTAGGGTCCGACTACGGACAAAATCAAACGATAAAATGACATCCATCCTTGCTATCCTAGACTGTAGCCTAGAACCCATCCTAGATTGATGAAGAAGAATAAGAACTCCAAACAAACAAGCATCGCTCTCACGTTCAAGCATCACATTACCTGTACCTGCATCTGCTGTTGTAGTAATCTGTGAGCCACACGGACTCAACAATCTCATTTACAAGGGTATCAAGACTATTAAAGCTTAATGGGTGGGGTAGGTTAAGTGGTGAGGCTGCAGCAAGCGACTAAGCATTTATTTGATTGTCTAACTTATGAATACAGAAAGTAAAGTATGGTGGTCTACGCATAACGGACGTGAGCTAGAAATGATCACTAAGTGATCCTGAACACCTACTTACGTCAAACATAACCCCACCGTGTTCTCTCTCGGATAAGGAATCACGAGAAGAGATAGTCACGGTTATGCACATAGTTGGTGAATTTTATTTGAGTTTACTTCAAGTTTACTACAACCGGGTGTTAAAAAAAGTTTCCAAGTTACCACATAACTGCGGGCATCGCTTTCTAAAAGATTTAACCCTGTAGGGGTTCTCGGCAGCGGCTCGACTCGCGGGCGGCGGTGGATGGGCTTGTCTGGGCCCAATCTTAGCTCGGCGGGCCTACGTGGTGGGAGGAGAGAGGCTGCACAGTGGAGGAGTGGGGGAGGCAGGCCGTGGCATGGGTTTCGAGGGGGATTAGGATTTTCTCCAATTAGGCAGGTATGGGGCTCTATTTATAGCAAATGGGGCTAGGTTAGCGGTTTTTGCACCGATTTCAGCCGTCGGATCTCGATCGGGTGGCTCCGGTCACGGGAGAGGCTAGGTGGGCTGCAATGGACTGTGTAGAGGGGCTTGGTGAGGATGTGAGGGGATGGATGCCGGCCTGTGATAGAGATTTTTAAACACCGAAACGTCCGACGAATAAACCGATGACCGCACTGCTATGACTGACCGTTGGGGTACCAAACGATCTCTGATTGCGATGAAATTTGGCAGGCGGTCTACCGACAATAAAACAAGACCGCATGCCAACTTTCAACCCAATCCAAGAATATTTTAAACTCACTTTAAAAACAATATTTTATCGATGCCGCCGACGCGTGCATGTGTGGTTGGTCTCAAAACGGTCGATTACACGAACGGAGAGAACCGACAAATACGAGCGGATGTAAGTTTTGAAAGATGAGTGATGATGCTATGCAAATGATGCGAATGATGTGATGATGAATGCAACAACCATACGAAACACAATACGAGAATGGAATAACAGGGGAATGTAGCGACCCGACCTGAAAGGTCAAGTCTCCGGTGTTTCCGTACCATCCCAAGATCATGCTGGTACACACATGGTACATCAATGTATATATCAAAGGGAAATCACACAGAAAATATATTAATCTAAATCTCATTTCGAGTCCTTTATTACAATAATAATTACAATAAAGTCGCTAAAAGCCAACTCATGAGAATATCTAAATCTTGCGGAAGCGTCGAAGGTAGATGAGTCCATCTGACTCCAAGGGCATCTCACTGAGCATAGAACGTATCCTCACTCCTGGTCGGAAAAGTACTCTGCAACATGATACGTTGCAGCGATGTAGGTCAGCATATGGAATATGTCGGCAAAGTCACAAGAGAGGGGTGAAAAGATAATCATCTAGTCTATATGCATATATGGCAGGGGGGTGGTAAGTTTTTGCGTAAAGCCAATTTTTTTCCTACATCAAGAGAGGGATAAGCAAAAATATTACTAAGTTGGTTGATTAATGAGATGGTTCCACCAACCAATTCTCATACCCAAATTGTTAATACCCACATCATCATATTAATTGTGTTGAGAGTTCCGAAAGTTTCAGTACCTTTGGCTCAAGTCGTCCATGACCGTGGACACGGCTAATCGATTAGGTTTGAGTACTCTGCAGAGTTTTGCACATGTTCCCCACAAGATTTGGTCGCCTCCGTTTGATTTCTCGCACTTCAGGGTGTTTGAGAAACGGATGACCAAAACATGGTCTTCCAAAGGGTTTCCCTGCGACTCTGTCGGTGCCCATCCTTTCCTATCGTTCTTCTACATCTCGTAGCACCGCCTGTCCAGGGTCACCACGATATCGAACCAAGCCAGAGCCCATAATGACTTGTGGCTGTGCAGGTAAGCCTTGGGTCTTGAAGCACCCATCCATCTCTTTGTGCCTGGGTGGACCTTTCCGCGTGAATACTGGCCATCTCCAGCATCACCTAGGCAAATCCACTAGTTTCTCCAGGGTGCCGTTCAACCATCATCCACCCAGAGGTATGTTGAAAACTCGGAGTCTTAAATCTTGATCATTATGTAGGTCTTGAAATTATTAACTCTCTCAACTCTCATGAATCACACAACCAACCCCGTCTACTAATAGCATAGCAAAAAGTAAAACAACGTTTCCCGGGGCCAATGTGTCAAAGAGTTTGAGGGGGTACCTACCACATGATACTACTACAATGTAACCAAGTTTCCAACTAACCTATCTTGCATGCAATTTGGGGAGATGGTAGAACTAATGCATATAAAACATGGGTAAACATGATCAAAGTGACTTGTCTGGTTGATGATCTTCGTACTCGTGGGACTCTAAGTAACAAGCTTCGCACTTCGGATAATCTAACGAAGCAAACAAGCACTCAATAAGCATACAAAAAAATATTGTAACTCACAAACATCAACCAAGAATTAGCAAACAATCAAGACAAAAACAATGTACAAATCATAAGTAAGAAAAAATACACAAAGTTTTGTTTACTAAAAAGATGATTGATAAAATACTACTAACATAATGAAACTATTTTGTAAAAAACAAACAATTGTTGACAACAAGGAACAATAAAATATTTTTATTAATAAACAGAAGAAAATCAATTTAAGTTTGTTGGGAAAAGTTTTGTAAAGTTTGTAAAAGTTTTGATAAGCACTAAATGGAACAATTATAGTTTTACTAACAAGAGAGCAAAACCAAACTTATTATTTATTAGTAAAACATGTTCTTAACATAAAATAATTTACAAATAAACTTGTTTGAGAAAACAAAATTAAATTATATAAAACTTTGTTTGAAAGCAAAACTATTAATAACTAGTTGTTTTAATCAAAATAAACCTATTTGAAAAGAAGTTGTGATTCCTACATTAACAAAGAAATAAACTAAACAATTTTTATATTTTTATTAATAATAAGTAAAACACTAAATGTATAAACAACAGAACCTACTAGACAAATTAAAACTAAATCTAAATTGAACTAACTAAAACTAAGTAAATAAAACTATATTGTAATACTAGGCAGATTCTGTTTATAGCTAGAACACTATTCAAAATCATCCTAAAAATCCTCAAACTAAACATGATGATAGTCCTAACCAATATCAAACAGTAGCAAAAATATTCATATCAAAATCTATTTTCAAACTCTAGTTATTCAGATTTGAAGATTCTGAGCAAATTTGATTCAATTCAAATTTTATAGCTCAAATTTGAAATTTAAAAGTACAGGGTGAAACTACATGAAAAATGTGAGCTATTGCAAAAATAATCAACTCAAAAAATTAAATAGATTAAAAGATATAAGCAAAACAAAATTTGAAATCATTCTGTTAATTAAAACAAAACTGAAAAAAGAAACCTGACTAGCAACGGCCAGGGGGGGCTACGTGGCGCTGTCCGATTGATGGCTAGGGTGTGCACGTGGGAGTTTGCGGGCGGGCGACCGGTCGGTAGAGGATACCGGTTCAGGATTTTAGTGGTTCTAATCATGGCCGCTGGATTTAGATCGAAGGGAGGAGAGAGCTCACAGTGAAAAAGGTCGCCGGCGAGGGTCCTCCGGCGAGTCCGAAACGGCGACGTTGCCGGTGTTGGTGCTCCGGTGGTCGAGGAAGGCAGCAAGGTGGTCCGGGCGACGGCGACGGGTCTCCGGAGTCGACTGGTGGCACGTGTGGGTGGAACGGTGGTCGGAATCGACAGCTACGGTCGACGGGAGCTTCGGTGGGGTGGCTACTCCGGCGAGCAATTGGGCAGCGCCTCGGCGAGGGACAGATGGGGTTTGGGGGAAAAATGAAAGGCGGGGCTGGCAGGTACTTATAGGGTGCTCGGGGGGTGCGGGGGAGGAGAGAGGAGAGAGATCCGGGAGGGGGCGAGTAACTGCCGGCGGTCCGGCGTTGCGGGAGGGAGGTGAGTGACGAACGAGCGAGGCTAACGGTCGGTCGGGGGTGGGGTCCAATGTCAGTGAGAGAGAGACAAGTGAATGCGCGTCGGTCGGCCGACCGGTAACGGTCTCGGCTTTTAAAGCCGTTGGGCCGGCCCGTTTATTACAGTAACTGTTACCGTTTCCTTTTAATAATTTACCAGCGCGTTTCAAAAACATTTAAAGCATTCAAATCATTTGTAAATATAGGGGTATTATATATCAAAATTAACAGAATAATAAATTCTATTTAATGAACATTTCTATTCTGTCATTTGAACACTTTACAAAAAATAATATTTTCAGAAATTGCCTAATTGTTTTTTTAAACCCTTTTTGCAAATATTTTCAAAATAACCCCTGGTTATTATTGTTCAAATATATCATCAATTAGTCCCTGGTGTGGAGTGTCATGTTCCTCCTCTCTTATTTGAACTTTTTAACCAAAATTTCAAATAGGTGAAAGCAACTTAGGGAAAAATAGAAAGGGCTTTCAGAAGTTTAGAAAGGGCATTTCAACAATACATGTATTCAAGCAATGATGCAGATGAATGCATAGCTATATTTCGTAACATTCCAAAATGAAATTTTGGGATGTTACAAACCTACCCACCTTAAGATGAATCTTGCCCTCGAGATTCGGGTTGGCTAGAAAATAGGTGCGGGTGGTCTCTACGAAGATCTTCTTCGCGTTCCCAGGTGGTTTCTTCCTCGGTGTGATGGCTCCACAAAACCTTACAGAACTTGATGATCTTGCTGCGGGTAACTCTGTTGGCAGTCTCGAGGATTCTGACAGGCTTCTCCTCGTAGGTCAGATCATTGTCAAGTTGTATGGCCTCTAGGGGCACTGTATCTCTCAAAGGGATATCAGCCATCTCAGCATGACATTTCTTCAGCTGGGACACGTGGAACACATTATGAACTTCGGATAATCCTTCCGGCAATTCCAGTTTGTATGCAACTTCGCCTCTACGTTCAAGAATTTTGTAGGGGCCTATGAATCTGGGTGCTAATTTTCCTTTAACACCAAACCTCTTGATTCCTCGAAGCGGGGACACACGAAGATAAGCTCGGTCTCCCACTTCATACATCACTTCTTTACGTTTGCTGTCAGCGTAACTCTTCTGTCGAGACTGAGCTATCTTGAGTCTGTCACGAATCAACTTGACTTTCTCTTCCGAATCTCGGATAAGGTCGGGACCAAAAAGTTTTCGGTCTCCAACACCATCCCACGTCAGTGGTGTTCTGCACCTCCTTCCGTATAAAGCTTCGAAAGGGGCCATCTTCAGACTGGTCTGATAACTGTTGTTGTACGAAAATTCTACATAAGGTAAGTTATCATCCCAACTAGATCCATAATCTAGCGCACATGCTCTCAACATGTCTTCCAGAATCTGGTTGACTCTCTCAGTCTGTCCATCGGTCTGTGGATGAAAAGCTGTACTGAACTCTAACCTCGTACCCAAAGTTTCATGTAACTGATGCCAAAACTTTGAGGTAAATTGTGTTCCTCTATCTGACACGATACTCCTCGGAACTCCATGCTGACATACGATCCTGGTCATATATATCTTGGCTAGCTTAGCACTGGTATAGGTGGTTTTCACTGGAATGAAATGAGCTACCTTGGTCAAGCGATCTACCACTACCCAGATGGAATCATAACCTGAACGGGTCCTGGGTAATCCTGTGATGAAGTCCATACCAAGCTTTTCCCATTTCCACTCGGGTATCGACAGAGGTTGGAGTAACCCTGCTGGTTTCTGATGTTCAGACTTTACTCGCTGACAAACATCACATATTGCAACATGTTCCGCAATATCTTTCTTCATACCTGTCCACCAATAACTTTCCTTTAAATCCAGATACATCTTGGTATTGCCTGGGTGTATCGAGTAAGGTGAATCGTGGGCTTCCTGAAGTATCAACTTCCTGAGTTCTGGGTCATTGGGCACATAGATGCGGTTCTCAAACCACAAAGTTCCTTGCTCATCCTCACGAAAACCTTTAGCTTTACCATCTTCCATTTTCTGTTTAATCTCAGCTATCTCCTTGTCCGATTTCTGGGCTTTACGAATTCTTTCGGTCAAGGTGGACTGAATTTCCAGTGTAGCAACATATCCTCTTGGAACTATCTCTAGCTTGAGCTCTCTGAGATCATTGGCTAACTCTTGGGGTAATCCTCCCGCTGTGAGGGTGTTTACATAAGTTTTCCGACTCAAGGCATCGGCTACAACATTAGCCTTACCTGGATGGTAATGTAATCTCATGTCATAGTCCTTGATTAACTCTAACCATCTTCTCTGGCTGAGGATCAACTCCTTCTGAGTGAAAATATATTTCAGGCTCTTATGGTCGGTGTAAACATCACAACTATTTCCTATAAGAAAATGTCTCCAGGTCTTGAGTGCGTGCACTACGGCTGCTAGTTCCAAATCATGGGTGGCATAATTCAACTCATGAGGTCGTAGTTGTCTGGATGTATAAGCTACAACCTTTCCATCTTGCATGAGTACTCCTCCAAGTCCTTGACGTGAAGCATCACAATAAACTTGGAAGTCCTTCCGAATATTGGGCAAAATCAACACTAGGGCTGTGACCCAAAGTTTCTTCAACTCCTGGAAACTGGCTTCACATTCCTCAGTCCAAACATACTTGGATTCTTTCTTCAACAACTCTGTCATGGGCTTGGCTATCTTTGAGAAATTCTCAATGAACCTCCGGTAATATCTGGCAAGTCCGAGGAAACTGCGTATCTCCTTAACTGAGGTGGGTGATTTCCACTCAGTGACGGCTTCAACCTTAGTGGGGTCTACGGCTATTCCTTCTCCAGAAATAACATGTCCAAGGAATCCGACTTCCGTTAGCCAAAATTCACATTTGCTGAACTTGGCATATAACTGATGCTCTCTTAGCTTCTCCAGAACTAAACGCAGATGTTCCTTGTGTTCTTCCTCGTTCTTGGAGAATATCAAAATGTCATCAATGAACACCACGACAAACTTGTCCAAATATTCCATAAACACCTTGTTCATCAAATTCATGAAGTAGGCAGGAGCATTAGTCAAACCAAAGGACATGACTGTATACTCGTATAAGCCATATCTTGTGGTGAAAGCTGTTTTGGGTATATCCTGTTCACGAATCTTCAGTTGATGATACCCTGATCGAAGATCGATCTTAGAGAATACTTTGGCGCCTACTAGCTGATCAAACAAGTCATTAATCATCGGCAGAGGGTACTTGTTCTTGATAGTCACCTCGTTCAAGGCACGATAATCGACTACCATTCTCAAGGTTTTATCCTTCTTCTCCACCAAAAGAACTGGGGCTCCCCAAGGTGAAGAACTTGGGCGTAAATAACCTTTGTCCAATAACTCCTTAATTTGCTTCTTGATTTCCAACAGATCATTTGCGGGCATCCGATAGGGTCTCTTGGAAATTGGGGTTGTCCCTGGCTGTATCTCTATTAGGAACTCAATTTCCCTATCTGGTGGCATGCCTGGTAATTCTTCCGGAAATACATCCAGAAAATCTTTTACCACAGGTACTTCCTCCTGAACAACTCCTGTAAGGGCATTTAACCGAGCACTCATACGTGTGCGTCGGGATACATACTTAATCCTCTTGTTCTCTGGGGTGGTGAGTGAAACAGACTTGCTGGGACAATCAAGATTTCCTTCATACTTGGTCATCCAATCCATGCCTAGGATTACATCCAATCCCTGGGATTCTAAGACGATGAGATCGGTGGGAAAAACATGGTTTCCTATATGAAGTTTCAGGGCATGGAATCCTATTCCTGCCATCATCATACCTACTGGGGAACTGACCTTAATAGGCTGGCTAAGGGTTTTGGTGGCCAAACCATATTTATCAACAACTACCCTTGATATGAATGAATGAGTTGCACCGGAATCAAAAAGTACTATAACTGGATGTGAATGCAATAAAAACTTACCAACCACAGTCTCGAGTTGATCATAGACTTCTTCCACGTCGAGGTGGTTCACCTGGGCACGAGGAAAAGGGTTTGGCTTCTTGGCTGCGGAGTTGCCGTTTCCATTTCCCTGCTTGCTCTGGGGACACTCAGTAGCATAGTGCCCTGTCTTCTGGCACTTGAAATAGGTAATGTGACTCAGATCCTTATGAACAGTAGCGTGACGGTGCTGGTTGTTGTTCCCATTCCCATTGTCACTCTTGAAGTTACCATGGTTGGGACAGTTGTTCCCATTTCCTGCATGATGGTGGCCTCCATGGTTGTGCACAGCATGAGTGTGCCTTCCAAACTTACTGGTCCCTGATCCGGTATTCCCTGAGTACGGGGAGTAGCGGGGCTTATGATGAGCTCCAGAGTTAAACTTCCCCTGAGTGTACTTCCTCTTGCGGTTCTCAATTTTCTGCTGTTTACCCTCCAAGATGAGGGCCTTGTCCACCAGCTCTTGGTAGTTGTTGAAATTAGCCACTACCAGCTGCATGCTCAACTCATCGTTGAGTCCTTCCAAAAACTTCTCTTGCTTGGCCGCATCATCGGCCACGTCTCTTGGTGCATAACGTGCCAATGTGCTGAAGTCATCCACGTATTGGGCCACGGAGCGATTACCCTCGCGCAAGTTGCGAAACTCGCGCTTCTTCAGACTCATGGCTCTAGCTGAAACATGTGCGGTGCGGAAAGCTTGCTGGAACTGATCCCAAGTTAAATCAGCAATAGGATATGTGCTGGTGTAGTTCTCCCACCATGAAGCTGCTAGTCCTTCCAGTTGATGTGCGGCAAATCGCACCTTCTCAGCATCAGTACATCCAGCGGTGACAAGTTCTCTCTCCATCTTACGGAGCCAGTCATCTGCCACAATGGGCTCAGTGCTGCTGGAGAAAGTTGGAGGATTCAACCTCAGAAAGCGGGTGAGATTGTCAGTCTGGGGTGGATGTTGGTGGTTGTTGTTCTGGTTGTTGGTCTGATTCTGGATCAATAGCTGCATCAGTGCATTCTGCTGCTGAAGGAGTTGCGTGAGTTCCGGCGGGAAAGTGAAGTCGGTCTCACGTCGTGGAGGCATCTTGCTGTTTTCAGAGGGATGAGAATTAGAATAGAACAAGGGTCTAGAAGGAATTCACTACCCATATGCAATGCAGCAAACATATCACACCAAACACTCATTCATTTATTCAATCAATGTCAAACATCGGGAATACAAGTCTCAATCAAACTACACATCGACCTACGCTCTTAACGTTGAAAATAAAAGATACATGGAGGGCATAACTAAAGTTTTCCTCAGAAGTACATGGTGACTGAGTCTCCTCCAGTTGTGCTCTCCTCATAGTTATCATCGTCACTGATGAAAGGAGCCAAGTCTCCCTCAGGATGAAGATTTTCACCCATGTCCATCTGTTCCTCCAAAGTGGCGATGCGAGTGTTCAGCTTGTCGATCCTCTCTAAGAAATCCTTCACCTCATACTCATGCTCGTACTCGGCTTCCCGTAAGTCAGCTTCAAGGTCAATCTCGCGGTTCATCAGATTCTTGATTGTCTTCGTATCAGCACGAACTCGAAGCTCCAGAGTCCTAATGTGAGTCTCCAGAGTCTGGATATAGGAGATAGTGGTGTCTGAAGTGGGAGGAGTTTTGATGTTTCCATGGGCATCTCTGCGACAAACCACGCTGAGTCCTGGTGAAATGGTTCCACCTCTGTATTCCTCCTGAATACATCCAAGGGCACGATGAATGGCCATGTCTCTTCCAAGTATCCAGCTGGGTGCCACGAACTTGAAGTCGATGGGTTTCTTCCGATTCCCAAAGGTCTTCCCTGGGATGTGCACCTCAATCCCGTAGCGTCCATCTTGTGGAAATGACATGATAGGAGTCCCAGTGATGCTCGGCAAAGCAATCCTCACGTCTTTGACGATCCTCATCAGCTCCTTACCAAAAGACATCGTTGCGTCAGGCTGGCAAAACTCCGTGATCAACACTGGGATGAAGGTGGCCATCTATAAATTTTGAAATAATCGGAGAGAAATCAGAAATGAGTAGATGAGAGTATAAGAATTTTAAAGACAAAGAGATACAATCCTAAGGCTTTCCAATCCTAGAGGTTACGTCCTACGGTCAACGTGTGCTCTGATACCATTTCTGTAGCGACCCGACCTGAAAGGTCAAGTCTCCGGTGTTTCCGTACCATCCCAAGATCATGCTGGTACACACACGGTACATCAATGTATATATCAAAGGGAAATCACACAGCAAATATATTAATCGAAATCTCATTTCGAGTCCTTTATTACAATAAAAATTACAATAAAGTGGCTAAAAGCCAACTCATGAGAATATCTAAATCTTGCGGAAGCGTCGAAGGTAGATGAGTCCATCTGACTCCAAGGGCATCGCACTGAGCATAGAATGTGTCCTCACTCCTGGTCGGAAAAGTACTCTGCAACATGATACGTTGCAGCCATGTTGGTCAGCATATGGAATATGCCGGCAAAGTCACAAGAGAGGGGTGAAAAGATAATCATCTAGTCTATATGCATATATGGCAGGGGGGGTGGTAAGTTTTTGCGTAAAGCCAATTTTTTTCCTACATCAAGAGAGGGATAAGCAAAAATATTACTAAGTTGGTTGATTTATGAGATGGTTCCACCAACCAATTATCATACCCAAATTGTTAATACCCACATCATCATATTAATTGTGTTGAGAGTTCCGGAAGTTTCAGTACCTTTGGCTCAAGTCGTCCATGACCGTGGACACGGCTAATCGATTAGGTTTGAGTACTCTGCAGAGTTTTGCACACGTTCCCCACAAGATTTGGTCGCCTCCGTTTGATTTCTCGCACTTCAGGGTGTTTGAGAAATGGATGACCAAAACATGGTCTTCCAAAGGGTTTCCCTGCAACTCTGTCGGTGCCCATCCTTTCCTACCGTTCTTCTACATCTCGTAGCACCGCCTGTCCAGGGTCACCACGATATCCAACCAAGCCAGAGCCCATAATGACTTGTGGCTGTGCAGGTAAGCCTTGGGTCTTGAAGCACCCATCCATCTCTTTGTGCCTGGGTGGACCTTTCCGCGTGAATACTGGCCATCTCCAGCATCACCTAGGCAAATCCACTAGTTTCTCCAGGGTGCCGTTCAACCATCATCCACCCAGAGGTATGTTGAAAACTCGGAGTCTTAAATCTTGATCATTATGTAGGTCTTGAAATTATTAACTCTCTCAACTCTCATGAATCACACAACCAACCCCGTCTACTAATAGCATAGCAAAAAGTAAAACAACGTTTCCCGGGGCCAATGTGTCAAAGAGTTTGAGGGGGGTACCTACCACATGATACTACTACAATGTAACCAAGTTTCCAACTAACCTATCTTGCATGCAATTTGGGGAGATGGTAGAACTAATGCATATAAAACATGGGTAAACATGATCAAAGTGACTTGCCTGGTTGATGATCTTCGTACTCGTGGGACTCTAAGTAACAAGCTTCGCACTCCGGATAATCTAACGAAGCAAACAAGCACTCAATAAGCATACAACAAAATATTGTAACTCACAAACATCAACCAAGAATTAGCAAACAATCAAGACAAAAACAATGTACAAATCATAAGTAAGAAAAAACACACAAAGTTTTGTTTACTAAAAAGATGATTGATAAAACACTACTAACATAATGAAACTATTTTGTAAAAAACAAACAATTGTTGACAGCAAGGAACAATAAAATATTTTTATTAATAAACAGAAGAAAATCAATTTAAGTTTGTTGGGAAAAGTTTTGTAAAGTTTGTAAAAGTTTTGATAAGCACTAAATGGAACAATTATAGTTTTACTAACAAGAGAGCAAAACCAAACTTATTATTTATTAGTAAAACATGTTCTTAACATAAGAGAATTTACAAATAAACTTGTTTTAGAAAACAAAATTAAATTATATAAAACTTTGTTTGAAAGCAAAACTATTAATAACTAGTTGTTTTAATCAAAATAAACCTATTTGAAAAGAAGTTGTGATTCCTACATTAACAAAGAAATAAACTAAACAATTTTTATATTTTTATTAACAATAAGTAAAACACTAAGTGTATAAACAACAGAACCTACTAGACAAATTAAAACTAAATCTAAATTGAACTAACTAAAACTAAGTAAATAAAACTATATTGTAATACTAGGCAGATTCTGTTTATAGCTAGAACACTATTCAAAATCATCCTAAAAATCCTCAAACTAAACATGATGATAGTCCTAACCAATATCAAACAGTAGCAAAAAGATTCATATCAAAATCTATTTTCAAACTCTAGTTATTCAGATTTGAAGATTCTAAGCAAATTTGATTCAATTCAAATTTTATAGCTCAAATTTGAAATTTAAAAGTACAGGGTGAAACTACATGAAAAATGTGAGCTATTGCAAAAAGAATAAACTCAAAATATTAAATAGATTAAAAGATATAAGCAAAACAAAATTTGAAATCATTCTGTTAATTAAAACAAAACTGAAAAGAAACCTGACTTGCAACGGCCAGGGGGGCTACGTGGCGTTGTCCGATTGGTGGCTAGGGTGTGCGCGTGGGAGTTTGCGGGCGGGCGACCGGTCGGTAGAGGATACCGGTTCGGGATTTTAGTGGTTCTAATCATGGCAGTTGGATTTAGATCGAAGGGAGGAGAGAGCTCACAGTGAAAAAGGTCGCCGGTGAGGGTCCTCCGGCGAGTCCGAAACGGCGACGTTGCCGGTGTTGGTGCTCCGGTGGTCGAGGAAGGCAGCGAAGTGGTCCGGGCAACGGCGACGGGTCTCCGGAGTCGACTGGTGGCACGTGTGGGTGGAACGGTGGTCGGAATCGACAGCTACGGTCGACGGGAGCTTCGGTGGGGTGGCTACTCCGGCGAGCAATTGGGCAGCGCCTCGGCGAGGGACAGAGGGGGTTTGGGGGAAAAATGAAAGGCCGGGCTGGCAGGTACTTATAGGGTGCTCGGGGGGTGCGGGGGAGGAGAGAGGAGAGAGATCCGGGAGGGGGCGAGTAACTGCCGGCGGTCCGGCGTCGCGGGAGGGAGGTGAGTGACGACCGAGCGAGGCTAACGGTCGGTCGGGGGTGGGGTCCAGTGTCAGTGAGAGAGAGAGAAGTGAATGCGTGTCGGTCGGCCGACCGGTAACGGTCTCGGCTTTTAAAGCCGTTGGGCCGGCCCGTTTATTACAGTAACTGTTACCGTTTCCTTTTAATAATTTACCAAAGCGTTTCAAAAACATTTAAAGCATTCAAATTGTTTGTAAATATAGGGGTATTATATATCAAAATTAACAGAATAATAAATTCTATTTAATGAACATTTCTATTCTGTCATTTGAACACTTTACAAAAAATAATATTTTTAGAAATTGCCTAATTGTATTTTTAAACCCTTTTTGCAAATATTTTCAAAATAACCCCTGGTTATTATTGTTCAAATATATCACCAATTAGTCCCTGGTGTGGAGTGTCATGTTCCTCCTCTCTTATTTGAACTTATTAACCAAAATTTCAAATAGGTGAAAGCAACTTAGGGAAAAATAGAAAGGGCTTTCAGAAGTTTAGAAAGGGCATTTCAACAATACATGTATTCAAGCAATGATGCAGATGAATGCATAGCTATATTTCATAACATTCCAAAATGAAATTTTGGGATGTTACAGGGAATCTTCTGGAGCGTCGGTCTCGGGCGGTTACAACTCTCCCACAATACATGAGGATCTCGTCCCGAGATCTGGGAATGAGAAGGGGATGAGAAAGAGAAACAGGTGAAACTTAGTTGCTTTTTTGACAAAGGGGTGAACTCACATGAACTTGAAGGATTCAAAGGGATGAAGCGTGATATGAGAAACAACCAAGACTTGAATAGAAATTTTGGCAGCACTTCTGTAGGAAAGAGAGGCAAAATTTGATATGATGGAAAGAAATTGAAAGAGAGACCCCAAACGTTGGCTGGATTAGAATAAAAACTTTATAAGATGGACGGATCATGATAATATTTCACAGCACTCCGGTTAAATGAATAAGCAAGAAAGAACATGACCTTCATAAAACAAGATGATGGTTGAAAGAGAGCAACATGACAACACCTCTAGAAGAAAAGAATAGATATGCAAAAATTCTTTCACCAAGAGAACATGGAACTTTATAAGCACCATTACAGCAAAAACCAATAGGAAACACTTTAGGTGAAACCCGATCCAAGACAACTCCGAGAAAGAAATGAAGGGTTTACTTATCTCATTGTTGACAAATTCCTTCGAGACTCCTCATAATAGAGAATTTAACTTCAAATGGAATTGAACTTAGAATGCAAGATAAGGAATACTTGAGCTTTACCAACAAGAATCTTGAAGAACACTTCGAGAATGAACCACATCCTTGACGATCACCATGAAGAACCTCCATACACCAAAGAATGATCAAAACAATGAAGGTTGAAACGAATAAGATTATGAACTAGCAATGATTTAGATAAAGATCTACGATAAGATACTTGAGAAAACTTGGAACTCCAAAAAAAGATGAAGAACTTAGAACCAAGAAATTGATGCCATGAACACTCCGGAAGAAGTATTGAAATCACCTTCACTACTGGAATCAGACATTTTGCCATCTGCCAGCGCTTTGCCGTCCGCTAGCAGACGACAAAGAGTCTGTTTGCCGTCTACCTTCCCAAAGCAGACGGCACAAAACCAACTGATGGCAAAGACCCTCTTTGTCGTCTGCAATTCTT
Organism: Hordeum marinum; assembly: GCA_022496015.1. Taxonomy (NCBI): domain Eukaryota; kingdom Viridiplantae; phylum Streptophyta; class Magnoliopsida; order Poales; family Poaceae; genus Hordeum; species Hordeum marinum. Next base: position 174,974,337 of record CM039674.1, read on the forward strand.
TGCCGTTCGCTGGCGGACGACAAAGAATTCTTTGCTGTTAGCCAGCAGACGACAAAGACCAGAGTGGGCCCCATGGGGCACAACACTGGCTAGGTCAACCTCCTCACTTCTTTGCCGTCTGCTGGCGGATGGCAAAGAACTCTTCGCCGTCCGATAGCGGATGGCAAAGAAGTGAGGAGGGCTCACAAACATCACGGCGTGGTGGGCTAACTGCAAGGGCCCACCCCACCTCTTTGCCGTCTGCTAGCAGACGGCAAAGAAACTTTGCCGTCCGCTAGTAGACAGCAAAGAGAATAACTCCTATAACGGGCCGTTAACCCCCCTTCCTCTATCTCTTCCCTCTCTCCCTCTCTCTCTCTCCCGCCGCCGCCCTCCGCTCCCCCGGCCCTCCCCCTCCGCCACCCCGCGCCACCCCCCTCCGCCGTCCCGCATCACCCCTCGGTGAACGCCCCGTCGCCGGCCGCCCTGCACCGCCCCCCGCCCCCCAGAGCCTGCCCCGTTGACTGCCCGTACCCCACGCGGCCCTGGCCTGCCTCCTGCCGCGCGCCGCCACCGACGCCCCCCCGACCACCAACCGCCGCGCGGCCCAGCGGCCCGCCGCTCTTGCCGCCCCGACGCCCTTGCCGCCCCGCCGCCCCAGTGCCCCGCCGCCCCACTCCGGTGAGCTCTCCTGACCCCTGTTTTTTCTTTTTTTGCTGTTAGTTAGGTTAGTTACTACTGTTAGCTACGTTAGTTAGATTAGTTCTAGGTTTGTTAGGTTAGTTTCTACGTTAGTAAGGTTAGTTCTTGAAAAAAAAATATTAGGAGAAGAAAAGAAGAAGAATAAGAAGAATAAGATGAAGAAGAGGAGGAGGAGAAGAAGAAAAGGGGGAGGAGAAGAAAAGGAGAAGGAGAAGAAGAAGAAGAAGAAGAAGAGGAGGAGGAGGAGGAGAAGAAGAAAAGGGGGAGGAGAAGAAAAGAAGAAGAAAAAGAAGAAGAGGAGGAGGAGGAGGATCGATGGGTCGAGGGTCGTTGAGGGGTCGAGGGTCGTCGAGGGGTCGAGGATCGAGGGGTCAAGGTGTCGAGGATCAAGGGGTCGAGGGGTCGAGGCTAGAAGAAGAAGAAGAAGACCCCCGACCGCCGACCCCCGACCCAGACACGACACCCCGACACCCCGACCCCAACACGACACCCCGATACCCCGACCCCGACATGACAAAGCAGACACCACGACACCCAGACACGACACCCCCAACACCCCGACACCCCGACACCCCGACCCCGACCCCGACACCCCGACCCCGACACCCCGACACGACACCCTGACACCCCAACACGGCACACCGACCACGACACCTCGAGACCCCGACACAGCACCCCGACCCCGACACCCTGACACGGCACCCCCGGCCCCGACACGACACCCGACACCCTGACACGGCACCCCCGATGCCACTAACCCCCAACCTCCAACGCCACCGATCCTCAACCCCCGACGTCACCGACCCCAACCCCCGACACGACACCCCGACACCCCGACACCATGACACCCCGACACCCCGACACGACACCCTGACACGGCAACCCGACCCCAACACGACACCCCCCACACCCCGACCCCGACACGAGCCCCCCACACCCCGACCCCGACACGACACCCCCCACACCCCGACACGACACCCCCCACACCCCGACATGACACCCCCGACACCCCGACCCCGACGCAACACCCCCGATGTCGATGGAACCCTAAATAGAAAGTACCGTTGGTGCGAGATACATGTGGTCGTCGGTGTCGAACACTGCATCCATGTCCCACAAGTTACGTCGGCGTCCGTCGTCCTGCAGCAATAGTTCTTGGGGTCGATGGCGGTTGAACACCTATGTGAATTTGTCTTGTAGCCTCCGCGATGACGATTAAAAGCCAAGTGTTGAAACTTGAAACACCCTAATTGACTCAAGTCGGTTTGGTTGTTTGATGTTTCAAAACTTGGCTTTGATCCTCATCGTAGAGGCTGCCAGACAAATTTGCATAGGTGTTCGACCGTCATTGGCCCCCAGAACTATTGCTGCGCGTGGGACACTGGGCGCTGGCGTCACTTGTGGGATGTGGATCTAGTGTTCAATATCAAGCGCCACATGTATCTCACACCGATGATACTTGCTATTTAGGGTTTCCGCGACATCGAGGAACCCCCTAACCAACACCACGACACGACACCCCCGACCCCGACCCCGACACGACAACCCCGACACCATGACACGACACCCCCGACCTTTGATACCTCTTCGGCCTCCTATTGACCGAAAGGGTGCTCTTCGGCCTTCTAGAGGCCGACGGGGTCCTATATGTATGAATTATGAGTTAGGTCATTTAATTTCTGATTTGTTATGAAAAACATCATATATATATTTGTGTTCATTGGGTGGATTTAAATGTTCAGTTGTTTCGTCGCTGTGAGGGGTTGGTGCTCGATGACCTCCCCGTGCGTCCGACGAGCTCTGCCCCTGCGTTCGTGGGTGAGCACAAATGACATCTCCTCCTCCCCCTTCATTTGCTCTGTTCCGGTCTTCGTGCCGATGAAACTTGCTAGCTGTAGGTAGATTGAATCATCAGTATGCATGAACACTATGCGTCTCCCGTTCGAAAGGGTTACATCTATAAATATGCATACATTTGCATATTTATAATCGTGATTCTTTCGAATTGTCCAACGTTATCCATGGATAGCCCGAGTATGTGTAGATTGGGTTCGTTTTCCCATATGCTCTGCTCCGGATCCGATGCAGAATTTCGTCAGTGCCTCCCTGTTGTTCTCCGGGTACGCATCCTCTCTGCTTATTGCCGAGACGTGTATCTGGAGAACAGCGAGGAGGTGCTGCCAAAATTTTGCATCGGATCCGAAGCAGAGCATGGAAAAATGAACCCAATGTACACATACTCGGGTGGGATTAGGACCTATCTTTACCTACTAGCGTCTAGGTTGCATCGACGTAATGAAACTGACAATCTCTATTAACTGATCAATATGGTTTGTTGAATTATGTATATATTTTGTGTGTGTCCAGTAGCTAGGTAGGATGCGTGATCGTGGGTGGATGTACACCGGTCACACTAGTCAGAAAGACATGACCCGTGAATGGTTAACAAAAAACAAGGAGTTTGTGAGAGTCGCATTTGCAAATGGAGAAAAAACACGCTGGTGCCCTTGTGTAGATTGCGACAACTATAAGAAGAAGTTAGAGTTTGAAATGATCAAACACCTACAAAAGTGGGGTCTTATGCCTAATTATATGATCTAGACATTTCATGGTGAGTCTGCCCAACGTGCCAGAGCTGAGGTGCTTCGTCGTCGCACCGACGAGCATGGTACCGGAATCGAAGACATGGTGCAAGATTTGATGATGCTCAGGATTCGAATGATGAGACGGAGGAATCTGCAAAGGCCTTTTATGTAATGTTGGAGTCTTCAAAATGTCCTCGTCACGAGCACACTGATCTTTGTAAGTTGGATGCCATCGCGCAAGTAATGGCTCTAAAGGCTCAGTTCAACCTAGGAAGAGAATGCTACGACGTGATTATGACGATATTTGGACGCTTTCTACCCAAAGGCCATGTATTGCCACCAAACCTGTACCAGTTGGACAAAATCCTGCGTGCGCTTAAGATGCCCTATGAGAAGATAGATGCCTGTGAGAATGGATGTGCCTTATTTAGGCTTCAGTATGCGGGCTTGAACTATTGCCCCATTTGCAATGCTTCCAGATATGTTCTGGTAGACAACGGTATGGGTGAGAAGAGTCAGACAAAAATCCCCATTAATGTTCTTCGGTATCTTCCAATCATACCAATGCTTCAACGGCTTTTCATGGTTGAAGAGACGGCTAGACAGATGACGTGGCATAAATTGGGCAAAAGAACAAAACTGGATGCAGATGGGAATCCGATGTTGGGACACACTTCGGACGCTTTTGCGTGGAAGCACTTCGATGCATTACATAAGGATAAAGCAGTAGAACCAAGGCATCCTCGAGTTGCCATCAGCACGGATGGGTTCAATGTGTATGGTATGATGGCAGCACAATACAGTTGTTGGCTTGTATTTGTCATTCCACTCAATCTCCCCCCCGGAGAGATTATGAAAAGAAAGAACATTTTCCTGACCCTGATAATTCCAAGGCCCAGATATCCGGGGAAGAATATGAATGTGTACATGCAACCGCTTAAGGATGAATTACAAGAAGCCTGGGATAACGGGATCAAGACATACGACGCCACTACAAAAAAGAACTTCAAAATGCATGTGTGGTACATGTACTCGATGCATGACTTGCCGGCGATTGCGCTATTCGTTGGCTGGTGTGTGCATGGAAGGTTTCCCTGCCCCACATGCAAGGTAGCTCTTCAGTTCCGTTGGCTGGAGGCGGGTCGCAAGTTTTCTTGCTTCGACATGCATAGACAGTTCGTGGATCCTGACCATAAGTTCAGAAAAGACAAGAAGAATTTCATCAAAGGTAGAGTTGTCAAAAACATTGCACCACCTATGTTGACAGGCTAACAGATCCTGGATCAGATAAACGCTCTCGAGCTGGATCCAAATTGTCCAGGGTATTTCAAAGGGTATAATACGGAACACGCTTGGACTCACAAGATATGTTTGTGGGATCTGCCTTACTTCAAAGACCTCCTTTGCCCACACAACATCGACGTGATGCACACTGAAAAGAATGTCGCGGAGGCCCTTTTTGGTACATTGTTCGGCATAGAGGGGAAGTCAAAGGATAATCCTAAGGCTAGAGTCGACCAGGAGGCTCTATGTGATAGACCGTTACAAAACATTCGACAACCGAAAGGAAAGAAGAACTGGAGGAAGCCAAAGGCATGGTTCAATCTTGGAAGGCCAGCTATGAGGGAAATGATCTTGTGGGTGCAAATGCAGTTGATGTTCCCCGATGGGTATGCAGCGAATCTAAAGAGGGGAGCGAGTCTTGAAAAATTGAAAATATTTGGTCTCAAGAGTCATGATTGGCACATATGGCTTGAGTGGGTAATGCCGGTGATGTTGCGTGGCTTTATCCCTAAGGATGAATGGCTAGTACTGGCAGAGCTGAGCTATTTCTTCCGTGCTCTTTATGCGAAAGAACTATCGCCTAACGTGCTAGACGAACTGGAAGAGTTGGCGCCGGAGTTGATCTGCAAGTTAGAAAAGATCTTTCCACCGGTCTTCTTTAATCCAATGCAGCATTTGATTTTGCATCTCCCCACCGAGGCAAGATTGGGGGGACCCGTGCAAAATCGTTGGTGCTTCTCAACTGAGAGGATGCAGAAGATGCTTCGAGCAAAATGTAAAAATAAACGTAGAGTTGAAGCAATGATGGCCGAGGCATTCATTACTGAGGAGGTGGCAAACTTTGTGACAACACACTACACAGCCCAGAATCATCATTTGCATAATCCGAAGCCTCGGTACAATGATGGCGACCGTGAAAAAGGTCGATCCAACCTCAGCCTATTCAAAGGGAAGCTTGCACCAGCCGGTGCTTCGAAATCATTAGGGTTGGATGTCGAAGAATGGCAGACCATTTCATTGTATATCCTCAACAACCTAACACAAGTGCAGCCGTACATCGAGTAAGTTATTGGTACATTGGTTCGCAACTTCTAATTCCTTTGAAATGCTCATATTCCCGGATATGTGATACAGTCGATACGTCGCCAAATTCTCGGCTGGAGCGGTGATCCAAAAGGATTTCATCGAAGAGTATGAGCTTCTGGCAAAGCATGGAGGCGGCTATCCTGGTTTCATCTCTTGGTTCAAGCAAACGGTAATTTCCATTAATTAGACGATTTCATTTCTTCGCCTAGTTTGCGGCTAATGCAACAATCCTTTGGTATTAAACTTGTAGGGTAATGCAAAGTCTATGAACTCTGAATTGAGACAAGTCGCTAATGGTTTTGACTTTAATGTCTGTTCATTTGTCAAATACGACATCAATAGGTATCGCTTTCGTACTTTTGGCAAAGAGCTATCTATGGCCGACCGAAAGACTACAAATTGTTGTGTCGCCGCTGTCGACAAAGGAGGGGTCGAGTATTATGGAAGAGTTGAAGCAATTTATGAACATACATTCTTTGGTGAAAACCCACCAAACTTCGTGGTCTTCAAATGTTATTGGTTCTAGCCGAAGGAGACTAGAAGGACTCATGAACATATAGGGCTAGTCGAAATCAAACAAAGCACCCATTTGGATGTTCCCGATGTCTATATTAGGGCTCAACAGTCGCCCAAGTTTTCTATCTACCATGGGCCTACCAAACGGATCCAAATTTGAAAGGTTGGGATGTCATTTATGACGTGCCTCCACATTTTAGACTACCTCCCCTCAATGAAGATGATTATGAACCTCACATTAACCCAGACACATATGAAGGAGAATTCTTCCAAGAAACACGTGTTTCGAAAAAACGCTTCAAGAACCGCTCTACTTCACCCCAGAACATTGAGGTCGACAGCGATAGTGAACCCGACTTCACCCCTGAGCAGGAACAAGAAGAGACGGAAGAAGAAGAGGTTACTGTTGCAGATGACCTGACAATGCTTGACCGATTACATAGAGGCCTTCCACATGTTGATGCATTTAGTGATGATGCTGATGAGCACGTCATTACTAACAGTGATGATGACTATGCATTTATTTATCCCGGAGCATATATAGACGATGACGATTAATATTAGTAACGTGAGGTATTCAATTATTATTATGTACATATATATTATTAATTAGCTAGTTCATGTTATTAGGTATTCAATTTTTTTATGTTGAAGAAATTTCGTTCACTCTTTGTCATTGCACGTGTTGACAGATGGTGGGCGGGGGTCGAGAGCGCTCTGAGCCTCCTTCCTCGGCGCGTGCTGGGAGGGGTGCTATTATTCCAACCCAGCAACTCCAGAGAGCGCTGGTACACAGCATGCAGACACCGGCGGGCGCTTCTTCTTCGACCGGGAGAGGTCAGGGGAAGACGAAGAGAGGTGCTAGAGGTAGGAAGGCTGCTGCGCCTTCCTCGCCGCCACCCCCGGCTGATTCTCCCGACCACAGGAGTGCTTCGTCTCGGGTGGACCTGTCTGACTTGGACCCGTCTCGGACTCCAGTCCACGAGCCTCGGGTCGACGAGCCTCGGGTCATCGAGCCTTTGTCCCAGGAGACTCGGGTACCAGAGTCTTCCTCCCAGGAGACTCGGGTCCCAGAGTCTTCGTCCCGTGACTCCGGAGGCTAGTGTCCATGCTGATGGTGGCGAGGACAATTACTTGTCTGAGGACACCTATAGCGAGAGCGAGCTGGTTGAGGAAGGCAAGAAGGTCTACCAGCGTGGTTGTACAAAGCTGCCTCCCGTGCCGACGACCCACGAGCAGAGGTGGTTGATTGCGCCTAATGCGGAGAAGTAAGTGCATTTACTCTTTTTTAACCTTTTGACTTCATGTTTCTTCAAATTAATATCTAATGTGTTGGCCTTGTCCTACTGCAGGGGTTGGAAATACGAGCGTGGTGGTGTTCGCAGGCCCAACCAGGTCCTTGGTGTGCTTCTTCGGCATCACTTCCCGGGGAAGGTCTAGTTGCCCGGTGAGGGTGAGTCTCCATAGGTAGCACTGACCTGGGAGCTGTACAAGGCTGCCCCGGCCCCGCCAGAGGAGATGGTCGACGGTGTCTTGTGCGAGACGGTGGCCGACATTGTGATCCGTCTCTTTTGGGTAATTTCTCCTTTACAAAATTAAAAATCAACAACACCTTGTGATTGTACGAATCAGTGTCTAATGTGTTGTCTTGTTTGATTGTAGACCTTCTATATGTGTCTTGAGGAAGACGACGCCAGAGCGGCTGTTGTTCTCGAAGCCGAGTGCAAGCGCCTACTTTAGAACTTACAGCACGAGGCTCGGGAGTAGGCTATTCGAGACTACTACGCCTCGAGTAACATTAAGAGGGCCAAGAAGAAGTGTCGCGGAAATTATCTGAGTAAGGAGGAGTTTATGAAGGTAATTATCTATTCTTAAGGCCTTGTACTTAGTTTCTTTGATTTGATTCTTAGGCGTAGCGCTGAAATTTCTCTTGTCTAACTCACGTGCCCCGAGATGGTGTGCGGATAGGATGGACTGTTGGGAGGCATTGGTGGATGAGTGGTGCTCTCCCGAATGGCTAGCCGAACACAACAAGGCCAAGGAGAAGCGTGCCCAAATGAGAGGTGTGCCACACCATCAATGGAGCTCCAACCTGTCTGAGTATGGGGATCACTGGGTATGTGGTTTGCTTCATGATTCATGCAATTTCATTCTTCATGCTAGCTTGAGCCATTAACTAATATTTTGTTCATCTCTTTTAGGCGCGAGAAAACAAGAAGGAGGTGCCACCTCTATTTGACCTCTATGCCATGGCCCATACTGCCTCGTACAAGAAGGCCAAGGCATTCTCTGAGGATGACCTCGATCATCCAGAGAGCTTCAGCAACATCTCCTCCCACAACAAGCTCATGAGGTACAGAGATGAGGGGAAGGCTAGGAAAGGGGATGACTTCAACCCAAGACAGAGTCCTTTTGATCCAGAGCTCGTGATGATATCTGATGGTGGGAGGCCTCATGGCTCGATAGCTATTGAGGATGGACTGATACGTTGTCCTAGAACTATCCCAGAGATCAAGAAACGCCAGACGAGCTCTGATCCTGAGATAAGGCTTCGTGCACAGCCAATCGAGCTCGCCATTGAGGCTAGGGCCCAGGAGCTTTTGGCGGAGGCAAATAGGCAGGCGGCACAGAGGTAGAGGGAGATGGAGGAGAGGACGACTAGAGTGTTGGAGGAGGAGAGGAACGGGAATGACGCGTCTCACCGGGACCCATACGAGCTCCTCGTGGTAAGTTTCTCCTGCATATTAGCCAAATCATGGACGTAATGTTCGTTTCATCACTAACTAATATGAATGACTCGTGAAAACAAAATGTGCAGACCGTCTGCCAGAACAATGGTCAGACCCGTCCGTCGATGCCCCATATTGCTATAGCACCCACGGTGAGTTTCATTTAAATGTTCATTAGTGACTAGTATTCACATTTGAGTTGCATCATGCTATGGAAACATTGCAAATGATCTTTGGTGCAGCGTGCCTCCCGACAAGCATCGACCGATCCTTCTGCGTCTGCCGCAACCCCGACCGGTCCTTCTACGTCTCACCCTGGCCCAAACCCTACCGGTCCTTCACCTCCAGGTTTATGGTAAGTTTTCCCAAGTGTTTTCATTAACAAATGCATACTTAGCTTAAGAAATTAACTACTTACCTCCAAAATGACCTATACTTAGCTTATTTTCATCAAAAATGACTTGATATGCTTAGTTAGCTAGAAAATGGTATATTCTACCTAGGATAGCTATAAGATGATGTATACTTAGCATTTTTTCCTCCAAAATGACTTGATATGCTTACTTAGCTAGAAAATGGCATTAGTAGCTAGTATAGCTCAATAATGATCTACAGCTAGTTCATTTATGACATAATTAGCTCACTTAGGTACAAAATGGCATAACTACCTAGGATAGCTTAATAATCATCTATAATTAGCTTAGTTAGTTCATTTATGACATAATATGCTCACTTAGGTAAAAAATGGCATAATAACCTTGGTTTACCTCCAAAATGACCTATACTTAGCTTATTTTCCTCAAAAATATATAATAACCTTACTTACCTCTAAAATGATATATTCTACCTAGGATAGCTATAAAATGACCTATACTTAGCTTATTTTCATCAAAAATGACTTGATATGCTTAGTTAGCTAGAGAATGGTATATTCACCTAGGATAGCTATAAAATGACCTATACTTAGCATTTTTTCCTCCAAAATGACTTGACATGCTTAGTTAGCTAGAAAATGGCATTAGTAGCTAGTATAGCTCAATAATGATCTATAGCTAGTTCATTTATGACATAATTAGCTCACTTAGGTACAAAATTGCATAACTACCTAGGATAGCTCAATATTGATCTATAATTAGCTTAGCTAATTAATTTATGACATAATATGCTCACTTAGGTAAAAAATGGCATAATAACCTCGGTTTACCTCCAAAATAACCTATACTTAGCTTATTTTCCTCAAAAATACATAATAACCTTACTTACCTCCAAAATGATATATTCTACCTAGGATAGCTATAAAATGACCTATACTTAGATTTTTTCCCTCCAAAATTACTTGATATGATTAGTTAGCTACAAAATGGCATTACCACCTTGGAGAATAGGAGAGGAGAGGAGATGAGAAAAAGAAATAGAAGATAAATTCTTCTTCTTTTTTTTCTTCATTTTCTTCTTCTTCTTCTAGCTAGTCTTCTTGTTCTTCTAACTATATCTTCCTACTTTGCAGATTTGCTATAGGTGAGGAAGAGTGCAATGATGGACCGTACTCTTCTACTTCTGCTACCTTTATGTTTATGGAAAACTTGTTTTCGATACATATGTATGGATATGTTGTTGGAAACCATATTGTGTGTTGTTGGAAACTTGTACATATGTTGGACTTTTATGTTGGAACTTAATTATTGGTATATGCTTGTTATAACTTATTTGGTATGCTTGCTGGAACTTGTTGAATGATATGTATGTTCTGGATATGTATGTTGGATATGTATATGTTAGCTATATATGAATATTCTGTCAAATTGAATGATTTTAAGAAAAAACAAAAAAACAGGGGCTATATAGCCGATTTGCCGTCTGCTGGCAGACGGCAAAGCGCTTTGCCATCCGCCAGCAGATGGCAAAGTGGCCACGTGGCAGCTACCTGTGCAAACTGGGGCTGGCCTAGGTGGGTTCTTTGTCGTCCGCTGGCAGACGACAAAGAACCTAAGGTCTTTCTCGTCTGCCAGCGGACGGCAAAGAACCAACCTAGACCAGCCCCAGCTATCGAAAAAAGGTGCTTTGCCATCCGCTGGCGGATGGGAAAGAACCTAAGGGCTTTGCTATCCGCCAACGGATGGCAAAGCGGCCTTTACCATGGATTATTTAGCCGGACGGTTTGCCGTCCGCTGGCGGACGGCAAAGCCTTTGCCGTCCGTGTTTCATGCCTTTGCCGTACGGGATGGCGGACGGCAAAGTACCTATTTCCTGTAGTGTTATATTAATTTCTCAGGTTCACTATATATCACGATTCACCTAGCACAAATCCCATGTTTTGTCATAAGTTCCATTGTAGCCAACTAGTTAGCGCGTTGGGTTGCAACCTGAGACACCTGGTATCGAATCCCAGCGTGGACGCCTTTTTCATTGCATTTTCATTCAGTTCAGCGCTACCATTTGGTTCTCATTCAGTTAAGTCCCCAAAGCATCATAAACTGATCAAAACGTAGTGGCTAGCATGACTGGTATTTACCAATGTGGTCAGGGATCAAATCCCCATAGCTGCACCTCATTTTTGCCCCTGTTTGTGTCAAGTGCATTGCATATTTACAAATGACATCTTTTAAGTTGATATTAATCATATAACCGTGCATTGGAATAAAATGTTTTATATATGAAAAATGCTTAGATTTTCATGTAGTTTCACAATACTCAACGTGCACACATGATAAAAATATTTAAACTTGTTGTTTGCAATTATTTGCCTAATGACATGCTAAAGCAGTTTATATCATAATTATTTAACCGTATCTCCGATTTTAATGTTCCACATATGCAACTTGACTAGAAAATGTGTAGAATAACATGTTGGTATCACTTTTGCTGTTTAGGAACTCTAAAATTGTGTTCTAGGCAAAACAGTAGTAAATTCGAAAATAACATATGTGGACTTTTTGGAAATTTTTATTTATTGTTCCAGCCATATTTAAACTTGCATAAATGTGTAGTCTCTTTGTGCTTCACCTCTTGCCATGTTTAATAACATTTAACATTGATGTGTACCTAAACAAGAGTGAACTAAATGTTTGAATGTGGAGATTCGTCAATATGCAACCCATTGCATATTGAGCTTCACTTAATGTGTAGGAGTTGATTGTTGTGCTTTTCCATGCCTTGAATAATTAAATGGACATGAATCATATTGGTTTGCAAATCTTGTCATGCATATGTTGTGGTGTACCATGTGTTGATTGTTGTTTCGGACTGTTCCTTCTTGATAAAGGTTCGAAAGTGTTTGGAGTGTGAGGATTCGTTCGACTACATTGGCTCGTCTTCTTCATGGATTCGCTCTTCTTCCAAGCGGGATCTCAGGCAAGATGAACATTTCCCTGGATACCACTACTATCATTGCCATGCTAGTTGTCTCATTTTCTATCACTATGTCTCGCTACCAACCACTTGTTTATCAAGCCTCCAAAAATGCCATGATAAGCCTGTAACCCCTCGACATCCCAGCAAACCTTTGTTTCACTATGTCACCGCTTGCTCAACCCTTCTTATAGCGTTTCTAGCTACAGGTGGAATTGCTTGCATATGTCAAGATGGACATTCTTTTGTTATCACAATATTATTGCTATTTAATTTAATGCACTTATATACTTGGTAAAAGGTGGAATGCTTGGCCTTTTGCTCAGTGTTTTGTTCCACTTTTGCTACCCCTAGTGTTCCATATTGAGCGCTCCTAACATACTCGGGGTTGTTATGGGGACCCCCCTTTATTTTAGTTTTGGGATAAAACTTATCTGGCAAGGCCCAACGTTGGTACTACATTTTCCTAATAACTAATAAAATTGCATAGGGACCCGCCGACACCCTTTCATAATTAATCAACAACCCGGTCCAATGCTCCTCATGAGTGTTGGTCCAAACAAGAGCATCGTGTGGGGCCAAACCGGGGCAACTCACGATATGTATATTAGGCCAACGTATGCTTCGCTTATCTGTCTTGTCCTCAGAACGAGATACGCGGCTCCATCAGGTTCGTCGACACGTCGGGCGGCCTTGCTAGATTTGTTTTACCTTTCTTGAACGTCTTGAGCGAGGAATTCCAAAAATACTTTGGGCTATCTCGAGGTTGAGGTTTTCCAATGGAATTGCCTAAGAAATCACGGGATTCATGGTCGAGATTATTCCCACTGCGTGTGGTTAATTTGTGATGGATGAGTTGGAGCACCCCTGCAGGGTTTAATCTTTCATAAATTGTGCCCGCGTTTATGTGGCAATTTGGAAGCTTTGTTTAACACCTAGTCACAGCATACCTTAAGTAAACTCAAATAAAATACATCAACTGTGTGAGTAACCCTGACTGTCTGATCTCGTGAGTCCTTATTCGAGAGAGAACATGGTGGGGTTATGTTTGACGTAAGTAGGTGTTCAGGATCACTTAGTGATCATTACTAGTTCACGTCCGTTATGCGTAGTCCACCCACCTTACTTCCTGTATTCGTAAGTTACACTCTCAAGCAAATGCTTAGTTGCTTGTTGCAGCCTCTCCACTTAACCATATCTCACTCATTAAGCTTTCATAGTCTTCATACCCTTGGAAATGAGATTGTTGAGTCCCCGTGGCTCATAGATTACTACAACAACAGTTGCAGGTATAGGTAATGCGATGCTTTGATGTGAGAGCGATGCTTGTTTGATTCGGAATTCTTATTCTTCTTATTCATCGATCTTGGATGGGTTCTAGGCGGCAGCCTGGGATAGCAAGGATGGATGTCATTTTATCTTTTGGTTTCGTCCGTAGTCGGACCCTGCTCTTATGTATGATGTTTGAATATGTTGTTGTATTGATGTGATCTTGATGTAGCTTGTGGCGTGTGTGAGCCAATTTTCATATACTCATCTCTTTTGTACATGTACTCGTAATGATATCCATTCTTGCGAAAAAATGAGATGCCCTTCTATCCCTGTCAAGGCCCTCATGCCAAAATAAGGATAGGGTCGCATCTTGGGCGTGCTAGATTGGAGGCCCAACTGTCTGATTTCGGGCTCCGCAAAACCACAAGAAGTTCGAACAGGGGTGTGAGCGAAGATCCCCTACAGCCTCGCCCTACCTAGTGTTGGACCTCCAAGCACAGAGTTTTGTAGGACAATGGCAATTTTCCCTCAAGTGGATGACAAAAGGTTTATCAATCCGTGGGAGGCGTAGGATGAAGATGGTCTCTCTCTCTAACAACCCTACAACCAAATAACAAAGAGTCTCTTGTGTCCCCAACACACCCAATACAATGGCATATTGTATAGGTGAACTAGTTCGGTGAAGACATGGTGATACAAGTGCAATATGGATGGTAGATATAGGTTTTTGTAATATGAAAATATAAAAACAGCAAGGTAGCAAGTAACAAAAGTGAGCAAAAACGGTATTGCAATGCTTAGAAACAAGGCCTAGGGTTCATACTTTCACTACTACAAGTTCTCTCAACAATACAAACATAGTTGAATCATATGTAAATCCTTCATGTGGGACAAAGAGTTCACTCCAAAGTTACAAATAGCGGAGAACTAATGAAGAAATTATTGTAGGGTACGAAACCACCTCAAAGTTATCTTTTCCGATCAATCTTCTGAGCTATCCCTATAAGTGTCGTGAACAGCCCTCGAGTTCATACTAAAATAGCACCTTAAGGTACACATCAACCAAAACCCTAATGTCACCTATATACCCCAATGACACCTCGAGTACCCGTGGGCTTAATTTTACGATATGCATCACATAATTTCAGATTCATCATGTTCCATCCAACACAAAGAACTTTAAAGAGTGGCCCAAAGTTTCTATCGGAAAGTCAAGACAAAAACGTGTGCCAACCCCTATGCATAGATTCCCAAGGTCACGGAACCCGCAAGTTGATCACAAAAACATCCATGAAGTGAATCAATAGAAAATCCCATTGTCACCATGGATATCCCATCGCAAGACATACATCAAGTGTTCTCAATTCCTTAAAGACTCAATCCGATAAGAAAACTTCAAAGGAAAAACTCAATTCATCACAACAAGACAGAGAGGGGAAGACTCCATATATCACTAATAGAGTCTGGAAATTTGCCATCTGCTGCCTCTTTGCCGTCTACTAGCTGATGGCAAAGACAGGCCTTGCCATCAGCTTTGAGAAAGCAGACGGCAAAGAAAGGACTCACAACATAATTCAATTATGTCGTTAGTCCTTTCTTTGCTGTCTGCAAACAGACGACAAAGAGGCCAACTGTCACATCCCTAGCTAGCTTCTTAGGGCAGCATGTGTGTGCATCATATTTCCCTTTTTGCATCAACTTCAAATGGGGATTAAAAGAAACCCCCAACCCCTCATTGGAATCAAACTAATTCAAAGTTTGTGAAAAAACAATAAATCCAAAATGGCCATCTAAAATGTCCTCTATGTCTGATAAATATGGACATGAATATATCAGGGGACATATTAAATACTTGAACATTTACATTAATTTAAAAATAAACATTAAAGCTGCCGAAAATGCCTAATAAAGCATTATCATTATTTCAGATTTTAAAATAATTTTTTTATAGAAGTTTGAAATATTCAAACTTAGCTCTATAAAATATTTGGGATATTTTGTAATTAGCAATTGTGCCTAAACATAAATAAAATAAAAAACAGAAACAGGAAAAGAAAAACCAAAAGAGGAAGCTCATCTAAGCCCAGGCCAGGACGACCCACCTGGCCCAGGGAGGTCGTCGTCCTCCCGGCAGCGAGGAGGATGGGCGTGTGGCCGCCACGCGCGCACGGCCGTGCCTCCATGCCGGTAGCTGCCTGCCTGCCTCCCCCTCACCAGCGCGACGGCAATAAGTTCAGAGAGCCGTCCCCATCACTCTCTCCCTCTTGCTCCCGCCCGTCTCCCCTTCTCTCCCCCTCTGTCGCCATGACTGCCGAACCCCCGCCGCCGTAGCGCCATTGCTCTAGCCGCTCCCCCTCGCTCCTGAGCCCCCCTATCGCTTCGCCTGGACGCCCACTTCCTTCCCGTCGAGCCACGCATCATCGGGAGCTCTCCATCGCCGCATCGCCATCGTTTTCAGCCTCCGGCCACCAGCGAAGAAGTGAAGCTCGCCGCAGCTCCAGGCCTTCCCTGAGCCCGTTCTCGATGCCTATGCAACCACCGTGAGCCCCTGGCCCTTTCCCCCTCTTTCCCCCTTCATTAGAGCATTCTAGCACAGGATTACATGGGGACCGAGAGCTCCTTGCCGCCGGCGAGGACGTGGTCGTCGCTGCAGCAGCCCAAGCTTGCACCAGAGGAGGTAGTCGTGCTCAGGATGAACCCAGGCAGCCCTAGGAGCCCTTAGGTGGACATTCGAGCTCTGGCTCGATGAGCCCGTGCTCGCCCGAGCTCCGACAGCCGCCAGGCTCATCACCGGTGCCGATTCCGGCCATCCCAACCCCTGGGAGGTGTCGGGCTCGACGCGCGCGAGCGAGTAGAGTAGATCGGTGCCCTCCGTCATCCTTTTGGTCGCCATAGGAGGGAACCCAACCCCCTCCGCCATCCCTGACATCGCCGACGGCTCAACACCGGCGAGTCAATCAGTTTGACCACCAGGGGTTTGACCCTTGGGTCACTGGCAAGTGGGGCCGGGCCTTGTTAGTCAAAACTAGATTAATAATTTAATTAACTAAATTAACTAAGTTAATGGCCCACTGACCAGTGGGCCCTATCCTAAACTAATTAGTAATTAGTTAGTTATTTAGCTCTATTAGAAGCTGGGTCACTGACCAGTGGGCCTCACTGGTCAGGTTTGACCTGTCAACAGTCTGTTGACTAGATGACGTCATGATGATGTCATGCTGAAGCAGTAATGATTTTTCTGAATTAACATAATTCCAGAAACTATTTAAAACTTAGAAAATTCATAGAAATTAATCCATAACTCAGATTGAAATAATTTATATATGAAAAGTTATCAGAAAAATCCAATGAATCCAATGGTGCTATTATCATGCATGTTAGAGAGACCTAAGTAGATGAACATTGACATTCACTAATAGGTTAACTTATGAAATATGAAATGGAGAATGATTTTGAACCTATATTCAAATCACTTCATTTAACTTGGACAGTAGTTGCACTAGCTCATCCATACATGCTGCCATGTCATGATCAAGCATCATATTGTTGCACTTGCCATGTATTGGTTACTATTCATCTACATTGCAGTAGGCCCTGCTTCTGAGCATACCTCCAAGTATTCCAACAAAGGAGAAAACCTTCCTGCTTCCTAGTAAGGCAAGCAACACCTTTGATCATTCCGATAACATCCCACTCTCTCGCTCCTGCTCTTGTTTATTGCATTAGGACAAACATTCACTTGTCTGTCATACACGGTAGATGAACCCATCCCTTTGCATGACCTGTCATTGTCACAGTAAATAACTAAACCTTGCAACCTAGCATACCTGGTAGATGCTTGTGCCATGATGTGCTTTGCTTACTTTGCCTACTATGCTTGCTATGCTTAGAGTTGTGTGAGGTCTGATTCATCTAGGTGATGAACTGGAGTGAAACAATGTGGTCAGATGTGATAAGCTTATAATGAACCCGATTCAGTAAAGGTAGCGATGAGAGGCTATGTAGGAGTACATAGCGGGTTGTCTCATTGGGACCATTCTTAGGAACTCAGTTTTGTGTTTGTGATCCAAGACTAGTTACTACCACATGCTGAGCCCTGAAATATGACCCCGCTCGACTTATCATTCGCTTAGTCCTTGGTCCAAGAGGTGCAAGTAGTTTCTCGTGTTTATAGCATGCTGGAGGCCGTGCGTAGAGTTGACCCTAGGGGTGGGTTACGACGTGGTTGGCAGTGGCACGGTGTACGAAAGGTCATCCGAATGGTGGGCTTGGGAACCATGCGCACATCGTTTGGGGCCGTAGCGGAAACTTCGGCCAGACTTCTGTGCGGGTTAAGTCTCAAATAGGTGATAGCCTGGACTAGTGTTCTTATGTGATTGATGGTCATGGCCGACTCCCTCGCTGGGCTTCCGCTTGAAGGTTGCCGAGGTGCATGGTTTTATGAGCACACAACGATAAGTGGCGAGAGCGTGTGTGAAGAAGTACACCCCTGCAGGGTATGAAACTATTCGAATGGTCGCGTCCTCGGATATGGACTACTTGGAAAACTTATGTTGTTCATAGATAATTAAATGGATACTCATAAAAATATCAAGACAAGTGTGAGTACCATGGATGGCACTCTCGTATGAGACGGAAGTGAATCCTTGGTGGTGTATTGTTATGGAGTTCGTGGGCTCGTGTGCGATATCTAAAATTTAAACGAAGAGTTAAAATTGTGTAGTGTAGGTTAGCCATGATACAAAGCTGGCATTGCTGCATAAACTCCACCACTCCCATTGCTGATACATGAGCATGAATAGTCTAGGTCTGTTTTAAAGTCTTGTTGAGTATGATTGTACTCACGTTTGCTTAATAAATGTTCCAGATGAGACTCAGGACCCATCAGGTGGGTTCTATCTAGATGTCGATGATGCTGAATAGCTAGTGTCCTAGCTATGACCTTATGCCCTGTGGCGGGCTGTAGATAGTTAGGCCATGTGTCATTTCCCCTTTCAACTGTCTGTACTCAGACAGCTTTATGCTTCCACTTGGTTTGTATGAACTTGCTTGTATGACTTGAGTGTCGGGTCATGTGACCCCTACCTGTAAGAACATATTATGCAAGGCTCTTCTAAGCCTCTTAAATAAAATTTGTTTTGATGTATGCTTATGTTGTGATGCCATAGTTGTATCTCTGCATATCGGGCATGTCGTGCGTACGTGTGACGTGCAACGGGATGTATGGGATCAGACACTTAGTCATGTGCCTTTAGTAGTACTCTCAACGGGAAACTGCTTCTTTATGCTTCTATCAAGCCTTTGGTAGCTTGCTACTGCTCCAGACACATTGATTGACCGGCATGTATCCTTCTTTGCTGTTGTGTCTGTCCCTTCGGGGAAATGTCTCACAGTGTAATGGAGTACCTATAGCTTGCTACGACTCGTCGACGTGCAGTGATGGCATTTAAGTCCTATGGCGTAATGGAGTCCTTGTAGCTTGCTATGACTCGTCTACACACGCTTGAGGCTGACACCTGCATTGCTGGGTTACGTATGCCTGTTTCCGTACAGATGTGCCACTTGGGTTCTATGACTAGTTAGGTTGGCCCGGGTACTCTGTCGCTTGATTGCCGGCGGCATGTTCACATATGTGAGCCAAAAGACGCAAACGGTCCCGGCTAAGGTAAGGCTGCAGCCGTGGAGCTTACCGTGCGTGAGACCGCAAAGTGATGTGATATGTTACAGTCTGGATTTATATGACTTAGGATCGGGGTCCCGACAACGTTGGTATCAGAGCCTGACTGACTGTAGGACTACCAAGCCAAACCGGTCTAAGTTGAGTCTAGAAACACTATAGAAAAGTAGGGCAATTGATTGTGGAAGGGAAGATAAGGCTCTTTTTAATCCTCTTCCCATGTTATTCTATTCTGAGTCATTCTCATCTTTTCTACGGGGATAAGAACTAGGCTTCTCACATATTGCTTAGGATGACGAGTTACTAACCATGGACTATTATCTAGCTTTTTTGCAACTGAATTCGGTATTCAAGTATTGTTGGTGTGACAAACAGTTGGAGAAGAGATTTTCCAATCTTTTGCAGTTGTCTCAAAATCCTTTTTGAGCAATTACAGCCGTTATGATGTCCAATTTTTGCTAGCGTCTCTAATGTCTTTGCATCATTCTGTGTTTCAGATGCCCCCTCGTTCTTCCCATCGGGTGGTCCGTCTGACCAGGTGCATTGATGTACCGGGTCACGCGGCCATGTTGATTAGAGTAATGATGGAGGCTGGATACCATTGGCACCAAGAGTACATAGTGGAGGTGCAGTATCGAGATTTCAACCAGAGCCAATATCAGTGTACTGTTAAGATATATCCCTCATATCCTAGACCTGCTTCATTGGACTTATGGGTTAGGTGTCACCATAGACATGGCAGTTCAGGAGGCCGCCTACACCATGCTGACTATCATGAGGTTTCACCATAGTCTGCTTCAGAACATAGAGTTCTGTTATGTTCCTGCTTCTTTGGGAGGAGAGGATAGCTATCTTAGTGCTGCCTACTATGATCATTCTCATGAGGACCCTAGGATGCAGGTGACCGCTCAGATGTTGGAGAATAGGGATCGTCATGCACGTGCTCTTCGCATGGAGCTTTATGCTACCCGTGCACGTCTTTGGACAGCCCTAACGTACTTAGCACCTATCGTGCAGACATGCTATGGAGATTTGGAGATGCTAAACCTATCGCGGACTCATCTGCCAGCACGCGTAGACTGGCCCGATGTTGGAGGCATCACCCCTCTTCGAGGACTGCTGTTGCCACCAACAAGGGGACCAAGGCCACATCCGTGTCCTTACGGTTTCCAGGGGTCTGAGGTTCAGCTCCGGGGCCACGGGGGTAACCTATATGAGGCATTCTACAGTGATGCTTGAGTACATGGATGTTAGTACTAGTATGGTAGTAGTCATATTGCCACAATCCTACGTGTCTTGTGTGATATGACTAAGGTTGAGAGTTGAGTCCCGGAGGTGTAGATAGATAATGTATAGGAAGCTTGTAATGCCTCCGATGAGTTGTGTCTTCTTTCTGTAGTTTGTATTTCAGCTTGCGCTTGTACTGAACTATGTCATGGTGTGTATGAATCATGGTGTTCATATGGTAGTTGTTATTACCATGTTGATCGGGTGTTTACCCATGCATGCCATATTGTCCAGCACATTCCTTATCTCATGTCTTAGAGTTGGTGTCTTCCGTGTCTAAGCTGTGGGTTTGTTTTCCTAGGATGGTGGCAACTAGGAATAACCCTGTGCCTGCCCCCGAGCAGGGCAAGGGAAGCCAGCCAAGACAAGAGAATCTGCCACAGGTGCCCTCTTTGGCAGAAGTGATGCTTGAAGCTGAACGGAACAAAAGGGAGACCAATAGGCTATTGGAACGTATTGAACATAACACATCGCATGCTCCCCACAATGATCACAATGATGGTGTGTATCTCAACAACTTCATCAAGCTATGCCCACGTAAGTTTCACCATTCAGTCGACCCGCTTGATGCGGACGACTGGCTAACCAACCTGTCCCACAAAATCCGAGTTGCCAATGTTTCCGAGGCCAACAAGGTGACCTTTGGTGCATACTTTCTAGAGGGAACCGCCAATCTGTGGTGGGAAAATTATGAAGATATGCATATCGGAGGCCCCACACCAACTTGGGCGGATTTCAGCGCAACATTCCATACCCATCACATCCCGGAAGGGTTGATGGATTGCAAGAGAGAGGAGTTATGTGCTTTCACCCAGGGCAAAATGACAATGGAAGCCTATCTCCGTGAGTTCGGCAATCTTGCTCGCTATGCTCCGGAGGAAGTTTCAACTAATGCCAACAAACAGGCTAGGTTCCGCATGAGTGTACAACTTTCCAGGCTCTCGTCAACAAGGCTATCAATGCCGAGACTGGACAGACTGACAACGAGGCCACTAGGAAGCACAACCGTGACTTCAGCCCCGCATCTGGTTTGGGCCCCAACAAACGCCGGGTGTGGGTGCCTAATGCAGCTCTGCCGCCAAGGTACACCTTGAGGCCATCCTTCTAGGCGCCTCGCCCAGCTCACCCCAATCCTCCGGCTAGGACATTTGGAGGTCCTCCTGCCAATGTTGTTCCCCGTGCCACCGTTGTCTACTACAAATGTGGGCAACCAGGACACTACTCCCGTGAGTGTCCTCAGAACAGTGCAAAGACAGCTGGACGTGGGAAGCCGGGAAAAGCCTTCTATGTGAAGCCAGCTCCCGCTCGTGGTCGAGTGAACTATGTTTCTGCTGAGGAAGCCCTTGAGGACCCTGATGTTATCCTAGGTACGCTCATTGACAATAGTCATCCAGCATCTGTTCTATTTGATACTGGGGCATCTCATTCATTCATCTCAGAAAGTTATGCATAGTTGCATAACATGTCTTTTTGTGATATGCCTACTCCTTTAGTAGTTTAGACTCCTAGTTCAAAATGGCAAACTTCTAGAGTGATCCATGGCAATGACATTCTTGTGGACAGGCTAGTCTTCCTAGCATCTTTGATATCCCTCAAGTCTTCGGACATCAATATCATCTTTGGCATGGACTGGATGAAAGCCCACTATGCTAAGATTGATACTCATACTAGGAATGTTCAACTTACACATCCCTCGGGTGAGATAGTCAATGTCTCCACTCAAGCAGCCAAGCGCCAACTCTATTCTCTCACTGCTAGCCTTCTTCCAGAATTACAAGATATTTCGGTAGTCTGAGACTTCCCAAATGTCTTTCCAGAACAACTGCTAGGAATTCCACCAGTTAGAGATGTTGAGTTTCTGATAGAGCTCATCCCAGGGATTGTGCCAATAGCCAGAAGACCTATAAGATGGCACCCTTAGAACTAGCCGAGCTTAAGAAACAACTCGATGAGGCTTTGGAGAAAGGTTTCATCCGTCCTAGTTCTTCTCCTCGGGCTTGCCCCGTCCTCTTTGTTAAGAGGAAGGATGGATCGGATCGGATGGTTGTGGATTAACGGCCAGTGAATCTGGTCACCATAAAGAACAAGTATCCGCTCCTCAGGATCAACGATTTGTATGATCAACTTGCTAGATCTTCTGTCTTTTCCAAAATGGATTTGAGGTAGGGATACCATCAAATAAGAATTAGGAACAGGGACATTCCAAAAACGGCTTTTGTTACTCATTATGGCGAATACGAGTACACCGTCATGTCCTTCGGTTTAACCAATGCCCCAGCCACCTTCTCTCGCTTGATAAATTCGATCTTCATGGAGTAGTTGGATAAATTCGTCGTGGTTTACCTCAACGTTATACTCATCTACTCGAAGAATGAACAGGAACATCCCGAGCATCTAAGGCTGGTGTTGATGAAACTTTGAGAGCATCGTCTGTATGCCAAATTCTCCAAGTGTGAATTTTGGTTGCCAGAAGTGACCTACCTGGGCCACGTGATCTCTGGTGAAGGTATTTCTATCAATCCCGGGAGAGTTTAGGCCATCCTTGATTGGACTCAACCTGAATCAGTTAAGCAAGTTTGGAGTGTCCTTGGCTTAGCGAGCTATTGTTGCCGCTTTGTCGAGAATTTCTCCAAGGTTGCGAAACCATTGACTAAACTCCTCGAGAAAGATAAAAATTTCAAGTGGACTCCACAATGCGAGCACAGTTTTGAGGAGTTGAAAAGACGACTGACCTTTGCTCCCGTTCTGGTGCCACCAGACTTTTCTAAGGACTTTGTTATCTATTGCGACGCCTCGTGACAAGGATTAGGTTGCATTCTCATGCAAGATAGTCATGTGATTTCATACGCATCTCGACAGTTGCGTCCACATGAGGATAATTATCCAACACATGATCATGAGCATGCAGCTATGGTCCATGCACTGAAAACATGGCGACATTACCTTCTGGGTAATCGTTGCTAAATTTACACTGATCACCAAAGTCTGAAATATATTCTCACTCAGCCGGATTTGAATCTCAAGCAAAGATGGTGGGTTGAGTTGATTACAGATTACGACTTAGGGATAACTTACACCCCAAGAAAAGCCAATGGCATGGCTGATGCACTAAGTCGTAAGTCTTATTGTAACAACCTGATGTTACAACAAGTTCAACCACTTCTCTATGAGGTATTTCGGAAGTTGAACCTCCACATTGTTCCCCAAGGGTTCCTTTCCATCCTGGTGGTGAAACTTACTATTAAGGATCAAATTATAGCTGGCCAAAAGCGTGATAAGGGTATTTCCCGGATCAAAGAGAACCTCGTTAGCGGTATCACTAACGATTTCTCTATTGATGATCAAGGTGTGGTGTTCTTCAGGAACCGTTTGGTGGTTCCCAAGAACCAACATCTTCGGCAACTGATTCTTAAGGAGGCTCATGATTCACCTCTCACGATTCATCCTAGTAGTACCAAGATGTATCAGGACCTTCGCTAGAGGTTCTGGTGAACGAGAATGAAGAGAGAAATTGCTCAGTTCGTTGCTAATTGCGATGTTTGTCGTCGCGTTAAGGCAGAACATCAAAGGCCTGCTGGCACCCTTCAACCTTTAGCTATGCCTGAATGGAAATGGGATAAGTTCGGTATGGACTTCATTACCGGATTTCCCAGGACTAGGAGAGGGAATAATGCTATCTTTCTGGTCATTTACCGCCTTTCCAAAGTGGCTCATTTTCTTCCTGTTCGGGAGAGTATAACTGCTAGCCAGCTAGCGGAGTTATATGTTTGTCGAATAGTTTCTCTTCATGGTGTTACTTTGAAGTTTAACTTAGACCATAGAAGTATCTTTACTTCTCGATTTTGGGAAAATTTTCAAACTGCTATGGGGACTCATCTATCCTTTAGCACTGCTTTCCACCCCCAATCAAGTGGTCAAGTTGAGCGAGTGAATCAAATCCTCGAAGACATGCTTCGAGCTTGTGTTATATCCTTCAATATGAATTGGGAGAAATGTCTTCCATTTTCCGAATTTGCTTATAACAATAGTTATCAATCCAACTTGGGCAAAGACCCTTTTGAAGTTCTCTATGGACGAAGGTGTCGAACACCTCTTAACTGGTCAAAAACCGGAGAGAGGCAACTCCTTGGCCCGGATATGATCCAGGATGCAGAAGAGGAATTTCGAATTATTCGTGAAAAGTTGAAAACAGCCCAATCCCGTCAAAACAGCCAATATGATCGCCATCATAAGGCTATGACCTATGAAGTTGACGAGAAGGCTTATCTTCGGGTTACACCTCTGACGGGTACCTCGTTACATTGGACCTTTTTGCATTGGACCTTTTCACATTCTTGCTAAACGAGGAGAGGTTGCCTACCAATTGGAACTTCGCCCGCATCTTTCCAAGGTTCATGATGTTTTCCACGTCTCGCAACTCAGGAGTTGCTTCTCGGACCCTGCCCGTGAAGTAGACCACGAAGCGCTTGATCTCCAAGATAACCTTACATATTGAGAATACCCTGTCCATATTCTTGACCAAGCTGAACGTACTACTCAGTGTCAGAACATCAAGTTTCTCAAAGTACAGTGGCCACACCATTCTGGGAAGGAGGCCACATGGGAAAGAGAGGATCTCCTTCGACTAGAGTACCCCGCGCTCTCCCCGACGACTTCCAAATCTCGGGACGAGAATCTTTTGAGTGGGGGTGAGTTGTCATATCCCTAGCTAGCTTCTTAGGACAGCATGTGTGTGCATCATACTTCACATTTTGCATCAACTTGAAAAAGGGATTAAAAGAAACCCCCAAACCCTCATTTGAATCAAACTAATTCAAAGTTTGTGAAAAACCAACAAATCCAAAATGCCCATCTAAAATGCCCCCTATGTCTGATAAATATGGACATGAATATATCAAGGGCCATCTTAAATACTTGAACACTTATAGAAATTAAAAAATAAACATGAAAGCTGCTGAAAATGCCTAATAAAGCATTATCATTATTTCAGATTTTAAAATATTCTGAAATTTTTTATAGAAGTTTGAAATATTCAAACTTAGCTCTATAAAATATTTGGGATATTTTATAATTAGCAATTGTGCCTAAAAATAAATAAAACAAATGACTAAAAAATAAAATAGAAACAGGAAAAAGAAAAACCAAAACAGGAAGCTCATCTAGACCCAGGCCAGGCCGTCCCACCTGGCCGAGGGAGGTCGTCGTCCTCCTGGCGGCCAAGAGGACGGACGTGTGGCCGCCACGCGCGCACGGCCGTGCCTTCACGCCGGCAGCTGCCTCCCTACCACCCCTTCGCCAGCGCGACGGGGATAAGCTCAGAGAGCCGTCCCCATTGCTCTCTCCCTCTCGCTCTTGCCTGTCTCTCCTTCTCTCCCCCTCTCTCGTCATGGCCGCCGAAGCCCCACCGCCATAGCGTCGTCGCTCCAGCCGCCCCCTCGCTCCTGAGCCACCCAATCACTCTGCCTCGACGCCCTGTTCCTTCTCGTTGAGCCACACATCACCGGGAGCTCTCCATTATCACATCGTCGTCGTCTTCAACCTCCGGCCGCCAGTGAAGAAGTGAAGCTCACTGCTGCTCCAGGCCTTCCCCGAGCCCGCTCTCGATGCCTTTGCAACTGTCGTGAGCCCCTGGCCATTTTCCCCCTCTTTCCCCTCTGATAGAGCGTTCTAGCACCGAATTACCTCGGGTCTGAGAGCTCCTCGCCATTGGCGAGGACGTGGCCATCGCTGCAGCGGCCCAAGCTTGCACCTGAGCACGTAGTCGTGCTTAGGACGATCCCAGGCAGCCCTAGGAGCCCTTGGTTGGCTCATTCGATCTCTGGCTCGACGAGCCCGTGCTCGTCCGAGCTCCGGCAGTCGCCCTGCTCATTGCCGGTGCCGATTCTGACCATCCCAGCCCCTAGCAGCTGTCCGGCTCAACGCGCGCGAGCGAGCAGAGTAGATCGGTGCCCTCTACCGTCCTTTTGGTCGCCGGAGGAGGGAACTCGACCCCTCCGCTGTCCCTGACGTCGCCGGCGGGTCAACGCTAGCGAGTCAACCAGTTTGACCACCAGGGGTTTGACCCCTGGGTCAGTAGCAAGTGGGGCTGGGCCCTGTTAGTCAAAACTAGATTAATAATTTAATTAACTAAATTAACTATGTTAATGGCCCACCGACCAGTGGGCCCTACCCTAAACTAATTAGTAATTAGTTAGTTATTTAGCTCCATTAGAGGCTGGGTCACTGACCAGTGGGCCCTAGTGGTCAGGATTTGACCTATCAACGGTCTATATACTAGATGACGTCATGATGATGTCGTGCTGATGCAGTAATGATTGTTTTGAATTAAAATAATTCCAAAAACTATTTAAAACTTTGAAAATTCTTAGAAATTAATCTATAACTTAGATTGAAATAATTTATATATGAAAATTTATCAGAAAAATCCAATGAATCCAATGGTGCTATTATCATGCATGTTAGAGCAACCTAAGTAGATGAACATTAACACTCACTAATAGGTTAACTTATGAAATATGAAATGGAGAATGATTTTGAACCTATATTCAAATCACTTCATTTAACTTGGACACTAGTTGCACAAGCTCATCCATACATGCTGCCATGTCATGATCATGCATCATATTGTTGCACTTGCCATGTATTGGTTACTATTCATCTACATTGCAGTAGGCCCTGCTTCTGAGCATACCTCCAAGTATTCCAACAAAGGAGAAAACCTTCCTGCTTCCCAGTAAGGCAAGCAACACCTTTGATCATTCCGATAACATCCCACTCTCTCGCTCCTGCTCTTGTTTATTGCATTAGGACAAACATTCACTTGTCTGTCATACACGGTAGATGAACCCATCCCTTTGCATGACCTGTCATTGTCACAGTAAATAACTAAACCTTGCAACCTAGCATACCTGGTAGATGCTTGTGCCATGATGTGCTTTGCTTACTTTGCCTACTATGCTTGCTATGCTTAGAGTTGTGTCAGGTCTGATTCATCTAGGTGATGAACTGGAGTGAAACAATGTGGTCAGATGTGATAAGCTTATAATGAACCCGATTCAGTAAAGGTAGCGATGAGAGGCTATGTAGGAGTACATAGCGGGTTGTCTCATTGGGACCGTTCTGAGGAACTAAGTTTTGTGTTTGTGATCCAAGACTAGTTACTACCACATGCTGGGCCCTGAAATATAACCCCGCTCGACTTATCATTCGCTTTGTCCTTGGTCCAAGAGGTGCAAGTAGTTTCTCGTGTTTATAGCATGCTGGAGGCCGTGCGTAGCGTTGACCCTAGGGGTGGGTTATCACGCGGTTGGTAGTGGCACGGTGTACGAAGGGTCACCCGAATGGTGGGCTTGGGAACCCTGTGCACATCGTTTGGGGCCGTAGCGGAAACTTCGGCCAGACTTCCGTGCGGGTTCAGTCTCAAATAGGCGATAGACTGTACTAGAGTTCTTATGTGATTGATGGTCATGGCCGACTCCCTCACTGGGCTTCCGCTTGAAGGTTTCCGAGGTGCCTGGTTTTATGAGCACACAACGGTAAGTGGCGAGAGCGTGTGTGAAGAAGTACACCGCTGCAGGGTATGAAACTATTCGAATGGTCGTGTCCTCGGATATGGACTACTTGGAAAACTTATGTTGTTCATAGATAATTAAATGGATACTCATAAAAATATCAAGACAAGTGTGAGTACCATGGATGGCACTCTCGTAGGAGACGGAAGTGAATCCATGGTGGTGTACTGTTATGGAGTTAGTGGACTCGTGTGTGATATCTAAAATTTAAACGAGGAGTTAAAATTGTGTAGTGTAGGTTAGCCATGAAACAAAGCTGGCATTGCTGCATAAACTCCACCACTCCCCTTGTTGATACATGAGCATGAATAGTCTAGGTCTCTTTTAAAGTCTTGTTGAGTATGATTGTACTCACGTTTGCCTAATAAATATTGTAGATGAGACTCAGGACCCATCAGGTGGGTTCTATCTAGATGTCGATGAGGCCGAATAGCTGGTGTCCTAGCTACATCCTTATGCCCTGTGGTGGGCTGTAGATAGTCAGGCCATGTGTCGTTTCTCCTTTCTACTATCTGTACTCAGACAACTTTATGCTTCCACTTGGTTGGCATGAACTTGCTTGTATGACTTCAGTGTCGGGTCATGTGACCCCTACCTATAAGAACATATTATGCAAGGCTCTTCTGAGCCTCTTAAATAAAAGTTGTTTTGATGTATGGTTATGTTGTGATGCCATAGTTGTATCTCTACGTATCGGGCATGTTGTGCGTACGTGTGACGTGCAACGGGATGTATGGGATCCGACACCTAGTCATGTGCCTTTAGTAGTACTCTCTACGGGAAACTAGTTCTTTATGCTTCCATCAAGCCTTGGTAGCTTGCTACTTCTCTAGACACATTGATTGACCGGCATGCATCCTTCTTTGCTGCTGTGTCTGTCCCTTCGGGGAAATGTCTCACAGTGTAATGGAGTCCCTGTAGCTTGCTACGACTCGTCTACGTGCAGTGATGGCATTTAAGCCTAATGGCGTAATATGAAATGTTAACTTATGAAATATGAAATGGAGAATGATTTTGAACCCATATTCAAATCACTTCATTTAACTTGGACAATAGTTGCACTAGCTCATCCATATATGATGCCATGTCATGATCATGCATCATATTGTTGCACTTGCCATGTATTGATTGCTATTCATCTGCATTGCGGTAGGCCCTACATTTGAGGATACCTCCGAGTATTCCAACGAAGGAGAAAACCTTCCTGCTTCCTAGCAAGGCAAGCAACCCCTTTGATCATTCCGATAACATCCCACTCTCTCGCTCCTGCTCTTGTTTATTGCATTAGGACAAACGTTCACTTGTCTGTCATACACGGTAGATGAACCCATTCCTTTGCATGACCTATCATTGTCACAGTAAATAGATAAACCTTGCACCCTAGCATACCTGGTAGATGCTTGCGCCATGATGTGATTTGCTTACTTTGCCTGCTATGCTTGATATGCTTAGAGTTGTGTCAGGTCTGATTCATCTGGGTGATGAACTGCAGTGAAACAATGTGGTCAAATGTGATAAGCTTATGATGAACCCGATTTGGTAAAGGTAGCGATTAGAGGCTATATAGGAGTACATAGTGTGTTGTCTCATTGGGACCGTTGTTAGGAACTGAGTTCCATGTTTGTGATCCAAGACTAGTTACTACGACATGCTGGGCCCTAAAATATGACCCCGCTTGACTTATCATTCGCTTAGTCCTTGGTCCAGGAGTTGCAAGTAGTTTCTGGTGTTTATAGCATGTTGGAGGCCGTGCGTAGCGCTGACCCTAGGGGTGGGTTACGACGCTGTAGGCAATGGCACGGTGTACCAAGGGTCACCCGAATGGTGGTCTTGGGAACCCTGCGCACATCGTTTGGTGCCGTAGCAGAAACTTCGGCCGGACTTCGTGCGACTTCACTCTGAAATAGGCGATAGCCTGGACTAGAGGTCTTATGTGATTGACGGTTGTGGCCAACTCCCTCGCTGGGCTTCCGCTTGAAGGCTATCGAGGTGCATGGTTTTATGAGCACACAACGATAAGTGGCGATAGCGTGTGTGAAGAAGTACACCCCTATAGGGTATGAAACTATTCGAATAGCCGCGTCCTCGGATATGGATTACTTGGAAAACTTATGTTCTTCATAGATAATTAAATGGATACTCATAAAAATATCAAGACAAGTGTGAGTACCGTGGACGACACTCTCGTAGAAGATGGAAGTGAATACATGGTGGTGTATTGTTATGGAGTTAGTGGAATCGTGTGCGATATCTAAAATTTAAATGAAGAGTTAAAATTGTGTAGTGTAGGTTAGGCATGAAACAAAGCTGGCATTGCTGCATAAACTCCACCACTCCCCTTGTTGATACATGAGCATGAATAGTCTAGGTCTGTTTTAAAGTCTTGCTGAGTACGATTGTACTCACGTTTGCTTAATAAATGTTACAAATGAGACTCAGGACCCATCAAGTGGGTTCTATCTAGATGTCGACGATGCCGAATAGCTGGTGTCCCAGCTACGACCTTATGCCCTGTGGCGAGCTGTAGATAGTCAGGACATGTGCCTTTTCCCCTTTCAACTTTTTACTTAGACAACTTTATGCTTCCGCTTGGTTTGTATGAACTTGCTTGTATGACTTGAGTGTCGGGTCATGTGACCCCTACCTATAAGAACATACTATGCAAGGGTCTTGTGAGCCTCTTAAATAAAAGTTGTGTTGGTGTATGGTTGGGTTGTTATACCATAGTTGTATCTATGCATATCGGGCATGTCGTGCGTACATGTGACGTGCAATGGTATGTATGAGATCCGACACCTAGTCATGTGCCTTTAGTAGTACTCTTTACGGGAAACTGCCTCTTTGTGCTTCCATTGAGCCTTGGTAGCTTTCTACTGCTCCAGACACATTGATTGAGTGGCATGTATCCTTCTTTGCTGCTATGTATGTCCCTTCGGGGAAATTTCTCGCAGTGTAATGGAGTCCCTGTAGCATGCTACGACTCGTCTACGTGTAGTGATGATATTTATGTCCTATGGCAGAATGGAGTCCTTGTAGCCTGCTATGACTCATCTACACACGCTTGAGGCCGACACCAGCATTGTTGGGTTAGATATGCCTGTTTCCATATGGATGTGCCACTTGGGTTCTATGACTAGTCATGTCGGCCCGGGTTCTTTGTCGTTTGATTGCCAGCGACATGTTCACATACGTGAGCCAAAAGATGCAAATGGTCCTGGCTAAGGTAAGGTTGTTGTCGTGGAGCTTACCGTGCATGGGTCCGCAAAGTGATGTGATATGTTATAGTCTGGATTCCTATGACTTAGGATCGGGGTCCCGACACCAACAACAGACGACAAAGAGGATGGTGGTCCCCACTAGGGCACGACTTAGGCTAGGTAACCTCTTTGCCATCTTCTACCTCTTTGTCGTCTGCTCGCGGACGGCAAAGAAGGCCAAGGCAAACGGCAAAGAGGGGAGGGGGCACCTAACGGATGATGCTCTTTGCCGTCTGCTAGCAGACGATAAAGTGGGCATCCTTGACAGTTGTCCCCGCACCCCTCGATCTCTCTCCCCCCTCTCTCTCTCATCATCCTAACCCACAACACCTCCCAGGCGCCACCGACCCCTCCCCGCATAGCCGCCGCCTCCCCGCTGAACTGCCCCCTCCCCAGCCCCGCCGCTGCCATAGCCCGAGCCGCTGCCGACCCGCTCCAACCACGGAGCCAGAGCCGCCGCCGGCCAGCCCCGCCCCCCGGAGCTTGCCCGACGCCAGCGGACCTTTGCCCGCCACCCGCCGCCACCGACGTCCCGCCGCTCCCCCCGACCCCACACCGCTCCCCCCGATGACCCACCGCTCTGGCACGCCGCCCTCGCCAGCTAACCACCCCCCGACGCCTAGCTGCCCCGACCCGCCGACGTCGGCCTCCTCCAGCTCTGCCAACGCCGGCCTCCACCTCCCCCACTCCGGTGAACCCCCTCCCCCTCTCTTTTTTTCATATTTTTCTCTGTTAATTATTATAGGTTAGTCAGTATAGTTTAGTAAGTGTAGTTTCATTAGTGTCGTGTAGTTTAGTTAGTGTAATTAGTGTACTTTAGTTAGTTTGGTTAGTGTAGTTAGTGTAGTTTAGTTAGTATAGTTTAGTTTAGTTAGAGTAGTTAGTGTAGTTAGTGTAGTTTAGTTGGAAATAGGAAAAAGCAGAAGAATAGGAAAAAGGAAAAGAAGGAAGAAGAAGAAGAATAGGAGGAGCAGACAAAGAAGAAGAAGAAGAAGAGGAAGAAGAAGACCCCCGACCCCCAACGCCCGACGCCACTAACTCCCACTGACCCCAACCCCCGACGTCACTGACGCCCGACCCCCAACACCATTGAACCCCGACCCTCGACGCCACTAACCCCCGATCCCACCAACCCCCGACCCCCATCCCCCGACGCCACTAACCCCCGACACCACTGACCCCCGACCACCGACGCCACTGTCAGCCGACGCCAGCGACCCCTGACCCTGACCGCCGATGTCTGTTCGGCCTCTTGTTGTCCAAAAAGGTGCTTTTCGGCTTTCCATAGGCCGAAGGGGTCATATAGTTGTGAATTATGACATAGGTCATATATTTACCGATTTGTTATGAAAAACATCATATATATTTGTGTTGATCGGGTGGATTTAAATGTGCAGTTGTTTTGTTGATGCGAGGGTCAGGTGTTCGACGACCTCCTCGTGCGTTCAACGAGCTCCGTCCCTCCGTTCGTGGGTGAGCATAAATAACATCTCATCCTCCCCCCTTCATTTTCCCTGTTCTGGCCAATGAAACATGCTAGATGTAGGTGGATTGAATCATTAGTATGCGTGACCACTATGCGTCTCCTGTCCGAAAGGCTTACATATATAAATATGCATGCATTTGCATATTTATAACTATGATTCTTTTGAATTGTCCAACGTTATCCATGGATAGGCCGATTATGTGTAGATTGGGTTCGTTTTCCCATATGCTCTGCTCCAGATTCGATGCAGAATTTCGTCAGTGCCTCCCTGTTGTTCTCCGGGTACACATCCTCTCTGCTTATTGCCGAGATGTGTATTAGGAGAAGAGCGGGGAGGTGCTGCCGAAATTCTGCATCGCATCCGGAGCAGAGCATGGGAAAACAAACCCAATCTACACATACTTGGGTGGGATTAGGACCTATCTCTACCTATTAGCATGTAGGTTGCATGGACGTAATAAAACTGAAAAACTTGATTAACGAATGAATATAGATGATGAATTATATATATATATATTTCTTGTGTGTTTAGTAGGTAGGCAAGATGAGTGATCATGCCTGGATGTACACTGGTCACCCTAGTCAGGAAGACGTGACCAATGAATGGTTAACAAAAACCATGGGGTTTGTGAGAGCCGCATTTGCAAATGGCCAACAAAAAAAATGTGTGCCCCTATCCCAAATGCGACAACATTAAAAGGCGGACATAATTTGAAATGGGTAAACAACTGCAGAAGTGGGGTTTTACGCCTAATTATATAGTGTGGACCTTTCATGGTGAGTCTGACCAACATGCCAGAGCTGAGGTGGTTTGTCGTCGCACTGACAAGCATGGTACCGGGATCGAAGACATGGTGCAAGACTTTGATGATGCTTGGGATTCGGACGATGATATGGAGGAATCTGCAAAGACCTTCTATGAAATGTTGGAGTCTTCAAAACATCCTCTCCACGACCACACTGAGCTTTGTCAGCTGGATGCCATCGCGCAAGTAATGGCTCTGAAGGCTCAATTCAACCTATGCAGAGAATTCTACGACGCGATGATGACAATATTTGGACGCTTTCTACCCAAAGGCCATGTACTGCCTGCAAACCTGTACTAGTCAGACAAAATCCTCCGTGTACTTAAGATGCCTTATGAAAAGATACCTGCATGTGAAAATGTCTTGAGTATGCGACCTTGAACTATTGCCCAATTTGCAATTCTTCCAGGTATATTGCGGTAGACAACGGTATGGGTGAGAAGATTCAAACCAAAAAACCCATTAATGTTCTTTGGTATGTGCCAATCGTACCAAGACTTCAACGTCTTTTCATGGTTGAAGAGACAGCCAGACAGATGACATGGCACAAATTGGGCAAAAGAACCAAACTAGATGCTGATGGGAATAAGATGTTGGTACACACTTTAGATGCTTTTGCGTGGAAGCACTTCGATGCATTACATAAGTATAAATCAGCAGATCCAAGGCATCCTCGAGTTGCCATCAACACGAATGGGTTCAATGTGTATGGTATGATGGCAACACAATACAGTTGTTGGCTTGTATTTGTCATTCCACTTAATCTCCCCCCGGAGAGATTATGAAAAGACAGAACATTTTCCTGACGTTGATAATTCCAGGGCCCAAATATCCGGGGAAGAATATGAATGTGTACATGTAGCTGCTTATGGATGAATTGCAAGAAGCCTAGGATAATGGGATCAGGACATACGACGCCGCTACCAAAAGAAACTTCAAAATGCAAGTGTGGTACATATACTCGATGCATGACTATCTAGCATATGCGCTATTCGTTGGCTGGTGTGTGCATGGAAGGTTGCCGTGCCCCACATGCAAGGCATCTCTTCAGTTATGTTGGCTGTAGGCGGGTGACAAGTTTTCTTGCTTCCGCATGCATAGACAGTTCCTGGATGCTGACCATAAGTTCCCCGTGAAGAATACACTTCGAGCTAAATGTAAAAATAAACGAAGAATTTAAGCATCGATGGCTGGGCCATTCATTACTGAGGTGGCGCTAAACTTCGTGACAGCACACTACGAAGCCAAAAATCATAATTTGCATAACCCAAAGCCTCGGTACAATGATGGCGAGCCTAAAAAAGGTCGATCCAACCTCAGCCTATTCATAGGGAAGCTCGCACCAGCCGGTGCTTCGAAAGGGAAATCATTGGATGTCGAAGAATGGCGCGCCATTTCATTGTATATCTTCAATAGCCTAACAGAAGTGCGGCCGTACATCGAGTGAGTTCTCGGTAAATTATTGTTCCACAACTTCTAATTCCTTTGAACTGCTCTTATTCCCGGATATTTGATATAGTCGATACGTCGCCAAATTCTCGGATGAAGCGGTCATCGAACAGGATTCCGTAGAAGAGTATGAGCTTTTGGCAAAGCATGGATGCGACTATCCCGGTTTCATCTATTGGTTCAAACAAAGGTTATTAATTACCATTAATGGACCATTTGATTTCTTGGTCTAATTTGCGGCTAATGCATCCATTCTTTCGTATTAAATTTGAATGTTGATGCAGAGTCTATGGCCGCCGAGTTGAGACAAGTCGCTAATGGTTTTGACTATAAGGTCCATTCATTTCACAAATACGACATCAACGGGTCTTGCTTTCGTACCTTTGGCAAAGAGATATCTATGCCCGACCTAAAGACTACAAATTGTTGTGTCTCTGCTATCAGGGAAGGATGTACCGAGTATAATGGAAGAGTTGAAGCAATTTATGAACTTCTATTTTTTGGTGAAAACCCACCGACCGTCGTAGTCTTCAAATGTTATTGGTTTCAGCCGAAGGTGACTAGAAGGACTCATGAACATATAGGGCTAGTCAAAATCAACTAAAGCTCCCATTTAGATGTTCCCGATGTCTATATTACGGATCAACAGGCGACACAAGTTTTCTATCTACCGTGGGCCTTCTAAACTGATCCAAATCTGAAAGGTTGGGATGTCGTTTATGAAGTGCCGCCAAGTTTAGACCACCTACCCACAATGAAGAGGATTACGAACATCACATTAACCCAGACACATATGAAGGAGAATTCTTCCAAGAATCCCGTATGTCCAAAAAACGTTTCAAGAACCGCTCTACTTCACCCCAGAACATTGAAGTAGACAGCGATAGTGAATCTGTCTTAACCCCTGAGCCGGAACAGGAAAAGCCGGAAGAAGAAGAGGTTACTTCTGCGGATGACCTCTCACTTCTTACCCGATTACATAATGGAGGCCTTCCACATGTTCTTCCTCATAGTGATGATGATGTTGCACTTATTGATGATAGTGATGATCATGATGCATTTATTGATCCCGAAGCATATATAGACGATCAAGATTATTACTAGTTCATGTCACGTATTCAACTATTATTATATACATATATAAAATTTTAGTTCATGTTAGGTATTCAATTTTTATTACTCATGTTGGTATTAATGATGATGATACACTTAAATTATTTGCATTTTATTACTCATGTTGCTATTTATGTTGTACTAATCCCATTTACTCTTTGTCATGGCAGGTGTTGAAAGATGGTGGGAAAGGATCGAGAGAACTCTGAGGCTCCTTCTTCGTTGGCGGGAGGTGGGATGGGTACTCCCATTCCTGCCCCGTCTCACCAGAGAACGTTGCTCTCTGCTCTGCATGGAGTGGCTACTTCTTCGACAACCGTGGCCCCTGTGAGAGGAGGTCGACCCCCCGTGAAGAAGAGAGCTACTAAAGGTACACGTGGTCGTGGGAGAGGTAGGGTGGCTGCCACGCCTTCCTTGCCACCACCCCAGCTGATTCACCTGAGCAAAAGACTGCTATGGTGGACCCGTCTCTGGTGGAGGCTACACGAACTCCGGTTTACGAGCCTCGGGTCGACGAGCCTTAGGTCGACGAGCGTTTGTCCCACGAGACTCATGTACCAGAGGCTTTGTTCCAGGAGACTCCAGAGCAAAGAAGGGATGAGGGTACGTCCCAAGAGACCTAGTGGGATACCTGGCCTGATTTGGGTCAGCTGGAGCCAAGTGGCCATGCTGATAGCGATGAGGAGCTGGGTGAGGGGCCCCTGTCTACCAGCGTGGTAGTACGAGGCTCCCGCCTATGTTGGCGACCCGCGAGCAGAGGTGGTAGATTCATCCAAATAGGGAGAAGTAAGTTTATTTACTCTTATTTAACCTTTTTCGCTCATGTTTTCTCAAAGCCGGCAAAGCACACTAAGGACTTTGTTGGGTTTGCAAACACACTTGGCAACAATCCAACCCAAATCCGGGTTGTTATGTTGCCCAGTCGGGGTCGAGAGGTAGGAATGACCTAGGAGCACTACTTGGGTGCCCCGTCCCCGCTGAAGGTGGAGATCGACGGTGTTTTGTGCCACATGAGGGCCAACATGGTGATCAGACAGTTCTGGGTAATTTCTCCTTTACACAATTAAAAATCAACAATAGGTAGTTATTGTACTAACGAGTCTTGTCTCATTTTCATACCTTCTACAGGTGTGAGGAGGGATACGAGGATGCCCCAACACAGGTTATCGAAACCGAATGCCGCCGCGTACTTCAAAACTAGCGGCACGAAGCTCGGGTGTAGGCTGTTCGAGAGTACTATGCCTCGCGGCGTATTAGGAAGGAAAAGGCAAAGTGCCATGATTTTAAGATGGAGAAGGAGCATTACATGAAGGTAATTATATATTATTAAGGCCATGTAGTTAGTTTCCTGGATTTGATTCTTACGTGTAGTGCTCAAATTTCTCCTTATTAACTTAGGTGCCCCCGAGATGGTGTGTGGATAAGATGGATTGTTGGGAGGCCTTGGTGGATTAGTGGTGCTCCGAAAAGTGGGAGGTCAGCCACAACACTGCCAAGGAGAGGCGTGGAAAAATAGTTGGTGTGCCACACAACCAATGGAGCATCAACTTAAATAAGTTTGCTGAGAACTGGGTATGTGGTTTCCTTCTTGACTCATGCAATTCATTCTTAATGCTAGCTTGAGCCCTTTACTAATACTTTTTTCGTCTCTCTATCTTTTAGGCGCGTCACAATAAGACGGAGGTGATAGAGATGTATGACCTCTATGCGATGGCCCATACTGCCTCGTACAAGAAGGTCAAGGCATTCTCTAAGTTTGACCTCGATCAGCCCAAAAACTTCACCAACATCTCCTCCGACCACAAGCTCGTGAAGTTCAGAGATCACGGGAAGGCGAGGAAAGGGGAGGACTTTAACCCAAGATAGGGGCCTATTGATCGAGAGCTGGTGATGATAGCTTGCAACGGGAGGCCCCATGGCTCGATCGCCATTGGAGATGGCCTTATACGTTGTCCTAGGATAAAGGCACGCCAAACAAGCTCCTGTCCTAAGATAACACCTCGTGCATGGCCAGTCGAGCTCGCCATCGAGGTTAGTTGAATGGACTCAACTATCTTTCCGGATTCCATTGTGTGTTGCAGGCCGCTATTCTGAAAGAGAGAGAGGCAACGCAGATGCTTTTGGCGACGAAGGATAAGGAGATGAAGGCGATGGAGGAGAGGAAGGTTGCATTGATGGAGGCGGAGAGGGCACAGAATGATGCGTCTAACCGGGTCATGTACGAGCTCTTCGTGGTAAGTTTCTTCTTCATATTTTTCAAATCTTGCATTTGAATGTCCATTTCATTAATAACTAAAAAGTTTGACTTGTCGAAACCAAATGTATAGTCTATGCGTGAGAAGATTGCCACGTCCCTCCGACGATACCGGTCATTAACATGGCGAGGACGGTGAGTTTCATTTCGATGTAGTGATCTTTTCAGTGTCATCATGCTAACGACACATTGCAAATGATGTTTGGTGCATAATATCTCCCGAAACGCATCGCACAACCCTTCTACAGGGCAGCCTTCTCCAGGTGAAACAAGCCAGAGCCATCGTGCTTCACCTCCGTGCTGACAAGAATTGTATGTTTTTTCTAGGGTTTTGCTTAACAACCGCATAAGGATGGTTACTTACCTTACCTTACCTCCAAAATGACATATTTTACCCAAGTTACCTCTAGCATGACCTATACTTAACTTAGTTTGCTCCTAAATGACATAGTAAGCTAAATTAGCTCCAAAATGGCCCATTTTATCAAAAATGTCCTATACTTAGCTTAGTTTCCTCCTAAATGACATAGTAAGCCTAATTAGCTCCAAAATGTCCTATTTTAACAAAAATGACCTATACATAGCTTAGTTCTCTCCTAAATGATATAATAAGCTTACCTATCTCCAAAATGACCTACTGTACCTAGCTTTGCTATTAAATGACCTATTCTTAGCTTAGTTAGCTCCAAAATGGCATAATAAGCATAGTTTGCTCCTATATGACCTATTTCTACCCAAGTTAGCTCTAAAATGACATATAGTTAGCTTAGTTTCATCCTAAATGATGTAGTAAGCTAAATTAGCTCCAAAATGGCCTATTTAGCAAAAATGACCTATACTTCGCTTAGTTAGCTCCAAAATGGCATAATAATCTTAGCTAGCTCCAAAATGACCTGTTTTACCAAAGTTAGCTATTAACTAACCTATAATATGCTTAGTTAGCTTCAAAATGGCATAATAAGCATAGTTAGCTCCTAAATGACCTATTTGTACCTAAGTTAGCTCCGAAATGACATATATTTAGCTTAGGTTACTCCTAAATGACATAGTAAGCTAAAAATAGCTCCAAAATAGCCTATTTTATCAAAAATGTCCTATACTTAGCTCAGTTTCCTCGTAAATGGCATAACAAGCTTAGCTAGATACAAAATGACCTATTTTACCGAAGTTAGCTATTAAGTGACCTATAATTAGCTTAGTTAGCATCAAAATGGGATAATAAGCATAGTTAGCTCCTAAATGACCTATTTTAACCTAAGTTAGCTCCAAAATGACATATATTTAGCTTAGTTTCCTCCTAAATGACATAGTAAGCTAAATTAGCTCCAAAATGGCCTATTTTGTCAATAATGTCCTATACTTAGCTTAGTTCACTCCTAAATGACATAATAAGCTTACCTAGCTCCAAAAATGACCTATTTTACCCAACTTAGCTATTAAATGACATATAATTAGCTTAGTTAGCTCCAAAATGGCATAATAAGCATATTTAACTCCAAAATGACCTATTTTTATAGAAGTTTGCTCTAAAATGACATATAGTTAGCTTAGTTTCTTCCAAAATGACGTAGTAAGCTAAATTAGCTCCAAAATGGCCTATTTTATCTAAAATGACATATACTTAGCTAAGTTCTCTCATAAATGACATAATAA
Organism: Hordeum marinum; assembly: GCA_022496015.1. Classification (NCBI taxonomy): domain Eukaryota; kingdom Viridiplantae; phylum Streptophyta; class Magnoliopsida; order Poales; family Poaceae; genus Hordeum; species Hordeum marinum. Next base: position 175,014,391 of record CM039674.1, read on the forward strand.
TCTTACTTAGTTCTCTTCTTTATCTAGTCTTCTTCTTCTAATTTTGGAGCTTCCCATTTTGCAGATTACATTCACTTCACGGAAGTTTGCATTGATGGAGTTCATGGGTTACTTGTGTTTTTTATTTTGTATCGATGAATAATGTGACACTTGCTCCATATGTATATGAAACTATCTATGTATGGGTGAAACTATTGGAATATGGTTTGGTATGGATGAAACTTGCATAATATGTATGTATGTATGGATGAAACTTATTTTAATATGGTTATCAGTATGGCAGCATATTTATTTCTATGATATATATATATATCATATTGCTATGAAAATTGCTGTGAAAATTGTTATAATAAAAAATAAAATAAAAAGACATTTTGGTTACCTTTTGTCGTTTGCCCACGGATGGCAAAGGGGGGCGTGGGCAGAAAACAAAGGGGGGACCCGAGGCGGTATGGGCCTTACTCCTTGCCTTTTGCCCACGGAAGGCAAAGGGGGGACCCCAGTTGGCATGGGCCTTACTCTTTGCCGTCGGCCCACCGAAGGCAATGGGGGGCATGGGCAGATGGCAAAGGGGGGGGGCTTGGCAGACGGCAAAGTGTGCCATTAACACTTGACGGCCCTAACCCCGTGGGTTTGCCATCCTTGCTCTTTGCCGTATGCTCCGCCATGACAAAGATTCTTTACCGTCCGTGGTCCTAAGGTGGACGACAAAGGACCGCTTTATCGGGTTTTATTTTGCCCTGTTGTTTGTTGTCTGCTGACTGATGACAAAGGCATTTGCCGTCCGGGGTCCTTCCCTTTGTCGTCGACCATGGCAGATGGCAAATTCCCTGATTCCTGCTTGGTCATCCCCAATCTTAGGTTCTTGTCACTACTTATTCTCCTCATATCGGTGTCTCACCCAAAACTTGAAAACTTCAATCACACAAAACTTAACGAAACTTCGTGAGATTGGTTAGTGTATTCAATATAGATCATTTATGTAGGTACTGTCAAGACAAGATTCATAATTTTTCCCACATGATAACTATTGTATTACATCATTCCCAGAGTTTATATCACTCAATATAAGCTATAGGAACACTTGAAACAAACTAACTATGCAAGCAAAACAGAATTTGTCAAGAACAAAACAGTTTGAAAAGATCTGAATGATCACCATACTTATCTGACTCTAAAATTATTAAAAATTATGAAAACTTAAGGAATTTGCATATAAGAATTTTCTAAAAATTTCAGAATTGTTTGAAGCTCCAGTAAAATCAGATAATTCATATACTGGACGTAAAACTTTCTGTTTTTGCACAGAATCAAACAAGAAAGTATCCACACTATCCCAAAGGCTTTACTTGGCACTTTATTGAAATAAAAGACACAAAACATGATTACTACAGTATCTTAATCATGTTAAAACATGAAAATGTAAGGTAAAAGTGTTGGGTTGTGTCCCAACAAGCAATTTTCTTTAATGCCTTTTAGCTAGGCATGATGATTTCAATGATGCTCGTATAGGAATAATAATTGAAACATGCAAAAGAGAATCATGAATCTCATGACAAGAACATTTAAGTCTAACCCACTTCCTATGCATAGGTATTTTGTGAGAAAACAATTTATGGGAGCAAGGAAAAACAAGCATAACTTCAAAACTTTCAACACATAGAGAGGAAACTTGGTATTATTGCAATTCCTACAAGCATATGTTCCTCCCTCATAATAATTTTTAGTAGCATCATGAAGGAATTCCACAATATAACCAGCACATTAAGAATTATTTTCATGATGCACCAGCATAGAAGTTTTATCACTCTCCACAAAAGCAAACTTCTTCTCATTCATAGTAGTGGGAGCACACTCAACAAAATAACTATCATGTGACACTTGATTGACATAACCACATTGAATATTGAAATCATGATAATAGGTTTCATGGTTGTCATTACTCTTTATAGCATACATGTCATCACACTAATCATCATATATAGGAGGCATGCTATCATCATAATAGTTTTTCTCGTCAAAACTTGGGGGACAAAAAATATCTTGTTCATCAAACATAGCATCCCCAAGCTTGTGGCTTTGCATATCATTAGCATCATGAATACTCAGAGAATTCATACTAACAATATCACTATCATGCTCATCATTAATAGATTTAGTGCCAAACATTTTAATAACTTCTTCTTCTAATACTTGAGCACAATTTTCCTTTCTTTCATTTTCATGAAATACATTAAAAACAAGAAGCATATGAGGCAACCTCAATTCCATTTTTTGTAGTTTTCTTTTATAAAACCAAACAAGTGAAAAACAAGAAACTAAAAGAATCAATTGCTAGATCTAAAGATATACCTTCTAGCACTCATCTCCCCACCAACGGCGCCAGAAAAGAGCTTGATGTCTACTACACAACCTTCTTGTTGTAGACTCGTGTTGGGCCTCCAAGCGCAGAGTTTTGTAGGATAATGTAAATTTTCCCTCAAGTGGATGACCTAAGGTTTATCAATACGTGGAAGGCATAGGATGAAGATGCTCTATCTCTCGAACAACCCTGCAACCAAATAACAAAGAGTCACTTGTGTCCCCAACACACCCAATACAATGGCAAACTATATAGGTGCACTTGTTCGGCGAAGAGATGGTGATACAAGTGCAATATGGATGGTAGATATAGGTTTTTGTAATCTGAAAATATAAAAACAGAAAGGTAGCAAGTAACAAAAGTGAGCAAAAATGGTGTTTTAATGCTTAGAAACTAGGCCTAGCATTCATACTTTCACTAGTGTAAGTTCTCTCAGCAATACTAACATAGTTGAATCATATGTAAATCCTTCACCTGTGACAAAGAGTTCGCTCCAAAGTTACAAATACTGGAGAACTAACGAACAAATTATTGTAGGGTACGAAACCACCTCAAAGTATCTTTTCCGATCAATCTTATGAGCTATCCCTATAAGTGTCACGAACAACCCTAGAGTTCATACTAAAATAACACCTTAAGATACATATCAACCAAAACCCGAACGTCACCTAGATACCCCCAATGTCACCTCAAGTACCCATGGGCTTGATTATACGAAATGCATCACATAATTTCAGATTCATCATGTTCAATCCAACCCAAAGAACTTCAAAGAGTTTCCCAAAGTTTCTCCCGAAAAGTCAAGAAAAAAAATGTGTGTCAACCCTTATGCATAGATTCCCAAGGTCACGGAACCCTCAAGTTGATCACCAAAACATACATCAAGTGAATAAATAGAACATCCCATTGTCACCACGGATATCCCATCGCAAGACATACATCAAGTGTTCTCAAATCCTAAGACTCAATCCGGTAAGAAAGCTTCAAAGGAAAAACTCAATTCATCACACAAAGATAGGGAGGGGAAGACTTCATATGATTAATCTATATCAATAAAGCCCACGGTAAATCCAGATCGTGCCATCTCAAGAACACGAGAGAAAGAGAGATCAAACACATAGCTACTGGTACATACCCTCATCCCCGAGGGTGAACTACTCCCTCCTCATCATGGAGAGCATCGGGATGATGAAGATGGCCTCCGGTGATGGTTCCCACTCCGGCAGGGTGCTAGAACGGGCTCCCGATTCATTTTTTGTGGCTCTAGAGGTTTGCAGCGGCGGAACTCCCAATCTAGGTTTATTTTCGGAGGTTTCTATATTTATAGGAATTTATGGTGGTGGAAACAAGTCAGGATGGGCCATGATGGAGTCACAAGCCTGGGGGCGCGCCCTAGGGGGCGCCCGTCTGGTTTGTGCCTGCCTTGTTGATCTTCTTGCCCAACTCCGATGCTCCGTGGGTCTCGTCTCGTCCATAAAAAACCACTGTAAATTTTTATTACGTTTGGACTCCATTTTATTTTCGTTTTTGTAAAACCCAAAAACAAGTAAAAAATACAAACTGGAACTGGGCTCTAGGTTAATAGGTTAGTCCCAAAAATAATATAAAGTTGTGGTAAAATGGTTGTAAAACATCCAAAAATGATAATATAACTACACGGAAGAAGCAAAAATTGTAGCTACGTTAGAGATGTATCAGCATCCCTATCATGCCCAAGATGTGATCCTATCCTTATTTTGGCACGATGGCCTCGACAGGGATAGAAGCACATCTCGTCGTGTTGCAAGATTGGATATCATTACAAATACATTTACAAAATAAATGAGTATATGGAATTGGATTACACTCGCCACAAGCTACATCAGTATCACATCAATACATCAACCTATTCAAACATCACACACAAGTGTAGGGTCCGACTACAGACGAAATCAAACGATAAAATGACACCCATCCTTGCTATCCCACGCTGCCACCTAGAACCCGTCCTAGATTAATGAAGAAGAATAAGAACTCCAAATCAAGACAAGCATGGTGCTCCCATCAAATCATCGCATTACTTGTACCTGCAACTATTGTTGTAGTAATCTATGAGCCATGGGGACTCAACAATCTCATTGCCATGTGTATCAAGAATATTAAAGCTTAATGGGTGAGGTATGGTAAAGTGGTGAGGCTGCAGCAAGCGACTAAGCATTTATTTGAGTGGCTAACTTATGAATACATAAGCTAAAGTGGGTGGCCTACATATAAGAGACGTGAACTAGTAATGATCACTAATTGATCATGAACACCTACTTATGTCAAACATAACCCCACCATGTTTTCTCTCGGATAAGGACTGACAAGAAGAGATAGTCACGGTTACACACACAATTGCTATATTTTATTAGAGTTTACTTCAAGTTTGCAATGACCGGGTGTTAAACAAATTTTCCAAGTTTGCCACATAACAGCGGGCATTACTTCTCGAAAGATTTAACCCTGCAGGGGTGCTCCAACTCATCCATCACAAATTAACGACACGCAACAGGAATAACCTCGACCACGGATCTCGTGATCTTCCTAGGCAATTCCATAGGAAATCCAACACCTTGAGATAGCCCGAAGAATAATCGAAATTCCTCACTCAAGACGTTCGAGAATGGTAAAACAAATCCAGCAAGGCCACCCAACGTGTCAACAAACCCGATAAGAGCCGCGTATCTTGTTCTCAGGACACGATCAGATGGGACTAACTACAGGGAAAACCAATCCCTGAGTTTCCTCGAGGCGGCCCCGCAAGCAGCCCGTTTTGGACCAACACTCATGAGGAGCACTGGCCTGGGTTGTTGATTAAGATCCCCGGGTTAATTACTCCCTATACAGGTTTGTTAGTTATTAGGCAAGTGTAGTACCAATATTGGGCCTTTCCAAACAAGCTTTATCCTAAAACAAAAATCAAGAGGGTCCCCATACCAACCCCGAGCATGTTAGGAGTGCTCAATTATGGAACATAACACTAGTTCACAAGTAACTAGGGAGGCAAGAGTGGAACAAAACACCGAGCAAAAGGCCAAGCCTTCCACCCTTTACCAAGTGTATAAGTGCATTAAATTAAGTAGCAATAATATTGTGATAAAAAAAGATTGTCCATGTTATCACATGGGAGCAATTGCACTTGCAGCTAGAAACGCTGTAAGAAGGGCTGAGCAAGCGGTAACAAGTTCACAAGTAACTAGGATGACAAAGATGGAACAAAACACCAAGCAAAAGGCCAAGCCTTCCACCTTTGACCAAGTATATATGTGCAATAAATTAAATAGCAATAATATTGTGATATAACAAAAGAATGTCCATGTTGACACATGGAAGCAATTTCACCTATAGCTAGAAACGCTATAAGAAGGGCTGAGCAAGGAGTACCATAGCCAAACAAAGGTTTGCTGGGAAGGTGGCAGGTTAGAGACATTTCATGGCAAAGTTGGGAGGCTTGACAAACAAGTGGTAGGTAACGAGACATAATGATAAAAGTGGGACAACTAGCATAGCAATGATAGTAGTGGTATCCAGGGAAATGTGTCATCTTGCCTGAGATCCCTCTTGGAAGAAGAACGAGTCCAGGAAGAAGACGATCCAACGTAGTTGAACGAATCCTCACACTCCAAATGCTTTTAGAACTCTATCGAGAAGGAACAATCTGAAAATAACAATCAACACATGGTACAACACAATGTATGCATGAAATGATGTGCATACAAATATGATGCACGTCCGGTTTAAATATGGAAGACATGTCAAATCACAACAAACAACTACTACACGTTAAAGTAAAGCTCTATATGCAACGAGTTGCTTATTAACGACAACTCGACATTTGAATTACTTAGTTCATTCTCGTTCAGCACATGAAGATATTAAATGTTGGTACATGGCAACCGGTGAAGCATAAATAAACTACTCTATCTTGACATCTTAAATGAGACCGGAAACAACTTATAGTATTTCCAAAATGTCCTCATAAGCATAATATGAATCTGGTCCAGATCTGTCCTCACACTATTTTATATTTATTAAACATGGAAATAAAGTGTGGCAGGAGGTTCTACACGTTTTTCTAGTCAAGTTACATATATAAAATATTTCCCACAGAGCTATGGTTAATTAGTTATGAAATAAATCATTTTACATGGCATTTACGCAAATTCTATGAAACAGTGAGTTAAGCATTTCAAACACATGGGAGAGTTGGATTGTCAATCTACACGAAATTCTAATTGTTTTACATCTATAAAGTTTTTTAATCTGATGTACGGTTGTGGATTTATTAAATGCATGACCATGAGGGTTTTATATTTTGCAAATCTGATTAGTCTCAAGATAAAGATAAATTCGCTAGTGAAAAAAAACACAATGGGCCAAAAGCAGTGGGCGCAACATAGCAAGGCATCAGCCAGGGCAGGGGATATGGGTGGCACTCACGAGAGTGGCCTTCCGGCCCGCTCGGTGCAGGCTAGCGCGGCTGGGCTGGGGAGGGGAGCTGGGCCTTGGCGAGCCATGCGGCCCACGGCTGGGCGAGCAGGGCCTTCGTCGTCCTCCTGCTCGTGCCTGACCAGAGGGCAGCAGCGGCACGGGAAGCCTCCATGGCATGGAGGGGGAGCTTCAAGGCTGGCTCCGGTGTGGCGAGGGTGTCAAGGGTGGCCGGATCCGGGGCAGAGGGATCCATTCCCGGCGTCGACGAGGCTTGGCAGCTATGGGTCAAGGAGATCGAGCGGTGCTCCATGGACGGTGGCGGCAGTTCAGTTCCCTGTTCAATAAGAAAGAGAGAGGGTTGAGAGGGAGATATACACCTGAGGAGGAGAGGAAGGATACGGGAAGCAGGGCACAACAGATGAGGCAGCTTGGTCGGCGGTGGCTGCTCTGGCGAGGTCACCGCTCAGGGTGGCATGCGGGGTTGGGGGATGCCATCTCGTGGAGGCACTTGCCTCGATCCAGATGAAAGCAAGAGCTACAGGAGGTCGAGCTAGCTGCAATCTGGGTCGTTGGATCTTTGATCCGACGGCCCAGAGTGGATGGGGACTATTGGATTGCGTATGGCTTGTTGTTGGCTCGGGATGGATGAATACGATGGTGGAGGTTGGTTGGCTGCACACGGAAAGTGACGAGCGGCGGTGGCTGTGGGATTCGGCTAGGGTAGGGGCTAGGGTTTGTCCAAAAATGGTCTAGGTTTGCTGCTATAAATAGCATAGGTTCAAAGGAGGGGGGTTTGGGGCTATTTTCGACCCTCCGATCGCGATCAGATGGTCCGATCGGAGAGGTGGGTTTGCCGTGCTTAGTGGGCTGTGTAGAGTGGGCTAGGTGGAGATGAGAGGGAGGTTTTGGCCCGTCACACGAGTTTTTAGAGACCAAAATGCCTGACGAATAACCGATGACAGCAATGCTATGACTGACCGATGTGGTATCAAACGACCTCGGAATGCGACGAAATTTGGCAGTCGGTCTACCTACACTATAGTAAGACCGCATCCAAGTTTTGACTCAATCTGAGAATATTTTTCACGCACTTTAAAAAAGGTTTTTTTAAACGATGTCGCGGGCGCGTGTGTGTGTGGTTGGTTTAAAAACGGACAACGACATGAACGGAGAGAACCGACAACTATGAACAGATGCAAGTTTTTGAAAAATAGGTGATGATGCTATGTAGATGATGCAAATTATGGAGTGATGAATCCGACAACCAGGCAAAACACACACCAACAATGGAATAAAAGGGGAATCTTCTGGAGCATCGGTCTCGGGTTGTTATAACTCTCCCACACTACTAGAGGATCTCGTCCCAAGATCTAGAATGAGAAGGCGAAGAGAAAGAGCAAGAGGTAAAACTTAGTTGCTTCTTCGACAAACGGGTGAAACCAATGAAATATGGAGGTTTCAACAAGATGAAGAATGACATGAGGAACAAGCAAGAATTCACAAGAAACTCCGGCAGCACTTTGGTAGGAAAGAAAGGCAAAACTTGATAAGAAGGAAAAGAACTTGAACATACAACACAGCACTCAGGGAGAATGAATAAGCAAAGAAAGAACATGATCTTAATCAAACTAGAAGTGAGTTGAATAGAGCAACACCACAATGCCTCTTGAGAAAAATAATAGAAACAAGATCTTTGGAGAGAAGAGAACGGTGAAGAAAATGACAACTTCTATCACCAATGAATTTTAAAAGCATGGTTGAAGGGAGTTGATGGAGAATCCACGACGAAAAGAATATGCTTGATGTGGGCTTATAGAAAACATCTCAAAATAATGACGTGATAACCAGCCATTGACAAAACAAGGATTGCTTGTGAGCAAAAGAGATAAAAAAACTTCTTTCCCAAGGAGGAGGAGAAAACTTGGATCATTTATGACACCATGATAGCTACAATCCTTAGGAAATGCTTTAGGTGAAATCCAACCCAAGATAACTCCGAGAAGACATGATGGGTTTACTTATATAATTCTTGACAATTTTTCTTCGAGACTCCTCATAACCAAGAATTTAATAAAACCATCTCAAAAGACAATGGATAACTAATTAAATTTAGAAACCCAAGATAGAGAATGCTTGAGAACCTCCAACAAGGATCTTGATGAATACTTCAAGAAAGAGTTAACTCCTTGATGAACCACCATGAAGAAGCATCAGGGAACTCCGGAATGAAAAGATGAAGCTTGACATTGAAGGTAGAAAGAACAAGATTGAGGCCTTGCTATGATTTAGATGAAGCTTCAAGATGAGATATTAGAGAAAACTTGGAACTCCGGAAATGAAAAGATGAACACTTGTAACCAAGAATTTTATATGATGAAAAACACCAAAAAAGGATTGAAATCACCTTGATGAAAGAATAAGAATTATGTTATGCTTATCCTTCATCAAGTTAAATTGATGACAAGGAACGGATTTCACACACCACTTATTCTTTTGAAAAATGAATTAAGAGAGATTGGGCACAAACTTAAAGAAGTCTTGAACAAGAACACCTGTAAGAATTCACAAACGAATGAGGATACTATGATTGAACAACGATAGATGGAAATGAAGAGATCACGCTCCACCTAAAGGAAAACTTTACAAGGCACCGGAATAATTGAGATACGAACAAGGGACAACAATTGGGAAGAATTTGAGAATGAAAGCTGAAAGCTGAGAACGAAGAAATCTTCTAAAATAATGGCCTTCGGAAGATCAACAACTGAAAACAACTCTAAAATGCTTCAGATAGATATGGGAGAAATTTATCATGAATGGAAACAACTTCAGAGGAAAGCATCAAGATGAGATTACAAATCTTCAAGAGAATGCACAAATATTAAGAGAAACTCTCCTTCGGTCTTCAATACTAAGAATGATGGGGAGAGACAACACCATGAATTATTGAGACACTTCGGAATAATGAATAAGGAAATGTTGGGCCAATGATGAAATTAATTCAAAGCGATCTTGGATAATGAATATGACCGATGAAAATCAATCTTACGTCATATTGAAAAGAACTTGGGGATACCTCTGGAAAGATTAGAAGAGCCAGGTAAGATCCCGGGGAAAAACCTGTGGGTTATGGGCCCACTGAAAAGAAACTACTATTGAAATGATTGCTTAGGAAGAGAGATTGCAAAGTTACAAATAAAACTTTATGAGGTGAGAACATCAAAATAATTGAAAGGATTTGAATGAATATGTGAAACTTCTGAGACATCTTCAGCATTCCGGATAGAAGAGAGAGAGATGAATAAACAAGAGAGGCTTGGATAAGAATTCCAACATGGGATATCAATTAGAGAATGAAAATGATACGATAAACACCGATAACTTTAATTGAATTCATCAGGAAAGAAAACAAGAACGAAGAACGATGAACTTGAAGCACTTGAGGACCTTCACAATGAATCATCGGATACAAAACGGAAGAAAAGAGAGCAGAAGCATCACATGAATAGAAAAGGCACTCAAATGGGAATTTAATCATTGAATAAAAAGGGCGGGAGGGTGGGGAAAATCAAAGACAACTTACGACGGATGAGAAGAACTCCTGAAAGAAACATGAGGATTGATCTTGCAATTATTGAAGGGAATAGAATTATCTTGAAGAGAAGCACACTGGATGAAATGAATTGATATGACAACTTGATTGGACAAAAGAATTATCATTCTCACAGAAATATGAGAATATTTCTTAGGAAAGATATGAAATCACCACTTGACATCGAAGCAACTCGCATTACCATATTCAAAACAAAACAAAGGATGAGGCTTATGAAACAAGCCAAAACAAATGCATAACAGAGATTTTGCTCGATATTTTCGTGGTAAGGTTTGCAAGGGCTCGATCTTATAGTTGCCATCATGTGCAAGGCAGTGCACACGACATACGAAGCATCCCTGAGTCATAGCAAGCTACAAGGACTCTTTAAGACACAACAAGAACCTCTGTAAGAAAGACCGTGAACAAACGAATCCACTAGATGTCGAAGCCCAACCTCACATCATGATCTGTTGGAAGATAGCCTAGGTAACTACTTGAATTCCCACCTAAGAACTCCCGAAATCTTCCGATTATGCAATCAGGTCCACGGATACAAGGAGGAAAATCCATCACTCAACTCCTAACAGTAATACTACGCTCCAATGTAACACATCCGTCAACACATAACCAGAGGTCTTAGAAACTCATCTACCTTGGACCCTTGAAAACACATCAATACTATGAATGGCAGTACATCTGAATTCTCTCCACCAGTATTGGGGATGCTGGACTCCTCCCGCCACTACTAGTATTGAAGCAATTTTGAACATCCTCCGTCCTAAGATACTAAGGAAACTGAACGATAACGATGTGTCAAGAATCCCCTGGAGCTGAACTCCATGGAAGAAATCAAGTCAGACAGGGGGCACCTAGACAGAACTCTGTGACATTGGCATCATATAGTTTCCAAAATACCCGCATGATCCTAAAAAAATTTGAGCGAGAAGAGGAGTAGTAACAAAATTATTAAGTCATACTCCCTCACCAGAACGTAGAAGAGGAGAAAAAGAATCCAACTCTCCGATATAACTACACTCAAAATAGTTTTTTACTAGACTCAAGTCGGCCAAGTCCGATTAATGAAGGGGGCTCCTCGCTCGATACAGGCTCTGGTACCAACTTGTCATGTGCAAGATGCGATCCTATCCTTATTTGGGCACGAGGGCCTCGACGGGGATAGAAGCACATCTCATTGTGTTGCAAGAATGGATATTATTACAAGTACATGTACAAAAGAGATGAGTATATGGAATTGGCTTACACTCGCCACAAGCTACATCAATATCACATCAATACATCAACATATTCAAACATCATACAGAAGAGCAGGGTCCGACTACGGACGAAATCAAACGATAAAATGACATCCATCCTTGCTATCCCACGCTGTAACATCATACAGAAGAGCGGGGTTCGACAGGAACCCGTCCTAGATTGATGAAGAAGAAGAAGAACTCCAAATCAAGACAAGGATCGCGCTCACGTCAAATCATCACATTACTTGTACCTGCAACTATTGTTGTAGTAATCTGTGAGCCACGGGGACTCAACAATCTCATTTCTAAGGGTATCAAGACTATTAAAACTTAATGGGTGAGGTATGGTTAAGTGGTGAGGCTGCAGCAAGCTACTAAGTGTTTATTTGAGTGGCTAACTTACGAATACATAAGGTAAAGTGGTTGGCCTATGTATAACGGCCGCGAACTAGTAATTATCACTAATTGATCTTGAACACCTACTTACGTCAAACATAACCCCATCGTGTTCTCTCTCGGATAAGGACTCACGAGAACAGACAGTCACAGTTACGCACACTTTTGGTGTATTTTATTAGAGTTTACTTCAAGTTTTCTATGACCGGGTGTTAAACAAAGTTTCCAAGTTGCCACATAACCGTGGGCATGGATTTTAGAAAGATTTAACACTACAGGGGTGCTCCAACTCATCCGTCACAAATTAACCACACGCAGCAGGAATAACCTCGACCATGGATCTCGTGATCTTCCTGGGAAACTCCATAGGAAATCCTCCACCTCGAGATAGCCCAAAGAATAATCGGAATTCCTCACTCAAGACTTTCGAGAAAGCTAAAACAAATCCCCGAGTTTCGATGTGTCGATGAACCCGATAAGAGCCGCGTATCTCGTTCTCAGGACACGACCATATGGGACTAGCTATAGGGAAAACCAATCCCCGAGTTTCCTCGAGGCGGCTCTACAGGTAGCCCATTTTGGACCAACACTCATGAGGAGCACTGGCCTGAGTTGTTGATTAAGATCCTTGGGTTAATTACTCCCTATGCAGGTTTATTAGTTATTAGGCAAATGTAGTAGCAATGTTGGGCCTTGCCAGACAATCTTTATCCTAAATAAAATCAAGGGGGTCCCCATAACAACCCCGAGCATGTTAGGAGCGCTCAGTTATGGAACATAACACCGGTTCACAAGTAACTAGGGCGGCAAGAATGGAAGAAAACACCGAGCAAAAGGACAAGCCTTCCATCCTTTAGAAAGTGTATAAGTGCATTAAATTAAATAGAAATAATATTGTGATAACAAAAGAATGTCCATGTTGTCACATGGGAGCAATCGGACCTGCAGCTAGAAATGCTATAAGAAGGGCTGAGCAAGCTATAACATAGCCAAACAAAGGTTTGCTGGGAAGGTGGCGGGTTAGAGGCTTTTCATGGCAATGTTGGGAGGCTTGACAAACAAGTGGTAGGTAAAGAGACATAACGATAAAAGCGGGACATCCAGCATAGCAATTATAGTAGTGGTATCCAGGAAAATGTGTCAGCTTGCCTGATAAACCGCTTTGGAGAAGAATGAGTCCATGAAGAAGACGATCCAACGTAGTCGAACGAATCCTCACACTTCGAACGCTTTTGGAACTCTATCGAGAAGGAACAATCCAAAAACAACAATCAACACATGATACACTACAATGTATGCATGACATGATGTGGAAGCAAATATGATGCATGTCCGGTTTAATTATGCAAGACATGTCAAATCACATCAAACAACTACTACACATTAAAGTGAAGCCCAATATGCAACGAGTTGCATATTGAAGAAAATCCACATTTGAATTACTTAGTTCATTCCCGTTAGGTACACGACAATATTAAATGTTGGTACATGGCAACAGGTGAAGCATAAATAAACTACTCTATCTCGGCATCTTAAATAAGGCCGGAAACAACTTATAGTATTTCCGAAACGTCCTCATAAGCATAATATGAATCTGTTCCAGATCTGTCTGACCACAATTTTATATTTATTAAACATCGAAATAAAGTGTGGCATGTGATTCCACACATTTTTCTAGTCAAGTTACATATATAAAACATTTCCAACGGAGCTACGGTTAATTAGTTATGAAATAAATCATTTTACATGGCATTTAAGCAAATTATATGAAAACAGAAAGTTAAGCATTTGAAACACATGTGAGAGTTGGATATTGTGAATATACACGAAATTAAAATCATTTTACATATATAAAGTAGTTTACTCCGATGCACAGTTGTGGAGTTACTAAATGCATGACCATGAGGGTTTTTATTTTTTGCAAATCTGATAAGTCTCAGGATAAAGATAAATTTGCTAGTGGAAAAAAACGTAATGGTCCAAAAGGAGTGGGAGCAACATAGCAAGGCATTGGCCAGGGCGGAGGATAGGGGTGGCGCTCACTAGAGTGGCCTTCGGGTCGGCTCGGTGGAGGCTGGCACGGCTGGGCTGGGGACATGAGTTGGGCCTTGGTGAACCATGTGGCCCACGGCTGGGAGAGCAGGGCCTTCGTCATCCTCCTACTCGTGCCCGAGAAGAGGGAAGAGGAGGCACGGGAAGCCTCTATGGCGCGTAGTGGGGAGCTTCAAGGCTGGGTCCGGCGTGGCGAGGGTGTTAAGGGTGGCCAGATCCGGGGCAGTGGGATCCATTCCCGGCGTCGATGAGGCTTGGTGGCTATGGGTCGAGGAGACTGGGCGGTGATCCACGGACGGTGGCGGCAGTTCCATTCCCTTTTCAGTGGCAAAAAGCGAGGGTTGAGAGGGAGAGAGAGAGACCAGAGGGGAGAGGAAGCACAGGGGAAGTAGGGCACGATAGATGAGGCAGCTTGGTCGGTGGTGGCTCCTCCAGCAAGGTCACCGGCCGAGGTGACGCGCGGGGTTTGGCGAGGCCCTCTAACGGAGGCGCTTGCCTCGATCCAGATGGGATTGAGATCTACGGGAGGTGGAGCTAGGGGCAATCTGGGTCGTTGGACTTTGATCTGATGGCCTAGAGCGGATGGGGACTGCTATATTGGGTATGGCTAGTGGCTGGCTCGGGATGGATGAATTCGGTGGTGGATGTTGGTTGGCTATGCACGGAAAGTGAGGAGCAGCGGCGGCTTGGGGATTAGGGTAGTCTAGGGGCTATGGTTTGTCCAAAAATGGTCTAGGTTTGCTGCCATAAATAGCAGGGGTTCAAAGGAGGGGGTTTGGGGCTGTTTTCGACCCTCCGATCGCGATCGGACGGTCCGATTTGAGAGGTGGGTTTGCCGGGCTTAGTGAGCTATGTAGAGTGGGCTAGGTGGAGATGAGAGGGAGGCTTGGTCTGCTGACAAGAGTTTTTATAAAGCGAAATGCCTGATGAATAACCGGTGACCACACTGCTATGATTGACGAATGGGGTATCAAACGACCTCGGAATACGACGAAATTTGGCATGCGGTCTACCTACACTATAATAAGACCGCATGACAAGTTTCGACCCAATCCGAGAATATTTTTCGCGCGCTTTAAAAAAGGTTTATTTAAACGATGTCGCAGGCACGTGCGTGTGTGGTTGGTCTAAAAATGGACGATGACACGAACGGAGAGAACCGACAACTACGAACGGATGCAAGTTTTTCAAAAACGGGTAACGATGCTATGCAGATGATGCGAACGATGCAATGATGAATGCGACAACCAGACGAAACACACACCAGCAATGGAATAAAAGGGGAATCTTGTGGAGCGTCGTTCTCGGGCTATTACAATTCGCAAGCTTAATTCCTGCTCGTCCTCGAGTAGGTAAATGAGAAAAACAGAATTTTTGATGTGGAATGTTGCCTAACTTGTTCATCACGTTCTTTTCTTCTTTGTATAGCATGGACATTTGGACTTTGTACATAATTCAAAGCAATAGTCTAGTTTTAACATAATGACTTCAATACTCAAGCATGTCAACAAGCAACCATGTCTTTCAGAATATGAACTTTAAATAAAGTTATCCCTAGCCCATGATGCTCAATCATTGATCCATTCATGAAACACACTCAGATATTAGCTATGCCTAATGCTCAAGTACTATCATAGTGCCCATAGTTGGTGCTTATAAGGGAAGATGGAGACTCAAAGAAAAAATGAAAATTGCATAAAGTAAAAGATAGGCCCTTCGCAGAGGGAAGTAGGGATTTGTAGAGGTGCCAGAGCTCAAGGTTTGTATTCAGAGAGAAAAATATTTTGAGTGGCATGCTTTTCCTGTCAACGAAAACGACAAAGTAGCTCACAATACTTTCCATGCTAGATACATTATAGGCGGTTCCAAAATAGAATAGTAAAGCCTGTACTCCCCCTCTACCAATCAATCACACTACACGGCGAGCCGAATCCACGGGTACCATCCATACCAACAACATTCCTGGGGGTGTTTCGTCTCATTATATTTTGATTTGATTTTTGATCATGGGACTGGGCATCCCGAAGACCAGCCACTTTCTCATGAATGATAGTGAATCAACACATATTGTGAGAATAACACACCTAGCATGGAAAAATATTGGATACTCCCCGCCGTTTGATGAGCGGTACGGGCACATAGAAGAGAAAATTTATTTTGAAGATTTAGAGATGGCACATACAAATTTGGTTGGAACGACATGAAAATACCACATATAGGTAGTTATGCTGGACTCATAAGGCAAAATTTGGTTTAAGGATTTTGGATGCACAAGTAGTATTTCTACTTAGTACAAATGATGGCTAGCAAATAGATTGGGAAGCAACCAAACCGAGGAACGAAAAATCACATAAGTGAGCATTGAGTCATAACTAAGACCGCATAATGCACCACAAGTAGGATGTAACTTCACTGGATAACTATTGACTTTCGTGCATGCATAGGGAATCACAAAACTTAACACCAATATTCTTACTATGAATAATTACTCACTAACATGACTCATATATTACTATCATCATGTTTCAAAACTATTACAAAGAATCAAGTTTAATTTGTCCCACCATCTTCATGAAAGTTTCTATTATATCCTCCTTGGATATCTATCACTTTGGGACTAGTTTCATGTATTGCCATTGTTTTTTTGACAAGCTCAAACAATTTTAAGTAAAGCACATGAGAAAATGACAAGCTAGTCACAAAAGATATAAGTGAAGATGAATGAGTAGTCAAAAAATTAAGTAGCTATGTGAGGACTCTCTCTCCCTCAATGAATATTTTCAGATCTTAAGCATTTTATTAAACAGCGAGAAAAATAAAAAAATAGCACACCAAGAATAGCACATATCATGTGAACGAATAAAAATTTAGGCTCAACATAGGCTAACCGATAATTGTTGATGAAGAGAGATGGGATGCATAGCATCACCAAGCTTAGATGCTTGAGACTTCTTGAGATAATTACATGGGGTGCCTTGGGCATCCCAAAGCTTGAGCTTTTATATCTCGTTCAATCCTCTCATATCATGGTTTAACCTATTCTTGAAAAACTTCATCCACACAAAACTCGAAAAGAACTCGTGAGATAGGTTAGTACACATAAGAATAAATGAACACTTCATGTACTGCCAAGACAAGTTGCATAATAATTTTCAAACATTAGGCAATACAGGAATCAGGCACTTTGCCATCAGCCATCCCGGACGGCAAAGGCATGCATGCCGGACGGCAAAGGCTTTGCCATCCACCAGCAGACGGCCAAAGACCGTTGCATCTTTGTCCGGCTGAATAAGCCACGGTAAAGGGCGCTTTGCCGTCCGTTGGCAGACAGCAAAGACCTTTGCATCTTTGTCGTCTGCCAGCGGACAGCAAAGGGCATGGACGGAACATGTGGCAACTTAGATCCGTTAAGGGCTTAACGACGTGATTTGCCGTCCGTTGGCAGATGGCAAAGACCTTAGTTCTTTGTCGTCTGCTAGCTGACGGCAAAGCACCTGTTTCTTTGCCGGCCTAGGTGGGTTCTTTGCCGTCTGCCAGCAGACGGCAAAGTGGTTATATGGCCCCTGTTTTTCTGTTTTTTCTTAAAATCATTCAAATTGACAGAATTTCACTTATATATCCAACATATCAACAATACAAGTTTCCAACAAGCATACCAACAATAAGTTTCAACAAGCATACCAACAATAAGTTCCAACAACATATCCAACATACAAGTTTCCAACAACATATCCAACATACAATGGTTTCCAACAACATATCCATACATACATATCCAAAACAAGTTTCCAACAAGTTTCCATAAACAAAAAGGAACCACAAGTAGAAGAGTACACTCCATCAATGCAAGCTTCCTCATCTATAGCAAATCTGCAAATTAGGAAAGATAAAAGTTAGAAGAAGAAGACTAGCTAGAAGAAAAACAATACAAAGAAGAAGAAAATGAATAAGAAGAAGAATTTATCTTCTCTTTCTTTTTCTCCTCTCCTCTCCTCTTCTCCAAGGTAGTAATGCCATTTTCTAGCTAACTAAGCATATCAAGTCATTTTTGCGGAAAAAATGCTAAGTATAGGTCATTTTATAGCTATCTTAGGTAGAATATATCATTTTGGAGCTAAGTAAGGTTATTATGTCATTTTTGAGGAAAATAAGCTAAGTATAGGTCATTTCTTAAGCTAAGTATGCATTTGTTAAGTAAAACACTTGGGAAAATTTACCATTCAAATGATGCACTTGGGAAAACACTTGGGAGGCACGCTGCACCAAAGATCATTTGCAAGAAATGTCTCCTTAGCACGAGGCAACTCAAATGTGAATACTAGTAACTAATGACCATTCAAATGAAACTCACCGTGGGTGCTATAGCAATATGGGGCATCGACGGAGGGGTCTGACCATTGTTCTGGCACACGGTCTGCACATTTTGTTTTCACGAGTCATTCATATTAGTTAGTGATGAAAAAAACATTACGTGCATGATTTGGCTAATATGCAGGAGAAACTTACCACGAGGAGCTCGTATACGGCCCGGTGAGACGCGTCGTTCAGGTTCTTCTCCTCCTCCAAGAGCCTAGCCGTCCTCTCCTCCATGTCCCTCTCCCTCCGTGCCGCCTGCCTGTTTGCCTCCGCCAGAAGCTCCTGGGCCCTAGCCTCAATGGCGAGCTCCATTGGTCATGGACGAGGCCTTATCTTAGGATCAGAGCTCGTCGGGCGCTTCTTGATCTCTGGGAGAGTTCTAGGACAACGTATCAATCCATCCCCAATGGCTATCGAGCCATGGGGCCTCCCACCACCAGATATCATGATGAGCTCTGGATCAAAAGGACTCTGGCTCGGGTTGAAGTCCCCCCTTTCCTCACCTTCCCCTCATCTCTGTACCTCACGAGCTTGTTGTGGGAGGAGATGTTGCTGAAGCTCTCTGGATGATCGAGGTCATCCGCAGAGAATGCCTTGGCCTTCATGTACGAGGCAGTATGGGCCATGGCATAGAGGTCGAACAGAGGTGGCACCTCCTTATTTTCTCGTGCCTAAAAGAGAGGAACAAAATATTAGTTAAGGGCTCAAGCTAGCATGAAGAATGAAATTGCATGAATCGTGAAGCAGACCACATACCCAGTGATCCCCGTACTCAAACAGGTTGGAGCTCCCTTGATGGTATGGCACACCTCTCATTTGGACACGCTTATCCTTGGCCTTGTTATGTTCGTCTAGCCATTCGGGAGAGCACCACTCATCCACTAATGCCTCCCAACAGTCCATCCTATCCGCACACCATCTCAGGGGCACCTAATTTAGACAAGAGAAATTTCAACGCTACGCCTACGAATCAAATCAAAGAAACTAAGTACAAGGCCTTAACAATAGATAATTACCTTCATTAAGTTCTGCTTACTCAGATAATTGTTGCGGCACTTCTTCTTGGCCTTCTTAATTTTAGTCGAGGCATAGTAGTCTCGAATAGCCTGCACACGAGCCTCATGCCATAAGTTCTGAAGTAGGCGCTTGCACTCGGCGTCGAGAACAATAGCCGCCTGCGCCTCGTGTTCCTCAAGACACCCGTAGAAGGTCTGCAATCAAACAAGACAACACTAATTAGTACAATCACTAGGTGTTGTTGATTTTTAATTCTGTAAAGGAGAAATTACCCAAAAGCGACAGATCACAATGTCAGCCACCGTCTCGCACAACACTGTCGACCATCTCCTCCGGCGCAGCGGGGCAGTGATGTACAGCTCCCAGGTCAATGCTACCTATGGAGCCTCACCCTCACCGGGCAACTGGACCTTCCCTAGGAAGTGGTGCCGGAGAAGCACACCAAGGACCTAGTTGGTCCTGCAGACACCACGCTCATGTTTCCAACACCTGTAGTATGACAAGGCAAATACAT
The DNA here is from genome assembly GCA_022496015.1 of Hordeum marinum. Lineage (NCBI taxonomy): Eukaryota > Viridiplantae > Streptophyta > Magnoliopsida > Poales > Poaceae > Hordeum > Hordeum marinum. The sequence continues at coordinate 175,034,391 of CM039674.1, forward strand.
TAGATATTAATTTGAAGAAACATGAAGGAAAAAGGTTAAAAAAGAGTAAATGCACTTACTTCTCTGCATTAGGCGCAATCAACCACCTCTGCTCGCGGGTTGTCGGCATGGGTGGGAGCTTTGTACAACCACACTGGTAGACCTTCTTGCCCTCCTCAACCAGCTCGCCCTCGCTATAGGTGTCCTCAACCTCCGGAGTCACGTGGGACAAAGACTCTAGGACCCAAGTCTCCTAGGCCGAAGACTCTAGGACCAGAGTCTCCTGGGACGAAGGCTCGGTGACCCGAGGCTCGTCGACCCAAGGCTCGTGGACCGGAGTCCAAGACGGGTCCAACTCAGACGGGTCCACCTGAGACGGAGCACTCCTATGGTCGGGAGAATCAGCTGGGGGTGGTGGCGAGGAAGCCGCAGGAGCCCTCCTACTTCTAGCACCTCTCTTCGTCTTCCCCGACCTCTCTCGGTCGAATAAGAAGCACCCGCCGATGTCTACATGCAGTGTACCAGTGCTCTCCAGAGTTGCTAGGGTGGAATAATAGCACCCCTCCCAGCACGCACTGAGGAAGGAGGCTCAGAGCCCTCTCGACCCGAGCCCACCATCTGTCAACACCTGCAATGACAAAGAGTGACCGAAACTCATTCAACAAAAAAAAATTGAATACCTAATAACATGAACTAATTAATAATATATATGTACATAATAATAATTGAATACCTCACATTACTAATATTAATCTTCATCGTCTATATATGCTCCGGGATCAATAAATGCATAATCATCATCACTATCAGTAATGACGTGCTCATAAACATCATCAATAAATGCATCAACATGTGGAAGGCCTCTATGTAATCGGACAAGCATTGTTAGGTCATCTACAACAGTAACCTCTTCTTCTTCCACCTCTTCTTGTTCCGGCTCAGGGGTGAAGTCGGGTTCAGTGTTGCTGTCGACCTCAATGTTCTGGGGTGAAGTAGAGCGGTTCTTGAAACGTTTCTTGGAAACACGTGTTTCTTGGAAGAATTCCCCTTCATATGTGTCTGGGTTAACGTGAGGTTCTTAATCATATTCATTGAGGGGAGGTGGTCTAAGATGTGGCGGCACATCATAAACGACATCCCAACCTTTCAAATTTTGATCCGTTTGGCAGGCCCACGGTAGATAGAAAACTTGGGTCGCTTGTTGAGCCGTAATATAGACATCGGGAACATCTAGATGGGTGATTTGTTTGATTTCGACTAGCCCTATATGTTCATGCGTCCTTCTAGTCTCCTTCGGCTGGAACCAATAACATTTGAAGACTACGACGTTTGGTGGGTTTTCACCAAGAATGTAAGTTCATAAATTGCTTCAACTCTTCCATAATACTCGACCACTCCTTCGTCGATAGTGGAGACACAACAATTTGTAGAACTTCGGTCAGCCATAGATAGCTCTTTGCCAAAAGTACTAAAGCGATACCCGTTGATGTCGTATTTGTCAAGTGAACGGACCTTATAGTCAAAACCATTAGCGACTTGACGTACGAAAGGATTGTTGCATTAGCCGAAAACTAGGGGAAGAAATGAAATTGTCAAATTAATGGAAATTACCGTTTGCTTGAACCAAGAGATGAAACCGGGATAGCCGCCTCCATGCTTTGCCAGAAGATCATACTCTTCGATGGAATCCATTTGGATCACCACTCGAGAATCAGAGCATATTGACTGTATCACATATCCGGGAATCAGAGCATTTCAAAGGAATTAGAAGTTACGAAACAATGTACCGAGAACTTACTCGATGTACGGCCACACTTCTGTTAGGTTATTTAAGATATAGAACGAAATGGTCCGCCATTCTTCGACATCCAACGCTACTGGTTTCGAAGCACCGGCTGGTGTGAGCTTCCCTTTGAATATGTTGAGGTTGGATTGACCTTTTTCATGGTCGCCATCATTGTACCGAGGCTTTGGATTATGCAAATGACTATTCTTGGCTTTGTAGTGTGCTGTCATGAAGTTTGCCGCTTCCTCAGTAATGAATGCCTCGGCCATCGATGCTTCAACTCTATGTTTATTTTTACATTTTGCTTGAAGCGCCTTCTACATCCTCTTAGTTGCGAAGCACCAACGATTTTGCATGGGCCCCCCAATCTTGCATCGATAGGGAGATGCAAAATCAAATGCTGCATTGGATTAAAGAAGCCCGATGGAAAGATCTTTTCTAACTTGCAGATTAACTCCGGTGCCATCTCTTCCAGTTCGTCTAGCACATCAGGCGATAGTTCTTTCGCACAAAGAGCACAGAAGAAATAGCTCAGCTCTGCCAGTACTAGCCATTCATCCTCAGGGATAAAGCCATGCAACATCACCGGCATTACCAGCTCAAGCCATATGTGCGAATTATGACTCTTGGGACCAAATATTTTCAATTTGTGAATACTCGCTCCCCTCTTTAGATTCGCTACATACTCATCGGGGAACATCAACTGAATTTTCACCCACAAGGTCATTTCCCTCATAGGTGGCCTTCCAAGATTGAACCATGCCTTTGGCTTCCTCCAGTTTTTCTTTCCTTTCGGTTGTCGAAGGTTTTGTAACGGTCTATCACATAGAGCCTCCTGGCCGACTCTAGCCTTAGGATTATCCTTTGACTCCCATCTATGCTGAACAATGTACCAAAAAGGGCCTCCACGATATTCTTTTCAATGTGCATCACGTCGATGTTGCGTGGGCAAAGGAGGTCTTTAAAGTAAGGCAGATCCCACAAATATATCTTGTGAGTCCACGCGTGTTCCGTATTATACCCTTTGAAATACCCTGGACGATCTGGATCCAGCTCGAGAGCGTTTATTTGATCCAGAATCTATTGGCCTGTCAACGCAGGTGGTGCCGTGTTTTAGAAAACTCTACCTTTGATGAAATTCTTGTCTTTTCTAGACTCATGGTCAGGATCTAGGAACTGTCTATGCACGTCGAAGCAAGAAAACTTGTGACCCGCCCCCAGCCAACGGAACTGAAGAGCTGCCCTGCATGTGGGGCACGAAGACCGTCCATGCACACACCAGCCAACAAATAGCGCACACACCGACAAGTCATGCATCGAGTACATATACCACACATGCATTTTGAAGTTCTTTTTTGTAGTGGCGTTGTATGTCTTGATCCCACTATCCCAGGCTTCTTGCAATTCATCCTTAAGCGGTTGCATGTGCACATTCATATTCTTCCCCAGATATTTGGGCCCTGGAATTGTCAACGTCAGGAAAATGTTCTTTCTTTTCACAATCTCTCTAGGGGGAGATTGAGTGGAATGACAAATACATGCCAACAATTGTATTGTGCTACTGCCATACCATACACATTGAACCCATCCGTGCTGATGGCAACTCGAGGACGCCTTGGATCTGCCGCTTTATCCTTATGTAATGCATCGAAGTGCTTCCACATAAAAGCGTCTGAAGTGTGTCCCAACATCGGATTCCCATCTGCATCTAGTTCTATTCTTTTGCCCAATTTATGCCACATCATCTCTCTGGCCATCTCTTCGACCATGAAAAGACAATGAAGTCTTGGTATGATTGGCAGATCCCGACGAACATTAATGGGGATTTTGGTCTGACTCTTCTCACCCATACCGTTGTCTACCAGAACATACCTGGAAGCATTGCAAACGGGGCAATAGTTCAAGCCCGCATACTCAAGCCTAAATAAGGCACATCCATTCTCACAGGCATCTATCTTCTCATAGGGCATCTTAAGCGCACGTAGGATTTTGTCCGACTGGTACAGGTTTTGTGGCAATACATGACCTTTGGGTAGAAAGCGTCCAAATATCATCATCATCGCGTCGTAGAATTCTTTGCCCAGGTTGAAGTGAGCCTTCAGATCCATTACTTGCACGATGGCATCCAGCTATCAAAGCTCAGTGTGCTCGTGGGGAGGACATTTTGAAGACTGCAACATTTCATAAAAGGCCATTGTAGATTCCTCCATCTCATGTCCGAATCCCGAGCTTCATCAAAGTCTTGCACCATGTCTTCGATCCTGGTACCATGCTCGTCGGTGCAACGATGAAGCACCTCAGCTCTAACACGTTGGGCCGACTCACCATGAAATGTCCAGACCGTATAATTAGGCATAAAACCCCACTTCTGCAGGTGTTTGATCATTTCAAACTCTGACTTCTTCTTCCAGTTTTCGCAATCGACACAAGGGCACCAGGTTGTTTTCTGTCCATTTGCAAATACAACTCTCACAAACTCCTTGGTTTTTTTTATCCATTCACGGGTCTTGTCTTTCTGAGTAGTGTGACCGGTGTACATCCACCCACGATCGCTCATCTTTCCTAGCTACTGAGCACACAAAAAATATATACATAATTCAGCAAACCATATTCATCACCTAAGAGAGTTTGTTAGTTTTATTATGTCGATGCAACCTAGATGCTAGTAGGTAAAGATAGGTCCTATTCCCACCCGAGTATGTGTAGATTGGGTTTGTTTTCCCATGCTCTGCTCCGGATCCGACGCACAATTTCGGCAACACCTCCCCACTTTTCTCCTGATACACGTCTGGACAATAAGTAGAGAGGATGTGTACCCGGAGAACAACAGGGAGGCACTGACGAAATTCTGCATCAGATCCGGAGCAGAGCATATGGGAAAGCGAACCCAATCTACACATACTCGGGTTGTCCATGGATAACGTTTGACAATTCGAAAGAATCATGGTTATAAATATGCTAATGAATGCATATTTATAGATGCAACCCTTTGGAACGGGAGACGCATAGTGGTCACGCATACTGATGATTAAAGACACCTATAGCTAGCAAGTTTCATCGGCACGAAGACCGGAACAGAGGAAATGAAGGGGGCAAGAGGAGATGTCATTTGTGCTCACCCACGAACGCAGGGGCGGAGCTCGTGGAACACACAGGGAGGTCATCGAACACCAGACCCTCACAACGACGAAACAACTGCACATTTAAATCCACCTGATCAATATAAATATGATGTTCTATATAATAAAATCAAAAAATATATGACCTAACTCATATTTCACAAATATATGACCCGTTGGCCTCTGGATGGCCAAAGAGCAACTTTTTCGGGATCGGGGTGTCGGGGGTGTCGTGTCGGGGTCGGGGTGTCGGGGGTGTCGTGTTGGGGTGGAGGTGCTGTGTCAGGGTCTAGGGTGCTGTGTCGGGGTGGTGGGGTGTCGGTTCGGGGGTTGGGGTGTCCGTGGCGTCGGGGGTCGGTGGCGTTGGTGGTCGGTGGTCGATGGTGTCGGTAGTTGGGGGTCGATGGTGTCGGTGGTCGGGGGCGATCGCTACGATGGTCGGGGGTCGGTGGCGTTGGGGGTCATTGGCGTCAGAGGTTGGGGGTTAGTGGTGTCGGGGATCAGGGGCTCTTCTCTTCTTATTCTTCTTCTTCTTCTTCTTCTTCTTCTTCTCCTTCTTCTTCTTCTTCTTCTCCTCTTCTCCTCATCTTCTTATTCTTCTTCTTCTTCTTCTTCTTCTCCTTTTTGCACTAACCTAATAAACCTAAACTAACACTAACCTAATTAACACTAACCTAATAAACCTAAACTAAGACTAACCTAACTATCACTAACCTAAACTAACACTAACCTAATTAACATTAACCTAATTAACACTAACCTAATAATATAATCTAAACCTAAACTAAAATCGAAAAATAAAAAAGGAGGAGGGGGAAGAGCTTACCAGAGGGGGCTGGGCAAGGGGCGTCGGGGAGGGTTGAGGGAGGGCTAGGGAGGGGTGGGGAGCGTCGGGGAGGGCCGGGGAGCACCAGGGGCCATAGGGGTGGAGAGCGAGAGATAAAGAGAGCGAGAGAGAGGCGGGTCGGGGTGGGGCGTTGCCGTTATTTAAGCCCCCTCTTTGCCATCCGCTAGTGGATGGCAAAGAGGGAGGCCGTTAGGTTAAGTTCTAAGGGGCTCGTCAATGGGGCCCCCTCCCTCTTTGTCGTCCGCTAGCTGACGACAAACCTCCTTTCCGTCCGCTAGCAGACGGCAAAGAAGTGGCTGATGGCAAAGCCACCCTTTATCATCTTCTAGCTCTTTGTCGTCCGTTTTTGGCTAGCTGATGGAAAAGCAAATCTTTGTCGTCCGCTAGCAGACGACAAAGATGTGGCAGATGGAAAATCTTCTAATTCTAGTAGTGAGGTACTGTATAATATCATTTCCACAATTTATATCTACCAATATAGGCTATGGAAACTATAGGATAAGTAGATAACAAAACTATGACAGCAATTACTCCAAATAGAATAGTCTATAGAAATTTATAAAAACAGTGTACTTCTATTACTCAAAACATTATGAAAATTTAGGACATGCTACAAAATTTATATGACAATTCAGACACTACAGCAGAAGTTTCTGTTTTTACACAACACACATCAAACATGCCATTCAAACATCCGAAAGGCAACTCTTGGAACTTTTTATTGAAAAACAAGATTACAAATAGCACCTAACAGAAGACAACAAAATAAAATGACGCTCCGAGCAAAACTCATATTATGTGACGAATAAAAATATAGCTCCAAGTAAGATATACCGATAGTTTTGAAGACGAAAGAGGGGATGCCTTCCGGGGCATCCCCAAGCTTAAGCGCTTGAGTCTTCCTTACGTATTACCTTGGGGTGCCTTTGTAATCACCAAGATTATGTTCTTGTCAATCCTTAATCTCCTCATATTTGTGTCTCACCCAAAACTTGAAAACTTCAATCACACAAAACTTAACGGAACTTCGTGAGATGGGTTAGTGTAGTAAATATAAATCATTCACTTAGGTACTGTCAAGACAAGATTCGTAATTGTTCCCACATGATAAATACTTTATTACATCATTCCCATAATTTATATTACTCAATATAAGCTATAGGAACACTTGAAACAAGCAAACTATGCATGTAAAACAGAATCTGTCAACAACATAACAATCTATAAAGATCTGAATGATCACCATACTTACCTGACTATAAAATTCTTAAAAATAAGGAAAACTCAAGGAATTGCCATATAAGAATTTTGTAAAAATTTCGTAATTGTTTGATGCTCTAGTAAAATCAGATAATTCATATACTGGATGCAAAACTTTCTGTTTTTGCACAGAATCAAACAAGCAAGTATCCACACTATCCCAAAGGATTTACTCTGCAATTTATTGAAATAAAAGACACAAAACATGATTACTACTATATATTAATCATGTTAAAACATGAAAACATAAGGTAAAAGTGTTGGGTTGTGTCCCAACAAGCGATTTTCTTTAATGCCTTTTAGCTAGGCATGATGATTTCAATGATGCTCGTATAGGAATAATAATTGAAACATGCGAAAGGGCATCATGAATCTCATGACAAGAACATTTCCGTATAACCCACTTCCTATGAATTGGGATTTTTTTGAGCAAACAAATTATGGGAGCAAAAATCATATAGCATAGGAAGGCAAAACGAGCATAACTTTAAAACATTCAACACATAGAGAGGAAACTTAGTATTATTGCAATTCCTACAAGCATATGTTCCTCCCTCATAATAATTTTCAGTAGCGTCATGAAGGAATTCAACAATATAACCAGCACATAAAGCATTATTTTCATGATGCACAAGCATATAAATTTTATCACTCTCCACATAAGCAAACTTCTTCTCATTCATAGTAGAGGGAGAACACTCAGCAAAATAACTATCATGTGACACTTCATGGACATAACCACATTGAATATTAAATCATGATAATAGGTTTCATGGTTGTCATTACTATTTATATCATACATGTCATCACAATAATCATCATATATAGGAGGCATGTTATCATCATAATAGTTTTTCTCATCAAAACTTGGGGGACAAAAAATATCATCTTCATCAGACATAGCATCCCCAAACTTGTAGCTTTGCATATCATTAGCATCATGAATATTCAGAGAATTCGTACTAACAATATCAATATCATGCTCATCATTCAATGATTTAGTTCTAAACATTTTAATAACTTCTTTTTCTATCACTTGTGCACAATTTTCCTATCCTTCATTTTCGCGAAAGACATTAAAAAGATGAAGCATATTTGGCAACCTCAATTCCATTTTTTGTAGTTTTCTTTTATAAAACCGAACTAGTGAAAAACAAGAAACTAAAAGATTCAATGTCAAGATATAAATATATACCTTCAAGCACTCACCTCCCCAGCAACGGTGCCAGAAAAGAGCTTGATCTCTACTACACAACCTTCTTCTTGTAGACTCGTGTTGGGCCTCCAAGCGCAGAGTTTTGTAGGAAAATGGCAATTTTCCCTCAAGTGGATGACCTAATTTTTATCAATCCATGGGAGGCATAAGATGAAGATGGTATCTCTCGAACAACCCTGCAACCAAATAACAAAGAGTCTCTTGTGTCCCCAACACACCCAATGCAATGGCAAACTGTATAGGTGCACTAGTTTGGCGAAGAGATGGTGATACAAGTGCAATATGGATGGAAGATATAGGTTTTTGTAATCTAAAAATATAAAAATAGCAAGGTAGGATGTAACAAAAGTGAGCAAAAATGGTATTACAATGCTTAGAAACAAGGCCTAGGGTTCATACTTTCACTAGTGCAAGTTCTCTCAACAATACTAACATAGTTGAATCATATGTAAATCCCTCACGTGCACTCCAAAGTCACAAATGGCAGAGAACTAACGAAGAAATTATTGTAGGGTACAAAACCACCTCAAAGTTATCTTTTCCGATCAATCTTATGAGCTATCCCTATAAGTGTCACGAATAGCCCTAGAGATCGTACTAAAACAACTCCTTAAGATACACATCAACCAAAACCCTAATGTCACATAGATAACCCAATGTCACCTCCAGTACCCGTGGTCTTGATTATACAATATGCATCACATAATTTCAGATTCATCATTTTCAATCGAACACAAAGAACTTCAAAGAGTGCCCCAAAGTTTCTACTGGTAAGTCAAGACAAAAATGTGTGCCAACCCCTATGGATAGATTCCCAAGGTCACAGAAGCCGCAAGTTGATCACCAAAACATACATCAAGTGAATCAATAGAACATCCCATTGTCACCATGGATATCCCATCGCAAGAAATACATCAAGTGTTCTCAAATCCTTAAAGACTAAATCCGATAAGAAAACTTCAAAGGAAGAACTCAATTCATCACAACAAGATAGAGAAGGGAAGACTCCATATGATTCATATATATCAATAAAGCTCGTGGTACATCAAAATCATGCCATCTCAATAACACGAGAGAGAGAGAGAGATATCAAACGCATAGCTACTGGTACATACCTTCAGTCCCGAGGGTGAACTGCTCCCCCTCATCATGGAGAGCGTCGGGATGATGAAGATGGCCTCCAGTAATGGTTTCCCCCTCCGGCATGGTGCCGGAATGGGCTCCCGATTGGTTTTTGTGGCTATGGAGGTTTGCGGCGGAGCAACTCCCGATCTAGGTTTATTTTTATAGGTTTCTATATTTATAGGAATTTATGGTGGTGCAAACAAGTCGGGATGGGCCACGATGGAGTCACAAGCCTGGGGGCGCGCCCTAGGGGGGCGGCCTTGTGGCTTGTGACTCCCTCATGGTTCTTCTAGCCCAACTCTGATGCTCCATGGGTCTCTTATGGTCCATAAAAATGACCGTAAATTTTTATTCCGTTTGGACTCCGTTTGATATTCCTTTTCCGTAAACTAAAAAACAAGGAAAAAACAGAAACTGGCACTGGGCTCTGGGTTAATAGGTTAGTCCCAAAAAAAATATAAACTTGTGCTAAAATGATTGTAAAACATCCAAGAATGATAATATAACAGCATGGAACAAGCAAAAATTAATAGATACGTGGGAGACGTATCACCTAGCTCGCTACTCGATGGTTACTACAACATACTCACACGATGACAAGGAAGAAGATGCACACGATGATTTACCTAGGTGCGGGCCCCTGCGAAGCGTAATACCCTACTCCTGCTTTGGTGGATTGCCTCACGAGGAGGTTGGTGGATGAACTAGTACAGTGGTGCTTTGCCTTGTGAGAGGGCTCTAATGGTGTTCCTCTCATGGATTGTCTCTCTGTTTCTCCCCCTCTCTATCGCGGAGCCTACCCTATATTTATAGTGCCTAGGATCCTCTTCCCTTATCTCTTTGGCGGGAAGGGAGCCCGCAATGGCCAAATTCGAAGGGCACAAGAGTACACCCCTGCCCTGTCCAAAGGTGGTCTTCACTAGCAAAGTAGATGTGGATGATGAAGAGGTGGGCTCGTCGATGACATCCGTCCTCCTGGCTCGTGGTCGTGGTCTTGTTGCATCAAAAGGGAAACCTTTGGGGGATGCTTTGGGAACCCGCATCCGTCCTTGCCCCCCCTTTGCACCAAAGGGGAATCTGTCTGCCTAGCATGTGGGCGCCTGCCTGACCTGCCTTGCATCATCCTTCGCCTCCCGAGGTCGGGCGCTGCATAGAGATATCCGCCGCTTGGGAGGGGCCTGAGGAGGCCCTCCTTCGCTGGTCTTGCTATTGTTTCCCTCGCGAGTTCAGGTCCTCACGAGGGCCTTATCTTGAGTATGGCCTCACCAAGACACGCTTGACCGACGAGGAGGTCCATGCCCTGGGCCGCAGGTAGGCAGGTTTGGGTACCCCCATTCCCACAACACCGACAATAGCCCAGGACCCGAGGCACGAACGAGATGGCTTCCGGGCGAAGGCCTCGAGGAGGGCCTGAAGTGCCACGGGCCCACCATGCCTATAGGCTAGGCTCGACACGTGTTGTGCACCCTGGCGCTGACAACTCTGATCCCAAAGGGCGTTAGGAACCACCCCAAGTCAAACTGATGCAACGCATGCATGCTGCACCGGCCATCATTACCTTTTACTGAATGTGGTTGCTCCCTTGGCCTTCTCCCTTTGGGCCACGTGGATGTGACCCTGCGGGAGCTGATGAATTGATGTGGAGGGGAGACGCGCGCCACCCGGGCCTATCCTGACGCCTGCACAACGCTCGACACTCCGACTGACAACGGCTAGGACGCGCAGCGGTGCCATTATTTCCCGGGATGCGAGGGGGCATCGGTTGGCCCTCAATTGTATATAAGTAGGTGAGGGTGAGAAAACCCTCGGCTCATCTTCATCTCCTTCGCCTCCCAATCTCCAAGCCGCCTCTCTCCCAGTCATGGCTCAAGTGAGGAAGTTCTCCGCAGTAGAGAAAGGGAAGGCTTCCGAGGAGAGCCCTGCGTCACCGCCACCCAGGAGGGGCCACGGTCATCCTCGGAAGGTCACCACAACGCTGGTGGTGAATCCCCACGGGAATGGGTATGCTCCAAGGCGGCCCAGGGTGACCATCGGCAACAGCGAGGGGGCTTCGTCCAACGCGCACATCCACCATAACCGTGGTGGCGATGCCCGTGGTGGCTCCTCGGCCGCCGCAACCATGGCTCCATTCGGCTAACATGGCCCGGGAATTTTTCGTGTTGGAGCAGAGGCCGACGAACACTTTATTTCAACTCCCGGGCTCCTTCGTGGAGGTGCTACCGGCTGGGGCCCTGCTGGCCTATGGCTGTCGGCTGACTGTTGCTGCAGCACTGCCTCATGGTTGGAGGTCAAGGTATCCCTGGGGGTTATGTGTACCTGAACCGCGAGTGGCAGACGTTTGCCCATGCCCGCGGCTTGGAGGGAAGGTGTACCCTTCACTCCAAATATGATGGGTGGCGACGTTCTTTGTCAAGATCTTCGGAGGAGAGGCCGAGCGCCTGGGGTGTTTCCCGAGAAACGCCGGCTGTGGTGATCTTGGAGATGTGCTTGCCCTTCACGACAAGTGTCGCCTCTCTAGCAGAAGCGACACCCCCTCCAAGGAGAGCCCGGGCGACAACGACAACGTCAGCTATGGCACACCACCTCGTCGGTGTGCCCGGACTTCAGGGGGGTAGCCAGCCGCCGTGGGGCCGCTCCTTTGCACCACGGGAGAGCACGCCGGTGCGCCTCCACGGGGCATTGAAGGAGGAGGAGGACTCCGACTGAATGCTGGTGCGCCGACATCAGGGCTCTCGGAGCGGCAGGCCCCCAAGGGGTGCCCCGTGGGCATGTAATGGATTTTGGCGCTTGCTCCCTTCTCAGTACCCTCATTATGTGTTATGGCGCTTATTTTGTTTTTTAATTGAAACTTCCTACTGGCCGTAGGTTTTACTACTTAGCTTGTCATGCTTGCGGTGGGCTTTTAATCGGGGAGGTTTGGCCACTGCACTTGTTGAGTCCGGACGTACTAGAGACTTCTTCTTCTTGCGAGTGAGGCTGGTTGGTAGCCATTTTGGCACCGCGTGTCTGCAGGCCCCTGTCCTGTACATTCATTGACCACCATAGCATGCGACCGGATCACCAGGACGCAACTACAGGGTGAGACATCAACACCCTTGATACTGACCGGATCGCCAACGACGACATCAAGGGGCGAGTGGCTATATTACCGGTAAGGCTCCTGAGTCGCACTGCTCAGGAGCCCCCTTTGACGCGCAAGTAGCTCTACGTCTGTGGGTCCCAGTCCAGCACATTTCTCGGCAACCATAGGGTGTGATCGGGTCACTAGGACACAACTATGGGGTGAGACCTCGGGACCCTTGATGCCGACCGGATCGCCAAGGACGACATAAAGGGGCGAGTGGCTATATGACTAGTAAGGCTCCTGACGCGCGCTCCTCAGGAGCCCCCTTTCCTGCTCAAGTGGCTCCCAAAAACGAATTTGTTTCCTGCCCCGAGAGTTTCATGCCTCCCAAGGCTCCAAGCGATTACGAAGCGACACGCGCCTACTTACTCACCCGGGAGCGCCACGTGGGGATCCGGGCACCAAGGCCTTGGCGAGGTGCGAGCATCGTGTCCCCAGCCCCCGCTCGTGGTGTGCCAGAGGGAGGGGAGCAGGCGAGTGCTTGACTTGAAGAGAGAAAAATTCAAGATAGGAAACGGTGATGAGAAGAAAAAAAAACCTGACCCCTTTCTTTAAAAAATGATTGTGGAAAAGCCCCCGAGTTTTGTTCCAGAAAAGTTGACAAATGCAAACACAAGAAAAGAAAATAACAACCGCATCTGGTGCCTAGGCTAGTCTTCATCTTCGTGTTCCCCCAGCACGGAGCATAGGGCACCCAAATTTCATGGGCATAGCCATTGGAGGGCAGTGTTGTCTACTAGCGCGCAGCATGGGGCTTCCATTTGGGCGTGGGTGGGAACCCCTCCGTGTCCTCGGGGTGCTCCGGGCATATACAACCCACTCTTTGTTACGTGAGAGTGTCACGGGTAAAACTTCCGGAGGTGTTGGATGTTCCAGTCACTCTGGATGGGGACCCCGTCTTGAGTCTCCAGGCGCACGATGCAAGGCCTGGAGACATGACCGACCTTGAACGGGCCCTCCCACATGGGCGAGAGCTTGTGCAAACCTTCCTTGGAGAGGACCCGCCTCAGGACGAGGTCTCCAACTTCGAGGGTCCTGGGCAATGGTAACGCCGTAGCACCCGTTGGTACCTCGCAGGTCGGAGCGAGGCTCGGCGATGAGCCTCCTCCTCGAGGACGAGGTATGTTCCCCACACGGCATCCAGACGCTCCTCATCCAATGCCAAGACCCACGGAGGCCAGTGCTTAACCTCGTGCGAGAGGACGACTTTGTCTCCGTAGATTAGAAAGAATGGGGTTTCAGCGATGGGCTTAGTCAAAGTGGTGTGGATGGACCACAACACGGATTGAAGCTCATCGACTCAACCCCTCCTGCAAGCTTCGAGCTTCTTCTTGAAGCTTCTCGCCTTGAGGCCCCGCAGGACCTCCGCATTGGCACGCTCCGCTTGGTTGTTGCTTCGTGGGTGGGCCACTGAGGCATAGCATATCTGCGTTCCACGGTTAGCACAATAAGTCCTGAAAAGGTTACTCGTGAACTGTGAACCGTTGTCGATGATGATCTGGTTGGGGACGCCGAAGCAGCTCACGAGGCCCTTGATGAATTTGACGGCCGATCCGGCTGGGATGGTGCGGATGGGCTCCACCTCCGACCACTTGGTGAACTAGTCGATGGCGACGTACAGGTAGTGGTATCCGCCTGCCGCCAACGGAAAGGGTCCCAGTATGTCCAGCATGCAGACCGCAAAGGGCCAAGTGAGCGAGAAGGTTTCTAGGCCCTGGGCGGGATGGTGAATCTGCTTGGAGTAAAATTGGCAGGCCTCGAAAGACCAGACCAGATCAATGGCATTGTTGAGTGCCATGGGCCAGTAAAAGACAGATCGGAATGCCTTTCCTACAAGGGTGAGCGACAAGGAGTGGTGCCCGTTGTCTCCTCCGTGGATGTCGGCTAGTAGCTCACACCCCTACTCATTGGAGATGTGCCGCAGCGCAACGTCATTCGGGCACCAACAATACAGGTCGCCATCTTGCAGGCAGTAAGCCATAGCCTGAGCGACACGCGCTCCATGTCTTCCTCCTTTTCCGGAAGCATGAAATGAAGTAGGTACGCCCTAAACTCCTGCGTCCAGTCGTCAGCCTGGGGATCCAATGCCAGGAGCAGTCTAGCTCCTCAGGCCTGGCCACATTCCAGATCCCCCAGGGCAACGCTGGGGAGAGCCCCTCATTCTGTGGCGCCTGGTCCTCGGTCGATGGCGCTACGGAGGGATTGAAGAGCCGCTCCTCGAAGATGCCCGGCTATTGGGGCTCGAGGCGCGACGCCCTCTTGGCAATGTCATCAGCCTCCTTGTTTGCACCACGTGAGATGTGCTGCAATTCCAGGCCCTAAAAACATTTTTCGATCTTACGTACCTCTTCCACATACGCCTCCATGTGCTCATCATTGGGTGTATACTCCCTGTCGAAGAAGTTGACGAGGAGCTGGGAGTCGTCCTTGATGGTGAGTCGCCGAATCCCCAAGGTCGCCGCTGCCTTGAGGCCAATGTGAGGCCCTCGTACTCTGTGATGTTTTTGGAGACCTCCTCACCATGCAGGAAATAGACATGTGCAGAGTAGAGAAGCTTGTCCCCCGTCGGGGAGATGAGAACAACTCCGGCCCTGCCCCATGCATGCGAAGGCACCGTCGAAGTGCATGGTCGACCCCTTGGGTGCCTTGTCGCCAGGGGTGAGGGACTGGCTCTCGTCTAGCCCTATGTCGGGAGCGTTTGTCCATTCTGCCACAAAATCTGCTAGGGCCGCCCCTTGATGACCCTGGTTGTGCTAAACTCTATGTTGAAGGTTTGTAGCTCGATGTTCCATTCAGTGACTCTCCCTGCCGCGGTGGGGTTACGCAGCACTTTCTCCAAGGGGTATGCAGAGATAACCTTGATGGAGTGCCTCTGGAAATAGTGGTGCAGCTTCCTCAAAGCGACGAGGAGTGCGAGTAGGAGCTTCTGTTGCATGGGGTAGCACGAACTGTGTCCTGCAGCACTGTACTCACCTAGTACACTGGGTGTTCAACGAGGGTGAAGCCCCCTGCGGCGCCTTGCTCGGCTGTGGGCCGGTGAGGATCAAGCGCCCCGGAGGTCGCCAGGGAGGCCGGAGCCTCATGGGGGTCGAGGGCCTCATGGGCTGTCTGAGTAGTCATGGCCTCATGAGGATTGATAACCTCTGGGGCCGTCAGGGCGGCTAGGGATTCCTGAGGGTTTTCTTGTGGAAGAGCGGGCTCCTTGGCATCCTGTGAGCCCCCTTGCTCCATGTTGGGGGACGCTTGTGCGTGTGGATGCGGCACGCGCGTCGATGCACTCCTTCCTCGCTGCCACCAGTGCAACACTCGCGGAGTGGGGGTGGCAGCCAGGCATAGTAGCAGGGGCTCCCGAGGATGAGGCACCACCATTACCGGCGGGCTCGTGAGTTACCGCTTGAGTTACTCAAATGCCGCGTCCACCTCCAGAGTCCATTTGAAAGGGCCCCTCCTTTTCGTGATCTTGAAGAAAGGCAGGGCCCATTCCCCGAGCTTGGAGATGAATCGCCCCAATGCGGTCACACAACCTACCAGCGTTTGCATTTCCTTGAGGGTCTAGGGCGCTCTCATCTTATTTATTGCATTAATCTTCTCCGGGTTGGCCTTGATTCCCCGGTGCAACACTAGGAAACCAAACAACTTGCCCGACGGGACCCTGAAGACGCACGTTTTTAGTGCGTCTAGTGCCCCTTACTAATTTTGGTGTATTGAAGTCTTATAGGTTAAGGAACTAAAGTGTTTGTGACTGTACACATGCTCTACAAGTCGATGAGGAGTTTGATATATTCAGAGATTACCGACCCCTTAAAATGTATGTCTTCAACTGAAGTCTTTGGTGAAGACTTTGCTGAAGACTTTGGTATTCCCTGAAGACTTTGAAAATGAAGAAGTTGGTGTGACCTTGAAGATATGAATGAGGAATATGAAGTGTGGAGACTTTTTTCGTAGTTTCATTTCCTTTCTTTGAGTCATAGGAAACACTGTACTGTTAAAGGGGGCCGAGGTAATACTAAGGAAAATTTCCAGCTGATGCTCAACTCAAAATCCTCAACCTATCCAATCCTTCGAGTGAAGCCTTTGGAAATGTCTTGCAGTTCAGTAAAGTTCTTCAGTGAAAGAGACGATGTTCTTGTGGTCTCTGAAGAAATTGATCTGACTGAGGAGGTAGGATTTCGCCAGTGTGAATTGCCTACAAGTGAGGAACATGATAAGCATGAGGACTTTCATAGTTCGAAATTCCGACCGTTGTTGTGCTTAGCGCCAGCTGTCCCCAATCATAACATCCACATAACGGTGATAGCATTAGGGGCATTTATGTCTTATCATGTTAGGTTCCACCCTGACTATAAATAGCCACCCCCCACTAGTTGGTTGGATGCTCTCAGAGAGAGCAGACACTTGTCATTTGAGAGCAACCCATCCTCCGAGGAATTTCAGAGAAAACCATCAGTGAGGAAAAACTCAAATCCAAACCACCAAACCCAAAGTGATTGAGCATCACTGAAGAAATTCCTATGTGGAACCGATGCTTATTACCTTTGTGGACTATGCATCCTCTAGACGGTTAGGCGTCATGGTCTAGTGCATCCTGTAGTCAATTGGGGATCACGAAGTGACCTTGGTCTAGAGCATCCAGCAGTAAATTGTCGATTGCAGGGTGACCAGTTTGTGAGGGTTTTGGAAGTCTACCCTGAAGACTTACCATGAGTGTTGGGCAAGGACTGTGTGACCTTATCTCAAGTAGAATACGGTAAGGACTGTGTATCCTAGGACTATGTGTCCTCTAGTTTAAATACCAGGCCGGTCCAAACCAGACATACAACTGTCACAATAGTTGGAACTGGGTCACCAAACCATTATCTTCATCGAGCTACCTGGTTATATTTCCTCAACCCCTCTATTCCTTGTATACCTGTTGATGAAATTGATCTTTACTGTTTGAAGAATTTGACTGAAGACTTTAATAATTTCCTCACCTCAAATTCTTCAAGTTACCTTGTTCCTCACCAGCTTATCCTGTATCACGCTACTTGTAATTTGTGCATGTTCATTTCATCATCATGACTATGTTGTTGCTATGTTCCTCATGCACTTGAGTACATAATCTGCTGCTAGTTATTCATCACATTTCAAATTCCTCAAAGTTGAAATTCCTCAAGTGATGAATTTGTAAAAATCGCCTATTCACCCCCCCCTCTAGTCGATATAATGCACTTTCACACTTCTCGGGGTTGAGCTTCAGGTTCACCTCCCTCAGGCTGGCGAATGTCTCCTCTAGGTTCTCCACCAGGGTCTTGACCATGATTTCATCGACATAGGCTTCCGTGTTCCTCCCGAGCTGCGGCCTGAGGGTAATGCGCATCAGGTGTAGCAAAACACATCGCACGAAGTGAGGAAGGCCGTCTTCTTGACGTCCTCCACCACCATCTTGATCTAATGATAGCCCGAGAAAGCGTCCAGGAAGCTCAGAGGTCACACTCGGTGGTGGAGTCCATGATATGTCCGACGCGCGTCAACGGGAATGGGACTTGGGGAAAGGCTTTGTTAAGGCTCGTGAAGTCTATGCACATGCACTCCTTTCTGCACTTCTTCAGGACGACCATCGGGTAGGCGACCCACTCTGGGTAGCGCACCTCCCGGATGACCCTGGCCTCCTTTAGCTTGCCAACTTCCTGGGTGATGAACGCCTATTGGTGCTTACATTACCTCCTTGCCTTTTGCTTCACCAGGCGTGCATTCGAGCACACCATGAGGTGGTGCTTGATCACATCCCTCGAGACCCCCACTAGGTCAGAGGCGCTCCACGCGGATGCATCCTTGTTTGCCCGGAGGAAGGCCACCAATGCCACATCTTGCTCCTGGGGAAGGTCACCGCCGATGGTGAAGGTAGTGCCCAGGTTTCCTTCATCTGTAGGCACCTGCTTCGTCTCCACCCAGCTCTGAGAGAACAACTACCTCTTCTTGACCAGAGCAACATCGAGGACACCCCTGGAGTCCCCTATGGCCTGCACGGCGTCCCCGGCACTGGGGCGTGCCGAGGCCGCCGCTTTGTGGGCAAGCTTGAGTGTGTCGGACGCGTCCTTTGCATTCACAGCGACGCTAAGGACGCCACCGCTCCCAGGCATCTTGACGACATTGTAGCCCGGGTGCGTTGCTGCCATGAACTCGGCAAGGGCGGGGTAGGCAAGTATTGCGATGTACGGGTGGGGGATGTGGGTGACATCGAAGTCGGTCTGCTCGGTGCGGTAGTTGGAGCGGGTGCTGATGGTGACGCGTAGGCGCACCCACCCCACAGGAACGATAGAGCCCCTGACCACCCGAGAGAAGGGCCTTGAAGGCAAGAGCTGGTCATGGGTTAACAGCAACACGTCGAAGGCCTACCGTAAGATGACGTTGAGGCCAGTACCACCATCTATGAGGGTCCTGGAGACGGCCACACCCTTCATGGTTTGCGTCCAAAACATGGGTTTGCTCCGCCGGCCATCGTTGTCTTGGGGTGGTTGTTGGGCCGAAGGTGGTGGCGGTCCCCGGCCACATCCATGGTGGAATGGGCTCGGACTCCCGCCGAATCGCTCCTACGCGGCAGAGGAACTGCTTGACCTGGCAGGCAAAGGAGGGCACCTGTGACCTATTAAGGATGCACGTGACCATGGGGCTATCCCTGAGCGTCTTGGCGCCACCACGCGCCAAGGGCAGGCCGACATCGGGGATCTCGTCCGCCACGGGACTGCTAAACCAGGGCTCGATTGTCACCGCGGGTGGGGAAGCTTTGACACCCCCTACCTGGGGTGCCAAATGTCGGAGTTCGGCCTCCGCAAAACCATAAGAAGGTCGAACACAGTGGTGTGAGCGAAGATTCCTTGCAGTCTTGCCCTACCTAACTTGCTACTCGATGGTTAATACGATGAACTCACACGATGAGAAGGAACTAGATGCACACAATGAAATACCCAGATTCGGGCTGCTACGAAGTGTAATACCCTACTCCTACTTTGGTGGATTGCCTCACGAGGAGGTTGGTGGATGAACTAGTACAGTGTTGCTTTGCCTCGCGAGAGGGCTCTGATGGTGTTCCTCTTGTTGGTTGTCTCTTTGTTTCTCCCCCTCTCTATGGTGTAGCGTACCCTCTATTTATAGTGCGCCGGGTCCTCTTCCCTTATCTCTTT
Organism: Hordeum marinum; assembly: GCA_022496015.1. Lineage (NCBI taxonomy): Eukaryota > Viridiplantae > Streptophyta > Magnoliopsida > Poales > Poaceae > Hordeum > Hordeum marinum. The sequence goes on from CM039674.1 coordinate 175,054,010, forward strand.
GGCAGGAAGGGATCCCACAACAGCCAAATTCGAAGGGGGATAGGAGAACACCCCTGCCCTGTCCAAAGGTGGTCTTTGCCCATAATGTAGCTGTGGATGATGCAGAGGTGGGCTCATCGATGACATCCGTCCTGCTGGCTCGTGGTCGTGGTGTTGTTACACCGGAAGGGAAACCTTTAGGGGATGCTTTGGGAACCCACATCCTTCCTTGCCCCCCTTTGAACTAAATGGGAAACTGTGTGCCTGGCATGTTGGCGCCTGCCTGTCCTATCTTGCGTGATCCTTGGCCTTCCGAGGCTATGCGTTGCATAGAGATCTCCGCTACTCCGGAGGGGGCACGAGGAGGCCCAGCTTCGCTGGTCTTGGTTCTCTTTCCCTCGCATTTTCAGGTCCTCACGAGGGCCTTATCTTGAGAATGGCCTCACTAGGCCGCGCTTGACTGATGAGGTGGGCCACGCCCTAGGCCGTAGGCAGGCAGATCTGGGTACCCCCATTCCCAGAATGCTGACAGCAACACGAGTCCACAAGAACAAGTTGTGTAGTAGACATCAACCTCCTGTCACGTCGGCAATCAGCCCCTTGGCTGCATAGGAGAGAGGCTTGGCGTCACCGTGACTCCGACGTGACCAGGCGCGATGTTGGCCAGGTGCTGGGCGCCCCCATGCGCCCCCCCGAGATGTCGGGCCAGCATAGATGTTGCCTCTGGCGCGCATCAGTTTGGCCCTGGTGGTTGTAGCCCTCTTCTTCTTCTTCCAATCGTTGCCGCCCTAGGGCCTGTGTGGATGAAGAACCAGGATGAGAGATCGATTAATGGGCCCAAAGGTAGGGGGAATCTTGAGCACTTACTTTTCCCTGGCGACCCACTTCCTCTTCTTCTCGGTGGCAGGAGGCGTGCCCTCGTCGCCTCCGGACGCCCCCCTGGCATCACCTGAGGGGTGCTCAGTGCGACCCTAGGCATACCCAGCTAGGCCCCACCCCTCTGAGGGCATGGTTGCCTGCATGAAGGCTGGTGGAAGCTTCAGGAGCACTGGACACCTGAGCGATGGGGGCCCTGGCGCTCGACACACGGCAGCTGGAGGTGTGGGCCTCCGTTGACACGGACAAGTTAGAGGGCCCAGGAAGCATTGCCCGACGGTGGCTGGCGGTGGCCGGATGGCGGCCCCAAGCCGACGTCCTCATCCTTGTACTCATCGTCCCATTCGGTCATCACCGAGTTCTCGCTACCATTGTCTTCGGCGGAGGACGACCCGTCGACGGGGGAGCTCTCCACCGATCCGTCACCTTTGCTCTGCAAGAACCCCCAGTCATTGAAGGCAGGCATGAGGGTGACAAGATTCGCCCGGCCATCCTCGCCATACTATGATCCTGCACCCTTCAGTAGGGTTGTCTGTGATGGAGCTGAGCAGGGCCATCATGGCTCCTTCGAACTCGGCACTCGATAGGCCGACGGGGTGCCGCCTCATGAGATCCCTCGAGTCCTCATACTCCCACATGTGCTGCGAGTGCGCCTGGAGCAGCGAGATGCGATGGCCAAGGAATTCCTTGACGATTACCGCCCCGGATAGTTGGGTGTTCCTGTGTCATGCAATCCACTCCAGGACGGGCTCTGCCCCTGGGTCAGAGTGCATCTCATGGTTCCACCCAGCATGCTACACTAGAGGGGCATTTGGGATCCTCAGGAGCGGGTGGACTTGGAGAGGGTCCTGATACACCCAGCGCTGCCGGTAGCCCTCCACCTTCTTCCCATATTTCAAGCGTTTGTTAGCAACTTTGACATCAACAAAGGAGACACATGCCAAAAGGTGGTCCCGGGCGATGAACAACAGGCTGAAGAAATGGCGGAAGGGCGCCACCGAGGTCTTCACGCCCATGAATGCTTTGTAGTAAAAAGCAAAGATGGACATGAGGAGGATGGAGCTGGGTTGGAGGTGCAGCGTGTGTATCTTGTAATGTGTGAGGATGGCATAGAAGAAATAGGAGAATGATAGGACCAGCCCGGCGTACATGATGTGGAGCAAGAAGGCGTAGGCGGACGCCCCCAGGGCGCTCTATGCCACCGCGCTAGGGGAGATCATGGTTGCCTTCCCCTTGTTATGGTCTCCCACTATCAGCAGGCACACCGGGTCTAGGACCCTTTCTTTGGTGACGGAGGAGTGCGAGAGAGCATCCTCGATCTTCTGGGGCCTCACGAACGGAGCCATGGCCTTGGCCTTCTTCCCACCCAGGGGCATCCAGGTGACGGAGTGGTGAGCAAGGGGGGAAGAAGGGCATGCAGCTCGGGGATAGATCTGGTGGAGTTTGGGCGAAGGAAGGAGACGCACTGGGACGAATGTCAAGCAAGGAAAGATAATAATGGCATCGGGCCGGCAGGCTTTATGCCGGCCTGGGCAGTTGCCGAGGCATCACGTGAAGGTGGGGGCAGCCCATGCCCCGGCGTAAGCCACGCATTGCGACTGGCACGCAGACGATTGGAGACTGCACCGCTCCACCCCTCAACTTGAAGAAGTCGAGGGCGTTGGAGGCTCGGGGGCTACTGTCGGGCCATCGGGACATGGGGTACCCAGGCCCATCTGCCTGAGGCCCATGGCATAGCGCAAGGCTTAGGATCACTACAGCCCGACCGGAGGACACCGCTAAACGGGTCCTCATGATGCCCCTATCTCATGATGGAGGAGCTAGAGGCACACCCCTCACTGGCTCCAAGAGCCGCACTCTAGATGATGGCCTTCCGGAGCATCCCGGTGGCCTACGCGGAAGCCCGACTGGGTCACAACGCCTGCCATGCTTGGGGGATGGCACGCATGCTACCCATCACTGCCCTAAGGTAAATCACGGGGGCTAAAATAGGAGGACTTTCCTCTTTTGTGCTAAGGGACGCGATCGGCTTGCCGTTTCTCAAAGAAACCTCCAAACGTTTCTTGTCTGGTGATAAACAGCTAAGGCTGGGGGCTTGACAGGATGGAGGTCAAACCTGAGCCCACGAGCGCATCACAACAGAAGGCCTTTTGCAGGTGAAGACTGCTTTCATCGGGGTAGGCCGCACTCTTGTCCCCCTTCAAACTGGCCAATTTGGGCGACCCTTCCCGTCGGGTGTTTTCGGGGGAAGAGGGTTGTGTCCATATAAGTAGGAAGAAGGGGCATGGGACGGGACAAGTTATACTCTCCTCCCTCCAACCAAGCAATTCAGACAAGCAGGAGGAGGGTTTTATACCGCAAGTTTGCCAGAACCTGTGTAGATCATGGTGTCCTTGTTCTTCCCCCAAGCTTGAGCACACTGGAGCATCATAGTAGGCTAGCGAGAGTAAGCGTAATTGGAGAGCCTCCGCACCCCTGAGGTGGAACCTCTTTTGGGTTCCGGAGCCTCGATTCCAACAACCCTCGAGAAGGCATGCAACCATAAGGATCATGTTCTCCAAGACCTCGCTACGGCTGGGAGCCAGAATCATGCGGCTCTCAACGGAGGAATTGCCACCACCATGGGTACCTGGCCCTCAGTCCCGAGCTGCTTCGCGTGGTGTGGCCGGACAAGTTAAAGCAAGAGCTACCTCATTGCTATGATGGCAGCACCAACCCCACGGAGATCCTCCTACTCTACACCATCAGTATCTAGGTTGCATGATGGGACGATTGGGTCACGACGAACTGGTTCACCATGGACCTCAAGGTCGCTGCGCTTCATGGATTGTGAACCTATCCAAAACGTCCATCTATTCATGGGAGTACCTATGCAAACAGTTCGTCGCCAACTCCACGGACACCAGGAACCACCCTCTCATGCTCAATGACCTGCGAGACGTGTGCTAGCACCCCGCTGAGCCCCTGTGCAAGTTCGTCCCGGGTTTTAGCCAGCTGCATAATAGAATCTCGAGGGCCATTTACACTTCAATCGTCTCCGCCTTCTCCAATGGTGTCACCAGAGTAAAGATGCACAAGAAGCTCTCCGTTAGGGACAAGCTGGACACCAAGCCTCATGCATCAAAGTCCAAGAGCAAGGACCCCAAGCGCAAAGGCCCCGCCGTGCTCGGAGTGGAGCCGCACTTCAAGCATGGTCGCAACTGCAACAAGGCCAAGAAAGAAGACCACCCCATCTACGCTTTCCACAATGTGAAAGCCCACAACACCGAGGACTACTACGAGCTTAGGCAGCTTCACGATGGCCGCATAGACCGCCGCGGCGGCCGCAAGAAGCAGGATGGTAGGGGAGCGGTAGCTGTAGTGGAGGCGGTCGCTGGGACAACAACAAACGTTGTCAGGGCTGGCAGAACCAGCCGCGGCAGGCCGACCCGCAGGCCAACACCGCCCCCGAACAAGGCGATGACCCCCCTCCAGCTGAGAAAGTTGGGGGCTACCACGAACCCCGCATGGTAGCTTGCTTCCTCAATGGAGCTAAGGCTCCTCCATCCTACCGCCACTTCAAGTAGTTCTCTCACGAAGTGAACGCGACCCTCCCGGCGTTCGAGTTCGTCGACCGCCTCAAGTGGTCCGAGCTCCCCATCGTCTTTGGTACCACCCAACATCCGAAGTCCATGAAGGCCATGGACGTCGTTCCGTAAAGTGCACTCGTACTATCAGCAATGTGGCTGTCACCAGGACACTCGTCATGTTGGGTTATACCATAGGTGCATCACATGCAAATTAAAATTTTCCTACGTGCAAAATATCCAAGAACATGCTACGGAGATAGATCACAGATTGTTACAACTAGACGCGCAGTGCCGTGCAGCGGAAATAGAGATGGGGCAGCGCGTTCATGTGGTCCGTCTCCTCCTTGTCCGATCTCCCTCGAACAACCGTTCCGATCTCTCTCCAATAGCTGGTCGCCGGATCCCACGTACAGGTTTGCCACAACGGTGCAAGTGCATCGCCTCTAACGATATCCGAGCATGCCGCAGGAACACCCATGCGGCGGACTACTAGGTCTGATCACAAAGTCGGCGGCGACAAGTGGAGGTGGCTAGTTGAAACACATGCAAAGCCCTAATGATGGTGTCGAAGCGAACAACCGGATGGGTGTGCCGCACCTCCACTGTATATAGGCATCAGGCGCGGGCTCAACTTTTGGGCCTTGCACGGATCCTAAAGCCCACTTGTTCCTTCCCTTAAGCGCGTGACCCCTTCAGTTCACGTTCACTTGGTCGCGAGTCATATCACATCTGACTCGACCAGTCGTTAGCGACTTCTAGCAAAGCGTGCCGACTCCAAGTGTCCGATCAAGATGGTTAGGCGAACCGATACTTCACACTTCTATTCCTTTTGCCTCTCAATATATGTTGTCATGCAAAAGGCGGCATGGTCATCCTTGTTGCATCACGACCTCTTTCTCGTTCTGGTGAATCCAACCAATACTTTGGATTATCTCATAATCCTCATCGCATGGCCATGCTTATCCAGGTCGGATGACCCGAGGGGCCAAAAGTATATATCTCCTGATCAGAGGGGCAAATCCCATCTTGCTTGACCATGTCTCACAACATGGGTCTAGACTAGCCCGAAACCTACCTTTGTAACTACCCAGTCATGGAGTAGCATTTGGTCGTCCCAAAGCAAGTCTTTCACCATCCCGAGTACATGTGCCAGCTCAGGTCTTCGGGCATAGAACGTATGTTGTACAAGAGACTCAAAGATGACCTATCACTGCCTCTCATAGTTGGGTCTATCCAACTCAGGCCTTATCTCGACTCGGATCCTACTATGTCGAATCCGACAAGACCTTTTTGAGTCGATGTTATCCGGCTAGCATCCAATGCTACATGGTCAGTGAGACCGGACCATCCACCATGTCATATTCTAATCTAACTGGTTGCGCGTCCACAGAACCCTTTCAACTAGGGACCATTTAGGACAGTCATCATACAATGCATAGTCTCACCAACAAGTCACGCACTTGTTAATACACATCAAATAGACATCAAATGCCCATATCTCTAACGTCCCCCACATGTTTGGGTTGTGGAAGCGGCTTAGTCAACACATCTGCAACATTTGCATCTGTATGAATCTTGCATAAATTGGTGTCACCTTTCTATATGAGCTTTCGTATCAGGTGATATTTTCGGTCTATGTGTCTGGTCTTGTGGTGTTGTCTCGGCTCCTTGGCCTGTGCGATGGCACCTGAATTATCGCAATAAAGGTCCAACGGTTTTGACCAGCCCGAGAACACACCAACATCTTCCAGGAACATCCGAATCCAAACACCTTCCTTTGCGGCTTTAGAAGCCGCAATATATTCGACCTTTGTTGTGGAGTCGGCCACCATATCTTGCTTGGAACTCGTTTAGCTTACTGCTCCTCCATTCATGACATACACGAATCCAGTTTGCGATCGACAATCATCCATGTCGGTTTGGAAACTAGCATTAGTGTCACCCTTTACGCAGAGCTCCTCCTCACCTCCATAAACTAGGAATGCCTCTTTAGTCCTTTTCAGTACTTCAAGACATTATTCACCGCTGCCCAGTGATTCTCACCTGGGTCAGCTTGGTATCTGCTTGTTAAGCTTATTGCATAGGCAACATTAGGTAGTGTACATAGCATGGCATACATGATGGATCCAATTGCTGAGGCATATGGAATCCTACTCATCCGGTTTCGCTCATCAGAAGTCATAGGACTCATACTCTTGCTTAGCCTTATACCAGTGAGATAGGCAAGAACCCTTTCTTGGCCTCACTCATGTTGAACCTCTTCAACACTTTGTCTATGTACGTGCTCTGGCTTAAGCCAAGCAGCCTCCTCGATCTATCTCTACAGATCATGATACCTAAAATGTACACTACCTCTCCAAGGTCTTTCATGGAAAACTTTCCATTCAATGATTCCTTGAATGAGTTCAGCATTGAAACATCATTTCCGATCAGGAGTATGTCATCCACAAACAAGATAAAAAATACTGTCGAGATCCCACTAGACTTCTTGTATAAACAATAGTCCTCTTCGTTCTTGATGAAACAAAGGTCAGTGATGACTTCATCAAAACGAATGTTCCAACTCCGAGTTGCTTGCCTCAATCCATAAATGGATCTCTTGAGCTTGCATATTTTACTAGTGTTAGTTGGATTGACAAAACCTTCGGGTTGTATCATGTATACATCTTCCTTTAATTTTCCATGAAGGAAAACCGTTTTGACATCCATTTGCCATATCAGATAATCGAAATATGCAGCTATAGCTAGTACGATCCTCACTGACTTTAGCATGCCTACCGGCGAGTAGGTCTCGTCATAGTAAATTCCTTGAACTTGTCATTAACCTTTAGCGACAAGCCAAGCTTTGTGGATCTGAACATTTCCATCCACATCGGTTTTCTTCTTAAAGACCCATTTACAACCAATGGATACTATGCCAGTTGGCGGATCAACCAAGGCACAAACTTGTTTGTCATCCATGAACTTTAACTCGGATCTGATGGCCTCGAGCCATGCCTCGGAATCTGGGCTCACCATCGCTTCCGCATACGTGGATGGCTCGTCGCTTTCCAGCAATAATACATTGTGCACTCTGCGCAACCTTTCCGACCTCCATGGCTCTGGTGCCGACTCCACTACGGGTTCCCTGATCAACTCTGGTATGATATCATCACCAGCCAAGTAGTCCCCGAGTGGCTCTCGAATTTCTTCGAGTCGCACCGTTCTCCCACTGGCCTCCCAATTGAGAAACTCTTTCTCTAGGAAAACCCCGTCTCGAGCAACAAGACTTTGTTCTCTTCTTGGTTGTAGAACCTGTATCCCAAGGTTTCCCTCGGATATCCCACGAATATGCATTTATCTGACTTGGGTGTAATCTTGTCTGACATGAGTCACTTGACAAATGCTTCACAACCCCAAATCTTTAGAAAAGACAAACTAGGAGTCTTCCCAGTCCACATGTCATGTGGTGTCTTGTCAACAGATTTTGATGGTACCCTATTAAGTGTGAAAGTTGTAGTTTCTAGAGAGTATCCCCAGAATGACAAGGGTAAATCCGATTTGCTCATCATCGACTGGACCATGTCCAACAAGGTTCGATTTCTCTGTTCTGACACACCGTTTCTCTAGGGAGTACGCGGAGGTGTGAGCTAAGGTACCATACCTCGGCTTTTCAAATGGTTATCAAACTCCTGGCTCATGTACTCACCTCCACGATATGATCATAGAAGTTTTATCATCTTGCCGAGCTGATTTTCAACCCCGTTCTGAAACTCTTTGAACTTTTCAAAAGTTTTCGACTTGTGCTGCATCAAATAGATATATCCATATCTACTCAAGTCGTCGGTAAAAGTCACGAAGTACTAATAGCTACCTCTAGTCGTTGTGCTCATTGCACCACCCACATCACTTTGTATAAGCTCCAACAGCTCGGACGCCCTCTCACAACTCTTAGAAAAAGGAGACTTAGTCATCTTGCCTAGTAAGCATGATTCACATTTCTCGAACGACCCAAAGTCGGACGAAGTTAGGAGTCCATCAGCATGGAGCTACTTCATGCTTTTCAGACTAATGTGTCCAAGCGGGCAATGCCAGAAGTATGTCGGATTTATCTCTTTAGGCTTATACCTCTTGACATTCACATTATAGACTCGCTCCATTTCTAGATTCAAAACAAATAACCCATCTACAATGGGCGCATAGCCATGGAACATTCCATTCAAATAAAATGAACAACCATTGTCCTTTATCTTGAATTCACAACCTCGACTCATCAAGCATGAGGTAGAAATAATGTTCCGACTAAGTGCGGGAATGTAATAACAATTATTCAATTCCAAAGTAAACCCAGAAGGAAGCCTTAGCTGCATTGTGCCCACCTCCAACGCAGCAACTCTTGCTTTGTTGCCGACCCTGAGGTCAATCTCCCCTTGTGCCACACGCCTCGTTCTTACCATCCCCTGCATCGAGTTACAAATATGAACAACTAATCCGGTATCAAATACCCAAGAGCTACTAGGTATGTCAGCAAGGTAAATGTCTAACATATGTAACAAGTGTACCTTTTCCTGGAGAAGCATCTCCGGCCTTGTTGTCGTGCTCACCAAGCCACTTGCTACAGTTCCTCTTCCAGTGACCAGCTTCCTTGTAGTGAAAGCAAATGGTCTTTGAGTTCGGTCCGGACTTTGGCTCAGTGGAGGAGACAGCCTTCTCCGTTCCCTTTGCCTTACCCTTTTTCTTGGACCAACTCTTCTTGAACTTTGCCAAGTTCTACACCATCAACACTTGATGCGTGCCTTTCTTAATATCCTGCTCTGCCACCTTGAGGATCCCATGCAATTCATTGAGCTTCTTATCCATGTCGTGCATATGATAGTTCGAGATGTACGTCCCATAGCTAGAAGAGAACCCAGAACTGCATCAGTCGGTAGCTCATCCAAGAGCGGGAAACCCAGCCGATCCAAAGCTTGCACGTATCCGATCATTTTGATCACATGTGGGATCTGTGGATCACCTTTCTTCATCAAGGATCGCCAGACATTGAACCTTTCGTTCCTAGCCTGCACCTGAAATGTGCTCTTGAGACACTCAATCATATCGAAAGCCGCAATGTGTTTGAAATGTTGTTGCAAATTGGGCTCCATACAAGCCAGCATGAGGCAGTTGATCTCGTTCGATTCATCAACAGGTTTTTGGTAGGCGTTCTTCGTTGTGGCATTAGCATTATCGGCAGGTGCCTCTGGAAGTGAATCCTCTAGAGCATGTTCCTTTTTATCGTGCTTGAGAACAATTCTTAGATTTCTATACCAGGTGGTAAAGTTTGTTCCATTCAGTTTGTCCTTTTCCAGAATTGATTTCAATGAAAAGTTTTGAGTAGGTGGTGCAATTGATCTACAACGGAAAATATACAATCACTAAGTAATGTGTTTATGTAGAGTAATTCAAGCCTTAAATAGAACTACTTCCACTGAAGTCAGCATCCCTCTGCAAACTCTCAGTGATTCAGGACCCGTCTAGCGCGAGCGAGTAGTGAGCTTTAGCATCACTGCTAGCCCACTAGCCTCTTCGGTAAGAAACATTTTGCTAATCGTATCTCTATACGACTCCTGTGGGTCGGGTAGGTATCTGATACCTGGCTCCCAACCTTATTTGTCACAAGGCTCAAATATGTTTTGATAGCCTTGGTCAAATTAACCTGATGCAGTGCATGTTCGTGTCCGACACGAACCCTCCGGTTCAAGGACACCTAGTAGCACCTCAATTTTATGAGCCCACTACCATACGTACTTGATGTGCGAAGGTGCAACATCCGGAATGACAATGTCCTTGATATTAACGAGGGATATTTCTACCATACTAACATGCATAGAAATAAGAAGCAGTATCCATCACATATAAACATAAATATGTGAAATAGTATGGCTCCTTCATTGTCGTCCTTCCATGGCCGGCTCCTACTCCGATGACCAAGGAGGAACTCCATCTTGTTCTTTACGCCAGGACACCAAAGCCTCGAACTTGATCTGTATCCTCCAACTACTACAACTAGTAATGAATTTACAGAGAATCACAAGTCGACACGCAGGTCGTTATACAATATAATGACATCACTTTGACTCCTGCCGGCAAACAATCATGACACACAGGTCATGTTAAGTTACACACATGCATCACATATACATGAGCCGTACTATTCACATCAAACCTGCAAAACAACGTATCCCTAGAATTGCATTCTACTGGTTTGTGTGATCGTGTAAGAAGTACAAGGCGCTACGCACACAACAGCGCCCGACGTTTTCGGAAATCACAGATCACATCTATACTCCGATCGCATCAAATTTTCTGATCTGATCGATCTCATCGATCATCGCGAACCCGATTCGGATTTATGTTTCACGGTTAACCCCGATGGTGGATACCGTCCGGTAGGGCTAGGTTGTGTCACGACCTCATCGATTCCGTTTGACACAAAATATAGCCTCAATCTATCCCAATGTGTAGTTGATCTCAGCAACCGTGCACATAGCCGATCTCATGAACGACGACGATTATCATCCGCCATCGCCACATATCACATATGCATATGATCTGAATCAAAATCCTATAACAGAGGCTCTGATACCACTACTGGGTTCTACCATACGTGCATCGCATGCAAATTACAAATTTCCTACATGCAGAAAATCCAAGAACATGCTACGGAGATGGATCACAGATTGTTACCACTAGACACGCAGTGCCGTGGAGCGGAAGTAGAGTTGGGGCAGCGCGTTTGTGTGGTTCGTCTCCTCCTCGTCCGATCTCCCTCGAATAGTCGGTCGTCAAATCCAACATACAGGTTCGCCGGAGCGGCGCAAGTGCATCGCCTCTAACGGTATACGCGCGTGTAGGAGGAACACCCGTGCGGCCGACTGCTAGGTCCGATCACATGGTCGGCGGCGGCAAGTGGAGAGGTGGCTAATTGCAACACATGCAAAGCCCTAATGATGGCGCTGAAATGATCAACCGGTTAGGAGTGCGGCACCTCCACAATATATAGGCATCTTGTGCGGGCTCAACTCTTGGGCCTCGCACGGATCCTAAATCGCACGTGTTCCTTCCCTTAAGCGCGTGACCCCTTAGGTTCACGTACACTTGGTCGCGAGTCAGATCACATTCGACTCAACCAGTCGGTAGCACCTTCTAGCAAAGCGTGCCGACTCCAAGTGTCCTATCAAGCTGGTTAGGCGAACCTTCACATTTCTATTCCCTTCACCTCACGATATATGTTGTCATGCACAAGGTGGCATGGCCATCCTTGTTGCAGCACGACCACTTTCTTGTTCCGGTGAATCCGAACAATAGTTTCATTATCCTATTTGCATGGCCATGCTTATCCAGGTCGGAGCACCCGAGGGACCCATAGTATATCTCTCCTGATCACAAATCCCATCTTGCTCGATCATGTGTCGCGGCATGGGTCTGGACAAGCCCGAAACCTACCTTTGTAACTACCCAGTCACGGAGTACCGTTTGGTCGGCCCAAAGCAAGTCTTTCACCATCTCGAGTACATGCACCAGCTCAGGTCTTCGGGCATAGAGCATATATTGTACAAGAGACTCATAGATGACCTATCGCTGCATCTCATAGTTGGGTCTATCCAACTCAGACCTTATCTCGACTCGGATCCGACTATGTCGAATCTGGCAAGACCTTTCTGAGTCCATATTATTGGCTAGCATCCAATGCTACATGGTCAGTGAGACCGGCCAATCCACCATGTCATATGCTAGTCTAACTAGCTGCGCGTCCACACAACCCTTTCAACTAGGGACCATTTAGGACAGTCATCATACAATGCATAGTCTCACCAACAAGTCACGTACTTGTTAATACACATCAATGATAATGTCCAAGGTGTCACATCCCTATCTAGGAGTCATAGGAACAGCATGTGTTTGCATCATGTTTCAATTTGGCATCAACTTGAAATGGGGAGTTAAAGAAACCCCAAGCTCACTTTGAATCAAAACAATTCAAATTTGGTGAAAATTTCAACAAATCCAAAATGCCCACTAAAAATGTTCCCTATGTCTCGTAAATTTGGACATGATTATAACAGGGATCATTTTAATTATTTGAACACCTAAAGCAATGTAAAAATAAATGATAAAGCCTCTGGAAATATCAAATAAAGCAATATCTTTATTTTAGTTTTCAAATTATCCTGAAACTCTTTGGATAAGTTTGAAACATTCAAACTTGATTATATAAATGTTTGGGATAATTTTAAGATAATATATGTACCTGAAAATAAAATAATACAAAGACAGAAAATAAAAAATAGAGAATAAAAAGAAAACAAAAGGGGGAAAGTTTACCTGGGCTAGGGAAGAAGCCGGCCTAGCCCACCAGGGTGAACCGGTCTTCTTCCACCTCCGGCCAGAAGGACGCCCGGCGCGTGGTCGCCACATGCCGGCCACCTCCTCCCTGCCTGGCTGCTGGCCCGGAGGGCTCGGAGTGCGCCAGCGCGAGTCCTCCTTGCCGTGGCCTTCTTCTCCTCTCCCTCTCCCCCTGCGCGCTCCTCCTCTCGCTCTCTTTCTCCCCCCTGCTCCGCCATGGCCGAGCCCTGCTCGAGCTCGCCATCATCGCACTAGCCGCCCCCTCGCCTCGCTAGGTAGCCCCCGAGAACCGCAGCGACCGCCTCGTCCTCCCCATGACACTAGAACATGCTAGGAGCCCCTCTACGCCGCGCCATCGCCATTCCTCCTGCCGGCCAACGGAGCCCTGACTTGCCATTCTCCCCCGTCCGGACCTCCTCCCACCTCGCCGTCGCCTCTACTGGAACTGCGATGAGGTCCTGGTGCTCCTCCCCTTCTCCCCCTTCTCTCCTGTGCCCCCTAGATGTCGCACCCTTCTCGCCCGAGCTCCGGCCGCCGCTGCCCTCGACGCCGGCGTCGATCCCGACCACCCTAGCCTCTGGTTTGGGGCTAGATTGACGCGCGGTCAAGCGTAGGATCTTCCAGCGCTCTCCGCCGTCCATTTGGTCGCCGGAGGAGGTATTCCGACCCCCTCCGCCGTCCCTGACGTCGCCGGCGTCTCAACGCCGGCGAGTCAACATGTCTGACCACCAGGGGTTTGACCCTTGGGTCACTAGCAGGTGGGACCGGGCCCCTGTTAATCAAATCTTAATTAAGAAATTAATTAGTTAATTTAATTAAACTAATCAGTCACTGCTAGTGGGCCCAGTGTTGTTAATTGATTAGGATTAGTTTTAATTCTTTAGTTAGGTGATTGAGTCACTGACATGTGGTCCCCACATGTCAGGTTTGACTCTGGCCCAGTCAGCTGACCAGCTGACGTCACAGTGACGTCAGGCTAATGTCATATTTCATTTTCTAGTTTAAAAATAATTGCCGAAATTTTTCAAAACTTCAAAAATTCATATAAATTAATTTGTAAATCAGATGAAAATAATTTATATATGAAAATTTATCAGAAAAATCCAATGAATCCAATGGTGCTATTGTCATCCATATTAGAGAAATCTAAATAGGTGAACATTGACATTACTAATAGGTTAGTATATGGAATTTCAAAACAAAGAACGTTTTGAACCTATATTCAAATTCATTTCAAATCAACATGAACACTAGTTGCATTAGCTCATCCATACATGCTATCATGCCATGATCATGCATCATATTGTTGCACTTGCGTGTGTTGATTGTTTCTTATCTGCATTGCGGTAGGCCCTGCTTCTGAGGATACCCCCGAGTATCCCGACGAAGGAGAGAACCTTTCCGCTACCCAGCAAGGCAAGCAACCCTTTGATCACTCCGATAAAATCGCACTCTCTTGCTCCTACTCTTGATTATTATATTAGGAAAATCAATCACATGTTAGTCATACACGGTAGATGATCTTATTCTGCTGCATAACCTGCCATTGTCACAGTAAATAGCTAAACCTTGCAACCTAGCATACCTGGTAGATGCTTGTGCCATGATGTTCCTAGCTTACTTTGCCTGCTATGCTTAGAGTTGTGTCAGGCCTGTTTCATCTGGGTGATGAACTGAGTGAAACGATGTTGTTCTTATGTGATGATAGTATGATGAACTCGATTTGGTAAAGGTAGCGATGAGAGGCTATGTAGGAGTACATAGCGGGTTGTCTCATTGGGACCGGTCTTAGGAACTAAGTTCCGTGTTTGTGATCCAAGGCTAGATACTACCACACATTGGGATACTCAACTGACCCTCTCGACTTATCATTCGCTTAGTCCTTAGTCTAGGAGTTGCAAGTAGTTTCTGGTGTTTATAGCATGCTGGAGGCCGTGCGTAGCGCTGACGCTAGGGGTGGCTTACGACGCGGTAGGCAACAGCACGGTGTACCAAGGGTCACCCGAATGGTGGGCTTGGGAACCCTGCGCACATCGTCTGGGGCCGTAGCGGAAACATCGGCAGACTTCCGTGCGGGTTCAGTCTCAAATAGGCGATAGCCTAGACTAGAGGTCTTATGTGATTGACGGTTGTGGCCGACTCCCTCGCTGGGCTTCCGCTTGAAGGTTGCCGAGGTGCCTTGTTTTATGAGAACACAGCGATAAGTGGCGAGAGCGTGTGTGAATAAGTACACCCCTGCAGGGTATGGAACTATTCGAATAGCCGCATCCTCGGTTATGGACTACTTGGAGAACTTATGTTGTTCATAGATAATCAAATGGATACTCATAAAAATATCAAGACAAGTGTGAGTACCGTAAATGGCACTCTCCCAGGAGAGGGAAGTGAATCCATGGTGGAGTATTGTCGTGGAGTTAGTGGACTCGTGCGCGATATCTAAAATATAAACAAAGAGTTAAAATTGAGTAGTGTAGGTTAGCCATGAGCCAGAGCTGGCATTGCTGCATAAACTCCACCACTCCCTTTGTTGATACATGAGCATGAATAGACTAGGTCTGTTTTAAAGACTTGCTGAGTATGTTTGTACTCACGTTTGCTTCATAAATGTTGCTGATGAGACCTAGGACCCATCAGGTGGGTTCCTTCTAGATGTCGACGATGCCGAATAGCTGGTGTCCCGGCTACGACCTTTGCCTTGTGGCGGGCTGTAGATAGTCAGGCCATGTGCCTTTTTACCCTTTCATCTGTCTGTACTCACACAGCTTATGCTTCCGCTTGGTTTGTATGAACATGTTTGGATGACATGAGTGTCGGGTCATGTGACCCCTATCTGTAAGAACATATTATGCAAGGCTCATCTGCGCCTCTAAATAAAAGTCATGTTGTTGTATGGTTATGTTGTGATGCCATGGTTGTATGTATGCATACCGGGCATGTCGTGCGTACGTGTGACGTGTAATGTTATGTATGGGATCCGACACCTAGTCGTGTGCCTTTAGTTGTACTCTTTATGGGAAACTGCCTCTATGTGCTTCCACCGAGCCATGGTAGCTTAGTACTACTCCGGACATATTGATTGACTGGCATGTATCCTTCTTTGCTACTGTGTCCTTCCCTTCAGGGAAATGTCTCGCGGTGTAATGCAGTCCATGTAGCTTGCTACAACTCGTCTACACACGCTTGAGGCCGACACCTGCATTGCTGGGTTACGTATGTCTGTTTCCGTACGGATGTGCTGCTTGGGTTCTATGACTAGATATGTTGGCCCGGGTTCTCTGTCGTTTGATTGCCAGCGGCATGTTCACATACGTGAGCCAAAATACGCAAACGGTCCCGGCTAAGGTAAGGCTGCAGCCGTGGAACTTACCGTGTGTGAGGCCGCAAAGTGATGTGATATGTTATAGTCTGGATTCATATGACTTAGGATCGGGGTCCCGACAGCATTGGTATCAGAGCCTAACCAACTATAGGACTACCAAGCAAAACTGGTCGAAGTTGAGTCTAGAAACACGATAGAAAAGTAGGGGAATTGATTGTGGAAGGGAACGTAAGGCTCTTTTTTACTTCTCTTCCCAAGTTATTCTGTTCTGAGTCATTCTCATCTTTTCTACGGGGATAAGAACTAGGCTTCTCATCCATTGCTTAGGATGCCGAGTTACTAACCATGGACCACTAGCTAGCTTGTTTGCAAGAATATGTCGGTATTTGAGTGTTGTTGGTGTGACAGATAGATGGAGAAGAGATTTGAGTCTAGAAAGTCAGGTGGTTATGCTTTTCCAATCTTTTGCAGTTGTCTTAAAATCCTTTTTGAGCAATTACAGCCGTTATGCTATCCAATTTCTGCTATAGTCTCTAATGTCTTTGCATCATTCTCTGTTCCAGATGCCCCCGTGTCCTTCCCATCAGGTGGTTCATCTGAGCAGGTGCATCAATGTACCAGGTCACAAGGCCATGTTGGTTAGAGTTATGATGGAGGCTAGATACCATTGGTACCCAGAGTACACAGTGGAGGAACAGTTTTGAGATTTCAACCAGAGTCAGTATCTGTGTACCGTCAAGATTTATCCTTCATATCCTGGAACTACAGAGCCGCTTCACTAGACTTATGGATTAGGTGTCACCATAGATATGGCAGTTCAGGAGGCCGCTTACACCATGCTAACTATCATGAGGTTTCACCATGGTCTTCTTCAGAACACAAAGTTTTGCTATGTTCCTGCTTCTATGGGAGGAGAGGATGGTTATATTAGTGCAGCCTACTATGATCATTCTCATGAGGACCCTAGGCTGCAGGTGACTGCTCAGATGTTGGAGAACAGGGATCATGATGTACGTGCCCTTCGCATGGAGCTTTATGCCACCCGTGCATGTCTTGGCACAGCCCTGACGTAGTTGGCACCTGTTGTGCAGACATGTTATGGAGATTTGGAGATGCTGACCCCATCGCGGACTCATATGCCAGCACACGTAGACTGGCCCGATGTTGGAGGCATCACCCATCTTCGAGGACCGCTGTTGCCGCCGACAAGGGTACCAAGGCCACATCCGTGCCCTTACGGTTCCCAGGGATCACAGACTAGAATGTTTTTAGATCCTCAGGTTCAGCTCCTGGGTCATGGGGGTAACCTGTATGAGGCATTCTATGGCGATGCTTGAGTACGTGGATGTTAGTTCTAGTATGGTAGTAATTGTATCACCAAAGTCCAGTGTATCTTGTGGGATATGATGAGGTTGAGAGTTGAGTTCCGGAGGTGTAGATTGATAATGTATAGGAAGCTTGTCATGCCTCCGATGAGTTGTGTCATCTCGCCATAGTGGTATTTCAGCTTGGCTTGTACTGAAACTATGTCATGGTGTGTATGAATCATGGTTTTCATATGGCAGTTCTTTACGATGTTGATTGGTGTTTACCCTGCATGCCATGTTGTCCAGTACATTCCTTATCTCATTTCTTAGAGTTGTTCTTCCCTATGATTAAGTTGTGGGTTTGTTTTCCCAGGATGGTGGCAACTAGGAATAACCCCGTGCCTGCCCCTGAGCAGGGCGAGGGAATCAATCAAGGCAAGAGGATCTGCCACATGCACCTTCTCTGGCGGAAGTAATGCTAGAAGCTGAACGGAACAAGAGGGAGACAAACAGGCTATTGGAACAAATTGAGCAGAACACAACACGTGCTCCCCTCAATGATCTCAATGATGGCGTATCACTTGGTGATTTCATCAGACTGTGCCCACCCAAGTATCATCATTTGGTCGACCCACTCGACGCGGATGACTGGCTGACTAGCATATACCACAAGATTTGGGCTGCTAATGTGCCCGAGGCCAATAAGGTGACCTTTGCAACTTACTTTCTAGAAGGACCCGCCAATATGTGGTGGGAAAAGTTTGAAGCCATGTGTCCCGCGGGCCCCGCACCAACTTGGGCAGAATTCAGTGCATCATTTCGTACCCATCACATCCCGGAAGGGCTGATGGATCATAGGAGAGAGGAATTCTATGCCTTCACCCAGGGCAGACTGTTAGTGGATGCTTATAGTCATGAGTTTGGAAACCTGGCTTGCTATGCTCCTGAGGAAGTTTCTACTGATGCCAAGAAGAAGGCTAGGTTCCGCAAGGGACTTAACCCTGAGCTTCGCTGAGATCTGTGCCTTCATGAGTGCATCACCTTCCAAGCTCTCGTCAACAAGGCAATCAATGCCAAGACTGGACAGACTGACTATGAGGCCAAGAGAAAACACAACCGTGACTTCAACCCCACATCTGGCTCGGACCCCAATAAACGTCGGGTCTGGGTGCCAAACGCAGCTCTGCCACCAAGATACAATTCGAGGCCATCCTTCCAGGCGCCTCGCCCAGCTCAGCCGAACCCTCTAGTCAGGCCATTTGGACGACCGCCTGCCAATGTTGCTCCCCGTGCCACCATGGTCTGCTATAAATGTGGAGAACCGGGACACTACTCCCGTGAGTGTCCCCAGAATAATACTAAGCCCTCTAGACGTGGAAAGCCAGGAAAAGCCTTCTTTGTGAAGCCAGCTCCTGCTCGTGGACGAGTGAACTATGTGTCTTCTGAGGAAGCCCTTGAGGATCCTGCTGTTATCCTAGGTATGCTCCTTGTCAATAGTCATCCAGCATCTGTTCTATTTGATACTGGGGCATCTCATTCTTTCATCTCAGAAAGTTATGCACTGTTGCATAACATGTCTTTTTGTGATATGCCTACTCCTTTAGTAGTGCAGACTCCGGGTTCACAATGGCAAACTTCTATAGTGAGCCATGATAATGAGATTCTGGTGGATAGATTAGTCCTCCTAGCATCTTTGATAGCCCTCAAGTCTTCGGACATCAATATCATTCTAGGTATGGATTGGATGAAAGCCCACTATGCAAAGATTATTACTCATTCTAGGAATGTTCAACTTACACATCCATCGGGTGAGATAGTTAATGTCTCCACTCGAACAACCAAGCGCCAACTCTATTCCATCAATGATAGCCCCCTTCCAGAGTTAGAAGATATTCCGGTAGTCTGTGACTTTCCGGATGTCTTTCGAGAAGAACTGCCAGGAATTCCTCCTATCAGAGATGTTGAGTTTGTGATAGAGCTCATCCCAGGGACTATTCCAATAGCCAGAAGACCCTATAAGATGGCACCCATAGAACTAGCCGAACTTAAGATCCAACTCGATGAGGCTTTGAAGACAGGTTTCATCCATCCTAGCTCTTCTCCTTGGGCTTGTCCCATCCTCTTCGTCAACAAGAAGGATGGATCGGATCGGATGGTTGTGGACTATCGGCCAGTGAATCTGGCCACCATAAAGAACAAGTATCCGCTCCCCAGGATCAACGACTTGTATGACCAACTTGCTAGATCCTCTGTCTTTTCCAAAATGGATATGAGGTTGGGATACCATCAAATCAGAATTAGAAATGGGGACATTCCAAAAACGGTTTTGTTACTCGTTATGCCTAATACGAGTACACCGTCATGTCCTTCGGTTTAACCAATGCCCCAGCCACCTTCTCTCGCTTGATGAATTCGATCTTCATGGAGTACTTGGATAAGTTCGTCGTGGTTTACCTCGATGATATACTCATCTACTAGAAGAACGAACAAGAACATGTCGAACACCTAAGGCTGGTATTGATGAAACTTCGAGAGCACCGTCTGTACGCCAAATTCTCCAAGTGTGAATTTTGGTTTCCAAAAGTGACCTATCTGGGCCACGTGATATCTGGTAAAGGTATTGCTATCAATCCCGAGAGAGTTCAGGCCGTCCTAGATTGGACTCCACCTGAATCGGTTAAGCAAGTTCGGAGTTTCCTTGGCTTAGCGAGCTATTGTCGCCGCTTTGTCGAGAATTTATCCAAGGTTGAAAACCTCTGACTGAACTCCTCAAGAAAGATAAAAAGTTCGAGTGGACTCCACAATGCGAGCACAGTGTTCAGGAGTTGAAAAGACGACTGACCTCTGCTCCCATTCTGGTGCCACCAGATTTCTCTAAGGACTTTGTTATCTATTGTGATGCCTCACGACAAGGATTAGGTTGCATTATCATGCAAGATTGTCATGTGATTGCATACGCATCTCGACAGTTGCGTCCACATGAGGATAATTATCCAACACATGATCTTGAGCTTGTAGTTGTAGTCCATGCACTGAAAACCTGCCGACATTACCTTCTAGATAATCGTTGCGAAATTTACACTGATCACCAAAGTCTAAAATATATATTCACCCAGCCGGATTTGAATCTCAGGCAAAGACGATGGGTAGAGTTGATTAGAGATTATGACTTAGGGATAACTTACACCCCGGGGAAACCCAATGTCATGGCTGATGCACAAGGTCGTAAGTCTTATTGTAACAACCTGATGTTACAACAAGGTCAACCACTTCTCCATGAGGAATTTTGGAAGTTAAACCTCCATTTTGTCCCTCAAGGATTCCTATCCAACCTGGTGGCAAAACCTAATCTTAAGGATCAAATAGTAGCTGTCCAGAAATATGATAAGGGTATATCCCGGATCAAGGGGAATATTGTTAGCGGAAACGCTAAAAATTTCTCCAAGGACGATGAACGTGTTGTGTTCTTTCAGAACCGGTTGGTGGTTCCCAAGAGCACACGCTTAAGACAGCTGATCCTTGAGGAGCCCATGATTCTCCTCTCACAATTCATCCCGGTAGTACCAAGATGTATCAGGACCTACGCCAGAGGTTCTGGTGGACTAGGATGAAGAGAGAAATTGCTCAGTTCGTTGCTAATTGCGACGTTTGTCGTCGTGTGAAAGCAGAACATGAAAGGCCTGCTGGCACCCTTCAATCTTTAGCTATTCCTGAATGGAAATTGGATAAAGTTGATATGGATTTTATTACCGGATTTCCCAGGACTAAGAGAGGGAATAATGTTATATTTGTGGTCATCGATCATCATTCCAAAGTGGCTCATTTTCTTCCTGTTCGGGAAAGTATAACTGCTAGCCAGCTAGCAGAATTGTATGTTTAACGAATAGTTTCTCTTCATGGTGTTCCTTTGGAAATTAATTCAGACTGTGGAAGTATCTTCACTTCCCGATTTTGGGAAAGTTTTCAAACCGCTATGGGGACTCATCTATCCTTTATCACTGCTTTCCACCCGCAATCAAGTGGTCAGGTTGAGCGAGTCAATCAAATCCTCGAAGACAAGCTCCGAGCTTGTGTTATATCTTTCGGTATGAACTGGGATAAGTGTCTTCCATTTGTCGAATTTTCTTATAACAATAGTTACCAATCAGGACTAGGCAAAGCCCCTTTTGAAGTTCTCTATGGACAAAGGTGTCGAATACCTCTTAACTGGTCGGAAACCGGAGAGAGGCAACTCTTTGGCCCGGATATGATCAAGGATGCAGAGGAGCAAGTTCGCATTATTCGTGAAAAGTTGAAAACAGCCCAATCTTTTCAAAAGAGCCAATATGATCATCATCATAAGGCTGTGACCTATGAAGTTGACGAAAAGGCTTACCTTCGGGTTACACCTCTGAAGGGTACCCATCGATTCGGTATCAAGGTCTAGTTGGCTCCTCGTTACATTGGACCCTTTCGCATTCTTGCTAAACAAGGAGAGGTTGCCTACCAATTGGAACTTCCGCCACATCTTTCCAAGGTTCATGATGTCTTCTATGTCTCGCAACTCAGGCGTTGCTTCTCGGACCCTGTCCGTGAGGTAGACCACGTAGCGCTTGATCTCCAAGATAACCTTACATATCGAGAATACCCTGTTCGTATTCTTAATCAAGCTGAGCGTACTACTCGGCGTCGGAACATCAAGTTTCTCAAGGAAAGAGAAGATCGTCTTCGACTAGAGTACCCCGCGCTCTTCCCGACTACTTCAAAATCTCGGGACGAGATTCTTTTGAGTGGGGGTGAGTTGTCACATCCCTATCTAGTAGTCATAGGAACATCATGTGTTTGCATCATGTTTCAATTTGGAATCAACTTGAAATGGGGAGTTAAATAAACCCGAAGTTCACTTTGAATCAAAACAATTCAAATTTGGTGAAAATTTCAACAAATCCAAAATGCCCACTAAAAATGTTCCCTATGTCCGGTAAATTTGGACATGAGTATAACAGGGATTATTTTAATTATTTGAACACCTAAAGCAATTTAAAAATAAATGATAAAGCCTCTCGAAATATCAAATAAAGAAATATCATTATTTTAGTTTTCAAATTATCCTAAAACTCTTTGGATAAGTTTGAAATATTCAAACTTGATTATATAAATGTTTGGGATAATTTTAAGATAATACATGTACCTGAAAATAAAATAATACAAATGACAGAAAATAAAAAACAGAGAATAAAAAGAAAAGAAAAGGGGGAAAGTTTACCTCGGCCAGGGAAGAAGCCGACCCAGCCCACCAGGGGTCAACCGGTCTTCTTCCACCCCCGGCCAGAAGGATGCCTGGCGCATGGTCGCCACACGCCGGCCACCTTCTCCCTGCCTGGTTGCTGGCCTGTTGGGCTCGGAGAGCGCCAGCATGAGGCCACCTCGTCGTGGCCTCCTTATCCTCTCCCTCTCCCCCTGCGCACTCCTCCTCTCGCTCTCTTTCTCCCCCTGCTCCGCCATGGCCGAGCCCTGCTCGAGCTCGACGCCGTCACGCTAGCTGCCCCCTCGCCTTGCTAGGTAGCCCCCGAGAACCGCTGCGACCCCCTCGTCCTCCCCGTGACCCTAGAAGACGCTGGGAGCCCCTCTACGCCGAGCCATCGCCATTCCTCCCCGCCGGCCACCGGAGCCCCGCCTCGACATTCGCCTCTACTGGAACCGTGGTGAGCCGCTGGTGCTCCTCCCCTTCTCCCCCTTCTCTCCCGTGCCCTGTAGATGTCGCGCCCTTCTTGCCCGAGATCCGACCGCCGCTGCCCTCGACGCCGGTGTCGATCATGACCACCCCAGCCTCTGGTTTGGGGCTAGATCGACGTGCGGTCTAGCGTAGGCTCTTCCAACGCTCTTTGCCGTCCATTTGGTTGTCGGGGGAGGGATTCCGACCCGCTCCGACGTCCCTAACGTTGCCGGTGGCTCAACGCTGGCGAGTCAACCTATCTGACCACTAGGGGTTTGACCCCTGGGTTACTGGCAGGTGGGGTCAGGCCCCTGTTAGTCAAATCTTAATTAAGAAATTAATTAGTTAATTTAATTAAACTAATCAGTCACTCACCAGTGGGCCCAATGTTGTTAATTGATTAGGATTAGTTTTAATTCTTTCGTTAGGTGATTGAGTCACTGACATGTGCTCCCCACATGTCAGGTTTGACACTGGCCCAGTCAGCTGACCAGCTGACGTCATAGTGACGTCAGGTTGATGTCATATTTCATTTTGTAGTTTAAAAATAATTCCAGAAATTTTTCAAAACTTCAAAAATTCATATAATTTAATCTGTAAATCATATGAAAATAATTTATATATGAAAATTTATCAAAAAAATCGAATGAATCCAATTGTGCTATTGTCATGCATGTTAGAGCAATCTAAATAGGTGAACATTGACATTTACTAATAGGTTAGTATATGGAATTTGAAATAAACAACGATTTTGAACCTATATTCAAATTCATTTCAAATCAACATGAACACTAGTTGCATTAGCTCATCCATACATGCTATCTTGCCATGATCATGCATCATGTTGTTGCACTTGCGTGTGTTGATTGTTTCTTATCAGCATTGCGGTAGGCCCTGCTTTTGAGGATAACTCCGAGTATCCCGACGAAGGAGAGAACCTTTCCCCTACCCAGCAAGGCAAGCAACCCCTTGATCATTCCGATAACATCCCACTCTGTCACTCCTCCTCTTGATTATTGTATTAGGATAGTCGATCACATGTCAGTCATACACGGTAGATGATCCTATTCTGCTGCATAACCTGTCATTGTCACAGTAAATTGCTAATCCTTGCAACATAGCATACCTCGTAGATGCTTGTGCCATGATGTGCTTAGCTTTCTTTGCCTGCTATGCTTGCTATGCTTAGAGTTGTGTCAGGCCTGTTTCATCTGGGTGATGAACTGAGTGAAACGATGTTGTTCTAATGTGATGATATTATGATGAACTCGATTTGGTAAAGGTAGCGATGAGAGGCTATGTAGGAGTACATAGCGGGTTGTCTCATTGGGACCGTTCTTAGGAACTAAGTTCCGTGTTTGTGATACAAGGCTAGATACTACCACACGTTGGGATACTCAACTGACCCTCTCGACTTATCATTCGCTTAGTCCTTAGTCTAGGAGTTGCAAGTAGTTTCTGGTGTTTATAGCATGCTGGAGGCCGTGCGTAGCGCTGACCCTAGGGGTGGGTTACCACGCGGTAGGCAGTGGCACGATGTACCAAGGGTCACCCGAATGGTGGGCTTGGTAACCCTGCGCACATCGTTTGGGGTCGTAGCGGAAACTTCGGCGGACTTCCATGCTGGTTCAGTCTCAAATAGGAGATAGCCTGGACTATAGGTCTTATGTGATTGACGGTCGTGGCCGACTCCCTCGCTGGGTTTCCGCTTGAAGGTTGCCGAGGTGCCTGGTTTTATGAGCACACAGCGATAAGTGGCAAGAGCGTGTGTGAAGAAGTACACCCCTACAGGGTATGGAACTATTCGAATAGCCGCATCCTCGGTTATGGACTACTTGGAGAACTTATGTTGTTCATAGATAATCAAATGGATACTCATAAAAATATCAAGACAAGTGTGAGTACCGTAAATGGCACTCTCCCAGGAGAGGGAAGTGAATCCATGGTTGTGTATTGTCGTGGAGTTAGTGGACTCGTGTGCGATATCTAAAATATAAACAAAGAGTTAAAATTGAGTAGTATAGGTTAGCCATGAGCCAAAGCTGACATTGTGCATAAATTCTACCCATGCCTTTGTTGATACATGAGCATGAATAGACTAGGTCTGTTTTAAAGACTTGCTGACTACGTTTGTACTCACGTTTGCTTAATAAATGTTGTAGATGAGACCCAAGACCCATTAGGTGGGTTCTTTCTAGATGTCGATGATGCCGAATAGCTGGTGTCCCAGCCACGACCTTTGCCCTATGGCGGGCTGTAGATAGTCAGGCCATGTGCCTTTTTACCCTTTCATCTGTTTGTACTCAGACAGCTTATGCTTCCGCTTGGTTTGTATGAACATGTTTGTATGACTTGAGTGTCAGGTCATGTGACCCCTATCTGTAAGAACATATTATGCAAGGCTCATCTGAGCCTCTTAAATAAAAGTCATGTTGTTGTATGGTTACATTGTGTGCCATGGTTGTATCTATGCATATCGGGCATGTCGTGCGTATGTGTGACATGCAATGGTATGTATGGGATCTGACACCTAGTCGTGTGCCTCTAGTAGTACTCTTTACGGGAAACTGCCTCTTTGTGCTTCCACCGAGCCATGGTAGCTTGCTACTGCTCCGGACGCATTGATTGACCGACATGTATCCTTCTTTGCTGCTGTGTCCGTCTCTTCAGGGAAATGTCTCGCGATGTAATGGAGTCCCTGTAGCTTGCTACGACTCGTCAACACACGCTTGAGGCCGACACCTGCATTGCTGGGTTACGTATGCCTGTTTCCGTAAGGATGTGCCGCTTGGGTTCTATGACTAGATATGTCGGCCCGGGTTCTCTGTCATTTGATTGCCAGCGACATGTTCACATACCTAAGCCAAAAGACGCAAACGGTCCCGGCTAAGTTAAGGCTGCGGCCGTGGAACTTACCGTGCGTGAGGACGCAAAGTGATGTGATATGTTACAGTCTGGATTCATATGACTTAGGATCGGGGTCCCGACACAAGGACTATCTTTATTCATAAACACATAGGAAATATCATCATACATGATTGCCTCTAGGGCATATCTCCAATAGGAAGAGGACCTGGGCAACCACTATATATAGAGGCTAGGCCGCACCATAGAGGGGAGGGGGTAGAGGACTTAGCCACTCACCAAACCACGAGACAAGGCACAGAGCCTCGAACACCACTTGAGCGCCCTCGCGAAGCTCTATCCCACTATACTAGTTCATCCATCGCACCTCCCTGGGAGGCAATTCACCAAAGTAGGAGTAGGGTATTATGCTTATAAACGGACCGAACCTGGTTAAACTGTCGTGTCCATCTTGTTCGTCGTCATTGTGCGAGTTTGTCGTGGTGTCCATCGAGTAGCGAGCTAGGTAGAGCGGGGCTGTAGGGGATCTTTGCACACGCCCCTGTGTTTGAACCTTGAGGTATTTGCGGAGCTCGAAATCGGACATTTGGCGAGCCAATTAGGGGGCGTGTCGAAGCCACCACTCTTGCAGTGACACTCAAGCCTTGGTTCAGCGACCCCATGGCGGGCAAGATCCTTGACACCATCCTACCCTTGGTGCGCGGTGGCACCAAGGCATGCGGGGCCGGATGACGGTGTCTTGGACTAGGGGGTACTCACCGCGTCGTCTCCCGACCTATGGGTCAGGCCGAGGACCCCCATGACGATTCGCTAATGGCCAACTTTGGGCAGCCCATAATGCATACAAGAAAGATTCCACAAGACTTGGTGATCAAGACAAGGACTCCTCTCCATCGATGTAGCTAACTCGGACTATAGTTATCCTAGGCCTCTGGTGTGTTATATAAAACGAGGCCAGGCTAGTCATTAGGGTCAATCAGATCATCACAGATCATATTTTCATACGAGCATAGCTCTTAGTGTTTAGACCACTACATATGATCTCGTGGTAGATCAACTCTATACTCGATACACCACCATCAATACAAACAAAGAAGGACGTAAGGTTTTACCTCCATCAAAAGGGCCCGAACCTAGGTAAATACCGTCTCCCGTATCTCCTTATACCAATCGATCCAAGATCCATAGTTCGGGACCCCCTACCCGAGATTCGCCAGTTTCGACACCGACATTGGTGCTTTCATTGAGAGTTCTGATGTGAAATCGCCAGAAGGATTGATGGCTTGTCTACAGATTGTAGTTTTTTCTGGACATCAAATTTGTGTTCGTCGTCCTTGTTTCGTCAAGCGTTTGTTTGACGAGTTCTATTGTGGAATTGTGCAAAATTGTATCTATAACAACCCTGAAAAATTTCATCGCATTCCGATGGAGGAATCTTTAGCAATCTCCAATCTACCAAAGCCCTGTCGAACCTAGACGACAATCTGGGCGAGTGTAGGGCGAGGGGTCCAGCGTCTAGCTCGGACGTCTGTTGGAAAATCCCATCATTCATCGGCTATGGAATTCTTATGCCGATCACCCCGCAAAATTTCAGCGCAATCTGACTATCCAAACTATAGGAAACATCCGATTCATCCAAAAAACTTTGGATATATTTTCTACGTGAAAACGAATAAGACCCGAGTTCATCTTTTTCATGAATGGGTTGTTGGACGTCCTTTTTGAAGGAATTTTTCTCATCATCTCGGTCATTCAACCAAAAGTTTGGCGTCACGGGGACAATTAATCATGAAGCGAACCTCGTCATCCATGGGTTGTACGGGTTGGGCGCTCCATCGCTTCATCAAGCCAACATCACCTCATCACAAATTCCGACCTGCGTCGGCATCACCATGTCATTACTTCTTCAAGTTGACGTCTACCATGCCGACATGCTTTGACACGTCGAGTGGCATGGGGCTCTAGTGTCACCTTAGAGATCAACTCCGTCACCTTGGCTAGACTAGGGGCTTCGTCATCCCTTCATCAACCCGCTCTGGAGACTTCAGCGTCACTAGCCGACTAGCTTCGAAACCTCGACTGGCGTGAGACTTTGGCATCATCACTCAACCTGCTTCGACACCTCAGCTAGCCTGAGACTTTGGGGTCACCAGCCAACCTGCTCCGTCGCCTCGGCTAGACCGGGGCTTTGGCATCCCTGCATCAACCGACCTGCTTCAACACATCGGCTGGCATGAAACTTCGGTGTCACCAGCCGACCTACGTGACACTTCGGCGTCCGCCGATCACAGCTTGTCCATGTTAACTGGACCGAGGACTTCATCTCTCCATATCGACCGTGCAGCGTTGCCACTTCATCAAGCCAAACTCTTCATTCAGGCACCTCGGCGCCTAAGCCATATTCCTTTATTTATTTTCTTCACTTAAATTTACCAAGTAGAAGAATTTTTTCTAAATATAATATTACCTTTATTTGTTATTACTCTTGGTCTGGACTATATTGTGTGCACACGTAATCGGTTTCGGCTATGTCATTCAGTGACCTTGGCATGCCTACATCATTGTCCCGCCTCCGTCAACCAAATTGTGTCGTCGACATGGCCGACGGACTAGGAGCTTCATCGTCACGCTACCAAACTACTCCGTTTGCTCGACACGCCCGGGGGTTTCTCCTCGGCCATCGGAAGTGTTGTGTTGTGACTTCATCAAGCCGAGCTCTTCTTCGGCTACCTCGTGACCGGCTTGGGGTCTGGGACCTTGACCCACTACAAGCTCGACACATGTCACAAGAACACAAACCAGCTAAGTCGCTTTCATGCTCACTTTTGTCAATTTTTAAATTTTGTTCGGTTCGACCAAGCATTATACTTTTTTGAGAAAAAGTTGTTTGCGAAAAGCTTTCCTTGTCAAAACATTGTTTGTTACAAAAAAATTCAAATAAACCGTTTACTTGCGGGCTTCCCTTATGAATCCATTCCCCTTGCATATGATTATTAATGTATCACACCTTTCCTTGTTCGTGTTTACGCCAATATATGCATCATGTTAACTTCAGTGTTCCACAAAGTTGGGTTGCCTTGCTCTTGTGCTTACCCCTACGTTCCCGATAGTTTGGCTAGGGAGTAAAGAAAGCACCTCTGCGATTGTTACAATCGGGCCATCCGAACTCCTACCTCAGATGGGTGAAGCCGAAGGCTAGCACTCTTACTGTTTTCAACTGTGGTTGGCCACGACGGAAGAAAAGCATATGTAAATTTATTGCACACCCATCATGGTAATCATGAGAACACAAAGAAAGGAACCATTTGCGGAACTATTTTCTTTGAAGATGCTTCTTACGTTAAATAGTAATATAGCATAAGTTCACTCGGAGCACTTTGCCTGTTACAGTCTAATGGCCTAATTGCCTGGTATTCTAAACACCTCCAATATCCTCGGATGGCGTAGTAGATAACACTTTTCGGCCCTTGGCCAAAGAGGGAGAAGCCGACGGTCGGTTAAGAAAAGTTTAAAGTTCGGACGGACACATATATGATATAAGTACTATGGTACATACAAACATTATACATAAAATTCTTTTACCCAAGTCACTTGGGGGCTCTTAAATTTATATGATCCATTCTATAATAAATGTTGTTTTCTTGTTGGTCGTTGCAAAGTCTTTTTCTACTACTCCTTTTTTGACACGGGTGTTTGGTCAATGGCCGGGTAGCCTAGTTTCTCTCTAAAGCCGCATGTGTTTAGTTTGGTAAACTTTCCTCGGAGAAACACTCCGCCCTCGGGATATGGAGGCTGAAGCCAAAGGCTGACCCGCTTGAAGTCTAATAGATCAGATGTATGATGTTAAACCACGACCGAAGCACATGTTAATTTTAAGACCAGTTTTCGGATTGGCTCCAAAACACTTGATTTAGTTCGAACGTCAATTTTTTTACGTAAGTTTTTTGGCTTTTAGATCTTATGGCACATTTAAGCTATTTGTATGTTTTTTAGGAGGAGGGACATCATCTTGACTGAGGTGCCCTACGTAATAATTCAGCTCGGGAAATCTTTTTTGACCCTCTCTTTGGCATCTTCCTGTCGGCCACTAGCTCGGCGTCTCGGATATTGCTCTATATGCATCAGTTTCGAATTGTGTCTTGGGTCAATTCTTGGGTTGCCCTGCTCCTGTGATTGCCTCCAACATTCCGCTTTTTCGGCTAGGTGTGCAAGGGGAGAACCACTGCGATTGTACTTCCGATTATATTGGTTAAGTACATCAGTGGAGAAAGCCGAAAACTGGTTGTCACAATGAGCGCTAACTGGTCAGCAATATGATCATTGTGTCAACTTTTCTTAATATTTTAGCCAAGCTGGGTTGCCTGGCTCCTGTGCTTACCCCCTATGTTCCCGATTGTTCAGCTAGGAGGTAAAGGGAGCACCTCTATGATTGTTACTTCTGGATCATCCGTGTTAGTACCTCAGACTAGGTGAAGCCGAATGCTAGCCATCTTAAGAATATAATTGGTCTGCAACGACGAAAGTGAAGATTTCGGTTCATTAAAGACCATAGAGTTCGGGAACATTCCCCGAATTAAACCATAAATTGGTTCAAACATAACAAAGTTTGTGTCAAACAAATATCGATCCTTAATTCGACCACCTATTCCCAAATTAAGGAACGGGCGCTGCTGCACTGCCTATTCAATGCAGCAAATTCAAAGAGCAATAGAGTTTCTGAGGATATTCGATCCTTAGGTTGGTCTACCACACCCAACCCGAGTCTCGGAAACTACTATGTACCACATTTGTATCCCTAATGTATATCGTCGAGCAAGAACTTGATTCTCAGTCCAATTTTGCAAATCGACCTAAGTTTCAAGGGCTACTGGGATCAGTGGTTTTATTTTTATTATTATTTTTCCTTCCGGTACATCCTGGGTTTTAGACCGGCATGAACCTTGAGGGCTACTGGCTATATATCTCAACAGAGAATAAATTGCAGCAATCGGAAATAATTTCCACAAAGAATCAGCCCGCTTCCGAGGTGGTGCATTATTTCTAAAGCATCCAATGTAATGCTTGGATGTAGGTGGTTGGCTCAATAGAGGGCATAGCCGGCATTAAGCTCGGCTGAACTCGTTCAACCTTTTCAAACACCAAAGTAATATATGACACCTCGGACACCGACCAACGTTGGAGCTCGGCTGCAAAAAACACCTCGGAAGCAATCCGGCATAAAGCTTGGATGTGAATGGCTAGCTCCATAAAAGACTATTCTGGTATTTAAGCTCGGATGAAGTCCCTCAAATTTTCAGAGACCAAGGTACTTTATGAAACCTCGGATGTCGACCCGCGTTGGAGATCGGCTACAAAAATATACATCGGACACAATCCGATGTTGGATCTCGGACGCAACCTGCGTGGATTTATCACGGCAGATGAACGGGTGAATGGACTTGGATTCAAGGCCATCGCTAACATGATGTACTCAAAGGGGTTGATTTGGACGAAGTACACGAGTTTACCCAGGTTTGGCCCTCAAGTCAAGGTAATAGCCTACGTCTTGCTTGTTCTTGTATTGCTTGTTGTATCGATTACAAGGGAGCTAAAGCTTGACCTAGTTCTCGATAACCTGATCTCTAAGTCGCCCCGGGTCTGCCTTTATATAGGAGGTTAGGAACACGGGTCTTTACAATTGTCTAAACGAGTCTCATTGTCTATCTGAGTCTTCCTCAATCTTCTTGTCCAAGTTGTCCCCGAGCGGCTTACACACCCGGGTCTTCTCCGTCCGGGCCACCTTCTGGCCCACACCTTGAGCCGCTTATCTTCCTGGGTCGTAGAGTTTACGGCTCACCCTTGGGCCGGCCCACGAGCCATCAATGTGACCCAGAACCTTAATGGCGGATCATATTGTGGGGTCATATCCCCAACATTAGGCCCTAGGTTGAATTGAGCATGCTCACTTCATCCCTTTCTTCTGCTCTTCGGTGAGTCACCCGGTGATGACCCGGCGTGATGTCACGTAGTCCCTGCGAGAGAGATCCGCTGACGTGCCACCGAATCTTTTATTAAATGGTCAACCCGAGAATCGAGGCGTCCGTCTCGGTCAAATGGTTTCCGTTGCCTAGATTTTCGCGCCTGTCTCGTTCTCCCTTTAAATAAGACCTATTGCAGGTGAAAACCTTTCCTTCTCCTGCTCTCTCTTCATCCTCTTCCTCTCATTGCCTCCGCTCTAGCGCACTCTGCTCTGGTGCCGTCTTCGCATCATCGTCAACCAGGCTGCTGCATCAACCTGTGTCGTTCCTGTTTTTCTTCCGCGTCCGCTGCTCCATCATCGGTAAGCCCAAGCTCGTCATTAGATCCATCGCCGCCGTATTAGGGTTTGTGGAAGCTCCAGCGCTGCCGCTCGGGCTCCGTCCGCACCATCGTCGGCGTACTCCCGACGCCGTTGATGCCTTTAACGCACAACCTTGCCGCGTCACTGCGTACGGGGCGGCCGTGCGCAATGCGCGGATCGTGGTGGCTCTGTTTTCTTTCTTCTGCTTCGTCTATTCTTCGCTAGGTCGAGAATAAGAACCTTTTTGCCTGCTGTTGTAGATCCGTAATTGTAGCGGTAGTTTGCGAAACCTGTTTTCAGGACTGAGCCAATTTTCGCTCCTCCTTTCCTTGTTGAACCGCCAAGACTTTCCGGCTCTCATCAGCCGGACTATGGCATAGTATTTGTAGAGCCCTTAAAATTGTAAGCCATCACAGATATCTGCTTGCTCTTAACTCGCCGCGTATTTAATTTTGCACAGTCTTTAACCGCTAGTATGTCTCGCGCCTCCAACTCATGCAACTGGGTCGGGTCTTGCATCACAGCAGAGTATTTAACGGATTTCATTGGCGCGGGCACTCTTTCTTCCAAGGAAGTCCTTCACTGGTGGGTTCCGGGTGACGAAACACGACCCTCTCCCCAAAAAGGAGAGGTAGTAGTTTTCTTTGACCATATCGAGCAAGGATTCGTGCCACCTGGCTCGACATTCTTTCGTGATGTTCTTCACCTATACAAGCTTCACCCTCAAGACTTGGCCCCCAATTCCGTTTCAAACATATGCAATTTCCAAGTGCTCTGCGAAGTCTACCTGCAAATCAAGCCTTCTGTAGGTTTGTTTCGAGAGTTCTTCTACGCCAACCGCCAAACCGAAATGAAAGGCGGTCTGAGTCTGGAGCTTGGCGGTGTTTCCATTCAACGATGTAGAGACATCATATTTCTGGCTACGCAGATGCCGAGTCATCCGAAGAATTGAAACAAGACTTGGTTCTACTGCAAGGACACCTCTCCTGAGAATGAGCGCCCATTGTCGGGTTATCGTCCCTCCCGGATCAGGACAGATTCAGAACATCCTGGTCGGCTCTCAGCTTTGGAGCATGCCAGTTATGAGCCAGCTCATGCCAAGATCAAGGCACTCATGGCCAATGGTTTAACTAGATTGGATTTGATCCGCTGCTGGATTTCTTGGTGGATCATGCCCTTAAGCCGTAGAAGCCGGGTTATGTGTGAATATGAAGGCAAGTACGATAGATCCTTATGTTTCAGCCAATCAACCCTGACAGAGGACGACATTACCCCTGTCATCCGGAGCCTTGTCCATGAAGCCTCCGGCTCATGTAGCGCCATTGGCCAGGCGCCTTTCAGCATCAACAATCCGGTGCCGGATGTAAGTCAATTTCTTCCCATCCATCTCTTGGATTTTTGTTTGTACCTTGCTGATCTATTGCTCTTCTCCAGGTTATTTTCGCCGGCTGACTTTGATTTTTGGAAGAAGGAGTATGTCCCACCTCCGAAGAAGCTCAAGAAGAAGGCCCCAGCCAAGAAGCCAAAGAAAGACGCCCCGTGAGGGGAATGGTTCGACCCGCCATAGTCATCTAGCTCAGAGGTAAAATTTTAGTTGTTTGCTTCATATTTTGCCTTCTTGTTTTACCAATGCTTCTTTTACTCACAAGATGATGTGGAGACCAGCCACGCCAATGCCCTTGAGGTAAACTATGTTTCTTCCGCCTCAGAGTATTTTGTCCCCCGAAAGCCGCAGCGGGTTACCAGAAAAGTTCCTCTTTCTCATCCTCTCGCTTACCTGGCTCCCGACTTTCTTTTGAAAAAGCAACAATAGGCTGAACGTCGACAGACCCGGAGCGTGGGCTCCACTGAGCTTATGTCCAGCTTGCCAAACTCGCCGGCTCCGAAGAAACGCCTCACAAAGGTATGTGTTCCTGTTTGATTCACTTCTCTTAATAAACTTGGTGCTGTCTCATCTTTCTTAAATTTCATCTTAGAAATCGCCCTCTTCCGGCGACTCTTCGGCGACCGCTCTGCCACCTCCCAAGATTAACCCGCTGTAAGTGTTTTTCCACTATAACATCCGATTCTTTGTAGGGTAGTAATATATTTTGGATTCTGATCTTTCTATCTTGAAGTGCTCGAGCCAAGCGTCGGAAAAACAACAAGCCCTCCCCCGGACCTGCTGCTCAAGAGCCGGAGC
Organism: Hordeum marinum; assembly: GCA_022496015.1. Lineage (NCBI taxonomy): Eukaryota > Viridiplantae > Streptophyta > Magnoliopsida > Poales > Poaceae > Hordeum > Hordeum marinum. The sequence continues at coordinate 175,088,485 of CM039674.1, forward strand.
AAGAACAACCGGAGGAGCCACAACCGGATATAAATCCGCCAATTGCCTCCACTGAGCCAGCTGATGAAGATATCATCCCAGAGAGCCCTCTAAGGGGCCCTTCGAAACCGCCAAGTCCTGCAAAGACCACTACTACTCCGGAAGTCGTGATCACCGGCTCGGCTCCTCGGTCTCCTCCGGCTCACATGCTGACCAAGCATAAAGAGTCGGCCGAGGCCTCCAAGAAGCTAGACTTCGACCCTTCTTTTGAGAAGATGACGACCGAAAAACTCCACGCCGGGTATACGAACCGGCTTTCCACCAGCCGATACCTAGAACTTCGGCTGGTGAACTTGATGAAGATAAAATATGAGGAACTCCTCCTCTTGCTATAACCTTACTTAGCCCCCAAGGGCCGGTTCAATTCTAGCTTAAGAGTTGAACCGGGTCTTTTCTGATCCTTTGTAGAAAATCCAAATCCATTGCCCCCAAGGGCCGACTCAAACTTGATAAAGTTGAGTCGGAGCTTTAATGTAGATAGCCTGAAAACCACTTGTAGCCCCCAAGGGCCGACTCAGACTTGATAACGTTGAGTCGGAGCTTTTAGTATAAGTCAATTTGAAGAGCCATATTGTAGCCCCCAAGTTCCGGATTAACTTTGATGAAGATGAGCCGGAACTGTATTGATTTCTCGAAGATCAAATATACATTAGCCCCCAAGTGTCAAACATATTGCTTGCAATCTGCTTGAGACTTGTATAACTTTGTCTTTAACCTTCATCATTTGATATGATTTCCATTTTGGCGACTTATTCTATATTTTGATATGTCACAGGAAGCCTTAAATGAAGCCGGGTCGTAGTTGATGGACCTGAAGACCAACCCGGTGGCTCACCAAGAGGCTCGCAGCGTCACCGATGAAAAGTGTCGGCTTCTCTCTGAGGAGCTGGCGACAATCAAGGCCGATTTTGCTGCTCTTAAGTAGTCAGTTGAATTTGAGACGACTGCTTTGACCCAACGGGCGGATGACGCCGACCAGTGGCTGAGAGTTGTGGCGGATGAACTCCAAGGCTTGAAGCGCCACATAAGCCAGATGTCAGCCGCCCTCTTTGGTAAGCTTCTGACAACTTTGCGTTTCAAATAGCTACGTCTTTACTTAGACTGGCGACTCATCTGAATTGTCCAGTTTATATAGGTCCTAGGAGCCGGCAGTTGGCTTCTGATAGCCTGCTGCCATTGAAGGCCATCTATACCTTAACTCAGCAGTTGTACTGTGGTGCAATCTGCACTGTCAAGGTCGTGCAATATAAGGATAAAATTCCGGCAACTCTCAAGGGTGTCTTAGAGCTCTTCTCCACCATGCCGAAGTAGATCACCGAGCTCAAGAAGTTAGCCGCCCGCCAAGGGGCCAATGCGGGCACCAGTCGGGCTTTGGCCTTTGCTCCGGGCCTAACAGCCGCCGAAATGATGGAGGGCTTCCCTTCAAGAAAAGATGATGGCTCGGAGTTTACTGACGCTGACTACAAAAGGTGCATGAAGGAGTCTCGAGTGTTAGCTTCTGTCTTGGCGGAGGAGGTTGATCTGTCAACTTATCAAGCAGCTTATGACCCAGAGCAGAAGAGAGTCCACGGTCCTCTGTACGAGTGCAAAGATTTGACGCCTGCTTGGACTAAGGACCTCTTTGCTCCAGGTCTTGACCCGTCACCTTATTTCGAAGGCTCTTTTGCGGCTCTAACGAACTGCAATTGGGATTTGGACAACCTCCAGATCAGGGCCACAGAAGAGCCGGCGCAGGATGACCCATCAGCTAATTAGCTTCTGCTTAAGAACTTGTATCGTCTTAGCCCGCCATGTGACGGTTGGAAAACTTGTCCGAAATTTTGATCTCCCCTGGGAGTGTAATAGCTAGATGAAACTTGTCTGAAACTTGTCATGATGTTTTTATAAGATGATCCGGTTTTTGGCTGCCATTTGGCTTTGTATACTTTGAATCATTTAGACTTGCCTTGTCATCATAGGAGACACCTGCAGCCAAGATTAGGTAAGCTACACCCAGAGGTGGTGACTCCCTTTTTGGTAATTACGGCTAATCTGGTCAGCCGGAGATGGCATAAAGCCTGGCCGATAAGGCATTTAGAAGATAGACCCAGAGGTAATAAGATGGTGTAAACACCGGCAAATAAGCATTAGAAGCTGTACCCGAAGGTAATAAGCCGCCCTCTCTGTGGCTAATTTTCCTTAGCCGGATTTATATAAGAATAACTAATAGGCGTTAGAAGCTTTACCCGAAGTTAAGAAGCCGCCGTTCACCACAGCTAATTTACCTTAGCTATTTTTACATGGCCTTATGCCGGTTAATAGGCATTAGAAGCTATACCAGGAGGTAAGAAGCCGCTATTCCCGTGTCATGAGATGTTAGCTACGCGTCGGTAAAAAACCTCTCATAACCGCGGCTAAACTGGTTAGCCAGAGATGGCATAAAGCCGGCTGATAGGGTGTTAGAAGCGATACCCGTCGGGAAGAAGCCCCCCTCAGAAATACGGCGTGACCCGATGGTGGATAGGCGTTAGAAGCTGTACCCAAAGGTAAGAAGTCGCCCTCACCACGACTAATTTACCTTAGTCGGTTTTTTGTGGCAAAAATGCTGGCTTAATAGGTGTCTACCACCATTCAGCGATACGACGCAAAGCGCCAGCGGATAGGCATTAGAAGATGTACCGGCTAAAGGTTGGAAGCTGTCCTCGCCGTGGCTCGTTTTTCTTAGCCATATTGTTGTGGCATAAAGCCGGTTGATAGGCATCTACTGCCGTTTGCCAATCTCAGTTGATGCATCAACCAGAATACTGTGTAATCTTTTCCCATATGAGGATGCGTGAAATAGCAGAGGCTTCTTTATTTATACATCTATGATATGTACAATGATAGTGTACAATGGTGGGTCTCGATACCCTTTAAGTGAAGTAGGGCCAGAGATGCGCGATGTTCCATGGCTGACGGGTCTCCTGACCCGCCGTATCTGAGTCGTTTCGAATATCAATGAGATAATATGACCTGTTGTTGAGATTTCTGCTGATCGCAAAGGGTCCTTCCCATGGAGGTGACAACTTATGCATATTTTTTTGGTCTTGAATCAGCCGGAGCACCAAGTCGCCCTCCTGGAATGTCCGGGTCTTGACCCTACGGCTGCGATAGCGGTGCAGGTCTTGTTGATAAATCGCCGATCGGGCTGCTTTTAACTCTCGTGCCTCTTCTAAAGCATCGAATGTGTCGTGGCGTGTTGTCTTGTTGTCTGTCTCAACGTAAGCCGCCACCCTTGGCGAGTCATGCCGGATGTCATTGGGTAAGACGTCCTCGGTGCCGTACACCATAAAGAAGGGCGTGAAACCCGTGGACCTATTAGGGGGGTTCTTATGCTCCATAAGACGGAGGTTAATTCTTCGACCCAATGCCCGGGCATTCACTGCAAAGGAACCATAAGCCGCGGTTTAATACCTCTTAGAACCTCCTGATTGGCGCGCTCTGCCTGACCATCGGACTGTGGATGTGCCACGGCTGAAATATCAAGTCGGATATGCTCTTCATCACAGAATTTCTTCATAGCCCCCTTGGATAGATTTGTACCATTGTCAGTAATGATGTTGTGTGGGTAACCAAAACGGTAGATCAGCTTCTTAGTAAATAGAACCGTTGTAGCCGCATCACATTTGCTGACCGGCTCTGCCTCTACCCACTTGGTAAATTTGTCAACCGCCACCAGGAGGTGCGTTTTCTTGTCGTTGGATCTCTTGAAGGGCCCTACCATGTCCAGCCCCTAGACCGCAAATGACCAAATGACTGGTATCGTCGTCAGTTCTTGAACCAGAATATGAGCACGCCGACCAAATTTCTGACAGCCGTCGCACTTGCAGACTAAATCCTCTGCATCCTTGTGAGCCGTTAACCAGAAGAACCAATGCCGGAAAGCCTTGGCCATCAAAGATTTCGAGCCGGCATGGTGTCCACAATGACCAGCATGAATTTCATTCAAGATCTGCCGGCCCTCCTTCGGTGAAACACAACATTGAAAAAACCCTGTTACACTGCATTTATGCAACTCACCATTAACTATCATCATGGACTTAGAGCACCGGGCGATCTCTCTGGCCAGGTCTTCATCCCAAGGTAACTTGCCCCGGGTTAAATAGGACAGATAAGGAATAGTCCAATCTGAGATAACATGTAGAGATGCCACCAATTCTGCCACCGGGTCAGGAATAGCCAAAACTTCCTCCGAAGGTATCTTGACAGTCGCATGGTATAAGACGTCCAGAAAGACATTAGGCGGCACCGGCTTACATTGGGAACCTAACCATGATAAAGCATCAGCCGCCTCCTTCTTGCGACGATCAATGTGATCTACCTGATACCCTTTGAAGTGACCCGCAATAATATCAATCGCCTGCCTATAAGCCGCATTCCGTGGATCCTTGGAGTCCCAAGTGCCAGAAACTTGCTAAGCCACAAGATCTGAGTCGCCCAAACACCTGACCCGGCTCAAATTCATCTCCTTGGATAATATAAGACCGTGAAGCAAAACCTCGTACTCAGCCGCATTGTTAGTGTAGGGAAACATCAGCGAGAGCAGATAACAAAACTTGTCACCCTTTGGGGATGTCAGGACAACCCCTACTCCAGACCCTTCTAACTTCTTGGATCCATCAATGTGTATAGTCCTGTATGTGTTATCCGGCTTTTCTTCGTGAGCTTGACTCTCTGTCCAATCATTTATGAAATCCACCAAAGCTTGGGACTTGACCGCCGTGCGAGGAACATACTTTAAAATAAGAGGTCCCAACTCTAAATCCCATTTAGCAATCCTTCCTGTGGCTTCCATGTTCTGGATAATATCCCCCAATGGAGCAGAACTGACCACAGTTATCTAGTGCCCTAGAAAGTAGTGTTTTAACTTGCGGTTGTCCGTGAAAACTCCGTATACTAGCTTCTGCCAATGCGAATATCTTTGCTTAGGTTCTTCTAGGACCTCACTGATATGATAAACCGGCCTTTGCACGGGATACTCCTTCCCAGCCTCCTTGCGCTCGACCACAATTGCAACGCTGACTGCCCTACTGTTAGCCGCCACATAAATGGGCAATGGTTCTTTCTCAACCGGAGCGGCTAACACTGGCGGCTCAGTCAACTATTTCTTAAGCACCTCAATTGCTTCACCCGCCGCTTTGCTCCAGACAAAGTTGTCTGTCTTCTTCATCATCTGATATAAAGGAATAGCCTTCTCTCCAAGGCGGCATATGAACCGGCTCAACGCAGCAATCCACCCTGCCAGGCGCTGAACGTCATTAATGCACGCCAGCTCTCCTAGAGAAGTAATAGCCTTGATTTTATCCGAGTTAGCCTTGATGCCACACTCAGAGACCAAGAAACCCAAAAGCTTTATTGTTGGAACCCCAAAGACACACTTGGTCAGGTTAAGCATCATCTTGTAGACCTGGAGATTGTCGAAGGTTTCCTTTAGGTCCTCCAAAAGAGTCTCCTTCTTTCTGGATTTGACTATGATGTCGTCCACATAAGCATGAACATTTCGGCCAATTTGACTGTGAAGGCAGTTCTGTACGCACCTATGATAAGTCGCCCGGGCACTCTTGAGCCCGAAAGGCATAGAGACATAACAGAATGCCCCAAAGGGGGAAATGAACGCCGTCTTCTCCTGGTCATATCCTCCGGATCAAAATTCTCCTTATAAAACTTAAGCTCCTCCTGGGCGCGACTGGACTCTGGGATCAACCTCCTCTGCACTCAATAGCCGTGTTTCAGTTACCATGAACGATGGTGGTACCGTTTAAGCCGGGCATCTTCAGCTATAAGTAAACATAGCAGGGTCGAGACATGAACTTAGCATAAGCCGGCCGTCCAAACAAGGCATGATAAGGGCTCTTGATCTTAACCACCTCAAACCATAAGGACTCCACTCTGTAGTTGTATTCATCGCCAAAAGCCACTTCCAAAGAAATCCTGCCCACCGGGTGCGCCGACTTACCCGGCACCACACCATGAAAAACAGTGGACGAAGGTTTTAAAGTCCTTGTTGAGCAACTTCATCCACCGGAAGGTGTCATAATAAAGGATGTTTATGCTGCTGCCACCATCCATGAGCACCTTGTTCAACATATATCTACCCACTTGGGGGGTTTCAACCAAAGCCAGCCGCCCCGGGTCATCAACGCGTGGCGGGTGATCTTCACGACTCCATGTTATGTCATATTCAGACCACTTTAGATACTATGGAAGAGCCGGCGTAACCGCATTGACCGCCCGTTTTCGCAACTTCTGGTCCCTTCTATTGAGAGTTGTCGTGAAAACGTGGTACTGCCCGAAGCTGAGCTGCTTCGGGTTACTCTGAAAACCGGACTGATTCCGCTGTTGCTGATGTTGTTGATTATTATTATGAGAGTGCGGATGCTGTCCCCCATGATTATCCTGACCCAGATGACTGGATACTGAACCGCCAGAACCAAATCCGGCTCCTGACCCGCCATGTCCTGGGCCGCCTAGCGGGCCGCCACCATGATGGTTAGGTTGTGTGACATATCGCTTGAACTTCTGCATAAAACAACAACTCTCCCATGTATGATTTGCCGACCTATCAGGCAAACTATGATTCGGAAAAGCTCGCTTAAGCAACTCTTCCATGTTCGAGGAAAAGTTATCCCTACCCGAGGGCGGTCCAAACCTCCTGTTGCCCTTGGGATGATTCTGCTCATTTGTGTTGGCCACCAGCTCTGATCCTGCTTCTGGATTCTTGCGCTTACCCTGGCTACCATTCTTCACCGCACCCTTGCCTTGGTTGCCCTACTTGCCATGACTAGCCTTTTCCTCATCAAAACCCGGATCCTTCGTGCTGTCCGAGTCGACGTACTTCGTGAGAGGCGTCATGAGCTCTCCCATGTCATGACACGTACGCTTGAGCCGGCCAAGTTTCTGCTTTAGAGGAATAAAGTGGCAGTTCCTCTCTAAGATCAACACCGCTTGAGCTGCCGTGATCTTCTCTGATGAGTGAATAATTGTCGAGAACCGCCGTACCCAATGATGAGATGACTCGCTCTCCTGTTGGACACAGTGATCAAGATCCACAATAGTCATAGGCTGCTTGCACGTCCCATGAAAGTTTTTAATGAATCGAGCCCTGAGCTCTGCCCATGAATTGATGGTATTAGGTGGTACCCCTTTAGCCATGTACGAGTCGGGCCTTCAAGCATCATGATGAAATACTTGGCACAAATCGCCTCACTAACATCCAACATCTCCATGGCCAGTTCATAGCTTTCCACCCAGGCCTCTAGGGTAAATCAGTGGTGTAATTTGGGACCTTACGGGGACCTTTGAAGTCTTTCGGCAACCGCTCGCTCCGGAGAGCCGGCGATAGACACGGTAGTCCTCCGGTCCTGGGGGTTACTCCTGCCCCTACGAAACCGGAAGGCACGGGCTCTTGGTAAGCCGGCCTAGCTGGCGCCTCTTGTGGGCTTCCCACATGGTTTCACATGCGTGTCTATCTCTTCATGGTCGGTGACCCGTTGGAATCTCTATGTGATGGTTGCTGCTGGAACCTGCTGGGGACTCGTAGCGCCGGCTAAAACTACGGCTAGGAAGAGGGGTTGATTGGACGTGGCTCAAGCTATGAGCGTATCTCTCCTGCTGGGCCATGGCCGTCTGCAAGTGCCCGATAGCGTTCCGCACATCCTCTGAAAAGGGTGCTTCATCCGGGATAGGAATCATCCCAAGCCGGGTGGCAGCTGCTACCATATTCTCGGACGGGTTAGAATAATGACCCGCCGGCGTTGGAAAGCCCCCAGGTGAAGCTTGGTTATGTTGGGCCGGATGAGTCGTCAGCCGTTCCATTGGGCGGCTCTCGGGCGTGCCCGCGGCTCGCCCTGCACCAGGGGTATTAAAGCGGTTCCTCACTTCATAACGCTCTGGTAGACGGGACTGATGCCTCCTCCGTTGTACCGCCACTGCTCACATTTGCTCTAGCCCTAGACGGAAAGCATCTGTCTTGATACGTTCTGCCTCTTCTTCCATCTGGACCTTCAGCTCAGCCATCCTTTGTCGTTCCTCTGCCATACGGCCCTTGATCCTTGCAATCTCTAGATTCCCAGCTGCTTGATTATCTGGTGTGACTTCAGTGGCCATGAGAGCCATGAGTTCATCCATCAGCTCCACAAGAACTTGAGCCGGCGGTGGCAGGTTATCACCCGAAGTGGTGGCTCCCACGGTTGTGTTACTTGCGGCTGGGGCTGATCCCGCCATGAACACCGCCGCATGAACCGGAGGTTTCATAACATCCGACTCAAAGCCCTCTGACTTAGGGTATGCATCGTCGTAGCCCCCAAGGCCACCGTTGCGGAGCTGGTACACTGATTCTGTTTCTCCACTTCAAGATTCATCTTCTGAATAAACAAGGGTTTCCTGTGACCCGGATGCTTCCAGATCCATACCTTGAGTGAAGCCTACAAAGACATGCCTCTGACCCGGATTGGCGCGGGCAGGCCGCACATTACTTGCAGATTGGAGACGCCGAGCCGGCTCGACGATGTTGGTGCAGACGTCCGGCCCGGGTGTAGAACCATCAGCCTTTCCGATGAAAACGTGGATCCCGCCGAATGGAACCCGGAATCCATACTCCAGGGACTCGGCGTCAAGCCCCCAACCAGCATCGTCGATGTAGAACCAGCCGCGGCGACTCTTGCTCATCTTTCCAACCACGTATCCCTCGAGCCCTCAGAGAGCCCTTTGAGAACTCAACACCACCAAGCGCAAGCCCCAAGGTTGGCGCCAACTGTCGTGGATTTATCACGGCAGATGTCCGGGTGAATGGACTTGGATTCGAGGCCATCGCTGACGTGATGGACTCAAAGGGGTTGATTGGGACGAAGGACACAAGTTTACCCAGGTTCGGCCCCGCAAGTCGAGGTAATAGCCTACGTCCTGCTTGTTCTTGTATTGCTTGTTGTATCGATTACAAGGGAGGTAAAGCTTGACCTAGTTCTCGATAACCTGATCTCTAAGTCGCCCCGAGTTTGCCTTTATATAGGAGGTCAGGACCACGGGTCTTTACAATTCTCTAACCGAGTCTCATTGTCTATCCGAGTCTTCCTCTATCTTCTTGTCCGGGTCTTCTCCGTCTGGGCCACCTTGCGGCCCACACCTTGAGCCGCTTATCTTGCTGGGCCATAGACTTTACGGCTCACCCTTGGGCTGGATTAGGAGCCATCAATGTGACCCGGAACCTTAATGGCGGGTCATATTGCGGGGTCATATCCCCAACACAACCCGTCATTGGAGATGTGATGCCGATCAGCATTGGAGCTAGGCTGCAAAAAGAGACCTCAGATATAGTTCATCTTTGGAGCTCGGATGCAAGAGGACACCGCCGCATGGGAAACTCTTCAAACCTGAGGTGTACCGTAAAAACTTACAAGGCATTGAGAAAGGCCGAGAACTTAATTGGGCTCCTCGAATACTCGACGTGTGAACTCTTCAAATACACCTTGATGTTCCTCAACATCTAAGATGGGAAGATTTGTTGAACCAGTTTTCAAGACCGACGACTGAAGATGAAGAACAGTTCAGATGAACCGAGGAGCATCCCTAACTTGAAGACCGGTTCAGGGGGGCTACTAACAGTATCCTGGACTAGGGGGTACTCACCACGTCTTCTCCCGACCTATGGGTCAGGCCAAGGACCCCCATGATGACTCACTAATGTGCAACTTTGTGCAGCCCATAACGCATACGAGGAAGATTCCACAAGACTTGGTGATCAAGACAAGGACTCCTCTCCATCGACGTAGCCGACTAGGACTATTGTTATCCTAGGCCTCTGGTGTGTTATATGAACCAAGGCCAGGCTAGTCATTAGGGACAATCAGATCATGATAGATCATATCATCATACGAGCATATCTCTTAGGGTTTAGACCACTACATAGAATCTCATGGTAGATCAACTCTGTACTCGATACACCATCATCAATACAAACAAAGCATGACGTAGGGTTTTATCTCCATCAAGAGGGCCCGAACCTGGGTAAATACCATCTCCCTTGTCTCCTCTTACCAATCGATCCAAGATCCATCGTTCGGGAACCCCTACCCGGGAGCGGTGGTGTCCTCATCATGATGGGAAATGTCAAGGATGCGACCCACACGCTCAAGCTTACTTACAAGATAATGACCATGGTGCGCCCAAGTGCCGGGGACGCCATGCAGGCCGCAGAGGACTCCAGCGGTGTCCTCGACGTCGCGCCGGTAAAGAAGAGACAGCTATTCTCCCAGCGTCGGGAGGAGACGAGGCGGGTGTCGGTGGACGAAGGGAACCCTGGTCCTTCCTTCACCATTGGTGCCGACTTTCCCTAGGATCAAGAGTAAGCGTTGGTGGCTTTCTTCTTCGCGAACAAGCATGCGTTCGTGTGGAGTGCCTCCGACCTAGTGGGGGTCTCGAGGGACGTGATCGAGCAACACCTCATGGTCTGCCCGAACGCGTACCCATTCATGCAAAAGGCGAGAAGGCAAGCTCAAGAGAAGCAGGCGTTCATCGCTCAAGAGGTCGCCAAGCTGAAGGAGGCTGGGGTCATCTGGGCGGTGCACTACCCGGAGTGGCTTGCTAACCCGGTGGTCGTCCCGAAGAAGTATGGAAACAAGCGTATGGGTGTCGACTTCACGAGCCTCGACAAAGTCTGCCCACAAGACCCATTCCCGCTGCCGCGCATCAACCAGATTGTGGACTCTAGTACGGAGTGCGGCCTCTTGTGCTTCCTGGACGCTTTCTCGGGCTACCAACAGATCAAGATGGCGGTTCAGGGCGTTGAGAAAACGGCATTCCTCACCTCGCGCCTGGTGTTTTGCTACACATGCATGCCCTTGGGGCTATAGAACACCGGGGCAACCTTCCAAAGGCTGATGCACATTGCCCTGGGGCCGCAGCTCGGGAGGAATGCAGAAGCCTACGTCATCGACATCGTGGTCAAGTGCAGGGTGTCCAAGACATGATCGAGTACCTGGAGGAGACGTTCACCAGCCTAAGGGAAGTAAACCTGAAGCTCATACGCGATAAGTGCGTCTTTGGGGTCCCCTCAGGCAAGATGCTCGGCTTCCTGGTGTCACACCGGGGAATCGAGGCGAACCCGAAGAAGGTCAAGGCCGTAAGCAATATGAGAGTGCCCTGGACCCTCAAGGAAATGCAGAAGTTGGCGGGTTGCATGACCTCCTTGGGGCGCTTCATCTCCAAGCTTGGTGAACTGGCACTGCCATTCTTCAAGATCAAGAAAAGAATTGGCCCTTCGAATGGACCCTAGAGGTAGACGCAGCCTTCGAGGAGCTCAAGTTGTAGCTGACGAGCCCACCAGTGATGGTGGCACCGTGCCCTCAGGAACCCCTGCTGCTATACCGTGCTGCCACCCCCACTTCGCCAGCGCTGCGCTGGTGGCAGTCGAGGAGGAGCATACCAACACGTGCACCTCGCCAACAAATGCAGGCGGCCCCCCGACCTGGGCCAAGGGGGCTCGCAGGGTGTCGAGGAGCCCACTCCTCCCCAAAACGGTGCTCTTGGGGCCCCTTCCGCCCTGACGGTCCGTGAGGCTCTCAATCCTCATGAGGCCCCAACCGCTCTGATGGGTCTCGAGGCTCCCAAGCCTCCTGAGCCCACCGTGGGACAGGGCACCATGGGAAATCTCACCCTTGTCGAGCACCCGGTCTAGTACATCAGCATAGTACTACAGGAGGCACGCTCACGTTATCCCATGCAACAGAAGCTCCTCCTAGCGCTTCTTGTTGGTTCAAGGAAACTATGCCACTACTTCCAGGGGCATCCCATCAAGGTCATCTCCGCGTAACCCCTAGAAAAGGTCCTGTGCAACCTCAATGTGGCGGGAAGAGTGGCCAAATGGAACATCAAGCTGCAAGCCTTCAACATAGAGTTCAGCACGACCAGAGTTATGAAAGGGGCAGCCCTGGCAAACATTGTGGTGGAGTGGACGGACGGCCCCGACCGGGGGCTGGAAGGAAGCCAGTCCCTCAGCCCCGGCGATGAAACACATGAGGAATGGATCATGCATTTCGACGGGGCCTTCACGCGCATGGTACCAGGGGATTGGGTCGTGCTCACTTCCCCAGCAGGAGATAAGCTCGGGTACGCTGTGCAGCTCTATTTCCAGCATGGAGAGAAGGTCTCCAACAACATTGTGGAGTACGAGGGCCTTATCACAGGCCTTAAGGCAATAGTGGCCTTGGGGCTTCAATGCCTCACCGTCATGGGCGACTCCCAGCTCCTCGTCAACTTCTCCAACAAATAGTATACACCCAAGGACGAGCATATGGAGGCATACTTGGAAGAGGTACATAAGAATGAAAAACGTTTTCAGGGCTTGGAATTGCAGCACATCTCATGCAGCGCAAACAAGGAGGCCGACAACATCGCCAAGAGGGCGTCGCGACACGAGCTTTAGGAGCCGGGCGTCTTCGAGGAGCGGCTCTTCAAAACCTCCGCCACACCGCACTCTGAGGACCCAGCGCCACAGAGAGAGGAGGTCCCCCCAGCATCGCCCTTGGGGACTCCAGACTGTGACCAGGCCTCAGGAGCCGGACTACTCCTGGCACTGGAGCCTTAGGGTGGTAACTGGATGCAGGAGTTTAGGGCCTACCTACTCCATGGCATGCTACCAGAAAAGGAGAAAGACACGGATCCCATAGCACGGTAGGCCACGGCCTACTGCTTGCGGGACGGTGACTTGTACCACAGGCGCCCGAACGACGTCGCGCTGCGATGCATCTTCAAGGAGCAAGGGTTCGGGCTGCTCGCAGACATCCACGGAGGGGACTGCGGGCATCACTCCTCGTCGCACACCCTTGCAGGAAAGGCATTCAGATCGGGCTTCTACTAGCCCTCGGTGCTTAACTACACCATCGAGCTAGTCCGGTCTTGTGAAGCCTGCTAGTTCCATGCCAAGAAAATTCACCAGCCCTTCTAGGGCCTCCAGACCATCCCGCTCTCTTGGCCCTTCGCGTCTTGGGGGCTGGATATACTGGAGCCCATCCCGTGGGCAGCGGGAGGGTACCTCTACCTCTACGTCGCCATCAACAAGTTGACCAAGTGGGCGGAGGTGGAGCCAGTGCGTACCATCCTAGCTGGATTGGCCGTCAAGTTCATCAGGGGCATCGTGAGTCGATTCGGTGTCCCCAACCGCATCATCACCGACAACAGTTCGTAGTTCACAAGTAGCCTCTTCGAGACTTGTTACACTAACCTTGGAACACAGATTTGCTACGCCTCGGTAGCCCACCCAGGAGCAACGGCCAAGCGGAGCGCACCAACCCGGAAGTTCTACGAGGCCTCAAGATAATGAGCTTCAAGAAGAAACTGGAGGCTTGCGGCAGGGGCTGGGTCGATGAGCTCCAGTCTGTGTTGGTGTCCATCCACACCACCGTGACTAAGCCCACCAGTGAGACCCCATTCTTTCTTGTCTATGGAGCCGAAGACGTCCTCCCCCATGAGATCAAGCACCGCTCCCCGTAGGTTCTGGCATTCGACAAGGAGCATCGGGATGCCACACGAGGAACATACCTCGTGCTCAGGGAGGAAGCACATCGGCAAGCCTTGCTCTGAGTTGCAAGGTATCAGTAAGTACTACAGCGCTATCACCACAGTAATATCCGCGCCAGGACCCTCGAAGTCAGAGACCTTTTCCTGAGGCGGGTTCTCTCTAGGGAGGGCTTGCACAAGCTCACGCCCATGTGGGAGAGCCCTCTTAAGGTCGCACATGTCTCCAGGCCTGGTGCCATTCTCCTGGAGACACAGGACGGGGTCCCCATCCAGAATTCCTAGAACATACAACACTTCCGGAGGTTCTACCCATGATACTCTCAAGTAATAATGAGTGGGTTGTATATGCCCGGAGCCCCCTGAGGACGTAGAGGGGTTCCTCCCATGCAATGTGGCAGCCACAGCTTTGCGCTGGCGGAGAAGTCAACACTGCCCATCAATGGCCATGCTCACGCAACGTGGATGCCCTACGCTCAGCGCTGGGGCAAGATAGAAGACTAGTCTCACTAGTAGAAAACAGACCTTTCGTCCCGAGCTTTAGTCCCGATCTGGTCATGAACCGGTACTAAAGATGCTATTAGTCCTGGTTCGTGCCGGCTACAACGGCTAGGAGCAGGGCGACCTTTAGTACCGGCTCGTGAGGGACCTTTAGTACCGGTTCGTCTCAGGAGCTGGTACTGAAGGGGGCGTGGCAGGGTTTTGGTCAAAAATGGGCCCTGCTTGCACCTTTAGTACCAGCTGATGTGAACAACCGGTACTAAAGGGCAACCTTTAGTACCGGCTGGTGACACCAGCCGGTACTAAAGACTTCCTACATATACATCCGTCCGCAGCCGATCAAAAGAGCTCTATTTTCTCCCCTGTTCTTCTTCTTGCTCGAAGCTCATCCTCCATTTTGCCAAGGATTTGTCAAGATTTAAAGGCACCCCATCTATCCAAGTGTTCATAAAGGTTAGCAACTTTGCTCCTTCATCTCTTGCTAGATTAGCTTGTCGTATGCTCAAAGATATGTGATATGTGATTTGTGGGAGTTTATTTGATTTATATCCAATTTGAGCTCATATTAACTTGTTAGGTTGCATATGTGTAGGTGTGGTTTATTTGGTGTGCCTTCCCATGTTCTTCTTCTTGCTCGAAGCTCATCCTCCATTTTGCTAAGGATTTGTCAAGATTTAAAGGCACCCCATCCATCCAAGTGTTCATAAAGGTTAGCAACTTTGCTCCTTCATCTCTTGCTAGATTAGCTTGTGGTATGCTCAAAGATATGTGATATGTGATTTGTTGGAGTTTATTTGATTTATATCCAATTTGAGCTCAAATTAACTTGTTAGGTTGCATATGTGTAGGTGTGGTTTATTTGGTGTGCCTTCCCACCATCCCTGGCCGTCCTAACCACCGTCCATCGTCCGCATCGTCTCGTCGCGGCACCGGCCACCTTGGTGAGCCTCTTGTTCTTCTTAAAATCTTTAAAAAAAATACTTGTATGATTTAGATAGTTGCGTGTACGATTTACTTACTTGTATTATTGTTAGTTATTCTATAGTGTAATGGTTATGGTATCCGCCCACGTCGGCCCTCGTCCAGTCTATGCTTCAGATGTGGTATGTCGTTAATTATCTTTTACAACTATTTCACACATCATCTAATGTCTATGACAATTAATTATGCCACCAAATTGACGTAGATATTTTGATCTATAGGAAGTAGTTGAACCAGAAATTCCAACCGACTATGCAATTCTGCTCGAGAAATTAACACAAGCTGAAAAAGAAATTGTTCATTTGAAAGAAAACTTGAAAAGAACTGAAGATGACAAGATGGGAATGGAGTTGCATGTTTCCGATATCATCGATGATCACAAGAACAAGATGGTTGGAATGCGCTTGAAGCTTAGAAAGATTAGAAAATATGCCATTGATAAAGAGGCTTGGTATCATTATGCTGTTGGCTCAATTGTTACTTTAGTTGCGATTATGATCGCATTTGTTGTTGTATTCACATGTTTTAGATAGTTGGTGTTGTTTTATGAGATGTATATGTATGAACTATAAGTATCCATTATTTGCAGTAATAACATTTGGTCACTGCTAGCTCTACTTTTGGTTGGAATTGTTGCAATGGAAGGCGAAGAATGGTGTAACTGACAAGGGATTTCAAGAATTGTTCATAATGATAAAGAAGATGCTTCCAAAGGATAACGAATTGCCTGAAAGTATGTACGAAGCAAAGAAGGTTGTCTGCCCTCTAGGATTAGAGGTGCAGAAGATACATGCATGCCCTAATGACTGCATCCTCTACCGCGGTGAGGAGTACGAGAATTTGGATGCAAGCCCGGTATGCGGTGCACTGCACTATAAGATCCCCCACAATGACCCTGGTGATGTGGAGGGCAAATGCCACAGGAAGAGGGTTCCTGCCAAGGTGATGTGGTATGCTCCTATAATACCATAGTTGAAACGTTTGCTCCAAAACAAAGAGCATGCCAAGTTGTTGCGATGGCACAAAGAAGAACGTAAGAAAGACGGGATGTTGAGAGCACCCGCTAATGGGTCGTAGTGGAGAAAAATCGAGAGGGAGTTCGAGGACTTTGGAGCTGACGCAACGAACTTATGTTTTGGTCTTAGTACATACGGCATGAATCCTTTTGGCGAGAAGAGCTCCAGTCACAGCACCTGGCCCGTGACTCTTTGTATCTACAACCTTCCTGCTTGGTTGTGCATGAAACGGAAGTTCATTATGATGCCAGTGCTCCATTAAGGCCCTAAGCAACCTGGCAACAACATTGATGTCTACCTAAGGCCACTAGTTGATGAACTTCTATAGTTGTGGAAAAAACCAGGTGTGCGTGTGTGGGATGTGCACACACAGAAGGAAATTGACCTACGAGCGTTGCTGTTTGTAACCATTAATGATTGGCCTGCTCTTAGTAACATTTCAGGACATACAAACAAGGGATACAATGCATGCATGCATTGTTTAGATGATACTGAAAGTATATATTTGGATAAATGTAAGAAGAATGTGTACCTGGGACATCGTCGATTTCTACCGATCAAGCATATCTTTAGAAAGGCAGGCAACCGTTTCAAAGGTGAGCCAGATAACCAGAAGAAGCCTGGCCTCCGTACTGGTGAATATATATTTGATATGGTCAAGGATTTACAGGTAATCTTTGGAAAGGGTCCTGGAGGACAATCCATTCCAAATGACGCCAACGGACACGCACCCATGTGGAAGAAGAAATCTATATTTTGGGAACTTGAATATTGGAAAGCCCTAGAGGTCCGCAATGGAATTGATGTGATGCATGTGATGAAGAATCTTTGTGTGAACCTGCTAGGCTTCTTGGGCGTGTATGGAAAGACAAAAGATACACCGGAGGCACGGGAGGACAAGCAAAGAATTAATAAAAAGACGGCATGCCTCCAAAGCAGTATTAAGGTCCTGCCAGCTACGCTCTTACGAAAGAAGAGAAGGAAATCTTTTTGGAATGCCTGCTCAGTATCAATGTCCCGTCTGGCTTCTCGTCGAATATAAAGGGAATAATAAATATGGCAGAGAAAAAATTTCAAAATCTAAAGTCTCATGATTGCCACGTAATTATGACGCAATTACTTCCAGTTGCACTTAGGGGGCTTCTACCGGAAAATGTTCGATTAGCCATTGTGAAGCTATGCGCATTCCTCAATGCAATTTCTCAGAAGGTAATCGATCCAGAAATCCTACCAAGGTTACAGAATGACCTGGTACAATGTCTTGTCAGTTTCAAGTTGGTGTTCCCTCCATCCTTCTTCAATATTATGACGCACGTTCTAGTGCACCTAGTCAAAGAGATTAACATTCTGGGTCCTGTATTTCTACACAATATGTTCCCCTTTGAGAGGTTCATGGGAGTCATAAAGAAATATGTTCATAACCGTGCTAGTCCAGAAGGAAGCATCGCCAAGGGATATGCAACAGAGGAGGTTATTGAGTTTTGTGTTGACTTTTTTCCTGACATTAAGCCGATTGGTCTTCCTGAATCGCGACATGAGGGGAGACTGGGTGGAGAAGGCACATTAGGAAAGAAAGAAGCAGTAAATATGGATGGACATTCTTTCACTCAAGCACACAACACAGTTCTACAAAATTCCACCTTGGTGACTCCATATATGGAGGAACACAAGGATATTGTACGGTCCAAGAACCCGGAGCAGTCTGACCCCTGGATTGAACGTAAACACATGGAGACTTTTGCCAGTTGGTTGCAAACAAAGCTCATCAATGACAACGATGTTCCATATGAACTGTACTGGTTGGCCAAGACACCAAGTTTGACTGTAACGACTTTCAAAGGGTACGAGATAAATGGGAATACATTTTACACGATCGCCCAAGATAAGAAGAGCACCAACCAAAACAGTGGTGTCCCCTATGATGCAACCAGCTTTTAAGACACACATTATGGTTACATAGAGGAGATATGGGAACTTGACTATGGACCTGATCCTAAGGTCCCTTTGTTTCGGTGCAAATGGGTCAAATATACTGGAGGCGGGGTACAGATAGACCCGCATTATGGAATGACAACAGTGGATCTCAACAATCTTGGATACACAGACGACTCATTCGTCCTAGCCAATGATGTGGCTCAGGTTTTCTATGTGAAGGACATGTCTAGCAAACCGAGGAGAAAAAAAGATAAGGAAGCGAATACATCATACGATGAGCCAAAGCGCCACATAGTTCTTTCAGGGAAAAGAAACATTGTGGGAGCGGAGGACAAGACAGACAAGTCCGAAGATTATGAAAAGTTTCATGAAATCCCTCCCTTCAGAGTGAAGACTGACCTAAGCATCCTATTAAATGATGAAGATTATCCATGGTTACAGCGCAATCATAATAAAGGGACAAACACGCAGAAAAAGTCTTACACCGCGAGATCCCACTCTAGGATGTGACCGGCTTCTTATGAAGTCACAAAGGGTTCAAAATGATGAAAAATATCAAATGAAGCCAGAAAGGGTTGAAAATTGATGATGTTCCTTTGAATGGTGCATATTGAACACACAAAAACTATGGAGTTAAAATAAGTTATTAAAAATGAAATCCCTTTGTAATAGATGAGTTTTTGTCCGAATCCCTCATACTTCTTATGAGATTGTCCAGTTTTTAGATGAAGTTCATCCAGTTTTTGCCGTAACCCTCTCAACTCTCTAGAATTTGCTATGTGTGTGAAATTATGATGTCATGCCAAGTTACAACCTTTTCAGAGTTCATTTGTACTGCTTTTCAAATTCAGGGTCATTTAGCTCAAAATAAATCATTAAATGCATGAAAATATCAAACGAAGTCAAAAAGGGTTGAAAATTGATGATCTGCCTTTGAATGGTGCATATTGAACACACAAAAAGTATGGACTTAAAATAAGTTATTAAAATTGAAATCCCTTTGTAATAGATGAGTTTTCGTCCGAAACCCTCATACTTCTTATGAGATTGTCCAGTTTGTACACGAAGTACATCCAGTTTTTGCCGTAACCCCCTCAACTCTCTAGAAGTTGCTACGTGGGTGAAATTATGATGTCATGCCAAGTTACAACCTTTCTAGAGTTCATTTGTACTGCTTTTCAAATTCAAGGTCATTTAGCTCAAAATAAATCATTAAATGCATGAAAAATATCAAATGAAGTCAGAAAGGGTTGAATATTGATGATGTGCCTTTGAATGGTGCATATTGAACACACAAAAAGTATGGAGTTAAAATAAGTTATTGAAAATGAAATCCCTTTGTAATAGATGAGTTTTCGTCCGAAACCCTCATACTTCTTATGAGATTGTCTAGTTTGTACACGAAGTGCATCCAGTTTTTGCCGTAACTCTCTCAACTCTCTAGAAGTTGCTATGTGGGTGAAATTATGATGTCATGCCAAGTTACAACCTTTTCAGAGTTTGTTTGTACTGCTTTTCAAATTCAGGGTCATTTAGCTCAAAATAAATCATTAAATGCATGAAAAATATCAAATGAAATCAGAAAGGGTAGAAAATTGATGATGTGCCTTTAAATGGTGCATATTGAACACACAGAAAGTATGGAGTTAAAATAAGTTATTAAAAATGAATCCCTTTGTAATAGATGAGTTTTCGTCCGAAACCCTCATACTTCTTATGAGATTATCCAGTTTGTACACAAAGTGCATCCAGTTTTTGCCGTAACCCTCTCAACTCTCTAGAAGTTGCTATGTGGGTGAAATGATGATGTCATGCCAAGTTACAACCTTTTCAAAGTTCATTTGTAGTGCTTTTCAAACTCGAGATATGAATATTTCAAATACCATATTTAATCAAATTATCTTATACAGCTGTTGAAGTTGTTCAAACATGCATGGAAATGCCATAAACAGATTCTTTATAGTTTTCTAATATTTTTCATATATTATTTATTTCCATTGGAGTCCTACGTTTTTTCTATGATTTTCTAAAGTTTACGGGGTTTTTATGAAAATAATAACTAATATTTAATTAAAAAACACTTTAGTACCGATGCTAGCCACGCACCGGTACTAAAGGTCCACCGCCCCCGTGCTCTTTTGGCAGGACCTTTAGTACCGGTGCGTGACTAGCACCGGTACTAAAGACCCTTTAGTACCGGTGCGTGCCATGCACCGGTACTAAAGGTCCACCACCCCCGCGCTCTCTTGGGAAGACCTTTCGTACCGGTGCACGGCACGCACCGGTACTAAAGGTCTGTCTGGTATAAAAGGAGGACTTCGTCGTCCCGGGCCGAGCAACGCACTGGGAGAGCTCAAATTGCGCCGCCATACTGCCGAAATCGCCATTGCCGTCGCCCTCGCCGCCGTCGCCCTTGCCGCCGTCGCCCTTGCCGCCGTCGCCCTTGCCACCGTCTCCCTCGCCGCCGTCGCTCTCGCCGTCGTTGCCCTCGTCGCCGTCGCACCACGACCGCGCCATTGCCGTCGCCCTCACCACCGTCGCCGTCGCACCACCACCGCCGTCGCCCTGGCCGCCGTCGGTCGCACCGCCGTCGCCCTCACCACCACCGCCGTCGCCCTCGCCACCGTCGCCCTCGCCGCGGTCGCCCTTGCCGCCATCGCCCTCGCTGTCGTCGCCCTCGCCACCGTCGCACCACCACGGCGCCAGTGCCCTCGCCCTCACCACCACCGCCGTCGCACCACCACCATCGTCGCCCTCGCCGCCGTCTGTCGTGCCGCCGTCGCCCTCGCCACCATCGCCCTCGCCGCCGTCGCCCTCGCCTACCCGGACGTCGCCCCTCACCGTCGTCGCCCTCACCACCGCCACCGTCGCCCTCGCCGCCCTCGCCCTCGCCTAGCCGGACGCCGCCCCTCGTCGCCGGTCCCGTTGCCGCCGGCCCGCTCACTCCGGTCGCCGCTCCGTGATCCCGTTGCCGCTGCCCCGAGCCCGTCACCGACGCCACCTCCGGGTCAGGAGGCTAGGTGAGATCTCTCGGCCGACACCTTGCGGTCCGTGGTCCAACCGGTACTAAAGGTCTGGACCTTTAGTCCCAACCCGTTAGTACCGGTTGGGGAACCGGTACTAAAGGTCCATCCGGCCTGGGACTATAGGCTTGTTCTGCACTAGTGTCTAGGTGCCCGATGCGACTGTTATTTGCTCTTCTCGTATTTCACTTTGCCAACTTCCCTGGAAATGTTCCTCGGGGCTTTTTCCAATCCATGTTTTAAATAAATGGGACAAGGATTTTTTTTCATCGTCATTTCCCATCTTGAGCTTTCTCTCTTAAGGACGGGCACTCGCGTGCTCCCCTCCCCCTCGCACCCCGCGACCAGGAGCTGTGGGCACGGTGCTCGCACCTCGCCAAGGCTTTGGCGCCCTAATTCTCACGTGGTACTATCGGACGAGTTAGCAGGCATGTGGTACTCCATACTCGCTCGACGCGCCATATCAGAGCCTTGGTAGGCCACGCCTCCCAGGTCTAGAAACAAAAAATTTCTTTGGGAACGGCTTGACCATCTAAGGGGGCTCCTGAGCAACGCGCCTCAGGAGCCTTACCGGTCATATAGCCAGTCGGCACCCGCAAAGCATAACATGCTTCCTTGGTGGTTTTGATAATTCATGACAACATACATGATCTCTTGGACTAATACTTTTATCTAGTGTGTTTCAGATAATAGTCCATGGAGAGTTAGGTTCGCAAAGAGATTATGGAGAAACCCCATGATGCAAGGAAATAGGTTGGCAGAACTTCAAGCAAGAGGACAATACATTTTATATTTGTGAGAAATCACCTTGAGTCTATAGGAAAGCCAATACTATTAAAAGGGGGTAAAGTTTTGGGGTCAACAAAAACCTCATACGTGCACAACTGATAGTCACCAAAGACACCCACAAACTCTCCCACCAAAGTATGTCCTAAGGCAAACACTGAATGTTGGTGCAACCAACATTCCACATTCGGTGCCACCAATTCCGAACCCTAGACAGACTCAGCCAAACCCTAGCCAGTTCGGTGCAACTGATTCCATACCGGTGCCACCGAGTTCAGGCTGCCACCTTTCTGTTACGCAAGTTCACAGTTTCGTTCCCTCTGAGTGTTGAATCAGCGTCACCAAGATTGGGCATTCTGACCATTGGTCACCTTATCGGTGCAACCGAGATTCCTATATCGGCCTCACCGAGATTCAAAAGTTTCCACCTTTCAATCACTTCGGTACCACGGAGATTAACACATCAGTGTCACCAAGTCTGACTATTGTGTGTAACGGTTGGATTTTTGGGGATGCCTATATATATACCCCTCCACCACCACCTACTCGAAAGAGAAGCACTTAGGACTATTCCATCCCTATCCTATCAGTTTTCTAAGAGATAACCACATACCCTTGTGTTCACGTCAAGATCTTCCACTCCAACCATATGGACCTTGATTTCTAGCCTCCCCAAGTTGCTTTCCACCAATCCCATCTCTTCTACCAAGCCATATCAGTGAGAGAGTGATTGTGTGTTGAGGAGTCTATCATTTTGAAGCACAAGAGCAAGGAGTTCATCGACATTACCAAGCCTATTATCTTTTGGCGGGTGGTGCCTCCTAGATTGGTTAGGTGTCGCTTGGGTGCCTCCTAATTCGTGATGTTGAGTTGAACCAAGAAGTTTGTAAGGGCAAGGAGATCGCCTACTTCGTGAAGATCTACCCCGAGTAAGGCTAGTCATCCGTGGACGTAGGTCGTCATGGTATAGTCAAGGTTGCTTCTTCATGGAATCCTCCATGGGTAGATCCCTCCGTGGACTCTCGCGACCGTTACCCTCCGTGGGTTGAAGACTCCATAAACGTGGATGTATGATAGCATCATCTCCAATTGCGTTTGATCTCCATATCTCAACTGTTTACTTCATGTGCAATGTCTTTACTTTCCGCTGCTATATTTGTTGACATGAATGTGTAGGGTATATAGACTTGCTAGTCTAGCTAACACTGTTAAAATCTGCCAACCAATCAACTTGGGAAGAGGTTAGGTTTTAATTTTATGCTAGTAGTCTATTCACAGCCCCTCTAGACACTCTTCTAGTGATCCCTCAATTGGTATCAGAGCTTTGGTCTCCATTGCATCGGTTTAATCACCAAGGAGGAATATGGATGTGTCTAGTATAGGGAGTTTGAGTTGTAGAGTGCCTATTCTTGATGGAGAGTTTATAGTCAATGGAAAACTCTGATGCTTGAGTTGTTTAATGAATTTCAATTGAGAAAACTATGTTATGCACCCCTATGAGCCTCCTATTGATGAATTGCATCCCACACACGTAGAGGAAATTAGCATGCTTGGTAACCTAAGAACTGTCAATCTTATTGTTAGAGGCTTACCAAGATTCATGCTTTCTCAATTGCAGAACTTTGCATGTGCCTATACCTTGTGGACTGTTTTGGAGAAATGATATCCAAATATTTCATTAAGAAGTCTTGATGAAATACTTCATAAAACTGTTGCTTTCCACAAAATGAAGCCTAGTGATATAAACTTTGATAAATGCCTATTTGATCTCCGTGATCTTATGCGTGCTAAAGGAGATGTCACCACTACCAACAACACTATGTTTGAAGCCATTCGCATTCATAAACTTGAACATTGTCACGATCACAATTCTAACGAATCTCTTGTTCTTTATGATGAGGATTTCCCACCTGATGATGACAATGTGGAACATGGCTACCTTGGTAAAGATGAGTTGTTCGACATCGAGCATGAAAAGATCATGAAGAATCTGAGTCTAATGGCAAACTTCAAGGATTATATGTCTAGAGGAAAAGAGTGATTCTCGACAGTGGATGTATGGATCACATGACTCATGATAAAGACATGTTCCAAGAGATCACGCCTAATCAAGGTCCTCGAAGGTACGTGATGTTTGGAGAAAACTCTAAGGGTAAGGTACTTAGCCTTGGTAAGGTGGACATATCCCATGATAGCTCTATTCAAAATGTTATGCTTGTTGAATCCCTTGGCTACAATCTTCTTTCCATATCTAGAGTTGCCGATTTCAATTTCAATGTGTTATTCACGAAAGTAGATTGCCAAGTGCTTCGTCAAGATAATCATAAAATGGTCTTTACAAGTTTCTGTAGAGGTGATCTATACATTCTGTATTTCACTAAGAGATCCAAGCCTCACACTTGATTAATTGCTAAATCATCTAAAGTTTGGCTATGGCACAGAAGACTTGCACATGTAGGCATGCGCAATCTAGATAAGCTAATCAAAGGTGATCATATACTTGGTGTTAAAAATGTTATCTTTGACAAAGATAGACTTTGTAGTGCTTGTCAAGCTGGAAAACAGGTAGTCGGAAGTCATCCCGTTAAGGATATCATGACTACTAGGAGACCACTCAAGTTACTTCACATGGATCTTTTTGGTCCCAATGATTACAAGAGTCTCGGTGGAAATTCCTATGGTCTAGTTATAGTTGATGATTTTTCCAGATTTACGTGGGTATTTTTCCTTGATGATAAGTCGTACGTTCAAAAGATCTTCAAGAACTTCGTTCGCAAAGCGCAAAATCAGTTTGAAGTGAAGATCAAGAAAGTTTAGAGCGATAATGGATCAGAGTTCAAGAACACCCATTCTGATACCTTTCTTGACGAAGAAGGTGTCTCGCATGAGTTCTCGGCTACATACATACTGAAACAAAATGGAGTGATTGAGAGGAAGAACCAGATGCTTATTGAGATGGCTAGAACGATGCTTGGCGAATACAAGATGCCAAGACCCTTTTGGGCATAAGTCGTGGAAATAGCATGTCATGCAGCAAATTGACTTTACTTGCACAAGCTTCTCGGTAAAACGGCATACGATCTACTCACCGATAACAAACCCAAATTGGATCCTTACGGGTATTCGGCTCCAAGTGCTACATTCTTGACAAGCATCGTCGTACTAAAATTGCTCCTAAATGTCATGAAGGATTCCTACATGGTTATGGATCGAACTCTCACACTTACCGTGTCTAAAACAACTTCACTCGAAAAGTTGAAGAGACGGTAGATGTGAAGTTTGATGAATCTAATGGTTCGCAAGTCGAACAATTGCCGAATGATGTAGGTGATAAGGTCCCTTCGGAAGCTATCCTAGATTTACCCATCGGCAAGATTCGTCCCATGGAGGTGAAGTAAAGTACTTTATCAACTCAAGTGCAAGCCCCTACCTCACGACAAGGTGAACCACAACATGACATGGAGGCATCTACAAGCGGTATACGACAAGATGAAGAGGAGGAGAAAGTACATCAAGAAGATCCACCACAACCTCCTTCACTACCACCTTAGGGAGATGATCACATTGACAACAACAAATACGAAGGAGATGATGATGAAGAAACATCTCCGCCATCCAACAACCGGAAGCTGACCCGAGTTCGATCACAAGTGACCAAGAACCATACCCTAAACCAAATCTTTGGAGATATCCAAACCGAGAGAATCACTCACTCTAACACTCGTCTAGCTAACTTTTGTGAGCATTATTCTTTCATATCTAGCATTGAGCCTTTGAAGGTAGAACAAGCTCTTGAAGATGCGGATTCGGTGAACGCTATGCTTGAAGAGCTTCACAACTTCAAAAGGAACAAAATGTGGACACTCGTGGAGAAGCCTGAAGATGAGCACAATATATCGGAACCAAATGGGTGTTTCAGAACAAGCAAGACGAAGACAGTCAAGTCGTACGCAACAAGGCATGTCTCGTGGCCCAAGGATCTACACAAGTCGAAGGTATGGAGTATGGGGAGACTTCCGCCCCGTTGCTAGACTAGAAGCTATTCGAATTCTTCTTGCCTATGCTAATCACCATGATATCACGCTTTATCAAATGGACATTAAAAGTGCCTTTTTAAATGGTGAAATAGAAGAACAGGTTTATGTTAAGCAACCACCTGGTTTTGTGAATCCTCAAAAACCTAATCATGTTTACTACTTCGTAAAGCCCTTTATGGTCTTAAGCAAGCCACTCGTGCTTGGTACAAATGCTTAACGAAGTTTCTCATTGAAAAAGGCTTTGAAATTGGTAAAATTGATGCAACCTCATTCACTAAGAGGGTTAATGGAGAATTATTTATGTGCCAAATCTATGTGGATGATATTATCTTTGGTTCCACTAACCCTTAATTTAGTGAAGGATTGGAAGGTTGATGTCCGAGAAGTATGAGATGTCCATGATGTGTAGGCTGAAATTCTGTCTTGGATTGCAAATCAAGCAATCAAGAGAAGGAAATTTCATTTCTCAAACTAAATATACCTAGGACTTGATCAAGAAATTCAACATGCAAGAGTGCAAAGGTATGAAAACTCCCATGCCAACTAGTGGACATGTTGATCTAACCAAGGAAGATGAACCGGTTGATCAAAAAGTTTATTGATCTATGATTGGTTCATTGCTATATCTATGTGCATCTCATCCCGATATTATTCTTAGTGTTTGCATGTGTGCTAGATATCAAACTGCACCAAAGGAGTGTCATCTTTTGGCCGTGAAACATATTGCGAGATACTTGATACAAACACCAAACTTGGGTAATTGTCAATTTTTAGGTAGATCTCTTGTGTCTTGGTACTCCAAGAAACAAAACTCAGTATCTCTATCTACTGCCGAAGCTGAGTGTATTGCTACTGCATCTTGTTGTGCGCAATTACTATGGATGACACACACACTTAAGGATTATAGAACCCATGTAAAAAATGTTCCATTGCTTTGTGACAATGAAAGTGGTATTAATATTGGTAATAATCATGTGCAACATTCTCAAACTAAGCATATTCAAGTTCGACACCATTTCATTCGTCATCATGTTGACAAAGGATATATTAATCTTAAGCATGCTCGCACTAACAAGCAATTGGCTGATAGCTTTACTAAGCCACTTGATGAGAAAACTTTTTGTCACTTGAGGAGTGATTTGAACATCATTGATGTTTCAAACTTGAGCTTGACTCACTCGGATGCTTGCAAGGGCATGAGATTTCTTCATATTACCATGATATTGCTAACGTGTTTTCTTATACCATGGAATTCTATGCTCCCTTGCATTGCATCTAACCATTTGTAGGTACTTGCAAGAACTTCATTCCACGAGATTGCTATCAACTCCAATTATAAGCAACCTTGTCTTGACCAAGTATCCACAACCCCTCTTGATGATGGAACGAAGAAGACAACAAAAATATTTCCTTGACATATACTTGATCATTCTTGTGAATCTCAGTTGGTATCATGTCAAAAATGGATATACCAATTGTTCTTCCTTGCATGACTATCCCTTGTAGTAACAAGTGTACTAGAACATGAAGGATTGCTCCAAACTCAAGATGTTCTAGATCAACCTTGAGCATCCTCAACAAGTTCACCTTCGAGCAATGTCATCAACATCACTCAAAGGTATGCTCTCATATCCTTGAAATGGCTTTACTCCAAGTCATGAGCTAAAGCAACTCAGGTGATATGAATACATTAAAATGCTTAATCGAAAAATGGTAACCCCATTCAGAGCTTAACGTAGAGTAGGACCTAAGATCAAGTATTATTGCTTGCCTCCAATGTTAATATACTCTAATATAGGTGACCTAGTCACCTCCCATCACTAGTCAAGATTCTCGTTTGGTTTGTTCTCTATCTGCATGATCTCTCGTAACCAATCAAATCTTCTCTAAGACGATGTTATTTTCTCTCTCCTTTGGAAATATTTTATTATATTCTATCTGCATGGTCTATTTTTTTTCTCTATTTTAGCCTTGGAGTCGCCGACTCAGATATCTCGGTTCTACCGACATGGCAGACAAGCTACACTACAAACTCTAGGTGCCACCGATCTATCTGTCTCGGAGTCACCAATTTGTTTTTCTTACCTTTTCTATCCGTTTACTATTACTTCTATGATCCGTTTTAAAAAAATTAGGGGGGAATAACAAGGAAAACTTAGGGGGAGAAAATCTTTATTCAAGGATCCCTAGCTCAAAGGAGGAGAAGACTAATATTTGACACAGGGAGAGAAGTTACATTCAATGATTCCATTTGTTCTTTTCTATGAACTGTACTTTCAATGACCCTTGTTCTCAAGGATCCCTTCCTTGTCAATGATCCCTGTACCTACTCCTAAATTTGAACTTTTTGGAAATTAACGCCAAAGGGGGAGAATACCAAAGCTTCATGTTAAAGGGGGAGATAAGATTTAGGGGGAGAGGAGAATATCGAAAGTTTATACTTATATAAAGAAGGGGAGAATACCAAAATAAGCAAGAAAAACTTATTTTATTTGACTATTCACTTTAGACTTTTTTCACCCTATCCAGTCCCAATATCTACATGCTGAGATTCAGGGGGAGAGGATGAACTACTACTTTCATATCTATGGGGAGAAAGTTCTCAAGAATTAATGCCTAAGGTGAGACATATTAATCTTAAGGATTATGATATTTTGTATGTTCTCCATATCTTGGTATCTTTTGAGTTCTATTACTATTTATTAGTAGAATACTCTTGTGTTTCCTAACATTGTTTTCTCAAGTTTATTTCTATTTCTAGAATGCTCAAGAACTCAAGGTAAGTATATGCATCACATCTTTGATCAAGATGATCTCTTGCTTCTTGCACATATCGTTTGCAAGAGTGAAGTCTTGAACAAGGAAACATCTCATTCATATATTTTGATGCATATAGCCAAGATACACAAAACTCCTTATTTCCCTTCATCCATATGTGTGTCCATGCATTCCAAAGTAACTATCCTTTCAAGGACTGCACACATTTAGGGCGAGCAAATCTAAGTCATGTGTCTCTCAAAGTCTTCATTATATTCACGCATATCTTTATTTGAAGCTTTGATTGTATGTTGTCATCAATTATGAAAAAAGGGGAGATTGAAAGAACAACATGCTCCCTTGGTGGTTTTGATAATTCATGACAACATACATTGTCTCTTGGACTAATACTTTTATCTATTGTGTTTCAGATAATAGTCCATGGAGAGTTAGGTTCGCAAAGAGATTATGGAGAAACCCCAAGATGCAAGGAAATAGGTTGGCAGAACTTCAAGCAACATGACTCTACATTTTATATTTGTGAGAACTCACGTTGAGTCCATAGGAAAGCCAATACTATTAAAAGGGGGTAAAGTTTTGTTGGTGAACAAAATGGTCATACGTGCACAAGCGATAGTCACCAAAGACACCCACAAACTATCCGACCAAACTCTATCCTAAGCCAAACACTCAAAATCAGCGCAACCAACATTCCATATTCGGTTCCACCGATTCAAAACCCTAGACAGACCCAGCTAGACCCCTAGCCACTTTGGTGCAACCGATTCCATACCGGTGCCAGCGAGTTCAGGATGCCAACTTTCTGTTACGCAAGTTCATCGTTCCGGTCCCTCTGAGATTGTTGAATCGGCGTCACTGAGATTGGGCATTCTGACCGTATGTCACCTTATCGGTGCAACCGGGATTCCTATATCGGTCTCATTAAGATTCAAAAGTTGCCACCTTTTAGTCATTTTGGTACCACCAAGATTAACACATCGGTCTCACCGAGTCTGACTTATTGTGTGTAACGGTTGGAGTTTTGGGGATGCCTATATATACCCCTCCACCACCACCTACTCGAAAGAGAAGCACTCAAGACTGTTGCATACCTATCCTATCAGTTTTCTGAGAGATAACCACCTACCCTTGTTTTGAGGTCAAGATCTTCCACTCCAACCATATGGATAATGATTTCTAGCCTCCCCAAGTAGCTTTACACCAATGCCATCTCTTCTACCAAGCCATATCTGTGAGAGAGTGATTGTGTGTTGAGGATTCTATCATCTTGAAGCACAAGAGTAAGGAGTTCATCGACATTACCGAGCCTATTACCTTTTGGAGGGTGGTGCCTCCTAGATTGGTTAGGTGTCGCATGGGAGCCTCCTACTTCGTGTTGTGGAGTTGAACCAAGAAGTTTGTAAGGGCAAGGAGATTGCTACTTCGTAAAGATCTACCCATAGTGAGGCTAGTCCTTCGTGGACGGGAGCCGTTATGGAATAGTCAAGGTTGCTACTTCATGGACCCTTATGGGTGGAGCCCTTCGTGGACTCTCGTGACCGTTACCCTCTGTGGGTTGAAGACTCCATAAACATGGACGTACGATAGCACCACCTATCGGAACCACGGGAAAAATCCTTGCGTCTCCAATTGCGTTTGATCTCCATATCTCAACTCTTTACTTCAAGTGGAATATCTTTACTTTCCGTTGCTATATTTGTTGACATGCATGTGTAGGGTATATAGACTTGTTAGTCTTGCTAAAACTATTAAAATCTGCGAACCAATCAACTTGGCAAAAGGTTAGGTTTTAATTTTCTTCTAGTAGTCTATTCACCCCCTCCCCCCTCTAGACACTCTTCTTGTGATCCATCACACCCTCGATGCCATCCTTGGTGATCCGGTCAGCATCGAGGGTGTCGGGGCCTCACCTCGCAGTTGTCTCCTTAGTTAGCCAGTCGTACACTGCGATGCTAGGGAAATGTGCGGGACTGGGACTTGCCGACATAGAGTTTCTTGAGCATCAAAGGGGGTTCATGAGCAACGCGCCTCAGGAGCCTTACCGGTCATATAGCCACTCGGCACCCTCGATGCAGTCCTTGGTGATCCGGTCGACATCGAGGGTGTCGGGGCCTTGTCCCGTAGTTGCGACCTTGGCCAGTCATACACTACGGTGGCAGGGAAATGTGCGGGACTGGGCTTGCAGACACAAAGTGCCGAAAGAGCTCCTATCAGCGTTTTGGGAATGGGGTACCCAGACCTACCTGCCTGCGGCCCAGGGCATGGCCCACCTCAACGACCAAACACAACCAAGCGCTACCCCACTTAGGACAAGGCCCTCACGAGGGACCAAGCCTCGCGAGGAGGAGCAGCATTGAGACCGGTAGGGGATAGGCCTCCGCAGGCCCCTTCTGGAGAGGTGGAGATCTCTATGCAAGGCCTAGCCTCAGGAGTCAAAGATAAAGCAATGAAGGACAGGCGAGCACGAGTGCGCCAGGCGGCGCAGTTTCCCCTGTGGTGCAAAGGGAGCAAGGACGTACACAGGTTCCCAAAGCACCCCCAAAGGTTTCTGTTCCAATGCAAGAAGACCACATCCACCCGTCCTGCAGAGCAGATGTCATCGCTGAGCCCATCCCTGTGGCATCGACAACTACTTTGCAGGCGAAGACCGCCTTTGGGCAGGGCAAGCACGAACCCTGTCCCCCTTTAAAATTGGTCATTGTGGGATCCCTTCCCGCCATTGCGATAAGGGATGAGGACCTGGGCCACCGCTATATATAGAGGGTAGGCTACTTCATAGAGGGTGATCCCAACTCGATCCACCGACTCCATCACTCATCATCCACCAAACCACAAGGAGCCTTGAACACCATTGAGAGCCCTCGAGAGGCCTCAAAACATTGTACTTGTTCATCCACCTCACCTCCTCGAGAGGCAATCCACCAAAGCAGGAGTAGGGTATTATGCTTCACAACGGCCCGAACCTGGGTAAACTATCATGTTCATCTTCTTCCTCGTCATCGTGCAAGTTCTTCGTTGTGTTCATCAAGTAGCGAGCTAGGTCGGGCGAGGTTGCTGGGGATCTTCGCACACGCCCGTATGTTCGAATCTTAAGGATTTTGCAGAGCTCGAAATCCGACATTTGGCACGCCAGGTAGGGGGCGTGTCGGAGCTTCCCCGCTTGCGGTGGAGGCCAAGCCCCGACTCAGCAACTCCATGGCAGGCATGATCCCCGATGACCGCTGGCCCCCGGCGCGAGATGGTGTTTGGGCGCGCAGGGCTGCCCCTGCGGTCGCCTACCTCCTCGATGGTTCGTAGGCGCCACCCTTCGGCCGCCATGTACAGAGCTTCCTACGCCTTGTGGAGCGGATCAGCCATGGCCTGAGCCCGCTGAGCACCGTGAATGGCCGGAAATCGACATCACCTTCGGCCCCAACGATCACCCCAAGACCACGTCGGCCACTAGAGCACTTCCGACCATACGTGGCATGTCCGTCTCCAGGACCCTCATCGACGGCGGCGCCGGCTTCAATGTCATCTCCGTGGAGGCCGTCGACGCGCTACAGTTACCCCATGAGCAGCTCGCACCTTCAAGGCCCTTCTTTGGGGTGGTGGTCAGGTCCGTCATTCGCATGGGGCGGGTTCACCTCCTCATCACCTTCGACACCCGCTCCAACTTCCGCACTGAGCAGGTCGACTTTGACGTCGCTCGCTCACATCCAACTCCCGTACAATGCGATACTTGGCTACCCTGCCCTCACTCAGTTCATGGTGGCAACGCACCCGGGCTACAACGTTGTCAAGATGCCCGAGAGCGGCAGCATCCTCACCATCGTGGGGGATATGAAAGACGCATCCCATGTACTCAAGCTATCCTACAAGATCGTAGCCGCGGCATGCACCAGCGCCAGGGCGCAGCCCGGGCCACGGAGAACCCCGAGGGCGTCCCGGGCATCGCGCCCGTGAGGAAGAAGCTGTTGTTCTCCCATAATCAGGCGGAAACGAAGCAATTTCCGCTGGATGAGGGAAGCCCAGGCCCAATTTTCACCATCGGCGCCGACTTGCCTCAAGACCAAGAGGAGGCGTTGGTGACCTTCCTCAGGGTGAATAAAGACGCGTTTGCGTGGAGCGCCGCCGACTTGGTGGGGGTCCCAAGGGATATAATCGAGCACCACTTCATGGTGTGCCTGAACACGCACCCAGCGAAGCAAAAGGCGAGGAGGTAGGCTCCGGAGAAGCAGGCATTCATCGCTCAGGAGGTCGGCAAGCTCAAGGAGGCAGGGGTCATAAGGGAGGTGCGTTATCCGGAGTGGGTGGCTAACCCAGTGATCGTCCCAAACAAGTGCAGGAAGGGGCGTATGTGCGTTGACTTCATGAGCCTCAACAATGCTTTCCCCTAGAAGCCATCCCCACTGCCATGCATAGACCAGATCATGGACTCGACTGCGGAGTGCAATCTCATTTGCTTTCCTGGATGGCTTCTCGGGTTACCACCAGATCAAGATGGCGGTGGCGGACATGGAGAATACGGCCTTCCTCACCATGTGTGGTTTATTTTGCTACATGTGCATGCCTTTTGGGCTGCAGAACGCAGGGGCAACCTTCCAGCGACTATTGCACATCGCCCTGGGGCCACAGCTCAGGAGGAATGCAGAAGCCTATGTCGATGACATTGTAGTCAAGTCCAGGGCGGCCAAGACCTTGGTCGAGGACTTGGAGGAGACATTTGCCAGCCTAAGGGAGGTAAATTTGAAGATCAACCCCGAAAAGTGTGTCTTTGGGGTTCCCTCAGGAAAGTTGATTGGTTTCCTAGTGTCACACCGGGGAATCGGGGCGAACCAATATCAAGTCCATAAACAGGATGAGCACGCCCCAAACCCTCAAGGAAATGCAAAAGTTGGCGGGGTGCGTGACCTCCTTGGGGCGTTTCATCTCCAAGCTCGGCGAGCGGGCCTTGCCTTTCTTCAAGATCATGCAAAGAAAGGGCCCTTTTGAATGGACCCCGGAGGCCGACTGTGACAGCCCAAGTGTTGTCCCTACCTTTATTGGCATGTAACCCATTGTATGAACCGTATGTCATGAGCTATGATATGAATTGCACTTTGTCATCCATGTGTGGTTTTGCATTCATGCATCATGCATCATTTCATCCATCATTCCTTGTCTTTCTTGTTGTGTATGCGTCCTTGAATGATGTGGTGGTTGTGAGTGTGACATGAGTTGTGATGTGGTTGTTTGTGGGTGGATCATGTGTGCAACCCCCCTTCTCTTCCCTCTCTTTTCTTTTCATCAAAAAAACCAAACATAATGCCTTTTATTCTCATGTTATTTTCATCACTGAATTAACTTGCAAATTAAAATGTATAAGAATGTTCAAGAGTTAGCCCTTTGCTTATAATTAATTTAGAGTGTGGTCCTTTTGATGTTTGGGGTTTGTATGATTTTGTGTTTAAATAAATAGGAGGTGTTATTTCTTAAAGTATTAAAAATTACTTGTCCAATAATTCAACTTAATATTTTTAGTAAATAGTGCATATTATTTTCTCCACAAAGGTATTTTGTTTGCCCCAAAAAACCTTTTTATTTTCTCTGGGGTTTTCTTTTGAGTTGTGGTGTTTTAAAATGGAACCCCCCTTCTGTGTTTGTTTCTGAGAGAGAGAGGCCAGTGTGGGATTGTTCTTCCGGGGCCCAGCCCGCTCGGGAACGGCCACCTGCTCCGTTGGATGTCGCCATCAGGTTCAGTGCAGAGGAGCGCGCCCGCTGTCCTCTTTCCGTCGTCGCCGCCGTCAGCCTGAGGATATGAAGCCCCCCTTGGCGTGCGTGCCCCCTCGCCTAGGGTTCCTCTTCTCTCCGCCGCCCCAGCTCCCATCTCTCCCTTCATTGCTCTCCCTCCTCTCTTATTTCCCCCTTCCAAGTAAGGTTCAGAGTGAGAGCAGAGAGGTGCAGTTAGTCGCCGGCGATCAGTTCTTCGTCTCCGTCGAGCCCGGCATCGATCATGGCGTCCAGGAGCTCAGGTGTGATCCCTACATTCGATCCCTGCCGCTAGGAGCCCCGGAGTAGCTCTGCAGTGTCGACCTCGGCTTCATCTTCATCGACGACGTCCGTGCTGCATTGTCCTCTGCTTCCTCTTCGTCGTCGCCGCATCCCCGACCCCCTCCGTCGTCTCCTTCTCGTCCGGTTCGTCGTCACCTTCTTCCAAGGTGAGCAACCGGTCCCCTCAGCCCCCTTCTTCCCGCATAGCTCGTCGGTAGTCGCCGTAACTGCCCGTCGCCACTGTCTGTAAGGCCGTGCCTTGGGGCGTGCCTCCTTCCTCATCACCGCAAGGTGAACAGGGGAATGGAACCCCTGTTTGTCCCCTCGTGGGTAGGAGCAGTTGGCGCCGCCAGATTCGCCATGGGATCGCTAGAATTGTTGCCGGAGTTGTCTATCGCCGTGTCTGTCGCGTGATCTTCAGTTTCGTCAGTTAAGTGTTGTGTGTGTATTAGAGGGCTAGTACCCCTACTCTGTTAACTGACGCAGCGATAGCAGAGTGGTTTCTCGTGGGTGGCTTGACCTAGGAGGTCTTGGGTTCGAGCCCGAACCTCCCTTTTTTGCTGTTTTGTTTTTATTTTGTCTTCTTTGTTTTTCTTCATTGCTAAGTGTATGTGAGTGTGTAGTGCCACCAGCTTGTGTTTTTTTTGTTATTTCCTGTTTATATGAGAGCATGTGTGTATGCACATGTGCAAGTGCATTAGTGTGTATGTGTATATATGCATTTGTTTGTAGTGTTTGTGTGTGAGTGGTGTGTGTGTGTATGGCCACATGCATATGCTTGTGCATATATGCCTTGTGCATATATGAGTGCATATGTGCGTGGATGCACACCCATTCTCATAAGCTTGTGTGTGAGAGAGAGTGCCATGTGCACTTGTGTGCATGGAGGAGTGTGTGTGTGTGCCCATATGGATTATGCATATGTGGGCAGATGAGTGTGTGTGAAGGTGACTAGTGGTTTCCCCACTTGTTTTGCCTTGGTGGTAGATAAGCATGTCATGTAGGTTTTGTTAGCTCATTTACATTCTTAGCTAAGTTGCCAATATGCTTATGTCCATTTATGTGCATTCCTATTAGAGCAAGACTTGTCTTATGACGAGTAGGTGGTAGTTTGGCTATTTGAGAGTGCCTTCATGTTTCACATGAGCATATGAGTGTGACCCATTGTTTTGGGGTAGAAAGACCCAATGAATACATTGGAACTTTCATAGTTCACTTTTGGACAAGTTCATAAAACTGTCATTTCTGCTAAGATGCCACTGTGCCATTTTTGCATGATTTAATTCATGATTGTTTTGGGGCATGTGCCAACTAGGAAGTGCTAGTGTTTTATATCTATTATGCTATGGTATTTTTGATTAACATGAGAATCACCCATATAAGTGGGAAACATGTTGCTAAGTTGCCTACTTGATGTTTCTGTTCCAGCATGCTAAAAACTACTAAGTATGAGAATCTGCTGTTATTTTGATGCCATGTAGAGTCTATGGTATCTCGTGATGTGTCGTGAATTTGAGCATGTTCAGTGCTAGTGTTTTGAATTAGATGTTGTCTAATACCATCCTGTTAATTTTCATGCCAAGAGGTGCTCTCTAGCATATTTAACTACTGCTGTCAACTTGCTACTATACTAACTTAGATTCTAGAAAACTGGAATTTTCACCAAGTCCCAGAAAACTGTTTCATCATGCCAACTTGATAACTTCATACTTATTGATGTGTGCCTCATTTTTTGATTGTTTGGTTGGATAAGTTGATGTATATATCATGTAGTTTCTATCAATATCTTCCTTGTGGCTGTAGGATTCATGTAGCTCAAGTTGTGGGCTGTGTAAGTTGCTATGTTGTTGTTTTGTGGCAGATTGTTGTTTTATGTTTTGTGACTTGTGGGAGCTATGCTCCATGGAATTAAATGATTTTTGCATCTATTGTGGTTGGTTTTTATTGCCTAACTAGTGGCTACCTTGGAATTCCAAGAATTAGCCCATGGTTTGTTGTCTTGAGTTTTGCCTTCGTACCTTGTCGTGTGGGTATCGTGAGAACCGTAACTCCGTTTCTTGTGTTTTTTATATGCATTTCTATCGATTTTGCATGCTGCATCCATATTTGCCATGTTAATGAATGTTTAAATAACTTATCATGAGGTTCTGTCCAGAATCATTAATAAACAAACTTTGCATGTGAAACATGACTAGTTTTGGGTTGCCATGTTAAATTCTTCTAAATGGATCATGCATCATCTTGTTTATGCATTGCACCTTGGTTGGATGTTTATTGTTGCTGTTTCTCTTGGGTAGACGCGAGTGTTGAGACTAAGTACAAGGACCCAGGGGAGTACTACTATGAGGATCCCGCTACTTGTTCCGCTGAAGATCCAACAGGCAAGATGATTGTATCCGGATCCCGATACTATTTTTGCTTGCTAGTATCTCGCTCTTATCGTTACAATTGTGCTACCTACCACTTGATATCGGCCTCCTTATTGCCATGACAGCCTCTAACCCTCCACATCCTAGCAAACTTTTGATTGGCTAAGTTACCGCTGCTCAGCCCCTCTTATAGCGTTCTGCTTGCAGGTGCAAGTTGTTCCATGGATAACATGGATTTGGATATCATAATATTATATGTTATTTAATTTTAAAGCATATATATATAAATTGGTATTGGTGGAAGGCTTGGCTTTTTCTAAGTGATTTGTTCCGCTGTTAGTGCCATAGTTTCTTGTTATCGGTGTGATGGTTTCCATATTTTGCGCTCCTAACATGCTCAGGGTTGTTATGGGGACCCCCTTATTTATTCGGTTGAGATTAAAACTTGTCTGGCAAGACCCAACATTGGTACTACATTTGATAATGATATAATAAAACTTGCATAGGGCTTTGCAACCTCGTGGATAATTTAATCAACCCCCGGGCCAGTGCTCTACATGAGTGTTGGTCCAACCTAGAGCAGCTTATTAACAACTATGGTAACCATCGCTCATCCGTCGTGTCCTGAGAACGAGATATGCGGCTATTATCAGGTTTGTTGACACGTCGGGAGGTCTTGCTGGATTTGTTTTACCTTTATCAAATATCTTGCGTGTGGACTCTAACTTTCTTCGGGTTTTCTCGAGGTGTTAGAATTCCTTCGAATTACCTATGATGGCCACGAGATTTGTGGTCGAGGCTATTCCTATGGAGTGTGGTTATTTGTGATGGACTAGTTGGAGCACCCCTGCAGGGTTAGATCTTTTCTTGAAGCCATGCCCGTGGTTATGTGGCAACTTGGATATTTGTTTAAGAACCGGTTATAGTTAACTAGAAGTAAACTCTAACTAAAATACACCAACTGTGTGATTAACCGTGATCGTCTCCGCTCGCGAACATGATCCGAGAGAGAACACGGTGGAGTTATGTTTGACGTAAGTAAGTGTTCAGGATCTCATAGAGATCATACTAGATTTGATCGTTCATCATAGGCCACTCATATTTATTTTCATGTTACGTAAGTTAGCCACCATAAATGCTTAGTGCTACTGCAAAACTAAACACTTACCACATCCCAACCTTTAAGCTTGAATAGTCTCGATATCCGGGTGCTTGATTGTTGAGTCCTTGTGTCTCACAGATTACTACAACCCTCCAGGTACAGGTACAAATGAGTGCGTGCAGGACGATCTTACCCAGCTCTAGTGGGAATATGATGAGGAAAGAGGCAAGATGTACGTGACTTACCCGGATGAGTAGAGGACCATGGTCGTGATCTTTGGGATAGCGAGATAGTATCATTTGCATCTGTTTTATCGTTTGATTTCGTCCGTAGTCGGACCATGTCTTCATCTTGATGATTTGAACTCTGTGTGGATTGCAATTTAGCATGTGACGAGTGTAAGCCAACTTGTATACTCATCTCTTCTGTAATGTATGATGCAATGTTACTATACTTGCGAACGGCAAGATGCGTCTCTATCCCTTGCGAGGCCCTCATGTCTTAAAATGGATAGGCGCGCATCTTGGGCATGACACTGACGCAGCCTTCGAGGAACTCAAGCGATACATCACGAGCCCACCGGTGATGGTAGCGCCTCGCCCACGGGAACCCTTGCTACTATACCTGGCGACCACCCCCCACTCTACGAGTGCTGCATTGGTGGCGGTCAAGGAGGAGCAAGCCGGTGTGCTTACCAAATCAAAGGGCTCCAGCGGGCCCCCGCACATGGAGCCAGGGGGCTCGCACGATCAACAAGAGCAAGGTCTTTCTCAAGTTGGGGAACCCGAAGCGCAAGCTGCTCTGACAAGCCAAGAGGCGCACAACCCTCCTGAGGCCCTGGCTTCTTCCACGGACCGCAAGGAGCCGAGGCCTCCTGAGCCCGCCGCGGGGCAGGACGCCTCAGGAGGCCTCACCCTCATCGATTACCCAGTGTAGTAGCTCAGCACGATGCTGTGGGACGCGCGTTCATGTTATCCCATGCAATAGAAGCTTCTCCTAGCGCTCCTTGTCACTTCAACGAAACTGTGCCACTACTTCCAAGGGCATCCAATCAAGGTCAAGCTTCTCCTAGCGCTCCTTGGAGAAGATCTTGCACAACCCCAATGCAGTCTGGAGGGTTGGCGAATGGAAAATCGAACTACAGGCCTTCAACATAGAAATCAGCACGACTAGGGTCATCAAAAAGAGCAGCCTTAGCGGACTTCATGGCGGAATGGACGGACACACCAGACCGGGGCCTGGAAGGGAGCCAGTCCCTCACTCTCGGCGACAAAGCACCCAAAGGATGGACCGTGCCTTTTGACAAAACCTTCACGCGCAAAGGACTAGGAGCTGGGGTCATGTTCACTTCCCCGACAGAAGACAATCTCAGTTATGTTGTGCAGCTCTGCTTCCAGCATGGGGAAAAGGTATCCAGCAACATCGTGGAATACGAAGGCCTCATCGCAGGCGTCAAGGAGGCGGCAGCCTTGGAGGTTTGAGCCTCACCATCATGGGCGACTCCAGCTCCTCGTCAACTTCTCCAACGAAGAGTATACGCCCAAGGACGATCACATGAAGGCATACCTGGAAGAGGTATGTAAGACTGAAAAACGTTTTCAGGGCTTAGAGCTGGAGCACATCCCGCACACCGCAACCAAGGAGGCAGATGGCATCGCCAAGAGAGATTCACGTCGCGAACCTCAGGAGCCAATCGTCTTCGAAGAGCGACTCTTCAAGCCCTCTACGACGCTGCCTACCGAAGGCCTGGCGTGACGGAGTGAGGAGCTTCCCCCAGCGCCGCCCTCGGGGGCTTCGGACTATGGCCAGGCCTCGGGGTCTCAACTACTCCTGGACTTGGAGCCCCAGGCCGACGGCTGGATGCAAGAATTCAGGGCGTACCTGCTCCACAACACGCTACCAGAGAAGGAGGAGGACGCGGAGTGCGTATCCCGACAAGCCACAGCCTACTGCTTGCAAGACGGCAATTTGTAGTGCAGGCGCCCCAACGATGTCGCGCTGCGATCCATTTCCAAGGAGCAAGGACACGAGCTGCTGGCCAACATCCACGGAGGATACCGTGGGCATCACTCTCTTTGCGCACGCTTGCAGGGAAGGCGTTCCAATCGGGCAGCTACTAGCCCTCACCACTTGACGACGCCATCAAGCTGGTCCGGTCCTGCGAGGCCTGCCATTTTCATGCCAAGCAGATTCACCAACCGGCGCAAGGCCTCCTGACCATTCTGCTCTCCTAACCCTTAGCGTTTTGGGGGTTGGACATTCTAGGGCCCTTCCCGCGGGCAGCGGGCGGCTACCACTACCTCTATGTGGCCATCGACAAGTTCACCAAATGGGCGAAGGTGGAGCCCATTCGCACCATCCCGGCCGGGTCGGCCATCAAGTTCAACAAGGGGCTCATGAGCTGCTTCGGCGTCCCCAACCGCATCATCACTAGCAACATTCGCAGTTCACAAGTAACCTCTTCAAGACCTATTGTGCTAACCTTGGTACGCATATATGTTGCGGCTCGGTGGCCCACCCAAGGAGCAATAGCCAGGCGGAGCGCGCCAACGCAGAAGTCTTGCGGGGCCTCAAGGCAAGGAGCTTCAAGAATAAGCTTGATGCATGCGGTAAGGTTTGGATCGATGAGCTTCAGTCGGTGTTGTCGTCCCTCCGCAGCACCCTGACTAAGCCCACCGGCGAAACCCCGTTCTTCCTCGCCTACGGAGCCGAAGCTGTCCTCCCCCATGAGATCAAGCACCGGTCCTCGCGAGTCTTGGCATTTGACGAGGCGCATCAGAATGCCGAGCGGGGAACAGACCTCCTGCAAGAAGAGGTGCGACGTCAGGCCTCGCTCCGAGCTGTGCGGTACCAGCAAGCCCTACGGAGCTACCACTACCGCAAAATTCACCCTCGGACCCTCGATGTTGGAGATCTCGTCCTCAGGCGGGTTCTCTCCAGCGAGCGCTTGCATAAGCTCTCGCCCATGTGGGAGGGCCCGTGCAAGGTTGCTCATGTCACCAGGCCTGGCGCTGTGTGCTTGGAGAATCAGGATGGGGTCCCCATCTAGAACGCCTAGAACATCCAACACCTCCGGAAGTTCTACCCGTGACACTCTCACGTAATAATGAGCGGGTTGTATACGCCCGGAGCCCCTAAGGACGCGGTGGGGTTCCTCCCATGCAATGTGTCAGCCACAACTCGAAGCTGGCGGAGAAGACAACACTACCCATCAATGGCTATGCCCATGCAACGTGGATGCCCTACGCTCAGCGCTGGGGGGAAGACGAAGGCCAATCTTAGTGCCGTACACGGTCGTTATTTGTGTTTCTCTTTTTTGGATTTGCCAGCATTTATCAAATCAAACACAGGGTCTTTTCAAATCGCATTTTAGTCAAAAAGGTCAAAGATTTGTTTTCATTGCCATCTCTTATGTCATTTTGTTCCTCCAAGTAACGCATTCGCCTGCTCCCCTCCCCCTCGTACCCTGCGAGCGGGGGCTGGGGGGCACGGTGCTTACACCTCGCCACGGACTTGGTGCTCGGATCCTCGCATGGTACTCACGGGTGGGTTAGTAGGCGCACGTTGCCTCGTACTCGCCCAGAGGCTCCATTCTCGGCCTGACGAGCCATCTCGGAAAGGAAACAATTTTTTCTTTAGACAACTTGAGCGTCTAAGGGGGATCCTGAGCATCACGCCTCAAGAACCTTACGGGTCATAATACCACTTGATCCTCCTGGTGTCGTCCTTGGTTTTTAGTCGGCATCAGGAGTGTCATGGCCTCGCCCGGTAAAGTGCGTCCTTGGTTTCTGGTCGTACCTAACATGGTGGGGAAATGCGCGAGACTGCGACCTGTCGATGCAGGGCTACTTGGACTACAAGTAGAAGCCTCAGGAAGCCTTGGGTAGCCCAGCCTTCTCGGAGAAGGAAGCAGAATTTTGCGGGGGTGGCGCTTGTCTATCTAAGGGCGCTCCTGAGCATCGCTCCTCGGGAGCCTAACCGGTCATAATGCCACCTAACTTCCTGGTGTCGTCCTTGGTTTCCAGTCGACATCAAGAGTATCGGGGCCCCGCCTCATGAGGAAAGTCCATGGTAATATGGCCATACCCTGCGATGTTAGGGAAATGCACGGGACTGGGACCTGCTGACGTAGTGTTGCCTGAGTGTCAAAGGTGGCTCCGGAGCATCACGCCTCGGGAGCCTTATCAGTCATAAGGCCACCCGACCCCATGTTGTCGTCCTTGGTTTCCGGTCAGCATAAGGAGTGTCGGGCCCCTGCCTCGTGAGGAGTGTCCAGGGTAAGATGGGCATACCCCGCGATGGTAGGGAAATGCGCGGGACTGGGACCTGCAGACACAGGGCATGGTCAAAGCACCCAACTCACCTCAATCGCAAGAAGAAGAAGCCGACCGGGAGAATGGACCCTCCGGGCAGCATAGCCGTGCCTCCAGAACCTAAAAGCCTATTGCATGTGTGACAAGCTAAGTATCCTAACTGTGGCCAGAAGGCATCTCCAATTTATAAAATGCAAAAGGCGCTGATAAAAAGGGGCAGGCGCCCAAGTGTATTACACGCCTAAAGGGCCTCCCTTAGTTCTTAATCTGCAGGATACATGTGTTGGAAATATGCCCAAGAGGCAATAATAAATTAGTTATTATCATATTTCCTTGTTCATGATAATCGTTTATTATCCATGCTATAATTGTATTGATCGGAGACTTAAATGCATGTGTGGATACATAGACAAAACCATGTCCCTAGTATGCCTCTAATGGACTAGCTCGTTGATCAAAGGATGGTTAAGGTTTCCTAGCCATGGACATGAGATGTCATTTGATAACGGGATCACATCATTAGGAGAATGATGTGATGGATAAGAGCCAAACTACAAACATAGCATATGATCGTGTCAGTTTATTGCTACTGTTTTCTGCATGTCAAGTATATGTTCCTATGACCATGAGATCATGCAACTCACGGATATCGGAGGAGTGCCTTGTGTGTATCAAACATCGCAACGTAACTGGGTGACTATAAAGGTGCTCTACAGGTATCTCCGATGGTGTCTGTTGAGTTCGCATGGATCGAGACTGGGATTTGTTACTCCGTGTGACGGAGAGGTATCTCGGGGCCCACTTGATAATGCAACATCACAATAACCCTTGCAAGCAATGTGACTAATTGTTAGTTGCAGGATCTTGTATTACGGAACGAGTAAAGAGACTTGCCGGTAATGAGGTTGAACTAGGTATGGAGATACCGACGAACGAATCTCGGGCAAGTAACATACCGAAGAACAAAGGGAACGTTATACGGGATTAACTAAATCCTTGACATAGAGGTTCGACCGATAAAGATCTTCGTAGAATATGTAGGAACCAATGTGGACGTCCAGGTCCCGCCATTGGTTATTGACCGTAGAGGTGTCTCGGTCATGTCTACATAGTTCTCGAATCCGTAGGGTCTGCACACTTAAGGTTCGGTGACGTTTCGGTAGTGTAGAGTTATGTATGGTGGTGACCGAAGTTTGTTCGGAGTCCCAGATGAGATCTCGGACATCATGAGGAGCTCCGGAATGGTCCGGAGGTAAATATGCATATATAGGAAGTCCCAGTTTGGTTTCCGGAAAAGTTTCGG
This sequence comes from Hordeum marinum, assembly GCA_022496015.1. NCBI lineage: Eukaryota > Viridiplantae > Streptophyta > Magnoliopsida > Poales > Poaceae > Hordeum > Hordeum marinum. Next base: position 175,132,207 of record CM039674.1, read on the forward strand.
CCTCATCGGTAGTGTACCGGGAGTGCCGGTAGTGTATCGGGAGTGCCGGTAGTGTACCGGGAGACCTCCGGGAGGGGTACTTCGACCCCAAGAGTTCCATGGGCTGTGGGAGAGTATTAACCAGCCCTTAGAGGGCTAGGAAAACATCCACAAAGGCCCATGGCGCAGGAGAGAAAGTCCTAAAGCAAAAGGTGGAAAATCAGCCAATAGGAGGCAATCCTACTCCAACTAGGATTGGAGGTGAAGTAGGATTGCTTCCTACCTCCTATTTCAGCCGACCCAAAGGCCTTGGCTGCCTCTCCTCTCCTCTCCTCCTATATATACTAGTGGATTGGGTGGTTTTTGGACAGAATTTCCGGCCACGTGCTACCCGTTTCACCGGTGCACAGTTTCTCCTCTAGCTCGGTTTTCCGCAACGCTTAGGCGAAGCCCTGCCGGAATCACTCCACCACCATCACTGGAGTGCCATCACGCTACCGGTGAACTATCTCTCCTCTCCACCTCCTCTTGCTGGATTAAGACGGTGGAGATCGTCATCAAGCTGCACGTGTGCTGAACGCGGAGGTGTCGTCCGTTCGGCGCTAGATCGGAAGGACCGTGATCGAGATCGCGAGACGGTTCGTGATGAGATCGCGGAACGGATCGTGATGAGTTCGCGGGACAGATCGTGATCAAGATCGTGAGACGGATCGTGATGAGATCGCGGGATGAATCGTGATGAGTTCATGGGACGGATCGTGATTGGATCGCGGGACGGATTGTGATGAGATCGCGGGATGCTCGGCGATTTGGATCGCGAAGATGTTCGACTACACCAACCGCGTTTCTTAACGCTTCCCGCTTAGCTATCTACAAGGGTATGTAGATCCACTCTCCCTCTCGTAGATGCTCATCACCATGGATAGGTTTGCGTGTGTGTAGGAAATTTTTTGTTTCCCATGCGGCGTTCCTCAGTGACACCGACTTAGGAGCACCGGCATCGGTGCTTCATGTGTCCCGCAGGAAGGAGGAGAAAGAAAGTGAAAAGCCCCGCAGGGGCTGTCGCCTCAGTGACACCGACTTAGGAGCACCGGCATCGGTGCTTCATGTGTCACATCCCTAGCTACATGTCATAGGACAGCATGTGTGTGCATCATGTTTCAATTTTGCATCAACATGAAATGGGGATTAAAAGAAACCCCAAGCCCACATTGGAATCAAATTAATTAAAAGTTGGTGAAAACTCAACAAACTCAAAATGCCCATACAAAATGTTCCCTATGTCTGATAAATATGGACATGAATATATCAGGGGCCATTTTAAATATTTGAAGCATTATAGCAATTTAAAAATAAATAACGAAGCTTCTGAAAATGGCAAATAAAGCATTATCAATACTTTATATTTCAAAATATCCTGAAACTTTTTATTGGAGCTTAAAATATTCAAAGTCGATATTATAAAATATTTGGGATATTTTATCAAAGCATTTGTACCTGAAAAAGAAATAAAAAAATGTCAGAAATAGAAAATCAGAAAGAAAAGAAAAGAAAAGAAAAGAAAAGAAAAATGTCAGAGGCCCAGGGGATCCGGCCCACTGGCCCATGGCCAGTCATCCCTATCCTCTCGCCAGGAGGACAGGGGCATGCGCTCGCCGCGCGCGGGCACACGCCGACCACCTCCTCCCTGCCTGGCTGCCAGCCTGGAGGGCTCGGAGAGCACCAGCGCCAGGCCTCCTCGTCGTGGCCTCTTTCTCCTCTCCCTCTCCCCCTCGTGAGATCTCTCTCTCGCTCCCCCCCTCTCTACCCGCCATGGCCGAGTTCGTCGCCGAAGCGCCGCCGTAGTTCTAGCCACCCCCACGCCCTTCTGAGCCCACCAACAGCCCCGCAACGACCCCCTCGTCCTCCCCGTGAAGCCAATCGACGCCGGGAGCCCTCCATGACGCGCCACCACTGTTTCTTCCCCACCGGCCACCGGAGCTCCACCTCAACGATTCACCCCGTCCGGACCTCCCCCAACCTCGCTGTCGCCTCTGCTAGAACCGCGGTGAGCCGCTGGTGCTCCTCCCCCTCTCCCCCTGCTTCCCCGTGCCCTGTAGCACAGTAGTCGGTCCTGTCCGAGCCGCCACCGCCGCCAATCTCGACGTGGCCATCGTCTCCGACGACCCTGAGCCCCCTCACCTGCTTCGTTAGATGCGCGCGTGCGCGGGCTACCTTCTTGTGCCCTCCGCGTGCCAAATGGTCGCCGGACGCATAACTTCGGCGAGTTACCACCGTGCTTTTGTTCATTGCCGGCCCCGCTCTGGTGGGAGCCGATGTGGCCGGTCATCAGGGGCTAATCCCCCTGCTAATTAGCCCCCCTAGCCACTAACAAGTGGGCCCCATATGCGGGTCAAACCCTGGTCAGCGCGGGGATTAGGCCTGTGTCACTGACGTGCGGGCCCTGCACCTCAGGTTTGACCTGGCCTGGTCAGCTGACCTGCTGATGCCATGATGACGTCAGGCTGATGTAATAAAGGAATTTCTGGTTTTAAAATAATTCCAGAAATTTTTGAAAACTTCAAAAAATCATATAAGTTAAGTTGTAACTCAGATGAAAATAATTTGTATATGAAAATTTATCAGAAAAATCCAATGAATCTAATGGTTCTATTATAATGCATGTTAGACCAATGTATGTACATGAACATTGACATTTACTAATAGGTTAATATATGGAATATGAAATGGAGATTGATTTTGAACCTATATTCAAACTCATTTCAAACTAACTTGGACAATAGCTGCACTAGCCCATCCTTATATGCTACCATGTCATGATCATGCCTCATATTGTTGCACTTGTGTGTATTGATTGCTATTTATTTGCATTACGGTAGGCCCTGCTTCTGAGGATACCCCAAGTTTTCCAACGAAGTAGAGAACCTTTCCGCTACCCAACAAGGAAAGCAACCCCCTTGATCTTGTTCTCGATCTTGTTTATTGCATTAGGACAAACGTTCAATTGTCTGTCATACATGTTAGATGAACCTATTCTTTTGCATGACCTGTCATTGTCACAGTAAATAGCTAAACCTTGCAACATAGCATACCTAGTAGATGCTTGTGCCATGATCTGCTTAGCTTACTTTGCCTGCTATGCTTGCTATGCTTAGAGTTGTGTCAGGTCTGATTCATCTGGGTGATAAACTGGAGTGAAACAAAGTTGTTTTGATGTGATAAGCTTATGATGGACCCGAGTTGGTAAAGGTAGAGATGAGAGGCTATGTAGGAGTACATAGCGGGTTGTCTCATTGGGACCGTTCTTAGGAACTGAGTTCTGTGTTTGTAATCCAAGACTAGTTACTACCACACATTGGGATACTTAATTGACTCTCTCGACTTATCAATCGCTTAGTCCTTAGTCCAGGAATTGCAAGTAGTTTCTGGTGTTTACAGCTAGTTGCAGGCCGTGCGTAGCGCTGACCCTAGGGGTGGGTTACGACGCGGTAGGCAGTGGCATGCTGTACAAAGGGACACCCAATTAGTGAGCTTGGGAACCCTGCGCACATCATTTGGGGCCATAGCGGAAACTTCGGCAGACTTCCGTGCGGGTTCAGTCTCAAATAGGCGATATCCTAGACTATAGGTCTTATGTGATTGACGGTCGTGGCCGACTCCAACGCTGGCCTTCCGCTTGAAGGTTGCCGAGGTGCATGGTTTTAAGAGCACACGGCGATAAGTGGCGAGAGCGTGTGTGAAGAAGTACACCCCTGCAGGGTATGAAACTATTCGAATAGTCGCATCCTTGAATGTGGACTACTTGGAAAACTTATGTTGTTCATAGATAATCAAATGAATACTCATAAAAATATCAAGACAAGTGTGAGTACCGAGTATGGCACTCTCCCAGGAGAGGGATGTCAATCCATGGTGGTGTATCATCATGCAGTTAGTGGACTCGTGTGCGATAACTAGAATCTAAACAAATAGCTAAAAATAGTGTAGTGTAGGTTAGCCATGAGTCAAAGCTGGCATTGCTGCATAAACTCCAGCACTCCCCTTGTTGATACGTGAGCATGAATGGACTAGGTCCGTTTTAAAGACTTGCTGAGTACGTTTGTACTCACGTTTGCTTAATAAATGTTGCAGATGAGACACAGGACCCATCAGGTGGGTTCTATTTAGATGTCGACGATGCTGAATAGCTGGTGTCCCAGCTACGACCTTATGCCCTATGGCGGACCGTAGGTAGTCAGGCCATGTGCCTTTTTACCCTTTCATCTATCTGGACTCAGACAGCTTATGCTTCCGCTTGGTTTGGATGAACTTGTTTGTATGACTTGAGTGTCGGGTCATGTGACCCCTATCTGTAAGAACATGCTATGCAAGACTCGTCTGAGCCCCTTAAATAAAAGTTGTTGTATGGTTATGTTGTGATGCCATGGTTGTATCTATGCATATCGGGCATGTCGTGCGTTCGTGTGACGTGCAACGGTATGTATGGGATCCGACACCTAGTCGTGTGCCTTTAGTAGTACTCTTTACAGGAAACTGCCCCTTTGTGCTTCCATCGGGCCTTGGTAGCTTGCTACCTCTCCGGACACATTGATTGACTGGCATGTATCCTTCTTTGCTGCTGTGTCTGTCCCTTCGGGGAAATGTCTCACAGTGTAATGGAGTCCCTGTAGCCTGCTATGACTCGTCTACGTGTGGTGATGGCATTTATGTCTCACGGCGTAATGGAGTCCTTGTAGCTTGCTATGACTCGTCTACACACGCTTGAGGCCAACACCTGCATTGTTGGGTTACGTATGCCTGTTTCCGTATGGATGTGCCACTTTGGTTCTATGACTAGTCATGTCGGCCCGGGTTCGCTGTCGTTTGATTGCCAGCGACATGTTCACATACGTGAGCCAAAAGACGCAAATGGTCCTGGCTAAGGTAAGGCTGCAACCGTGGAGCTTACCATGCGTGAGGCCCCAAAGTGATGTGATATGTTACAGTATGGATTCATATGACTTAGGATCGGGGTCCCGACAGCGTTGGTATCAGAGCCTGACTGACTGTAGGACTACCAAGCCAAACCGGTCGAAGTAGAGTCTACAAACACTATAGAAAAGTAGGGGAATTGATTGTGGATGGGAACGTAAGGCTCTTTTTACTCCTCTTCCCAAGTTATTCTATTTTGAGTCATTCTCATCTTTTCTACGGGGATAAGAACTAGGCTTCTCATCTATTGCTTAGGATGACGAGTTACTAAACATGGAGTAATAGCTAGCTTGTTTGCAAGTGTATGTTGGTAGTTCAGTATTGTTGGTGTGACAAACAGATGGAGAAGAGATTTGAGTCTAGAATGCCGAGTGGTTATGTTTTTCGATTCTTTTGCAGTTGCCTCAGAATCCTTTTTGAGGAATTACAACCGCTATGTCGTCCAATTTCTGCTAGAGTCTCTAACGTCTTTGCATCATTCTCTATTTCAGATGCCCCCTCGTCCTTCCCGTCAGGTGGTCCGTCTGACCAGGTGCATCGATGTACCGGGTCACACAGCCATGTTGGTTAGAGTTATGTTGGAGGCTGGCTACCCTTGGTACCCAGAGTACACAGTGGAGGAACAGTATCGAGATTTCAACCAGAGCTAGTATCTATGTACTGTTAAGATTTATCCTTCATATCCTGGAGCTGCAAAGCTGCTTCACTAGTCTTATGGACTAGGTGTCACCATAGACACGGCAGTTCAGGAGGCCGCCTACACCATGTTGACTATCATGAGGTTTCACCATGGTCTGCTTCAGAACACAGTGTTCTGTTATGTTCCTGCTTCCATGGGAGGAGAAGATGGCTATCTTAGCGCATCCTACTATGATCATTCTCATGAGGACCCTAAGTTGCAGGTGACCGCTCAGATGTTGGAGAACAGGGATCGTGATGCATGTGCCCTTCGCATGGAGCTTTATGCTACCCATGCACGTCTTTGGACAGCCCTTATGCAGTTGGCACCTGTCGTGCAGATAGGCTATGGAGATTTGGAGATGCTGAACCCATCGCAGACTCATCTGCTAGCACGCGTAGACTAGCCCGATGTTGGAGGCATCACCCCTCTTCGAGGACCGCTGTTGCTGCCAACAAGGGGACCAAGGCCACATCCGTGTCCTTACGGTTTCCAGGGATCATAGGCTAGAGTGTTTCCGGATCCTTAGGTTCAGCTCCCGGGTCACGAGGGTAACCTGTATGAGGCATTCTACGGTAATGCTTGAGTACGTGGATGTTAGTACTAGTATGGTAGTAGTCGTATCGCCACAGTCTTGCGTGTCTTGTGGGATATGACTGAGGTTGAGAGTTGAGTTCCAGAGGTGTAGACAGATAATGTATAGGAAGCTTGTAATGCCTCCAATGAGTTGTGTCATCTCTCCGTAGTTGTAATTCAGCTTGGGCTTGTACTGAACTTTGTCATGGTGTGTATGAATCATGGTGTTCATATGGCAGTTGTTATTACCGTGTTGTTTGGGTGTTTACCCTACATGCCATGTTGTCTAGTACATTCCTTATCCCATGTCTTAGAGTTGATGTCCTCTATGGCTAAGTTGTGGGTTTGTTTTCCCAGGATGGTGGCAACTAGGAATAACCCCGTGCCTGCCCCTGAGCAGGGCGAGGGAAGCTAGCCAAGGCAAGAGAACCTGCCACATGCGCCTTCTTTGGCAGAAGTGATGCTTGAAGCTGAGAAGAACAAAAGGGAGACCAACAGGCTGCTGGAACAAATTGAGAAGTACATAGTGCGTGCTCCCCACAATGATCACAATGATGGTGTGTCCCTCGGTGACTTCGTCAAGCTGTGCCCACCCAAGTATCATCATTCGATCGACCCACTCGATGCAGATTATTGGCTGACCAGCATGTTCCGTAAGATCCGAGCAGCCAATGTATCCGAGGCCAACAAGCTAACCTTTGCTACCTACTTTCTGGAAGGACCCGCCAATCTTTGGTGGGAAAATTATGAAGCCATGCATCCCGCAGGCCCCGCACTAACTTGGGCAGAATTCAGCGCGGCATTCCGAACCCATCACATCCCGGAAGGGCTAATGGATCGCAAGAGAGAGGAATTTTCTGCTTTCATCCAGGGCAAACTGTCAGTGGATGGCTATAGCCGTGAGTTCGGCAATATTGCTCGTTATGCTCCGAAGGAAGTTTCAACCGATGGCAAGACACATGCTAGGTTTCGCAAGGGACTTAATCCTGAGCTCCGTCGAGATCTGCACCTGCATCAGTGCACAACCTTCCAGGCTCTCGTCAACAAGGCTATCAATGCCGAGTCTGGACAGACTGACTATGAGGCCACCAGGAAGCTCAACCATGACTTCAGCACCGCATCTGGCTCGGGCACCAACAAACGTCGGGTGTGGGTGCCCAACATAGCTCTGCCGCCAAGATACACCGCGAGGCCATCCTTCCAAGCACCTCGCCCAGCTCAGCCCAACCCTCCAGCCAGGACATTTGGAGGTCTGCCCGCCAAAGTTGCTCCCGGTGCCACCGGGGTCTGCTACAAATGTGGGGAACCAGGACACTACTCCCAATATGTCCTCAGAACAATGCCAAGTCAGCTAGACATGGGAAGCCGGGAAAAGCTTTCTATGTGAAGCCAGCTCCTGCTCGTGGACGAGTGAATTATGTTTCTGCTGAGGAAGCTCTTGAGGACCCCGATTTTATCCTAGGTATGCTCCTTGTCAATAGCCATCCAGCATCTGTTCTATTTGATACTGGGGCATCCCATTCTTTCATCTCAGAAAGTTATGCATAGTTGCATAACATGTCTTTTTGTGATATGCCTACTCCTTTAGTAGTTCAGACTCCTGGTTCAAAGTGGCAAACTTCTAGAGTGAGCCATGATAATGAGACTCTGGTGGATAGGCTAGTCTTCCTAGCATCTTTGATAGCCCTCAAGTCTTCGGACGTCAATATCATCTTAGGCATGGACTGGATGAAAGCCCACTATGCTAAGATTGATACTCATACTAGGAATGTTCAACTTACACATCCATCGGGTGAGATAGTTAATGTCTCCACTCGAATAGCCAAGAGCCAACTCTATTCCCTCAATGCTAGCCCTCTTCCAAAATTAGAAGATATTCCGGTAGTCTGTGATTTTCCGGATGTCTTTCTAGAAGAATTGTCAGGAATTCCACCTGTCAGAGATGTTGAGTTTGTAATAGACCTCATTCCAGGGACTGTCCCAATAGCCAGAAGACCCTATAAGATGGGACCCTTAGAACTAGCCAAACTTAAAATCCAACTCGATGAAGCTTTGAAGAAAAGTTTCATCCGTCCTAGTTCTTCTCCTTAGGCTTGTCCCGTCCTCTTCGTCAAGAAGAAGGATGGATCGGATCGGATGGTTGTGGATTATCGGCCAGTGAATCTGGTCACCATAAAGAACAAGTATCCGCTCCCCAACATCAACGATTTGTATGATCAACTTGCTGGATCCTCTGTCTTTTCCAAAATGGATTTGAGGTTGGGACACCACCAAATCAGAATCAGAAACGGGGACATTCCAAAAACGGCTTTTGTTACTCGTTATGGCCAATACGAGTACACCGTTATGTCCTTCGGTTTAACCAATGCCCCAGCCACCTTCTCTCGCTTGATGAATTCAATCTTCACAGAGTATTTGGATAAATTCATTGTGGTTTACCTTGACAACATACTCATCTACTCGAAGAACGAACAGGAACATGCCGAGCATCTAAGGCTGGTATTGATGAAACTTCGAGAGCACCGTCTGTACACCAAATTCTCCAAGTGTGAATTTTGGTTGCAAGAAGTGACCTATCTAGGCCACGTGATCTCTGGTAAAGGTATTGCTGTCAATCCCGAGAGAGTTCAGGCCGTCCTTGATTCGACTCAACCTGAATCGGTTAAGCAAGTTTGGAGTTTCCTTGGCTTAGCGAGCTATTGTCGCCGCTTTGTCAAGAATTTCTCCAAGGTTGCGAAACCTCTGACTGAACTCCTCAAGAAAGATAAAAAGTCTGAATGGACTCCACCATGCGAGCACACTTTTCAGGAGTTCAAAAGACGACTGACCTCTGCTCCCGTTCTGGTGCCACTAGATTTCTCTAAGGACTTTGTTATCTATTGCGACACCTCGCGACAAGGATTACGTTGCATTCTCATGCAAGATCGACATGTGATTGCATACACATCTCGACAGTCGTGTCCACATGAGGATAATTATCCAACACATGATATTGAGCTTGCATCTGTGGTCCATGCACTGAAAACCTAGCGACATTACCTTCTAGGTAATTCTTGCAAAATTTACACTGATCACCAAAGTCTGAAATATATTTTCACCCAGACAGATTTGAATCTCAGGCAAATACGGTGGGTTGAGTTGATTATAGATTACGACTTAGGGATAACTTACACCCCGGGGAAAGCTAATCTTATGGCTCATGCACTAAGTCGTAAGTCTTATTGTAACAACCTGATGTTACAACAAGGACAACCACTTCTCCATGGGGAATTACGGAAGTTAAACCTTCACATTGTTCCTCAAGGATTCCTATCCAACTTGGTGGCGAAACCTAATCTTCAGGATCAAATAGTAGCTCTTCAGAAGTATCATAAGGGTATATCCCGGATCAAGGAGAATATTGTTAGTGGAAACGCTAATGATTTCTCCAAGGACGATGAGGGTGTTGTGTTCTTCCAAAACCGGTTGGTAGTTCCCAAGAGCACACGCTTAAGACAGCTGATCCTTAAGGAGGCTCATGATTCTATTCTCACAATTCATCCGGGTAGTACCAAGATGTATCAGGACCTATGCCAGAGGTTCTGGTGGACTAGGATGAAGAGAGAAATTGCCCAGTTTGTTGCTAATTGTGACGTTTGTCGTCGCGTGAAAGCAGAACATCAAAGGCCTGCTGGCACCCTTCAGCCTTTAGCTATTCCCAAATGGAAATTGTATAAGGTCGGTATGGATTTCATTACCGGATTTCCCAGGACCAAGAGAGCGAATAATGCTATCTTTGTGGTCATTGACCGCCTTCCAAAGTGGCTCATTTTCTTTCTGTTCGGGAGAGTATAACTGCTAGCCAGCTAGCGGAGTTATATGCTTCTCGAATAGTCTCGGTTCATGGTGTTCCATTGGAGATTAACTTAGACCGTGGAACCATCTTTACTTCCCGATTTTGGGAAAGTTTTCAGAACGCTATGAGGACTCATCTAAACTTTAGCACTGCTTTCCACCCGCAATCAAGTGGTCAAGTCGAGCGAGTCAATCAAATCCTCGAAGACATGCTCTGAGTTTGTGTTATATCCTTTGGTATGAACTAGAAGAAATGTCATCCATTTACCGAATTTGCTTAGAACAACACTTATCAATCAAGCTTGGCCAAAGTCCCTTTTGAAGTTCTCTATGGACGAAGGTGTCGAACACCTCTTAACTGGTCAGAAACTGGAGAGAGGCAACTCTTTGGCCCGGATATGATCCAGGATGCAGAGGAGCAAGTTCGCATTACGCGTGAAAAGTTGAAAACAGCCCAATATCGTCAAAAGAGCCAATATGATCGCCATCATAAGACTGTGACCTATGAAGTTGACCAGAGGGCTTACCTTTGGGTTACACCTCTGAAGGGTACCCATCGATTCGGTATCAAGGGCAAGTTGGCTCCTCGTTACATTGGACCTTTTCGCATTATTGCTAAACGAGGAGAGGTTGCCTACCAATTGGAACTTCCGCCGCATCCTTCTAAGGTTCATGATGTCTTCCACGTCTCGCAAGTCAGGCGTTGCTTCTCGGACCGTGTCCGTGAAGTACACCACGAAGCGCATGATCTCCAAGATAACCTTACATATTGAGAATACCCTGTTCATATTCTGGATCAAGCTGAGCATACCACTCGGCATCGGAACATCAAGTTTCTCAAAGTTCAGTGGTCACACCATTCTGAAAAGGAGGCCACATGGGAAAGAGAAGATCGTCTTCGACTAGAGTACCCCGCGCTCTTCCCGACGACTTCAAAATCTCGGGACGAGATTCTTTTGAGTGGGGGTGAGTTGTCACATCCCTAGCTAGATGTCATACGACACCATGTGTGTGCATCATGTTTCAATTTTCCATCAACATGAAATGTGGATTAAAAGAAACCCCAAGCTCATATTGGAATCAAATTAATTAAAAGTTGGTGAAAACTCAACAAACTCAAAATGCCCACACAAAATGTTCTGTATGTCTAATAAATATGGACATGAATATATCAGGGGACACTTTAAATATTTGAACAATTATAGCAATTTAAAAATAGATAACAAAGCCTCTGAAAATGCCAAATAAAGCATTATCAATACTTTATATTTCAAAATATCCTGAAACTTTTTATTGGAGCTTGAACTATTCAAACTTGATATTATAAAATATTTGGGATATTTTATCAAAGCATTTGTACCTGAAAAAGAAATAAAACGAAATGTCAGAAATAGAACATCAGACAGAAAAGAAAAGAAAAAGGGCAGAGGCCCAGGGGAACCGGCCCACTGGCCGATGGCTAGTCATCCCTGTCCTCTCGCCAGGAGGACAGGGGCGTGCGCTCGCTGCACGCGGGCACACGCCGGCCACCTCCTCCCTGCCTGGCTGCCGGCCTGGAGGGCTCGGAGAGCGCCAACGCGAGGCCTCCTCGCAGTGGCCTCTTTCTCCTCTCCCTCTCCCCCTCGCAAGCTCTCTCTCTCTCGCTCTCCCCCTCTTTGCCCGCCATGGCCGAGCTCGTCGTCGCCGTGCCGCCGTAGTTCTAGCCAACCCCGCGCCCTTCTGAGCCCACCAACTGCCCCACAGCGACCCCCTCGTCCTCCCCGGGAAGCCAGTCGATGTCGGGAGACCTCCACGACGCGCCACCGTTGTTTCTTCCCCGCCGGCCACCGGAGCTCCACCTTGACGATTCGCCCCATCTAGACCTCCCCCGACCTCGCTGTCGCCTCTGCTGGAACTGTGGTGAGCCGCTGGTGCTCCTCCCCCTCTCCCCCTGCTTCCCCGTGCCCTCTAACGCAATAGCCGGTCCTACCCGAGCTGCCGCCGCCGCCAAGCTCGACGTGGCCGTCGTCTCCGGCGACCCCGAGCCCCCTTTGCTACTTTGTTACATGCGCACGTGCGCGGGCTACCTTCTGGTGCCCTCTGCGTGCCAAGTGGCCACCAGATGCGCAACTCCGGTGAGTCACCACCGTGCTTTTGGTCGCCGCTGGCCCCGCTCCGATGGGCGCCGAAGTGGCCGTCCATCAGTGGCTAATCCCCCTGCTAATTAGCCCCCCCAGCCACTGACCAGTGGGCCCCAGTTGCGGGTGAAACCCTGGTCAGCGCGGGGATCAGGCCTGTGTCACTAACGTGTGGGCCCTGCACGTCAGGTTTGACTTGGGCTGGTCAGCTGACCTGTTGACGCCATGATGACGCTAGGCTGCTGTAATAAAGGAATTTCTAATTTTAAAATAATTCCAGAAAATGTTTAAAACTTCAAAAATTCATATAAATTAATCTGTAACTCAGATGAAAATAATTTATATATGAAAAGTTATCAGAAAAATCCAATGAATCTAATGGTGCTACTATCATGCATGTTAGAGAAACCTATGTACATGACCATTGACATTTACTAATAGGTTAATATATGGAATATGAAATGGAGATTGATTTTGAACCTATATTCAAACTCACTTCAAACTAACTTGGACAATAGCTTCACTAGGCCATCCTTATATGCTACCATGTCATTATCATGCATCGTATTGTTGCAGTTGTGTCTATTGATATCTATATATCTGCATTATGGTAGGCCCTGCTTCTGAGGATACCCCTGAGTATTCCAACGAAGGAGAGAAGCTTTCCGCTACCCAGCATGGCAAGCTACCCCCTTGATCATTCTGATAATATCCCACTCTCTCGCTCCTGCTCTTGTTTATTGCATTAGGACAAACGTTCACTTGTCTGTCATACACAGTAGATGAACCTATTCTTTTGCATGACCTGTCATTGTCACAGTAAATAGATAAACCTTGCAACCTAGCATACCTGGTAGATGCTTGTGCCATGATGTCCTTAGATTAATTTGCCTGTTATGCTTGCTATGCTTAGAGTTGTGTCAGGACTGATTCATCTGGTTGATGAACTGGAGAGAAACAAAGTTGTTCTGATGTGATAAGCTTATGATGAACCCGAGTTCGCAAAGGTACCGATGAGAGGCTATGTAGGAGTACATAGCGGGTTGTCTCATTGGGACCGTTCTTAGGAACTGAGTTACTACCACACGTTGGGATACTTAATTGACTCTCTTGACTTATCAATCGTTTAGTCCTTAGTCCAGGAGTTGCAAGTAGTTTCTGGTGTTTATAGCTTCCTGGAGGCCGTGCGTAGCGCTGACCCTAGGGGTGGGTTACGACGCGGTATGCAGTGGCACGGTGTACCAAGGGTCACCCGAATGGTGGGCTTGGGAACCCTGCGCACATCGTTTGGGGACGTAGCGGAAACTTTGGCTGGACTTCCGTGCGGGTTTAGTCTCAAATAGGCGATAGCCTGGACTAGAGGTCTTATGTGACTGACGGTCGTGGCCGACTCCCTTGCTGGGCTTCCGCTTGAGGGTTGCCGAGGTGCATGGTTTTAAGAGCACACGACGATAAGTGGCAAGAGCATGTGTGAAGATGTAAACCCCTGCAGGGTATGAAACTATTCGAATAGACACGTCCTCGGATATGGACTACTTGGAGAACGTATGTTGTTCATAGATAATCAAATGTATACTCATAAAAATATCAAGACAAGTGTGAGTATCGTGGATGGCACTCCCCTAGGAGAGGGAAGTGAATCCATGGTGGTGTATCGTCATGGAGTTAGTGGACTCGTGCGCGATAACTAGAATCTAAACAAAGTGCTAAAAACGGTGTAGTGTAGGTTAGCCATGAGTCAAAGCTGGCATTGCTGGAGAAATTCCACCACTCCCCTTGTTGATACAAGAGCATTAATAGACTAGGTCCGTTTTAAAGACTTGCTGAGTACGTTTGTACTCACGTTTTCTTAATAAATGTTGCAGATGAGATCCAGGACCCATCAAGTGGTTTCTATCTAGATGTCGACGATGCCGAATAGCTGGTGTCCCAACTATGACCTTATGCCCTATGGCGGACCGTAGATAGTCAGGCCATGTGCCTTTTTACCCTTTCATCTGTCTGTACTCAGACAACTTATGCTTCCACTTGGTTTCTATGAACTTGTTTGTATCACCTGAGTGTCAGGTCATGTGACCCCTATCTGTAAGAACATGCTATGCATGGCTTGTCTGAGCCCCTTAAATAAAAGTTGTTGTATGGTTATGTTGTGATGCCATGGTTGTATCTATGCATATCGGGCATGTCATGTGTACGTGTGATGTGCAATGGTATGTATGGGATCCGACACCTAGTCGTGTGCCTTTAGTAGTACTCTTTATGGGAAACTGCCTCTTTGTGCTTCCATCGGGCCTTGGTAGCTTGCTACTACTCCAGAAAAATTGATTGACCGTCATGTATCCTTCTTTGTTGCTGTGTCTGTCCCTTTGAGGAAATGTCTCACAGTGTAATGGAGTCCCTGTAGCCTGCTACAACTCGTCTACGTGCGGTGATGGCATTTATGTCTCACGACGTAATGGAGTCCTTGTAGCTTGCTATGACTTGTCTACACGCACTTGAGGCCAACACCTGCATTGTTGGTTAATGTATGCCTGTTTCCATACGGATGTGCCACTTGGGTTCTATGACTAGTCATGTTGGCCCGGGTTCTCTGTCATTTGATTTCGAATGACATGTTCACATACATGAGCCAAAAGACGCAAACAGTCCCGGCTAAGGTAAGGTTGCAGCCGTGGAGCTTACCGTGCATGAGGCCACAAAGTGATGTGATATGTTATAGTCTAGATTCGTATGACTTAGGATCGGGGTCCTGACTGTAACTTATCACATCACTTTGCGGCCTCACGCACGGTAAACTCCACAGCTGCAACCTTACCTTAGCCGGGACCTTTTGCATCTTTCGGCTCACGTATGTGAACATGTCGTTGGCAATCAAACGATAGAGAACCCTGGCCGACATGACTAGTCATAGAACCCAAGTGGCACATCCGTCTGAAAAGCGGCATACGTAACCCAGCAATGCAGGTGTCGGCCTCAAGCATGTGTAGACAAGTCATAGAAAGCTACAAGGACTCCATTACGCCGTGGGACATAAATGTCATCACTGCATATAGACGAGTCGTAGCAGGCTACAAGGACTCCATTACACTGCAAGACATTTCCCCGAAGGGACAGACACATCAACAAAGAAGGATACATGCCGGTCAATCAATGTGTTCGGAGCAGTAGCAAGCTACCAAGGCTCGATGGAAGCACAAAGAGGAAGTTTCCTGTAAAGAGTACTACTAAAGGAACATGACTAGGTATTGGATCCCATACATACCGTTGCACATCACACGTATGCACGACATGCCCGATATGCATAGATACAACTATGCCATCACAACATAACCATACATACACAAAACTTTTATTTAAGAGGCTCAGAAGAGCCTTGCACAATATGTTCTTACAGGTAGGGGTCACATGACCCGACACTCAAGTCATACAAGCAAGTTCATACAAACCAAGTGGAAGAATAAAGTTGTCTGAGTATAGACAATTGAAAGGGTAAAAACGCACATGGACTGACTATCAACAGCCTGCCATAGGGCATTAGGTCGTAGCTGGGACACCAGCTATTCTGCATCGTCAACATCTAGATAGAACCCACCTAATGGGTCCTGAGTCTCATCTGCAACATTTATTAAGCAAACGTGAGTAGAAACATACTCAGCAAGTCTTTAAAGCAGACCTAGACTATTCATGCTCAAGTATCAACAACGGAAGTAGTGGAGTTTATGCAGCAATGCTAGCTTTGACTCATGGCTAACCTATACTACACAATTTTAACTCTTTGTTTAGATTTTAGATATCCCACATGAGTCCACTAACTCTACATCAATACACCATCATGGATTCACTTCCGTCCCCTACGAAAGTGCCGTCCATTGTACTCACACTTGTCTTGATATTTTTATGAGTATCCATTAAATTATCTATGAACAACATAAGTTATCCAAGTTGTCCATATCCGAGGACGCGGCTATTCGAATAATTTTATACCTTGCAGGGGAGTACTTCTTCACACACGCTCTCGCCACTTATCGTTGTGTGCTCATAAAACCATGCACCTCAGCAACCTTCAAGCGGAAGCCTAGTGAGGGAGTCGGCCACGACCGTCAATAGTCAGGGCTATCGCCCATTTGAGGCCTAACCCGAACGGAAGTTTGACCGAAGTTTCCGCGATGGCCCCAAACGATGTGCGCAGGGTTCGCAAGCCCACCATTCGGGTGACCCTTGGTACACCGTGCCACTGCCTACCGCGTCGTAACCCACCCCTAGGGTCAGCGCTACGCATGGCCTCCAGCATGCTATAAACACCAGAAACTACTTGCAACTCTTGGACCAAGGACTAAACGGTTGATAAGTCGAGTAGGGTCATATTTGAGGGCCCAACATGTGGTAGTAAGTAGTCTTGGATCACAAACAGGGAACTTAGTTCCTAAGGACGGTCCCAATGAGACAACCTGCTATGTACTCCTACATAGCCTCTCATTGCTACCTTTACCAAATTGGGTTCATCATAAGCTTAACACATCAGAACAATATTGGTTCACTCCAGTTCATCACCCAGATGAATCAGACCTGACAAAACTCTAAGCACAACAACCATAGCAGGCAAATAAGCGAAGCACATCAGGGCACAAACATCTACTAGGTATGCTAGGTTGCATGGTTTAGCTATTTACTATGACAATGACAGGTCATGCAAAGGAATGGGTTCATCAGCCATGTATGACAGACAAGTGAACGTTTGTCCTAATGCAATAAACAAGAGCAGGAGCGAGACAATGGGATGTTATCGGAATGATCAAAGGGGTTGCTTGCCTTGCTAGGAAGCGGGAAGGTTTTCTCCTTCATTGGAATACTCGGAGGTATCCTCAGAAGTAGGGCCTACCACAATGTAGGTAAATAGCAATCAATACACGACAAGTGCGACAATATGATGCATGATCATGACATGGCATCATGTATGGATGAGCTAATGCAACTATTGTTCAAGTTAAATGAAGTGATTTTGAGTATAGGTTCAAAATCATTCTTCATTTCTTATTCCATATGTTAACCTATTAGTAAATGGCAATGTTCATCTACATAGGTTTCTCTAACATGCATGATAACATCACCATTGGATTCATTGGATTTTTTTGAAATTTTCATATATAAATTATTTCAATCTGAGTTATAGATTAATTTCTATGAATTTTCTAGGTTTTAAATAGTTTCTGGAATTAATTTAATTTGGAAAAAAATTTATTGCATCAACATGAAATCATCATGATGTCAGCTGGTCAACAGATTGTTGACAGGTCAAACCTGACCAGTGGGGTCCACTAGTGAGTGACCTAGCCACTCACAGAGTTAATTAAATAACTAATTACTAATTAGATTAGGGTAGGGCCCACTGGTCAGTGTGTAATTAATTTAATTAAATTGATTAATTAAATCATTAAACTAATCCTAATTAGTAGGGCCCGGCCCCACCTGCTAGTGACCCAGGGGACTAACCCCTTGTGGTCAAACTGGTTGACTCGCCGGCGTTGAGCCCCCGGTGATGTCAGGGGCGGCGGAGGGGATCAGGTTTCCTCCTCCGGCGACCAAATGGGCGGCGGAGGGCATCAATCGGCTCTGTGTGCTCACGCGCGTCGAGTCCGACACCTCCCAGGGGTTGGGATGGCCAGAATGGGCGAGAGAGAGGACGACGGGGACGGCAGCGGCGTCCTCCTCCTCTCGCTAGTGCGGCGGGGGATGCAGGCACGCAGAGAGCTGTGTGGTAGCATCGGCGTGGGCGCACGGCGAGCACACGCTCCTCCTGGCTGCCAGGAGGATGACGATGGTGTTGGGCTAGATGGGCCAACCTACGTGCTTCCTCCTTTCCTTTTTCTAACATTCGAGTTACTGATTTATTTTTCTAACATTTGTTTCATTTATATTTAGGCTCAAATGCTAGGTATAAAATATCCCAAATATTTTATAGAACATAGTTTGAATATTTCAATTTTTCATAAAAAGTTCCAGAATATTTTGAAAACTTAAATATTTATAATGCTTTATTTGACATTTTCAATAGCTTTAATTTTTTTTGAAATGCTATAAATATTCAAATATTTAGAATGACCCCTGATATATTCATGTCCACATTTATCATCCATAGGGGACATTTTTTGTGGGCATTTTGGATTTGTTGGGTTTTCACAATCATGGAAAATTTTGATTCAAGTGAGGTGTTTGGTTTTTTTTGTTAATTCCCATTTCAAGTTGATGCAAAAAGTGAAACATGATGCACACATAGGCTGCTAGGGATGTGACATCCTGCTAAGTAGGATTCATCCTGCCTCATTTAAAATGCCTCATAGGCTGCAAAAAGTGAAACATGATGCACACATAGGCTGCTAAGTAAGCTGCTAGGGATGTGACATCCTGCCTCATTTAAAATGCCTAGATAGTGTAGTTTATTTATGCTTCGCCTCTTGCCATGTCTAAAAACATTTAATATTGATGAGTACCTAAACGAGAGTGAACTAAATAATTCGAACATGGAGTTTCGTCAATATGCAACTCATTGCATATTGAACTTCACTTAATATGTAGTAGTTGTTTGTTGTTCTTGCCATGCCATGCATCACATATTTAAACCGTTCATGCATCATATTTGTTACGCATCATGTCATGCATATGTTGTGCTGTACCATGTGTTGATTGTTATTGTTTTTGGATTGTTCCTTCTCGATAGAGTTCCGAAAGCATTCGGAATGTGAGGATTCATTTGACTTCATTGGCTCGTCTTCTTCATGGATTCATTCTTCTTCCAAGCGGGATCTCAGGCAAGATGGCACATTTCCCTGGATTCCACTATTATCGTTGCTATGCTAGTTGTCCTACTTTTATAGTTAAGTCTAGTTATATCGGAGAGTAGGATTCTTTTTACTTCTCTTCTATACTCTGGTGAGGAATTACGACTTGGGAATTTTGATTCTACCCTCTTCTCGCACAAATTTTTTTTAGGATCACACGGATATTTTGGAATCTATATGATGTCGATGTGACGGAGTTCTGTACTTGGTGCCTCCTGTTACCAAGGAGTAGAGCTCGAGGGGATTATTGACACATCATTATCCTTCAGTTTCCTTAGTATCTCAGGACGGAGGATGTTCGAAATTACATCAATACTTTTTGTGGCAAGATAAGATCGGAGTCACCCAGTACTAGGGAGGCGTCCGAGGTACTACCATGTTTGGTATCATTGTGTTTTCGAGGGTCCGAGATAGATGGAGTTCCAAAGTCTCTGGTTATGTGTTGATGGATGGATACAGTTGCAGTGTAGGGCTTGTTAGTTGTGTGCGATATTTTGCCTCCCTGTATCCCCAACACCCGGTTGCATAACCGGAAGATTTCGGGAGTTGTTAAGTGGGAATTCAATTAGTTACCTAGGCTATCTTCCAATAGAAAAGGATGTGAGGTTGGGGTTCGACATCTAGTGGATTCGTTTGTTCACGGTCTTTCTTACAAAGGACAGTCTCGATATATGTCATCAGATATACTTTGTCAAGCCTTGTATTTCGCTATGCCAAGGGAGCATATTCGAGCATGATTTCAATATGAGAATCCAATGTACGATAGAGCCCGTGTGAACCTGACCATGAAAATATCGAACGAAATAACTATCATGAATTTGTTCTGGCTTGTTTCATAAGTCCCATCCCTAGTTTTGTTTTGTATATGGTAATTCGACTTGCTTCGATGTCAAGTGGTGATTTAATATCTTTCATAAACGGTGTTCGCATATTTCCATGTGCTTGCTAATCCTTTGGATCAACCGGAGTTGTCATATCAATTCTTCTCATCCGGTGTGCTCTCTTCAAGTGAATTATATCCTATTTAATATTTGCAAGATCAATCCTCTTATTCTTTCCCGAATTCATTTCATCCGTCCCAAGTTGTGTTTGTTTTTCCCCACCCTCCCACCCTTTTTCGTCAATAACTAAATTCTCTTCCAAGTGCTTTCTCTTCATCAATACTTCCACTATCATTTCTTCATATTGTATCCAGTGATTTCTTGTGGAGATTCTCAAGAGTTTCAATTTCAAGATCTATCATCATATTCCTTGTTCTCATTGTTATTCTTCTCTGGTGGATTCAATTCTAGATCTCGGTGTTCTTCATATACTTTTCAATCGCTAAATGGTTCCCCATGTCAGAAATTCCGTTCAAGTATCTCTTGTTTTTCGTCTCTCTCTATTCTATCCGGAGTGCTGACGATATCTCAGAAGACTTTCATTTCCATTCATATCCTCTTAAATTATTTTGAGGTTCTCACCTCATCAAGTTCTTAATTTTTCCGGTGCAATAACTCTTTCTCAGCAATTGTTTCAACGACGGTTTCTTTTGAGTGGGCCCATAACACACAGGTTTTCCCCAGGTTCTTACCTGGCTCTTCAAATCTTTCCGGAGATGTTCTCAAGTTCTCTTCTAATATGACGTAAGAATGAATTTCATCAGTCATGTGCCTTCTTGAAGATCGCTTCTAAATCATTTTCATTATTGGCTAAACCTTTCCTTATTCATTCTTCTGGAGTCTCTCGGTAATTCCTGATTGTGTTCTTGTCTTTATTCTCAGTACTGAAGACCGAAGGAGAGTTTCTCTTAATCTTGGTCCATTCTCTTAAAGATTTGTCATCTAATCTTGATGATTTCCTCTAAAAATTTTTCCATTCATGAGAAATTTCTCCCATATCTATCCGGTGCATTCAGAGTGGTATTCATTTCTCGATGCTCCGACGGCCATCAGTTTAGAAGATATCTTCATTCTCAGTTTTCAGCTTTCGTTCTCAAATTGTTGTCTATTCGTTCGTCTATCAAGTATTCCGGTGCTTCGTTCAAGTTTTCTGCCAAGTGGATCTTGGTCTCTTCGTTCTCTGGTATCTCCATTCATTCATGGGATCCTCATTCATTTGTGAATTCTTACCAGTGTTCTCATTCAAGACTTCTTCAAGTTCGTGCCATCTCTGATAATCTTTTTCAAGAATAATAATTGGTGTGCAAAATCCGTTGCTTGAAATCAATTTAACTTAATGAAGGATAAGCATAACATAATTCTTATTCTGGTTTCACCAAGGTGATCTCAATCCTTCTTCTGGAGTTATTCATGATATCAAATTCTCGATTGTGAGTTGTTCTTCTCTTCTTTTCCGGAGTTCAAAGTTTTCTCAACTATCTCATTGCGAAGCTTCATCTAAATCATGGCAAGGCATCAATCTTGTTCTTTTGGATCCTTCACTTCTTTTCTATCATCCGTTCATTCTGAAGTTCATCCCGATGTTTTTATGGTAGTTTGTTAAGGATGTAGTTCTTCTCGAAGTGTTCTTCGAGATTCTTGTTGGAGGTGCTCAAGTGTTCTTATCTTGGATTTCTAAATTCAATTCCTTCTCTAGTGTCCTTGAGATGGTGTTATTAAATTGTTGATTATGAGGAGTCTCAAAGGAAAATTGTTAAGAATGAGATAAGTAAACCTGTCATGTCTTCTCGGACTTATCTCGGGATGGATTTCACGTAAAGCATTTCATAAGGATTGTTGCTATCTTGGTGTCATAAATGATCCAAGTTTTATCCTCCTCTTCTTGGTGAAATAAGTTTTTCATCTCTTGTTTCTCTCAAGCAATCAATTGTTTCTGTTGTGGCAGGTTGTCACCTCACAATTTTGAGATGTTTTCCACAAGCCCATAACAAGCTACTGTTTTTTTTGTTGATTCTCCATCAACTCTGCTCATCCATGCTTCTCAAATTCAATGGTGTTAGAAGTTGTCATTTTCATTTCTGTTCTCTTCTCTCCAAAGATGTAGCTTCTATTCTCTTGTTACGGAGGCCTTGTGATGTTGCTCTCTTCAATCTATCATCTTGCTTTGTCAAGATCATGTTCTTTCTTGCTTATTCATTTTACCGGAGTGTTGTGTTCTATGTTCAACTTATTTTTCTTCTTACCAAGTTTTGCCTCTCTTTCCTACCGAAGTGCTGCCAAAATTTCTTGCGAATTCTTTCTTATTCCCTTGTCATTCTTCATCTCGTTGAAACCTTCAATGATCATTGGTTTCACTTGTTTGTCAGAGAAGGAACTAAGTTTACCTCTTGCTCTTTCTCTTCCCCATTTCATGATTAGATCTCGGGAAGAGATCCTCGTGTAGTGGAGGAGAGTTGTAACAGCCCGGGACCGACGCTCTAGAAGATTCCCCTTTTATTCCATTGTTGTCGTGTGTTTTGTTTGGTTGTTGCATTCATCATTGCATCATTCGCATCATCTACATATCATCGTCACTCGTTTTCAAAACTTGCAACCATTCATAGTTGCCGGTTCTCTCCGTTCTCGTCGCTGGCCATTTTGAGACCAACCAAACATGCATGCGCCCGCGACACCAATAAAATATTGTTCTTAAAGTGCGTATAAAACTTTCTTGGATTCGGTCGGAAGTTGGAGTGTGGTCTTGTTTTATTGTCGGTAGACCGCCTGCCAAATTTCGTCGCAATCAGACGTCGTTTGATTCCCCAACGGTAGTCATACCAATGCATTCATCGGTTTATTCATCAGACATTTTTCGGTGTTTTAAACTCTTCTCACGGGCTGCCACCTTCCCTCTCATCTGAGACCAAGTCCCACTACACACCCCACTAGCCCACCTAGCTAGCCGCCCTCTGCTTCCGGGCCATCTGATCGAGATCAAATGGTCTGAAAACGAATGAAAACTCCAAACCCTAGCCCCAAAACTATAAGTAGACCCCCTCCCCTTACTAATTTGGAACCCTAGTATCCCCTCAAAATCTGTGCCCGCCAAAGCCCATTCGGGGCCCACCCGGGCCCGGACTTGTGCCTCCGACCCGCCGCCCGAGATCCCTGCTCGCCTGAGCCAGGGGCTCCTGCAGCCCCTTGCGCCGCCCCCTCGCGGCCTATCCTTGCTGGAGCTGGTCGCCGCCTCGCCGTACATTGCCCCGCACCGCCCCTCACCCGTCTCAAGCCTCACCCTTGCCCAGAGGTCTTCGCTCGCCGCCATGGGAGTCGATATTGCTGTAGTCGCCGCCTCGTAGCTTCCCCCACCATTTGCTCCTTGGCCCCGGCTGGATTCGGGCCGGTGCCGCGCGTCCCCGCCTCCCCTGCCTCCCCCGGCGCATCCTCGCCCCCCTGAGGCCGCTGCCACCATGGCTGCCGCCTCCATTGGGAGGCGTAGCGCTCCCGATCCACGCGTTAACCGACACACGGGCCACATGCTCGCGTTTGTGTGCCGCACCCAGCCACCGCCAGGCCCAGTCGCTGCAGCCGCTTCACTAACTGGGGCGAATCCATGGTGAGCGCCCACTGAATCCCGCCTCGGTCGCGTTTTATTATCCAGGGCCCACTCTTTTGGCTTGTTAATGTTTTTTTCTTATGATCTGCATTTTGTCAATTTTCTCTGGACATTATTAATTACAGAAAAATGCATGTTTTTGAGAGGCACATACATAATTAACCAAACTTAAAATATGCATATGAGGTTGCTCCAAAATTGTTATTCGTTGCTTCCGGCCTCATTTAAAATGCCTAGATAGTGTAGTTTATTTATGCTTCACCTCTTCCCATGTCTAAAAACATTTAATATGAGTTCCTAAATGAGAGTGAACTAAATAACTCAAATGTGGAGTTACGTCAATATGCAACTCATTGCATATTGAACTTCACTTAATGTGCAGTAGTTGTTTGTTGCTCTTGCAATGCCATGCATCACATATTTAAACCGGACATGCATCATATTTGTTTACGCATCATGTCATGCATATGTTGTGGTGTACCGTGCATTGATTGTTGTTGTTTTCGGATTGTTCCTTCTCGCTAGAGTTCTGAATGCGTTCGGAGTGTGAGATTCGTTCGACTACGTTGGCTCGTCTTCTTCATGGATTCGTTCTTCTTCCAAGCGGGATCTCAGGCAAGATGACACATTTCCCTGGATACATCTAATATCATTGCTATGCTAGTTGTCCCGCTTTTATCGTTAAGTCACGCTACCTACCACTTGATTGACAAGCCTCCCAACATCACCATGAAAAGCCTCTAGAAGGCCTGGCCTTTTGCTCGGTGTTTTGTTCCGCTCTTGCCACCCCTAGTTACTTGTGAACCGGTGTTATGTTCCATAATTGAGCGCTCTTAACATGCTCGGGGTTGTTATGGGGACCCCCTTTATTTTTGTTGTAGGATAAAGCTTGTCTGGCAAGGTCCAACATTGGTACTCCATTTTCCTAATAACTAATAAAATGCATAGGGACTTGTGAGCACCCGCGGATAATTAATCAACAACCCGGGCCAGTGCTCCTCATAATTGTTGGTCAGAACTGGGCGATGTCCAGCGCCCCCTGGTCACCCAGGGTCTAAGCCAACACGACGTCTTGCCCATCCAGTCATACCATGAGAACGAGAGACGCGGCTCCTATCGGGTTTTGTCGATACGCCGGGCGGCCTTGCTAGATTTGTTTTACTTTTCTCGAACGTCTTGAGTGAAGAATTCCAAAAATACTTTGGGCTATCTCGAGGTTGGGTTTTCCAATGGAATTGCCTAAGAAATCACGGGATAGGTGGTCAAGGTTATTCCCGCGGCATGTGGTTAATTTGTGATGGATGAGTTGGGGCACCCCTGTAGGGTTAAACCTTTCAGAAAGCCATGCACGCGGTTATGTGGCAAACTTGGAAACTTTGTTTAACACCCGGTCATAGCAAACTTGAAGTAAACCGTAATAAAAATACACCAATTGTGTGCGTAACCGTGATTGTCTCTTCTCGTGATCCCTTATCCAAGAAAGAACGTGGTGGGGTTATGTTTGATGTAAGTAGGTGTTCAGGATCACTTAGTGATCATTTCTAGTTCATGTTCGTTATGCATAGACCACCCACTTTACTGTATGTATTCATAAGTTAGCCACTCAAATAAATGCTTAGTCGCTTGCTGTAGCCTTACCACTTAACCATACCTCACCCATTAAGCTTTAATAGTTTTGATACCCTTGGAAATGAGATTGCTGAGTCCCCGTGGCTCAAAGATTCCCCCAACAATAGTTGCAGGTACAGGTAAGGCGATGATTTGACATGAGAGCGATGCTTGTTTTATTTGGAGTTCTTCTTTGTCATCAATCTAGGATGGGTTCCAGGCGGCAGCCTGGGATAGCAAGGATGGATGTCATTTTATCATTTGATTTCGTCTGTAGTCGGACCCTGCTCTTCTGTATGATGATTGAATATGTTGTTGTATTGATGTGATCCTATTGTAGCTTCTGTATCGAGTGTAAGCCAATTCCATATACTCATCTCTTCTGGACATGTACTTGAAATGATATCCATTCTTGCAACACGACGAGATGCGCTCCTATCCATGTCAAGGCCCTCAAGACAAAATAAGGATGGGGTCGCATCTTGGGCATGACAGGTAGCCTGCTTCATAGAGGGGGATCCCAACCCGATCGACCGACTCCATCATTCATCATCCACCAAACCACAAGGAGCATCAAACACCACTGAGATCCCTTAGGAGCCCATGTTGGAGATATACCGTAGACGCAATCATGTATGATGATATTTCCTACGTGTTTATGAATGAAGATAGTCCTTGGACATTATTAGTGATGTGTATTAATAAGTATGTGACTTGTTTATGAGACTATGCATTGTATGATAAATGTCCTAAGTGGTCCCTCGTCGAAAGGGTTGTGTGGACGCGCAACTAATCAGGCTCGCATATGACACGGTGGATGGTTCTAGCATTGGATGCTAGCTAGATAATATGGACTCGGAAAGGTCTAGTCGGATTCGACATAGTGAGATCCGAGTCGAGATAAGATCTGAGTTGGAGAGAACCAACTATGAGACGTAGTGATAGGTTATCTATAAGTCTCTAGTACAACATACGTTCTATGTCCTAGGACCTGAGCTGGCGCATGTACTCAGGATGGTGACAGACTTGCTTTGAGTTGACCAAACGCTACTCCGTGATTGTGTAGTTACAAAGGTAGGTCTCGAGCTTCTCCAGACCCATGCTGCGAGACATGGTCGAGCAAGATGGGATTTGCCCCTCCTACGAGAAGTTATATACTCTGGGCCCCTCGGGTGATCCGACCTGGATAAGCATGGCCATGAGATGAGTATTATGAGATAATCCGAAGTGTTGGTCGGATTAACCGGAGCAAGAAAGAGGTCGTGCTATAACAAGGATAACCATGTTGCTTGTGCACGACAACATATATCGTGTGGCAAAGGGAACAAAAGTGTGAAGTACAGGGTCACCTAACCAGCTTCATCGGACACTTGGAGTCGACACATTTTCCTAGAGGCCGCTACCAACTGGTCGAGTCAGATGTGATCTCGCTCGCGACCATGTGAACGAGAACCCAAGGGGTCATGCGCTTAAGGGAAGGAATACGTGGGCTTTAGGATCCTTGCGAGGCCCAAGAGTTGAGCCCATGTCGGATGCCTATATATATAGTGAAGGTGCGGCACACCCTTCCGGTTAATCGCTTCGGTGCCGTCATTAGGGCTTTGCATGAGTTGCAACTAGCCACCTCCACTCGCCGCCGCCGACCGTGTGATAGGACCTAGCAGTCCGCCGCACGGGTGTTCCTCCGGCACGCGCGGATACCGTTAGAGACGGTGCACTTGCGTCTCTCCGATGAACCTATACGTGGGATCCAACGACCAGCTGTTCGAGGGAGATCAGAACGGTTGGTCGAGGGATCTCGGACGAGGAGGATACGGACCACATGAACGCGCTGCCCCAACTCTACTTCCGTTGCACGGCATTGCGCGTCTAGTGGTAACAATCTGTGATCCATCTCCGTAGCTTGTTCTTGGATGTTCTGCTCGTAGGAAAATTTTAATTTGCATGCGATGCACCTACGGTAGAACCCAACAGTGGTATCAAAGCCTCTGTTATATGATTTAGATTCAAATTGGATTCATAATTTATATGCAGAGGCGACGGATGAGATCCGTCGTCATTCATGACATCGACCATGTGAACGGTTGATGAGATCAACTGTACATTAGGATAGATTGAGGCTATGTTTTATGTCGATCGGAATTAATGAGGTCATGACACAACCTACCCCTACTGGTTGGTATCCGCCATCGGGATTAACCGTGAAACGTAAATCCGAATCGGGTTCGCAATGATTGATGAGATCGGTCAAATCAGAAAATTCGGCGTGATCGAAGTGGAGATGCGATTTGTGATAGGGACCACCATGTGCATAGCGCCTTGTATTTCATACACGATCACACAAAATGGTAGAATGTGATTCTATGCATAAGTATGTTTTGCAGGTTTGATGTGAATAGTATGGCTCATATGTATGTGATGCATGTGTGTAATTTAACATGACCTACGTGTCATGATTGTCAGCTGGCAGGATCCAAAGTGCTACTATTATATTGTATAAAGACCTGCGTGTCGACTTGTGATTCTCTGTAAATTCATTACTAGTTGTAGTAGTTGTAGGACAGAGATCAATTTTGAGGTTTTGGTGTCCTGGCAAGACGGAAAAGATGGAGTTCCGTCTTGGTCATCGGCGTTGGAGCCGACCTAGAAGGATGTCCATGAAGGAGCCATACTATTTCACATATTTATGTTTATATGTGATTGATATTGCTTCTTGTTTCTATGCATGTTTGTATGGTAGAAAGATTCCTCATTAATATCAAGCACATTGCCATTCCGGATGTTGCACCTTCGCACGTCAAGTACGTCTAGTGGTGGGCTCATAAAATTGAGGTGCTACTGGGTGTCCTCGAACTGGAGGGTTCATGTCGGACAAGGGCATGCACTGCACCGGGTTAAGTTGACAAGGCTATCAAAATGGTTTTGGTCCTTGTGTCAAAGAAGCTTGGGAGCCGTGGTATAAGATGCCTACCCGACTGACATGAGTCATATAGAGATACGATTAGCAAGGAGTTGCTTACCGAATAGGCAAGTTGGCTATCAGTGATGCTAAAGCTCACTAGTTGCTTGCGCTAGACGGAAATCACTAGGAGTTTACGGAGGGATGCTGACTTCAGTGGGAGTAGTTTTGTTTAAGGCTTGAATTACTCTACATAAACACATTCTTTAGTGATTGCATATTTTCTGTTGTAGATCAATGGCACCACCTACTCAACCCAAATTTGCATTGAAATCAATTCTGGAAAAGGATAAACTTAATGGAACAAAATTGACCACCTAGTATAGAAATCTGAGAATTGTTCTCAAGCACGATAAAAAGGAACATGTTCTAGATGATCCACTTCTAGAGGAACCTGTCGAGAATGCTAACGCTACAACCAATAATGCTCACCACAAACTCGTTGATGAATCAAACGAGATCGGCTGCCTCATGCTGGCTTGTATGGATCCCGATTTGCAACAGCATTTCAAAAACATTCAGGCTTTCGACATGATCAAGAGTTTGAAGAGCATGTTTCAGGTGCAGGCTAGGACCGAAAGGTTCAACGTCTCGTAGTCCATGACAGATTGTAAGCTGAAGGAGGGTGATCCCGCATGTGATCAAAATGATCGGGTACGTGCAAGCTTTGGATCGGTTAGGCTTCCCACTTGGGGACGAGTTGTCCATGGATGCAATTTTGGGTTCTCTTCCACCTAGCTATGGGACGCTCATCTCGAATTATCATATGCACGGCATGGATAAGAAGCTCACTGAATGGCATGGGATGCTCAAGGTGACAGAGCAAGATATTAAAAAGGCACACATCAAGTGTTGATGGTGTAGAACTCGGCTAACTTCAAGAAGAGTTGGTCCAAGAAAAAGGGTAAGGCAAAGGGCACGGAGAAGGTTGTCTTCGCTGTTGAGCCAATGTCTGGACCGAACTCAAAGACCATGTGCTTTCACTACAAGGAAGCTGGTCATTGGAATAGGAAATATAGCAAGTGGCTTGCTGAGCATGGCAAGAAGGCCGGAGATGCTTCTTCAGGCAACGGTACACTTGTTACATATGTTATAGACATTTACCTTGCTAACATACCTAGTAGATCTTGTGTATTTGATACCAGATCGGTTGTTCATATTCGCAACTTGATGAAGGGGATGGTAAGAACTAGGCGTGTGGCACAAGGGGAGATTGACATTAGGGTCGGCAACAAAGCAAGAGTTGATGCCTTGGAGGTCGGCACGATGCAGCTCAAGCTTCATTCTAGATTCATTTTGGAACTGAATAATTGTTATTACATTCCCGCACTTAGTTGGAACATTATTTCTGCCTCATGTTTGATGAGTCAAGGTTATGAATTCAATATAAAGGAATGTTCAAAGGCTATGCACCCATAGTAGATGTGTTATTTATTTTAAATCTAGAAACGGAACCAGTCTATAACGTGAATGTCAAGAGGCATAAGCCTAATGAGATAAATCCGACATACTTCTGGCATTGCCAGCTTGGACACATTAGTCTGAAATGCATGAAGAAGCTCCATGTTGATGGACTCCTAACCTCATCCGACTTCGGGTCATTCGAAACATGCGAATCATGCTTGCTAGGCAAGCTGACTAAGTCTCCTTTTGCGAAGAGTTGGGAGAGGGCATCCGAGTTGTTGGAGCTTATACACAGTGATGTGTGTTGTCCAATGAGCACAACGGCCAGAGGTGGCTATCAGTACATCATGACTTTTACCGACGAGTTGAGTAGATATGGATATATCTATTCAATGCGGCACAAGTCAGAAACTTTTGAAAATTTCTAAGAGTTTCAGAAGGAGGTTGAAAATCAGCTCGGCAAGACGATAAAACTTCTACGATCAGATCGTGGAGGTGAGTACATGAGCCAAGAGTTTGATAATCATCTGAAAAGCAGAGGTATAGTACCTCAGCTCACACCTTCGGGTACGCCATAGAGAAACAGTGTGTCAGAACAGAGAAATCGAACCTTCTTGGACATGGTCCGGTCGATGATGAGCAAATCATATTTACCCTTTTCATTCTGGGGATACGCTCTAGAAACTGCAGCTTTCACACTTAATAGGGTACCATCAAAATCTGTAGACAAGACACCACACGAGATGTGGATTGGGAAGAGTCCTAGTTTGTCTTTTCTAAAGATTTGGGATTGTGAAGCATTTGTCAAGCAACTCATCTCGGACAAGCTTACACCCAAGTCGGATAAATGCATATTCATGGGATATCCGAGGGTAACCCTAGGATATAACTTCTACAACCGAGAAGAGAACAAAGTGTTTGTTTCTCGGAATGGGGTTTTCCTAGAGAAAGAGTTTCTCAATCGGGAGGCCAGTGGGAGAACGGTGTGACTCGAAGAAATTCGAGATCCACTCGGGGACGACTCGGCTGGTGATGAGATCATACCGGAGTTGATCAGGGAACCCGTAGTGGAGTCGGCACCGGAGCCATGGAGGTTAGAAAGATTTCATAGAGTGCGCAACATTTTGTTGGTAGAAAGAGACAAGCCGGCCACGTATGCAGAAGCGATGGTGAGCCCAGATTCCGAGGCATGGCTAAAGGCCATGAGATCCGAGTTAAAGTCCATGGATGACAATCAAGTCTGGGACTTGGTTGATCCGCCACCTAGTGTAATTGCTATTGGTTACAAATGGGTCTTTAAGAAGAAAATTGATGTGGATGGAATTGTTCAGATCCACAAATCTCGGCTTGTCGCTAAAGGTTATGGACAAGATCAAGGAATTGACTATGACGAGACCTACTCGACGGTGGCGATGCTAAAGTCGGTGAGGATCATACTAGCTATAACTACATATTTCGATTATGAGATATGGCAGATGGATGTCAAAATGGCTTTCCTTCATGGAAATTTAAAAGAGATCCATTTATGGATTGAGGCAGCAGCTTGGAGTTGGAACATTTGTTTTCATGAAGTCATCGTTGACCTTGGTTTCATCAAGAACGAAGAGGACTATTGTTTATACAATAAGTCTAGTGGGAGCTCGGTAGTATTTTTGATCTTGTATGTGGATGACATACTGCTTATTGGAAATGATGTTTTGATGCTGAACTTAGTTAAAGAATCATTGAATGGCAAGTTTTCGATGAAAGACCTTGGAGAGGCAGTGTACATTTTAGGCATCAAGATCTATTGAGATAGATCGAGGAGGCTGCTAGGCTTAAGCCAGAGCACGTACATAGACAAAGTGTTGAAGAGGTTCAACATGAGTGAGGCCAAGAAAGGATTCTTGCCTGTCTCACATGGTATAAGGCTAAGCAAGACTCAGAGTCCTACGACTTCTGATCAGCGAATTCGGATGAGTAGGATTCCATATGCCTCGGCAAGTGGATCCACCATGTATGCCATGCTATGTACACGGCCTGATGTTGCCTATGCAATAAGCTTAACAAGCAGATACTAGGGTGACCAGTTGAGAGTCACTGGGCATCAGTGAAAACTATCTTGAAGTACTTGAAAAGGAATACAGAGTCCTAGTTTATGGAGGTGAGGAGGAGCTCTGCATAAAGGGTTACGCTGATGCTAGTTTCCAAACCGATAGGGATGATTGTCGATCACAAACTGGATTCATGTATGTCATGAATGGAGGAGCAGTGAGATGGACGAGTTCCAAGCAAGATACGGTGGCTGACTCCACAACAGAGGCCGAATACATTGCGGCTTGTGAAGCTGCAAACGAAGGTGTTTGGATTCGAAAGTTCCTGGAAGATGTTGGTGTGTTCCCGGGCTGGTCAAAACCATTGGACCTTTATTGTGATAATTCATGTGCCATCGCACAAGCCAAGGAGCCGAGACAACAACACCAGACTAGGCACATAGAGCGAAAATATCAGTTGATATGAAAGCTCATACAGAAAGGTGATACCAATTTATGCAAGATTCATACGGATGCAAATGTTGTAGATCCGTTGACTAAGCTGCTTAAACAACCCAAGCATGAGGGGTACGTTAGAGCTATGGGCATTCGATGTCTATTTGACTGATCCTAGTGCAAGTGGGAGACTGTTGGAGATATGCCCTAGAGGCAATCATGTATGATGATATTTCCTATGTGTTTATGAATAAAGATAGTCCTTGGACTGTAGCGACCCGACTCAAAACGAGTCAAGCCTCTGTGTTTTATGTGCCATCCCTGGATCAGTATGCTGGCACACACAGTACATCAATGTATATATCAAAGTGCAATCACATGTAATTAACGTAAAACTGATATATACCTTAAAATAGCAGCGGATACAGTCAACGGGAGTGGAGTCCCGATAACACCAACGGCAAGTTGAGTGCGGATCGTAACCCTGAATCGTACTCTTACCCGTCGTAGAAGAATATCTGCAACATAAGACGTTGTAGCCGTGTAGGTCAGTACATGGAATGTACTAGCAAGATCACCATAGCATGAACAGAAGATAAAGACTAATCTATATGCAGTATGGCCTTATGGCTCTGTGTCTAAGTTTTTGCGTAAAGCTGATTTTGTTTGCTTTTCCTACAACAAAGGAATATCAGGAATTTTCACTATAGAGTTACCTCTCATGACATGGTTCCACCAACCGATGTCCAAATGCCCACAAGTATCATTAAGTTGCCCACAATTAGTTATCAGTCCGGTGTTGAGAGTTCAGAGATAGATCCAAGTCTAGAAGCTCAAATTGTCCATAACCGGGGACACGGCTAATCGATTAGGTTTAACTCTGCAGAGTGTTGTGTACTTTACCCACAAGATTCTTTCCCTCCTGGTAAGTCCTCGCACTACCTGGTGTTTGAGAACAGGATGAAAGAAACATGGTCTTTCAGAGTGTTTCCCTGACTGTCCGACAGTGCCCATCCAATCCTAACGTCGACTACATCTCGTAGCACTGCCCAGCAGAGTCACAACAAGGATCATCCAAGCCAGAGCCCATAATGACTTGTGGCTACACAGGTAAGCTTCCGGTCATGAAGTATTCATCCTTCTCTTTGAGTCTGGGTGAAGCTTTCCGCAAGATGTCATGGCGCTTCTCCATGCATCCCGGCCATCCACTGGTTTCTCCAGGGATGCCCAATCAACCATCCTTCACCTAGTAGTGTGTATTGAACACTTGTCTTCTCGAGCCTTGAAGTCTTGAGGACTTGAAGATGCAGGACTTGAAAATGTCTTCATGAAGTTGTCGTCCTGACGTAGAGTCCTTCACACCACTCACGAACGCTCATACCAAACCCTGTCTACTTTAGCATAGCATAAAAGTAATTAACGTTCTCGGGGATTTAGTAACCAATGGTGGGTTCCTACCTCATGCATTCTACTCAACTACAAGAATTTCAATAACACTACGGGAGGGATGTGCTGAATGATGTCACTACATGCAATAAAAACATAGGTATGAAATAGATGGTCAAGGTGAACTTGCCTGTACTGTTGATGAAGATAAAGATCGCTCTCAGAAATAACTTGATAGACTATTCGTCACTCTCCGATGAAAATCTATATAATCAAACCTTGCATACATATAAGCAATCATACTAGCAATCAATTCTAACAATCACAGGGTAACACAAGAAACAAAAACAACAAGGTTGATGAAGGAAATACTTAAGACAAAAGTTAAAATCCAGCAAGCTTTCAAGAACACAACTAAAGTAGTTTTCCCTTACAAACAACTATTTTCAATAGTAACAAAACAATAACAAAGTAAAATACAACAAAAGTATTTTAGTAAATATTTTACTAGCAAAAAGAATTACTTTTGAAGAACAAGTAAAACTATGAAAACATTATCCTAAACAACAAGAGTGTTTGTCTAATGAACTTAACTACAAGCACAACCATAAACTAAGAGAAAACAAATTATGAAACAACTAAGTTAACAGAAAATAATTAATAAAATATCTTTGTTACAAAACAGAATTAGATCATCTAAAACTTTGTGAAAATAATCTCTACTAAAACTAAGTTGTTTTATAAAACATTACCTAATGATAGAGAATATAGTTTCCTATAATAGAGTAAAACTAAACCATTTTTATTAACAACATTTCTTAACAGAAAAGATCACTAAAAACTTTTTCTTAGGAAACATATTTTAATTATATAAAACTTTGTTGGAATAAACTATTACTAACTAGTTTGTTTTATAACAAATTAAACCTATTTGAAGAGGAGTTGTGATTCCTATATTGATAAAGAAACAAACTAAGCAAATTTATATTTTTATTAACAGTAAGTAAAATACCTAAAGTTTAACTAACAGAACCTACTAAATCAAATTAAAACAAACTCAGATTTAAACTAACAAAATAAAACTAATTAAACTATATTAACAAACTAAACAGATTCTGTTTCTAGTTAAAATCCTAATCAAACTTATTCTCAAAATTCTCAAACTAAACATGAAGATAGTTCTAAGTAATACCAAACAGTAGCAAAAAGATTCATATAAAAACATATTTTTAAACTCAAGTTATTCAGAAAACAAGTTTTAAATCAAATCTGTTTAAATTCAAATTTAAATTTTCAAACATAATCAAATTTGATATCTACAGAAACTATATGGAATTTTTGACACAATGCAAAAAGAATCAATTAAAAATAGTTAAAAACATAAAAGATATAAAGAAAATAATAACAGAACTATTCTGTTTTTTTTGAAATTTAAACAGAAAAAAGAAAAGGTAGCTTCTAACGGACAGGGGGGGTGACGTGGCGCTCTGCTATTGGCTACGGGGTGCGCGTGCGAGTGGGTGACCGAACATTAGAGGAAAATGCTTCGCGGTTTTATAAGTTCTAATCTGGATCGTCAGATCCAGATCGGACGGGGGAGAGGGGTGGTGAAGCTCACCGCGGTGGTGGGTCGCCGGCGAGGGCTTCGCCGGTGAGGCCGAGACGTAGTGGTCGATGTGGGCGGCGCTCCGGTGGTCCTCCGGCGACGGCGAGGGCACTAGTCGACGGCGGCGAGTACGGCGAGCACGTCGGTGGCGTTAGTGAGGCTCGGGGGTGATGGATGCGACGGGCACGAGCTCGGGGCGATTCGGACTCTGGCGAGGTCGATGGCTACGGCGTTCCAGGGGGTCCGGGGCTCGGGAAGGTGGTTGTGGAGGTGCGGGCGAGTGAGAGGAGCTCGGTTGTGGTCTCGGGCGGCGAGGGGGTGGTCGGGGTGGAGCAGTGGGGCAACAATGGCGCGGCGGGCCGTGCTGAAGTCCGCCGACGAATCACGGCATGGAGAGTGCACAGGAGGTGGGGGAAACAAGAGGAATGGAGTGAGGAGAGGGGTGGGTACTTATAGGGCCAGGTGCGGGGTAGGGGAGTAAAGGAGGGAGGGGGTCTGCGCCGAGGGGATTCGGCGATGGCGTCGGGCGCGTGGGAGGAGGAAGGCGACCGCATGGGAGAAGGGAGCGGGCGATGGTCCCACACGTCAGCGAGAGGAGAGGATGGGGTCCGCGTCGGTTGACCGGCTTGTAACGGTCTCGGCATTCAAGGCTGGTGGGCTGGCCGTTTTATTATAAAACTGTTACCGTTTTTTCTATTTATGATTTTTCCAGAGCCATAAAACCTATTTAAAGCATTCAAATAAATTCCAAATATAGTCAAATTTCATATCAAAATTAACAGAATAACAAATGCCATTTAATGGACATTTTTACTCTGGCAGTTGAATACATTAAAAAATCATTTTTCAGAAAATGCCTTAATTGGCTTTATTTACTTTTGCAAATATTTTTCAAATAACTTTTTGGGTTTGATGATTCAAAAAACTTCACCAATTACCCCCTGGCTTGGAGTGTCATGTTACTCCTTTCAAATTTTTGTCAGGGGTTTGAATACTTTGAAAATTTTGAATAGGGACCAAATTTGAAATGGATTTTCAAAATAATCCAGAGGTTTTCAAAAGCTCTTTCAATTCCTTCTTTTAAACTTCCAACTCATATTTCTTAAAATTTCAGGAAGTCATATTATCCTCTCTCATGAAAATCATTGAGTTGCATAAAGTTTTCTGAATTTGAAATATTTTTCAAATGAAATTCAAATTCTTTTCAAATCCCTTTTCTTTTCTTTAAATGGAAGAAGGCATGTCATCTTCACTCTAGGGTTTTGTGATGAAATGAATTTGAATTCTTGCTGAGAAAAATGCAAAGTGAATGTTTGGGAAAGTCATTTCATTTCCTCTCATTCAACTTTCAAAAGTTTCAAAAAGTTTCAAATTTCACTCACTTTCAATCACTCAAACAAACAAACAATCATTCTAATAATTATTATAAGATTCCAAAGTTTGGGATGTTACAAACCTACCGCACTTAAAATGAATCTCGTCCTCGAGATTCGAAAGGGCTAGAAAGAAAAGGTTAGGGTTTGGGGGTCTTCTAACAAATCCATTGACCAAGAAGGTGAGGGGTCTTCCAACAAGACTCCATTGACCTGGAAATGTGGGTCTACCACACTTAAAATGAGAGTTACTAGTCCATCAAATCTTGGCAGTCCTCTGGGTGCATCTGTCTTTTTACATTCTTGACGATAGATTCTCCGGTGATGCTCTTCCGTTATATCAAAATCTTGTGATCTCATAACAAAATGTATTTCCTCTGATACTGGGTCTTCTTAACTCGCAGGTCTCGCGTTCATTCTAAGTAACTTATCGACGATCTCATGGTGGTCTACCATTAGTGCTTATCCTGAAGTGAAAATGGGTCTTGGCTTCATTCCTCACCGTAAAAATTCCTACGTGTGACAGCAACTGTCATGTACCAGGGGTTTTCATCATACCATTCTAAGGCTTAAACAAAAGCTTCAAAGAACGTCGTCTCTTTACTATGGGTAAGTCACTCAGATTGACCATTCCGAATAGCAAGAGAATGATAAGAGTAAGTCGTCATGGTGGCCAAACCATGTCACACTGAAATCATTACCTTGTATAAAGTTTAGTGAATCTCGTATTCTAACACTTGGTCTTCCTCACAAGCATTGCAGAAATTTCTCTTGTCAACGAACAAAGTTCGGATAAATCTATTGATTTATGCATGCTGAACAAAACATCTATCGTTCCTTCACATCTCTCAGGTTATCGTATGTTCCTTAGAAAAACGTTTGCTAACCAGTCGTAGCTTCTTCCAAGTTTCTTCCTTCACAAAGGCGGGGCTTGATCCTTATCAATCCTGAGGTCAGTGACTTGTGGGTTCACTTGAATACTTGGATCGCTTTAACTCACTCCTGGGGTTACTATCATTTCATATACCAACATTACCTTCAATTCAATACATCATGCCCTTGAGGTAACAAATCACAGACTTATTCTTGTCTATATTCCACTCTGCAGAATCCATTTTCCTTTCCATTGGTCTGTTTAACCTTGGGTATGGTTTCATCACAATCATTCCTTTTCTCGTCATTCCAGCTTCAAAAGCACTTTGTCACAAAGGTTATCATCCACACAGTTTGGATATGATTCCACTTTCTCTTCATCTGTATTCACTTATCCAAACTCCTTAATCCGGAAAAGATACCTGTGGTTACTACCACACTTAAAATGAAATGCACTCATGTATGCATAGACCATATTTTCTCATATCCTCGAAAATGGTCGGAGATCTTGGGTCATAGAGGAACAACTCACATATTTCAACATAAGATAAATCATGACACCATAATTTCCATTGACTCATGAATTTATTACAAACTCTGAGACTTCCATTACATAACTTCAAAATGATAAGGATGCTACTTATTACGTTTATTACTTCAAAAATCCAAAACTCAGACTACTCATGTTTAACCTTCTTCTTTGGACATTTATAGGCATAGTGGCCCATATCCTTACACTTGAAACATCGAACATGACTCAGGTCCTTCTGTTCAGGGGCTTGTCTCTTCCTGAGGTTCTTTGTTCTGATCAAACTTTCAATTTCCTGTGGATCAAACTCCACTTCTTCTACCGGGAAGTTTCCCAGATAATCTTTTCTTTCCTTCGTACAGTCCTGTGAGTAATGTCCTTCTTCTCCACATGTATAGCAGGCATTTGAGTAAAATCTGGTTAATCCTTCTCCATCAGGGTCTTCACTATCTTTCTTCATCACAAATTCTCCTAACTTTCCTCTGAAGGCTTCCTTCATGGCTTTCTTCTGCTGTTTGATGACTTCTTGTACCTTGGGGTACACTTGGCATTGAGCAGGGTAGTGATTGGTTCCTTCACACAAGAAACATGTCACTTGCCCAGTTGGGCATTCCTCTGCAGGATGTTTCCCTTCACAATAATGGCATCCTTCCTTGTGTTCTTCTTGGGTGTGTCCTATCTCTCCACATATCTTGCAGGCACAAATCTTCTTTACAACTTTGCGACGGGGCTTCTGGGTGTTGGTAACAACATGGGATCCTTGCAAAGTCATCTTGAATTCTTCCCAAGTGATTGATTCCTGCCTATCATGGATATCTTCATGCATCTTCCACCAATGTGCAGCACCTTCTGCAAAGTACCGAAGAGCAATTTGGACCATCTCATTCCTTGTAACATGGTTACTCCTTAGGCGTAGAGGTCGATGTGGGCGGCGCTCCGGTGGTCCTCCGGCGATGGCGAGGGCACTAGTCGGCGGCGGCGAGTACGGCGAGCACGTCGGTGGCGTCAGTGAGGCTCGGGGGTGATGGATGCGACGGGCACGAGCTCGGGGCGATTCGGACTCCGGCGAGGTCGATGGCTACGGCGTTCCAGGGGTCCGGGGCTCGGGCAGGTGGTTGTGGAGGTGCGGGCGAGTGAGAGGAGCTCGTTGTGGTCTCGGGCGGCGAGGGGGTGGTCGGGGTGGAGCAGTGGGGCAACAATGGCACGGCGGCCGTGGTGAAGTCCGGCGACGAATCTCGTCGTGGAGAGTGCATGGGAGGTGGGGGGAACAAGAGGAATGGAGTGAGGAGAGGGGTGGGTACTTATAGGGCCAGGTGCGGGGTAGGGGAGTAAAGGAGGGAGGGGGTCCGCGGCGAGGGGATCCGGCAACGGCGTCGGGCGCGTGGGAGGAGGAAGGCGACCGCGCGGGAGAAGGGAGCGGGCGATGGTCCCACACGTCAGCGAGAGGAGAGGATGGGGTCCGCGTCGGTTGACCGGCTTGTAACGGTCTCGGCATTTAAGGCTGGTGGGCTGGCCGTTTTATTTTAAAACCGTTACCGTTTTTTCTATTTATGATTTTTCCAGAGCCATAAAACCTATTTAAAGCATTCGAATAAATTCCAAATATTGTCAAATTTTATATCAAAATTAACAGAATAATAAATGCCATTTAATGGAGATTTTTACTCTGGCAGTGGAATACATTAAAAAAATTCATTTTCCAGAAAATGCCTTAATTGGCTTTATTTACTTTTGCAAATATTTTTCAAATAACTTTTTGGGTTTGATGATTCAAAAAAACTTCACAATTTCCCCCTGGCTTGGAGTGTCATGTTACTCATTTCAAATTTTTGTGAGGGGTTTGAATACTTTGAAAATTTCGAATAGGGACCAAATATCAAATGGATTTTCAAAATAATCCAGAGGTTTTCAAAGGCTCTTTCAATTCCTTCTTTTAAACTTCCAACTCATATTTCTTAAAATTTGAGGAAGTCATATTATCCTCTCTCATGAAAATCATTGAGTTGCATAAAGTTTTCTGAATTTGAAATATTTTTCAAATGAAATTCAAATTCTTTTCAAATCCCTTTTCATTTCTTTAAATGGAAGAAGGCATGTCATCTTCACTCTAGGGTTTTGTGATGAAATGAATTTGAATTCTTGGTGAGAAAAATGCAAAGTGAAAGTTTGGGAAAGTCATTTCATTTCCTCTCATTCAACTTTCAAAAGTTTCAAAAAGTTTCAA
The DNA here is from genome assembly GCA_022496015.1 of Hordeum marinum. Classification (NCBI taxonomy): domain Eukaryota; kingdom Viridiplantae; phylum Streptophyta; class Magnoliopsida; order Poales; family Poaceae; genus Hordeum; species Hordeum marinum. Next base: position 175,172,105 of record CM039674.1, read on the forward strand.
ATTTCACTCACTTTCAATCACTCAAACAAACAAACAATCATTCTAATAATTATTATAACATTCCAAAGTTTGGGATGTTACATGGACATTATCAGTGATGTGTATTAATAAGTACATGACTTGTTTCTGAGACTATGCATTGTATGATAAATGTCATAAATGGTCCCTAGTCGAAAGGGTTGTGTGGAGGCGCAACTAATCAGGCTAGCATATGACACGGTGGCTGGTTTAGTCTCACTGACCATGTAGCATTGGATGCTAGCTGGATAATATGGACTCGGAAAGGTCTGGTCAGACTCGACATAGTCAGATCCGAGTCAAGATGAGGTCTGAGTTGGACAGACCCAACTATGAGACGCAGCGATAGGTCATATGTGAGTCTCTAGTACAACATACGTTCTATCTCCTCAGACCTGAGCTGGCATATGTACTTAGGGTGGTGACATACTTGCTTTGGGATGACCAAACGCTACTCCATGACTGGGTAGTTACAAAGGTAGGTTTCGGGCTTGTCCAGACCCATGCTGCGACACATGGTCGAGCAAGATGGGATTTTCACCTCCTACCAGGAGAGATATACTCTGGGCCCCCTCGGGTGATCCGACCTGAATAAGCATGGCCATGAGATGAGGATTATGAGATAATCCAAAGTGTTGGTCGGATTCACCGGAACGAGAAAGAGGTCGTGCTGCAACAAGGATGACCATGTCACCTTGTGCACGACAACATATATCGTGTGGCAAAGGGAACAGAAGTGTGAAGTACAGGTTCGCCTAACCAGCTTCATCGGACACTTGGAATCGACACTTTTTTCTTGAGGCTGCTACCGACTCGTCGAGTCGGATGTGATCTCACTCGCTACCAAGTGAACAAGAACCTAAGGGGTCGCGTGCTTAAGGGAAGGAACACATGGGCTTTAGGATCCGCGCGAGGCCCAAGAGTTGAGCCCACGCCGGATGCCTATATATATAGTGGGGGTGCGGCACACCTATCCGATTGATCGCTTCGATGCCATCATTAGGGCTTTGCACGAGTTGCAAGTAGCCACCTCCACTCGTCGCTGCCGACCGTGTGATCGGACCTAGCAGTCGGCCGCACGGGTGTTCCTTTGGCATGCGCAGATACCATTAGAGGTTGTGCACTTGCGCCGCTCTGGCGAACCTGTACGTGGGATCCAGCGACCGACTCTTAGAGGAGGAGACGGACCACATGAACGCGCTGCCCCAACTCTACTTCCGGTGCACGGCACTACGCGTCTAGTGGTAACAATCTATGATCCATCTCTGTAGCATGTTCTTGGATGTTCTACACTTAGGAAAATTTGAATTTGCATGCGATGCACCTACGGTAGAACCCAACAGCCCCGAAACACCGTACATGTTCATCCACCTCTCCTCCTCGAGAGGTAATCCACCAAAGCAGGAGTAGGGTATTATGCTTCGCAACGGTCCGAACCTGGGTAAACTATCGTGTTCATCTTCTTCCTTGTCATCATGCAAGTTCTTTGCTATGCTCATAGAGTAGCAATCCAGGTCAGGCGAGGCTACAGGTGATCTTCGTACACTCCCCTATGTTCAAACCTTAAGGGTTTTGCGGAGCTCAAAATCCAATAGCTCCCAACTTATCTCACCTACAAGAACAAGAAGTCCACAGGACGCTTGGGCTCCCCAAGCACCATAGCAACGCCTTCCCTGGATCCTACGATGAGCACGTCAAGCTAAGTAACCTAATCACAACCGGACAACCGCGTTAATTAACAAAAATGGAAAAGCCAGGACATATAGAAGAAGCACAAATAAAAGAGCCAATCACACAAGTTCATTACATGCCTATAGGGCCTCTCTTGGTTCTTTGATTACAAGAACAGGAAAAGAAGGAAAAAAACCACGGGGGCTGCCACCTCGGGAGCACTAGGCCAGCGCATCAAAGCTCAGACGGTATCCTCCTCCTACTTCATGGGCCCATGGAGGCGCGCCATCACGGACACTTCGGGAGAAGAGGAACGGCACCGTGACGGCTGGCTACCCCTCGAGGTCTGGGCGCGCCGGCGTGCCGGCTCATCGTAGCTGTTGTTGCTGCTGCCGCTAGGTTCTCCTTGGAGGGGGTGTCGCTGCTGCTGGAGGCGCGATGCTCGTCACAAGGGACAAGCTTATGTCCAAGGTTGCCATGGCCGACATCCTCCGTGCAGCACCCCCATGCGCTGTCTCTCTCCCCCAAAGACCTTGACGAAGAGCGTTGCCACCCCGTCGTACTTGAAGTGGAGGGTGCGCCTGTCGGGACCCCGATCCTAAGTCATATTAATCCAGACTGTAACATATCACATCACTTCGCGTCCTCACACACAGTAAGCTCCACGGCTGCAGCCTTACCTTAGCCGGGACCGTTTGCATCTTTTGGCTCACGTATGTGAACATGTCGCTGGCAATCAAACGAAAGAGAACCCGGGCAAACATGACTAGTCATAGGACCCAAGTGGCACATCCGTACGGAAACAGGCATACGTAACCCAACAATGCACGTGTCGGCCTCAAGCATGTGTAGACGAGTCATAGCAAGCTACAAGGACTCCATTACGCCGTGAGACATAAATGTCATCACTACTCGTAGAGGAGTCGTAGCAGGCTATACGGACTCCATTACAATGCGAGACATTTCCCCGAAGCGATAGACACAACAGCAAAGAAGGATACATGCCGGTCAATCAATGTGTCTGGAGCAGTAGCAAGCTACCATGGCTTAGTGGAAGCACAAAGAGGCAGTTTCCTGTAAAGAGTACTACTAAAGGCACACGACTAGGTGTCGGATCCCATACATACCGTTGCACGTCACACGTACGCACGACATGCCCGATATGCATAGATACAACCATGGCATCACCACATAACCATACAACAACTTTTATTTAAGGGGCTTAGACGAGCCTTGCATAACATGTTCTAACAGATAGGGTCACATGACCCGACACTCAAGTCATACAAACAAGTTCATACAAACCAAGCGGAAGCATAAGCTGTCTGAGTACAAACAGATGAAAGGGTAAAAAGGCACATGGCCTGACTATCTACAACACTCCACAGGGCATAGGTCGTAGCTGGGACACCAACTATTCGGCATCATCGACATCTAGAAAGAACCCACCTGATAGGTCCTGGGTCTCATCTGCAACATTTATTAAGCAATCATGAGTACAAACGTACTCAGCAAGTCTTTCAAACAGACCTAGTCTATCCATGCTCATGTGTCAACATGGGGAGTGGTGGAGTTTATGAAGCAATGCCAGCTTTGACTCATGGCTAACCTACACTACACAATTTTAACTTTTTGTTTAAAGTTTAGATATTGCACACGAGTACACTAACTCCACGACAATACACCACCATGGATTCACTTCCCTCTCCTAGGAGAGTGCCATTCACGGTACTCACACTTGTCTTGATATTTTTACGAGTATCCATTTGATTATCTATGAATAGCATAAGTTATCGAAGTAGTCCATATCTGAGGACGCGGCTATTCGAATAGTTTCATACCCTGCAGGGGTGTCCTTCTTCACACACACTCTCGCCACTTATCGATGTGTTCTCATAAAACCAGGCACCTCGGCAACCTTCAAGCGGAAGCCCAGCAAGGGAGTCGGCCACGACCGTCAATCACATAAGACCTCTAGTCTAGGCTATCGCCTATTTGAGACTGAACCCGCACGGAAGTCCAACCGAAGTTTCTCCTACGGCCCCAAATGATGTGTGCAGGGTTGCCAAGACCACCATTCGGGTGACCCTTGGTACACCGTGCCACTGCCTACCGCGTTGTAACCCACCCCTAGGGTCAGCGCTCCGCACGGCCTCCAGCATGCTATAAACACCAGAAACTACTTGCAACTCCTGGACTAAGGACTAAGCGACTGATAAGTTGAGAGGGTCAATTAAGTATCCCAACTTGTCGTAGTATCTAGTCTTGGATCACAAACACGGAACTCAGTTCCTAAGAATGGTCCCAATGAGACAACCCACTATGTACTCCTACATAGCCTCTCATCTCTACCTTTACCAAATCGAGTTCATCGTAAGCTTATCACATCAGAACAACATGGTTTAACTCCAGTTCATCACCTAGATGAAACAGACCTGACACGACTCTAAGCATAGCAAGCATAGCAGGCAAAGTCAGCTAAGCACATCATGGCACAAGCATCTACCTGGTATGCTAGGTTGTAAGGTTTAACTATTTACTATGACAATGATAGGTCATGCAAAAGAATAGGTTCATCTATCGTGTATGACAGACAAGTGAACATTTTTCCTAATGCAATAAACAAGAGTAAGAGCGAGAGAGTGGGATATTATCGGAATGATCAAGGGGGTTGCTTGCCTTGCTAGGTAGCAGAAAAGTTCTCTCCCTCATTGGAATACTCGGGGGTATCCTCAGAAGGAGGGCCTACCGTAATGCAGATAAATAGCAATCAATACACGCAAGTGCAACAATATGATGTATTATCATGACATGGCAGCATGTATGAATGATTTGATGCAGCTATTGTCCAAGTTAATTTGAAGTGAGTTTGAATATAGGTTCAAAATCGTTCTTCATTTCAAATTCCATATATTAACCTATTAGCAAATTTCAATGTTCTTCTACATAGGTTGCTCTAACATGCATGATAATAGCACTATTAGGTTCATTGGATTTTTCTGATAAATTTTCATATATAAATTATTTTCATCTGAGTTATAGATTAATTTATATGATTTTTTAAAGTTCTCAACATTTTTTGGAATTACTTTAAAACTAGAAATTACTTTTATTTCATCAGTCTCACATCATCATGGCATTAGCAGGTCAGCTGACCATGCCAGGTCAAACCTGACTAGTGGGACCCACTTGTTAGTGACCCAGTCACTAACAGGGTTAATCATTTAACTAATTACTAATGAGATTAGGGTAGGGCCCACTGGTCAGCGGGACATTAACTTAATTAATTTAGTTAATTAAATTATTAACCTAGATTTGACTAACAGGGCCCGGTCCCACTTGCCAGTGATCCAGGGGTCAAACCCCTAGTGGTCAAACTGGTTGACTCGCCGGCATTGAGCCGCCGGCAACGTCAAGGACGGCGAAGGGGGTCGGGATTCCTCCTTCGGCGACCAAACGGGCAGCGGAGGGCATCGATCTACTCTGCTTGCTCGCGCGTGTCGAGCCCGACACCTCCCAGGCGCCAGGACGGCCGGAATCAACGCCGGCAATGAGCACGGCAGCTGCTGGAGCTCGAGCGAGCATGGGCTTGTCGAACCGGAGCTCGAACGAGCCACCTGAGGGTTGCTAGAGCTGCCTGGATCATCCTAAGCACGACTATGTGCTCAGGTGCAAGCTTGGGCTGCTGCAGTGATGGCCAGCTCTCGGACCTGACAGCATCCGGCGCTAGAACGACTTATCAAAGCGGGAAAAGGGGGGAAATGGACCACGGGCTCACGGCGGTTGCAGCGGCGTCGAGAGAGGGCTCGGGGAAGTCCTGGAGCAGCTGCGAGCTTCACTTCTTCGCCGGCGGCCGGAGGTTGAAGACGACGGCGATGCGGTGATGGGGAGCTCCCGGCGATGCGCGGCTTGGCGAGAAGGAAGAGGGTGACGAGGCGGAGCTCTGGAGCTACCTAGCGAGGCAGGGGAGCGGCTGGAGTGACAACGCTACGCGGCGGAGCTTCGGCGGCCATAGCGCCAGAGGAGAAGAGGAAGAGAGGCAAGCGAGAGCGAGAGGGAGAGGGCGATGGGGACGGCTGTGTGAGCTTATCCTCGTCGCGCTGGCGAGGGGGAGGCAGGCAGGCAGCTGCCGGCATGGAGGCACGCCCGCGCGCACGCTCTGGCCACACGCCCATCCTCCTGGCCGCCAGATGGACGACGACCTCCCTGGGCCAGGTGGGCCGACCTAGCCTGGGCCTAGGTACGTTTCCTTTCCCTTTTTTTCTTTTACTTTCTGTTTTCTAATTCTGACATTTGTTTTATTTTCTTTTCAGGTACAAATACTTTTATAAAATATCCCAAATATTTTCTAATATCAAGTTTGAATATTTCAAACTCCAATAAAAAGTTTCTAGATATTTTGAAATATAAAATAATGATAATGCTTTATTTGGCATTTTCAGAGGCTTGATCATTTATTTTAATATTGCTATAGTTGTTCAAATATTTAAAATGGCCCCTATTATAATCATGTCCATAATTATCAGACATAGGGAACATTTTGTAAGGGCATATTGAATTTGTTGAGTTTTCACAACTTTGAATTAATTTCATTCAAATATGAGCTTGGGGCTTCTTTTAGCCCTCATTTCATGTTGATGCAAAATTGAAACATGATGCACACACATGCTATCCTATGACATCTAGCTAGGGATGTGACAACTCACCCCACTCAAAAGAATCTCGTCCCGAGATTTTGAAGTCATCAAGAAGAGCGCAGGGTACTCTAGTCGAAGGCGATCTTCTCTTTCCCATGTGGCCTCCTTTTCAGAATGGTTTGACCACTAAACCTTGAGAAACTTGATGTTCCATCACCGAGTGGTATGCTCAGCTTGATCAAGAATACGAATAGGGTATTCTCCATATGTAAGGTTATCTTGGAGATCAAGCGCTTCGTGGTCTACCTCACGGACAGGGTCCGAGAAGCAACGCCTGGGTTGCGAGACGTGGAAGACAACATGAACCTTGGAAAGATGCGATGGAAGTTCCCATTGGTAGGCAACCTCTCCTTGTTTAGCAAGAATGCGAAAAGGTTTAATGTAACAAGGAGCGAACTTGCCCTTGATACCGAATCGATGGGTACCCTTCAGAGGCGTAACCCGAAGGTAAGTCTTCTCGTCAACTTCATAGGTCACAGCCTTATGATGGCGATCATATTGGCTCTTTTGAAGAGATTGGGCTGTTTTCAACTTTTCATGAATAATGCAAACTTGCTCCTCATCATCCTGGGTCATATCCGGGCCAAAGACTTGCCTCTCTCCGGTTTCTGACAAGTTAAGAGGTGTTCGACACCTTCGTCTATAGAGAACCTCAAAAGGGGCTTTGCCCAAGCTTGATTGATAACTATTGTTATATGCAAATTCGGCAAATGGAAGACATTTCTCCCAATTCATACCAAAGGATATAACACAAGCTCGGAGCATGTCTTCTAGAATTTGATTCACTCGCTCAACTTGACCACATGATTGCGGGTGGAAAGCGGTGCTAAAGGATAGATGAGTCCCCATAGAGGTTTGGAAACTTTCCCAAAATCGGGAAGTAAAGATACTTCCGCGGTTTGAGTTAATCTCCAAAGGAACACTATGAAGAGAAACTATTTGAGAAACATATAACTCCGCTAGCTGGCTAGCAGTTATACTCTCCCAAACAGGAAGAAAATGAGCCACTTTAGAAAGGCGGTCAATGACCACAAGTGTCATGGTTTTATCATGGCAGATGTTCGGGTGAACAGACTTAGGTTCGGGGCAAAGACGCAACTACAAGGCGGCTTGAAGGGGTCGATCGGAATTGAGAGACACGGAGTTTACCTAGGTTCGGCCCCTTCGATGGAGGTAAAAGCCTACGTACTGCTTGTCTGGTATTGATGATGAAGGAGATCTCTCGGATACAAGGGTGTTGTTTCCTACCTCTAATCACGAGAGCCTCTAATTTGTCTATCTCTAATCTCTTGTGTCAGTCTAAACTTGTGGACTTGTGTACCTCTCTCCTCTCTAGGGGTGCTCTACGCCTCCTTATATAGGAGGAGGGGGTAGGTTTACAACCAGAGTCCTACTAGCAGTAGGATTAGGACTAGTTTCTCTAGAATCCTATTCCGGGTCTTGTTACCTTCGGTAGGGAGTCTTTCTCTCTTTGAGCCTTCTAGTGTGAGCCGCCTGGCGCCGGCTTACATGCCGGGTCTTGGGCCTGGTCATCTTGTGATCTGCCTGCCGGGTCATTAATAAAATGCATGTCCTTTCCGGGTCTCCTATGAGTCACCAGGCCGGGTCATACCGCGGGGTATATCCCCGACAACAAGGATAGAACTATTTCCTCTCTTGGTCCTAGGAAATCCGGTAATGAAATCCATACCGACCTTATCCCATTTGCATTCGGGAATAGCTAAAGGTTGAAGCGTGCCAATAGGCCTTTGATGTTCTGCTTTCACGCGATGACAAACGTCGCAATTAGCAACGAACTGAGCAAATTGTCTCTTCATGCTAGTCCACCAGAACCTTTGGCGTAGGTCCTGATACATCTTGGTACTACAGGGATGAATTGTGAGAGGAGAATCATGAGCCTCCTTAAGGATCAGCTGTCTTAAGCATGTGCTCTTGCGAACCACCAACCGGTTCTGGAAGAACACAACACCTTCATCGTCCTTGGAGAAATCTTTAGCGCTTCCGCTAGCAATATTCTCCTTGATCCGGGATATACCCTTATCATATTTCTGCACAGCTACTATTTGATCCTTAAGATTAGGTTTCGACACCAAGTTGGATAGGAATACTTGAGGAACAATGTGAAAGTTTAACTTTCGAAATTCCTCATGGAGAAGTGGTTGACCTTGTTGTAGCATCAGGTTGTTACAACAAGACTTACAACTTAGTGCATTAGCCATAACATTGGCTTTCCCCAGGGTGTAAGTTATCCCTAAGTCGTAATCTGTAATCAACTCAACCCACCGTCTTTGTGTGAGATTCAAATCCGGCTAGGTGAAAATATATTTCAGACTTTGGTGATCAGTGTAAATTTCACAACAATTACCTAGAAGTTAATGTCGCCAGGTTTTCAATGCATGGACCACAGTTGCAAGCTCAAGATCATGTGTTGGATAATTATCCTGATGTGGATGCAACTACCGAGATTTGTATGCAATCACATCATGATCTTGCATGAGAATGCAACCTAATCCTTTTCGTGAGGCATCGCAATAGATAACAAAGTCCTTAGAGAAGTCTGGTGGCACCAGAACGGGAGCAGAGGTCAGTCATCTTTTCAACTCCTGAAAACTGTGCTTGCATTGTAGAGTCCACTCGAACTTTTTATCTTTCTTGAGGAGTTCAGTCAGAGGTTTTGCAACCTTGGAGAAATTCTCAACAAAGCAGCGACAATAGCTCGCTAAGCCAAGGAAACTCCAAACTTTCTTAAACAATTTAGGTTGAGTCCAATCAAGGATGGCCTGAACTCTCTCGGAATTGACAGAAATACCTTTACCAGAGATCACGTGGCCTAGATAGGTCATTTCTGGCAACCAAAATTCACACTTGGAGAATTTGGCGTACACACGGTGCTCTCGAAGTTTCATCAATACCAGCCTTAGATGCTCGGCATGTTCTTGTTCGTACTTCCAGTATATGAGTATGTCGTCGAGGTAAACCACGACGAATTTATCCAAATACTCCATGAAGATCGAATTCATCAAGCGAGAGAAGGTGGCTGGGGGCTTGGTTCAACCGAAGGACATAACAGTGTACTTGTATTGCCCATAATGAGTAACAAAAGCCGTTTTTGGAATGTCCCCGTTCCTAATTCTGATTTGATGGTATCCCAACCTCAAATCCATTTCGGAAAGGACAGAGCATCCAGCGAGTTGATCATACAAATCATTGATCCTAGGGAGCGGATACTTGTTCTTTATGGTAACCAGATTCACTAGCCGATAATCCACAACCATCCGATCCGATCCATCCTTCTTCTTGATGAAGAGGACGGGACAAGCCCAAGGAGAAGAAGTAGGATGGATGAAACCTTTCTTTAAAGCCTCATCGAGTTGGATCTTAAGTTCGGCTAGTTCTAAGGGTGCCATCTTATAGGGTCTTCTGGCTATTGGGACAGTCCCTAGAATGAGCTCTATCACAAACTCAACATCTCTGACAGGAGGAATTCCTGGCAGTTCTTCTGGAAAGACATCCGGAAAGTCACGGACTACCGAAATATCTTTTCGTTCTGGAAGAGGGCTAGCATTGAGGGAATAGAGTTGGCGCTTGGCTGTTCGAGTGGAGACGTTAACTATCTCACCCGATGGATGTGTAAGTTGAACATTCTTAATATGAGTATCAATCTTAGCATAGTAGGCTTTCATCCAATCCATGCCTAAGATGATATTGATGTCTGAAGACTTGAGGGCTATCAAAGATGCTAGGAAGACTAGCTTATCCACTAGAATCTCATTATCATGGCTCACTCTAGAAGTTTGCCACTTTGAACCAGGAGTCTGAAATACAAAAGTAGTAGGCATATCACAAAAAGACATGTTATGCAACTATGCATAACTTTCTGAGATGAAAGAATGAGATGCCCCAGTATTAGAACAGATGTTGGATGACTATTGACAAGGAGCATACCTAGGATAACATCAGGAACCTCAATGTCTTCCTCAGCAGAGACATAATTCACTCGTCCACGAGCACGAGCTGGCTTCACATAGAAGGCTTTTCCCGGCTTCCCACGTCTAGCGGGCTTAGCATTGCTCTGAGGACAATCACGAGAGTAGTGTCCTAGTTCCCCACAATTGTAACAAACCACGGTGGCACGAGGAGCAACATTGCCAGGCGGACCTCCAAATGGCCTGGCTGGAGGATTGGGCTGAGCTGGGTGAGGCGCCTAGAAGGATGGCCTCACGGTGTATCTTGGCGGCAGAGCTGCGTTGGGCACCTAGACCCGGAATTTGTTGGAGCCCGAGCCAGATGCGGGGCTGAAGTCACGGTTGTGCTTCCTCGTGGCCTCATAGTCAGTCTGTCCAGACTCGGCATTGATAGCCTTGTTGACGAGAGCCTGGAAGGTTGTGCACTCATGCAAGCATAGATCTCGACGGAGCTCAGGGTTAAGTCCCTTGCGGAACCTAGCCTGTTTCTTGTCATTAGTTGAAACTTCCTCCTGAGCATAGCGAGCAAGATTGCCAAACTCATGGCTATAGACATCCATGGACAGTCTGCCCTGGGTGAAAGCACAAAATTCCTCTCTCTTGCAATCCGTCAACCCTTCCGGGATGTGATGGGTACGGAATGTCGTGCTGAATTCTGCCCAAGTTGGTGCGGGGCCTGCGAGACGCATGGCTTCATAATTTTCCCAACACAGACTGGAGGGTCCTTCGAAAAAGTAGGTAGCAAAGGTCACCTTGTTGGCCTCGGATACATTGGCAACTCGGATCTTACGGAACATGCTGGTTAGCCAATCATCCGCATCGAGTGGGTCGATCGAATGATGATACTTGGGTGGGCACAGCTTGACGAAATCACCGAGGGACACACCATCATTGTGATCATTGCGGGGAGCATGCTCTGTGTTCGGGTCAATTCGTTCGAGCAACCTGTTGGTCTCCCTTTTGTTCCTTTCAGCTTCAAGCATCACTTCTGCCAAAGAAGGCGCATGTGGCAGATCCTCTTGCCTTGGCTGGCTTCCCTTGCCCTGCTCGGGTGTAGGCACGGGGTTATTCCTAGTTGCCACCATGCTTGGAAAACAAACCCACAACTTAAACCTGCGGATCTGAAAATACTCTAGCTTGTGATCCCAGGAAACGATAAGGACACGGATGTGGCCTTGGTCCCCTTGTTGGCGGCAATAGTGGTCCTCGAAGAGGGGTGATGCCTCCAACATTGGGCTAGTCTACGTGTGTTGGCAGATGAGTCCGCGATGGGGTCAGCATCTCCAAATCTCCATAGCATGTCTGCACGACAGGTGCCAACTGCGTCAGGGCTGTCCAAAGACGTGCATGGGTAGCATAAAGCTCCATGCGAAGGGCACGTGCATCATGATCCCTATTCTCCAACATCTGAGCGGTCACCTGTAGCCTAGGATCCTCATGGGAATGATCATAGTAGGCTATGCTAAGATAACCATCCTCTCCTCCCATAGAAGCAGGAACATAACACAACTCTGTGTTCTGAAGCAGACCATGGTGAAACCTCATGATAGTCAGCATGGTGTAGGCGGCCTCCTGAACTGCCATGTCTATGGTTACACCTAATGCATAAGTCTAGTGAAGCGGCTCTGCGGCTCCAAGATATGAAGGATATATCTTAACAATACATAGATACTGGCTCTGGTTGAAATCTCGATACTGTTCCTCCACTGTGTACTTTGGATACCAACGGTAGCCAGCCTCCATCATAACTTTAACCAACATTGCCGTGTGACCCGGTGCATCGATGCACCTGGTCAGATGGACCACCAGGCAGAAAGGACGAGGGGGCATCTGAAATAGAGAATGATGCAAAGACATTAGAGATTCTAGAAGAAATTGGACAGCATAACAGTCGTAATTGCTCAAAAAGGATTTTGAGACAACTGCAAAAGATTGGAAAAACATAACACTCGACTTTCTAGACTCAAATCTCTTCTCCATCTGTTTGCCACACCAACAATACTCAAGTACCGACACTCACTTGCAAACAAGCTAGCTAGTAGTCCATGGTTAGTAACTCGTCATCCGAAGCAATAGATGAGAAGCCTAGTTCTTATCCCCGTAGAAAAGAATAACTTGGGAAGAGGAAGAAAAACAGCCTTACGTTCCCTTCCACATTCAATTCCCCTACTTTTCTATAGTGTTTCTAGACTCAACTTCGACCGGTCTGGCTTGGTAGTCCTACAGTCAGTCAGGCTCTGATACCAACGCTGTCGGGACCCCGATCCTAAGTCATATGAATCCATACTATAACATATCACATCACTTTGCGGCCTCACGCACGGTAAGATCCACGGCTGTAGCCTTACCTTAGCCGGGACCGTTTGCGTCTTTTAGCTCACGTATGTGAACATGTTGCTGGCAATCAAACGACAGAGAACCCGAGCCGACATGACTAGTCATAGGACCCAAGTGGCACATCCGTACGGAAACAGGCATACGTAACCCAGCAATGCAGTTGTCGGCCTCAAGCGTGTGTAGATGAGTCATAGCAAGCTACAAGGACTCCATTACGCCATGAAACATAAATGCCATCACTGCACATGGACGAGTCGTAGCAGGCTACAAGGACTCCATTACAATGCGAGACATTTCCCCAAAGGGACAGACATAGCAGCAAAGAAGGATACATGCCGATCAATCAATGTGGCTGGAGCAGTAGCAAGATCCCATGGCTCGGTGGAAGCACGAAGAGGCAGTTTCCCGTAAAGAGTACTACTAAAGGTACACGACTAGGTGTCGGACCCCATACATACCGTTTCGCGTCACACGTACGCACGGCATGCCCGATATGCATAGATACAACCATGGCATCACAACATAACCATACAACAACTTTTATTTAAGGGGCTCGGACGAGCCTAGCATAACATGTTCTTACAGATAGGGTAACTTGACCCAACACTCAAGTCATACAAACAAGTTCATACAAACCAATCGGAAGCATAAGTTGTCTGAGTACAGACAGATGAAAGGGTAAAAAGGCACATGGTCTGACTATCTACAGCCCGCCACATGGCATAGGTCGTACCTGGGACAACAGCCATTCGGCATCATCGACATCTAGAAAGAACCCACCTGATGGGTCCTGGGTCTCCTCTGCAACATTTATTAAGCAAACATGAGTACAAACGTACTCAGCAAGTCTTTAAAACAGACCTAGTCTATCCATGCTCATGCGTCAACAAAGGGAGTGGTGGAATTTATGCAGCAATGCCAGCTTTGGCTCATGGCTAACCTACACTACACAATTTTAATTTTTTGTTTAAATTTTAGATATTGCACACGAGTCCACTAACTTCATGATAATACACCACCATGGATTCACTTACCTCTCCTCTAAGAGTGACATCCACGGTACTCACACTTGTCTAGATATTTTTATGAGTATCCATTTGATTATCTATGAACAACATCAGTTATCCAAGTAGTCCATATCCGAGGACGCGGCTATTCGAATAGTTTCATGCCCTGCAGGGGTGTACTTCTTCACACACGCTCTCGCCACTTATCACTGTGTGCTCATAAAACCATGCACCTCGGCAACCTTCAAGTGGAAGCCCAACAAGGGAGTTGACCACGACCGTCAATCACGTAGGACCTCTAGTCCAGGCTATCGCATATTTGAGACTGAACCCGCACGGATGTCTGGCCGAAGTTTCCGCTACGGCCCCAAACGATGTGCGCAGGGTTCCCAAGCCCACCATTCGGGTGACCCTTGGTACACCGTGCCACTGCCTACCGTGTTGTAGCCCACCCCTAGGGTCAGCGCTACGCACGGCCTCCAGCATGCTATAAACACCAGAAACTACTTGCAACTCTTGGACTAAGGACTAAGCGACTGATAAGTCGAGAGGGTCAATTAAGTATCCCAACATGTGGTAGTATCTAGTCTTGGATCACAAACATGGAACTCAGTTCCCAAGAATGGTCCCAATGAGACAACCCGCTATGTACTCTTACATAGCCTCTCATCGCTACCTTTACCCAATCGACTTCATCATAAGCTTATCACATCAGAACAACATGGTTTCCCCCCAGTTCATCACCCAGATGAAACAGACCTGACAGAACTCTAAGCATAACAAGCATAGCAGGCAAAGTAAGCTAAGCACATCATGGCACAAGCATCTACCACATATGCTAGGTTTCAAGGTTTAGTTATTTACTGTGACAATAACAGGTCATGCAAAAGAATAGGTTTATCTACCGTGTATGACAGACAAGTGAACGTTTGTCCTAATGCAATAAACAAGAGCAGGAGCGAGAGAGTGGGATATTATCGGATTGATCAAGGGGGTTGCTTGCCTTGCTGGGTAGCGGAAAAGTTCTCTCCTTCATTGGAATACTCGGGGGTATCCTCAGAACCAGGGCCTACTGTAATCCAGATAAATAGCAATCAATACACACAAGTGCAACAATATGACGCATGATCATGCCATGGCAGCATGTATGGATGATCTGATGCAGCTATTGTCCAAGTTAATTTGAAGTGAGTTTGAATATAGGTTCAAAATCGTTCTTCATTTAAAATTCCATATATTAACCTATTAGCAAATGTCAATGTTCTTCTACATAGGTTGCTCTAACATGCATGATAATAGCACTATTAGATTCATTGGATTTTTTTGATAAATTTTCATATATAAATTATTTTCATCTGAGTTACATATCAATTTATATGAATTTTTGAAGTGTTAAACATTTTCTGGAATTATTATAAAACTAGAAATTCCTTTTATTTTATCAGCGTGACGTCATCATGGCGTTAGCAGGTCAGCTGACCAGGCCAGGTTAAACCTGACTAGTGGGACCCACTGGTCAGTGACCCGGTCACTAACAGGGTGAATCATTTAAATAATTACTAATTAGATTATGGTAGGGCCCACTAGTCAGTGGGCCATTAACTTAATGAATTTAGTTAATTAAATTATTAACCTAGATTTGACTAACTGGGCGCGGTCCCACTTGCCAGTGACCCAGGGGTAAAACCCTTGGTGGTCAAACTGGTTGACTCACCAACGTTGAGCCGCCGAAGACGTCTGCGACGGCGGAGGGGGTCGGGATTCCTCCTTCGGCAACCAAACAGACGGCAGAGGGCACCGATCTACTCTGCTCGCTCGCACGCGTTGAGCCCGACACCTCCTAGTGGCTGGGATGGCCGGAATCGGCGCCGACGATGAGCACGGCGGCTGCCGAAGCTCGGGCGAGCACGGGCTCGTCGAGCCAGAGCTCGACCGAGACACCTAAGGGTTCCTAGAGCTGGCTGGGATCATCCTAAGCACGACTACGTGCTTAGGTGCGAGCTTGGGCTGCTGCAGCGATGGCCACATCTTTGCCGGCGGCGTGGAGCTCTTGGACCTGAGAGGATCTGGCGCTAGAACGACCTATCGAAGGGGGAAAGGGGGGAAAGGACCACGGGCTCACGGAGGTTAGAGCGGCGTCGAGAGCGGTCTCGAGGAAGGCCTGGAGCAGCTGTGAGCTTCACTTCTTCACCGGCTGCCGGAGGTTCAAGACGACGGCGATGCGGCGATGGGGAGCTCTCAGCGATGCGCGGCTTGGCAAGAAGGAATAGGGCACTGAGGCGGAGCTCTGGAGCTACCTAGAGAGGCAAGGGAGTGGCTGGACCGACGACGCTACACGGTGAAGCTTTGGCAGCCATGGAGATAGAGGGGAAGAGGAAGAGAGGCGAGCGAGAGCGAGAGGGAGAGGGAGAGGGCGATGGGGATGGCTCTCTGAGCTTATCCCCGTCGCGTTGGCGAGGGGGAGGCACGCAGGCAGCTGCCGGCGTGGAGGCACACCCGCGCGCACGCTTCGGCCACACGCCCGTCCTCCTGACCGCCAGGAGGACGACGACCTCCCTAGGATAGGTGGGCCAGCCTAGCCTGGGCCTAGGTACGTTTCCTTTCCCTTTTCTTTCGTTTACTTTCTGTTTCTTAATTCTGTCATTTGTTTTATTTTCTTTTCGGGTACAAATACTTTTATAAAATATCCCAAATATTTTCTAATATCAAGTTTGAATATTTCAAACTCCAATAAAAAGTTTCTAGATATTTTGAAATATAAAATAATGATAATGCTTTATTTGGCATTTTCAGAGGCTTTATCAATTATTTTCATATTCCTATAGTTGTTCAAATATTGAAAATGGCCCATGTTATAATCATGTCCATAATTATCAGACATAGTGAACATTTTGTAAGGGCATATTGAATTTGTTGAGTTTTCACAACTTCGAATTAATTTGATTGAAATATGAGCTTGGGGTTTCTTTTAGCCCTCATTTCATGTTGATGCAAAATTGAAACATGATGCACACACATGCTATCCTATGACATCTAGCTAGGGATGTGACAGTGCCTCCCCACTAGGTCGCGAGCACAAACAAAGTTCTTCCACCCGCAGTTTAGGTACACGTAACCGTTTGGGGTGACCTCGATGTCCACCCACGCCGCCGCACTGCAGCAGTCGCCGACCTACATCCATAGGTCGTCAGGCCACCTAGCCGGAAACGCCTCCAGGAAAAAGCTTGGGAGTTGAAACCAGGCAGCCTTCGTCCTCTCCGTCCACACCACGAATTCTTGGGCCGTCTTGGCCATATGGAGCCGCGGGTGCGGCGGCGGGATCGACGCCACCACCCTCCCAACGCAAGCGCCACCTCCTCGACTACCATGGGCGCCCGCGCCAGTTGGATCCATGCCGCGGCCTACGTTGGTAACCCCGGGCCGCATAGGAGCACGACCGTGTCCGCAAGGAGCTGCCGCCGGCGGCGCGACATGCTTTCGAGGGCGATCGCGGCCCCTCCTGGGTGGCGGCCAAGCAGTGCTCTCCTCAGGAGCCTTCCCCTTCTTGGTGGCGGAGTGCTTCCTCACTGGAGCCATGATTGGGAGGACGGTGGCTTGGAAGTTGGGAGGCAAAGAGGACGAAGATGTGTTGAGGGTTTTCTCGCCCTCGTTTGCTTATGTACATACAGGGGCCAACAAACACCCACTCGCACCCGGGTGGCGCGCAGCAAGTGAAGGGTCACATCCGCATGACCTGAGCGGAGAAGGCCGAGGAGGCAACAGCATTCAAGAGAGGGTAATGATGGTCGACGCTGCACAGAGGCATCACATCAGTTTGACTCAGGACGGTTCCTGGTGCCTTTGAGCCGTGGGGGCGCCACCACTAAGGCGTTCGACACATGTTAAGCCTGGCACGCAAGCGTTTGGGGCCCATGGCGCTTCGGGGCATCCTTAAGGCTTCTCCTCGAAGCCAGTCCGAGCGCACCTTTGGCCCGAGGACTGCTATCGGCATTCTGGGAATGGGGGTACCCGGACCTGCCTGCCTATGGGCCAAGATGTGGCCCACCTCATCAGCCAGGCTCGTCCTGGCGCGGCTCTACTCAAGAAAAGGCCATCGCGAGGACCCCAGGATCGCAAGGAGGAACAGCACCAAGACCAATGAGGACGGGCCTCCGTAGGACACCTCTGGAGAGGCAGAGATCTCTATCGAGAACCCAGCCTCAGGAGTCTAAGATGAGGTAGGGAAGGACAGGCGGGCGCCAGCGCACCAGGCTGGGCAGTTACCTCTTTGGTGCAAAGGGATCAAGGACGTACGTGGGTTTCCGACGCGCCGCCCAAAGTTTCCCATTCCAGTGCAACAAGACCACAACCACGAGCCCCGCAGGGTGGATGTCATGGCCGAGCCCACCACTACATCATCGACAACCACTTTGCAGCCAAAGACCACCTTTGGACAGGCCGCAGATGTACTCCTATCCCCCGTTAAATTTGGCCGTTGTGGGATCCCTTCCCGCCTTTGAGATAAGGGAAGACGACCCAGGACACCACTATATATAGAGGCTAGGTCGCACCATAGAGGGTAGGGGACAGAGTACTTAGCCACTCACCAAACCACGAGACAAGGCGGAGAGCATCGAACACCAGTCGAGCGCCCTCACGAGGCTGTAGGCCACTGTACTAGTTCATCCACCGCACCTCACCGAGAGGCAATCCACCAAAGCAAGAGTAGGGTATTACGCTTCACGGAGGCTCGAACCTGGGTAAACTACCGTGTCCATCTTCTTCCTCGTCATCGTGCAAGTTTATCGTGTTGTCCATCGAGTAGTGAGCTCGGTAGGGCAAGGATGAAGGGGATCTTCACACACAACCCTGTGTTCAAACCTTGAGGGATTTGAAGAGCCCAAAATCCGACAACTAGGTCTAGATGCACACGATTGCCTACGGGCCATCCGCCCCTTTGTGCTTCCGCGGGGGGGCATGGACGTAAGCACAAAGAATAGAGACAGTGAGACAACACAACGATTTACCCAGATTTGGGCCACTGTGAAGCATAAAACACTACTCCTGGTTTGTGCATGGATTGATGAAAGGAACACAAAGGGCGTGCAACACTATTGCCCAACAAGGGTTGCCTTCGAGGGAGTTACTACACGTGTAGAAATGTTCAAAGGTCTAAATCCTGAGCTAGGTTGCCTTGGGCCTCCTTTTATAGCATAAGGTAACCACAATGGAAAAACAGACATTGTTTGCTGATTAGATAGCTAGGAGAGCTTCTCATACCTAGCTCTAGCATTAGAGACAAAATACCATCATTGCTAGTCTAGGTGGCGTGCAGGGGCGCATCCCCGCCAAGCTTAAACCATCGCTCTAACTAACTATTGCACCTCAGTTCGACACAGCTATGGATGGGTGTCAAGGAGGCATATTTTGTCTTCTAGCGTGTCTCCACGTGCTTAGGAAGAGCCACTTAGCCACCTCGGGGCTCGACACTACATCGACAAGTGACTGGCCTTGCGATGAGGTGGAGCGGTGGCCGATCGGCCCACGGCTGTCGGGGGATGGCTTGCTAGGTCTTCAACAAGGGGTGCATGTCCTGATCCTCGGAAAGCGTTGGGGACATGCTTGGCACGCAGCAGTCCAGGTTTGGGATGCTGCATCGGGCTTGTTGGAGTCTATATTGATCATTTGTCGGGTTGGCTCAATATTGAAGGGTTCGGTTGCTAACGCTTGTGGATAAGTCAGAGGCATAGGGTACCGCTGTCCTAGTGCACCGACATGAGCCCCTGGGTTTGGTCCGAAACGTGCCTGCCAAGTGTCATTGGGTCAGACCCAAAATTCATGCACATGCTTGCAATGTGAGGGAGTAACTGCCAATTTACTGGTCAACACTGACCCACTACCTCACCCGTTTCTGTCACGCGCACCGCATGCATAGAGGGAAGTTAACGGCGGGTGCGCATGACATAAAACTCTGGTCATGGCAAAAACCGTAGCGCCATGGATTGAAGCAATGGGATGGTTACCTGTTTGCCCATGATCGTGGGTGGTGGAATTAGTGGAGATGGGTGGCGACCCTTGGAGCGGGGAGAGCCAGTCCCCTCGCCCTCCCCTATAAATTGGGAGGTAGCGAGAGGCGATGCTCATCCACAATTTCCTCCTCCTTGAGTCTGAATCTAGATAGCCTGCTCCTATGCTTCCTTGTGTTGAGTCGGGCCTATCCCCTGATGGTCGGGGTGAGAGGCTTGGCGAGCGTGACACCCACCGTGGCGCTACGCCTATCACCCTTGTTTCCATGCTCGGCCACCACTTTGGTCCGACAGTCTAGGGTGGATGGC
Source organism: Hordeum marinum (assembly GCA_022496015.1). NCBI lineage: Eukaryota > Viridiplantae > Streptophyta > Magnoliopsida > Poales > Poaceae > Hordeum > Hordeum marinum. The sequence continues at coordinate 175,192,114 of CM039674.1, forward strand.
TGCCCAAAGGATCCTGGGATGGGGGAGCGGGCGATACAGCGGCCGCACCATGGGTAGTCACAGTGATGTCTTCACCATTGCGTCGCTTGCTGTTTTAGTCCTGATGGAGTACCGTACGGCTGTCACCGCGCCGGAGTCCATAGTAAGGGTGCAGTGCTATAGTGGATCATGGTATCCGTGCTCCTTCTTCGAGGTCATGGGGGAATATCATTCGCTTGGTCGTAGGTCATGTGCGGGTTGTTTAAGTGGCGGTTCTTCATGAATCATGATGAAGTTCTCCACGCATGGTGTCGTGTATGGTGTGCATGGGCGGGAACATTGCGCCTGATTGTACCTCTTTACGGCAGGAGGAATTGCTCGCATTTTTCCACCGGGGCGACCATGCTCTCTGGGAGGCTCTTCAGGAGTCCCGGCACCTGCCTTCCCTGTCGCGTAGAAGGCTTGGATGGCGAACGTTGGGGCATCTACGGAGACATCCCTTGGAGCGACCGTCATCATGAAGATGATGGTGGGGCGGCATGCGCACCGGTACCCCCATCATCAATAGCTGTGCTTCGGTAGTGCCTCGGCCTGAACTTGCCCTCCGCCTTGTTCCTCCCTATCGGCTTCATCCGCCCTGCCTAGGTGTAGGGTCCTTCGGCTCCTCTAGGGGATGCGTCCCTGTTGTCCTGTCTGGGAGGCGCCGGGTCGCACCTAGGTGCTCCTTTTGCGCTTTGTTTCTCTTCCACCTAATACCTAGGAAAAGAAGGACAATAAAGGCATTACAGGGCACTTATCTTTTTATGTTAAAAGATGTAGGCGCTTGGCAAGTTTTAACTAATCATAATGTAATCTCTACCCATTTTGTATTGAAAATGAATGTGAAAAGGGTCATTTCCCTCTTGCAAGTACTATCCCTTTCTCTCCTTGTTTATACTGTCCTACTATGTTTGTCCTTGCTACACGAAGCCACTTGCCGGATCAACACTTAAACACGAGTGCCAAGAGGGAAACGAACCCCCGCAATAGGTTGGTGTTATTCCCCGGTAGAGCTCCTTGTTGGTGTCGGCGCAGCCCCCACTGTTGTTTGAATGAAAACAGGAGGACGACACGTCCCAACAAGGGTTCTCACCACGTGGAGGACTCCATTATCCACAGTGAGGAAGATACTAAGGATTTCGTCGGGGCATTGGAAAGGCATCGAACTTGGGATATGTGGTTATGATTATCTTTTCCAAGTAATATCCTTCTTTGGAGCATGATGGGCCGTTGTCCGTGTTTCTTCGCTTCTCTTCCCTGTCTTTTTGATGGTCCACCATGTAGGGAGAGAACAGTAACAAAGATTATAGGTTTATCAAGTACTTTAGTAAATCTTATATCTTCAAAGTGATAACACTGTAATCATTAAAATGCGTAGTGAGCATAAAAATGATGATATGATGAAATTCTTATCTTTATTATTGTCGCATAGGGTCTGCACCTGGCTTTGTACAAAGGGCTACATGCAACATCGTCAATTCTTATACAAAAGGTGGCTCCCGGGGACTGAGACCGGCAGCCACGCCTCATGGGTAGAAATTATGAAGATGCTCAATATTCCATGAGTTAAGGACCTTGGTGCCATCTTCGGTCTCCAGAAGGACTGCGCCAGGTCTGTGACTCGTGCTACCGGTAAGGGCCTTCCCACTTTGGCGTCAACTTGTTGGTACCCTTGGTGGACTGAACACGCCTAAGGACAAGGTCGCATTCCTCAAGGCTCCAGGCGTGGACCCTGCGGCTATGATAGCAGGGCAGAGCTTGCTGGTAGCGTGCAGCACACACAACAGCCTGGAGACGGTCTTCGTCGAGGAGCATGATATCGTCATGTCATAGCTACTGTTTGGGTGCATTGTTAGGGTGCCACTTGGTACACCATGCCACTGTGCATCTATCGCATCATAGCCCACACTATCGTACAACACTATGCACGGCCGCCCACACTTTTCCTACAAACACTAAAAACTAGATGCGACTCCTGGACAGATGTCTAGGCGATTAATAAGACGAGAGGGGTCGAGTTATCGGAACCCAATGTGTGGTAGTATCCTGTCTTGGATAACAAACACAGAACTCGGTTCTTAAGGACGATCCCAATGAGACAACCCGCCATGTACTCCTACATGACCTCTCATCGCTACCTTTACCAAATCGTGTTCGCACACTTAGCTCTCACACAGTAGAACATGAACACTGCCATTCTGATTCATCACCCAGATGGATCAGACCCGACACGACACGACACTAAGCATAGCAGGCACAGTAAGCAAACATGGATGAGTAAGCACAACAAGGCTCAAGAGGTTGCTACTCATGCTAAGTGGTTTCAACTATTTACTGTGGCAAAGATAGGTCATGCAGAGGAATGTGTTCAACTATTGAGAACATGTAATAGTTGAATCGTTGTTGTCCTAATCTAATAAAGGAGAGAAGGAGTGAGAGAGTGGGTTCATATCAGTATGCTCAAGGGGGGTTGCTTGCCTGACTGTCCTGAAGATAAAACTTCTCTTCATTAGTGTCAGCGGTCACATCGTCGGAGCCATCATCTACCGAGAAGGAACAAAACCGGCAAACAAGAAAGGAACACATTCAATGCAATGCAACAACCATGATGCATGATATGACAAGTTAAGATACTGAATTAACCTAGAGGAATAATTGGCCAAGTTAATTGAAGTGGAATTCAAACCAACTCCAAATGATATTTCCTATATTGCTCTAATCATGAAATGTCCTACTTGGTGATGTTAAGTTGTTCAAACATGCATGATCATGGCGTAAAGAGATTCATTGGATTTTTCTGATCATTTTTCATATATAACTTATTTTAATCTGAGTTATAGTTGAATTTCTAGGATTTTTAGAAGTTTTAAATATTTTCTGGAATTTCCTGAATTGATTTTTAATACAGAAAATATTAACTACATCAGCATTACATCAGGGTGACGTCAGCGGGTCAACCATGTCGGGCCCAGGTCAAACCTGACTGGTGGGGTCCACTGGTCAGTGACCCAGGGGTTAATCCCGCACTGAGCAGAATTAGACCCGCTCCCGGGGCCCATTATCAGGGGTTAGGGGGGCATTAGCGGCTAATTAAGCCCTAATGGCTGGCCAGTTCAGCGCTCGCCGGAACTTCGTCGGCGGCGACCAAAACCACGGCGGCTGTGCGCCGGGGTTGGCTACGGGGCTCGATAAGATGCACGGTTAGCACCAGGGGGTAGCTCTTGGATGCATCGATCCATTTGGGACACCTCAGGGGTCGTGGGGTCGCTGGAGCAGTGGCCGGCGACGAGCTGTGCGGCGGTGGCGGCTCGAGCACGTTGGACCGGAAGTATTTTTAGAGGGGGTGATTAGACTACTTGACCAAATAAAAGTTTTGCCTGCACCAAGTTTTAGGGTTGACAGTTTTTTGCATTTCATGGCAAGTCAAGTACACCCTACACATGCAAGCCTAAGAGTATATAGTAGTGGAAAGTAACAACAAGCATGTATAGAAGGGATAGGGTAGTTGGATCAAACGCAATTGTAGACACGATGATTTTTCCCATGGTTCCGATAGGTGGCGCTATCGTACATCCACGTTTATGGAGTCTTCAACCCATGGAGGGTAACGGTCGTGAGAGTCCTTGAAGGGCTCCACCCAAAAGGGTCCATGAAGTAGCAACCTTGATTATTCCATAACGGCTTCCATCCACGAAGGACTAGCCTCACTATGGGTAGATCTTCACGAAGTAGGCGATCTCCTTGCCCTTACAAACTTCTTGGTTCACTCCACAACACAAAGTAGGAGGCTCCCAAGCGACACCTAACCAATCTAGGAGGCACCACCCTCCAAAAGGTAATAGGCTTGGTAATGACGATGAACTCCTTGCTGTTGTGCTTCAAGATGATAGACTCCTCAGCACCCAATCACTCTCTCATAGATTTGGCATGGTGGAAGAGATGGGATTGGTGGAAAGCTACCTAGGGAGGCTAGAAATCAAGATCCATATGATTGGAGTGGAAGATCTCGATCTCAACACAGGGGTAGGTAGTTCTCTCTCAGAAAATCTGATAGGATATGTATGGAATAGTTCTGAGTGCTTCTCTTTCGAGTAGGTGGTGGTGAAGGGGTATATATAGGCATCCCCAAAAATCCAACCGTTAGACACAAAATGACCAACACGGTGACACCAATGTGTTAATCTCGGTGGTACCGAAGTGACCAAAACGTGGCAACTTTTGAATCTCGGTGAGACCGATATAGGAAACTCGGTTGTACCGATAAGGTGACCAACGGTCAGATTTCCCATCTCGGTGACATCGATCCAACATTCTCGGTGGGACTGAAAATGTGAATTTGCGTAATAGAAAGTTGGCAACCTAAACTCGGTGGCACCGGTATGGAATCGGTTGCACCGAAGTGGCTAGGGTTTTGCAGAGTCTGTCTAGGTTTTGGAATCAGTGGCACCGGTATGGGAAAGTTGGTTGCACCGATTTTTGAGTGTTGGGTATAGAACAGACTTTGGTGGGAGAGTTTGTGGATGTTTTTGGCGACTATCACTTGTGCACGTTTGAGCATATTGTTCACCAACAAAACCTTACCCCCTTTTAATAGTATTGTCTTTCCTATGGACTCAAAGTGATTTCTCACAAATATAAAATATAGAGTCCTCTTGCTTGAAGCTTGGCCAACCTATTTTCTTGCATCTTGGGGTATGTCCACAATCTCCTTTTGCCAATCCTAACATTGAACATTTCATGAAATATACTTGGTGGAAACATTAGTTCACTGACTTATATGTTGTTATTAATTACCAAAACCACCAAGGGAGCAAATGTGCTTTAAATCTCCCCCATTTTGGTAATTGATGACAACATATAGATCAAAGCTTCAACATATGATAAAATTTGTGCATTATTTTGAATTTGCGTTTGAATGCAAATGCACAATGAATTAGGTATATGGGGCACTTCTTCCATGTCACATACAACTTGGTGGTGTGCGAGAATAATTAGAATGAATAAAAATGCACAACACAATCAAGCAAAGGTGAATGATCATCTCATAAGCATTAAGATGATAGGAAATAGTAGCATCACCCATAACAACGTATGATCTCACATAAACGCAGAAGTATCTCACGTCAAACCATCTAAACGTTCTCCCCCTTTGGCAACAAGTTACCAAAAAGGTGAATGATCTCTCTCGCTCGAAGCCTAAAGACCTATTTACACTTCTCCCCCTTTGGCAACAAGTTACCAAAAAGTTCAAAGGCATACATCTAAACGTTCCTGGGCAGATCTCCTCTGGTTGTTGATGAAGGAGTCAAGATAACAGCGTTAGTGAAGATCTCTACAGATGTCGTGGATGGAGTTAGAGTGACAACTGGAGGAACTGGAGCAGATGGAGCAGGTGCTATGCTGACTGTAGCAGGAGCTGATGAAGAGGGCCTCAAGTCTTGTGCAGACACTGTGGCTAATCTGGCCTGAGTAGTGAACTGAGTGCCCGGCCTTAGAGGTGATTCATCCTGCTCATCATTATCATTGTCATCATCTGAAGTAGAAGAGACCTGAGGGATGTGCATGGAGTCAAATTCATGCTGAAGCTCTGTGACTGTCTTAGTCAGCCTATCTACCTTATCAGTAAGGGTCTTGATTCTAGTCTCAAAGATCCTGACAAGGCTGTTCTGGTTGTCCAGAATCCCCTTAATGTCCTTCTGCATGCCATGAACTGATGCTATCAACAGATCCATTTGCTCGTTCCTTGATCGAGGGTCTTGAGCACTAGTGGCTCTAACTGCCTCTGCCTCTGCCTGAGCTGCAGCAGAAGTGGGATGATCATCTTCCATCACCACAACATTGTCCTCGAGATCTGGCTGTAGGGGCAAATGTGGATGATTTAGGGCAAAAAATTTCTTCTCCAATTTTGAATTGATAAGCATCTGATGTAGGGTGCATAACAGTAGGAGCGCTTCTGTTCAGCAGCAACCCTCTTGATTGCCTCAACAATCAAATCCATGACTCTGATCCTGGTGTGTGTGTCAAGGTGGATCAACATATTGATGGAGTGGCCTCAGATCATCTAGTCATCTCCTGACTTGGGCATCAAAGTATGCCTCAGAATGGTGTTCATCATCCGGAGGCCATCCTGGAGAAAGTAGATTGATCCTAGCTTGTGAGAATTCACATTGGCAGCAGGGATCTCCTTGTACATATTAGCCATAGCATTGTGGCTAGCCTTGGATTCTGACTAGACATCCAAGTCACCATCCTGTGCTTCAGGAACTCCTAAGATAGCATCCCATTTTTCAATAGTTGATTCATACCTTGCACCTTCGGTCATCCATACAATTCTACCATCTCCGTAGAAGTGTGCAGTGGAGTAGAATTGCATGATCATCTCATCATTCCAAGCTATGAATTCTCTACCAAGAAACTCATCCAAACCTATGCAATGGAAATTATCTTGGACACTTGGAAAGTAGTCCTCATTCTCCTTGATGGATTTCCAATCAACATACCGCATATCACTCACAGCTGGACTCTTGTCAAAGAGCACAGTCTCATAGAAATCCTATTGCTCCTTGGTATAGAATCTGTAGTCCACAACTGTCTTCTTCCTATGAGCATAAGGATCTATAGCTCTCCAAGATCTCAATCATGAATCCTTCCTCTTCTTCATATCCTCAGCTAGTGGGTAGCTGGCATTGTGTACTAGAAGATGTGGTCTGAGCTTCATCAAGGTTGTCAAATCATCATCAGCTTCAGCTCTAGGGGCAGTCCCTTTGTTCTTCTCAAAAGCTGGAATGTGCCTGGATGTCCTCTTAGGCTTCTCAGCAGCCTTCTTGGATGTGTTAGTCTTTGGCATAGCATCAGCCATCCGTTTCTTTGCCTTCTTCTTGGCAGGAGCCTTTCTAGCTGGCTCATCCTCCTCTTCCTCAGTAGCAGCACCAGTTGCTTCCTCTCGCTCTTCATACATGGAAGTAGGCTTGCCAGTCACATGAATAATCCTCTTCCTAGACTTTTTCTCCCCTGCCTTCTTAGGCATAGCTTTCTTGGGGACTTCAACTGAGATAGTTGCTCTCGCAGTCTCATGAGCCTTGAAGGTTGAGGCAGGTGCATAGATCTTGCTGACAACCCTCCTGGAGGAAGTGGCTTCAGTAGCAGACTTCCTAGCAGCTTTCTCTTGCTTCTTAGGAAGAATTCCTTCTGGAACGAAGTCTGAATCTTTTTCATCTGAGTTTAGCTTCTTCCTGGTTTTGGTGGAAGCCTTGGGCAACCCATGAGAGCTGGGGGTGCCTGGATCTGAGAAAGAACTGGCTTCTGGCCTTATTCCAGAACTCATATCAACTCCTTGCTCTAGCAAATTCTGACTATCTTTTGAGCCTAGCATACTAACCCTGTGAATAGTGTATAGGAGAGCAGAAGAAGATGAGTCATCACAAAATGAGGCTGGTTTTTGAAATTTGAGAAATGAATTTTCAAAAGTTTTGCAATCAGTCAAATAGATCGGTGCAGCCGAAAAGAAATTTTTGGTGGGCCTCAGACAAACTAACTCCTTAACAGGAACTTGGCAGCCTTTTCAATAGGACCGAAAAGAGCCACTCGGTTCCACTGAGTCAGTTCTCAACCTCACTGAAAAGCATATCGGTGAGACTGATATTTTCGCTTTGGTTCCACCGATATTTATCAGGCGGACGACAAAACCCTACAAAATCAATATAACTGGAAACTTTGGAGTTTTGAGTGGATGGATATATGAACCAAAGTTGCAAAGATGATTAACAAGTATCCAATGCGCAAGAATCGGATGGGGAGCGCACTAGATATCGAATCCGTACCCTAGCTTGGCGCGGATCCTCTAGGGCGGCGATGAAGGAGCAGATTTCGTCGATGGCAGCGATTCCCAGCGACGGAGGAGCTCGGGAAGACAAGGGAGACGACCAGGGGTCTCGAGGCGGCAGCTTAGGGTTCTAAGGCGCAACGTTTGAAGATAGAAATTTCAAAGCGTCGGGGTCCACAGCATATATACCCTTCACTGTTGGTGATACCGATTTTATGTTTTTGGTGTCACCGAGTTCCACAACAGTGAGCTGACAGGGAAACTTGGTGTACCGCTATTGAAAACCAGATCAACCCTAGGCATTCGGTGAGACCGAGATTGTTGGTTTGGTTCCACCGAGATGCACGTGGGAGGTTTTAATGTCTAGTCCTTGTCGATACGGAACTCCGAGTGCTCCACAAACAGAGGGATCGAAAAGCACTTGTTCATATTTTGTGATGCAGCATGAATGGAATATGTGTGACAGCCCAAGTGTTGTCCCTTCCTTGTTGGGCATGTAATCTTATATGAACCTTGTTGTCATGAGTTAATGAAATGATTTTGCTCCTTGTCTTGACTTGTCTCATGCATTCATGCATCATGCATCATGTCATTCATGTCATGCCTTGCCTTTGTTTGTGATGTGACCTTGTTGTGGTTGGGAGTGATCTTGTGTCGTATTGTGGTTAGTGTGTGGGTGGTGCAACACTCCTTCTCCTTCCCCCTCTCTATTCTTTTCAACAAATCCAACCTAATACCCCTTTTATTTCCCTTGTCATTTTATCAACAGATTTAACTTGCTTTTAAAATTGTTTAAAAAATGTTCAGGTGATAGCTATAATATTTTAAGCATGTGAGTGTTATCCTTTTGATGTTTTGAGCTTTGTGATTTGGGTTTCATAATATAACCGAGGTTTTTTTATTATGGTAGTAAAAATTTACTTGCTTCAAAAATCCTCTTATCAATTTTATTAAATAGTTCTCATTTCCCTGTAGTCAAAAGTATTTTTGCTTTATCACAAATCCTTTTTATTTTCCTCTATAGGTTTTTCTTATCTTGTTGTTCTATTTAAAAAGGTAAAACCCAGATTTGTTTGTCTGTGAGAGTAAGCTGGGCCATCTCCCTCGTGGCCCAGATAGGGCGCCGAAGCCAGCCCAGCCGCGCTAGACGGCCACCTGCTCCCGTCCGTCGTCTCCGTCAGAGGTTCATAGAGGGAGAGCACGTCATCGCTATCCCCTTTCGACGTCCGTTGTCGTCAGCTCCAGGGGTATTTAACCCCCCTCGACGTGTGTGCCCCTCTGCCTAGGGTTCCTCTTCCCCCTCTAGCCGCCACCGCTCCCTTCTCCCTCTCCTTTCTTCACCTTCTTCTTCTGGGTGCAGAGAGAGAGCAGAGAAATTCAGTGAGGCCGACGGTCGTCTTCGCCGTTGTCGCTGCGTCTCGAGTGGCCCTCGTCGCCGGTGGAGATGGCGAGGAGCTCGGGGTCATCGCTCGCGATCCATTCCCGTCGCTAGGGAGGTGAGGAGCAGCTCCCCATAGTGCCGCGTCCCCGTCGTCCGCAGAGGTCGGGTCATCGCCGGCGTTCTTCTTCCCCTTCGTCGCCGTCGAATCTTCGAGCTTCTCCCACCCCTTTGCTGCGTCCAGATCATTGTCTTGCTCCCCTCGGCGAGCGCTGTGTCCCCTTTCCGTAGCTATTCGTCGCCGTAGCCTGCTCATCGCCGCCGTCTTGCAAGGTGGGGCCTTGAGCTTGCCTCCGTCCCCCCTCGTCGCGATGCGAACGGGGGAATGGAATCCCCTTTATTCCCCGGTCCTGCTTGCAGCTCCGCGTCGCTGGAGATCTCGTGTAGATGCCGTAGTTTGCCGCCGCCATGGACTGTCGCCGTAGTTATGTTTTCTTTAGTTTCAGTAGTACCGCGCGTAGTGGTGTGTACTAGTGGGCTAGTTGCCTCCCTCTGTTAAGATTTGAGGCCATAGCACAGTGGTGTTGCTCAGGGGTGAGACCAGTGGGTGTGGGGTTCGATCCCCATTCCCCCCCTTTTTTGTGAATTTTTTATTTTCTTTGTTTTCATTTCTTTCTTTCATGGTGTGACATGTATGTGTGTGTATGTGTTTACATACATGTATAGATGTTTGTTTTCTTTTTTCCTTTTCTGATTTAGATATTTGTGTGTGAGTGTGTATGTGAGTGTATGTGTGTGAGTGTGGATTTACATGCATGTGTATGTGCATATATGCACTTGTGCATTTATGTGCGCATATGTGTGTGTGTGATGAACACCACACACATAGGTGAGTGTGTACTCATGAGTGTATGTTCAATATGCACTTGTGCATATTTGCCATGTGTATGTCTATGTGGTAGTGGTGTGTAGGTTTGGGTGGGTGGGTGTGTGTGACAAGTGGGCCATGCCCCACTTGTCATACCCTATCTATGTTGATGTGTGTCATGTTGTTGTGTAGTGTTATTTAGGCATTTTCCTGTTATAGCAATATTACCAAATCTGGATAGATTCATTTATGTTCATGTACATTTTGAGTAAGTTTTCACTTATAAGGGTGGATGATGATTTTGCTATGTAGTTCTTGTCATGATGCTTCATATGAATATATGGGTATGATACATGATTTTGGGGTAGAAAGATTCAAGGAATCCATTGGTGCAATTAGATTTCACTTTCGAGAAAGTTGGCAAATCTTCTATTTTCTGTTGTGATGCTACTTTGTCATTTTTGCATGAATAAATCCATGCTTGCTTTGGGGCATATGCCAACATCGAAGTGTTAGTGTTTTATGCCTATTATGCCATGGTATTTTTGCTTGACATGAGAATCACCCATATAAGTGGGAAAACTGTCTGCAAAGTAGCTAACTTAATGTTACTGTTTTCACCATGCTAAATATTTGTAAGTCTGAGAATCTGCTGTTATTTTTATGCCATGAAGAGTGGTTCCTCTCTTGTGATATGTTGTGAATTAGCTCAAGCTCAGTGCTAGTGTTTTGAAGTATATGTTGTCTTCTAGCATCCCATTAATTATCATGCCATGAGGTGGTCTCTAACACCATTAGTTTCTGCTGTCAACTTGCCATCAGGTTAACTCAGATTCCAGAAAACTGTTATTTTCACTAAGTCCCAGATTTCTGTTTCATCATGCCAACTTGTGAGCTTCATGATTATTGATGTGTGCCTCCTTTCCAGATTGTGTAGTTGGCTAAGTTGATACGCATGTTATGTAGTTTCTGTCAATACCTTGTTTGTGGTTGTAGGATTCCTGTAGCTCAAGTTATTGGCTGTGAAATTTGCTATGTTGCTGTTTTGTGGCAGATTGTTTGTTTTATTGTTTTGTGACTTGTGGGAGCTATACTCCATGGAATTGCTTGATCTTTGGCTCTATTGTGGTAGGTATTTCATTGCCTAACCAGTGGCTACCTTGGAATGCCAAGGAGTAAGCCAGGTCTTTCTTGTGTTGTGTTTTGCCTTTGTATCTTGTCGTGTGCGTATCGTGAGAACCGTAACTCCTTTCTTACGTTCTTCATATGCATTTTTATCGTATTTGCATGATGCATCCATATATGCCATGTTCATGCATGTCTAAATAACTTAACATAAGGTTCTTTCCAGACTCATTAATAACCAATCCTTTGCATGTGAAACATCACTAGTTAGGATTGCCATGCTAAAATTCTTCAAATAAGCATGCATCATTCTTGCTTGTGCATTGCACCATAGTTGATTGTTTATTCTTCATGTGTATTTTGGGTAGACACGAACGTTGAACCTAAGTATGAAGAGCCGGGCGAGTACAACTACGAGGATCCTGCTACTCGTTCCACTGATGAACCAACAGGCAAGATGATCGTACCCGGATCCCGATACTATTTTTGCTTGCTAGTTGTCTTGCTCTTATCGCTACTTTTGCGTTATCTACCACTTGAATGTCAGCCTCTTAGTTGCCATGATAGCCTCTAACCCTCCACATCCTAGCAAACCTTTGATTGGCTATGTTACCGCTGCTCAGCCCCTCTTATAGCGTTCTAGTTGCTGGTACAGGTTGTTCCATGTGATAACATGGATTTGGCATATAACAATATTATCTGTTATTTAACTTAATGCACAAATATATCTTGGTATTGGTGGAAGTCTTGGCGTTTTGCTCCGTGTTTTCTTCCACTATTACCGCCATAGTTTCTTGTTACTAGTGTTATGTTTCCATACTTTGTGCTCCTAACATGCTCGGTGTCGTTATGGGGACCCCCTTGTTTATTCGGTTAAGATTAAAAATTGTCTGGCAAGACCCAACATTGGTACTAAATTTGCTTAACAACCTAATTAAAATGCATAGGGACTAGCTACCCCGTGGATAATTAATCAACAACCCGGGCCAGTCCTCCTCATGAGTGTTGGTCAAAAACGGGCTGCCTACGGGGCCGCCTCGACGCAACTTGAGGATTGGTTTTTCCCTGTAGCGAGACCCATCTGGTAGTGCCCTGAGACAGAGATACGCGCGGATCCTATTGGGATCTGGCCTGCCGGGCGGTCTTGCTAGACTTGGTTTACCTTTATCGAGTGTCTTGCATGTGGGCTCTAACATTCTTCGGGCTATACCGAGGTGTTGGAATTCCTTTGGAGTTGCCTAGGATGATCACGAGATCCGTGGTCGAGGTTATTCCCGCGAAGTGTGGTTAATTTGTGATGGACTAGTTGGAGCACCCCTACAGGGTCAAATCTTTCGGAAAGTCGTGCCCGCAGTTATGTGGCAACTTGGATATTTGTTTAACACCCGGTTATAGTTAACTTGAAGTAAACTCTATATAAAAAGCACCAACTGTGTGAGTAACTGTGATAATCTCTGCTCGTGAACATGATCCGAGAGAGAACACGGTGGTGTTATGATTGACGTAAGTAAGTGTTCAGGATCTCATAGAGGTCATTCTAGATTCGATCGTTCATCATAGGCCACATATTTATCTTCATGTTATGTAAGTTTAGCCACCATAAATGCTTAGTGCGCCGCAAACTAAACACATACCCAATCCCAACGTTTAAGATTGAATAGTCTCGGTACACGGGCGCATGATTGTTGAGTCCTTGTGGCTCACAGATTACTACAACAATCCAGGTACACGTACAGATGAATTCGTGCAGGATGATCTGACGCATCTCCAGTGGGAGTATGACGAGGAAAGAGGCAGGATGTTCGTGACTTACCGGATGAGTAGAGGACCATGGTCGTGATCTTTGGGCCTAGCGAGATAGTATCATTGCATCTATTTTTATTGTTTGTTTTCGTCCGTAGCCGGACCCTGTCTTCATATTGATGTTTGAACTCTTGTGTGGAATTGTAATTTAGTATGTGGCGAGTGTAAGCCAAATCATATACTCATCTCTTCTTGTATGTATGATGTAATGATGCTATACTTGCAAATGACAAGATGCGCCTCTATCCCTTGCGAGGTCCCCGTGCCTTAATATGGATAGGCGCGCATTTTGGGCATGACAAGTTGGTATCAGAGCCATAGGACCATAGGAGCCTTCGCTGGATCGAACTTGGCCGAGTCGAGTCTAGTAAAAACTATTTTGAATCTAGTTATATCGGAGAGTAGGATTCTTTTTACTCCTCTTCTATGCTCTACTGAGGTATTCGACTTAGGAATTTTGGTTCTACTCCTCTTCTTGCTCAAAAAAAATTTAGGATCACACATGTATTTTGGAGTCTATATGATACCAATGTGACAGGGTTCTATCTTGGTGCCTCCTGTCTGACTTGATTTCTTCCGGGGAGTCGAGCTCCAGGGAATGTTGGCACATTGTTATCATTCAGCTTCCTTGATATCTCAGGACGTAGAGTGTTCGGAATTACTTCAATACATGTCGTGGTGAGATAAGGTCGGAGTCACCCTGTACTGGGAGGCATCCGGGGTACCACCATGGTTTAGTATCGTTGTGAGTTCGAGTATTCGAGTTAGATGAATTTGTGAAAGCCTCTGGTTATGTGTTGAAGAATGGATACAGTTGGGGTGTAGGATTGCTAGTTGTGTGAGATATTTCCTCCTTGTATCCCCCACACCAGATTGCATAACCAAAAAGTTTTCGGAAGTTCTTAGGTGGGAAATATTGTAGTTATATAGGATCATGTTCTTCAGATGTATGTGGGCATATACATTTGTTCTGAGCATTAGCTCAATACTTTTGTGTTATTGCAAGTTGCTTCGAATATCTGATGATGTTATCGCGAAAGCGAAGAAAGCATTCTTACTAATTTTTCAGTAGGAAGGATGTGATGTTATGTGTTCAATTTATTTCAAGCATTTGATTCAGCTATTGAATTCATCTTATCAATGAGGTGTTGATGTTTTGTCCATCTCCAGGATGGCTCCACCAACTCTCAACAATCCGGGTCGTGGTGAGGAGCAGGCTGATGTTCCACCACCACCGCCACCGCCTCCTCCTCTAGAACCTTGGCAAGCTGTGATGGCCGCAACCAATGCGAACACTCAGATGTTGCTCAGGCTGTTGCAAGAAAGAGATCAGGGTCAGCAAGGCTTTCAAGGGAATTTTCAGAATCAACCTCAGTTTGCAACGCTCAATTAGTTCCTTGCCAACCAGCCCAAGTCTTTCACCTGTTGTGAGCAGCCTTTTCATGCTGATGATTGGCTTCGTGATATGACTAAGCATTTTGAGTGCAGCAATGTCAGGCCAGAGGACTTTGTCAGATTTGCATCGTTCCAGCTCAAGGGTCAAGCAGCTGATTGGTGGCAGCAGTACAAGGATTCCAGGGGCGATCGTGTTGTTACTTGGGACAATTTCCATCGTGACTTCAGGGCTCATTACATTTCGACAAGCTTTGTCGAGGAGATGCGTGAGAAGTTCAGGCACCTGAAGAAGGGAAGCAAGTCTGTCTATCAGTACAACAATGAGTTCCAGAATCTAGCCTGCTATGCTAAGCAAGATGTTCCAGATGACAAGGTGATGATCTATCAGTTCAGAGGTGGTCTCAAGGATCAGCTTATGCCAGGCCTAGTTCTTGAAGAGCCTCGTGAGTTTGATCAGTTCTACAACATGGCTTTGAAGGTCGAGGCAACTCAGCTCAAGTTGGAGAACTCAAGGAAGCGTTCAGGGGATTCATATTCGTCTTCTTCCAGCTCTTAGATGGTTCCTAAGCAGCAGAAGTATTGGGTGCCAAATCCTCCTCCATTTCGGCCTCCTCAGAAGTAGTAGCAGTTCGGTGGCCGTGGTTCTTCCCACCCACCCAACCCAGGATTTCAACAGAGATCCCAGGCGTCCAAGGCAGTTCTTGTTCCTCCTCTAGGCAATGTTCGTCCGCTTTCTGAGGTGACTTGTCACAAGTGTGGCAAGAAGGGTCACTACACAAACAAGTGCAACTAGCGGCGTCTTCTGCCTCCTCCTCCTGTCAGGCCTCCAGGAAATGCAATGATGAAGCATAATCCCAAGACCCCAAGAGTGAATATGGTGAATGTAGCAGAGGCAGAGGATTCTTCTCAAGTGATCATGGGTAATCTCTCAGTTAATTCTATTCCTGCAAAAGTCTTGTTTGATGCTGGTGCTTCGCATTCTTTTATGTCGTATCCATTTGCATCCAAGCATCATTTTCATCATGAAGAGTTATCTGCGGCATTGTAAGTTGTGTCTCCGGGAAAGCGTATGAGTTCTCATTGGGTAGTTCCGGATGTTTTATCAAGATGGGCAATTATTCTTTTCTAGCATCTCCAATTGTTCTCGGGAATTCTGACATTGATCTGATTTTGGCATGGACTTCCTGGCTATGAACAAGGCTTAAGTTGATTGTCAAGCAAAAGAAGTCAAGCTAACTCATCCTTTAGTAGATGTGATTATTTTCGTGGCTCGCGATGACACAATCCGTCTCTTTGCTCTTAATGAGAAGGGTGAAATCTCAGCGATTTCTCAAATTCCGGTGGTTAATGAGTATGAAGATGTCTTTCCAGAAGAATTGCCAGGACTGCCTCCGCACCGGCCAGTCAAGTTCGTGATTGACCTTGAGCCCGGAACTGAACCGGTTTGTAAGCGCCCTTATAAACTTGGCCCTGAAGAGCTGAAAGAGTTGAAGAAGCAGCTAGATGAACAAGAACGTCTGGGTCTGATCAGACCAAGTTCTCCATGGGGTTGTGGTGTTTTGTTTGTTAAGAAGAAAGATGGCACGGACCGGCTTTGTGTCGACTATCGTCCATTGAACAAGAAGACAATCAAAAACAAGTACCCACTTCCCAACATCAATGAGTTGTTTGAGCAACTGAAAGGTGCCAAGGTTTTCTCTAAGCTTGATCTTTGCATGGGTTATCATCAGATTTGCATTCGCGAAGAAGACATTCCTATGACCGCTTTCAGGACAAGTTTTGGCTCTTATGCATACACCGTCATGTCGTTTGGTCTTGCAAATGCTCCTCCAACCTTCTCAAGAATGATGGACTTCATTTTCTCTCCTTTCAAGAATGAGTTCGTCTTGGTCTATTAGGATGATATCCTTGTGTTCTCGAAGACAGAAGAAGAGCATGCAGAGCATCTCCGCCTTGTGCTTGACAAGTTAAGGGAGCATCGATTCTACGCCAAGTTTTCCAAGTGTGAGTTTTGGCTCAACGAAGTGGTGTACCTTGGGCATGTGATATCTGCCGAGGGAATTAAAGTGCACACTGAGAAAGTGGAGGCAATCTTGAAGTGGGAGCCTCCTCAGAATGTGAAGCAGCTTCATAGCTTCCTCGGGCTTGCTAGTTATTGCAAAAGATTCGTGGAGAACTTCTCTTAAATTGCGAAGCCTCTGTCCAATCTCCTCCAGAAGAGTTTCAAGTATGTTTGGTCTCCTGAGTGTGATGTGGCGTTCAATACGCTCAAGCAGAGACTGACTTCAGCTCCAGTTCTTGTTCCTCCTGAGCAGTTAAAGCCTTTCCAAGTATTTTGTGATGCTTCTCTCCAAGGTCTTGGTGGTGTTCTCAGGCAAGATAAGAATATTGTTGCTTATACCTTGCGTCAGTTGAAGCCTGCCAAGAAGAACTACACCACTCATGATCTCGAGTTGGCGGCAGTTGTGCATGCTCTAATGACTTGGAGGCATTTGTTGTTGGGTAGACCAGTTGCGGTGTACACCGATCACAAGAGCTTGAAGTACATTTTCACTCAACCCAATCTTAATGGTCGGCAGTCTTGTTGGGTGGAACTGCTTGAGGACTTGAATCCAAGCATTCAGTATACTCCTGGAAAAGAAAATGTCATTGCAGACACGCTCAGCCGTAAGGCGTACTGCAACAGTCTCATCCTGAAGCCTCTTCAACCTGAGCTTTGTGAAGCCTTCCGCAAGATCAACCTTCAAATGATTCCGCAAGGATTTCTTGCCAATCTTCAAGTTTCTCCTACTCTAGAAGATCGGGTTCACCAAGCGTGGCTTCTTGAGACTATGGTGAAGAAAGTGAAGAAAGGTGTGGCCAAGAGCCTTCCTAAGTATAAGTGCTTTCGTATTGATGATAAAGACACCTTGTTCTTTGAGGACCGTCTGGTGGTTCCAAAAGGTGATCTCAGAAAGGTTATCATGGACGAAGCACACAATTCTCTACTATCCATTCATCCAGGCAGTTCCAAGATGTATCAGGATCTCAAGCAAACCTTCTGGTGGACGCGCGTGAAATGTGAAATTGCTCAGTTTGTGAACAAGTGTGATGTTTGTCGCAGAGTGAAGGCGGAGCATCAACGTCCAGCAGGTCTTCTTCAGCCTTTGCCTATCCCAGAGTGGAAACTCGATCATGTGGAGATGGATTTTGTCACTGGGTTTCCCAAGTCCAAGAGAGGCAACGATGCCATCTTTGTGGTTATCGACAAGCTAACAAAAGTTGCTCATTTCCTACCAGTCAAAGAAACTATCTCGGTAGCTCAGCTTGCAGAGTTTTATACGTCAAGGATAGTATCTTTCCATGGTATTCCTCAGCTCATCTCATCTGATTGTGGAAGCCTCTTTACTTCCAAGTTTTGGGAGTCCTTCCAGACTGCTATGGGTACCAAGATCCGTTTCAGCACTGCATTCCATCCGCAGACAAGTGGTCAAGTTGACAGAGTCAATCAGATCCTTGAAGATATGTTCAGAGCCTGTGTGATTTCATTCAGCATGAAATGGGAAGACTGCCTTCCATATGCTGAATTCTCATACAACAATAGCTTTCAGGCTAGCTCAGGCAAGGCCCCTTTCGAGATTCTCTACGACAGGAAGTATCGTACCCTGCTTAACTGGTCTGAAACCGGTGAGCGTCAAATATTGGGCAATGACATGATCACCGAAGCAGAAGAGATGTGTCATGTCATTCGTGAGAACCGCAAAGCAGCTCAGTCCCGACAGAAGAGTTATTACGATAACAAACATCGGGATGTTTCCTTTCAAGTGGATGATCTAGTCTATCTCAGAGTCTCTCCCATGAAGGGCACTCAGCAGTTTGGAATTAAAGGAAAGCTAGCTCCTCGCTTTGTTGGTCCTTTCAAAGTTGTTGGCAAGACAGGTGGACTTGCTTATCAACTAGAGCTTCCTCCAAATTTCGCAAATGTGCATGATGTCTTCCATGTTTCTCGGCTCCAGAGGTGCTTCAAGACTCCTGAGCATACCATTGACCTCCAAGACATTGATCTCCAAGAAGACCTCTCTTATCATGAGCATCCAGTGGAAATTCTCGAAGAAACTGAGCATAAGACTCTTAACAAATCTATCAAGTTCCTCAAGGTGAAGTGGTCTCATCATTTGGACAAAGAAGCTACTTGGGAACGTGAGGACCTCATCCATTCCGAATTTCCAAAGTTCTTTCGTTCCTAGATCTCGGGTCGAGATCCTCTTGTAGTGTGGGAGAGTTTTGACAGCCCAAGTGTTGTCCTTTCCTTGTTGGGCATGTAATCTTATATGAACCTTGTTGTCATGACTTAATGAAATGAGTTTGATCCTTGTCTTACCTTGTCTCATGCATTCATGCATCATGCATCATGTCATTCATGTCATGCCTTGCCTTTGTTTGTGATGTGACCTTGTTGTGGTTGGGACTGATCTTGTGTCGTATTGTGGTTAGTGTGTGGGTGGTGCAACACTCCTTCTCCTTCCCCCTCTCTATTCTTTTCAACAAACCCAACCTAATAACCCTTTTATTTCCCTTGTCATTTTATCAACAGATTTAACTTGCTTTTAAAATTGTTTAAAAAATTATCACATGCTAGCCTATAATAGTTTAAGAATGTGAATGTTGTCCTTTTGATGTTTTGAGCTTTGTGATTTGGGTTTTATAATATAAGAGAGGGCTGTTTTATTATGGTAGTAAAAATTTACTTGCTTCAAAAATCCTCTTGTCAATTTTATTAAATAGTTCTCATTTCCCTGTAGTCAAAAGTATTTTTGCTTTATCACAAATCCTTTTTATTTTCCTCTATGGGTTTTTCTTATCTTGGTGTTCTATTTAAAAAGGGAAAACCCAGATTTGTTTGTCTGTGAGAGTAAGTTGGGCCATCCCCCTCGTGGCCCAGATGGGGCACCGAAACCGGCCCAGCCGCGCTAGACGGCCAACTGCTCCCATCTGTCGTCTTCGTCAGAGGTTGAGAGACAGAGAGCGTCGTCGCCATCCCCTTTCGCCGTCCGTCGCCGTCAGCTCTGGGGGTATTTACCCCCCCCCCTCGACATGTGTGCCCCTCTGCCTAGGGTTCCTCTTCCCCCTCCAGCCGCCACCGCTCCCTTCTCCCTCTCCTTCCTCTCCTTTATTCCCCTTCTTCTTTTGGGTGCAGAGAGAGAGAAGAGAAATTCAATGAGGTCGCCGGTCATCTTCGCCGCCGTCGCTGCGTCTCCGGTGGCCCTCGTCGCCGGTGGACATGGCGTGGATCTCTGGGTCATCGCCCGCGATCCATTCCTGCCGCTAGGGAGGTGAGGAGCACCTCCCCCGCGGTGCCGCGTCGCCGTCTTTTGCAGAGGTCGGGTCATCGCCGACGTTCTTCCTCCCATTCGCCGCATCCAGATCGTCGTCTTGCGCCCCTCGGTGAGCGTCGCGTCCCCTTTCCGCAGCCGCTCGTCGCCATAGCCTGCTCGTCACCGCTGTCTTGCAAGGTGGGGCCTTGAGCTCATCGCCATACCCCCTCGTCACGAGGCGAACGGGTGAATGGACTCCCCTTTGTTCCCCGGTCCTGCCTTAGCTCCGCGTCGCCGGAGAGCCCGTGTAGACACCGTAGTTAGCCGCCGCCAAGGACTGTCGTCGTAGGTGCTGTTTTCTTCAGTTTCACTAATACCGCGCGTAGTGGTGTGTACTAGTGGGCTAGTTGCCTCCCTCTGTTAAGATCTGAGGCCATAGCGCACTGGTGTGCACTCGTGGGTGAGACCAGTGGGTGTGGGGTTCGATCCCCATACCCCCCCTTTTTTTCATTTGTTTCTTTCATGGTGTGACATGTATGTGTGTATGTGTTTACATACATGTATAGATGTTTATTTTCTTTTTCCTTTTCTAATTTAGATATATGTGTGTGAGTGTGTATGTGAGTGTATGTGTGTGAGTGTGGAGTTACATGCATGTGTATGTGCATATATGCACTTGTGCATATATGTGTGCATATGTGTGTGTGTGATGAACACCACACACATAGGTGAGTGTGTGCTCATGAGTGTATGTGCAATATGCACTTGTGCATATTTGACATGTGTATGTGTATGTGGTAGTGGTGTGTAGGTTTGGGTGTGTGTGTCTGTGTGACAATTGGGCCATGCCCCACTTGTCATACCCTATCTATGTTGATGTGTGTCATGTTGTTTTGTAGTGTTATTGAGCTCTTTTCCTGTTATAGCAATATTACCAAATCTAGATAGGTTCATTTATGTTCATGTACATTTTGATTAAGTTTTCACTTATAAGAGTGGATGATGATTTTGCTATGTAGTTCTTTTCATGATGCTTCATATGAATATATGGGTATGATACATGATTTTGGGGTAGAAAGATTCAAGGAATCCATTGGTACAACTAGATTTCACTTTTGAGCAAGTTTGCAAAACTGCTATTTTTTGTTGTGATGCTACTTTGTCATTTTTGCATGAATTAATCCATGCTTGCTTTGGGGCATGTGCCAACATGGAGGTGTTAGTGTTTTATGCCTATTATGTGTAGCGACCCGACCTGAAAGGTCGAATCTCCGGTGTTTCCGTACCATCCCAAGATCATGATGGTACACACACGGTACATCAATGTATATATCAAAGGGAAATCACACAGCATTTATTAATTGAAATCTCATATCGAGTCCTTTATTACAATAAAGATTACAATAAAGTGGCTGATGGCCAACTCATGAGAATTTGTAAATCTTGCGGAAGCATCGAAGGTAGATGAGTCCATCTGACTCCAAGGGCATCTCACTGAGCGTAGAGCGTATCCTCACTCCTGGTCGGAAAAGTACTCTACAACATGATACGTTGCAGCCGTGTAGGTCAGCATATGGAATATGCCGACAAAGTCACAAGAGAGGGGTGAAAAGATAATCATCTAATCTACATGCATATTTGGCAGGTGGGGTAGTAAGTTTTTGCGTAAAGCCAATTTTCCTACATCAAGAGAGGGCTAAGCAAAATTATTACTAAGTTGGTTGATTAATGAAATGGTTACACCGACCAATTCTCATACCCAAGTTATTAATACCCACATCATCATATTAATTGTGTTGAGGGTTCTGGAAGTTTCAGTTCCCTTGGCTCAAGTCGTCCATGACCATGGACACGGCTAATCGATTAGGTTTGGGTGCTCTACAGAGTTTTGCACACGTTCCTCACAAGATTTGGTCGCCTCCATTTGATTTCTCGCACTTCAGCGTGTTGGAGAAATGCATGACCAAAACATGGTCTTCTAAAGGGTTTCCCTGCGACTCTGTCGGTGCCCATCCTTTCCTACCGTTCTTCTACATCTCATAGCACCGCCTGTCCAGGGTCACCACGATATCCAACCAAGCCAGAGCCCATAAGGACTTGTGGCTGTGCAGGTAAGCCTTGGGTCTTGAAGCATCCATCCATCTCTTTGTGCCTGGGTGGACCTTTCCGCATGAATACTGGCACATCTCCAGCATCATCTAGGCTAACCACTGGTTTCTCCGGGGCGCCGTTCAACCATCCTCCACCCAGAGGTATGTTGAAAACTCGGAGTCTTGAAGTCTTGATCATTATGTAGGTCTTGAAATTATTAACTCTCTCAACACTCATGATTCACACAACCAACCCCGTCTACTAATAGCATAGCAAAATGTAATACAACGTTTCCCGGGGCCAAATGTGTCAAAGGGTTGAGAGGGGGGGTACTTACCACATGATACTACAACAAGTAACCAAGTTTCCAATTACCTACTTTTCATGCAATTGGGGGGGGGGGGTATGGTAGAACTAATGCAATGAAAACATGGGTAAAGATGATCAAAGTGACTTGCCTGATTTACGATCTTCGTACTCGAGGGATTCTAGGTAACAAGCCTCGCACTCCGGATGATCTGACGAATCAATCAAGAGCACTCTATAAGCATACAACAAAATGTTGCAAATCACAAAATCAAAAATGAACTAGAATCACTCAAGACAACACAAAGGCACAATCACAAGAAAAGAAAAACATCACATAGTTTGGTTTTCTAAAAGTTGATGGGTAAACTACTACTAACAACATAGGACTATTAGTATTAACAAAACAATAGTTGACAGAAAAGAACAATAAAAATATTTTATTAATAAACAGAATTAAATCCATTTAAAGTTTTGTTAAGAAAAATCTTAGTAGGGTTTTAAAAGTTTTGGTAAACACTACTACATAACTATAGTTTGCCTATAGCAATAGAGTTAAACTAAACTATTATTTTATTAACAAAACAATTTTCTTAACAGAAAAGAATTTACTAAAACTTTTCTTAGAAAACAGAATTTAATCATTTAAACTTTGTCAAAAGAATCTATTACTACACTAGTTGGTTTTAATCAAATTATAACTAGTTGAAAAATTAGTAGAGATTCCCATAAAAATAAAGAAATACTAAGAAAATTATATTATTATCATCAGCAAGTAAAACAACGAATGTTTCAACAACAGAACCTACTAAAACAATATATAACAATTCTGATTTAAACTAACTAAAAACTAAATTAACTAAACTATACCAAACACTAGGCAGATTCTGTTTATAGCTAAAACACTAATAAAATACATTCTAAAAATCCTCAAACTAAGCATGATGATAGTCCTCACTAATACCAAGCAGTAGCAAAAAGATTCATATAAAAATCTATTTTTAAACTCTAGTTATTCAGATTTGAGTATTTTGAGCAAATTTGATTAGATTCAAAATTTAAAGCTCAAATTTGAAATCTAAACATACTGACGTAAACTACAAGAAAAATGTGAACTAATTCAAAAAGAATCAACTAAAAACACTAAATAGTTTAAAAGATATAAGCAAAACAAAATCAGAAAACATTCTGTTAACTATAAACAAAACAGAAATAGAAAATCAAACTAACGGACGGTCGAGGCTACGTGGCAAGCGGTGATTGACTGCTAGCACAGGTGCGCGGGGACTAGCGAATGGTGGCCGATCTCTAGAGGAAAATGGTTTGTCGTTTGAAACGATCTAATCTGGATCGTAGGATCCAGATCAAAGGGTTGAGAGGAGATGAAGGCTCACAGTGGTTGTCAGGTTGGAGCTCCGGCGAGGACAGCGGCGGCCGGTGGTCGAAGAAGTCGTCGGAGGTCGCTCCAGTGGTCGAGGGAGACGATGGATGGGTCCAGGCGACAGCGGCTGGCGTCCGGCATCGATTGGCGGTGTCGGAGAGGCGTGGGGTGGAGTGGAGCGACGGTCACGAGCGCCGGGAGGTTCGGGAGCGGCAGGAACTCCGGTGAGCTCGTTCGGGCAGCGCCTCAGCGAGGAAGAGGGGGTTTTGGGGGGACGGAGTGCGGAGGAGGGTGGCCACACTTATATAGGCCATGGGGAGCGAGGGAAAGGAAAGGGAGGGAGATCCGCGAGGAGAGAGGTCGCCAGCGAGGGTTCGGGCGCGAGGTGAGTGATGACCGCGCGGGGTCAGCGAGCGGTCGGGGTGGGGCCGCTGTCAGAGAGAGGGAGGGTGGCATCTGCGCGTCAGTCGACCTCCTCATAATGAATTCGCTAGTTAATGCCCATGGGCCGGCCCGTTTAAATACAAATCCGTTACCTTTTTAATATCCAGAGCAGTAAAACCTCTTTAAAAGCATTCAAAATATTTCCAAATATAGGAAATATATATATCAAAATGATCAGGAGAATTAATGCTATTCAATGAACATTTTTCGTCTGTCATTTGAATATTTTTTAAAAAGAAAATTATTTTTAGAAATTGCCTATTTACTTTTAAATCCTTTTGCAAATATTTTTCAAAAGACCCCCTGGTTCTTATTGTTCAAATATATCACCAAGATGACCCTAGTGTGGAGTGTCATGTTACTCCCCTCTTATTTTGAACTTTTTTCCAAGGTTTTCAAATAGGTAAAAGCAATATATAGGAAGTAGAAAGGGGCTTTCAGAAATTCAGAAGAAGCATTTGAACAATTCCATACATTCAAGCAATGATGATGATGATGCATAGCTATATTTCATAACATTCCAAAATGAAATTTTGGGATGTTACAAACCTACCCACCTTAAGATGAATCTCGCCCTCGAGATTCGGGTTGGCTAGAAAATAGGTGCGGGTGGTCTCGACAAAGATCTTCTTCGCGTTCCCAGGTGGCTTCTTCCTCGGTGTGGTGACTCCACAAAACCTTAGAGAACTTTATGATCCTGCTGCGGGTAACTCTGTTGGCAGTCTCGAGGATTCTGATAGGCTTCTCCTCGTAGGTCAGATCACTGTCAAGTTGTATGGCCTCTAGGGGCACTATGTCTCTCAAGGGAATATCAGCCATCTCAGCATGGCATTTCTTCAGCTGGAAAACATGGAAAACATCATGAACTCCGGACAATCCTTCCGGCAATTCCAGCTTGTATGCAACTTCGCCTCTATGTTCAAGAATTTTGTAGGGGCCTATGAATCTGGGTGCTAACTTTCCTTTAACACCAAACCTCTTGATTCCTCGAAGTGGGGACACACGAAGATATGCTCGGTCTCCCACTTCATACGTCGCTTCCTTACGTTTACTGTCAGCATAACTCTTCTGTCGAGATTGAGCTATCTTGAGTCTGTCACGAATCAGCTTGACTTCCTTTTCAGAATCTCGGATAAGGTCGGGACCAAAAAGTTTTCGGTCTCCAACACCATCCCACGTCAATGGTGTTCTGCACCTCCTTCCGTATAAAGCTTCGAAAGGGGCCATCTTCAGACTGGTCTGATAACTGTTGTTGTATGAGAATTCTGCGTAAGGTAAGTTGTCATCTCAACTGGATCCATAATCTAGCGCACAAGCTCTCAACATGTCTTCCAGAATCTGGTTGACTCTCTCAGTCTGTCCATCTGTCTGCGGATGAAAAGCTGTACTGAACTCCAGTCTCGTACCCAAAGTTTCATGTAACTGATGCCAAAACTTTGAGGTAAATTGTGTTCCTCTATCTGACACGATACTCCTCGGAACTCCATGCAGACACACGATCCTGGTCATGTATATCTTGGCTAGCTTAGCACCGGTATTGGTGGTTTTCACTGGAATGAAATAAGCCACCTTGGTCAGACGATCGACCACTACCCAGATGGAATCATAACCTGAACGGGTCCTGGGTAGTCCTGTGATGAAGTCCATACCAAGCTTTTCCCATTTCCACTCGGGTATCGGCAAAGGTTGGAGTAACCCTGCTAGCTTCTGATGTTCCGCCTTTACTCACTGACAAACATCACATATTGCAACATGTTCCGCAATATCCTTCTTCATACCCATCCACCAATAACTTTCCTCCAAATCCAGGTACATCTTGGTGTTGCCTGGGTGTATCGAGTAAGGGGAATCGTGGTCTTCTTGAAGTATCAATTTCCTGAGCTCTGGGTCATTGGGCACATAGATTTGGTTCTCAAACCACAGAGTTCCGTGTAAATCCTCACGAAAACCTTTAGCCTTGCCTTCCTCCATTCTCTACTTTATCTTAGCTATCTCCTTGTCCGATTTCTGGTCTTCTCGAATTTTTCGGTCAAGGTCGACTGGATTTCCAGTGTGGCAACATATCCGCTTGGAACTATCTCTAGCCTGAGCTCTCTAAGATCATCGGCTAACTCTTGGGGTAATCCTCCTGCTGTGAGTGTGTTTACATAAGTTCCGACTCAAGGTATCTGCTACCACTTTTTCCTTACCTGGATGGTAGTGTAATATCATGTCATAGTCCTTGATTAATTCTAACCATCTCTTCTGTCTGAGGTTCAACTCCTTCTGTGTGAAGATATACTTCAGGCTCTTATGATCGGTGTAAACATCACAACTATTTCCGACAAGGAAATGTCTCTAGGTCTTGAGTGCGTGCACTACGGCTGCTAGTTCCAAATCATGGGTGGCATAATTCAACTCATGAGGTCGTAGTTGTCTGGATGCATAGGCTACAACCTTTCCATCTTGCATGAGTACTCCTCCAAGTCCTTGACGTGAAGCATCACAATAAACCTAGAAGTCCTTCCGAATATTGGGCAAAATCAACACTGGGGTTGTGACCAAACGTTTCTTCAACTCCTGGAAACTGGCTTCACATTCCTCAGTCCAAATATACTTAGACTCTTTCTTCAACAACTCCGTCATGGGCTTGGCTATCTTTGAGAAATTCTCAATGAACCTCCGGTAATATCCAGCAAGTCCGAGGAAACTACGGATCTCCTTAACTGAGGTGGGTGACTTCCACTCGGCGATGGCTTCAACCTTAGCGGGGTCTATGGCTATTCCTTCTCCGAAAATAATATGTCCAAGCAATCCGACTTCTGTCAGCCAAAATTCACATTTGCTAAACTTGGCAGATAACTGATGTTCTCTAACCTTCTCCAGAACTAAACGCAGGTGTTCCTTGTGTTCTTCCTCGTTCTTGGAGAATATCAGAATGTCATCGATGAACACCATGACAAACTTGTCCAAATATTCCATAAACACTTCGTTCATCAAGTTCATGAAGTAGGCAGGAGAATTAGTCAAACCAAAGGACATGATTGTATACTCGTATAAGCCATACCTGGTGTTGAAAGCTGTTTTGGGTATATCCTATTCACGAATCTTCAGCTGGTGATACCCTGATCGAAGATCGATCTTGGAGAATACTTTGGCGCCTACTAGCTGATCAAACCAGTCATTAACCATCGGCAGAGGGTACTTGTTCTTGATAGTCACCTCCTTCAAGGCACGATAATCGACTACCATTCTCAAGGTTTTATCCTTCTTCTCCACCAAAAGAACTGGGGCTCCCCAAGGTGAAGAAATTGGGCGAATATACCCTTTGTCCAATAACTCCTTAATTTGCTTCTTGATTTCCACTAGATCATTTGCGGGCATCCGATAGGGTCTCTTGGAAATTGGGGTTGTCCCTGGTTGTAGCTCTATTAGGAACTCAATCTCCCTATCAGGTGGCATGCATGGTAATTCTTCCGGAAATACATCCGAAAAGTCTTATACCACAGGTACTTCCTCCTGAACAACTCCTGTGAGGGAATTTAACCGAGCACTCATACGTGTGCGTCGGGATACATACTTAATCCTCTTGTTCTCCGGGGTGGTGAGTGAAACAGACTTACTGAGACAATCAAGATTTCCTTCATACTGGGTCATCCAATCCATGCCTAGGATTACATCCAATCCCTGGGATTCTAAGACGATGAGGTCGGTGGGAAAAACATGGTTTCCTATGTGAAGTTTCAGGGCATGGCATCCTATCCCTGCCATCATCATACCTCCTGGGGAACTGACCTTAATGGGCTGACTAAGGGTTTTGGTGGGCAAACCATATTTATCCACAACTACCCTTGATATGAATGAATGTGTTGCACCGGAATCAAAAAGTACTGTAACTGGACATGAATGCAATAAAAACTTACCAACCACAGTCTCGGGTTGATCATAGACTTCATCCATGTCGAGGTGGTTCACCTGGGCACGAGGAAATGTATTTGGCTTCTTGGCTGCGGAGTTGCCATTTCCATTTCCCTGCTTGCTCTGGGGACACTCAGTAGCATAATGCCCTGTCTTCTGGCACTTGAAGTAGGTGATGTGGCTCAAATCCTTCTGAGTAGGAGCGTGATGGTGCTGGTTGTTGTTCCCATTCCCATTGTCAGTCTTGAAGTTGCCATGGTTGGGAAGGGCATTCCCATTTCCTCCATGGTTGTGGCCTCCATGGTTGTGCACGGCATGAGTGTGCCTTCCAAACTTACCGGTCCCTGATCCGGTATTCACTGAGTACGGGGAGTAGCGGGGCTTCTGATGAGCTCCAGGGTTAAACTTCCCTTGAGTATACTTCCTCTTGCGGTTCTCGACTTGTTGTTGTTTTCCCTCCAAGATGAGGGCCTTGTCCACCAGTTCTTGGTAGTTGTTGAAAGTAGCCACTACCAGCTGCATGCTCAACTCATCGTTGAGTCCTTCTAGAAATTTTTCCTGCTTGGCCGCATCATCGGCCACGTCTCCTGGTACATAACGAGTCAATGTGCTAAAGTTGTCCACGTAGTGGGCCACGGAGCGATTACCCTGGCGCAAGTTGCGAAACTCGCGCTTCTTCAGACTCATAGCTCCATCTGAAACATGTGCGGTGCGGAAAGCTTGCTTGAACTGCTCCCAAGTTACATCAGCAATAGGATATGTGGTGGTGTAGTTCTCCCACCATGAAGTTGCTGGTCCTTCGAGTTGATGTGCGGCAAAGCGCACTTTCTCAGCATCAGTACATCCAGCGGTGACGAGTTCTCTCTCCATCTTACGGAGCCAGTCATCTGCCACAATGGGCTCAGTGCTGCTTGAGAAAGTTGGAGGGTTCAACCTCAGAAAACGGGTGCGATTGTCAGCCTGAGGTGGATGGTGGTGGTTGTTGTTCTGGTTGTTGGTCTGATTCTGGATCAATAGTTGCATCAGCGCATTCTGCTGCTGAAGAAGTTGTGTGAGTTCCAGCGGGAAGGTGAAGTCGGACTCACGTCGTGGAGGCATCTTGCTGTTTTCAGAGGGGTGAGAACTAGAATAGAACAACGTCCTAAAAGGGGAAATTCACTACCCATATGCAATGCACAAACATGTCACACCAAACACTCATTCATTTATTCAATCAATGTCAAACATCGAGATACAAATATCCATTCAAACTAAACATCGACCTACGCTTTAGTGTCGAAAATGAAGATACATGGGGGCATAACTAAAGTTGTCCTCGGAAGTACATGGTGACTGAGCCTCCTCCAGTGGTGCTCTCCTCACAGTCATCATCGTCGCTGATGAAAGGAGCCAAGTCTCCCTCAGGATGAAGATTTTCACCCATGTCCATCTGTTCCTCCAGAGTGGTGATGCGAGTGTTCAGCTTGTCGATCCTCTCTAAGAAATCCTTCACCTCATACTCATGCTCGTACTCGGCTTCCTGTAAGTCGGCTTCGAGGTCAATCTCACGGTTCATCAGCCTCTTGATCATCTTCGTGTCAGCACGAACTCGAAGCTCCAGAGTCCTGATGTGAGTCTCCAAGGTCTGGATATAGGAAATGGTGGTGTCTGTAGTTGGAGTGGTTATGATGTTTCCATGGACATCCCTATGACAAACTACGCTGAGTCTTGGTGAAATGGTTCCACCTCTCTATTCCTCTTGAATACGTCCAAGGGCACGATGAATGGCCATGTTTCTTCCAAGTATCCAGCTGGGTGCCACAAACTTGAAGTCGATGGGTTCCTTCCGATTCCCAAAGGTCTTCCCTGGGATGTGCACCTCGATCCTGTAGCATCCATCTTGGGGAAAGGACATGATAGGAGTCCCGGTGATGCTCGGCAAAGCAATCCTCACGTCCCTGACGATCCTCATCAGCTCCTTGCCAAAGGGTATCGTTGCGTCACGCTGGCAAAACTCCGTGATCAACACTGGGATAAAGGTGGCCATCTATAAATTTTGAAATAATCGGAGAGAAGTCAGAAACGAGTAGATGAGAGTATAAGAATTTTAAAGACAAAAGGTAGATAAGTCCTAAGGCTTTCCAATCCTAGAGGTTACGTCCTACGGTCAGTGTGTGCTCTGATACCATTTCTGTAGCGACCCGACCTGAAAGGTCGAATCTCCGGTGTTTCCGTACCATCCCAAGATCATGCTGGTACACACACGGTACATCAATGTATATATCAAAGGGAAATCACACAGCATTTATTAATCAAAATCTCATATCGAGTCCTTTATTACAATAAAGGTTACAATAAAGTGGCTGAAGGCCAACTCATGAGAATATCTAAATCTTGCGGAAGCATCGAAGGTAGATGAGTCCATCTGACTCCAAGGGCATCTCACCGAGCGTAGAGCGTATCCTCACTCCTAGTCGGAAAAGTATTCTGCAACATGATACGCTGCAGCCGTGTAGGTCAGCATATGGAATATGCCGGCAAAGTCACAAGAGAGGGGTGAAAAGATAATCATCTAACCTACATGCACATATGGCAGGTGGGGTAGTAAGTTTTTGTGTAAAGCCAATTTTCCTACATCAAGAGAGGGCTAAGCAAAATTATTACTAAGTTGGTTGATTAATGAAATGGTTCCACCAACCAATTCTCATACTAAGTTATTAATACCCACATCATCATATTAATTGTGTTGAGGGTTCCGGAAGTTTCAGTTCCTTTTCCTCAAGTAGTCCATGACCGTGGACACGGCTAATCGATTAGGTTTGGGTACTCTGCAGAGTTTTGCACACGGTCCCCACAAGATTTGGTCGCCTCCGTTTGATTTCTCGCACTTCAGCGTGTTTGAGAAACGAATGACCAAAACATGGTCTTCTAAAGGGTTTCCATGCGACTCTGTCGGTGCCCATGCATCCTTTCCTACCGTTCTTCTACATCTCGTAGCACCGCTTGTCCAGGGTCACCATGATATCCAACCAAGTCAGAGCCCATAATGACTTGTGGCTGTGCAGGTAAGCCTTGGGTCTTGAAGCATCCATCCATCTCTTTGTGCCTGGGTGGACCTTTCCGCATGAATACTGGCACATCTCCAGCATCATCTAGGCTAACCACTGGTTTCTCCAAGGCGTCGTTCAACCATCATCCACCCAGAGGTATGTTGAAAACTCGGAGTCTTGAAGTCTTGATCATTATGTAGGTCTTGAAATTATTAACTCTCTCAACTCTCATGATTCACACAACCAACCCCGTCTACTAATAGCATAGCAAAATGTAATACAACGTTTCCCGGGGCCAAATGTGTCAAAGGGTTGAGAGGGTGGGGTACCTACCACATGATACTAACCAAGTTTCCAATTACCTACTTTGCATGCAATTGGGGGGATGGTAGAACTAATGCAATAAAAACATGGTTAAACATTATCAAAGTGACTTGCATGATTGACGATCTTCGTACTCGAGGGATTCTAGGTAACAAGCCTCGCACTTCGGATGATCTAACGAATCAACCAAGAGCACTCAATAAGCATACAACAAAATGTTGCAACTCACAAAATCATAAATGAACTATAATCACTCAAGACAAAACAAAGGCACAATCACAAGAAAAGAAAAACATCACATAGTTTGGTTTTCTAAAAGTTGATGGGTAAACTACTACTAACAACATAGGACTATTAGTATCAAACAAACAATAGTTGACAGAAAAGAACAATAAAAATATTTTATTAATAAACATAATTAAATCCATTTAAAGTTTTGTTAAGAAAAATCTTAGTAGGGTTTTAAAAGTTTTGGTAAACACTACTACATAACTATAGTTTGTCTATAGCAATAGAGTGAAACTAAACTATTATTTTATTAACAAAACAATTTTCTTAACAGAAAGGAATTTACTAAAACTTTTCTTAGAAAACAGAATTTAATCATTTAAACTTTGTTAAAAGAATCTATTACTACACTAGTTGGTTTTAGTCAAATTATAACTAGTTGAAAAATTAGTAGAGATTCCCATAACAATAAAGAAATACTAAGCAAATATATTATTATCATCAACAAGTAAAACACCTAGTGTTTAAACAACAGAACCTACTAAAACAATATATAACAATTCTGGTTTAAACTAACTGAAAACTAAATTAACTAAACTATACCAAACACTAGGCAGATTCTGTCTATAGCTAAAACACTAAACAAATACATTCTAAAAATCCTCAAACTAAGCATGATGATAGTCCTAACTAATACCAAGCAGTAGCAAAAAGATTCATATAAAAATCTATTTTTAAACTCTAGTTATTCAGATTTGAGTATTTTGGGAAAATTTGATTAGATTCAAAATTTAAAGCTCAATTTGAAATCTAAACATACTGACATCAACTACAACAAAAATTTGAACTAATGCAACAAGAATCAACTAAAAACACTAAATAGTTTAAAAGATATAAGCAAAACAAAACCACAAAACATTCTGTTAACTAAAAACAAAACAGAAATAGAAAATCAAACTAACGGACGGTCGAGGCTACGTGGCAAGCAGTGATTGGCTGCTAGCACAGGCGCGGGGGGACTAGCGAACGGTGGCCAATCTCTAGAGGAAAACGGTTCGCCGTTTAAAATGATCTAATCTAGATCGTAGGATCCAGATCAGAGGGTTGAGAGGAGATGGAGGTTCACAGTGGTGGTCGGGTTGGAGCTCCGGCGAGGACAGCGGCGGACGGTGCTCGAAGAAGTTGTTGGAGGTCGCTCCAGTGGTCGAGGGAGACGGTGGAGGGGTCCAGGCGATGGCGGCTGGCGTCCGGCGTCGATTGGCGGTGTTAGAGAGGTGTGGGGTGGAGTGGAGCGACGGCCATGAGCGCCGGGAGGTCCGGGAGCGGCAGGAACTCCGGTGAGCTCATTCGGGCAGCGCCTCGGCGAGGAAGAGGGGGTTTTCGGGGGATGGAGTGCGGAGGAGGGTGGCCGCACGTATATAGGCCGTGGGGAGTGAGGGAAAGTAAAGGAGGGAGATCCGCGAGGAGAGAGGTCACCGGCGAGGGTTCGGGCGCGAGGTGAGTGATGACTGCGCGGGGTCAGCGGGCGGTCGGGGTGGGGCCCGCTGTCAGGGAGAGGAAGGGAGGCATCTGCGCGTCGGTCGACCGGCTCGTAATGAATTCGCGAGTTAATGCCCATGGGCCGGCCCGTTTAAATACAAATCCATTACCTTTTTTAATATCCAGAGCAGTAAAACCTCTTTCAAAGCATTCAAAACATTTCCAAATATAGGAAATATATATATCAAAATGATCAGGAGAATTAATGCTATTCAATGAACATTTTTCCTCTGTCATTTGAATATTTAAAAAAAAATCAGAAATTGCCTATTTACTTTTAAATCCTTTTGCAAATATTTTTCAAAAGACCCCCTGGTTCTTATTGTTCAAATATATCACCAAGATGACCCTGGTGTGGAGTGTCATGTTACTCCCCTCTTATTTTGAATTTTTTCCAAGGTTTTGAAATAGGTGAAAGCAACATATAGGAAGTAGAAAGGGCTTTCAGAAAGTCAGAAGAAGCATTTCAACAATTCCATACATTCAAGCAATGATGATGATGATGCATAGCTATATTTCATAACATTCCAAAATGAAATTTTGGGATGTTATATTATGCCATGATATTTTTGTTTGACATGAGAATCACCCATATAAGTGGGAAAACTTGCTGCAAAATAGCTAACTTAATGTTACTGTTTTCACCATGCTAAATATTTGTAACTGTGAGAATCTGCTGTTATTTTTATGCCATGAAGAGTGGTTCCTGTCTTGTGATATGTTGTGAATTAGCTCAAGCTCAGTGCTAGTGTTTTGAAGTATATGGTGTCTTCTAGCATCCTGTTAATTTTCATGCCATGAGGTGGTCTCTAACACCATTAGTTTCTGCTGTCAACTTGCCATGAGGTTAACTCAGATTCCAGAAAACTATTATTTTCAGTAAGTCCCAGATTTCTATTTCATCATGCCAATTTGTGAGCTTCATGCTTATTGATGTGTGCCTCCTTTCCAGATTGTGTAGTTGGATAAGTTGATAAGCATGTTATGTAGTTCCTGTCAATACCTTGTTTGTGGCTGTAGGATTCCTGTAGCTCAAGTTATTGTCTGTGAAAGTTGCTATGTTGTTGTTTTGTGGCAGATTGTTGTTTTATTGTTTTGTGACTTGTGGGAGCTATACCCCATGGAATTGCTTGACCTTTGTCTCTATTGTGGTTGGTTTTTCATTGCCTAATCAGTGGCTACCTTGGAATGCCAAGGAATAGCCCAAGACTTTCTTGTCTTGTGTTTTGCCTTCATTTCTTGTCGTGAGTGTATCGTGAGAACTTTAACTCTGTTTCTTACGTTCTTCATATGCATTTTTATCGTTTTTGCATGATGAATCCATATCTTCCATGTTCATGCATGTCTAAATAACTTAACATAAGGCTCTGTCCAGACTCATTAATAACCAATCCTTTGCATGTGAAACATGACTAGTTAGGATTGCCATGCTAAAACTCTTCAAATAAGCATGCATCATTCTTGCTTGTGCATTGCACCGTGGTTGATTGTTTATTCTTGCTGTTTCTTTTGGGTAGACACGAATGTTGAACCTGAGTACGAAGAGTCGGGCGAGTACAACTACGAGGATCCCGCTACTTGTTCCACCGAAGAACCAACAGGCAAGATGATCGTACCCGGATCCCGATACTATTTTCGCTTGCTAGTTGTCTAGCTCTTATTGCTAATTACGCGTTACCTACCACTTGAATGTCAGCCCCTTAGTTGCCATGATGTCCTCTTACCCTCCACATCATAGCAAACCTTTTATTGGCTAAGTTACCGCTGCTCAGCCCCTCTTATAGCGTTCTAGTTGCAAGTACAGGTTGTTCCATGTGATAACATGGTTTTGGCATATAACAACATTATCCGTTATCTAATTTAATGCACATATATGTCTTGGTAATGGTGAAAGTCTTGGGTTTTTTCTAGGTGTTTTGTTACACTATTACCGCCATAGTTTCTTGTTACCGGTGTTATGTTTCCATACTTTGTGCTCCTAACATGCTCGGTGTTGTTATGGGGACCCCCTTGTTTATTCGGTTAAGATTAAAACTTTTTTGGCAAGACCAAACATTGCTACTAAATTTTCTTAACAACCTAATTAAAATGCATAGGGACTAGCTACCCCGTGGATAATTAATCAACAACCCGGGCCAGTGCTCATCATGAGTGTTGGTCCAAAATGGGCTGCCTGTGGGGCCGCCTCGAGGCAACTTGAGGATTGGTTTCTCCCTGTAGCCAGACCCATCTGGTAGTGCCCTGAGACAGAGATATGCGCGGCTCCTACTGGGATCTGTGGACTGTGACTTTCTTCGGGCTATATCAAGGTGTTGGAATTCCTTTAGAGTTGCCTAGGATGATCACGGGGTCCATGGTCGAGGCTATTCCCACGGAGTGTGGTTAATTTGTGATGGACTAGTTGGAGCACCCCTGTAGGGTCAAATCTTTCGGAAGCCGTGCCCACGGTTATGTGGCCACTTGGATATTTGTTTAACACCCAGTTATAGTTAACTTGAAGTAAACTCTAAATAAAAAGCACCAACTCTGTGAGTAACTGAGATCGTCTCTGCTCGTGAACATGATCCGAGAGAGAACACGGTGGGGTTATGATTGACGTAAGTAAGTGTTCAGGATCTCATACAAGGTCATTCTAGATTCGATCGTTCATCGTAGGCCACATATTTATCTTCATGTTATGTAAGTTTAGCCACCATACATGCTTAGTGCGCTTCAAACTAAACACATACCCCATCCCAACCTCTAAGCTTGAATAGTCTCGATACTTGGGCGCATGATTGGTGAGTCCTTGTGGCTCATAGATTACTACAACAATCTAGGTACGGGTACAGATGAGTTCGTGCAGGATGATCTGATGCACCTCTAGTGGGAGTATGACGAGGAAAGAATCAGGATGTACGTGACTTATCCGGATGAGTAGAGGACCATGTGTAACATCCCAAATTTTGGAATGTTATAATAATTATTAGAATAATTGATTGTTTGCTTGAGTGAGTGAAAGTGAGTGAAAATTTGAAACTTCTGAAAACTTTTGAATGAGAGGGAATAAAATGACTTTCCCAAAAACTCTTACTCTGCAATGTGATCCTGAGGAAATTCAAATCCATTTCATCACAAAACCTTAGAGTGAAGATGACATGACTTCTTCCATTTGAGAAAAATGAAAAGGGATTTGAAAATGGTTTGAATTCCATTTTGAAAATATTTCAAATTCAGAAACTTTATGCAACTCAATGACTTTCATGAGAGAAGATAATATGACTTCTTCAAATGTATGAAATATGAGTTGGAAGTTTAAACCAAAGATTTGAAAAAGGGAATTTGAAAACTATTTGAGAATTTCTCATATGGAGTTTCAATTTCATTTGAATTTGCAAGCATTCAAACCCCTTGCAAAGAATTTTGAGAGGGGTAATGTGACACTCCAAACCAGGGGGTAATTTGTGAAGTTTTTGAATCATAAAACCCAAGGGGTTATATGAAAAAAATATTTGCAAAAGGTTTTAAAGCCAATTAGGCATTTTCTGAAAATAAATATTTTTAAGGTATTTAATTTGACCAGGGAGAAATGTCCATTAAATGGCATTAAATCTCCTGATAATTTTGGCATAAAACTTATTATTTTTCCGGCAAGTATTTATGGACCGTTATTGCTTTTTGAATCTCTGATAAAACAAAAAAGGAAATCCTTTAAGTGCTTTTAAACCCAGCCGGCCCAGCCAACTAAACCCCGCCCGAAATCACTCCACGTCGGTCGCCCGATGACCATGCTCCCTCTCTCCCTCTCGTTGACCGGAGGACCCCACCACCCGACCAAAAACCCCGCCGGTCACCTTCCTCCTCCATCCCCTCCCCTAACCTCGCCGGCGACGATCCTCCCCTGATCTCGCTCCTCCTTTCCTATTCTACCACCCGAGGCCGTCTATAAGAAGCCCTGCCACCCCCTCGACCAATCCCCCATCTTTGCCCCAACCCCCGTGCTCTCCCCTCACCGGAATCCCTCGCCGGACCCGAGCGTCGCCGCCGCGCCCCTCCTCCCCTAGTGCGTTACCCCGACCACCCCGCCGCCACCCGAGCCCTCCAACGACCTCGCCGCACTCTCCCGCACATCCCCATCCCCCTGCCAAAGCCCCGAACCCCCCAAAGCCCCAGTGCCAATGCCCTTGCCGGAGTTAGAATCCCCACCGAAGCTCAAGGAACTTGTGGCCATCGCCTCCATCGTCGTCCTCTCCTGCGTCGAACGGAGCCAACGCCATCGCCAGAGACCCCTGGAGCCGTCGCCCGCTTCGTTCCCGAGCCGCCGCTGTCGCCGGAGCCCTCGCCGGACTTCACCACCACCGCGGTGAGCCTCCACCCCCTCTCAACACTCTGATCTGGATCCGACGGCCCTGATTTGACGACTTAAAACGGCGAACCGTTTTCCCTTAGTGATCGGTCGACCGTCGCAATCGCCCGCACGCACGCGCTAGCAGCCAATAGAAACCCGCCACGTCACCCTGGCCGACGAGTTTTTTTAGTTTTCCTTTTCTGTTGTTTTTAGTTAACAGAATGTATTCAAAATTTGTTTTTACCATATCTTTTATGTTTTTAAGTATTTTAACTTGATTCTTTTTGCATTAGGTCACCAATTTTATCTAGTTTCTGTAGATGCCAAGTTTGACCATATTTGAATACTTAAATTTGAATTTAGACAGATTTGATTTAAATTGTGTTTTCTGAATATCTTGAGTTCTCAAATGTATTTTTAATTGATTCTTTTTGCTACTTGTCACTAGTGACCTTAGTTATCAGTAGGTAGAGATTGGGAATTTTTAGAATATTTTAAAATAGTATTTTCAACCAAAACAGATTTTGTTTAGTTCTTGTTAGGATTGTTTATCTTCCTTTTGTTTTAAATTGTGTTAAATTTATTTTCTTTTATATTAGTTGATAAATTTTATATAGTTTTCTGTTAGAAGATAGTAGTCCTTCAAAACAAATATTATTTTATTAGTTGATTGCATGGAATCAATTCTAGTTCAATTATAACTTGCAATTGAATTTCCCTTGCTAGTTTGATTTGCTATTTGAAAATACTTTTAATAAAATTTTGTTTTATAAAATATACGTTCTGTTAACTTAGTTATTAAATATTTTGTTTTCTGCTAAGTTATCAGTAGTACTTCAACTAAACTTGTTTTATGTTATTTATTATTTTGATAGCATGAAATCAATTCTAGTTTGATAATAACTTGCAAATTGATTTCAATGCTAGTTGGAACTCTTATTTGAAAAATAATTTATAAAATGTTTTATAAGTTTTATTTTCTGTTAACTCAATTGTTTTATAATTTTATTTTCCCTTATTTTAATATTGTATTGTTTTACTTGTTGTTAAGCTTAGTGGGCAAACGCTTATGTTGTTTAGGATGTTGTTTTCATAGTTTTACTTGTTCTTCAAAAGTAATTCTTTTTGCTAGTAAAATATTTACTAAAATATTTTTTGTTGTATTTTATTTTGTTATTGTTTTGTTACTATTGAAAATAATTGTTTGTAGGGGAAAACTACCTTAGTTGCTTTTATGAAAACTTTGTTGACTTTAACTTTTGCCTTAAGTATTTCCTTCATCACCACCTTAGTTGTGTTGATGTAGTTTTGTCATTTGAGTTTTGTCTTAAGTATTTCCTTTCATCACCACCATGTTGCTTTTGGTTTGGTGTTGCCTTGTGATTGTTAGAATTGATTGCTAGTATGATTCTTATATGAATGCAATGTTTGTTCTGGATTTTCATCGGAGAGTGACGACTAGTTCTATCAAGTATCTTCTGAGAGCAATATTTTTCCTCATCAACAGTACAGGCAAGTTCACTTTGACCATCTTTTCATACCTATGTTTTATTGCATATAGTGACATCATTTCAACAAATCCCTCCTGTAGTGTTATTGAAATTCTTGTAGTTGAGTAGAATGCATGAGGTAGGAACCCACCACTTGTTACTAAACCCTCGGGAACGCTAGTTAGTGCAATGCTATGCTAAAGTAGACGGGGTCTGGTATGAGTGTTCGTGAGTGGTGTGAAGAAGGACTCCACGTTAAAATGACGACTTCATGAAGGATTCTTCAAGACCTGCATATTCAAGACCTCAAGACTCGAGAAACAAGTTTTTCAATACACACTACTGGGTGAGGGATGGTTGGAACGGTTCCCTGGAGAAGCCCGTGGATTTGCCTAGGTGTTGCTGGAGATGGCCAGTATTCACGCAGAAAGCCTCACCCAGACTCAAAGGGAAGGATGAATACTTCATGCCCGAAAGCTTACCTGCACAGCCACAAGTCATTATGGGCTCTGGCTTGGTTGGATATCGTGGTGACCCTGGACAGGCGGTGCTACGAGATGTAGAAGTATGGTAGGAAAGGATGGGCACCGACAGAGTCGCAGGGAAACCCTTTGGAAGACCATGTTTTGGTCATCCGTTTCTCAAACACCCTGAAGTGCGAGAAATCAAACGGAGGCGACCAAATCTTGTGGGGAACGTGTGCAACACTCTGCAGAGTTAAACCTGATCGATTAGCCGTGTCCCCGGTTATGGACAAATTGAGCTTCTAGACTTGGATCTATCTCTGAACTCTCAACACTGGACTGATAACTAATTGTGGGTAACTTATGATACTTATGGGCTTTGAGACATTGGTTGGCGGAACCATGTCATGATAGGTAACTCCATAGTGAAATTCCTGATATTCCTTTGTTGTAGGAAAATAAAATCAGCTTTTACGCAAAAACTTAGACACAGAGCCATAAAGCCTTATTGCATATAGTATAGTTTCTATCTTCTGTTCTGCCATGGTGATCTTGCCGGCATATTCAAAATGCTAACCTACACGGCTGCAACATCTTATGTTGCAGATACTCTTCTACGACGGGTAAGAGTACAATTCAGGGTTACAGTCCGCACTCAACTTGCCGTTGGTGTTATTGGGACTCCACTCCCATTGACTGTATCCGCTGCTATTTTAAGGTATATATCAGTTTTACGTTAATTACATGTGATTGCACTTTGATATATACATTGATGTACTGTGTGTGCCAGCATACTGATCCAGGGATGGCATAGAAAACACAGAGGCTTGACTCGTTTTGAGTCGGGTCGCTACACCATGGTCATGATCTTTGGGCCTAGCGAGATAGTATCATTACATCTATTTTTATCGTTGTTTTGTCCATAGCCGAACCCTGTCTTCGTATTGATGTTTTAACTCTTGTGTGGAGTTGTAATTTAGTATGTGGCGATTGTAAGCCAACTCATATACTCATCTCTTCTTGTATGTATGATGTAATGATGCTATACTTGCGAGCGAAAAGATGCGCCTCTATCCCTTGCAAGGTCCCCGTGCCTTAATATGGATAGGCGCACATTTTGGGTGTGGCAATATGAGGTGAGAAAGCATAGATAGCTAGAGAGTGGTCCTAGGCATTCTTGTCCATCCAGTTGGCAAAAGAGAAAATCAATAACCAAATAGCAACAATTGGATGTCCTCGAATGAGATAATAAATGCAGATTAACATGCTCACACAATAAGATGTCAAAAGAAATCATGACGAACATGCACAAACACACTAGCATCTAACAAGCACTTGGGCGATGACGAAGTCATCTATATATGAGTATTTAACTTAGGATCCAAGTAACAGTACTTGATCATAGGTCATACTCATCGTTTAAGCACAAGTGGGGTTACCACTTTTACATAAAGCATTTAATGTTGTCACATACTAAGAGATGCTTTGACTCAAGGCTT
Source organism: Hordeum marinum (assembly GCA_022496015.1). NCBI lineage: Eukaryota > Viridiplantae > Streptophyta > Magnoliopsida > Poales > Poaceae > Hordeum > Hordeum marinum. The sequence continues at coordinate 175,232,836 of CM039674.1, forward strand.
AGAGTAAAGCTCCCCCTTGATGTGACATCCCCCCATAATAGGGATAAACTAACCTTGGGTTTTGTCGCTGAAGACTTCATGTTGGTGAGGTAGTTGTGGATGCTCAATGTTGATGAAGATCACCAAGAGTTGGGAGCATCCTTCTTGTTTCTTTACTCCTCTCACCTACATGGGTTAGTCCCAACACACAAGAGACAAATACAAGGATATCTATGGACATGGAATGCAAAGCATATGTTATTATGTACATTGATTAGTTGATTACCTTGTTCCTTTCTTACCTTTGAGGGAATGTGTGACTCCTTGAACTATTGCACTAAGTTGATGCTGAGTGCAAAAAGTCCTTGCCAATAATGAATGTTAGTGAATTTCATTGGCGGAGTCACCCCTCAAGAACTTACTAGTTCTTCTTCTTGGGAACCCACATCAAGTTGATGGGGATCCTTGGTGTTGAAGTAGTCTTTGTAGTTGTTGATCTTGATGTAGCCTTGGGAACCCACTCCACCAAAGCTAGGGGTTCATCTTCATGTGAGTCAATGTCCTCTTGAAACTTGTTCTTGCCCTTGAGCTTGTGGTCTTGTGGTGGAAGGTCATCTTGAGTGTTTGTCCCCTTGGGAAGATTATTTTCATACTTCTCCTATTGAGGAACAAACTTGGGCTTGGGATTTTGACCTTCTTCCCACTCAACTCCATTAGCGTTGAAGTAGCCAACAGCACGATTCTTCCGGTATCCTCCGTGCGTGTGTACAATTTCCTCAAATTGCTTACATCCGGCAAGACTCTTGTAGATACCTTTTTCTATAATTCCTTTCAATAAAGCATTTGATTGCTCAATTGTAACTTGGCTAAGAGAATCATCATTAGTGGAATCAATAGAACTAATAGAAGCAACATCATTTGGTTCAGCATTTTTATTGTTGCTACTAGATGAAGAACATATCTTGACTTTGTTACTAGATTGCTTAGTTTTAACTTGGGGCATGAAATTAGACAAAAGTAGTCGTTTGGATAGATAAGATGAGATCTTATTTTGGAGATCATCATTGATAGCTTTGAGAAACTCATGCTCTTGCTCCAAGTTGAGCTTCTCGAAGCGTAGCTTCTCATGAGTTCTCACAAGCTCTCTATGATCTTCAAGAGTAGATTCATGAGATAACATAAAGAGTGTTTAGTTCTTTAGTTAGTTGTTCTATTTTAATATTATCATCACCTCATGACTCATCTTGACTAGCATGAGAATTATCAAGTTCATTTTGATCAATATCACTAGTTTTATCACAAAGCAAGTCATCATCACAAAGTAAATCATCTTCATCACTATCAAAATCAAGATACTCGGGGTGTGTGTTGGAAATATGCCCTAGAGGCAATAATAAATTGGTTATTATCATATTTCCTTGCTCATGATAATCGTTTATTATCCATGCTATAATTGTATTGATCGAAAACTCAGACACATGTGTGGATAGATAGACAACACCATGTCCCTAGTATGCCTCTAATAGACTAGCTCGTTGATCAAAGATGGCTATGGTTTCCGAGTCATGGACATGAGATGTCATTTGATAACGGGATCACATCATTAGGAGAATGATGTGATGGACATGACCCAAACTACAAACATAGCATATGATCGTGTTAGTTTATTGCTACTGTTTTCTGCATGTCAAGTATATGTTCCCATGACCATGAGATCATGCAACTCACTGACGTCGAAGGAGTACCTTGTGTGTATCAAATGTCACAACATAACTGGGTGACTATAAAAGTACTCTACATGTATCTTCGAGGGTGTTTGTTGGGTTGGCATGGATAAAGACTAGGATTTTTTACTCTTTGTGATGGAGAGGTATCTCAGGGCCCACTCGGTAATAGAACATCACAATAAGCATTGCAAGCAATGTGACTAAGTGTTAGCCACGGGATCTTGTATTACGAAAACAAGTAAGGAGACTTGCCAGTAACGAGGTTTAACTAGGTATGGAGATACCGACGACCGAATCTCGGGAAAGTAACATACAGAAGAACAAAAGGAACATGATACAGGATTAATTGAATCCTTGACATAGAGGTTCGACCGATAAAGATCTTCGTAGAATATGTAGGAACCAATATGGGCATCCAGGTCCTGCTATTGGTTATTGACCATAGAGGTGTCTCGGTCATTTCTACATAGTTCTCGAACCCGTAGGGTCTGCACACTTAAGGTTCGATGACATTTCGGTAGTATAGAGTTATGTATGGTGGTGACCAAAGGTTATTCAGAGTCCCGGAGGACATGTCGGACATCATGAGGTGCTCCGGAATGGTCCGGAGGTAAAGATTGTTATATACGAAGTCCTGCTTTGGTTGTTGGAAAAGTTTCGGGCACATCGGAAGTGTATCGGGAGTGCCGGTAGTGTATCAGGGGACCATCGGGAGAGGTATTTAGACCCAAGAGGCTACATGGGTTGTGGGAGGAGGTGAACCATCCCCTGGTGGGCTGGCCTAATCCTCCTCTAAGGGTCCATGTGGCTAGAGTGGTTTGGGAAGGAAAAAAACCAAAGGTGGAGAGGTGGAAAGAGTTTCCAAGTGGAAAGGAGGAATCTTACTCCTAATAGGATTGGAGTAGGACTCCTCCACCTCCAATTTCTACCAAACGTTGAGGGTTTGGTGCTGCCTCCTCTCCTCCCTCCCTCCTATATATACTAGAGGATTTAGAGGACAAATCTAACCCTAATAGCCACGTGCTACCTCTCCTCTAGATCGCAGTTTCTCCTCTAGATTGGTTTTCAGTGGTGCTTAGGCGAAGCCCTGCTGCAATAGCTCCACCACCATCGCCGCAACGCCATCGCGCTGCCAGAGAACTCATCTACCTCTCCACTCCCTCTTGCTGGATCAAGAAGGCGGATATCGTCATCAAGGTATATGTGTGCTGAATGCGGAGGTGTCGTCCGTTCGGCGCTAGATCGGAAGGACCGTGATCAAGATCGCGAGACGGATCGTGATGAGATCACGGGACGGGTCGTGATGAGTTTGCGGGGCAGATCATGATTGGATCGCGGGACGGATCGTGATGAGATCGTGGGATGCTCAGCGATTTGGATCGCGAAGACGTTCGACTACACCAATCACTTTTCTTAACGCTTCCCGCTTAGCGATCTACAAGGATATGTAGATCCACTCTCCCTCTCGTAGATGCTCATCACCATGGATAGATCTTGAGTGTGCATAGGAAATTTTTTGTTTCCCATGCAACATTCCACAACAGTGGCATCATGATCTAGGTCTATGTGTAGATGAGATCTCAAGTAGAACACAAAGAGTTTGTGGGCGTTGATGGTTGGATTCTTCCTCCCTTGGTCGTGTTTTGGTTCAGCGGTATTGTGGGATGAAGCGGCCCAGACCAACCTTACTCGTACGCTTACGAGAGACCGCTTCCATCGACTAACATGTAACTTCATTGCACAAAGATGGCTGGCGGGTGTCTGTTTTTCCTACTTCAGTTGGATCCGATTCGACTAAGGCAGTCCTTGAGAAGGTTGAAAAGCAACTTATGTATCACCATTGTGGTTTATGCGTAGGTGAGAATTGTTCTTGCTAGATACCCATAGCAGCCACGTAAAACATACAACAACAATTAGAAGTGGGTAGGTTTGTAACATCCCAAAATTTCATTTTGGAATGTTATGAAATATAGCTATGCATCATCATCATTTTGTTGGAGTGTAATGAATTTGTTGAAGTGCTTCTTTTGAAATTCTGAAAGGCCATTTCAATTTTCCCATGTATTTGTTTCACCTATTTGAAAACTTTTGGAAATGTTCAAAGAAAGAGAGGAGTAACATGACACTCCACACCAGGGGCATCTTGGTGAAATATTTGAGCAATTAAACTAGGGGGTTATTTGAAAATTTATCTCAAAAGGATTTAAAATCAATTAGGGATTTTCTAAAAATAAATTTTAAAAAGATACTCAATATGACAGAGGAAAAATGTTCATTAAATAGCATTAATTCTCCTGGTCATTTTGATATATATAATTCCTAAGTTTGGAATCCTTTTGAATGCATTAAAAGAGTTTTTACTACGCTGGAAATAGAAAAGGGAAAGTATTTAAAACGAACCGGGCCGGCCCACCGTCTTTAATTCCCGAATCCACTCCGGGTCGGCCACCGACGCGCTAACCACGCCCCCACCCTCACTGATGCACGGGACCCACCGTCCGACCGCGGCGACATCATGGTCATCCCCTCCCCATGCCCGACCGCCGTCGCCGGAGATCCCTCTCCATGGATCTCGGCCCTCGTGCCCTCCCTGACCACCGCACCGCTCCTATATAAAGCCCCAACCTCTCCTCTCTTCGTTCCACCCCAGAAACCCCTTTTTCCCTCGCCGCAGCGCTGCGCCAGACCTTACCGGAGTTCGGCACCCCAACCGAACGTCTCCGAGCTCGTGCCTGTCACCACACTCACCCCCAGCCCCTCCGATGCCACCAATCGATGCTGGAGACTCGCCGCCGCCGTTTGAAGCCTTCGGACGCCGCCCCCGACCACCATACCGTCGTCCCCGAGCATCTCCGACCACCGGCCGCCGTTGACCTCGCCGGAGACGCTGACCCCCTCTCTGTAAGCCTCCACCTCCACCCATAGCCGTCGGATCCGTAGTCAACGCGCGAGATTAGATCTGTTTAATAATCGAATCGGTACACTTTAGTCGTCGGTCGTCCGCTCGTTAGCTCTCACGCGCACGCCCTCGCGGCCAGTCACAACCTGACACGTAGAACCTGTCTGATAGATAGGAAGTTTTTCTTTTCTTTTCTGTTTTAGAAAACAAAATGTATTCTGTTTTTGTTTTTATCATATCTTTTAAAATATTTGGTGTTTTTATTTGATTCTTTTTGCGTTAGTTCATAAATTTGATGTAGTTTATGTCTGTATGCTTAGATTTCAAATTTGAACTTTAAATTTTGAATCTAATCAAATTTGTTTAAATTACTAAAATCTGTATAACTAGAGTTTAAAAATATATTTTTGAGTGAATCTTTTTGCCACTGTTTTGTATTAGTTAAAGCTATCATTCTACATAGTTTGACAATTTTTAGAATGAATTTGGTTACTGTTTGTAACAAAAACAGAATATATTTAGTTCTTAATAGATTTTAATTAAATTGATTTTTATTTAATTTTAACCTGAATTAGTTCAACCTTTGTTTTTAGATTTCATTAGGTTCTGTTGATTCAACATTAGATGTATTTTTATCTGTTAATAAAATATGTTTTTTAAATTGTTTTGTGCTCTAGTTTGAATAGGTTCATCTTGTTTTCACCATGCATATTGTTTCGAAAAAGTTTTGTATTAATACTTTTAGCACAATGCTTTTATAATGAAATACTTTCTGTTTTCAAATAAAATTTTATATTTACTTTTGTGTTATCTAAAATGTCTAGTTGTTCAAAACCAATTTTTTTGACTTGTATGTCTTAGTAGAGATTTGGACACCAAAAATTTATAGTCTTATACTTTAAGTGATTCTTCTTTTAACTGTGCTTTTGTTTGTTGAAGCATTTGTTTACCTTGCTGTTGAATGAATTGTATTGTGTTTATGCTTATGTGTGCTCTTGTTTGATTCGTTAGATCATTCGGAGTGTGAAGCTTGTTATCTAGAGTCACTTGATTTCGAGGATCGTCAGCAAGGCAAGTCACTTTGACCATGTATACCTATGTTTTATTGCATTAGTTCTTCCATCTCCCCAATTGCATGCAAAGTAGGTAAATTGGAAACTTGGTTACTTGTTGTAGTATCATGTGGTAGGTACCCCTCAACCCTTTGACACATTGGCCGCGGGAAACATTGATTTACATTATGCTATGCTATTAGTAGACGGGGTTGGTTGTGTGATTCATGAGAGTTGTCAGTTAATAATTTCAAGACCTACATGATGATCAAGTCTTCAAGACTCCTAGTTTTCAACATACCTCTAGGTGGATGATGGTTGAACGGTGCCCTGGAGAAACCAGTGGTTAGCCTAGATGATGCTGGAGAAGTGCCAGTATTCATGCGGAAAGGTCCACCCTGGCACAAAGAGATGGATGGATGCTTCAAGACCTAAGGCCTACCTGCACAGCCACAAGCCATTATGGGCTCTTGCTTTGTTGGATATCGTTGTGACCCTGGATAGGCGGTGCTACGAGATGTAGAAGAACGGTAGGAAAGGATGGGCACTGACAGAGTCTCGGGGAAACCCTTTAGAAGACCATGTTTTCGTCATTTGTTTCTCAAACACCATGAAGTGCGAGAAATCGAACGGAGGTGATCAAATCTTGTGGGGAACGTGTGTAAAACTCTGCAGAGTACCCAAACCTAATCGATTAGCCATGTCCACGGTCATGGACAGTTTGAGCGAAAGGAACTGAAATTATCTAGAACTCTCAACACAATAAATTACATTGATGTGGGTATTTTAATGTCAACTTGGGTATGAGAATTTGTTGGTGGAACCATTTCATTAATCAACCAACATTGTAGTAATTATGATTTTGCCCTCTCTTGGTGTAGGAAAATTTTGGCTTTATGCAAAAACATACTACCCCCACCTGCCATATTTGCATATAGACTAGATGATTACTTTACCCCCTCTCTTGTGATTTTGCCGGCATATTCAATATGATGACCTATACGGCTACAACGTATCATGTTGCAGAATACTTTTTCGACCTAGAGTTAGGATATGCTCTACGCTTGGTGAGATGCCCTTGGAGTCAGATGGACTCAACTACCTATGGAGCTTCCGCAAGTTTTTGATTTAGTTTATCTCATGAGTTGGCCTTCAGCCACTTTATTGTAATCCTTATTGTAATAAAGGACTCGATATGAGATTTCGATTAATTAATGTTGTGTGATTTCCCTTTGATATATACATTGATGTACCGTGTGTCTACCAGGATGATCTTGGGATGGTACAGAAACACCGGAGATTTGACCTTTCAGGTCGGGTCGCTACAGAAATGGTATCAGAGCACACGCTAACCATAGGACGTAACCTCTCAGAATTGAAAAGACTTAGGATTTATTTCTCTTTGGTCTTTAAAATTCCTATACTCTCATCTACTCGTTTCTGACTTCCCTCCGATTTATTTCAAAATTTATAGATGGCCACCTTCATCCCAGTTTTGATCGCGGAGTTTTGTCAGCCTGACGCGACGATGCCCTTTGGCAAGGAGCTGATGAGGATTGTCAGGGACGTAAGGATTGCTTTGCCGAGCATCACCGAGACTCCTATCATGTCTTTTCCACAAGACGGATGCTACAGGATCGAGGTGCACATCCCCGGGAAGACCTTTGGAAATCGTAAGGAACCCATCGACTTCAAGTTTGTGGCACCCAGTTGGATACTTGGGAGAGACATGGCCATTCATCGTGCCCTTGGACGTATTCAGGAGGAATACAGAGGTGGAACCATTTCACCAGGACTCAGCGTGATTTGTCACAGGGATGCCAATGGAAATATCATAACCACTCCCACTGAAGACACCACCGTTTCCTATATCCAGACTTTGGAGACGCACATCAGGACCTTGGAGCTTCGGGTACGTGCTGACACGAAGACAATCAAGAGGCCGATGAACCGCAAGAGTGACCTCGATGCTGACCTACAAGAAGCCAAGTACGAGCATGAGTATGAAGTGAAGGATTTCTTAGAGAGGATCGATAAGCTGAACACTCGCATTGCAACTCTGGAGGAACAGATGGACATGGGTGAAAATCTTCATCCAGAAGCAGACATGGCTCCTTTGATCAGCAACGATGATGACTATGAGGAGAGCACCACCGGAGGAGGCCACTTCACCATGTACTTTTGAGGAGAACTTTAGTTATTCCCCCATGTATCTTCATTTTCGTCGTTAAAGCGTAGGTCGATGTTTAGTTTGATTTTGGAGATTTGTATCTCGATGTTTGAACCTTGAGTTGAATAAATGAATGAGTGTTTGGTGTGATATGTTTGTTGCATTCCATATGGGTAGTGAATTTCCTTTTAGGTCATTGTTTTATTCTAATTCTCACCCCTCTGAAAACAGCAAGATGCCTCCGCGACGTGAGCCCAACTTCACTTTCCCGCCAGAGCTCACACAAGTTCTCCAGCAGCAGAACGCACTGATGCAACTGTTGATTCAGAACCAGACCAACAACCACAACAACCACCCTCCACCTCAAAGCGACAACCTCACCCGTTTTTTGAGACTGAATCCCCCAACTTTCTCCAGCAGCACTGAGCCGATTGTGGCAGATGATTGACTCCGCAAGATGGACAGGGAACTCACCACCGCAGGATGCACTGAGGCTGAAAAAGTGCGCTTTGCCGCCCATCAACTGGAGGGACCAGCAGCTTCATGGTGGGAGAACTACACCACCACGTACCCCATTACTTGTGTGACTTAGGAGCAGTTCAAGCAAGCTTTCTGCACCGCTCATGTCTTAGCTGGATCCATGAGTCTGAAGAAGCGTGAGTTTCGCAACTTACGCCAAGGGAACCGTTTCGTGGCCCAGTATGTGGATGACTTCAGCACGTTGGCTCGTTATGCACCAGGAGATGTGGTCGATGATGCAGCCAAGCAGGAGAAGTTCTTGGAAGGACTAAATGATGAGTTGAGCGTGCAGCTAATGGTGGCTACCTTCAGCAATGACCAGGAGCTGGTAGACAAGGCCCTCATCTTGGAGGGGAAGCAGCAGCAAATCGAGAAACGCAAGAGGAAGTATGCACGGGGGAAGTCTACCTCTGGAGCTCGTCAGAAGCCCCGCTACTCCCCGTACTCACGAAATACCGGATCAGGGACCGGTAAGTATGGAGGACACACTCATCCCGTGCACAACCATGGAGGAAATGGGAATAATCGTCCCAACAATGGCAGCTTCAGGAATGGGCAATGGAAGTGGGAATGGCAATCAACACCGTTCTCATCCAGCTCAGAAGGATCTGAACCATATCACCTATTTCAAGTGTCAGAAGATAGGGCACTATGCCACTGAATGCCCTCAGAACAGGCAAGGAAATGGAAACGGCAACAACAACGGCAACTCCGCAGCTAAGAAGCCAAATCCTTTTCCTCGTGCTCAGGTGAATCACCTCGATGTGGAAGAAGTCTATGATCAGCCCGAGACTGTGGTTGGTAAGTTTGTATTGCATTCACGTCCAGTTATGGTACTTTTTGATTCTGGTGCAACTCTTTCATTCATATCAAGGGTAGTTGTGCAAAAGTATGGTTTACCCACCAGAACCCTTAGTCAGCCGCTTAAGGTCAATTCCCCAGGAGGTATGATGATGGCAGGGATAGGATGCCACACCATGAAACTCCACATAGGAAACCATGTTTTTCCTACCGACCTCATCGTCTTAGAATCCCAGGGATTGGATGTAATCCTAGGCATGGATTGGATGATCAATTATGAAGGAAACCTTGATTGCCCCAGCAAGTCTATTTCACTCACCACTCCGGAGAACAAGAGGATTAAGTGCGTATCCCGACGCACAAAGATGAGTGCTCGGTTAAATTCCCTCACAGGAGTTGTTCAGGAGGAAGTGTCGGTTGTACAAGACTTTCCAGATGTATTCCCGGAGGAATTACCAGGCATGCCACCAGATAGGGAGATTGAGTTTTTGATAGAGCTACTACCAAGGACAGCCCCAATTTCCAAGAGACCCTATCGGATGCCCGCAAATGATTTAGTAGAAATCAAGAAGCAGATTAAGGAGCTATTGGATAAGGGATATATTCGCCCAAGTTCATCACCTTGGGGAGCCCCAGTTCTTTTGGTGGAGAAGAAAGATAAAACCTTGAGGATGGTGGTCGATTATCGTGCATTGAACGAGGTGACTATCAAGAATAAGTACCCGCTACCGATGATTAATGACCTGTTTGATCAGCTAGTAGGCGCCAAAGTATTCTCCAAGATCGATCTTCGATCAGGGTATCACCAACTGAAGATTCGTGAATAGGATATACCCAAAACAGCCTTCACCACCAGGTATGGCTTATGAGTATACAGTCATGTCCTTTGGTTTGACTAATGCTCCTGCCTACTTCATGAATATGATGAACAAAGTGTTTAAGGAATATTTGGACAAGTTTGTCGTGGTGTTCAGCGATGACATTTTGATATTCTAAAAGAGCGAGGAAGAACACAAGGAACACTTGCTTTTAGTTCTGGAGAAGCTTACAGAGCATCAGTTGTATGCCAAGTTCAGTAAATGTGAATTTTGGCTGACGGAAGTCGGATTCCTTGGACACATTATTTCCGGAGAAGGAATAGCAGTAGACCTCACTAAGGTTGAAGCAGTCACTGAGTGGAAATCACCCACCTCAGTTAAGGAGATCCGTAGTTTTCTCGGACTTGCCGGATATTACCGGAGATTCATTGAGAATTTCTCAAAGATTGCCAAGCCCATGACAGAGCTGTTGAAGAAAGAGTCTAAGTATATCTGGACTGAGGAATGTGAGACCAGTTTCCAGTAGTTGAAGAAACGTTTGGTCATAGCCCCAGTGTTGATACTGCCAAACATTCAGAAGGACTTCCAGGTTTATTGTGACGCATCACGTCAAGGACATGGAGGAGTACTCATGCAGGATGGAAAAGTTTTAGCATATGCATCCAGACAGCTATGACCCCATGAATTGAATTATGCCACCCATGATTTGGAACTAGCAGCCGTAGTGCACGCACTCAAGACCTAGAGACATTTCCTTATTGGAAATAGTTGTGATGTGTACGCTGATCATAAGAGCCTGAAGTATATCTTCACGCAGAAGGAGTTGACCCTCGGACAGAGGAGATGGTTAGAGTTAATCAAGGACTATGACATGAGATTACATTACCATCCAGGAAACGCAAATGTTGTGGCAGATGCTTTGAGTCGGAAGAGTTATGTGAACACACTCATAGCCGGAGATTACCCCAGGAGTTAACCAATGATCTGAGAGAGCTTCGGTTAGAGATAGTTCCACAAGGATATGTTGCCACACTAGAGATTCAGTCCACCTTGACCGAAAGAATTCGTGAAGCCCAGAAATCGGACAAGGAGATAGCTGAGATAAAGCAGAGAATGAAGCAAGGAAAGGCTAAAGACTTTTATGAATATGAACAGGGTACTCTATGGATTGAGAACCGAATCTATGTGCCCAATGACCCAGAGCTCAGGAAGTTGATACTTCAAGAAGCCCATGATTCACCATACTCGATACACCCAGGCAACACCAAGATGTACCTGGATTTGAAGGAAAGTTACTGGTGGACAGGTATGAAGAAAGATATTGCCAAACATGTTGCGGTGTGTGATGTTTGTCAGCGAGTAAAGGCGGAACATCAGAAACCAGCAGGGTTACTCCAACCTTTGCCGATACCCAAGTGGAAATGGGATAAGCTTGGTATGGAATTCATCACAGGACTACCTAGGGCCCGTTCAGGATATGATTCCATCTGGGTAGTGGTCGATTGTTTGACCAAGGTGGCTCATTTCATTCCAGTGAAAACCACCTATACCAGTGCTAAGATAGCCAAGATATATATCACCAGGATCGTATGTTTGCATGGAGTTCCGAGGAGTATCGTGTCAGACAGAGGAACACAATTTACCTCAAAGTTTTGGCATCAGCTACATGAAACTTTGGGTACAAGGCTGGAGTTCAGTACAGCTTTTCATCCGCAGATCGATGGACAGACTGAGAGAGTCAACCAGATTCTGGAGGACATGTTGAGAGCTTGTGCGCTAGACTATGGGTCTAGTTGGGATGACAACTTACCTTACGCAGAGTTCTCATACAACAAAAGTTATCAGACCAGTCTGAGGATGGCCCCTTTTGAAGCTTTATATGGAAGGACGTGCAGAACACCATTGATGTGGGATGGTGTTGGAGACCAAAATTTTTTTGGTCCCGATCTTATTAGAGATTCTAAAGAGAAGGTCAAACGGATTCGAGACCGACTCAAGATAGCTCAATCCCGGCCAAAGACCTATGCTGATAACAAACGCAAGGAGGTGACATATGAAGTGGGAGATCGAGCGTATCTTTGTGTGTCCCCACTTCGAGGAATCAAGAGGTTTGGTGTTAAAGGAAAGTTAGCACCCAGATTCATAGGCCCCTACCAAATTCTGGGACATAGAGGCGAAGTTGCATACAAGCTGGAATTGCCGAACGGACTGTCCGGAGTTCATGATGTTTTCCATGTTTCCCAGCTGAAGAAATGCCATGCTGAGATGGCTGATATTCCTTTGAGAGACACAGTGCCCCTAGAGGCCATACAACTTGACACTGACCTGACCTACGAGGAGAAGCCTGTTAGAATCCTCGAGACTACCAACAGAGTTACCCGAAGTAAGACCATCAAGTTCTGTAAGGTTCTGTGGAGTCACCACACCGTGGAAGAAGCCACCTGAGAACGCGAAGAAGATCATCGTAGAGACCACCCACACCTATTTTCTAGCCAACCCGAATCTCGAGGGTGAGATTCATCTTAAGGTGCGTAGGTTTGTAACATCCCAAAATTTCATTTTGGAATGTTATGAAATATAGCTATGCATCATCATCATTTTGTTGGAATGTAATGAATTTGTTGAAGTGCTTCTTTTGAAATTCTGAAAGGCCATTTCAATTTTCCCATGTATTTGTTTCACCTATTTGAAAACTTTTGGAAATGTTCAAAGAAAGAGAGGAGTAACATGACACTCCACAACAGGGGCATCTTGGTGAAATATTTGAGTAATTAAACTAGGGGGTTATTTGAAAATTTATCTCAAAAGGATTTAAAATCAATTAGGCATTTTCTAAAAATAAATTTTAAAAAAGATATTCAATATGACAGAGGAAAAATGTTCATTAAATAGCATTAATTCTCCTGGTCATTTTGATATATATAATTCCTAAGTTTGGAATTGTTTTGAATGCATTAAAATAGTTTTACTGCGCTGGAAATAGAAAAGGAAAGTATTTAAAACGAACTGGGCCGGCCCACCGTCTTTAATTCTCGAAACCACTCCGGGTCGGCCACTAACGCGCTAACCACGCCCCCACCCTCACTGATGCACGGGACCCACTGTCCGACCGTGGGGTCAGCACGGTCATCCGCTTCCCCACGCCCGACCGCCATTGTCGGAGATCACTCTCCGTGGATCTCTCCCCTCGTGCCCTCCCCGACCACCGCACCGCTCCTATATAAAGCCCCGACCTCTCCTCTCTTCGTTCCACCCTCGAAACCCCTTTTTCCCTCGCCGGAGCGCTGCACCAGACCTCATCGGAGTTCGGCACCCCAACCGGACGTCCCCGAGCTCGTGCCCATCACCACACTCACCCCCAGCCCCCTCTGACGCCACCAATCGACGCCGGAGACTCGCCACCGCCGTTTGAAGCCTTCGGACGCCGCCCCCGACCACCGCACCATCGTCCCCGAGCATCTCCGACCACCGGCCGCCGTTGACCTCACCGGAGACCCCGACCCCCTCTCTGTAAGCCTCCACCTCCACCCGTAGCCGTCGGATCCGTAGTCAACGCGCGAGATTGGATCTATTTTAATAATCGAATCGGTATGCTTTAGTCCTCGATCGTCCGCTCGTTAGCTCTCACGCGCACGCCCTCGCGGCCAATCACAACCTGACACGTAGACCCTGTCCGATAGATAGGAAGTTTTTCTTTTCTTTTCTGTTTTAGAAAACAGAATGTATTATGTTTTTGTTTTTATCATATCTTTTAAAATATTTGGTGTTTTTATTTGATTCTTTTTGCATTAGTTCACAAATTTGATGTAGTTTATGTCTGTATGCTTAGATTTCAAATTTGAACTTTACATTTTGAATCTAACCAAAAAAAATTGAATTACTAAAATCTGTATAACTAGAGTTTAAAAATATTTTTTTGAGTGAATCTTTTTGCCACTGTTTTGTATTAGTTAAAACTATCATTCTACATAGTTTGACAATTTTTAGAATGAATTTGGTTACTGTTTTTAACAAAAACTGAATCTGTTTAGTTCTTAATATATTTTAATTAAATTGATTTTTATTTAATTTGAACCTGAATTAGCTCAACCTTTGTGTTTAGATTTCATTAGGTTCTGTTGATTCAACATTAGATGTATTTTTATCTGTTAATAAAATATGTTTTTCAAATTGTTTTGTGCTCTAGTTTGAATAGTTCATCTTGTTTTCACCATGCATATTGTTTAGAAAAAGTTTTGTATTAATTCTTTTAGCACAATACTTTTATAATGAAATACTTTCTTTTTTCAAATAAAATTTTATATTTACTTTTCTGTTATCTAAAATGTCTAGTTGTTCAAAACCAATTTTTTTGACTTGTATGTCTTAGTAGAAATTTGGACACCAAAACTTTATAGTCTTATACTTTAAGTGATTCTTCTTTTGATTGTGCTTTTCTTTGTTGAAGCATTTGTTTATCTTGCTGTTGAATGAATTGTATTGTGTTTATGCCTATGGTGTGCTCTTGTTTGATTCATTAGATCATTCGGAGTGCGAAGCTTGTTATATAGAGTCACTAGATTTCGAGGATCGTCAGCAAGGCAAGTCACTTTGACCATGTATACCTATGTTTTATTGCATTCGTTCTTCCATCTCCCCAATTGCATGCAAAGTAGGTAAATTGGAAACTTGGTTACTTGTTGTAGTATCATGTGGTAGGTACCCCTCAACCCTTTGACACATTGGCCCTAGGAAACGTTGATTTACATTATGCTATGCTATTAGTAGACGGGGTTGGTTGTGTGATTCATGAGAGTTGTGTGTTAATAATTTCAAGACCTACATGATGATCAAGTCTTCAAGACTCCGAGTTTTCAACATACCTCTGGGTGGATGATGGTTGAATGGCGCCCTGGAGAAACCAGTGGTTAGCCTAGATGATGCTGGAGAAGTGCCAGTATTCATGCTGAAGGGTCCACCCAGGAACAAAGAGATGGATAGATGCTTGAAGACCCAAGGCTTACCTGCACAGACACAAGCCATTATGGCCTCTGGCTTGGTTGGATATCATCGTGACCCTGGACAGGTGGTGCTACGAGATATAGAAGAATGGTAGGAAAGGATGGGCACCGACAGAGTCTCAGGGAAACCCTTTAGAAGACCATGTTTTGGTCATCCGTTTCTCAAACACCAGGAAGTGCGAGAAATCCAATGGAGGCGATCAAATCTTTTGGAGAACATGTGCAAAACTCTGCAGAGTACCCAAACCTAATCGATTAGCCGTGTCCACGGTCATGGACAGTTTGAGCCAAAGGAACTGAAATTATCTGGAACTCTGAACGCAATAAATTACATTGATGTGGGTATTTTAATGTCAACTTGGGTATGAGAATTGGTTGGTGGAACCATCTCATTAATCAACCAACATTGTAGTAATTATGCTTTTGCCCTCTCTTGTTGTAGGAAAAATTTGGCTTTATGCAAAAACATACTACCCCCACCTGCCATATTTTCATATAGACTAGATGATTACTTTACCCCCTCTCTTGTGACTTTGCCGGCATATTCAATATGTAGACCTATACGGCTACAACATATCATGTTGCAGAATACTTTTCTGACTAGGAGTGAGGATACGCTCTACGCTTGGTGAGATGCTCTTGGAGTCAGATGGACTCAACTACCTATGGAGCTTCCGCAAGTTTTTGATTTAGTTTATCTCATGAGTTGGCCTTCAGCCACTTTATTGTAATCCTTATTGTAATAAAGGACTCGATATGAGATTTCGATTAATTAATGCTATGTGATTTCCCTTTGATATATACATTGATGTACCGTGTGTGTACCAGCATGATCTTGGGATGGTATAGGAACACAGGAGATTCGACCTTTCAGGTCGGGTCGCTACAGAATATCACGAATTGCATGTCGATGAGTACGGCAACCGGCAGGAGCCATAGGGTTGTCTTTAATTATTGTATGACCTGCATGCCAATCATTAAGCGCTATGTAATGCTTTACTTTATTGCTAAATGGTAGCAATAGTAGTAGAAGCATGGTGGGCGTGACAACCCCGACGACGACATGTTGATGGAGATCAAGATGATGGAGATCATGGGGTCATGCCGATGACGATGGAGATCATGCCAGTATTTTCAAGATGGAGATCAAAAGCACAAGTTCATGGCCATATCATGTCACTTTTGATTTGCATGTGATGTTAATAATTTTATGCACCTTGTTTTGCTTAGGACGACGGTAGCATTATAAGGTGATCCCTCACTTAATTTCAAGATAAATTGTGTTCTCCCCGAGTGTGCACCATTGTGAAAGTTCGTCATGTCGAGACACCACATGACGATCGGGTGTGATAGACTCTACGTTCACATACAACGGGTGCGAGCCAGTGTTGCACATGCAGAACAGTCAGGTTAAACTTGACAAGCCTAGCATGTACAGACATGGCCTTGGAACACAATAGACCAAAAGGTCAAACATGAGTCATATAGTAGATATGATCAACATGATGATGTTCACCATTGAAACCACCTCAACTCATGTGATGATCGGACTTGAGTTGGTGAATTTGGATCATGTATCACTCGAATGACCAGAGGGATGTCAATTTGAGTGGGAGTTCTTCAGTAATATGATTAATTGAACTCATTATCATGAACATAGTCAGTAGTGTCTTTGCAAAATTATGGTGTAGATTACTAGCTCACGTTGTAGCTCCCTTGAATTTTTATATGTTCCTAGATAAATAGAGTTGAAAGATGATGGTAGCAATATTGCGACTGGGTCGATGATCTGAGGATTGTCCTCATTGCTGCATAGAAGGCTAATGTCCTTAATGCACCGCTCGGTGCGCCAACCCCTCTAGCATCCTCTATAGATGTTGTGAACATCTGACAGGCACGTTGTGATGACTACTTGATAGTTTAGTGTGTCATGAATTTCGGCTTAGAATTGAGGCTCCAAAACGTTTTGAACGCCACGGAACATATGAGATGTTCTAACAGCTGAAATTAGGATCCTGTGCTTGTGGCCGTGTTGCGAGATATGAGATCTCCAACAAGATTCTTTGCCTGCAAGATGAAAGAGAATAGCTCAATCATTGAGCATTTTCTCAGATTGTCTGGGTGCTACAATCGCTTGAATCGAGTGGGAGTTGATCTTCCAAATAAGATAGTGATTGATATAGTTCTCCAAGTCACTCTCAGTAAGCTACTAGAACTTGGTGATGAACTATAAAATTCCAGTGATAGAAATAATGATCCCTGAGCTGTTCGCGATGTTTGACACCGCGAAGGTAGAAATCAAGAACGAGCGTCAAGTGTTGATGGTTAGTAAAAACCACTAGTTTCAAGAAGGGCAAGCGCAAGGAGGGAAACTTCATGGATGGCAAGTCAGTTGCGGCTCCAGTGAAGCAACCCAAAGTTGAACCCAAACCCAAGACTAAGTGATTCGATTATGAGGAGAGCGGTCGCTAAAACGGAACAACCCTAGATACTTGGTAGATAAGAAGGCTGGCAAAGTCGACAAAAGTATATTTGATATATGTGTTATTCATGTGTACCTTCCTAGTACTCCTAGTAGCACCTGGGCATTGGATACCGGTTCGGATGCTAAAGGTTAGTAACTCGAAATAAAATATACGGAATAAACGCAGAACTAGCTAAGGGTGAGGTGACAATGTGTGTTGGAAATGTTTCCAAGGTTGATGTGATCAACATCGCACGCTCTCTCTACCTTCGGGATTAGTGACGAACCTAAATAAATGTTATTTGGCATTTTGTGTTGAGCATGAACATGATTAGCTCGTTTTTATTGCAACACGGTTATTCATTTAAGTTAGAGAATAATGGTTATTCTGTTTACATGAATAATACCTTCAATGGTCATGCACCCAGTGAGAATGGTTTGTTGAATTTTGATCGTAGTAATACACATGTTCATAACATTGATGCTGAAAGATACAAAGTTAATAATGATAGTACCACATACTTGTGGCACTACCGCTAAATGTCATATTTGTATAAAGCGTATGAAGAAACTCCATGCTGATGGATCTTTGGACTCATTCGATTTCGAATCAGTTGAGACATGCGAACCATGCCTCCTG
The DNA here is from genome assembly GCA_022496015.1 of Hordeum marinum. NCBI lineage: Eukaryota > Viridiplantae > Streptophyta > Magnoliopsida > Poales > Poaceae > Hordeum > Hordeum marinum. The sequence continues at coordinate 175,250,905 of CM039674.1, forward strand.
GGCAAGATGACAAAGGACCCCGTTTTCCGGATTGATGGAGCGGGCAAGTGATTTATTGGAAATGATACATGTTGATGTATGCAATCCAATGAGTCTTGTAGCGTGCAGTGGATATCGTTATTTTCTTACCTTCACTTGTGATTTGAGTAGATATAGTGTATATTTACTTAATGAAACACAAGTATGAATCGTTTGAAAGGTTCAAGCAAATTCAGAGTGAAGTTTAAGATCATCATGACAAGAAGATAAAAATATCTGCGATATGATCGTGGAGGTGAATATCTCAATTATGAGTTTGGCATACAACTTTAGACAAAGTGAAAGTTATTTCACAACTCATGCCACCTGGAACACCATAGTGTGATGGTGTGTCTGAGCGTCATAGTCATGCTCTATTGGATATGGTGCATGCTATGATGTCTCTTACGTTTTGGTACTATAATTTTGGGGTTATGCATTAGAGAGAACTACATTCACTTTAAATAGGGAACCATCTAAATCCGTTGAGATGACACCATGTGAATTATGGTTTGATAGAAACCTAAGCTGTCATTTCTTAATGTCTGGGGCTGCGATGCTTGTGTGGAAAATGTTTTCACCTAATGAGCTCGAACCCAAAGCGGACAAATGCTTCTTCATAGAATACCCTAAGAACAGTTGGGTGAACCTTCTATCTCAGATCCAAGCATAAAATGTTTGTTGCTAAAACTGGGTCCTTTCTCGAGAAAAAGTTTCTCTCGAAAGAATTGAGTGGGAGGAAGATAGAACTTGATGAGGTTATTGAACCTTTGTTTCAACGAGAGAGTAGCGCAGCACAGGAAGATGTTTCTGTGAAGCCTACGTTAGTTGAAGAGGAAGTTATTGATGATGATCATGAAGCTTCGGATCAAGTTACTATCGAACCTCGTGGGTTAACAAGGACATGTATTGCTCCTGAGTGGTACGACAACCCTGTCTTAGAGGTCATGTTGTTGGACAACGATGAACCTATGAGCTATGAGGAAGCGATGATGGGCCCGAAATCCGACAAATGGTTAGAGGCCATGAAATCCGAGAAAGGATCCCTGTATGAAAACGAAGTATAGCCTTTGGTGGACTTGCTCGTTGGACGGCAGGTTCTTGAGTACAAATGGATCTTTAAAATGAAGACAAACACTGATGGTGAATGTCACCATTTATAAAGCTCGACTTGTCGCAAAGAAGTTTCCGGGTAGTTCAAGGAGTTGACCATGATGAGACTTTCTCACTCGTAGTGATGCTAAAGTCTGTTGGAATTATGTTAGCAGTTGCTGCATTTTTCAATTATGAAATCTGGCAGATGGATGTCAAAACATCATTTCCTTAACGGTTTACTTGAGGAAAGGTTGTATGTGATACAACCAAAAGGTTTTGTCTGTCCTAAGGATTCTAAAAGGTGAGCAAGCTTCAGTGATCCTTCTATGGACTGAAGCATGCATCTCGGAGTTGGAATATACACTTTGATGAGGTGATCAAAGTTTTTGAGTCTATACAAAGTTTATGAGAAACTTGTATTTACAATAAAGTAAGTGGGAGCACTATAGAGTTTCTGATAAGCATATGTGGTTGACATATTGTTGATCGGAAATGATGTAGAATTTCTAGAAAGCATAAAGGGTTGTTTGAAAGGAGTTTTTCAAAGGAAGACCTGGATAAAGCTACCTAATTGTTGAGCATCAAGATCTATAGAGATAGATCAAGATTCTTTATGAGACTTTGAATGAGTACATACCTTGACAAGATTTTGAAAGAGTTCAAAATGGATCGGTCATAGAGAAGTGTTCTTGCCTTCTTTGTAAGGTGTGAAGTTGAGTGAGACTCAAAGCTCGACCACGGCAGAAGAAAGAGAAAGGACGAACGTCGTCCCCTATGCCTTAGCCATAGGCTCTGTATAGTATGCCATGTTGTGTACCGCACCTGTGTGTGCCTTTCCAGGAGTCCATCAAGGGGTACAAGAGTGATCCAGGAGTGGATCACTAGACAGAGGTTAAGATTATCCTTAGTGACTAAAAGACTAAGGAAATGTTTCCCGATTATGGAGGTGATAAAGAGTTCATCGTAAAGAGTTTCGTCGATGCAAGCTTTAACACCAATCCGGATGACTCTTAGTAGCACTCCGGATATGTATAGTGGAGCAGCCATTTGGAATAGCTCCAAGTGGAGTGTGGTAGCAGTATTTACAGTTTAACATAGAGATTTCCAAAGTACACATGGATCTGAATGTCGTAGACCCATTGACTAAAAGACCTCTCTCACATGCAAAGCATGATCGAGCCCCAGAACTCATTGGGAGACTATTGGAAATATGCCCTAGAGGTAATAATAAACTGGTTATTATCATATTTCCTTGCTCATGATAATTGTTTATTATCCATGCTATAATTGTATTGATCGGAAACTCAGATACATGTGTTGATACATAGACAACACCATGTCCCTAGTATGCCTCTAATAGACTAGCACGTTGATCAAAGATGGCTACGGTTTCCTAGTCATGGACATGAGATGTCATTTGATAACGGGATCACATCATTAGGAGAATGATGTGATGGACAAGACCCAAACTACAAACGTAGCATATGATCGTGTCAGTTTATTGCTATTGTTTTCTGCATGTCAAGTATATGTTCCTATGACCATGAGATCAGGTACTCTACAGGTATCTCTGAGGGTGTCTGTTGGGTTAGCATGGATCAAGACTGGGATTTGTTACTCCGTGTGACCGAGAGGTATCTCAGGGCCCACTTGGTAATACAACATCACAATAAGCCTTGCAAGAAATGTGACTAAGTGCTATCCATGAGTAAGGAGACTTGCCGGTAACGAGGTTGAACTAGGTATGGAGATACCGACGATCGAATCGCGGGCAAGTAACATACCGAAGAACAAAGGGAATAGCATACACGATTAATTGAATCCTTGACATAGAGGTTCAACCAATAAAGATCTTTGTAGAATATGTAGGAACCAATATGGGCATCCAGGTCCCGCTATTGGTTATTGACAGTAGAGGTGTCTTGGTCATGTCTACATAGTTCTCGAACCCGCAGGATCTGCACACTTAAGGTTCGGTGATGTTTCGGTAGTATAGAGTTATGTATGGTGGTGAACGAAGGTTGTTCGGAGTCCCGGATGAGATCCTGAAATCACGAGGAGCTCCGGAATGGTCCGGAGGTAAAGATTGACATATAGGAAGTCTTGCTTTGGTCGCCGGAAAAGTTTCGGGCTCATCGATAGTGTACCGGGAGTGCCGGTAGTGTATCGGGGGACCATCGAGAGAGGTATTTCGACCCAAGAGGCTACATGGGTTGTGGGAGGAGTTAAACCAGCCCCTAGTGGGCTGGCCGAAGCCTCCTCTAAGGGCCCATGCGGCTGGAGTGGTTTGGGAAGGAAAAATCCAAAGGTGGAGAGGTCGAAAGAGTTTCCAAGTGGAAAGGAGGAATCCTACTCCTAATAGGATTGGAGTAGGACTCCTCCACCTCCAATTTCGACCAAACCTTGAGAGTTTGAGGCTGACTCCTCCCCTCCCTCCCTCCTATATATACTAGAGGATTTAGAGGAAAAAGCTAACCCTAATAGCCATGTGCTACCTCTCCTCTAGATCGCAGTTTCTCCTCTAGATCGATTTTCAGCGGTGCTTAGGCGAAGCCCTGCTGGAATAGCTCCACCACCATCACCGCAATGCCGTCGCGCTGCCGGAGAACTCATCTATCTCAATGCTACCTCTTGCTGGATCAAGAAGGCAGAGATCATCATCGAGTTGTACGTGTGCTGAATGCGGAGGTGTCATCCGTTCGGCACTAGATCGGAAGGACCGTGCTCAAGATCGCGAGACGGATCGTGATGAGATCGCGGGACAGATCGTGATGAGTTCACGGGACGGATCGTGATGAGATCTTGGGATGCTCGGCGATTTGGATCGCGAAGACGTTCAAGTACACCACCCGCGTTTCTTAACGCTTCCCGCTTAGTGATATACAAGGGTATGTAGATCCACTCTCCCTCTCATAGATGCTCATCACATTGGATAGATCTTGCATGTGCGTAGGAAATTTTTTGTTTGCCATGCAATGTTCCCTGACAGTGTGATACTTGGGGCCTTTAGCCATGAAGCAACTTCCACTCTCTTTGTCTGGTGAATCAAATAGATCGTAGGAGTTGGTAGTCACTAGAGCAATTCCGGCAACACCATCATCTTGATAGTCGGAGTCGGAGTGATAGCGTCTCTCAGAGATGTTGTCGGAGTCGGATCTGAAAATCCATTCACCAACATGAACTTGATGTTTTCTTATTGTGTAACTGTTGGTGTACTTGTCCTTCTTCTCTGAATCTCTACTTCTCCTTGAGTGTCTTCGTTCATAACGATCATCTCTACTCCTTCTCTCTCTTTGTGGTGATTTATTCCTTGAGCTTCGTCTTCGAGGTGACTCTTCTCTTCTTTTTTAGGGAGCCGTACACTCATTTGAGTAGTGTTCGGGCTTCTCACAATTGTAGCAATTGCGGTCATGACTTGACCAACGCATATCTTCATATCTTGAGTTGGAGTTTCTTTCTTTGCCTCTATTCTTGTAGAACTTGTTGAATTTCTTGACCATGAGGCTTATCTCTTCATTGGTGACAAGGTTGTTGCTTGAAGTTGCGGGAGCATCACTTGTGTCTTTGTAAGCACCGCTAGACTTGTGATGAAGTTCTTCCTTATCTTTTAGTGTCATCTCATGAGCAACAATCCTTCCAATGAGTTTTGTAGGCTTGAGATCTTTGTAGTTTGGCATCATTTGGATCAATGTGCACACGGTGTCGTATCTCTCATCCAAAGATCTAAGTATCTTCTTGATGATGAATTTGTCGGTCATTTCTTCGCATCCTAAGCCGGCAATATAATTTGTGATGAGAGCTAGCCTAGAGTACATCTCTGTGACTCCTTCACCATCCTTCATCTTGAACTTGTCAAGCTGACCTTGAAGAACATCTAACTTGGATTCTCTCACGGACTCGGTTCATTCATGCATATCAACCAAAGTACCCCAAATCTCTTTTGCATTCTCAAGACGGCTGATTTTTTTGAATTCTTCGAGGCATAAGCAATTGAAGAGAATGTCGCATGCTTGAGCATTGAGTTGCAACATCTTCAACTCATCCGCGGTCGCTTCAATCCATCCACAAAGAACTCACCTTGCAAGCTAACACGAACAACAGCCCAAACGGCTGGGTTATGACTAAGAATATGCATTTTCATTTTGTTCTTCCAACTAGAAAAATTAGTGCCATCAAAGTACGAACCTCTACGGTGATAACTTCCCTCACTAGATGCCATACTCTCCTAGGTTGTGAGACCTAAATAATGGAGACCAAAGCTTTGATACCACTTGTAGGACCGGAAGTATGTCTAGAGGGGGTTGATTAGACTACTTGACCAAATAAAAGTTTTGCCTACATCAATTTTTAGGGTTGACAGTTTTTAGCATTTCATGGCAAGTCAAGTACACCCTACACATGAAAGTTTAAGAGTATAGCAGCGGAAAGTACCAACAAGCATGTATAGAAGGGATAGGGTAGGATGATCAAACGCAATTGTAAACACGGTGATTTTTCCCATGCTTCCGATAGGTGGCGCTATCGTGCATCGACGTTTATGGAGTCTTCAACCCATGGAGGGTAACAGTCGCGAGAGTCCACGAAGGGCTCGACCCAAAAGGGTCCAAGAAGTAGCAACCCTGACTATTCCATAACGGCTTCCGTCCATGAAGGACTAGCCTCACTATGGGTATATCTTCACGAATTAGGCGATCTCCTTGCCCTTACTAACTTGTTGGTTCACTCCACAACACGAAGTAGGAGGCTCCCAAGCGACACCTAGCCAATTTAGGAGGCACCACCCTCCAAAAGGTAATAGGCTCGGTAATGACGATCAACTCCTTGCTCTTGTGCTTCAAGATGATAGACTCCTCAGCAACCAATCACTTTCTCACATATTTGGCATGGTGGAAGAGATGGGATTGGTGGAAAGCTACTTGGGAGTCTAGGAATCAAGATCCATACGATTGGAGTGGAAGATCTTGATCTCAACACAAGGGTATGTGGTTCTCTCTCAAAAAATCTGATAGGATAGGTATGGAATAGTTCTGAGTGCTTCTCTTCCGAGTAGGTGGCGGTGACGGGGTATATATAGGCATCCCCAAAAAATCCAACTGTTACACACAAAATGACCAACTCGGTGACACCGATGTGTTAATCTCGGTGCTACCGAAGTGACCAAAAGGTGGCAACTTTTGAATCTCTGTGCGACCGATATAGGAAACTCGGTTGTAATGATAAGGTGACCAACGGTCAGATTTCCAATCTCGGTGATGCCGATCCAACATTCTCGACGGGACCAAAAATGTGAATTTGCGTAACAGAAAGTTGGCAACCTAAACTCGGTGGCACCAGTATGGAATCGGTTGCACCGAAGTGGCTAGGGTTTGGCAGAGTTTGTCTTGGTTCTGGAATCGGTGGCACCAGTATGGGAAAGTTGGTTGCACTGATTTTTAAGTGTTGGGTATAGAACAGACTTTGGTGGGAGAGTTTGTGGATGTTTTTGGCGACTATCACTTGCGCACGTTTGAGCATATTGTTCACCAACAAAACCTTACCCCCTTTTAATAGTATTGGCTTTCCTATGGACTCAATGTGATTTCTCACAAATATAAAATGGTGATTCCTCTTGCTTGAAGCTTGGCCAACCTATTTCCTTGCATCTTGGGGTATGTCCACAATCTCCTTTTGCCAATCCTAACATTGAACATTTCCTGAAATATACTTGTTGGAAACATTAGTTCAATGACTTATATGTTGTTATTAATTACCAAAACCACGAAGGGAGCAAATGTGCTTTCAGAGCATGAGCGGGATCTAGCTAGGGAACATGCTCGACGGCAAGTAGAGATGGGATAGGTTGAGGATTTCACAGAGAGCTAGCAGGGGAACTCAACAGGCTCGGGGAGGCCCTCGGGTGGCCAAATCGACATCGGCGATCTCGTGCTCCCGAGGTTGAAGACGACGGCATTGAGGCGATGTGGTGCTTCCGGCATCGCTTGGATCCACGGGGAGTTTATGGGGGCTGCAAGGAGGCTCAGGGCCATGGCTACGGTCAAGGGGGAGGCACTGGCTATGCGGGCGGCAACGGCGAGCTCGAGCAGGGCTCGGCCATGGTGGGGAGAAGGCGAGAGAGCGAGGGAAGGGGAAAATGGAGGGGTCGGCAGGGTCCAAACGGCACTCTGGGTCTATCCCCTTGCCAGCGCGATGAGGAGGAGGCCAGGCAGGCAGGAGGCGTGGCGCCCTGGCCTTCGTTACCATGCCCTCATCTCCTCTGCCTACTAGCACAGGTTAACGATGACTGGCAGATGGGCCAGTTGGGCGAGCCTTTTGTTGGGCCTCTGGTGAGATCTCTCTCTCTCTTTCTCTCTCTTTTATTTTAGTTTCTGTTTTCTATTTCCTGCTTTCTACTTAATTTTGTTTGGGAAAAACTATAAAGCCAAAATTCCTGAAAATATTTGTGGGGTATATTTGGAATATTTCCAAACTACAGAAAAAGTTTCAAAAAAATTGAAGCAACTAAAATATTTTCAAAGCTTTATTAATGATTTTCAGAAACTTTCCTAATTTATTTAATTTGCCAAAATAATTGTTAATATATAATTCACCCCTGATATGTTGTTGCCAACATTTATAAAAGAGCGGAAACATTTTTGGCAGATTCTTTCTTTGTAGTCCATCGAAGTGCTCCTCCAATTTCCTCACCTCTTCCATGTATGCTTCCATCAGCGGTCTCTAGTAATCCTTGTTGACTTGCTTCACCACAAGCTAAGAGTCTCCTCAGACAACCAGTCTCTTGATCCCAGACTCTACCACGGTTCTAAGTCTGGCATGGAGCCCCTTGTACTGAGCGGTATTGTTGGTGGGTTCCTCCTCGGGAAGTGCATTTGGACGACATACTTGAGGTGCTCTCTGGTGGCGGCAACGAGGAGCACGCCTGCTCCGGCACCCTGGAGTGAGAAAGCACCATCAAAGTACATGATCCAATCACTGGGTGTTTCTTTGCTAGGGAGGATTGTTTGTGGAACGTCTTCATCTGGCATGGGTGTCCATTCAACGATAAACTCTGCCAATGCCCTGCTTTGAGTGGTGGAAGTGCTCTCATACTTCAATCCAAAACTTGACAACTCTAGTGCCCATTAAACTATCCTGCCAGTGGCTTCGGGGTTCCCTAGTATGTGTTGCAATGGGAAAAGGGTAACAACCGTGATTTCATGGGCTTGGAAGTAGTGGCTCAGCTTCCTCAAGGCCATGATGAGGCCAAAGATCAGCTTTTGAACTCCAGAGTACCTTTATCTAGCCCCCTATAACAGGGAACTGGCAAAGTAGATGGGTCGTTGCACCATTGTCTTCTTTGCCACCTCTTTAGATCCGCTGCCATCCAATTGCTGAGGTCCCACTTGATGCGTGTCAAGTCCAGTCACGGATGTTCCTATCTCGTTCCCGATAGCATTGGCAGCAATCATTGAATCTCCATCAGCTTCCCATTGCGCCACCAATGCTGCACTAACCACTCGATTTGTCGCTGCTAAATATAGCAGCTACGGCTCTTGTGGTTTAGGAGCGACCAAGGTGGGATACGAGGAAAGGTAAATTTTCAGGTCTTGTGGCGCTGCATCTGCTTCCAGGGTCCACTTCATCGGCCAGCCTTCTTCAAGATCTTGAAGAATGGCAGGGCGTGCACAGCGCACTTGGAGACGAACCTACTCAATGTGGTAACACATCCGGTCCAATGTCTGATATCTTTGATGGTTTTGGATGCTTGTATGTGTTCGATCGCTATGATCTTGTCAGGATTGGCTTCTATTCCTTGCCGAGATACAAAGAACCAAAGTAGCTTGTTGGATGGGATACCAAATACACACTTTTCAGGGTTGAGTTTCAGGTTAATCTTGCGCATGTTTGCAAAAGTTTCTTCCAAATCTTGTATGAGATTTGCTTCATCCTTGGTCTTGACTACGATGTCATCCATGTAAGCTTCCATGTTTTTGTGCAGTTGAGACCCAAAACCAATCTGAACTGCCCTGGCAAAGGTTGAACTAACACTCTTTAACCCAAAGGGCATACGCACGAAATGGTACGTGCCACCGGGAGTTATGAATGCGGTCTTCTCCTCATCTTCTTTGTCCATGAATATCTGGTGGTATCTTGTGGGGACCCTGACTCATAAGTCGTGATCACCGAATGTACGTCCACAGTGATCCCAGAGATCAATTCCCATTGAACACACAGAAACTAAATAACAAGAGTCTTACGTCCATTACATACTGGATTATTCAAATAAGGCCTTTATGGCCAAGTCTTCATATAATTGTAGCGGAAATCTTCAACGATAGCGTGAACCCATGCCATCTGCCTTAACCCTACATGCATTCTGACTGGGAAGCGTCCTAGCTCGCATGTCCGTCACCAATGTAATCTTCATCATATCCTGGTCTTTCATGCCTGGCCAATAAAATAACCAGTGGCAAGCCAATGAGTACTTTGAATGTACTCGCAAGCAACCATGTTTGGAACAACGCAATAACAAGGCATAATATAGCACTAAGTAGGTAATTTTGCAGAAAGCTAATTGTGAGTGCAATGGCATGATCAAATACTTATGTAAGCATGCATAAACAGTTGGCAGATATCCATATGAACAAGTTATAGATATCCTGATAAGCAGGGGTTGAACATCTCATGTTCAGTCATGTCATCAAGTCATCTAACTTATCTCAAGTGTCATCTCTGCGTCATCCACACACACACACCAAGTTTAGAAACCATGGACGTAGCACAAGAGCGGTCAGCCAACTGTCCTTGACTATGGACATGGCTATTCGAATAGTTTTACACTCTGTAGAGGTTGCACACTTTACCCACAAGACTCGGGGAACTTCCGTGTCATCCACGACTCGCGGTATTCAACATACCCAAGGTAAGCACCCGAGCAATGCATTTACCCTGGCAATACTAAACAAAGAGTCCACTCGATTGGTACCCAGCCCACATGATGTACATCACATGTAACATACATGCAGGGACCAACGGTGTGCCCGGTGCCTGTGAAGACACTGCATGATCATCCATACCGGCATGACCCCGTATCGAGAGTGACCACGCCACTCCCGCCACTAGTAATGCAGGCTCCATGCCAGAACCCACAAAAGTAATCAACAAAGCCTCGTCCCATAAGGGGTATCATGGTCGTGCATGTAAGGTTGGAGTAACGGTCGCAACTTAGACCAATCCATTTTTGAAAACTAGACACACTTACTTGCTCCGGTACACCACTTCTTTCTCAATTGGTTACCCAACTCAACATTATCTCCCTCGGGCATTAGTGTCACCCGACGTTGTTTTCAAAAAGAATTTGAAATCGTTCCTTTGTTTCCATCACCCTGGATAATCCCGATCCCACTTGCATAGCATCTACTAGCATCCTATCTACTCCCACCCGCATAACCCTCATAAGTATGGTAGGGTCATGCACGATGCAAGTATCAATGGTAAAAGTAACGGAGGCATCCCACCTAAGTGGTCACCACATCACATGATCAACAACAAGGAGTAAGGTGCTATATGACATGCATGAAAATGGTTTCTTAACATGGTCAAAGGGTTGCTTGCCTGGCTTAGTAACGTCTTTCAGGTCTTCACACGCTTCTTGTCCACTCCGAGCATTCCATCTATTTCGTCAACTATCGCCAAAAACAACCACAATAATCAACACAACTAGCACAGAATTAAAGTGCTCTATAAATAAGAGTTTTATTTTTCTTCGACATCTCTGGTAATAAGAAAAATAACAAAGGAGGTTTTATTGGATGTGGGTCAATAGGAGTTTTGAATTGTGGAAATAGGGAAATTGGTGGTCCTACAAGAAGTCTACAGAAAACCTTTTTATAAAAATGGGTGGATATACCCAACAAATAGGGCCTGATTTTAGTAACATGCAGGAAGTGGTTTCACTAGATTTGGAGTTAGCATGAATATTCTAGAGATTTAACAAGTGGTCCATATATGAAGAATTATCTCAATAATCCATATTGCAGATAGGGTGCAAGGAAAAATGATCATCAATTAGAGCATGAATCTAGATACACCTAGGAATTTTGAAACACTCCATTTGGAGTAGATATGAAGGCTCTAGGATTTTTGCAAGGTGGCTCCATACTACAAATTATAACAAAAATATGGGTGGATCAGAACATGCTACATGGAAAAATTGTGCAATGCACATATTTGGATTGCTCATGAATTTAGGAGTCTGTAGAAATTTGAATCATTAAATTTGGAGCTCAAATGAATTATTTGTGAATTGTTTTATCTATCAGAGAAAGGAAAAAAGCAAAATGGACCTATACCTAAATGGGCCAGAACCTCTGGGCCGCTTAGCGCATTGGCTCGGCAGTGACTGGGTCGGCCTAGCAGTCCAGTCGCACGGGGCCCCGGGGCGACGTCAAAGGCGCCTTCCTGGTGATGTGCTTTCGCTGCAGGGAAACGGATTTGGGCGTGCAGCACATGATCTCGGCATGCCCACCTTGTCCGCTTGCTCTCGGGGGAAGTAGGGATGATCCTAGGATGCTTTGGTAGAGGAGGGGTGGGGTAGAAGCAAGAGGAGAGGTGAAAAGATCTGGAAATCCTGCTGTCCAGGGAGCAAATGTGAGGTTTTACCCCACCAATAATTGGGATATGGCCATGTAGAGCTTACTGGAGGTAAAGGGCGGCTAGTAAGGGCTCTGGTAAAATTTTGATCTCAAGGAGAAGAGTAGAAGTGGTCAAAACAATACCTTTTGTAATTCAACAAAAGGTCTTTGATGCAAGTTTGAGCAAGTAAAAAGATTCTCCTTACTATGAGACTTAACAGGATCAAATGGTAGGTAAAATTGAGATTTACCACCATGTTTGAGATTTGTTGAGGAAACTTGCCAATGTAACTTTGGCAAACCCTAGGAATGAACATAATTAGGTTTCAATAGATATGGTCATGCTAAGCTATTCCCCTTAATGCACCACTTGTTGTGGTGGCATAATTTGGTGACTAGAGAATACCCAAAAAGTTTGGGACCAAATGGGGAAACTTGACAATGCAAACATTCCCAATTCTTGAAATCAACATAAAGGGTTTGAGGGCATTGGGACAAGTTCATATGTTCTCCTTCATGCACCACTTGGTGTGGATGCATTATTGGATGATTAAAACATGTCCAAAAAGTTTGAGATCAATAGGAGACAGTTCGCAGTGTAGAGTTGCTCAAATTTGGATCTGGACAAAGAGGATTTTGGGATATTTTGGTGAACCAAAACAATTGGGATTGAGATGAAACTTGGCAAGATGATCACATATATCATGTTTGACACTCTAGAATTTTATTCTATTTATTGGAGAATATTTCTTATAGAAATATTTCAAATGCTCGAAATAGGCTGAAATGGTTTTGAAGGGATTTGTCCAATATTTTGAACATGACCATGTGTTGAAACCCTTATATATGGAAAGTATATGTCCACCGAGTTTTCCCAAATTTTCTCAAATATTTTCAAATCATTTAAATAATTTTTCCCTATGAAAAACCATTTCCGTCTTTAAGAAAGGCCTTTAAATAAAGTAATAAAATAATCTTTAAAAATAATATTTTATGGTTTTGGGGAGTTATATATATAGTAGGTTCCAAATAAAGCATTTGGGAAAAAAGGATCCACCCAATTTGGGGCTTGCAGTGTAAATCTCAAATCAGGGGGTTTTGCAAACCTAATTTGAATAAATACTTTTTGGCCAAAACAATAATTGATAAAAATAGTTTTGGGTACTATTCACATGGCATGATCATTAGACAAGAGTTGGGATCAAGTAAAAGAGTTCTTGAGGGTAGGTGGATGTTTTTTGAATTATAGAGCACCAGCAAGCAATCAAAGAGGCAAGCAAATAACACACAAGTCAAGCATTCAAATGCACACAAAAAGTTTAATTGGCCCTAATTTTTGAGTCATGATAACTTAGTCATGAGGCAAAACACAGGGTGTGACATACCTACCCCCCTTATAAGAATCTCGTCCCCAAGATTCCTAGGCTAGGTGGTGATGCGGACATTTAGAGGTGAGGTAATCTTCACGTTCCACGTTGTTTCTGCTCCGGTGTGGTTGTCCTCCTAGATCTTGAAGTTCCTGATGATATGTCTTCGAGTGTATCGTTGACTTCATCTAAGGGTGAACGGGGTTCTTGTAAAATGCTAGGCTCTCCTAATGGTCAAGGGTTTGGTGAATGAGGTTCTGGCAGGCCCTGGATTGCGTGTGTATCCCAAAGTTGGAATACCTAGCCAAGTAGTGAGTCTGTGTGCTGGTCCTGGTACTACTCATGTTGCTTAGTGACATCTAGATGTCTCGCGTTTGAACAGAGGGGTCGTGTCATGCCCAAGATGCGCGCCTATCCATATTAAGGCACGGGGGCCTCGACAAGGGATAGAGGCGCATCTCGGCGTTCACAAGTATAGCATCATTACATCATACATTTAAGAAGAGAGGAGTATATGAGTTAGCTTACACTTGCCACATGCTAAATTACAATTCCACACAAAGAGTTCAAACATCAATCCGAAGGCAGGGTTCGGCTACGGACAAAAACAATCAATAAAAGAAGATGCAATGATACTATCTTGCTAGCCCCAAAGATCACGACCACGGTCCTCTACCCATCTGGATACGTCACGTACATCCTACCACGTTCTTCATCATACTCCCACTTGAGCTGTGTCATGTCATCTGGCACGACCTCATATGTACCTGCACCAGGATTGTTGTAGTAATCTGTGAGCCATAAGGACTTAGCAATCTCGCGCCCGGGTACCGAGACTATTCAAGCTCATGGGTTGGGAAGGGGTATGTGTTTAGTTTGTAGCAACACAAAGCAATTATGGTGGCTAATCTTACGAAACATGAAAGTAAACATGTGGTCTACGATAAGCCATCCAATCTAGAATGACCTCTATGAGATCCTAAACACTTACTTACGTCAATCATAACCCCACCGTGTTCTCTCTCGGTTCATGTTCACGAGTAGAGACGATCACGGTTACTCACACAGTTGGTGTATTTTATTAGAATTTACTTCAAGTTAACTATAACCGGGTGTTAAACAAATATCCAAGTTGCCACATAACCGCGGGCACGGCTTTCCAAAAGTTTTAACCCTGCAGGGGTGCTCCAACTAGTCCATCATAAATTAACCACACTCCGCAGGAATAGGCTCGACCACGGATCTCGTGATCATACTAGGCAACTCCAAAGGAATTCCAACACCTCGAGATAGCCCGAAGAAAGTCAGAGCCCACATGCAAGACACTTGATAAAGGTAAAACAAGTCTAGCAAGACCGCCCGACATGTCGATGAACTCGATAAGAGCCGCGTATCTCATTCTCAGGACACGACGGATGAACACTACGTACAGCGGCTGGATAGAAATCACTCGAGTTGCCCCAAGGTGGCCCCGCAAGTGGCTCTAGTTTGGACCAACACTCATGAGGAGCACTAGCCCGGGTTGTTGATTAATTATCCATGGGGTTGCAAAGCCCTGTGCAAATTTTATTAAGTTGTTTAGCAAATGTAGTACCAAATTTTGGTCTTGCCAGACAAGTTTTAATCTTAACCAAATAAACAAGGGGGTCCCCATAACAACCCCGAGCATGTTAGGAGCGCAAAGTATGGAAACATAATACCGGTAACAAGAAACTATGGTGGTAAGAGCAGAACAAAACACCTAGCCAAAGGCCCAGCCTTCCACCAATACCAGATGTATAATTGCATTAAATTAAATAACAAATAATATTGTGATATGCCAGACATCCATGTTATCACATGGACACAACCTGTGCCTGCAACTAAGAACGCTATAAGAGGGGCTTAGCAGTGGTAACTTAGCCAAACAAAGGTTGCTAGGATGTGGGGGGTTTAGAGGCTATCATGGTAATTAGAAGGCTGACATTCAAGTGGTAGGTAGCGCGAAAGTAGAGATAAGAGCAATACAACTAGCAAGCGAAAATAGTATCGGGATCCGGGTACGATCATCTTGCCTATTGGTTCTTTAGAGGGACAAGTAGCATGATCCTCGTAGTTGTACTCGCCTGGATGTTTGTACTCAGGTTCAACGTTTGCGTCTACCCAAAAGAAACAGCAAGAATAAACAAGCAACCATGGTGCAATGCACAAGCAAGAATGTTGCATGCTTATGTGAAAAGTTTTAGCATGGCAATTCTAACTAGTCATGTTTCACATGCAAAGGATTGGTTACTAATGAATCTGGACAGAACCTTATGTTAAGTTATTTAGACATGCATGAACATGGCAAATATGGATGCATCAAGCAATAACGATAGAAATGCATATGTAGAACGTAAGAAACGGAGTTACGGTTCTCACGCTACGCTCACGACAAGTTACGAAGGCAAAACACAAGACAAGAAGGCCATGGGCTATTCCTTGGCATTCCAAGGTAGCCACTTTTTAGACAATGAAAAACCAACCACAATAGATCCAAAGATCAAGCAATTCCATGGAGTATAGCTCCCATAAGTCACAAAAGACTAAAACAAACAATCTGCCACAAAACAGCAACGTAGCAACTTTCACAGCAAATAACTTGAGCTACAGGAATCCCACACCCACAAACAAAGCATTGACAGAAACTACATAACATGCTCATCAACTTATCCAACTACGCAATCTGGAACTAAGGCACACATCAATAAGCATGAAGCTCACAAGTTGGCATGAAGAAACAGAAATCTGGGACTTAGTGAAAATAACAGTTTTTCTGGAATCTGAGTTACTCTGATAGCAAGTTGATAGCAGATTCTTAGAGTTAGAAATATTTGGCATGTTGAAAACAGCAACATTGTAGTGGCTACTTTAGAGCATGGTTCCCACTTACGTGGGTGTTTAACATGGCAAATATAAATATCATGGCATAATAGACATAAAACACTAACACTTCCATGTTGGCACATCCTCCATAGCACGCATGGATTAAATCATGTAAAAATGACAAAGCAGCATCACAGCAGAAAATAGCAGTTTCTTGAAGTTGCTAAAAAGTGAAATCCAATTGCACCAATGGTTTCCTGAGATTTTTCTACCCCAAAATCATATATCATACTCATATATTCACATCGAGCATCATGGCAAAAACTACATAGCAAAAATGACATACATACCTATAAGTGAAACTTACTAAATATGTCCATAGACATCAATGCTCATATCCAGAATTGGATTATTACTACAATTGGAAATGATCTAATTATAACAATGAAACAATAAAACAATAAAACACACAATATAATATAGTGTATGACAAGTGGGGCATGGCCGACTTGTCACACACACACTCAACAAACACCCATACACACACACATCCACCGAATGGCCACACCAGATCTTGGCTGTAGCCACACCAGATCTCTCTCCCACACACACACACAACTCACATGGGATCCTGCCACCACGCCAAATCCCGTACACACAACACAACACTCCACCAATCAAAAAAGAGAAAAACAAAAGGGTGGGGGAGCGAGATCGAACCCGCGACCTTGCAGTCGCCCCCTAAGTCAAACACCACTGCGCTACGCATCGAATCATGACAGGAAGGAATATGAGCGCACCTAGTACTCTTAGACGGTGCTTATCTGACGAAACTAAAACTCGCCACCAGCGACAAACGACAGCGACGTGAAATTCCGCGACTACAGGGCAACTCCGACAAGGGAGAAGCCTGGCGGTGATGCGGGGTGCTACTGGGATCCACTCCCTGCCCGTCTTGCGGTGGTGGGGTGGAGGCAACGGCCCTCAAGGCCCTGCCTTGCAGACGGCAGTGATGCGTAGGCTCTACAGCGATGGCGAGCAGCGGCGATGGGACGCAAGCAACGGAGCGGGACGCGGCGGCTCACCAAGGGAACGACGACGATGGCCCGATCACGGCAAAGAGGAGGAAGAAGTGGCGACGACACCTGCCCGAAGCAGACGCAGGAATGGCGCCGGAGCACCCTGCCCGAGCTCCGACAGGGATGAGGCTATCGAGGATGGGGGAGCTCAGCCCCTCCTAGCGACGGGAATGGAACGCGGGGACGATCCCCAGCCTCCACGACATGCCGGGAGCGGCGGAGGCCACCGTGGACGCGAAGGCGACGACGACGAAGATCGGCGGCTACTCTCTGAACCCGCTCACCTCTTTGAATCTCTCTGGACTTACCTAACAGAGAAGGAAGAGGGGGGGAAGGAAGAGGGAGGAGGAGAAGGGAGATGGCGGTGGTGAAGGGGAACCCTAGAAGGGAGGCACACACGCTGAGGCCTTTTAAAGGGGGCCAGACGGCGTCCTCGACGTCCGTGAGCGCGAGCACTCGCTCACTCTCTCTACACTCTGACGGAGGAAGGAGACAGCGACAGGTCTCCGTCAGGCATGGCTAGGCTGCGCGTGCGCGACTGCTAGGCCGCGAGGAGAGATCACCGGCCCAGTTTCCTCTCTCTCTCTCTCCGAGAAATAAAACCAGCGGCTTCCCTCTAAAAATAAAACAGCCTCACCAAAATAACCGTAGAGGGAAATAAAAGGTTTTTAACAAGAACAAAATTACTTTTCCAAATAATAAAATATGAGCTATTTAAATAAATTACTAAGGGGATTTGTGAAGCAAGTATTTATTTAGCTATTATGAAAACAGCCCCCTGATATTTAAAACCCCAATTACACTAGGCTCAAAACTCCACAAGAACAACACACATGAGCTCACAATTATAATTACTACTACTTGAACATTTTGACAAATTTATAAAGCAGATTAATTCTGTTGATTAATGGCAATGGAATAAAAGAGAATAGGTTGGGTTTGTTTCGAAGTAATGAGAGAGGGGGAAAAGAAGTTGATGCCCACTCCATCACAAACAACCACAAACCACAGCACAACAAGATCAAGAGCACACCACATAAAACAAAATTCAAGACATGAAGATGGATGATATGATGCATGATGTATGAATGCATGAGACAAGACATGGCAAGGAGAAACTCAAATACATTCATCCCATGACAAGGTTCACATAGGTTACATGCCATAAATGGTAGGGGCGGCACTTGGGCTGTCACAGGTCGAGACTTGGTGTAGCTTCTCGTTGACGGGGAAGTCCTTATCTTTCCTAAAGCAGGAGGTCTTCAGTCGTAGGTGGTCTTCATCCTTGAGAGTGTTGAAGCACATGATCGTGGGCTTCTCATTGAGATCTTCTGTTTGAGTAAGTTGCCCAGGTAGATTCTTCATTCTTCTTTGATCATTTGTCTTTGTCATCATGGAGTCACATTTCTGGAGGGTCTTTGAGTGTTTGGTCTACTCATCACATTGTGGCAAGGTCTGCGTTGAGTCTTGTCCCTAGGACTAGGCTTAGAGACTTGATGTCAAAACCTATCCTACCCTATGGGAAGGTTCTGAGGGGGGTCCTAGATGAGCTGGCTACCCAAAAGTATAGAAGAACCATCTAATCCCCAAGGTCTTAGGCTTGGCAAGCAGGGCGAACTACCTTTGATAGGTGTTCTACCATGATTGAGTCACGGTTTAATCCCTAGATTGTCTAAAAAGGGCTAATAGTGAAGTCATGACACTCGTCCACTCCATTCCAGGCATCTGAAGGGAGTAGGGTTGGCATGTTCATTGTACACCATCAAAGTGGTGGAGTGAGGGGGGTTATCAGCTCCTCGGTTCCTTCCTAGTCAGGAACTAATAGGCGATTACTTAAAGCAAGGAGATCTTTAATCCTCTTGATGTCCAAGGGCTTCATCGGGCTAAATCGCCAGTTCTTCGAGATGTAGTCTAGTTGATGTAGCCGGCATAGGAGTGGTGGTTGGCTTCTTTTTGCTTCTTCTTCGTCGTTGTCGTGGCTTCGCAATCACAGTGGTTCTTCATCTTGCTTGGGCAAGAAAGTATTCTTCTGTAGGGAGGGTGCTTCGAGGAGTCCAACTCCTTCATGATGAAACCTTATACTCAAGAGTCATGGTAATTAGTGATCCTGGGGCTGGTCCAAACAGGACTAAAGTGTTCCTCCTCTCATTGGGTAAATAAGTATGTTGTCCCGGAGGACAACAACCTATTTCCCGAAGTATCACATAAACACATTGCTCGTGGGACACATGAGAGGAGCGGGCATTCGTCCCGGGTGGTCACTAGTATCAAGGGTTTGCGGTCCAACCTAATAGAAGTCTTCTTGCCACCTTCCTTTTGAACAGGATTGGTGGTGGTCGAGGTGGAGTATCGGCCATAGTCAAATTACTTAGAATCAGGACCTATGGTCATAATCCGACCGTGTCATGGTCCGGTAAAGCTTCAGGGTTTCAAGGAGCTTAGGATGTGAGTGAACGTCTAACATGTTATCCTGAGCACAACTATTAGATGCCAATGGTACTGTCTATTATTCCAAACAAAACCACCCTATATCATCGAAGGTATCATCTCATATAAAGCAACTCCAATATTGCACATGCTACTCATACCTCCAAGGTTTTGAGAGAAGGACTATACCGAAAGATCTCATATATATACTATAGCTAACTCACATATATCCGTATATGAAAATCCTCGGGATAATTTACAAGCCGCTAAGCTTGATCATGACATTACCAATCCAATCTAAGGTACTGCATTACTATGCTAAGGAAACACGTAATAAACCACTCCAAGATCTTGTTTCCTTCCTACGACTCCAATTAACTGATCCACGAATACCATCCACTATTACATGACCTATTATTGCTACAAATCCAATGCCAGTGTCGTCCCCTATATGTCCAGATTTCCTAAATCCCCAAATTCTAGGAAGAACTATCTCATCATAGTATAACCATCAACCACCATCATGATGATGCAGTGAACTCCGATGTTAGGTGCATATGGATCCTTGAATCGATTCTAACAACAATCCAATATTCCTGGTTTGACTTCCACCGAGAAACAGGGTATCAAGATCAAGATCACCGAACTAAATCCAAATTGCTCTGAACCATGTGGTTTGATTGATCTTGAGCACCTATTAGAATCACCTATTTAAATCCATGGTTGACATCTAGCAAGAACACCCTACTGGTTACTCCAGTTACTATTGTAACTTCATCAATCCGCTAACAATATTATTGCCAAAGTATCGTCATTTGTCCACCAATAATTTCAGCTTGTGCTCACAATCGTCCTACTAGATCCAATTGACTCAAGGGAGAAGTAATTTATGCTACTCTATCAACTTGATCCACCAAGTCCACTCACCACCATAAAACCTCGTAATCCACAAAAGCGTCTCAACTACATCCTCAAGATATCGATTATGGCTAAATCAAATCATTATCCACAAATCATATACCCTTAGAACGATCCTTCCTATGTCATCAAGGTTCTAGTGCTAGCATAAGAATGAAGCATGTTTGTTCACTATGATCACTAGCTCCATAATGAACCCAATGCAAAGCAGGGGTTATTGAAGCTCAATAAGTGCTCTGGCAAATCCGTGTGTTAAACATGTGATCAGAGGCTTGTGCTGGAGGAGCTTGTGAGGTATAGGTTGGGCAAGGGAGGGGTTTTCCAATCTTGAGGGAAAAGCATAACTCTACGGGGTTGCGTCTGGTTGAGTCTGTTGTAGTCATAGTCTTCAACGCTAGCTGTCCGTCAAGGTGGATCCTTGGTGCATCTTGTCTTGCCAGTCTTTAGTTGACGAGATTGGGGAGAGAAAGTAGCATCGAGAGGAGTGCCTAAGGGGGTGGTATAGTGCAAGTGCAATCAAGCAAGTGCCGAAAAGGCCAAACACAAACATCATGGTAAGGTGGGTGATATAGTCGCACACTTTTTGCCTTGGGCAAAAGTGTGACTTACACCAAAGCACAAACAGGAAAAACAAGCAACACAGATCATGGTTCCATTCGAACCATCATACGGACTCGACTTCGCATAGAGAACACATGACTTATCCTACCCTAGGGGTTCTCGGACTCAGTAGTCGTGCTTGCTTCTTGTCTTGAAGGGGAGTCCGCTTGGTATTCTGGGTCTTCTTCATGTGTCACTATGTCTCTGGTTGTTGGTTGTCAAAACGATCCTAGTTGCGCTTGAAGAGTCCTGGACGACTTCGGGTCTGGTGAGTTGACGACGAAGGTGATTCTGCACAGCTGTTGAAGGCAGGGTCTTCTGGTGTCTTCGTAATCGTGACAATGCATCCTTGTCTTCTAAGATGTCAAGGGTTCCAGGGAGGAAATCCTTTATGCGATGACATTGACAAGGTATGGTAGACTTGTATCCTGTCGGTCACATTGACAATATCATCGGCACCAAGAGCGGGGGATGATGAGAACCGTTTTCCTACTCACTATAGTGAGGCGGGCCAATTGGCGAGGTTCTCATCCACCGGTGGTTACTGATATAACAACGAAAAGGACATGGTTCCTCTATTAGCGATGCATATCATGACATTCCATGTCTTGTGCCCTGGTCATCGAAGGCCAGGGTGGCATCATCCTGGGGCTATGTCGAGTGTGACACCATCTTCCTAGTCTTGATTCCTTCATCCTTCGAGAAGTTATGTTCTGCTGGTAGCTCCTTGTCTAATGCTGCCAACTTATGTCCAAGATATGTGGGGAAATGTCTGACAAGGTGGATCCCTTGCAGGTTGCCCACGAGGATTGCAAGGAATCCCGTGGTCAGGGGCACAAGGGTAGTAGCGACCATATCCAAAGTTTGCAAAAGTAGACGAGGAGAGTTAAGAGAAAGATGGTGGAAATGCTAAGGCGAAAACCTTTGCTTCCTTTGAAAATTTAGGAGAGGTGAGAAACAAAGAGGTTTTGTAAGTGATTTTGAAGGGTCTGGAAAAATAATTTTGTCCTAGCTAATGTCCATGCTAACTAAGGGCCTCCTACAGTCAGGATGGCTCTGATACCAGCTCTGTTTGGACCCTGACTCAAAAGTCGTGCTCACTGAATGTACGTGCATAGTGATCCCAGAGATCAATGCTCACTAAACACATAGAAACTGAATAACAAGAGTCTTACATCCATTAAATACCGGATTATTCAAATATGGCCTTTATGGCCAAGTCTTCATATGATGGCAGCGGAAATCTTCAACGATAGTGTGAACCTATCACATCTGCCTTAACCCTACAGGCATTCTGACTGGGAAGCGTCCTAGCTCGCATGTCCATCACCAAGGTAATCTTCATCATATCCTGGTCTTCCATGCCTGGCCAATAAAATAACCAGTGGCAAGCCAATGAGTACTTTGAATGTACTTGCAAGCAACCCATGTTTGGAACAAGGCAATGACAAAGCATGATATAGCACTAAGTAGGTAATTTTGCAGAAAGCTAATTTTCAATGCAATGACATGGTCAAATACTTATGTAAGCACGCATCAACAGTTGGCAGATATCCATATGAACAAGTGCAAGATATCCTCATAAGCAGGGGTTGAACATCTCATGTTCAGTCATGTCATCAAGTCATCTTTGCGTCATCCACACACACCCACACACACCAAGCTTAGAAACCATGGACGTAGCACAAGAGTGGTCATCCAACTGTTCTTGACCGTGGACATGGCTATTCGAATAGTTTTACACTCTGTAGAGATTACACAGTTTACCCACAAGACTTGGGGAACTTCCATGTCATCCACGACTCGCGGTATTCAACATACCCAAGGTAAGCACCCGAACAATGCCTTTCCCCTGGTGATAATAAACAAAGATTCCACTCGATTGGTACCTAGCCCACATGATGTACATCACACATAACATCCATGCAGGGACCAATAGTGTGCCTGGTGCCTGTGAAGACAGCGCATGATCGTCCATACTGGCACGACTCCATATCGAGAGTGACCACGCCACTCCTGCCACTAGTAATGCGGGCTCCATGCCAGTACCCACCAAAGTAATCAACAAAGCCCCATCCCATAAGGGGTATCATGGTCATGCATGTAAGGTTGGAGTAACGATCGCAACTTACAACAATCCGTTTTTGAAAATCAGACACACTTGCTTGCTCCCGTACACCACTTATTTCTCAAGTGGTTACCCAACTCAAGATTATCTCCCTCGGGCATTAGTGGCACCTGACGGGGTTTTCAAAAAGACTTTGAAATCATTCCTTTGTTTCCATCACCATGCATAATCCCGTTCCCACTTGCGTAGCATCTACTAGAATCCCATCTACTCCCACCCGCACAACCCTCATAAGTATGGTAGGGTCATGCATGATGCAAGTATCAATGGTAAAAGTAATGGAGGTATCCCATCGAAGTGGTCAACACATCACATGATCAACAACAAGGAGTAAGGTGCTATATGACATGCATGAAAATGGTTTATTAACATGGTCAAAGGGCTGCTTGCCTAGCTTAGTAACGTCTTCGAGGTCTTCACACCCTTCTTGTCCACTCCGAGCATTCCGTCAATTTTGTCAACTATCGCCGGAAACAACCACAATAAGCAACACAACTAGCAGAAAATTAAAGTGCTCTATAAATGGGAGATTTGAATGGTGGAAATAGGGAAATTGGTGGTCCAACAAGAAGTCTACAGAAAACCTTTTTATAAAAATGGGTAGATATACCCAACAAATAGGGCCTGATTTTAGTAACATGCAGGTAGTGGTTTCACTAGATTGGAGTTAGCATGAATATTCTAGAGATTTAACAAGTGGTCCATATATGAAGAATTATCTCAATATTCTATATTGTAGATGGGGTGCAAGGAAAAATGCTCATCAATTAGAGCATGAATCTAGATACACCTAGGAATTTTGAAACACTCCATTTGGAGTAGATATGAAGGCTCTAGGATTTTTGCAAGGTGGCTCCATACTACAAGTTATAACAAAAATATGGGTGGATCAGAATATGCTATATGGAAAAATTGTGCAATGCACATATTTGGATTGGTCATGAATTTAGGAGTCTATAGAAATTTGAATCATTAAATTTGGAGGTCAAATGAATTATTTGTGAATTGTTTTGTCTATCAGAGAGAGGAAAAAGGGAAATGGACCTATACCTAAATGGGCCAAAACCTTTGGACCGCATAGTGCAGCGGCTCGGTAATGATTGGGCCCGCCCAGCAGTCTAGTCGCACGGGGCACCGAGGCGACGTCGAAGGCGCCTTCCTGGTGATGCGCTCTCGCCGCAGGGAAACGGAAGTGCGCGGGAGACGTGTCCACTTAACCCGACAAGAGGGCCCGATCGCCAGTTGCTGCCGCTGGCAGGTGGGCGCCACCTGTCAAGGTTGTCTCATTCCTCCCACTCGGGCGGAGGAGAGACAAGGGAGGCCATGGCCGGTCGCGTGCCGACGCCCGTTCCAGTGTCGTCGGCCACCTACGGCGATGCTCCGACCATCGGCGTGCTTAGGGCGCTGAGCCTCATGCGCCTAGGATGCTTTCAGGCCCTAGGGGAGTTGGGGCCGAGCGCAGCGTCCACCATGGCGAAAGACGACGACGGTCAAGATGGACGTGGAGCTATGGCCATCGGGAGGAAGAACTGGAGCACAGGGGAGTTTAACGCGGCATAGGAGGTGATTTGGTGAGGCTTAGAGAGGGAGAGGTTGCCCATCATGCTCGAATTTGAGCAGAAGCCGCTAGTGGGGCTTTGGCCACGGACATCGATGGAGGCTAGGGGAGGATGAATGGCTGGTCTGGGAGGTTCACAGGGGGATAGGGGGCGAGAGGACGGTAGAGGTGAGCTCGGGAGGGTTCTTATAGGCGGGGGCATGGTGCATCATAGGCTCATGTGCCGGCTCGGACATTGTCGCTTCTGGTGGGCTCAAGGGGTCACGAGAACATGTCTAAGGGCTTTGTGGAAGAGGTCCACGCCCGGGGAGGAGGAGAGAGGAAGCAGGTAGCTGACAGGGCTCGCGCGTGTGATCTCGCCCATGGGGGCGCTCAGGCAGCATAGCGCGCATGCAATGGAGGCCAGAGGAGGGAGAGAGAGGAGGGGGCCGACTGTCCGGTGTGTCCTGGACTTAGAAGCCATCCAAGTGGTGAAAGGGGGAGCCCGAGGTGGATGGGGCCATGCATTGGGCGGTGGCTACAGTGTAGGGGTGCACTATAGCACGCTCCAGAGCATACTTATTGCATGACATGGCATGCAACACGTGATCTGGGCATGCCCACCTTGTCCACTTGCTCTCGAGGGTTGTAGGGATGCTCCTAGGATGATCTGGTAGAGGAGGGGTGGGGTAGAACCAAGAGGAGAGGTAAAAAGATCTGGAAATCCTGTTGTCCAGGGAGGAAATGTGAGGTTTTACCCCACCAATAATTGGGATATGGCCATCCAGAGCTTACTGGAGGTAAAGGGCGGCTAGTAAGGGATCTCAAAGAGAAGAGTAGAAGTGGTGCAAACAATACCTTTTGTAATTCAACAGAAGGTGTTTGATGCAAGTTTGAGCAAGTAACAAGATTCTCCTTACTATGAGACTTAACAGGATCAAATGGTAGGTAAAATTGAGATTTACCACCAAGTTGGAGATTTGTTGAGGAAACTTACCTATGTAACTTTGGCAAACCCCAGGAATGAACATAATTAGGTTTCAATAGATCTAGTCATACTAAGCTATTCCCCTTAATGCACCACTTGCTGTGGCGGCATAATTTGGTGACTAGAGAATGCCCAAAAAGTTTGGGACCAAATGGGGAAACTTGACAATGCAAACATTCCCAATTCTTGAAATCAATAGAAAGGGATTTGAGGGGATTGGGACAAGTTAATCTGTTCTCCTTGATGCACCACTTGGTGTGGATGCATTATTGGATGATTAAAACATGTCCAAAAGGTTTGAGATCAATAGGAGATAGTTGTCAATGTAGAGTTGCTCAAATTTGGATCTGGACAGAGAGGATTTTGGGATATTTTGGCGAAGCAAAACAATTGGGATTGGGATGAAACTTGCCAAGATGATCACATATATCATGTGTGACACTCTAGAATTTTAGTGTATTTATTTGAGAATATTTCTTATAGAAATATTTCAAATGCTTGAAATAGGCAGAAATGGTTTTGAAGGGATTTGTCCAATATTTTGAACATGACCATGTGTTGAAACTCTTATATATGGACAGTATATGTCCACTGAGTTGTCCCAAATTTTCTCAAATATTTTCAAATCAGTTAAATAATTTTTCCTTGTGAAAAAACATTTCTGCTTTAAGAAAAGGCCTTTAAATAAAATAATAAAATAATCTTTAAAAATAATATTTATGGTTTTGGGGAGTTATATATGTAGTAGGTTCCAAATAAAGCATTTGGGGAAAAAGGTCCACCCAATTTGGGGACTTGAAGTGCAAATCTCAAATGAGGGGGTTTTGCAAATCTAATTTGAATAAATCCTTTTTGGCCAAAATAATATTTGATAAAAATAATTTTGGGTACTATTCACATGGCATGATCATTAGACAAGAGTTGGGATCAAGTAAAAGAGTTCTTGAGGGTAGTAGGATATTTTATGAATTATAGAGCACCAGCAAGCAATCAAACAAGCAAGCAAATAACACACAAGCCAAGCATTCAAATGCACACAAAAAGTTTTAATTGGCCCTAATTTTTGAGTCATGATAACTTAGTCATGAGGCAAAACATAGGGTGTGACATATCTAGATTAGGCATCCAAAAAGGAGAGCAAGTCTCATCCGGAGGTGGAATCAACAATATGATCTATGCACGACAAGGGAAAAGGGTCATCCGGGCAAGCCTTGTTCAAGTGAGTGTAATCTATGCAAAGCCTCCATTTCACATTCGCCTTGTGTACCACCAACGGATTTGCTACCCAAGTTGGATGCCGCACTCCTTTGACTAGATCAGCTGCTTCAAGTTTCTTGGTTTCCTTGGCAATGAACTATTGCCACTCCAAGGCTTGCTTCCTAACCTTTCGTTTAACGGGTCGGGCACGAGGGAAGATAGCAAGGTGGTGATCAATTATCTCCCTGGGAACACTGGGGATGTCACATGGTTGCCAGGAAAACACATCGACATTCGTCCACAGGAAGGCAATTTGCACATTTTCCTATTTGTCAATAAGGGTAGCACTAGTGGAACTCCCCGGCAGGTCTTCATCGGGTGCAACGCACTCCAAAGAGGGGCGCTTCCCGGAGTCCTTGCCAGTGTTCCCGCCAGCCTACCTAGATTTCTTTGACTCCTTGGAAGGAGCTGGTACTTCTACAATCTCAGCTGCAACCGCGTCACGTTACATCTTGTCTACATAGATAACTACATGCTTCTTGTCGGATGGGATGGAAATGATCCCAATGGGCCCTCGCATCTTCAAAGTATTGGAAGCATAATGGGATGCATCCATGAATTTTGCCAAGGCTGGGTGACCGAGGATTCCGTTGGAAGGCAGAGGGATCTCGGCCACGTCTAACACTATCCTCTTTATCCAGAAGTTTAGTTCCTCGCCAAATGTCACGGGCAGAGTGATCTTTCCCTTGGGTCGACTCCTCCCAATGTTGTTCCCTTGGATGGTACCCATAGCTTCAAGCTCGTCATCATGGATTTGTAGTTTCTCGGCAACTTGAGGGGAGATCAACTAACATATTAGACACCTTGACATTGTGGATTGTTGGGGAAACCAACAACGGCAGGCATCCGATCGTAGTGGTACGGTCAAGATGATCCTCGTCGTCAAAGATGATAGGCGTGCGGGACTATTTGACTGGCTTCCTAGATTATGTAGTTGGCTCTACGACATTGACCTCGTGCGCCCACTGTTTGAGTTGGCGCTGAGAGGAATGCAAGGATGCACCCCCGTCAACGCACATGACTTTGGTTGCTTTCTGAAACTCCCTGTCACTAGAATCCCCATCTTCATCCTCACCCTCGTCGTCAAAGATGATAGGCGTGCGGGACTATTTGACTGGCTTCCTAGATTATGTAGTTGGCTCTACGACATTGACCTCGTGCGCCCACTGTTTGAGTTGGCACTGAGAGGAATGCAAGGATGCACCCCCGTCAACGCACATGACTTTGGTTGCTTTCTGAAACTCCCTGTCACTATAATCCCCATCTTCATCCTCACCCTCGTCGTCAAAGATGATAGGCGTGCGGGACTATTTGACTGGCTTCCTAGATTATGTAGTTGGCTCTACGACATTGACCTCGTGCGCCCACTGTTTGAGTTGGCGCTGAGAGGAATGCAAGGATGCACCCCCGTCAACGCACATGACTTTGGTTGCTTTCTGAAACTCCCTGTCACTATAATCGCCATCTTCATCCTCATCCTCACTCATATCACTTTTTCCTTCTTCTCACGGCCTCTGGCGGGTTTCTCCTTTTGCTGCGGGGCTTTGCCGCGGCGGCCTCCCATGCCACCACTACCCTTCCCGGCAGCACCATCTTGGCCATTTTATTTGTCATGCTTCTCGTATTCCGCCCTCTACTTCCTAACAAGTTGCTCGACTTGTCGACATTGTTGGAGATCATGGCCCTTGGTGTGGTGAATTTTGCAGTATGACCCGTCAGACTTCTCGGTCTTCTCAGTGCCAGCAGCCTCCGAGCAATCAGCACACGCGGCAGCTTCCTTGCCGGGGGTATCTACTTTCGCCTTCTTCCTGGCACTGAGGTCTCCAGAGCTCTCAACGGCCAGTATTGCCTTTCCCTTGCTCTTCTTGTTGTGCTTCTTGTTTCTTCCCTTCGGGTCGGGGAGGTCATCGTTGTCATCAGAGTCAAGTTTGATGCTTGCCTCCTCCCCGAGGAGTTGTATTCCATCTTCAACTCAAGAACATTTAACTGCCAAGGTGTAAAGCTCATTGACAGTCTTGGGGAGCGTGACATTCATCTTGGCTTGCATCCTCCTGTTATGCACATTCGAATGGAATGCTGCAATTACCGCTGCGGGATGTATTTCTGGGATGTTGCGATGCACTCATCTGAATATGGGATATACTTCCTCAAAGTTTCTCCCTCCTTCTATGGGAGGACCTGGAGATCACTGGGCTGGCATGGTTCCTGGTGACCAGCCATGAAGGTGTCAACAAAATCGTTCCATAGCTTAGCCCATGATGAAATCGAATTCTCCGGCAGGTGGATCAGCCATGACCTCACATTTGGCATAAGTTCCAAAGAGAGATAGTTGAGGAGCACCTTTTTCATCTCTTCCTCCTGCGACTTGGACAACTATTGTGTATATGCCCAAGAACTCCACCGGGTTTAGCTTCCTGTCGTACTTCTCCGATAGCTCGAGCTTGAACACTCCGGTCAATGGCCAACGGACCCGTCGCAGCTCACTAGTGAAGGCAGGGAAGACGTCCTCATAAGGAAGGTACCCGCCAGCACTGGGCGCGGGGTTGCTGATGTCTGGACCATTGCGCTTATCGGATTGACTGTGTGCTTCTCGGCGTCGCTCGATGGTGATGCACACGTCTTCTTTCTGTCGGTCTTCAAGGACATGTCGTTGATCCCGACGGTCGCGCGGGCTAGATGTGACTATGAACGCGTCGTCGTCCATGTCAGTATGTGTTGCGGCTGCTTCTGGTCCTATTGTCGTGGATGGGATTGCACGGTCAGTGTGGCCATTCATCGCGCTCGTCGGTCCCTGCTGCTGCTGCCGTTCGCTTACGTTGCGATGGCTCTGCATGTAAGGTCTTGTTGGCTTCGACAAAGGAAATCAAACTCTAAATGGTGTCTCTCCATTCATCCATCTTCTCGGCTGTCGACATAAAGTTGAGCAGCATCTGGACTCTCGCCATGGCTTCCTCCGTTTTGTCTGGCATGGCGAAAGAGGCGGACCGTGACATCGCTCGGCTCTTGGCGGGACCAAGAGAAGCGTCGCCGCATTCTCGACACTGTGTGCCACTCGTCGGGGCCGCCTGATGTGCAGGAGGCCGAGCATGTGGATTTGCGGCCCCGCTAGGCGCTCCGTCTTGTTTTGCATGGAGCGCACGCCCAGTTGCCTCACTGTTGAAGGCTCATGGCTTGTAACATACGGGGTGCCTCTAAGGTGGCCGCGGCCATCCAAGCGGTGGGGAGGTGAAGCATGGTTGTTTCTCTCTCCCAAGGCGTCGGGGCCAGGCTCGCCAAGTCGTTGTTGCGGTTGCTCTTCTCTGGCATTTCCTGCTACATCTCCGGTCGCGGGGGACTAGACGGGGGCGCCGCCTGCGCTGGCCACGGCGCCCATGATGCCTGCCTCACCTGCGGCCGTTGTGTTGTCAATGGCACCAGCGGCCGCATGCAAGGGAGCATTTGAATTGGAGGGATGCGTGGCTGCACCGGATTTCTTCTTGGAAGCCATTGTTGGAGAAGATGATGATGAAGATTGATGCGCTGATCACAATGTCGGGTTCGCACCAACACATCGCCCCCTACTTGGCGCGCAAGATTTCTGGGCTTGATGCACACGATCACTAATGGGGCCATATGTCCCTTTGTGGTTCGGTGGGGGCGGGGATGTAAGCACAAGGAGCAAAGACAGTGAGACGACACCACGATTTACCCAGGTTCGGGCTGTTGTGAAGCATATAACCATACTCCTGCTTTGTGGATGGATTGATCAGAGGAAGACAAAGAGCGTGCAGCACTCCAGCCCGACAAGGGTTGCCTTTGGGGGAGTTACTACTCGTGTATAGGTGTTCAAAGGTCTGAATCCTGAGCTAGGTTGCCTTGGGCCTCCTTTTATAGCACAAGTGGTAACCACAGTGGCAAAACAGACATTGTCTGATGATTAGATAGATAGCTGAGCTTATCGTACCTAACTCTAGCACTAGAGACAAAATACCATCATTGCTAGTCTAGGTGGCGTGCAGGGGCACTTCCCCGGCAAGCATACACCACCGCTCTAGCTAACTACTGCGCCTCAACTCGATACGTGTATAGGCGGGTGTCAAGGAGGCATAATCTGTCTTCCAGCGTGTCGCCATGTGCTTGGCGAGAGCCACATAGCCACCTCGGGGATCGACACTGCATTGACAAGTGACTGGCCTTGCGATGAGGTGGAGCGATGAACGATCGGCCCGCGCCAGCCGGGGGATGGATTGCCGGGTCTTCATGAAGGGGCGCACGTCCTGATCCTTGGCAAGCATCGGGGGCATGCTTGGCACGTAGTAGTCCAGGTTTGGGCTGCCGCGTCCGGCTTGTTGGATTCTGTCTTGATCATTTGTCGGGTTGGCTCGATGTTGAAGGGTTCGGTTGCTACCGCATGTGCATAAGTCAGGGGCACTAGGTACCATTATCCCAGTGCACCAACAGAACCACTCGATCAAGGAGCTCGTGTGTTCACGCACCTCGTCTCTAAGCAGGCCATGGAGCTGTGCAAGCACTGGCTCCACCATGAGGGCGAAGTCGAAGGCGAGGTCACGCGATACCACGTAATCTACGAGGTCGCGGGTGATGAGGACATCAATAGAATTGCTACACCCACAACTCCTTCTGCTATACATATTGGACCAGTTACGAGATCTCACACACGTCAATTGAATTACCAGGTACTTTCATTTCTTGGAAATCCTTCTAATGTTCATGAACATATGATGCTGCCTAAATTAGATACTTTTGTTTTACTTATGAATGAAGGACCTAGCATGGACAAGAAGGATGGACACTAAAGCAGGATCAAGCATGGAGAAGAAGGTGTGAATGCAGGGAAGAACAATGGAGTTTAGAGTGGTTATTTTCGCACTTTGAAGCCACCATAAGGAGAGCATGAAGGCTTGTATGAAATATACAAGATGCCACTTCGTAAACTTCATCCATAGGCTCTTATAGTAGTTGCGTCACCTTTTTTTGTCAGGCCCATGTAATTTCGAAATGCTATATTATAGGATGTTTTTAGAGTCCCTGTGTGTGGGGAAACCGAGTTAGGGTTGTTTTCGGACCCTCCTCCAAGGGGTCATGAAAATCCCACTCTATTCAGCCATATACACAGCCCTTAGGGTGCCGTTTAGACTTGGGTTTTTTCTAGATTAAAAGTTTGCCATAGATGCAACTTTGTGTTCTTCATTTGTTTTCCACGACAAGACCAAGGCGTCAAAGAACCTTCATCAATAAAGCTTTCCTATTATATTCACAATATCCATAATGCAATCTGACTTTCTTTCTTGTTCTTCATTTGCATGTAGGAAACAAACCCTCGTGGTCAGGTTGATCGTGCTTCGGCGTGGTCAAAAACCTCTCGGAGTTGGATTTGCGATTTATGAGGCACCACGTCCTTGCACGTTCGTAGTCGGGTCGTCAAAGTCGAGTCTACGGAAAGCGATAGCCACATCTCATTGAAAGATAGGGACAACTTCGTCGCTATCAAGTAGTATCAGTTTTCCAGGTTGCTCGGTGAGATTTTACAAGTTTTTAGTAATTAGATCGCATTTGTTCTTCATACCTATAGTCCACGAAAAGGCCACTAATAAAAGTTTAAGGTTAGGTCATCAAATCCGAATCAATCTGAGCATGTTGCAATCATTGTTTAGTGTATTGCTTTTTTGAATTTGCGGTTGCATCATCGTGTCAAGTTGTTGGTCTTAGGGTCTAGTCCTTTAGAGTTTTGAGTTTTGTTCACAAGTTGTCATGCCGCCATACCCACCATAACCATCACCGCTGCCATACCCGCCATCACCATCATCGTTGTTGCCATACCCACCATCATCAGCACCGCTACCCTATCCACCACCATCATCAAAGCATTCATATATCACCATCATAAATCTACGATCAATCTGTGTCCATATATACCACGACATATCTGCCACATCTCCGAGTCCATCACATGTTAGGTTTGCTTTCGAGATCCCTTTGCTTTCCATCTCGTGTTTCCTTGCTTGGGTAGGTTTCGGGGAAAAAAGTCTGCACACCCCGGGCAATTTTTAGGCCAAAATTTTGGTGGGTGATTTTTCCCACTTATCCTATTTTTAAGCTTTGCAGAGCGCTGTGAGACACTCGCCACCATAGTTATTTCTTGTCACCATTTTTTTCCGTTGCAACCCCGAATCATTCCAGAAAAAAATCATCAATTTTTGTGTGGTCATCTGTTGATATGCCTTGGGAAGTGTTTTGAGCCACTTGCCATTAAAGTAATTTTCTGAAAAAGTAAAAGAGCGCAAAAAGAGGCACCAAAAAACGATTTTTTCCGGAGTGTGATCTTCCCTTGATTACGTGCATCGTCATGATTTTGTTGGTGTTTTAGCCTCGCGTCTCTAGTACGATCTAGCCTAGGACCAGCATAGAACCATCGTTGAGTGTTTATTCAACTTTGCATCTCTAAATTGATTATTGCTGACCCCATCCCTGCTACACATACATCTACGTCATGTGTTGACACCACCTTGCAATTGCTCTATCCAAGCATTGAGAATTTTGACTACAACTGTTGCCAATCACCACCTGCTTCTAGGTAAGAATTGGTAAGAATTCGAGATTTTCTTGACAGATTTGTGACACACACACCACCACCACCACTTCCTAGTATTTTGTAGGTTCATATTCTTGTGTGTTCCTATTTGTGCTAACCAGGCCAGGATCACAAGCCGACGATATCGACTACGAGAGCATCACAAACAAGGAGGTCCACGATAAATTTCAACAAATGTTGGGTGAATAGGTGCACAACTTTGTGACGAGCCTTGAAGAGGCCATGGCGAAGCTAGATGGTTTGGACAAGACGTTGGACAACAATATGGACACTAAGTGCAATGAGGTGCTTGCACGTTTACCACCAGGTGCACAAGTCATACCTCGGCAACAACAACAACAACAATAACAACATCGGTCGAACTTCGTGGGACAAGCACGATGTGTGTCTATCAAGCAAGGCCAAAATTCTAGTGTCATTGTTGCTCCTGCTACTATGGTTGACCAACATGAGGACTATCATGGTGATTATGATGATGAGGGAGAGTTGCTTCCAATTAGCTCCAGGGGCAACCACCAGAACAAGCACCAGGTCATCCACACAGATACAATCACAATGGTAGGGATGAACCACCCCCTCGGTTATGGAATCATTACCATCTCCCTAAACTTATGAATATTCCAAAATTTGATGGAAGATATGTTCCAGATATATATATATCTTAATTGGGAGTTAGAAACAGAACAACGTTAAACATTCTTACAATTTCCTGAGGATAGACGTGTTGTTGTTGCCGTTTGTGCTTTCACTAGTTTTGCTTGTGTTTGGTGGTCTGAACATTGTAGAATACATAAGGATAATATACCTACTACTTTGGCTACTTTTCTATGTGTAATCATTGGGTTCCACCATATTTTCAACGTGAATTGCGCCAAAATTTGCAGCGTTAAAGACAAGGGAAAAAAAAATTGTATAGGAATATTATCAGGAATTACAAACAGACATAATTAGATGTGGTATTGTTGAGGAGAATGAAGCTATGCTTGCACGTTTATTGTAGAGTATAAGGAATGTAACAATATCACTCATTTATTCCATCTTGCTTGCAAACCTGAACGTGAAGTGCAGGATCGATATGCAAAGGCAAGAACTAATTTTTCTATAGGACGAGCTTCATGATGGACACTACGTATATCATCTAGTTCCACACGTCCTATTACAAAAGCACTTCCTTCAGCCGCAACCTCCAACAGAGATACAAGAAAACAGGCGTCGGCACCAGCCTCCAGCAAGGGAACACCTCCGGGGCCTGCACAGAGATCCTCTTCATCCATGGCATCTATTGGGCAAACACATGAGGTTATTTGTTGTCATTGCAAAGGTGGAGGTCACTATGCGAGATAATGCCCTTCCAAGCATGTGATGATTGTTACCAAGGATGGTGGATATGTGTCTGCTGGTGATTATGATGAGGAGACTTTGGCTCTTATTGCAAGTGAAGAACAGAGTGCCAAGGATACTGAACAAGAGACACACTACATGACTGCTAACTATGCTGACAGGTATGAAAGTTTAGTTGCTCAACGTGTTTTGAGTGTGAAGGTTACATAGGTTCAGCAAAATCAGAGGCATAACTTCTTCCATACGAAGGGAGTTGTGAAGGAATGTTTTGTTTGCTTAATCATCGATGGAGGGATTTGCAACAACTTGTCTAGCATTGAGATGGTGGAGAAGATATCTCTCACCACGAGACGACATCCTCATCCTTATTACATCCAATGGTTCAACAACAGTGGCAAGGTTAACTTAACACGTACTATTCATGTGCATTTTAGCATTGCTACATATTCTAATTACATTGATTGTGATATGGTACCCATGCAAGCATGCTCCATTTTACTTGGTAGACCATGGAAACTTGTTAAAAATTCAGTACACCATGGTAGGACAAATCAGTATACCCTTGTTCATAAGGATCAAAATATAACATTGCTTCCTATGTATCTTGAACATATATGAAAGATGACATTGCTAGAGCTAGTAAAGCAAAATAGGAGCTATATAAGAGTAAAAATCAGATTGTGGCAAAGGAATTTGAGCAATACAATATGCCTAATAAACCATCATCTAGTGTTGCATCTGAAATAAAATTGACGAGTGGATGTTTACTTGCTACTAAATCTGATATTGCTGATATCAATTTTAATACATCTGTTTTCTATGCGTTTATGTGCAAAGAGTTCAACTGTGATCGCCAAAGGAATCGATGGCTCACGTTGTCATCAATGAAGAAGTCCACAACATTGACACTTTTGTCCCCACACAGATCTTCTCTTTCGGCAGCATTATGCTGCACGCTGACCCGACCGACTGTCTTGGCCGGGTCGGGAGTTTCGCCCCTGATCAAGAGGTCACATTCGGGAACCTAGAGTTCTCCGTAGACTCTTGGGGCAATCTTTCGCTGACCGGGCATGCAATCTCGCCATCCGTGCATTTAGACTCCGAGGCCTTAACCTTGGATTCCGCTTTCGGTCCCGTCCATGGGATCGACCCCGGCGATGACTTGGCTTTTAGTCTGGATCCGGCCATAGCGCCAAACGTCCGAAGACCTGTTCCGTCCAAACACTCCCCTCACGCGGATGCGTCGGAGGTTAAGTCCGAAAGCTCTGACCAGGTTGACCCGATCGAGCTCTTGACACTCAACGAGGCCCTAGATCGGATCTTGACGATGAAAATTACCGACGACCCAACCCTGGACCATGCTTAGATCAGTTTTAAGGTGGGTCAAGAAGAATTTTTCATCCCACCGACCACCCACTTGATAGCCATTATCGAAGACTCGGCATGCTCGACTACACCTTTGAGGAGGCCGAAGACATAGATGAGGACGATTGCGCTCCACCCCCATTAACACCGGGGGATGGGATGTGACCTCCACCTATGATGTCTACATGGTGGACACTCCATCTGACAATGGCGAGCACACACCCAAAAACAATGGCGACAAATCGGGTGAAGCCCCATCAAGGCGCCGTAAGCCGCACAAACGATCAAAGGAAAAAAGGGAAGAAAAGCTATCGCTGGCACCGGGGACGGAGATACCTCGGAAGACCTTGGCGGTCCCGATATTCCCGAACATCCGCTAGAGGACCAGGAGAGGCCAGAAGACCAGCGCAATCCCGATGATCTAAACAATTTCGAGGTCAACAACTACCTCGCCCCTATCGAGGAGGAGGACATCCCGAAAGCCAAAGACTTCGCCATCCCGTAAAACCTTGAAGAACAAGAATAGTTCAGGCAACAGATTATAGCCACGGCCCGTAGCCTGAAGGCAAAAGAATGGTAGCTTAAGGCTGAACAAGACAACCTCAATGATAGATGGACGAGGGTCCTATCAGCTGAGGAAGGATATGGTACCGGTCTATTGGACCAACCCAAGAGCTATCGTTGCCGACGGCTGCTCCCACAATTCGATGACGAGCTTACTGATACGTTGTCTCCCAGACATACTCCATATGACAAGCCA
Source organism: Hordeum marinum (assembly GCA_022496015.1). Lineage (NCBI taxonomy): Eukaryota > Viridiplantae > Streptophyta > Magnoliopsida > Poales > Poaceae > Hordeum > Hordeum marinum. The sequence continues at coordinate 175,287,831 of CM039674.1, forward strand.
GACCGCCCTCCTCGAGGATGAGATAGGATGGCTGACGATAGCAATTTTAGGGAGACGATACCCCGAAGAAGGGGGAAAGTGCCAATAGATCCCGATGACAGGTTTGACCTATGTCACGACCTGGACTATAGAATAGGTCATACAAGATCCATCTATGGATCCATAGGGTACTCCTCCGATAGACGGGATGGGTACTGGACATGGCTCGACCGCAACAATAGAGGATAGGAGAGAAACCGGGCTAGAGCAAACGGCGATTACCGGCGCGACATAGCTCGGATCAGAGGTGCCTCCCACCCACTATGCTTCACCGACGAGGTGATGCAACATCAGTTCCCGGAAGAATTCAAACCCGTGAACATAGAGTAATACGATGGGACAACTGACCCAACAGTATGGATCGTGGATTTCCTCCTCCATATCTATCATGCCCAAGATGTGGTCCTATCCTTATTTTGGTATGAGGGCCTCGACAGGGATAGAAGCGCATCTCGTCGTGTTGCAAGAAAGGATATCATTACAAGTACATGTACAGAAGAGATGAGTATATGGAATTGTCTTGCACTCGCCACAAGCTACATCAATGTCACATCAATACAACAACATACTCAAACATCATACAGAAGAGCAGGGTCCGACTATGGACGAAAACAAACGACAAATGACATCCATCCTTGCTATCCCAGGCTGTCGCCTGGAACCCATCCTAGAATGATGAAGAAGTAGCAAAAGAAGAAGAAGAAGAAGAAGAAGAAGAAGAAGAACTCCAAATCAAATCAAGCATCACGCTCACATCAAAGCATCGCATTATCTGTACCGCAACTGTTGTTGTAGTAATCTATGAGCCACAGGGACTCAGCAATCTCATTTCCAAGGGTATCAAGACTATTAAAGCTTAATATGTGAGGTATGGTTAAGTGGTGAGGCTGTAGCAAGTGACTAAGCATTTATTTGAGTGGCTAACTTATGAATACAGAAAGTAAAGTATGGTGGTCTACGCATAACGGATGTGAACTAGTAGTGATCACTAACATATCATGAACACCTACTTACGTCAAACATAACCCCACCGTGTTCTCTCTCGGATAAGGACTCATGAGAAGAGACAGTCATGGTTAAGCACATGGTTGGTGTATTTTATTAGAGTTTACTTCAAGTTTCCTATGACCGGGTGTTAAACAAAGTATCCAAGTTTGCCACATAACCGTGTGTATGACTTTCCGAAAGATTTAACCCTGCAGGGGTGCTCCAACTCATCCATCACAAATTAACCACACGCAGCGGGAATAACCTCAACCACGGATCTCGTGATCATCCTAGGCAATTCCAAAGGAAATCCGACTCCTCGAGATAGCCTGAAGAAGATCAAAGTTCCTCACTCAAGATGTTCGAGAAAGGTAAAACAAATCCATCAAGGCCACCCGACGTGCCGACAATCCCAATAGGAGTCGCGTATCTCATTCTCAGGGCACAACCGGATGAGCGCAGCGTACAGTGCCTTGATAGAAATCACCCGAGTTGCCCCGGGTTGGCCCCGCACACGGCTCTATTTAGGACCAGCACCTTCAGCACTGGCCCTCCCTGTATTATGTTAAATTAATCCACGAGGGGGCGACCCTCTATGATAAGGTGATCAGTATTATTATGTTGGGAAAATGTTGGGCCTTAGCAGGGAAGTTTTATCCCAAAATGAATATCAAGGGGGTCCCCATAACAACCCCGATAATGTTAGGAGCGCTCAATTATGGAATATAACATCGGTTCACAAGTAAATAGGGTGGCAAGAGTGAAACAAAACACCGAGCAAAAGTCCAAGCCTTCCACCCTTTACCAAGTGTATAAGTGCATTAAATTAAATAGCAGTAATATTGTGATAAGAAAGTATGTCCATGTTGTCACATGGAAGCAATTGCACCTGCAGCTAGAAATGCTATAAGAAGGGTTGAGCAAGCGGTAACATAGCAAAACAAAGATTTGCTGGGATGTGGAGGGGTTAGAGGCTTTCATGGGAATGTTCGGAGGCTTGTCAAACAAGTGGTAGGTAGCACGACATAGCAAATGAAGACGAGACATCTAGCATGGCAATGATAGTAGTGGTACCCAGGGAAATGTGTCATCTTGCCTGAGATCCTGCTTGGAAGAAGAACGAGTCCATGAAGAAGACAAGCCAACGTAGTCGAACGAATCCTCACACTCCGAACGCTTTCAGAACTCTATCGAGAAGAAGCAATCCGGAAACAACAATCAACACAAGATACACCACAACATATGCAGGACATGATCCACAAACAAATATGTTGCATGTCCGGTTTAATTATGCAAGGCATGGCAAGGTAAGAACAACAAACAACTACTACACATTAAGTGAAGTTCAATATGCAACGAGTTGCATATTGACGAAACTCCACGTTCAAATATTTAGTTGAGTCTTATTTATTTACTCGGCCACATTAAATTTTTCTAAATATGGCAAGAGGTGAAGCAATAACAACTATATCATCTAGGCATTTTAAATGAGGCCGGAAGCAATATAGATCATTTCCGAAACAACCACATATGAATATTATGAATTTGGTCCAGATCTGTCCTAACACAATTTTAGAGTTGTTAAACAGCAACATAAATGTCACCATGTGATTCTACATATTTTTCTAGCCAAGTTACATATGTGGAACATTTTTATCGGAGCTACGGTTAATTTGTTATGAAATGAATCATTTTAGCATGGCATCTACGCAAATTACATGAAAACAGCAAGTTAAACATTTTAAACATATGTGAGAGTTGGAAATTTGAACTCTACACGAAATTCTAAGTACTTTTCATATATATTTTATTTTCATCAATTGCACGGTTGAAAAGTTATTGATGCATGAAGTTTAGGGGGTTTTCTGCAATTTTATAATACCTAGGATAATCTGTTAAAATCGTTGACAGGAAAAATCACAGTGGGACAAAGCAGCGGGCGCAGCATAACAATTTATCGGCTAGGGCGGGGGACTGAGCTGGAGCGCTCACCAGAGGGCCACTAGGCCAACGGAGGAAATGGTGGGCCGGCCCATGCGGGCGACAGGGGGCGGTCGAGCGGGTGCTCGTCTCCTCCTCGCTCTCGTGCACGAGCGGGAAGACAGAGATGGCAGCGGTTGACGGGACCAGAGCTCTGGCGGGCTGAGGCGGCGGGGCTGGCCGAAAACAGGCCGGGGGCGGCCGGATCCAGTGAATCCCGGCTGGATCTAGGCGGCAGCGAGCGGATGAGGGCCGGCGGTGGAGCTGTGCATACATGGCGGCAGGAAGGATGGGGCGGCCATGGGGGAGCACGAGGCAGCTGGCGGCGGGTCTGACGACTGGGATGCGAGGCTCCTCCGGTGGGCGGCGGCGTGGGCCGGTGTCGGGGCTCCGGCAAGCTTCCAACGAGGGCGCGGGGAGGCACGGGTGAGGTCCTAGCGACAGGGGCGAGCTCGGGTGCCTAAGGCTCGGGCGGCGGCGCTCGTTCGGGCCCAGATGGGCTCAGGCGGGCCGTGCGATGGGCTTTGGTGGGCCCTGCGCAGTGGAGGGAGGAGGTTGGCTGTTGAGTGGCGGCTGAGGGGACAACCTCCCTAGAATTCAGGGATTAGGTCTAGGTGGGTCTATATATAGCATTTAGGGGCTAGGGTTAGCAGTTTTTGTCCGTTTTCAGACCGTTGGATCTCGGTCGGATGGCCCGGAAGCGGGGGGGCTAGGTGGGCTACGGCGGCCATGTAGATGGGCTAGGTGGGGATGAGAGGGAAGTTGCGGCCCATGACAGGAGGTTTTAAAACATTGAAAACGTCCGATAATAAACCGATGACCACACTGCAACGACGGACCGAAGGGATATCAAACGAACTTGGAATGTGACGAAATTCGATAGGTGGTCTACCTACACTATAATAATACCGCACGCCAGGTTTCGACCCAATCCGAGAATATTTTTAGCGTGCCTTTTAAAACATTTTTTTAAACGATGTCGTGGGCGCGTGCATGTGTGGTTGGTCTCAAAACGTGCAACGACAAGAACGGAGAGAACCGGCAATTATGAACGGATGCAATTTTTCGAATACGAGAGACGATTCTATGCAGATGATGCGAATGATGCGACGATGAATGCGACAACCACACGAAACATAGACGAGAATGGAAATAAATGGGGAATCTTCTGGAGCGTTGGTTCCAGGCTGTTAAAACTCTCCTCCACTACACAAGGATCTCGTCCCGATATCTAGAATGAGAAGGGGAAGAGAAAGAGCAAGAGGAAGAGGTAAAACTTTGTTGCTACTTTGACAAACGAGTGTAATCCACAACCTTGAAGGTTACAAGGAGATGAAGAACGATATGAGGAACAAGCAGAATTCACATGAATTTTCGGCAGCACTTCGGTAGGATAGAGGGACAAAATTGATATGAAGGAAAGAAATTGAAAGGGAGACACCAAACTTCGGTTGAATTACAATCAAAACTTCATAAGACAGAAGGATCATGAAAAGATTTCACAGCACTCCGGTAATGGACAAGCAGGGGAAGAACATGATCTTAATCAAACTAGATGTGAGTTGAAAAGAGCAACACCACAATGCCTCCGGAACAAAAGAATAGAAGCTAGTCTATGGAGAGAAGAGAAAGGAGAAGAAAATGACACTTCTACCACCATTGAATTTGAAAAACATGGTTGAACGGATTTGATGGAGAATCAACAACGAAAAGACTACCTTGTTATGGGCTTATGGAAAACATCTCAAAATTATGAGGTGACAACCTGCCAAAACAGAAACAATATATTGCCTGATGAGAGCAACAAGATATGCAAAACTTCTTTCACCAAGAGGTGGAGGAGACACTGGAATTATTTATGACACCATGATAGCAACAATCCTTAGGAAATGCTTTAGGTGAAATCCAACCCAAGATAACTCCAAGAAAAGAAGATGGGTTTACTTATCTTGTTCTTGACAATTTTTTCTTTGAGACTCCTCATAATCAAGAATTTAATAACACCATCTCAAAAGACAATAGAGAAGGAATTGAGCTTAGAAATCCAAGATAAGAACACTTAAGCACCTCCAACAAGAATCTTGAAGAACAATTCGAGACAAATTAAATCCTTAACAAACCACCATGAAGAGGCATCGCGAAGAACTCCGAAATGAAAGGATGATCAAAATAATGCGGTTGAAAAGAATAGATTATGAAGTTGCAAATATTTAGATGAAGCTTTGCGAAGAGATGCTTGAGAAAAACATGGAACTCCGGAAAGAAAAGATGAACAACTTAGAATCAAGAATTTTATATCATGAAAACTCTGGAAGAAGGATTGATACCACCTTGATGAAACTAGAATAAGAATTATGTTATGCTTATCCTTCATCAAGTTAAATTGAGGACAAGCAACGGATTTCGCACACCACTTATTCTTGTTGCAAGGAATTGAAGAGAAAGAGAGAGAGAGATCACAACTTGAAGAAGTCTTGAATGAGAACACCGGTAAGAATTCGAAACGAAAGAGGATAATACAAATGAATGATATAACATGAGAGTGAAGAGAGCGTGATCCACCTAATAGAAAACTTGAATGAAGCACTGGAATAATTGAGAGATGAACGAAGAGACAACAATTGAGAAGAATTTTAGAACGAAAGCTGAAAGCTTAGAACGAAGAAATCTTCTGAAATGATGGCCTTCGGAGGATCGAGAAATGAGAACAACTCTGGAATGCACCGGATATATATGGGAGAAATTTCTCATGAATGGAAATAATTTGAGAGGATAGCATGAATCTAAGGCCATGAATCTTCAAGAGAATGAGCAAAGATTTAAGAGAAACTCTCCTTCGGTCTTCAATACTGAGAAAAGGACATGAAGCAACACCATGAATTATTGAGATACTCTGGAAGAATGAGTAAGGAAAGGTTGAGCCAACGATGAAAATTATTTAGAAGCGATCTCCGAGATGGCATGTGACTGATGAAATTCATTCTTACGTCATATTAGAAGAGAACTTGCAAACATCTCCAGAAAAGATTAGAAGAGCCAGGTAAGATCCTGGGGGAAAACACATGTGGGTTATGGGCCCACTCAAAGAGATCACCGTTGAAACAATTTCTTAGAAAGAGAGATTGCACCGGTACAAATTAAGAACTTGATTAGGTGATAACCTCGAAATAATTTGGAAGGAATGAAAGAAAACATGAATCTCTGAGATATCTTCAGCCTCCGGATAGAACAGATAGAGACGACTAAACAAGAGAGGCTTGGAAAACAAATTCCAACATGGAAACCATTGAACAAATGAGAAAGGATAAGATGAGCACCGAAGCTTGAATTGATTGCCCCGGGAATGAAAACAAGAACGAAGAATGATGAACTTGAAGCACTTGAGGATCTTCATAAAGAATCACCGGATACGATACAGAAGAAAAGATATACAGGTAGCACCACGTGAATAGAAAAGACACTTGGATGAGAATTTATTCACTAAAGAAAAAGGGTGGGAGGGTGGGGAAAACGAAGAAAACTTGGAACAAATGAGACAAACTCTGAAACAAAATATGAGGATTGATCTTGCAAAAAATTAGAGAGGATTGAATTCTCCTGAAGAGAAGCACACCGGATAAAAAGAATTGATATGACAACTTGATTGAGCAAAAGAGTTAGCAATCCCACAAAAATATGAGAACACTGCTTCGGAAAGATTTGAGATCACCACTTGACATCGAAGCAACTCTAATTACCATATACAAAACAAAACAAAGGATGGGGCTTATGAAACAAGCCAGAACAAATACATGACAGAGATTTCGTCCGATATTTTCGTGGTAAGGTTTGCACGGGCTCGATCGTACATTGGATTGTCATATTGAAATGATGCTCGAATATGCTCCCAAGGCATAGCGAACTACAAGGCTTGACGAAGCATAAATCGAGACTATCCTCTGTAAGAAAGACTGTGAACAAACGAATCCACTAGATGTCAAACCCCAACCTCATATCATGATCTATTGGAAGATATCCTAGGTAACTACTTGAATTCCCACCTAAGAACTTATGAAAAATTTCTTGGTTATGCAATCGGGTGTTGGGGATACAAGGAGGAAATATCTCACAAAACTAACAAACCTACACCCCAACTGTATCCATCCTTCAACACATAACCAAAGGCTTTCGCAAGTCCATCTAACTCGTATCCTCAAAAGCACAACGATACTAACCATGGTGGTACCCCGGACGCCTCCCTAGTACTAGGTGACTCCGACCTTATCTCACCACGACAAGTATTGAAGAAATTTTGAACATCGTTCGAACTGAGATACTAAGTAAGCTGAATGATAACGATGTGCCAAGAATTCCCTGGAGCTCAACTCCCCAGAAGAAATCAAGTAAGACAGGAGGCACCAAGACAGAACTCCGTCACATCGGTATCATATAGTTTCCTAAATACCCGCGTGATCCTAAAAAAAATTTGAGCAAGAAGAGGAGTAGTAACAAAATTCCTAAGTCGTAATCCCTCACCAGAGCATAGAAGAGGAGTAAAAATAATCCGACTCTCTGATATAACTAGACTCAAAATAGTTTTTCTCTAGACTCGACTCGGCCAAATTCGATCAATCAAGGGGGATCCTAGGTCAGTACAGGCTCTAATACCAACTTGTCACACCCAGGATGCGGTCCTATCCTTATTTTGGCACGAGGGCCTCGACAGGGATAGAAGCGCATCTCGTCGTGTTGCAAGAATGGATATCATTACAATTACATGTACAGAAGAGATGAGTATATGGAATTGGCTTACACTCGCCACAAGCTACATCAATGTCACATCAATACAACAACATACTCAAACATCATACAGAAGAGCAGGGTCCGACTACAGACGAAAACAAACGACAAATGACATCCATCCTTGCTATCCCAGGCTGCCGCCTGGAACCCATCCTAGATTGATGAAGAAGAAGAAGAAGAACTTCAAACCAAATCAAGCATCGCTTTCACATCAAAGCATCGCATTACCTGTACCTGCAACTATTGTTGTAGTAATCTGTGAGCCACAAGGACTCGGCAATCTCATTTCCAAGGGTATCAAGACTATTAAGGCTTAATAGGTGAGGTATGGTTAAGTGGTGAGGCTGAAGCAAGCGATTAAGCATTTATTTGAGTGGTTAACTTACGAATACAGAACGTAAAGTATGGTGGTCTACGCATAACGGACGTGAACTAGTAGTGATCACTAACTGATCCTGAACACCTACTTACGTCAAACATAACCCCACTGTGTTCTCTCTCGGATAAGGACTCACGAGAAGAGACAGTCACGGTTACACACACGGTTGGTGTATTTTATTAGAGTTTACTTCAACTTTGCTATGACTGGGTGTTAAACAAAGTATCCAAGTTTGCCACATAATTGCGGGCATGGCTTTCCGATAGATTTAACCCTGCAGGGGTGCTCCAACTCATCCATCACAAATTAACCACACGTAGTGGGAATAACCTCGACAACGGATCTCGTGAACAACCTAGGCAATTCCAAAGGAAATCCAACACCTCGAGATAGCCCGAAGAAGATCAGAGTTCCTCACTCAAGACATTCAAGAAAGGTAAAACAAATCCAGCAAGGCCGCCCGACGTGCCGACAATCCCGATAGGAGCCGTGTATCTCGTTCTTAGGGCACAACCGGATGAGCACAGCGTATAGTGTCCTGATAGAAATCACCTGAGTTGCCTCGGGTTGGCCCCGCACACAACCCTGTTTAGGATCAGCACCTTTAGCACTGGCCCTCCCTGTATTATGTTAAATTAATCCACGAGGGGGTGAACCACTCTCCTTTAATAAGGTGATTAGTATTATTATGTTGGGCAAATGTAGTACCAAAGTTGGCCCTTTCCAGACAAGTTTTATCCTAAAACGAAAATCAAGGGGGTCCCCATAACAACCCCGAGCTTGTTAGGAGAGCTCACTTATGGAACATAACACCGGTTCACAAGTAACTAGGGCGGCAAGAGTGAAACAAAACACCGAGCAAAAGGTCAAGCCTTCCATCCTTTACCAAGTGTATAAGTGCATTAAATTAAATAGCAGTAATATTGTGATAACAAAAGTATGTCCATGTTGTCACATGGAAGCAATTGCACTTGCATCTAGAAACGCTATAAGAAGGGCTGAGCAAGCGGTAACATAGCCAAACAAAGGTTTGCTGCGATGTGGAAGGGGTTAGAGGCTTTCATGGCAATGTTGGCAAGCTTGTCAAACAAGTGGTAGGTAGCGTGACATAGCGAATGAAGACGAGACATCTAGCATGGCAATGATAGTAGTGGTATCCAGGGAAATGTGTCATCTTGCCTGAGATCCTGCTTGGAAGAAGAACGAGTCCATGAAGAAGACGAGCCAACGTAGTCGAACAAATCTTCACACTCCGAACGCTTTTGGAACTCTACCAAGAAGAAGCAATCCGGAAATAGCAGTCAACACAAGATACACCATAACATATGCAGGACATAATGCACAAACAAATATGTTGCATGCCTAGTTTAATTATGCAAGGCATAGCAAGGCAAGAACAACAAACAACTACTACACATTAAGTAAAGTTCAATGTGCAACGAGTTGCATATTGACGAAACTCCACATTCAAATATTTAGTTGAGTATCATTTATTTACTCGGCAACATTAAATGTTTCTAAACATGGCAAGAGGTGAAGCAATTACAGCTATATCATCTAGGCATTTTAAATGAGGCTGGAAGCAATATATATCATTTTCGAAACAACCCCATATGCATATTATGAATTTGGTCCAGATCTGTCCTAACACAATTTTAGAGTTGTTAAACAGAAAAATAAATGTCACTATGTGATTCTACAAATTTCCTAGCCAAGTTACATATGTGGAACAGTTTTATCGGAGCTACGGTTAATTAGTTATGAAAGGAATCATTTTAGCATGGCATCTATGCAAATTACATGGAAACAGCAAGTTAAACATTTTAAACATATGTGAGAGTTGTAAATTATGAATCTACATGAAATTCTAAGCACTTTTCATATATATTTTATTCTCGTCCAATGCACGGTTGAAAAGTTATTGATGCATGAAGTTTAGGGGTTTTTCTACAATTTTATAATACCCAGGATAATTTGTTAAAATCGTTGACAGGGAAAAAAACACAGTGGGCCAAAGCAAAGGGTGCAACATAACAATTTATCGGCTAGGGTGGGGGACTGAGCTGGAGCGATCACCAGAGGGCCACTTGGCTGGTGGAGGCAACACTGGGCCGGCCCATGCATGCGACACGGGGCGGTCGATCGGGCGCTCGTCTCCTCGCTCTCGTGCCCGAGCGGGAAGACAGAGACGGCGGTGGTTGATGGGACCGGAGCTCCGGCAGGCTAAGGCGGTGGGCTGGCCAGAAAAAGGCCGGGGGCGGCCGGATCCGGCGAACCACGGCTGGATCTGGGCGGCGGCAAGGGGATGAGGGTCAGCGGTGAAGCTACGCATCCATGACGGCAGGAAGCATGGGGCGGCCATGGGGGTGCGAGGCGGCTGGCGGCGAGTCTGACGGCTCGGGCGCGAGGCTCCTCCGGCGGGTGGTGGCGAGGGCCGGCGTCGGTGCTCTGGCGAGCTTCCAGCGAGGGCGCGGGGAGGCACGGGCGAGGTCCTGGCGGCAGGGGCGAGCTCAGGCGCCTGAGGCTCGGGCGGCGGCACTCGTTCGGGCCCAGATGGGCACGGGCGGGCCGTGCGATGGGATTTGGCACGCCCTGCGCGGTGGAGGGAGGAGGCTGGCGGCCGAGTGGCGGCTGAGGGGACAACCTCCCTAGAATTTAGGAATTAGGTCTAAGTGGGTCTATATATAGCATTTAGGGGCTAGGGTTAGCAGCTTTTGTCCGTTTTCACACCGTTCGATCTCGATCAGATGGCCCGAAAGCGGAGGGGGGCTAGGTGGGCTGCGGTGGCCGTGTAGATGAGCTAGGTGGGGATGAGAGGGAAGTTGCGGCCCGTGACACAAGGTTTTAAAACATCGAAAACGTCCGATAATAGACCGATGACCGCACTGGAACGATTGACCGAAGGGGTATCAAATGAACTCGGAATGCAACGAAATTTGATAGGTGGTCTACCTACACTATAATAAGACCGCACGCCAGGTTTCAACCCAATTCGAGAATATTTCTAGCGCGCCTTTTAAAACATTTTTTAATGATGCCGCGGGCGCGTGCGTGTGTGGTTGGTGTCGAAACGGGCAACGACAAGAACGGAGAGAACCGGCAACTACGAACGGATGCAAGTTTTTGAAAACAAGAAACGATGCTATGCAGATGATGTGAATGATGCGACGATGAATGCGACAACCACGCAAAACATAGACGAGAATGGAAATAAAAGGGGAATCTTCTGGAGCGTCGGTCCCGGGATGTTACAATATCCACATGGCACGAGGAAATGATCTCCACGCCATCAAGTATCTACTCCTAAAACTTACGGGGCCAGCTCGGTACTGGTTAAACAACCTCCCCGAAAATTACATCGAGTGATGGGAGGATCTTGAGGATGCATTCTGATCTAACTTCCAAGGAACCTATGTTCGGCCACCGGACTCCTCCGACCTTAGCAATATAAGTCCCCGGATATACAACAGGTACCATCAAGGACCTGCTAAAGCGTAAAGACCATCAACACTTCGACGACTTCTCAAGATCCTCTTTCCAAGATCCGCTCGCCGACATCATTACCCATAAAGGAATGCAACCCCCTAGGAGGCACAGGAGTGGACAGGCGATAGGCCATATCGAGGATGTCAGGCCATCCATCGAAGACCCCTGGTGCAACCCCTCCTATAAACCTTATATTTCATCTTCTCACATGTAAATAGCTGCTTCGGCAATTTGATCTACAAGAGTTATTGAACAAAATGTAAGACCATCATGCAAGGTCGCTTCGCTGTGTTTTTGGTACGTACCCTATTTCCTCCCTCCCCAACGTTTGGTACACATTACGACGCAACCGGCTAATAGACCGGGGGCTCAAATTTAAAATATCGCCCAAAGCACAATTGATCATGTGTTCGGCGTCTCGGAGTTTGCTTTATATGAATTGGTTCTGAACTATGTCTTGGGTCAATAGCTGGGTTTCCCTGCTCCTGTGCTTGCCCCTTTATGTTCCGCTCGTTTGACTGAAAGGGCAAAGGGAGAACCACTGCGATTGTGTTTCCAGCTAGCCTGGTCAAGCATCTTAGGGGAGAAAGCCAAAAATTGATTGTCATAGTACGCGTGAACCAGTTTGTGAATCTAAGCATAAGTTTTATACTAACAACTTTGTTAGATGTTATTCCGACTCATAAAATGGGTTTTGTATTCGTACAAACCATGTGATGGTGGATTTAGCCGCAGTTCATCCAAACATCACAAACCACTGGGGCTAGTCATAAGCCCCCGCATTCCTTTTTCAAGCTCCTATGGCTAAGTGAAAGCAATAAATCATTATGGTCTGATTGCCTTGTCCCCCTCACACTACCTCCTTCGGGTATCGATAGCTCAGCTAAGGGTCATAGTGTGGACGCAGAGACACCTCATGTAGTATCTACATGGGGGTTGAAGCTGATGACTCGCAACATTCAGTTTAAATGGCCACATGGGAGTTATAGCGAATGCACAACATAATAGACATGATAAACCATGCATCATAACCATAAAAGCATTTAAAGGTCTTTGGACATATTACAACGTGTTTACTCATAAAAGTTATATCTTGAGCACTGAGCCTCTATCGCCCGAGCACCTATAGGATCGAAAGTAGATCTAGAGGGGGGTGATTAGACTACTTGATCAAATAAATCTACTTTTTCTCAATTTTAAGTGTTGCCTGATTTTAGCATTCATAGCAAGTCAGGCACACCCTACACATGCATGTCTATGAGTACAACAGAGGAAAGTAAATACAAGCATGAGTAGTAAAGTAAGGGTAGGAAGATCAAATGGAATTTGGAGACACGATGATTTTTCCCGTGGTTGCGATAGGTGGTGCTATTGTACATCCATGTTTATGGAATATTCAACCCATGGAGGGTAACGGTCGTGAGAGTCCATGGAGGGGTCTACCCACGGAGGGTTCCACGAAGAAGCAACCTCGACTATACCATGATGGCCTACGTCCACAGAGGACTATCCTAACTCGGGGTAGATCTTCACGAAGTAGGTGATCTCGTTGCCCTTACAAACTTCTTGGTTCACTGCACAACACGAAGTAGGAGGCTCCCAAGTGACACCTAACCAATCTAGGAGGCACCACCGTCCAAAAGGTAATAGGCTCTATAATGTCGATGAACTCCTTGCTCTTGTGCTTCAAGATGATAGACTCTTCAACACACAATCACTCTCTCATAGATTTGGCTTGGTAGAAGAGATGGTATTCATGGAAAGCAAGTTGGGGAGGCTAGAAATCAAGATCCATATGGTTGGAGTGGAAGATCTTCATCTCAACACAAGGGTAGGTGGTTCTCTCTCAGAAAGTTGATAGGATAGGTATGGAATAGTTTTGAGTGCTTTTTTCAAGTGGGTGGTGGTGAAGGGGTATATATAGCCATCCCCAAAAGTCCAATTCGGGGATCTTCCTCAACACACAATCACTTTCTCATAGATTTGGTTTGGTAGAAGAGATTTATTGGGTGGAAAGCAACATGGGGAGGCTGGAAATAAAGATCCATATTGTCGGGGATATACCCCGCGGTATGACCCGCCTGGCGACTCACAGGAGACTCGGCCGAAGACATGACATTCTATTAAAGACCCGGCAGGCGAGTCACAGGATGACCAAGCCCAAGACCCGGCGGGTGAGCCGGCGCCAGGCGGCTCACGGGATAAGACCCGGTGGGTGAGCCGGCGCCATGCGGCTCACAAGAGAAGGCCCACAAGAGAAGGCCCGAAGAGAGAAGGATTCCATTAAAGGAAATAAGACCCAGAGTAGGATTTGTGACGAGTCCTAATCCAACTCCCAGTAGGACTCTATTTGTAAACCTACCCTCTCCACTTATATAAGGAGGGGTAGAGCACCCCTAGAGGGACAGATTCAGAAGAGACACAAGTCCACAAGTTATGCAACACAAGTTTAGAGATAGAGATATTAGAGGCTCTCATGATTAGAGGTAGCAATTGCAACCTTGTAACCGAGAGATCTTCATCATCATCAATATCAGACAAGCAGGATGTAGGCTTTTACCTCGACTTAAGGGGCCAAACCTGGGTAAAACTCCGTGTCTTCTCAATTCCGATCAACCCCTTCAAGCCACCACGTAGCTGCGTTTGCCCCGAACCTAAGTCCGTTGACCCGGACATCTGCCGTGATAAAACCACGACACATATGGTTGGAGTGGAAGATCTTGACCTCAACACAAGGGTAGGTGGTTCTCTCTCAGAAAATCAGTTGGTATGAGTGGGGCTCTGTTCTGAGTGCTTCTCTTGCGAGGGAGTGGTGGTGGAGGGGTATATATAGGCATCTCCAAAAATCCAACCGTTACACCTCATATGTCCAACTCGGTGACACTGATGTGTTAATCTCGATGGTACCGAGTTGCCTAAAAGGTAGCAACTTTTGAATCTCGGTGAGACCGATACATAAAACTCGGTTGAACCGATAAGGTGACCAACGGTCAGATTGCCAGACTCGGTGACGCCGATTCAACAAACTTGGTCGAATCGATTTTGTGAATTTGCGTAATAGAATGTTGGCAACCCAAACTCGGTGACACAGAATCAGAATCGGTTGCACCAAAGGGCTAGGGTTTTGTTGATTTTGTCTGAGGCTGAAAATTGGTGGCACCGAGTGGTAAGTGTTGGTTGCATCGATTTTGGATATTTGGCTTTGGACAGACTTTTGTGGAAGAGCTTCTGGGTATATGTATTGGCTATCACTTGTGCATGTATGAGAATTTTGTTCACCAACAGTACCTTACCCCCTTTTAATAGTATTGTCTTTCCTATGGACTCAAAGTGATTTCTCACAAAGTAAAATGTAGAGTCCTCTTGCTTGAAGCTTTGCCAATCTATTTCCTTGCATCTTGGGGTATTCCACAATCCTTTTGCCAACCATCATTGAACTTTTCCTGAAACATGCTTAGTGGAAACATTAGTTCAATGACATATATGTTTTTATTAATTACCAAAACCACCCAGGGAGCAAATGTGCTTTCAATCTCCCCCTTTTTGTAACTGATGACAACATATAGATCAAAGCTTCAACATATGATTTAATCAATGAATATAATCGTCGTTGTGAGAAGTATGTGATAAGCAAGAGCTCCCCCTAAATTTGTGCATTATTTTTTAAATTTTCGTTTGAATGCAAATGCATAATCGATTAGGTACATGGGCACTTCTTTGATGTCACATACATCTTGGTGGTGTGCGAGAGTAATAAGAGTTAATATCTTAGCACAACACATCAAGAAAAGTGAATGATCAACTCATAACCATCAAAAGGATAGGAAATAGTAGCAACACACATTAAAGCGGATGATCAAGCACGAACAGAAGTAGAACACAAGCAACCAAAATACCAAATGTTTTGAAATAGCAGTAAAACCAAACGCTCTCTCACTCGAAGCCTAAAGATCTATATACAACTTCTCGCCCTTTAGCAACAAATTACCAAAAAGTTCAAAGAGATATAGCTAATCATTCTTCTGGGGATGATCTCCTCCGATGGTCGATGTCGGAGTCGAGAGAAGTGCGTCCACGAAGACCTCTGCAGATGTCGTGGACGGAGTTGGAGTAGCAATTGGTTGCACCCGAGGAGCTGATGGAGCTAAGGTGACAGTAGCAGGTGTTGATGAAGAAGGCCTCGACTCAGGAGCTGGCACTGTAGCTAATCTGACCTGGGTAGTGAAGCGAGTAGCTGGCCTAAGAGGAGAGGCATCCTCATCATCATCATCATCTATGGAATGAGGAAGAGGCACAAAGTAAACTTCCTTCTTGAGTTTAGTCACGGTCCTGTTTAGCCCATCTACCTTGTCACTGAGGGTCTGATTTTGGTCTCGAAGATCCTCACAAGACTACCCTGGTTCTCTAGTATGTCCTTGATGTCCTTCTGCATGACCTGAACTATTGATATCAAGAGATCGATCTGCTTGTTCCTAGACCTAAGGACTTGAGCACTAATGGCTCTAGTTGCCTCTGCCTCTGCCTCTGCCTGAGCTGCAACTGATGTGGGATGGTCTGGGTCCATCACCACAACGTTGTCCTCAAAGTTTGGCTATAGGGGAAAGTGGGGTCTGTCTAGAGCAAAGATGTGCTTCTCCAGCTTGGAGTTGATGAGCACCTAAATGTAGGGTGCATAGCAGCAAGAGCGCTTCTAATCGGCAACAACCCTCTTCACAGTCTCCACTATCAGATCCAACACTCTGAATCTCTTGTGCATGTCAATATGAATCAGTAAGGTGATGTAGTAGCCTCGGATCATCTTCTCATCACCTGACTTGGGCATCAAAGTATGCCTCAAAATGGGGTTGATGGTGCGGAGACCTGCCTGGAGGTGATAGATAGATCCTAGCTTGTGGGACTGAAGATGTGCAACAGGAATGGCATTGTACATGTCCTTCATGGCATTGTGGCTTGCTTTGGACTCTGAGTACGCACAGATATTTCCATCATGTGCCTTTGGGACTCCTAAGATGGCAGCCCACTCATCAACAGTTGACTCGTATCTTGCTCCTTCTGTCATCCACACAATCCTATCATCTCCATAGAAGTGAGCAGTGGAGTAGACTTGCATGATCATCTCATTGTTCCATGCAGTGAACTCTCTGCCAACAAACTGATCGATGCCAACACAGTGGAAGTTGTCTTGAACATTAGGGAAATATTCTTCATTAGCCTTGATGTACTTCCAGTCGACATATCTCATGTCACTCACAGCTGGACTCTTGTCAAGCAGCACAGTCTCATAAAAATCATGTTGCTCCTTGGTGTAGTACCTGTAGGCCACAGCTGTTTTCTTCCTCTGAGAGTAAAGATCAATGGATCTCCACTCTCTCAAACCTGCATCCTGCTTGTTCTTCATATCAGCAGCAAGTGGATGGCTGGCATTTTGCACTGGAAGATTGTTGGGGAACGTCGCATGGGAAACAAAAAAATTCCTACACACACGCAAACCTATCCATGGTGATGAGCATCTACGAGAGGGAGAGTGGATCTACGTACCCTTGTAGATCGCTAAGCGGGAAGCGTTAAGAAACGCGGTTGGTGTAGTCGAACTTCTTCGTGATCCAAATCGCCGAGCGTCCCGCGATCCAATCACGATCCGTCCCGCGATCCAATCACGATCTGTCCCGTGAACTCATCACGATCCGTCTCATGATCTTGATCACAATCTGTCCCGCGAACTCATCACGATCTGTTCCGCGATCTCATCACGAACCGTCTCGCGATCTCGATCACGGTCCTTCCGATCTAGCGCCGAACGGACGGCACCTCCGTGTTCAGCACACGTGCAGCTTGATGACGATCTCCACCATCTTGATCCATCAAGAGGAGGTGGAGAGGATAGAGAGTTCACCGGTAGCGTGACGGTGCTCCGGTGATGGTGGTGGTGGAGCAATTCCGGCAGGGCTTCGCCTAAGCGCTGCAGAAATCCGATCTAGAGGAGCACCGGTGAAACGGTTAGCACGTGGCCGTAAGTTGTGTGCAAAACCCTAGCTATCCACCAATATATATAGGAGGAGAGGAGGGGGAGAGGGGCTGGCGCACCAAGTCTCCCTAGGGGAGTCGGCCGGCTAGGAGGGAGCAATCCTACTCCTACTCCAATCCTAGTTGGAGTAGGATTGCTTCCTATTGGCTGATTTTCCCTTTTTTCCTTTTTCCCTTGAGGACTTCCTCTCCCTGCGCCATGGGCCTTTGTGGCTGTTTCCCCAGCCCACTAGGGGCTGGTTAATACTCTCCCACAGCCCATGGACCTCTTGGGGTCGAAATACCCCTCCCGGAGGTCCCCCGGTACACTACCGGCACTCCCGGTACACTACCGATGAGCCCGAAACTTTTCCGGCGACCAAACTGGGACTTCCTATATATGAATCTTTACCTCCGAACCATTCCGGAGCTCCTCGTGACGTCTGGGATCTCATCCGGGACTCCGAACAATCTTCGGTCACCACCATACATAACTCTACACTACCGAAACGTCACCGAACCTTAAGTGTGCAGACCCTGCGGGTTCGAGAACTATGTAGACATGATCGAGACACCTCTATGGTCAATAACCAATGGAGGGACCTGGACGTCCACATTGGTTCCTACATATTCTTCGAAGATCAACATCGGTCGAACCTCTATGCAAGGATTCAGTTAATCCCGTATAACGTTCCCTTTGTTCTTCGGTATGTTACTTGCCCGAGATTCGATCGTCGGTATCTCCATACCTAGTTCAACCTCGTTACCGGCAAGTCTCTTTACTCGTTCCGTAATACAAGATCCCGTAACTAACAATTAGTCACATTGCTTGCAAGGCTCATTGTGATGTTGTATTACCGAGTGGGCCCCGAGATACCTCTCCATCACACGGAGTAACAAATCCCAGTTTCGATCCATGCCAAATCAACAGACACCATTGTAGATACCTGTAGAGTACCTTTATAGTCACCCAGTTACGTTGCGACGTTTGATACACATAAGGCACTCCTCCGATATCCGTGAGTTTGCATGATCTCATGGTCATAGGAACATATACTTGACATGCAGAAAACAGTAGCAATAAACTGATACGATCATATGCTACGTTTGTAGTTTGGGTCTTGTCCATCACATCATTCTCCTAATGATGTGATCCTGTTATCAAATGACATCACATGTCAATGGCTAGGAAACCTTGACCATCTTTGATCCACGAGCTAGTTCACTAGAGGCATACTAGGGACACATTGTTTGTCTATTTACCCACACATGCAATGTGTTTCCATTCAATACAATTATAGCATGGATAATAAACGATTATCATGAAGAAGGAAATATGATAATAACTAATTTATTATTGCCTCGAGGGCATATTTCCAACAGTCTCCCACTTGCACTAGAGTTAATAATCTAGTTCACATCACCATGTGATTCGCATTGTTATGAATCTAACACCCAATGAGTTCTGGGGCTCGATCATGCTTTGCATGTGAGAGAGGTCTTATAGTCAACGGGTCTGTAACATTCAGATCCGTGTGTACTTTGCAAATATCTATGTCAAACCATAAACACTGCTACCACACTCCACTTGGTACTTTTCCAAATGGCTGCTCCACTATATGTATCCAGATTGCTACTACGAGCCATTCGGATTGGTGTTAAAGCTTGCATCAACGTAACTCTTTACGACGAACTCTTTATCACCTCCATAATCAAGAAACATTTCCTTAGTCCTCTGGTTACTAAGGATAATTTCGACCGCTGTGCAGTGATCCACTCCTGGACCACTCTTGTACCCCTTGACAGACTCATGGCAAGGCACACACAGGTGCGGTACACAGCATGGCATAATATAGAGCCTATGGCTAAGGCATAGGGGACGACGTTCGTCCTTTCTCTTTCTTCTGCCGTTGTCGAGCTTTGAGTCTCACTCAACTTCCACACCTTACAAATCAGGCGAGTACTCTTTCTCTAACTGATCCATTTTGAACTCTTTCAAAATCTTCTCACGGCATGCACTCATTGAAAGTCTCATCAAGCATTTTGATCTATCTCTATGGATTTTGATGCTCAACAATTAGGTAGCTTTATCCAGGTCTTCCTTTGAAAATCACCTTTCAAACAACCATTTATGCTTTCCAGAAATTCTACATTATTTCCGATCAACAATATGTCATCCACATATACTTATCGGAAATTCTATAGTGCTCCCACTCACTTTATTGTAAATACAAGTTTCTCGTAAACTTTTTATAAACATGAAAACTTTGATCACCTCATCAAAGCGTACATTCCAACTCCGAGATACTTGCTTCAATCCATAGAAGGATCACTGAAGCTTGTACACCTTTTAGCATCCTTAGGACTGACAAAACCTTCTGGTTGTATCACATACAACCTTTCCTCAAGTAAACCGTTAAGGAAACGATGTTTCGACATCCATCTGCCAGATTTCATAATTGACAATGCAGCAACTGCTAACATAATTCCAACAGACTTTAGCATCGCTACGAGTGAGAAACTCTCATCGCAGTCAACTCCTTGAACTTGTCACAAACAACTTTGCAACAAGTCGAGCTTTACAAATGGTGACATTCACCATCAGCGTTTGTCTTCATTTTAAAGATCCATTTGTACTCAACGACCTGCCGTCCAATGAGCAAGTCTACCAAAGTCTATACTTGGTTTTCATACATGGATCCTATCTCGGATCTCATGGCCTCCAAACATTTGTCGGAATCCGGGCCCATCATCGCTTCTCCATAGTTCGTAGGTTCATCGTTGTCCAACAACATGACCTCCAAGACAGGGTTGTCGTACCGCTTAGGAGCAGTACACATCCTTGTCGACCTACGAAGTTCGATAGTAACTTGATCCTGAAGCTTCATGATCACCATCATTAACTTCCTCTTCAACTAACGTAGGCTTCACAGAAACAACATTCTGCGCTGCGCTACTCTCTGGTGGAACAAAGGTTCAACAACCTCATCAAGTTTTATGTTCCTCCCACTCAAATCTTTCGAGAGAAACTTTTCCTCGAGAAAGGATCCGTTTTAGCAACAAACGCTTTGCACTTGGATCTGAGATAGAAGGTTCACCCAACTGTTCTTAGGGTATTCTATGAAGATGCATTTGTCCGCCTTGGGTTCGACCTCATTAGGTGAAAACATTTTCCACACAAGTGTCGCAGCCTCAAACATTTAAGAAATGACAGCTTCGGTTTCTATCAAACCATAATTCACACGATGTCATCTCAACAGATTTAGATGGTGCCCTATTTAAAGTGAATGTAGTTGTCTCTAATGCATAACCCCAAAATTATAGTAGTAAATCGATAAGAGACATCATAGCACGCACCATATCCAATAGAGCATGACTATGACGTTCGGACACACCATCACACTATGGTGTTCTAGGTGGCGTTTAGTTGTGAAACAAATTTCACATTGTCTTAACTTGTATGCCAAACTCGTAACTCAGATATTCACCTCTACGATCATATCGCAGTCATTTTTATCTTCTTGTCACGATGATCTTAAACTTCACTCTGAATTTGCTTGAACCTTTCAAATGATTCAGACTTGTGTTTCATTAAGTAAATATACACTATATCTACTCAAATCATCAGTGAAGGTAAGAAAATAACGATATCCACTGCACGCTACAAGACTCACTGGATTGCATACATCAACATGTATCATTTCCAATGAATCACTTGCCCGCTCCATCCAATGGGGTCCTTTAGTCATCTTGCCCAAGAGGCATGGTTCGCATGTCTCAACCAATTCGAAATCGAATGAGTCCAAAGATCCATAAGCATGGAGTTTCTTCATGCGCTTTATACCAATATGACATTTTGCGGCAGTGCCACAAGTATGTGGTACTATCATTATTAACTCTGTATCTTTTGACATCAATATTATGAACATGTGTATTACTACGATCAAGATTTCAACAAACCATTCTCACTGGGTGCATGACCATCGAAGGTATTATTCATGTAAACAGAATAACCATTATTCTCTAACTTAAATGAATAACCGTATTGCAGTAAACATGATCTAATCATGTCCATGCTCAACACAAAACACCAAATAACATTTATTTAGGTTCGTCACTAATCCTGAAGGTAGAGAGAGCATGCGATGTTGATCACATCAACCTTGGAAACATTTCCAACATACATCGTCACCTCACCCTTAGCTAGTTCACCGTTTATTCCGTAGCTTTTATTTTCGAGTTACTAACATTTAGCAACCGAACCGGTATCCAATACCCAAGTGCTACTAGGAGTACTAGCAAGGTACACATCAATAACTAGTATATCAACCTTAGCTAGTTCACCGTTTGTTCCATAGCTTTTATTTCAAGTTACTAACATTTAGCAACCGAACCGGTATCCAATACCCAGGTGCTAGTAGGAGTACTAGCAAGGTACACATCAATAACTAGTATATCAAATATGCTTCTGTCGATGTTGCCAGCCTTCTTATCTACTAAGTATCTAGGGTTGTTCCGCTTCAGCGACCGCTCACCTCCTAACAGAAGCACTTAGTCTCGGGTCTAAGTTCAACTTTGGGTTGCTTCAGTGGAGCACTAACTGTCTTGCTATCCATGAAGTTTCCCTCCTTGCTCTTGCCCTTCTCGAAACTAGTGGTTTGATTAACCATCAACACTTGACGCTCCTTCTTGATTTCTACCTTTGCGGTGTCAAACATCGCGAATAGCTCAGGAATCATTATTTCTATCCCTGGCAATTTATAGTTCATCACCAAGTTCTAGTAGCTTAGTGACAGTGACTTGGAGAACTATGTCAATCACTATCTTATCTGGAAGATCAACTCCCACTTGATTCAAGCGATTGTAGCACCCAGACAATCTGAGTACATGCTCAAAGATTGAGCTATTCTCTTTCATCTTGCAGGCAAAGAATCTTGTTGGAGATCTCATATCTCGCAACACGGGCACGAGCCTGAGATCCTAATTTTAGCTCTTAGAAACATCTCATATGTTCCGTGACGTTCAAAACGTTTTGGAGCCTCAATTCTAAGCCGTAATGCATGATGCACTAAACTATCAAGTAGTCATCAGAACGTGTCTGTCAGACGTTCACAACATCTACAGACGACGCTAGAGGGGTTAGCGCACCGAGCGGTGCATTAAGGACATAAGCCTTCTGTGCAGCAATGAGGACAATCCTCAGATCATGGACCCAGTCCGCAATATTGCTACCATCGTCTTTCAACTCTATTTCTCTAGGAACATATAAAAATTTAAGGGAGCTACAGCGCGAGCCAGTAATCTGCAACATAATTTGCAAAGACACTCTTGACTATGTTCATGATAATGAGTTCATTTAATCATATTACTTAAGAACTCCCACTCAAATTGACATCCCTCCGATCATTCGAGTGATACATGATCCAAATTCACCAACTCAAGTCCGATCATCACGTGAGTTGAGGTGGCTGCAATGGTGAACATCATCATGTTGATCATATGTACTATATGACTCATGTTCGACCTTTCGGTCTCTTGTGTTTCGAGGCCATGTCTGTACATGCTAGGCTCGTCAAGTTTAACCCGAGTGTTCTGCGTGTGCAACACTGGCTTGCACCCGTTGTATGTGAATGTAGAGTCTATCACACCCGATCATCACGTGGTGTCTCAACACAATGAACTTTCACAACGGTGCACACTCGGGAAGAACACAATTTATCTTGAAATTAAGTGAGGGATCACCTTATAATGCTACCGTCGTCCTAAGCAAAACAAGGTGCATAAAAGGATTAACATCACATGCAAATCATAAGTGACATGATATGGCCATGATCTTGTGCTTTTGATCTCCATCATGAAAGCACCGGCATGATCTCCATCGTCACCGGCATGACACCATGATCTCCATCAACGTGTCGCCATTGGGGTTGTCACGCCCCTGCATGCTTCTGCTACTATTGCTACCGTAGTGATAAAGTAAAGCATTACATAGCGCTTAATGATTGACATGCAGGTCATAAAATAATTAAAGACAACCCTATGGCTCCTGCCGGTTGCCATACTCATCGACATGCAAGTCATGATAATCTATACATCACATGATCATCTCATACATCACATATTTCACATCATGTAATTGGCCATATCATATCACAACATACCCTGCAAAAACAAGTTAGACGTCCTCTAATTGTTGTTGCATGTTTTACGTGGCTGCTACTGGTATCTAGCAAGAACAATTCTCACCTACGCAAAAACCACAACGGTGATACACTAATTGCTTTTCAACCTTCTCAAGGACCGCCTTTGTCGGATCCGATCCAACAAAAGTTAGAGAAACTGTCACCCGCAAGCCATCTAGGCAACAAGTTGCGTCGAGGGAACCGGTCTCTCGTAAGTGTACGAGTAATGTTGGTCCGGGCCACTTCATCTCACAATCCCGCTGAACCAAAATACGACAAAGGGAGGAAGCAATCTAAGCATCAACGCCCACAAACCTTTTGTGTTCTACTCGAGATCTCATCGAACCATCAACCTAGCTCATGATGCCACTGTTAGGGAACGTCGCATGGGAAACAAAAAATTTCCTAGCACACGCAAACCTATCCATGGTGATGAGAATCTACGAGAGGGAGAGTGGATCTACGTACCCTTGTAGATCGCTAAGCGGGAAGCGTTAAGAAACGCGGTTGGTGTAGTCGAACTTCTTCGCAATCCAAATCGTCGAGCGTCCCACGATCCAATCACGATCCGTCCTGCGATCCAATCACGATCCGTCCCGCGAACTCATCACGATCCGTCTCACGATATTGATCACGATCTGTCCCGCGAACTCATCACGATCTGTTCCGCGATCTCATCACGAACCGTCTCGCGATCTCGATCACGGTCCTTCCGATCTAGCGCCGAACGGACGGCACCTCCGCGTTCAGCACACGTGCAGCTTGGTGACGATCTCCACTGTCTTGATCCAGCAAGAGGAGGTGGAGAGTAGAGATAGTTCACCGGCAGTGTGACGGCGCTCCGGTGATGGTGGTGGTGGAGCAATTCCGGCAGGGCTTCGCCTAAGCGCTGCAGAAATCTGATCTAGAGGAGCACCGGTGAAACGGGTAGCACATGGCCGTAAGTTGTGTGCAAAACCCTAGCTATCCACCAATATATGTAGGAGTAGAGGAGGGGGAGAGGGGCTGGCGCACCAAGTCTCCCTAGGGGAGTCGGCCGGCTAGGAGGGAGCAATCCTACTCCTACTCCAATCCTAGTTGGAGTAGGATTGCTTCCTATTGGCTGATTTTCCCTTTTTTTTCCTTTTTCCCTTTAGGACTTCCTCTCCCTGTGCCATGGGCCTTTGTGGCTGTTTCCCCAGCCCACTAGGGGCTGGTTAATACTCTCCCACAGCCCATGGACCTCTTGGGGTCGAAATACCCCTCCCGGAGGTCCCCCGGTACACTACCGGCACTCCCGGTACACTACCGATGAGCCCGAAACTTTTCCGGCGACCAAACTAGGACATTCTATATATGAATCTTTACCTCCGGACCATTCCGGATCTCCTCGTGATGTCCAGGATCTCATCCGGGATTCCTAACAATCTTCGGTCACCACCATACATAACTCTACACTACTGAAACGTCACCGAACCTTAAGTGTGCAGACCCTGCGGGTTCAAGAACTATGTAGACATGACCGAGACACCTCTACGGTCAATAACCAATGGAGGGACCTGGACGTCCACATTGGTTCCTACATATTCTACGAAGATCTACATCGGTCGAACCTCTATGTCAAGGATTCAGTTGATCCCGTATAACGTTCCCTTTGTTCTTCGGTATGTTACTTGCCCGAGATTCGATCGTCGGTATCTCCATACCTAGTTCAACCTTGTTACCGGCAAGTCTCTTTACTCGTTCCGTAATACAAGATCCCGTAACTAACAATTAGTCACATTGCTTGCAAGGCTCATTGTGATGTTGTATTACCGAGTGGGCCCCGAGGTACCTCTCCGTCACACGGAGTAACAAATCCTAGTTTCGATCCATGCCAAATCAACAGACACCATCGGAGATACCTGTAGAGTACCTTTATAGTCACCCAGTTACGTTGCGACGTTTGATACACACAAGGCACTCCTTCGATATCCGTGAGTTTGCATGATCTCATGGTCATAGGAACATATACTTGACATGCAGAAAACAGTAGCAATAAACTGACACGATCATATGCTACGTTTGTAGTTTGGGTCTTGTCCATCACATCATTCTCCTAATGATGTGATCCCATTATCAAATGACATCACATGTCAATGGCTAGGAAACCTTGACCATCTTTGATCCACGAGCTAGTTCACTAGAGGCATACTAGGGACACATTGTTTGTCTATTTACCCACACATGCAATGTGTTTCCATTCAATACAATTATAGCATGGATAATAAATGATTATCATGAACAAGGAAATATGATAATAACTAATTTATTATTGCCTCTAGGGCATATTTCCAACAGAGGTCTGAGCTTCATCAATGCAGACATAGCATCCTCACCAGCTTTTCTGAAGGTAGATTCCTTATTCTTCTCAGAAGCTGGAATCGGCCTCGATGTCCTCTTGGACTTTTCAGCAGCAACCTTCTTGGGGGCAGATTTGGTACTCTTGGAGGGACCTTGCTTTGGCATAGCATCTGCCAAAAGCTTCTTCTTCTTCTTCTTTGGAGGGGCCTTGACAACTTGCTCTTCCTCCTCCTCCTCAGCAGTAGCACCAACAGCCTCCTCAGGGTCATCATACATTGAGGTAGGCCTGCCAACAACATGGATAATCCTCTTCCTGGCTTTCTTCTCACTTGCCTTCTTAGGCAATGACCTCCTCGGGGGCTCTTTGGTCATGGTGGCCCTAGCACTCTTAGGTGCTCTCATAGACTCTGGAGGGGCATATGTCTTGTTTATTGTCCTCCTGGAAGAGGTGGCTTCATTTGCTGACTTCCTGGAAAATTTGTCTTGCTTCTTGGCAAGAACTTCCTCAGGCATAAAATCTGAATCCTCCTCATCTGAATTCAACTTCCTCCTGGCCCTAGTAGCAGCCTTGGACAACCCATGAGAACAGGGGGTGCCTGGATCTGAAGATTAGCTAGACCCAAGGCTAGTGCCTGAACTCATGTCAATGTTCTGCTCCTGCAAATTCTGGTTGTCCTCAACATCTGACATATCTGACCCTGTGAATAGAGTGTAGTAGAGTAGAAGAAGATAAGTCATCACAAAATGCAACTTTTCTGAAAGATTGAACTAATATTTCTCAAATTTTGAATTCTGCCAAATGTATATCGGTACAACTGAAGCTAATTTTTCGGACCTACTGAGAACGACAATCTCCTTAACAGAAACATGGCACCACATTCAGTGAGACCGAAAATGGGCACTCGATTTCACAAAGACTGTTCTCAGTTGACCAGAAAAGCAAATCGGTGCTACCGATTATTTTGCATCCGTTCTACCGAGATTCATGTGGCGGACGGTAAAACCTAAAAAATTGTTTGTTCTCTATACTATGGGAATTTCTCGTGGATGAATCAAACTCAAACTATGGATAATCGATAGAGAAACCCTAATGCGCAAGAATCGGAGTTTGGAGCACATGAGGGGGTGAAATCGCACCCTAGCTTGGTGACGACTTTTCTATGGCGGCGATGGGGGTGGAGATTCCGTCAACGGCGTGGACTTCCAACGCCGGAGGCACTCGGGAAGACAAGGCGATGACCAAGGGCCTCGAATTGGCAACGTAAGGTTTTGGAGGGGCGACGGTTGAAGAATAATTTCAAAGGTCCGTTCTTCCTCCTTATATACCCGCGGCTGTCGGTGACACTGATTCTAAATTTTCGGTGTCACCGAGTTTCTCAACTGTCAGCTGACAGGGAAACTCGATGTAACCGAGAATATGGAATCGATAGTACCGACATAGAAACCAAATCAACCCTAGGCTTTCGGTGAGACCGATATTTGTGAGTTAGTTCCACCGAGATGCACTTGGCAGGTTTTCAATGGTGAGTCCTTTGTCGATACGGAACTCCGAGTGCTCCTCACACAGACATATTGAAAGTACTTGTTCAAAATTTGTGATAAAGCATGAAAAGAATATGAGGTGAGAACGGATAGATAGCTAGAGGAGTGTTCCTAGGCATTCTTGTACATCCAATTGGCAAAAGAAAAATCAAAAGCCAAATAGCAACAATTGGATGTCCTGGAATGAGAAAATAAATGCAGACCAACATGCT
This sequence comes from Hordeum marinum, assembly GCA_022496015.1. NCBI lineage: Eukaryota > Viridiplantae > Streptophyta > Magnoliopsida > Poales > Poaceae > Hordeum > Hordeum marinum. The sequence continues at coordinate 175,315,745 of CM039674.1, forward strand.
CACACAATAAGATGTCAAATGAGAATATGGCAAACATGCACAAACACACTAGCATCTAACAAGCAATTTGGCGATGACAGAGTCATCTATATATGAGTATATTGACTTAGGATCCAAGTAAGAATACTTGATCATAGGTCATACTCATCGTTTAAGCACAAGTGGGGTTACAACTTTTACATAAAGCATTTATGTTGTCACATACTATGATATGCTATGACTCAAGTCTTAGAGTAAAGATACCCCTTGATGTTACATCCCCCCATAGAAGGGATAAACTAACCTTGGGTTTTGTTGATGAAGACTTCATGTAGGTGAAGTAGTGGTGGATGCTCAAAGTTTATGAAGATCATCATGAGTTGGGAGCATCCTTGTTGTTTCCTTACTCTTCTCACCTACATGGGTTAGTCCTAACACACAAGAGACAAATACAAGGATATCTATGGACATAGAGTGCAAAGCATACATGATGATATCCATTGATTTGTTGATTACCTTGTCCCTTGCTTACCCTTGATGTGTGACTCCTTTAACTATTGCATGATGTTGATGTTGATTGCAACTAGTTCTTGCCAATAATGAATATGAGTGAATTTCATTGTGGGAGTCACCCCTCAAGAACTTCTCTAGTTCTTCTTCTTGGGGACCCACATCAAGTTGATGGGGATCCTTGGTGTTGAAGTAGTGCTTGTAGAAGTTGAGATTGTAGTAGCATTGGGAACCCACTTCACCATAGCTCAGTATTTGTCTTCATATGAGTCAATGTCTTCTTGAAGTTTGTTCTTGTCCTTGAGCTTGGGGTATTGTGGTGGAAGGTCATCTCGAGCTTTTGTTCCCTTGGGGTGAGTGTTTTCATACTTCTCCTTTTGAGGAACAAACTTGGAATTGAGGTGTTGACCTTCTTCCCATTCAACTCCATTAGCGTTGAAGTAGCCAATGCCATGATTCTTTCGGTATCCTCGTGCTTGTGTATAATCTCCTCAAATTTTTGCACCTGGCAAGACTCTTGTAGATACCTTTCTCTATAATCCCTTTTGAAAAGTTGTTTTTCTTGCTCAAGTGTAACATGGATAAGAGAAGAGTTAGTGGGATCGATAGAACTACTAGAAGAAATATAATTAGATTTATCATTTTTATTGCTACTTGTTGAAGAACCTTTCTTTCCTTTGTTACTAGTTTGCTTAGTCTTAACTTGTGGCATGAACGTAGACAAGAGAAGTCATTTGTCTAGATAAGAGGAAGTCTTGTTTCAAAGATCATCATTGATAGCTTTAAGAAACTCATGCCCTTGCCCTAGATTGAACTTCTCGAAGCGGAGCTTCTCATGTGTACTTTCAAGCTCTCTATGATCTTGTAGAGTAGACTCACGAACTAACTTAAGAGTGTTTAGTTCTTGAGTTAGTCGTTCTATTTCCAACTTATCATCATCACACGACTTATCTAGACCAGAGTGCTTACTAGCAAGTTCATCTTGACTAACATCACTAGATTTGTCAAATAGCAAGTCATCTTCAATTAACAAGTCATCCTCATCACTATTGAAATCAAGATACTCAGGGTGTGATACCCTAGGGCCTTTAGCCATGAAGCAACATCCACTCCCTTCATTTGGTGAATCAAATAGGTCATAGGAGTCGGTTGTCACTAGTGCAAGTCCGGCAACACCTTCATCTTGACTATAGTCAGAGTTGGAGTGGTAGCTTCTCTCGGAGTGGTTGTCGATTCGGAGCCGGAAACCCATTCACCAACTTGAGCCTGATGTCTTCTTCTTGAGTAGCTCTTGGTGTACTTGTCCTTCTTCTATGAGTCCCTACTTCTCCTTGAGGGTTTTCGTTCATAATGATCATCCCTACTCCTCTCTCTTCGAGGTCTCTTGAGCTTCATCTTCTTGGTGACTCTTCTTTCCTTTTGTAAGGAGCCGTGCACTCACTAGAGTAGTGACCGGGCTTCCCACAATTGTAGCAGTTTCGGTAACAAATTGACGAACACTTCTCTTCATATCTTGAGTTGGAGCTTCGATCTTTGCTTGTATTCTTGTAGAACTTGTGGAATTTCTTGACCATGAGGCTTATATCTTCATTTGTGACAAGGTTGTCGCTTGAAGTTGCGGGAACATCACTTGTGGATTTGTAAGCACCGCTAGACTTGTGGTGAATCTCTTCCTTGTCCTTGAGTGTCATCTCATGAGCAATAATCCTTCCAATCACTTCTGTTGGCTTGAGATCTTTTTAGTTGGGCATAATTTGGATTAACAAGCATACGGTGTCATATCGATCATCCAAAGCTCGAAGTATCTTCTTGATGATGAATTTGTCGGTCATTTCTTTGCTTCCTAAGCCGGCAATCTCATTGGTGATGAGGGCTAGCTTAGAGTACATCTTGGCAAATCCTTCACCATCCTTCATCTTGAACTTGTCAAACTGACTTTGAAGAACATCCAACTTGGACTCTCTCACAGATTCGGCACCTTCATGCATATCAACCAAAGTATCTCAAATCTCTTTTGCATAATCAAGACGGCTGATTTTGTTGAATTCTTCGAGGCATAGGAAGTTGAAGAGAATGTCACATGCTTGAGAAGTTAATTGCAACATCTTAAATTCATCGGCAGTCGCTTTGCAATCCAATTCCCTTCCATCCACAACAAATTCACCTTGCAATCCAACACGAACTACAGTCCAAATGGCGGGGTTATGACCAATAATATGCATTTTCATTTTGTGCTTCCAGCTAGCAAATTTAGTGCCATCAAAGTACGGACCTCTACGGTGATAATTTCCCTCACTAGACGCCATACTCTCTTGGGTTGTGAAACCAATGCAATGGAAACCAAAGCTCTAATACCACTTGTAGGATCGAAAGTAGGTCTAGAGGGGGGTGATTAGACTACTTGACCAAATAAAATCTACCTTTTCTCAATTTTAAGTGTTGGTAGATTCTAGCATTCATAGAAAGTCAAGAACACCCTAGACATGCATGTCTACGAGTATAGCAGCGGAAAGTAAAGACAAACATGAGTAGTAAAGGAAGGATAGGAAGATCAAACACAGTTTGGAGACACGATGATTTTTACCGTGGTTCCGATAGGTGGTGCTATCGTACATCTACGTTTATGGAGCCTTCAACCCACGGAGGGTAACGGTCGCGAGAGTCCACGGAGGGCTCTACCCACAAAGGGTTCCACAAAGAAGCAACCTCGACTAAACCATGATGGCCTACGTCCACGGAGGACTATCCTAACTTGGGGGTAGATCTTCACGAAGTAGGCGATCTCCTTTCCCTTACAAACCTTTTGTTCACTCCACAACATGAAGTAGGTGGCTCCCAAGTGACACTTAACCAATCTAGGAGGCACCACCCCCCAAAAGGGAATAGGCTCGATAATGTCGATGAACTCCTTGCTTTTGTGCTTCAAGATGATAGACTCCTCAACACACAATCACTTTCTCACAGATTTGGCTATGGTGGAAGAGATTGATTGGGTGGAAAGCAACTTGGGGAGGCTAGAGATCAAGATTCATATGGTTGGAATGGAATGGCATGATCTCAACACATGAGTAGGTCGCTCTCTCTCAGTAAATTAGTTGGTATGAGTGGGGGTCCGTTCTGAGTGCTTCTCTTGCGAGTGAGTGGTGGTGGAGGGGTATATATAGGCATCTCCTAAAATCCAACCGTTACACGTGATAGGTCCAACTCAGTGACACCGATGTGCTAATCTCGGTGGTACCGAGTTACCTAAAAGGTAGCAACTTATGAATCTCGGTGAGACCGATATATAAAACTCGGTTACACCGATAAGGTGACCAACGGTCAGATTGCCAGACTCGGAGACATCGATTCAACAAACTCGGTCGAACCGATTTTGTGAATTTGCATAATAGAATGTTGGCAAATCAAACTCGGTGGCACCGAATCAGAACCGGTTGCACCGAAGGGCTAGGGTTTGGCTGAGTCTGTGTAACAACCCGATGCCGACGCTCCATAAGATTTCCCTTTTATTCCATTCTCGTCATGTGATTCGTCTGGTTGTCGCATTCATCATACCATCATTCGCATCTACTGCATAGCATCATCACTCGTTTTTGAAAACTTGTATCTGTTCGTGTTCGCCGGTTCTTCCAGTTCGTGTCGTTGTCCGTTTCGAGTCCAACCACACACGCACGCGCCCGCGACATCGTTAAAAAACCATTTTTAAAGCGCGTGAAAAATATTCTTGGATTGGATTGAAATCTGGCGTACGGTCTTATTATAGAGTAGGTAGACCGCCTGCCAAATGTCGTCGCATTCCGAGGTGGTTTGGTACCCGAACGGTCGATAGTAGCAGGGCCATCATCGGTTTATTCGTCAAACATTTTTTCGATTTTCAAAACTCCGTTGTCGGGCCACACTTACCTCTCATGTTTGCGCAACCCCTCTTCCTAGCCCATCTAACCCCATCTCCGTTCATGACCATCGGATCGTCATCAAAGGAACGCAATTTATCCTACAATAGTCTCATCCCTATATATACAAAGACCCTAGTCTATTTTGGACAAGGTAAACCTAATCGCTAAAAATCTCCACCTTGTCTCGTCGCCGTTGTTGGGTCACCTCCCACCTCTCGGGTCTCCTCCCGATCCACCTGCCCAGGCATCTTCTTCCTCAGTCCACCCATCCCAGCAACCAGCACCTCATCCCCTAAACCATGGACACACGCCCGTAGAGGGCTTCCTCCGCGTGATCCACCGGTGTTCCAGCCGCCAGCCATGTCGCGTCGCAGGAGCACCAGGACCTCGTCGTCCTCCTTGCTCTATTTTTTACTTCTAACCTCTCACCCCTGGTCTTGTTTCTCTTTGTCAGAAGCACCGTCACCGTCGCCATGGCTTGAGCTCGGCCGCAAGGTTCCGTCGCCGTCGCCTTCTGCAGTTGCTGCTCCGCTGCCTTGCCCGTCGTTCGCTTTACCCCATGTCCGGTGAGCCCTCTTCTCCATGCCTTTCCTCCTTCCCGTTTCCTTCCTTCTCTGCTACTCCTCTCTGAACTTTCTCTTTGCCTCTGTTTCAGGGATGATGCCATGGATAGGAGCACTCCGCAGCCGACTCCGCTCCGTCCGGCGACCGGAGACGGCGAACCCAAGCCTCGCCGGCATCCCTAGCCTCGACCCCGACCTCTTTTTCGCCGTCCTCGCGAGCCCCGCGTCATCCTGGCGTAGAGTTGCAGCCATGGATGGCCGCTCGAGTACGCCTCTACCTCGTCCGCTCTCTTCGTCTCAAACCCAAGCCCTATCGGCCCAGCAAGGTGAGGAACCGCACCCTCACCTATTTTCGCACCCCCGCCACCAGTTTGTGGTCTCCTCGATCCATGCCTTGCTCGTCGGCATCGTCACCCAGTTCCACCGAGCCGCCATGGCCAAATCTCGCTCATGGTCTTTCATGTGTCAAAAAACCTAGGAGCAGACTGTTTCACGAACAGCTGCAGTAGCTGGAGTGTTAGCGCCGTTCAGAGATTTGATTTAGTGCCACTCTGTTCTATTTTCTCCTAGTCCCGCTACCCACACAGGTCATAGGAGACCAATCTGCATTACTGCCATGAACACTCAGCTAGCCTGTTGGTGAACCACGTGCCTTTGGACCCAGGTGGCCAGGGATCAAATCCCGGCTGCATCATTTTTTTGCTTCATCAGCCCCAACCATTTTCTTTCTTATTCATGGCAGTCTCAGCCCCAATATGGTCATCAGCAAGCACTCATCTATTTGGTTAGCATTCAGGAATCCATGTGATCGAATCCCTGAGAATCATAAATTCTTTTTTGCTTCTCTGTTTTATGGTGTTTTTTCCAAAACGTGCACACTTTTGATGCATGGTTTAGTATGTTGTTAGTTGCAGGCACCATGTTATTCGTATCGATGACACGTGGGAACCTGGTAATCGGGATCATCCCATCATCTTTGCTTGACACGCACACGGCCATAATTTCTTTCGCATCGGCATCTCGACGGGTTGCCGGAATCGGAACGTTGTCGTGGCACCGTTTTCGTTTTCATCATCGCGGTATCACTACTATCATTGTTATGCTAGTTGTCCCACTTTTATCGTTATGACTCCCTATCTACCACTTGTTTGTCAAGCTTCCCAACATTGTCATGAAAAGCCTATAACCTTTCACCTTCCCAGCAAACCATTGTTTCGTTATGTTACCGCTTGCTTAGTCCTTCTCATAGCGTTTTTAACTGCAGGTGTAATTGCTTCCATGTGTTAACATGGACATTCTTTTGTTATCATAATATTATTGCTATTTAATTTAATGCACATATATACTTGGTAAGAGGTGGAAGGCTTGGTCTTTTGCTTGGTGTTTTGTTTCATTTCTGCCGTCCTAGTTACTTGTGAACGGGTGTTATGTTCCATATCGAGCGTTCCTAACACGCTTGGGGTTGTTGTGGGGATCCCATTGATAATTTGTTTTGGAATTAAAACTCTTCTGGCAAGGCCCAAGATTAGTATTACATTTGCTTGACATAATAATATTGATAATTAATTTGACACATAGGGAGTTAGCGCTACTCGAGGTTCGTTATTCTACATAATATCGATGTGCCAGTGCTGCTGGTGCTGGTCCAAACTAGAGCAGCGTGCGGGCTACTTGGGGCAAGTCGGGACGTCAGTTACTGTATGCTTACTCCATCCATCGTGTCCTGAGAATGAGATACGCGACTCCTATCGGGATTGTCGACACGTCGGGTGGTCTTGCTGGATTTGTTTTACCTTTCTCGAATGTCTTGTGTACCGACTCTAAGGATACTTTGGGCTATCTCGAGGTGGAGGTTTTCCAGTGCAGCTTCTGATAATTTGTGATGGACTAGTTGGAGCACCCCTACAGGGTTAAATCTTTTGGAAACCTGTGTCCGCGGTTATGTGGCAACTTGGAAACTTTGTTTAACACCCGGTTACAGTATACTTGAAGTAAACTCTAATAAAATACACCAATTGTGTGCGTAACCGTGGTTGTCTCTTCTTGTGAGTTCTTATCCGAGAGAGAACACGATGGGGTTATGTTTGACGTAAGTAGGTGTTCTGGATCACTTTGTGATCATTACTAGTTCACGTCTGTTATGCGTAGACCACCCACTTTACTTTCTTTATTCGTAAGTTAGCCACTCATTAAATGCTTAGTTGCTTGCTGTAGCCTCACCACTTAACCATACCTCACCCATTAAGCTTTGGTAGTCTTGATACCCTTGATACCCTTGGTAATGAGATTGCTGAGTCCCTGTGGCTCACAAATTACTACAACAACAGTTGCAGGTACATGTAATGCGATGATTTGGCGTGAGCGCGATGCTTGTTTGATTTGGAGTTTTTCTTCTTCATCATCGATCTAGGATGGGTTCCAGGTGACAGCCTAGGATAGCAAGGATGAATGTCATTTTATCGTTTGTTTTCGTCCATAGTCGGACCCTGCTCTTATGTATGATGTTTGAATATGTTGTTGTATTGATGTGATATTGATGTAGCTTATGGCGAATGTAAGACAATTTCATATATTCATTTGTTCTGTGCATGTACTTGAATGATATCCATTTTTGCGAAATGGCAAGATGCGCTTCTATTCTTGTCGAGGCCATCGAACCAAAATAAGGATTGGATCGCATCTTGGGCATTACAAGTTGGTATGAAAGTCTGTATTGACCTACGAGCCCCCTTGATTGATCGAACTTGGCCAAGTCGAGTCTAGTGAAAAACTATTTTGAGTCTAGTTATATATGGGAGAGTAGGTTTCTTTCACTCCTCTTCTATACTCTGGTGAGATATTCGACTTCGGAATTTTTAATTCTACTTTTCTTTTTTTCACTCAATTTTTTTAGGACCACGCGTGTATTGTTGGGATCGTTCTAATATCTTTGTGATGAGAACATTGTTCTTGGTGCCTCCTAACATTTAGGGGTTGTGGCAGTGTCTTGGGGAGTTAAGCTCCGAGGTGTTGTCGTCACATTTGTATCGTTGCAGTTCCGGAATACCAGAGGTCGTTGACATCGAAAACACTTCTATACTCCTTGTGGTGAGAGTAGTATGACGGCACCCAGTACTAGGGAGAGCGATTAGATGTATTGCCACAGCTAGTATATCAGATGTTTTTCGAAGGTGTGAGGTACACGATTTCTAAGGTTTTCTTGGTTATGTGTTGACGGATGGATAAAGTTGGAGCGTAAGGCTTGTTAGTTGGGTGGGATATTTTGCCTCCATCTATCCCCAAGAGACGTTTGCATAACCAAAGATTTCAGAAGTTCTTAGGTGGGAATTCAAGTAGTTACCTAGGTTACCTTCCAACAGATCATAATGTCAGGTTGGGGTTCGACATCTAGTGGTTTGTTTGTTCACGGTCTTTTTTACAGAGGATAGTCTCGGTATTCTTCGTCAAGCCTTGTATTTCACTACGCCTAGGGAGCATATTCAAGCATCATTTCAATATGACAATCCAATATATGATCGAGCCCATGCGATTTTACCACAAAAAAATGGGACGGAATCTCTATTATGTATTTGTTTCCGGCTTGTTTCATAAGCCTCATCCTTTGTTTTGTTTTTGAATATGGTATTCGAGTTGCTTTGATGTCAAGTGGTGATTTCATATTTCCTAATATGTGTTCTCTTATTCTGTGGGAGTGCTAATTATTTTCATCAATCAAGTTGTCATATCAATTCTTCGCATCCTGTGTGGTCTCTTTAAGTGAATTCAACCCTTTCAATAATTGCAAGATCAATCCTCTTAATCTTTATCGGAGTACATTTTCATCTGTCCCAAGTTTTATTTTTTCCCCACCGTCTCGCCCTTTTTCTTCAATGATTAAATTCTCATACAAGTGCCTTTCTTTTCATGAAATGCTTCCTCTATCTTTTTTCTGTATCGTATCCGGTGATTCGTTGTTAAGATGCTCAGTGCTCAAGTTCATCATTTATTAGTATTCATATTTTTTTCTTTTTTCGTGGATTCAATTCAAGTTCTCAGTGGTCATCATATCATTTTCATTCTCTAATTGCTCTCCCATGTTGGAATTCTTATCCAAGCCTCTCTTGTTTATTCATCCCTCTCTATTCTATCCGGAGTGCTGAAGATATCTCAGAAGATTCGTGTTTCTGTTCAAATCCTTTCAAATTATTTCGAGGTTCTCACCTCATCAAGTTTTATTTGTACCGGTGCAATCTCTTTTGTAAGAAATTGCTTCAACGGTGGTTTCCTTTTAGTGGGCCGATAACCCATAGGTTTTCCCGCAGGATCTTACCTGGTTCTTCTAATCTTTGTGGATATGTCCTCAAGTTCTTTTCAAATATGATGTAAGAATGTTTTTCATCAATCATATTCCTTCTCCATGATCGCTTCGAATTATTTTCATCATTGGCTCAACTGTTCTTTATTTGTTATTCCAGAGTATCCTAGTAATTCTTGGTGGTGTTTCTAGCCATCATTCTCATCTTTGAATACCAAAGTAGAGTTCTTTCAAATCTTGTCCGTTCTTTTCAAGATTCATGGTTTTAGCTTATGCTGCCCTCTCAAATTGATTCCGATCATTAGTAATTTCTTACATACCTATCTGGAGCATTTCATAGTTGTTCTTTATTTCTCGATCCTCCGAAGGCCATCATTTCAGAAGATTTGTTCATTCTCAGCTTTCAGCATTCATTCTCAAATTCTCCTCAATTGTTGTCTCTTCGTTCGTCTCTCAATTATTTCGGTGCTTCGTTCAAGATTTATCTAGGTGGATCTTAATACCTTCATTCTCTTGTCATGTATCTCCATTCATTTGTGATATCTTCATTCATTTGCAATTCTTACCGGTGTTCTCGTTCAAGACTTCTTCAAGTTTGTGGCATTTCTTTCTCTCCAATCTTTTCAAGAAGAATAAGTGGTATGCTAAATCCGTTGCTTGTCATCAATTTAACTTGATGAAGGATAATCATAACATAATTATTATTCTTGTTTCATCGAAGTGATTTAATTCTTCTTCCGGAGTTGTGCATTATATCAAAAATTCTCAATTCTAAGTTGTTCATCTTTTCTTTCCGGAGTTCCAAGTTTTCTCTCAAGTATCTCTTCGCGAAGCTAAATCTAAATCATAGAAAGTATCAATCTTGATCTTTTAAACGTTCACTTCTTTTCTATCATCCTTTCATTCCGGAGTTCATCCGATGGGTTTTTATGGTGGTTTGTTAAGGATGTAATTCTTTTCGAAGTGTTCTTCAAGATTCTTGTTGGAGGTGCTCAAGTGTTTTTTATCTTGGATTTCTAAGTTCAATTCCTTCTCCATTGTCTTTTGAGATGATTTTATTTAATTATGTATTATGAGGAGTCTCGAAGGAAAATTTTCAAGAATGAGATAAGTAAAATCAATCATGTCTTCTCGAAGTTATCTTGGGTTGGATTTCACCTAAAGCATTTCCTAAGGATTGTTGCTATCATGGTGTCATAAATGATCCAAGTTTTCTCGTCCTCTTCTTCTTAAAGAAGTTTTTCATCTCTTTTGCTTCCAAGCAATCCTTGTTTTGTTAGTGGCTGGTTATCACCTCATTATTTTGAGATGTTGTCTATAATCCCACAACAGGGTTATCCTTTCATTGTTGATTTTCCAACAACTCCGTTCAATCCTCCTTTTTAAGAATGCTTTTCAGTTCAATCATGGTAGAATTTGCCATTTCTTTAGAGCTAGCTTCAATTATTTTGTTCTGGAGGCATGGTAATTTTGCTATCTTCGACCCATCATCTCATTTTTTTAAGATCATATTTTTCCTTGCTTATCTCTTAACCGGTGTGTTGTGTCCTCTATTCAAGTTCTTCTATCTTATCCAGAATTGCATCTCTTTCCTACCGAAGTACTGCTGAAATTTCTTTTGAATTCTTGCTTGTTCGTTGTGTCATTCTTCATCTCTTGCAATCCTTCAAGTTCATGTGGTTTCACTCGTTCGTCAAAGAAGCAACTAAGTTTTACCTCTTCCTCTTGCTCTGTCTCTTCCTCTTCTCATTCCAAGATCTCAGGATAAGATCTCTTGTTAGTGGAGTAAAGTTGTAGTAGCCCGGGACCGACGCTCCAGAAGATTCCCCTTTTATTCCATTCTCGTCATGTGATTTGTCTGGTTGTCGCATTCATCCTAGCATCATTCGCATCATCTGCATAGAATCAACACTCGTTTTTGAAAACTTGCATCCGATCGTGTTCGCCGGTTCTCTTAGTTCGTGTCGTTGTCCGTTTCGAGTCCAACCACACACGCATGCGCCCGCGGCATCGTTAAAAAAACCGTTTTTGAGCGCGCAAAAAATATTCTCGGATTGGATCAAAACCTGGCGTGCGGTCTTATTATAGTGTAGGTAGACCGCTTGCCAAATTTCGTCGCACTCCGAGGTCGTTTGATACCCGAACGGTCGACCGTAGCGGCACCGTCATCGATTTATTCGTCAAACATTTTTCCGATTTTCAAAACTCCGTTGTCGGGCCACACTTCCCTCTCATGTTAGCCCAACCCCTCTTCCTATCCCGTCTAAACCCCATCTCCGTTCATGGCCATCAGATCGTAGGGATGCAATTCATCCCACAATAGTCTCGTCTCTAATCTTCTATTCCTAAATAGCTACAAACCACTAGCTATTTTTCTTAGACATGCAACTATGCCACATGAGCAAGTCATGCATGCAAGTCATAAATTACATTGTTTATTCATTACTTTATGCATGCAAGCGTCATATCATCAACTAATGCATGTTACTCATACGGTATTTTTTGCATTGGATTTTGTATTGACAACATATGTGTTAGTTGCTTGCACCATACCTATATTGTTCGCATTCACATTTTTGTGTGAAATGACATTCTTTAAACTGTATTTCTTTTCTTTTTTATACCCTTTGTATCTTATTTCCATTTTTAAACTTACATACAACTTCCCATTAAATATTTTTTAACAACTTTTATATATCATTTTAACATATTTCCCACGACAACGTGCCGGGGCATCATCTATTATATATAAAGATCCTAGTCCATTTTAAACACGCTAAACCTAATCGCTAAAAATCCTCCGCCTTGGCTCGTCCCCGCCGCCGGGTAACCTCTCACCTCTCCGGATCTCCTCCCGATCCACCTGCCCATCCATCTTCTTCCTCGATCCACCCATCCCACCAACCAGCACCTCCTCCCCTAAACCATGGACGTGTCCACGTGCCCGCAGGGGGCTTCATCGGCGTGATCCACCGGTGTTCCAGCCGCCGGCCATGCCGCGTCGCAGGAGCACCAGGACCCCGTCGTCCTCCTCGCTCTATTTGTTACGTCTAACCACTCACCCCTGCTCTTGTTTCTCTTTGTCAGTAGCACCGTCGCCGTCGCCATGGCTTGAGCTCGGCCGCAAGGTCCCGTCGCCGTCGCCTTCTGCAGATGTTGCTCCGCTGCCTTGCCCCTCGTTCGCCGTACCCCATGTCCGGTGAGCCCTCTTCTCCAGGCCTTTCCTCCTCCCTGTTTCCTTCCTTCTCTGCTCCTCCTCTCTGATTTTTCTCTTCGACTCTGTTTCAGGAACGATGCCATGGAAAGGAGCACTCTGCAGCCGACCCCGCTCCGTCCGGCCACCGGAGACGGCGAACCCAAGCCTCGCCGGCCTCCCTAGTCTCGACCCCGACCTCTTCTTCGCCGTCCTCGCGAGCCCCACGTCATCCTGGCGCAGCGTTGCAGCCATGGATGGCCGCCCGAGTACGCCTCTGCTTCGTCTAAAACCCATGCCTTGCCGGCCCAGCGAGGTGAGGAACCGCACCCCCACCTATTTCCGCACCCCTGCTCCTAGTTTGCGGTCTCCTCGGTTGATGCCTTGCTCGCCGGCGTCGTCACGAAGTTCCACCGAGACGCCATGGTCAAAGCTCGCTCATGGTCTTTCATGTGTCAAAAAACCTGGCAGCAGTCTGTTTCATGAACGCCTGCAGTAGCTAGAGTGGTAGCGCCGTTCAAAGTCATCCAGCAGTTCCGTGGATCGAATCCCAGGCCGCCCCTTTTGATTTCGTGCCACTGTATTTTTTTCTCCGGTCTATTTTCTTCTAGTCCCGCTGCCCACACAGGTCATAGGAGACCGATCTGCATTATTGCCGTGAACACTCAGCTAGCCCGCTGGTGAGCTACATGCCTCTGCCCCTAGTTGACCAGGGATCAGATCCCCATGGTTGCATCAGTTTTTTTGCTTCATCATACCCAACATTTTGTTTCTTATTCATGGCAGTCTCAGCCCCAATATGGTCATCAGCAAACACCCATCTATCTGGTTAGCATTCAGGAGTCCATGGGATCAGATCCTTGGGAATCACAAATTCCTTTTGCTTCTCTGGTTTATGGTGTTTTTTTTCCAGAACGGGTACATTTTTGATGCATGGTTTAGTATATTGTTAGTTGCAGGCATCACATTATTTGTATCACTAATACGTGGGAATCCGGTAATCGCGATCACCCGACCATCTTCGCTTGACACTCACACGGCCACACTTTCGTTTGCATCGGCATCTCGACGGGTTGTCGGAACCGAAACGTTGTCGTGGCACCGTTTTCATTTTCGTCGTCGCGGAACCCAATTGTTTCCGTCGTGTCGATAAGTGCTCTATATCATATTATATGTCAATGTGTTCTTCAAATTGCATCGAATTTGAACATGTCATCTTCATGCATGTTAAAACATCTAAAATGTTGTTCACGTTAAAATTGCCAAATGCCATGTTGAATGGTTTGTCTGGTAACTAAATAACTATAGCTTGGAATTAAAAATTCCATATATGAAACTTGACTAGAATAATGTGTAGAATCACATGGTGGACCTTATTTTGATGTTTAACCAATATAAAAATATGCTTAGGACAGATCTGGACCAAATCCTTATTATCGACATGGGGTCGTTTTGGGAATGCTATATGTTGCTTTCGACTTCATTTAAAATGCCTAGTTGATGTAGATATTCATGCTTCATCTCTTGCCATGATAAACAACATTTAATATGATTATTTAAGTAAACAACATTAACCACTTTTCTCATAATATGAGGAGTTAATATTTTGTTATATGTATGTTCTCCCTGTCTATTTAAAATTGCTCTAATTCCATCTTCATCTTAGGCCATGACCACCCATGTTAAACAACATTTAATATTGATGAACCTAACGAGAGTGAACTAAATATTTGAACTTGGAGTTTCGTCAATATGCAACTCGTTGCATATTGAACTTCATTTAATGTGTAGTGGTTGTTTGTTGATTTGCCATGCCTTGCATATTTAAACCGAACATGCATCATATTTGTTTGCGCATCATGTCTTGCATATGTTGTGGTGTATCATGTGTTGATTGTTTGTTTCGGATTGCTTCTTCTCGATAGAGTTCCGAAAGCGTTCGGAGTGTGAGGATTCGTTTGTCTACTTCACGGATCGTTCTCTTTACGGACTCGTTCTTCTTCCAAACGGGATCTTAGGCAAGATGACACATTTTCCTGGATACCATTACTATCATTGCTATGCTAGTTGTCCCGATTTTATCGTTATGACTCGTTACCTACCATTTGTTTGTCAAGCCTTCCAACATTGTCATGAAAAGCCTCTGACCCTCCATCTTTCCAGCAAACCAATGTTTGGTTATGTTACCGCTTGCTCAACACTTCTTATAGTGTTTCTAGCTGCAAGTGCAATTGTTTCCATGTGTCAATATGGACATTCTTTTGTTATCATAATATTATTGCTATTTATTTTAATGCACATATATACTTGGTAAAAGGTGGAAGGCTGGCCTTTTGCTTGGTGTTTTATTCCACTTTTGCCGCCCTAGTTACTTGTGAACCGATGTTATGTTCCATATCGAGCGCTCCTAACATGCTCGGGGTTATTATGGGGACCCACTTGATAATTCGTTTTGGGATTAAAACTCTTCTGACAAGGCCCACCATTGGTACTACATTTGCCCAACATAATATTACTAATAATTAATTTGACGCATAGAGAGTTAGCGCTATCCGAGGTTCGTTATTCTTCATAATACAGAGGGCCAGTGTTGCTGGTGCTGGTCCAAACTAGAGCACCATGCGGGCTACCTAGGATAACTCGGGACGTTAGTTATTGTACGCTTAGCTCATCCGCCGTGTCTTGAGAATGAGATACGAGGCTCCTATCGGGATTGTCGACACGTCGGGCAGCCTTGTTGGATTTGGTTTACCTTTCTCGAATGTCTTGTGTATCGACTCTAAGGATACCTTGGGCTATCTCGAGGTGGAGGTTTTTTCGATGCAACTTGTGGTAATTTGTGATGGACTAGTTGGAGCTCCCCTACAGGGTTAAATCTTTCGGAAAGTTTGCCCCGTTTATGTGGCAACTTAGAAACTTTGTTTAACATCCGGTCATAGCATACTTGAAGTAAACTCTAATAAAATACACAAACTGTGTTCGTAAGCATGACTGTCTCTTCTCGTGAGTTTTAATTCGAGAGAGAACATGGTGGGGTTATGTTTGACGTAAGTAGGTGTTCAGGATCACTTAGTGATCATTACTAGTTCACGTTCGTTATGCGTAGACCACTCACTTTTCTTTCTGTATTCGTAAGTTAGCCACTCATTGAATGCTTAGTTGCTTGCTGCAGCCTCATCACTTAACCATACCTCACCCATTAAGCTTTGCTAGTCTTGATACCCTTGGAAATGAGATTGCTAAGTCCCCGTGGCTCACAGATTACTACAACAACAGTTGCAGGTATAGGTAATGCGATGATTTGAAGTGAGCACAATGCTTGTTTGATTTGGATTTCTTCTTCTTCTTTATCGATCTAGGATGAATAGCAAGGATGGATATCATTTTATCGTTTGTTTTCGTTCGTAGTCGGACCTTGGTCTTATGTATGATGTTTGAATATGTTGTATTGATATGATATTGAAGTACGTTGTGGTGAGTGTAAGCCAATTGCATATACTCATGAATCGGTGGCACCGAGTGGCAAGTGTTGGTTGCACCAATTTTGGATATTTGGCTTTGGGCAGACTTTTGTGGAAAGCTGGTGGCTGTATGTGATGATTATCACTTGTGCATGTATGAGCATTTTGTTCACCAACAGTAACTTACCGCCTTTTAATAGTATTGGCTTTCTTATGGACTCAAAGTGATTTCTCACAAAATAAAATGTAGAGTCCTCTTGCTTGAAGCTTTGCCAATCTATTTCCTTGCATCTTGAGGTATTCTACAATCCTTTTGCCAACCCATCATTGAACTTTTCGTGAAACGTGCTTAGTGGAAACATTAGTTCAATGACATATATGTTGTTACTAATTACCAAAACCACTAAGGAAGCAAATATGCTTTCAGCATCCTACATCACTACGGAGAAGTATCGCTCAGGACACCTACGCTCCTTTCCACGGGGTGGAGGATCGATAGCTATCTTCGTCGGATCAAGCCCCGGCCAGTGCACCTTGGCCCTTGCAAATGCCATCCGAGCTCCCTCGATGTAGGAAGAACGCCTTAGTGCGTCAATCCGAGGCGAAGCATCGCTCAGCTTCCGCACCAGGCCGAAGTAACTGCCTAGGAAAGGCTCGTCGGGCCATAGCCGGATGCAGAGATCCTTCATGGCTGGCTCGGCTATCTGCTGTAGCTCCATCAGCTGCTTCATTTGCTCAATGAGGAGAGGAGAGCGCTCGGAGGCTTCAAATTGCACCCAAAAGTGCCGAGCCTCATCTCCCTCTTCTCGCAAAGCGAAGAACTGGTTCCCGTTCACTATACTCTTCAGGAGGTCTGAGCTGGTGCCTTAGGACTGCCACACCTGGGTGAGCAATGCGAACTTGCTATCACCGAAGGCACATTGTAGTAAATACGGCTTACCATATGTGTTAGCCTTGACTTGGTGAATATGTTCTTCAAAGAACCGCCTATCCACCCACTCCTTCTGGAGGTCGGGTTTCAGCGCGAATAGCTCAATAGCTTGTTCCTTGCCCTTTTGCTCAAGGTCCTCGCATTTTTGGCTGGCATCCTTAAGCTCCTGCTAAACCTCTCCCACACGAGCCTCATGCTTTTCGCTCGCGGTTTTGAAGGAGGAGAGTGTGGCTGCTGCCTGTTCGACTGTTGCCTTCTCTTACGTGGCCTCTTGCTTCATCTATCGCAGCTCGGCCTTGAGCTTCTCGACTTCTTTCTCCGAGGCTATGTAAGCAATAAAACATATAATTATACTAAGTCAACAGTGTGAATCACTAATGCTTAATAGCTTGGATATTTCAAGACGGCTTACCTTGCGCCTCGTCGAACCTCTTGTTCAGAGCGTCAAGCTCCTCTTCGGAGCTCTTGAGCTTCCGGTGTAGCTCATCAAGCTCTGCAGAATTAACGGCCGCCGCTGATGACAATGCCTACAAACAAGCAAATATTTATTAGTTTATATGGGTTCGAACCCCCGAACTATCAAAAACATGACCCTATATTCGGTCCTCTTAATGGCTGTTACAACATTCTGGGATGCATAATGCCTCGTACATTGATTGGTCACTGGTTTGTATTTGACCCCCGGGTGATTTTTTCTAAACTCACCCAGGGCTCGGGGGCTGCTAGATATAACGATAGCACAAACCTAATAAATTAAAATTTCAGGAAAAGAACATTACGTGACTCACCTAGAAGCCTGTTGAAGGCCTCCTTCAGTCTGCTATCAACGGACTGAATGCCTTGCAAAACCGCACCCATAAGGGCGTGGTGATACTCGGACATGGAGGTGCTTGATAGAGCCTCCTCCATGACCGGTCACCCAGTCATTGGTGGCGTCGGTGGTGATCAGTTAGCCCGATCTCAAACTGGGGATTGAACCGATGGCTTCGGAGACAAGGTGCGCTCCGTACATGACCTCAGAGGGGACTGCACATCCCTTTGTCTGGTCTCAATGGCCGAGAGGGGCTCCTCCCGGTCTTCAGCGTTCGAGGCATTATCCTTGGTCATGACATCGTGACCCCCACCACCCGTGTTCGGCTCCAACGGAGCCTGGTGGGATGACACCTCCGCGGCATCCTTCACGGCCCTGGAGGTGTGGGATGCGACGCAACCCCACTCTCCGCTAGCTTGGCGGGTGGAGTCTCCCCATCCGAAACTTGGTTGGTGGGGGGAACGCGTGGTGGGCTGCGGATCAAAAGGCGCTCACACATTAATAACATTGAAAACTTGGCATAAATAGCTCAGGGAGTCTTCGGATTCATACATTTGAGCTGGGGGCTTGACCCTTAGGTTCCTTTGAGGAACCTTCTCGAAGTCCTCGGACTTGGTGTCCGAGTCTGAACTATCGTCGGGCAGGACCAACATCGGCTGACATGCCCTCTTCGGGGCAGGAGGAGGTACCTCCTCCGCGGTGTCCGATGACACCGCTCTCTTTATTGTGAGGGGGAATCCCCCTCCTCCTCGTCCTCATGCTCTTCCTCATGATTAGAGGAGGCATGGGTTTCCTCGGACGCAGCATCTGGCTGGCCCCTTATCCAAAGGCCTCCTCTTCCCTTCTTCTTCTCTTTCTTTTCTGGCACCTTGTATGGAACCATGACGAGCATCTCTGACGACAGCTTTGACCTGGGGTCTACGGGTTGTGGTGCCAGGCAGTTGATTCTTGTGGCTTTGCGCAACCATTTCTGCAAAGATGAGGGGAAAGTTGTTTAGATCTTTTGACGGAAAACAGAGCCGATCAATTGAAATTATATTATACATGGGTAGGAGGGTTATCGGCGTGTAGGCCCGAATCCTCCTCCTCGGTTGGCCAACTCTTCTGGGGCTCGAACAACGCCTTCCACAGTTTCTCCAGAGTGGTGCGGAAGAGCTGACGAACGGTAGGCTCATCATCAAGCTGATAAGCCCACATGGGGGAGTCCCGGCGCTGGCAGGGAAGGATACCGCGTCGAAGCATGATCTGGACCACACTAACCAACTCGATCTTGGCCTTGACCATCCTGGAGATGCGCTTCTACAACTTGTCCACCTCTGCATCCGATCTCGAGTCAAGACCTTTACGGAGCCATGAAGTCAATCTCGTGGGTGGTCCATATCTAAACTCGGCTGGAGCGACCTGGCCTTCTGCTCCTGGCTTGGTAATATAAACATACTCCTTTTGCCAGATCTTGATGGTGTCGATGAAAGTGTCGGTTGGCCACCTGACGTGGGGGAGCTTGCTGATAATAGCCCCTCTACAATCTGCGTGCTCACTCGCAACGATCCTCAGCTTGACGTTGAAGACCTTTAGCCACAGGACGAAGTGCGGTTTGACCCGCAGAAAGGCCTCTCAGACGATGATAAATGCCGATATGTGCATAAAGGAGTTCAGGGGGAGGTCGTGGAAGTCTAGTCCATAGAAGAACATGAGACCCCTAACAAAGGGATGGAGCAGAAATCTAGTCCCCGGATGAAGTGGGGGACGAATACCATCCTCTCGTCTGGCTCGGGGGTGGGAACCACCTGGTTCTTCTCCGGAGCGAGGTGGAAGACGTTGGTGGGGAGGTAACCGTCTTCCTTTAAGTCCCGGATGTCTTGGTCGGTCACTATGGAGGCCTCCCACTTGCCGTTGGAAACCGAACCCGCCATGGCTATGGCTCAGAGGAGAAGTCGAGGAAGAACTTGGTTTAGGCTCTCGAAGCTTAGGGAGATTGAGGAAGCAAAGGATGCTAATGGGGAGCGTGAATAGGCCTTGAGGTTTTTTCCCTTTTATGAGGCATGATGACGATTAGCCTCCCTTTACTACACTGCAAATCCCTCTGCTTCCCAAGACGTGCGTGTCGTTATACACGCGTAAAGAAACTTGATATGATTAATCATATCCCGTGTGAAACGGAGCATGATTTATGCATTGATGAATCGTGCTAAGGTAAAAACGGCCTTGAATCACGAATCGAGTTTTTATAATTGGTTCAATAGTCGTGGTAGGCTGCGACCCTTCTTCGGAAAGGTTCTTAATATACACAGTTTACACTTTGACGTTTGGCCATCGGGACTAAGCGACTCACAGTGTTCGGACGATCATATGATCAGAAAAATTACGTGTCATCGGAGGCCGAACTAATCTTAGCCGATCATTCATGGGAAGAAGAACTCACCCCACAAGACGAAGACTCTAATCACGTGGAGAAGCCGAAGCTAAGACCCTTGGCATTGGGGGCTAGATCAGGAGCTACTGAGGGAGTCCTGGACTAAGGGGTACTTGGGCCGTCGACCTATCTCCTAATAGGCCGACTTGGTGGGCCATTCTTTGATTGTCGCAGGAAGGGCCGGATACATTGAGAGCCCACATTCCAGAAGGAAGTCCCGAAGGCGCGTCGTGCACTCCAAGTCAAGATGAGGAAAGCAATATCTCCATCCTCGGCAGGAGACCTACCATGTGTAAACCCTATCCCCCTGGTGTCTATAAAACGGGAGGGTTATAGATTGTAGGGCATAAAAACTCGTCTAGGGTTTAGCTATTCGATCTCGAGGTAGATCAACTTTGTAACCTTCATACCATCCATATAATCAAGCAGGACGTAGGGTTTTACCTCCATAGGAGGGCCCGAACCTGGGTAAACATCGTCTCCTTCGTACCCTATTACCATCGATCCTAGTCTCACAGCTTGGGACCCCCTATTCGAGATCCGTCAGTTTTGACACCGCTAGTGATCACGTGGGCCGGATGAAGCCATAGATGCTTCATCGAGCCCGTCAACATGCAAAGTTTGCGGTGGCTGTCTCTGGGTCTGCTCTCGCGGAGGGGAGTGCGCCGTGGGTGTTGCCCCCTCGACATGATCGCTGGCCCGGGCCGCAGTCATTGTCCGCGTGCGTCGCGACGGCTCCACGTGCTGGGACTTGTTGACTTTGATGAAGTAGATCAAATTATGGTTTGTAGCCCTCCACTCGTCCATCTTGTCTGTCACCGGCAGGAAGTTTAGTAGCAGCTGGACTCGTGCCATCGCTTCTGATGTCGTATCGGGCATGGCGAAGGAGGCGGACTGCGACGTCGCCCGGGGGCTGGTGGAACCAAGATGGCCGTCGCCGCGTTCCTGCCGACATACGCCGCTTGCTGGGGCGGTCTGACATGAAGGAGGCCGAGTCCGTGGGTTTGTGGGCCCGCTCGACGCTCTGTCTTGTTCTGTACAAGGCGTGTGCGCAGTGGTCGCACCGGTGACGGGCGCAGCCAAGTAATCATGGCTCGCTCCAGATTGCGCGCCGAGGTGGTGGCCATGGCCATCTGCGCGACGGGGAGGTGGAGACTGGTTGTTTCCTCTGCCTGCGGTGTTGGGACCGTGCTCACCAGGTTGGTGCTGCTGTTGCTCCACTCCGGCATTCCCCACCCCAACTTCGGTCGCGGGGGACACGACGGTGGCGCCGCCTTCGCCAGCCGCGTTGCCCACGACGCCTACCTCACTCGCAGCCGCCGTAGTGCCAATGGCATCTGCAGCTGCATATGAGGGAGCCTTCGAAGTGGAAGGATGCGTGGTCGCTCCGGACTTCTTCTTGGGAGCCATGGACGAAGAATATGATGATGAAGTTTGATTTGCCGCTCACGAATTCGGGTTCGCACAAATGACGAGCCCCTACCTGGCACGACAAAGATGTCGGGGCAAGATGCACTTGATCACCTATGGGTCCGCAAGCCCCTTTGTGGTTCAACACGGGCAAGATCACATGCACAAAGAGTGGAGATGGCGAGACAGCGTGGCGATCGGGACATAGGTGTTTTACCCAGGTTCGGGCCGCTGTGAAGTGTAAAACCCTACTCCTGCTTTTGGTGGATTCATTAGAGGAACACGAAGGACACGTGATACGTCTCCAACGTATCTATAATTTATGAAGTATTCATGCCATGTTTACAATAATTCTATATGATTTTATTAGAACTAACCCGGACTGACGTTGTTTTCAGCAGAACTACCATGATGTTGTTTTTTGTGCACAAATAAAAGTTCTCGAAATCGGCTAAAAATTTAGTATGATTTTTTATGGACCAAAAGAGACCCCCTAAGCATTTGAGCTGGACCAGAAGAGCCACGAGGAGGTCACAAGCCACCTAGGTGCGGCCAGGGGGGTGGTCGCGCTTGGTAGGCATGTGACTTCCTCGTGGCCCCCCTTGACGTGAGATCGACAGCAAAAATAACTATAAATATAGAAACTCCGAAAAGAAACCTAGATCGGGAGTTTCGCCGCCGCAAACCTCTAGAGCCACGAAAAACCAATCTTGGCCCTCTCTAGCACCCTACCGGAGGGGGTCACCATCAGCGGAAGCCATCTTCATCATCCCGGAGGGGCCATCAACACCATGGAGGCCAAGGACCGGAGGGAGAACCTCTGCCCACCGAGGTGGAGGCCGAGAAGGAGGAATCACAAGGAGGAGGACCTCTCCCCCTCTCCCGATGGTGCCGGAGTGCCACCGGGGGAACCATCGCCGCAGTGATTGTCTTCATCAACATCACCTTCTTCATCACCATCCTCATCTCCTTTTATCAGTCCACTCTCCCGCACCCTGCTGTAATCCCGTACTTGAACATGGTGCTTTATGCCACATATTATGATCCAATAATGTGTTGCCATCCTATGATGTTTTGAGTGGATTTCTTTTGTCCTTTGGGTTGATTGATGATCTATATTGGTTTGAGTTGTATGTTTATTTTGGTGTTGTCCTATGGTGCCTTCCGTGCATGCACACATGAAGGATTCATGCTGTAGGGTGTTGTAATACGTTCATGATTTGCTTATAGTGGGTTGCTTGAGTGAGAGAAGCATAAACCCGAGTAAGTTTTTTTTTTTGAAAATGGGATAAAGGGGACCTGTTGCTTTAATGCTATGGTTGGGTTTTACCTTAATGATCTTTAGTAGTTGTGGATGCTTGCTAGAGTTCCAATCATAAGTGCATATGATCCAACTAGAGAAAGCATGTTAGCTTATGCCTCTCCCTCATATAAAATTGCAATAAGTATATCCGATCTTGTTAACAAATGCCTAGGACAATTCTGCACACTAACCCACCATTATTCCACACTCGCTATTTGTAATATATTGTAATATGTTCCAAATTTATGATAACAACACCTGTTTTTATATTTTAGTTCTTCGATATCATGCAAAGCTATCCTCTTCATACCCACAACGTAGTTTTATTTCTTGTTTCTAGTTGGAAGCAAACATTTGGTGTACGTAGAGTCGTATCAAGGGCAGATAGGACTTGAGAGAATATTGATCTTACCTTTAGCTCCTTCTGGGTTCGACACTCAATATTATCACTTCCACCTTTGGAAATTGCTACGATGATTCCTTGCACTTGGGGATTATCGAGCTCTTTTCTGGCGCCGTTGCCGGGGAGCAATAGCGTGGGGTTGATATTCTCGTGTGTGCTTGTTTGCTTTTTTTCACTATGTAGATTTTATTTTACCTTTTTGCTTTCTTTAGTTGTGAGTGAAACAAACAAAAAAATTTAAATAATGAAAAATACAAAAAGAGTTACTTGCCCCTTATGCCTAAGAAGTTTTTCAAAAAGAGAAGTGATTGGAAGGTTGTGCATTGAAGAAGTGAGGGTCGACCTTGAACACTAGTGTTCATGCTCATGGAAACAATTTAGAATTTTTCATTGAATCTTCTGAAAAATAATTACCCCCTTGTATATATATCCATTGTATTATAAAAATAATGTGTCATGATTTGATTTTAGGATGATTAGATTGCTTGTTTGGTGTGTGTAGTGCAAAAACAGAAACTTTGGTTGTAGTGCGTGAATTTACATTTTTTACTGCAAAGTCAAAGTTTCTGAAATTTGTAAACAATACTTTTATGCAAAAAAATTAATGTCCTAAATTTTCAGAATTTGTTGAGTTACAGAAGTATACGAAGTTTCTAGATTACTACAAACTGTCCTGTTTTTGACAGATTCTGTTATCTATACATTGTTCTCTTCTTTTGATGAATCTATGGGTTGTATCGGGGGGTATGAACCATGGTGAAGTTGGACTACAGTAGAAATAATGCTAATATGAATTTGGAATGAGTTCACAATAGTACTTAGAGTAGTATTTTTCTTTATTATACTAATGGATCTCACGAGGGTTTTGTTATATTTTGTGTGAATTAAAGTGTTCGAAGATCGAGCAGGTATCGATATAAAAAGAATACGAAGAGACAAGAGTTCAAGCTTGGGTATGCCCAAGGCACCCGAAGTAAATATTTCAAGGAGACTCAAGCATCCAAGCTTGGGGATGCCCCGGAAGACATCTCATCTTTATTCTTCAATAACTATCGGTATACCTCGGTTTTTGTTTTGTTCACATGATATGTGTCTTTAGTGTTTTTTCTCCTTTATGCACCCTTCTTTTATGAGTCAGTCCTTCATGGCTTTGTAGAATGCTCTTTGTGCTACACTTAAATCTTTTGAGTATGGCTTTATAAAATGCTTCATGTCCTTCACTTATATATTTTGAGCTTGGATATTGGTTACTCTATATTAATTGTAGAATGTTCTATGAACTTCACTGATATCTTTTATAGTATGAATAAAATGATCATCGGAATTTGGCTTGGAAGAGTATCATTAATTTGTCATGCCTAGCTAAAAAGGCATTAAAGAAAAGCGCTTGTTGGGAGACAACCCAATACTTTTACTTTCATTTTTGATGTGTTCACATGATTAAGATACTGTAGTAATCATGTTTTGTGACTTTTATTTGAATAAAGTGCCAAGTAAAGCCTTTGGGATAGTGTGGATACTTGCTTGTTTGATTCTGTGCAAAAACAGAAAGTTTTGCGTTCAGTATATGAATTATACGATTTTACTGGAGAGTGAAAAAAATTGAATTTTTTACAAAAGATTTATATGAAAATTCTGTAATATGTCCTAATTTTTCAGGATGTTTATAGTTAAGGAAGTTTGGTGATCATTCAGATCTTTACAAACTGTTCTGTTTTTGACAGATTCTGTTTTGCATGCATAGTTTGGTTGTTTCGAGTGTTCCTATAGCTAATATTGAGTAATATAAATTATGGGAATGATGGAATACAGTAGGTATCATGTGGGAAAAATTATGAATCTTGTATTGACATTACCTAAGTCAATGATTTACCTTTATTACACTAACCCTTCTCACGAAGTTCCGTTAAGTTTGGTGTGATTGAAGTTTTGAACTCTTGGGTGAGATGCCGATATGAGGGGAATAAGGAGTGACTAGAACCCAATATTGGGGATGCCCAAGGAACCCCAAGTAAATATTCAAGGAATAATCAAGCATCTAAGCTTGGGATGCCTCGGAAGGCATCCCCTCTTTCGTCTTCAACACTACTGGTATATCTTACTTGGAGCTATATTTTTATTACTCACATAATATGAGTTTTGCTTGGATCATCATTTTATTCTCTTATTACCTATTAGGTGTTATTTATAATCTTGTTTTTCAATAAAAAGTTCCAAGAATTTCCTTAGGATGCTTGTACTGCATGTTTGATGTGTCATGTGTAAAAAATAGAAACTTTTGCTGTAGTGTTTGAATTTTCATATTTTTACACAGTATTTTCATATAAATTCCTTTTCACTTCCTAAAGTTTTATAATTTTTAGAGTTACATAGGTATGCTGGTTTAATAAATTTCTACAGACTATTCTGTTTAGACAAATTGCTGTCGTAGTTTTGTTATCTACTTATCCCATAGTTTCCATAGCCTATATTGGTAGATATAAATTATGGAAGTGATAGTATATAGTACCTAATGTTTGAAAATTATTGCCCAACTTGTCTTGGCAGTACATGAAGTGTTGATTTGTTCTTATGTATACTAACCTATCTCACGAGTTGTTTTCGAGTTTTGTGTGGATGAAATTTTTGAGAATAGGTAAAACCATGATATGAGAGGATTGAACGAGATACAAAAGCTCAAGCTTGGGGATGCCCAAGGCACCCCAAGTAAATATTTCAAGAAGTCTCAAGTATATAAGCTTGGGGATGCGTGAGAGTCCTCACGTAGTTATTGGCTACGCACTGATCTTCACTTATATCGTTTTGGAGTAGTTTGTCATTTACTCTCATGCGCCACTTATTTCCTATGAGTAAACGGTTGAATGAATTGAATATCATAAATCTTAAATTAAAAATGCTTCATATACTTATCTCATGGGGAGTAATGACTTCACACATAATAGGTATAGGTGGTAAAATTTATTGGAAGTTAGCAAACACCGCATTAGTCACTTGAACAATTTATGAAAGAATATTGAAGGAAGAGAGACTTCACTTATAAATTTACTATCTTGGACATCTTCTATGATTGTGAGCCCCATTAATTATTTTCAAACTTGAGAAAATTAGTTGAAGATGGAAAAGGAAGACAACGTAATGAGTTATGCTTGCGTATATTTCCATATAAGTTATATTGTTCTGGATCCTCGAACATGTGGTGCTTGCTTCCACCTCATACTAGCTAAAACTCCCGCACCAAGTAGAAATAATATGTGTGCATCCAACACCCTTAAAACAGTTTTGCTATGAGAGTCCACTATACCTACCTATGGATTGAATAAGATCCTTCAAGTAAGTTGTCATCGGTGCAAAAAGCAATAAAAATTTCTCCTAAATATGTAATATCTTTTATTCTAAGGGAAAAGAAGCGTTGTACAACTTGTGATGGTAAAGAAATAAAAGCGATGGACTGCATAATAAAGGTTTCTATCACAAAGGGCAATACAATGTGACATTCCTTTGCATTAAGAATTTGCACATCCAAAAACGTAAAGCACATGACAACCTCTACTTCCCTCTGCGAAGGGTCTATCTTTTAATTCCTTGTACTTACCTTTTTATAAGAGTCATGGTGATCTTCACCACTTCCTATATTTCGCCTTTTCCTTTTGGCAAGCATCATGTGGTGGGGAATGATCTAGGCATATATGGCCATTAAAATATATTTGATCATGAATTATCATTGTTGACAATTATCTATACGATAAATAAATTGGGAGGCAAAACATTAAGGCCCTATCTTTCTCTATGTTCGACGGATGCCATTTGCTCTAAAAATATGCCGTGAGTGCTAGCAATCATTGAAGACTATATGATGGTTGAGTATGTGGAATTTTCTCAATCAAAGCTCTTACATAGACCCTTCTTGAAAATAAGATGAATTGCAATTGTTTGGTGACTGAAAGCATAGTTTGTTAGTTTTCAAGAAACTTTCTGGTTTATACTTTAACATGTGAATAGCTTGTTACTTCATCATAAGAAGGTTTATGAGATGATCTACTTTCTATGATACATAATGATGCTAGAAAAGGTGATTGAAATTATCATTGATCAAACTTGTGCACTTGCTAGCATTCACACTTCATAAATTAATTCTTTTATCATTTACCTACTCAAGGACGAGCATGAATTAAGCTTGGGGATGCTGATACGTCTCCAATGTATCTATAATTTATGAAGTATTCATGCCATGTTTACAATTTTGGTACGATTTTATTAGAACTAACCCGGACTGACGTTGTTTTCAACAGAACTACCATGGTGTCATTTTTTGTGCAGAAATAAAAGTTCTCGGAATGGGCTGAAAATTTAGTATGATTTTTATGGACCAAAAGAGACCCCCGAAGCATTGGAGCTGGGCTAGAAGAGCCACGAGGAGGTGACAAGCTAGGGGGTGGCCGCGCCTGGAAGGCTGGTGACTTCCTCGTGGCCCCCCCTTAAAGAGAGATCGACGCCAAAAATTCCTATAAATATAGAAACCTCCGAAAATAAACCTAGATCCGGAGTTCCACCGCTGCAAACCTCGAGAGCCTCAAAAAACCAACCTTGGCCCTCTCCGGTACCTTGCTGGAGGGGGTCACCATCAACGGAGGCCCTCTTCATCATCCCGAAGGGGCCATCAACACCATGGAGGCCAAGGGCCAAAGGGAGAACCTCTGCCCATCGAGGGGTAGGCCATGAAGGAGGAAGCACAATGGGGATACCCTCTCCCGCTCTCTCCCGGTGGTGCCAGAGTGCCAGCATGGGAACAATCACCATGGTGGTCGTCTTCATCAACATCACCTTCTTCATCACCATCCTCATCTCCTTTTAGAGGTCCACTCTCCCGCACCTCACTGTAATCCCCTACTTGAACATGGTGCTTTATGCCACATATTATGATCCAATGATGTGTTGCCATCCTATGATGTTTTGAGTAGATTTGTTTTTTCCTTTGGGCTTATTGATGATCTAGATTGGTTTGAGTTGTATGTTTATTTTGGTGCTGTCCTATAGTGCCTTCCGTGCCGCGCACACGTGAAGGATTCCCACTGTAGGGTGTTGCAATACATTCATGATTCTCTTATAGTGGGTTGCTTGAGTGACAGAAGCATAAACTCGAGTAAGGGGGTTGTTGCGTATGGGATAAAGGGGACTTGATGCTTTAATGCTATGGTTAGGTTTTACCTTAATGATCTTTAGTAGTTGCGGATGCTTGCTAGAGGTCCAATCATAAGTGCATATGATCCAAGTAGGCAAAGTATGTTAGCTTATGCCTCTCCCTCATATAAAATTGCAATAACAATTTCCGATCTTATTAACAATTGCCTAGGACAATTCCGTACACCGACCCATCATTATTCCACACTCGCTATTTGTAATATATTGTAATATATTCTAACTTTATGATAACAACACCTATTTTTATATTTTAGTTCTCTAATATCATGCAAAGCTATCATCTTCATACCCACAACCTAGTTTTATTTCTCGTTTCTAGTTAGAAGCACACGTTCGGTGTACGTAGAGTCGTATCAATGGCAGATAGGACTGGAGCGAATATTGATCTTACCTTTAGCTCCTTGTGGGTTTGACACTACATACTTATCAATTCCACCTTTGGAAATTGCTATGATGATTCCTTACAATTGGGGATTATCAACACGCGAGCTCAATCCTAACAAGGGTGGGCTTCAGGGGAGCTGCTACGTGAGTACAAGTGTCCAAAGGTCCGAATCTTTTGTTAGGATTCATTGGGCCTCCTTTTATAGTAGAAGGGGAAACCACAATGGCAATACAGACATTGTCTGATGATTAGATAGCTAACAATACTATCATACCTAACTCTGACAGTTAGGACAAAATACCATAAATGCAGTGTAGGTTGTGTGCGGGGGTGTATCCCCGGCAAGCTCCTACCACCGCTCTAGCTAACTACTACACCAAAACTTGACACACCTACGAAGGGGTGTGAAGGGGGCATAATCTATCTTCCAGTGTGTCGCCACGTGCTTAGAGAGAGCCACTTAGCCACTTGGGAGCTCGACACCCCATCAATAAGTGACTGGTGTTTTGATGTGGTGGAGCGGTGGCCGATCGGCTCACGCTTGCCAGGGGAATAGCTGGCCGGGTCTTCTTGAGGATGTGAGTGCCTCGTTCCCTGACAAGCACCGGGGACATGCTTGTCGCGCTCCAAGCTTTTCTTGGGTTGTAGCGTCGATATTGCTGGTGTTTCTTGTCCTTCAGTGCTTGCTTGGTTTGCATCTGTGTTGATGGGTTCTGTTACTACCACCTATGCATAAGTCAGGGGCACTGGGTACCCATGTCCTAGTGCAGCGACAGGAATTAAAGACTACAATTTAGGAGAAATTGTTGCATGGAGACTGACTCTCAATGCTTCTAACGGTAATTTCCGTGGAGGGATTTATGCCTCTCGCCTCGCTACGAGGTTGGGAGTCTCCCCTTGTCCTAATGGTCCTATCTTACCTAACCAATACTTAGACTTAGATGCCAGCAAACACATAGATTTCATAAGGGCACAGTCAATAACTATACTTAGAAGTTGAGGTTTGATAACGATCCTGTTGTGCCTATTGTATTGCCTGCTACTGCTCTCATTGATTTTAACATCAAGGCAAGATACTACGTCCTTGAGAGCGAGGCCTGCACATACAAATGCAGAGGTTGAAGCTGCCAGGAGGGCTGAGGTGGTTGCACAAAGAGCCTTGGTAGGCTATCACTCAGGCCATTATCCAGGCTACAGATGGTGATTACCAAGCTAGGCCAAAAGCCTAAGCTTGGGGGAGTACATATTTCGGTAGAATTATTTTTCTCGTCTTCTTCTTGTAAGTTTGAAAAACTTTGAGAAAATCCAAAAATAGCTCTTCTTATTTTCGGTTTTTCTTTTCAGATTAGTTAGTTGTAGTGTTAAAAGAAAACCCAAAAATATATCTCATTTCTTATTTTGCTTGTTGGGAGTTCTCCCGTTCAAATAGTTTTTCCTATTTTTGTATTTCCTTCTATTATTTTCTTTATTCAAGAAAAAAATCCAAAATCCAAAAATATTTCAGTGTGTTTCTTGCAATTCTCTTTCTTTTATTGAGTCATACCAAGGAGAAGACCATGATGAAAATGTTGAGTGGCTCTCATATGCATTATTGTTGATCTAACATAGACCCCATATTACCTTGTCTTCTCTTGAATAAAATGTTTGTAGATTCCAGCTTAGTCTAGGACACTCTTGCACTACTATTATTTTCATATCATTCGATTGTGCAAGTGAAAGGTAATATTGACGATATTGGATGAATTGGGTGTGGCAGAGAGAAGCGGGTATGAACTCAACTTGTTCTTGTCTTTGTAAATATGTTTAACCTAGTATCCATGATTCATAATATTATGATCAAACATGTTTGCAATGACAATTAGAGATTATAGTTGCTCATGCCATGCTCAAGTAGCTAGGAGTGGATAATGATCTATCTTAGATGTCAACATGCATTAAAATGGTTGTGATGTACTATCATGATATGGTATCCTCCCCTGATTGTTTCAAGTGGCTTGACTTGGCACATGTTCACACATGTAGTTGAATCAAAACCAACATAGCCTTCATGATATTTATGTTCATGGTGTCCATATCCTACTCATGATAGCATTCCATGTTTATTATTCATAATGCATGTTTATGACCATATTCGCTCTCTAGCTGGCCGCTTCTTTAATATATTTGCTAGCCTTCACCTGTACTAAGTGGGAATTATGCTTTTGCATCAAAATCCTTAAACCAAAGTTATTCCAGATGAGTCCACCATATCAACCAATACATGGTATTACGGTGCCATTTCAAGTAAATTTGAATGTGCCACCTCTAAAATTTCAAATGAACAACAATTTTGTGTACCTGGAATGCTCCTGGAGCGACAAGGGGTGGTCCATATCTTCCATGTTAAGTGGGTTACTCCCATGATGAGTGTTTATTCACTCGTCCTTGCACGAGAAGGGCGGTAATAGGATTCCCAGTCCTGAAATAAAAAAGAAATGCAAATAATTGCACAAAACTCCCTAGGAATGTTTTTGGTCTGGACGGTACTCGTGGATTCAGCTTGCCGTGGAGTGTGTTTGTTGGTGGAGGGGGAGTTAACCTTTACTTTTACCACTTGGGAACCACCGCTAGTTTTTTTAACATGGAAGATATTGATAGATCTTGGTTGTAATGTTGAAAGGAAGGGTGTACCTCTGAAAATTATACTTATCTAATTTAATCCTTGGGCTCTGGCACCTTTGTAAATCCATGCTTCCCTCTGCGAAGGGACTATCTATTTATTTTAATGTTGAGTCATCACCTTCTAAAATAAGCGCCAGATCTGAGAGCACTATTGTCATCCTCATGCATTGTGTATAGTGAATGTTGGATGCATCATGACTGGATCTTTTCTACCATGAATTACAATTATTAGTCGCTGCTTAAACTTTGTAGGTGCTTTGCATTTATGTTTTGCGGTCTCATAATGGACTAGCAAGATACCACTATTTTTATATTATACCATGATTGTTTTGACAAATGTTTGCACTTTAGATATATTATTATTGCTCGCTAGTTGCTTGCGTCATTGATATGAGTTAATATAATAATTAAGAGTTATTGTTGACATGGTTAGTCATAATCTTTGTTGAGAACCTGAGTGCTACTTAATCATATGTATGTAAACAAGAACAAAAGAGTTTGTAAAAGTTTTTATTTTCACTTTCAGTTTGTCAACTGAATTGCTTAAGGACAAGCAATGGTTTGAGCTTGGGGGAGTTGAAACGTCTCCAACGTATCCACTTTTCCTCACACTTTTGCTCTTGATTTGGACTCTAATTTGCATGATTTGAATTTAACTAACCCGGACTGACGCGGTTTTCAGCAGAACTACCATGGTGTTGTTTTTTGTGCAGAAATAAAAGTTCTTGAAGTGGAAGAATTTTTTTTGGAGAATTATTTTGGAATAAATGAGGAATATTGGAGCCATAAGCCACCAGAGAGGGGGCCCAGGGTGGCCACCCTCCACCAGGGCGCGCTAGACTCCCCTGGCGTGGCCTGGTGGACCGTGCCCACCTCGTGGGCCCTCTGACCCTAATTCCAGCGCTATAAAATCCTAAAGTTCCAGAAAAATCAGAGAGAAAGTTTCATCACGTTTCATGATATGGAGCCATTGCCACCTCCTGTTCTTCATCGGGAGGCCAGATCTGGAGCCCGTATGGGGCTCTAGAGAGGGGAATCTTCGGTCTTCATCATCATCAACCCTTCTCCATCGCCAATTCCATGATAATCCCCACCGGGAGTGAGTAATTCCTTCATAGGCTTGCTGGTCGGTGAGGAGTTGGGGAGCATCCAACTCCTCACCGGTGGTCTCGGTGAGGAGTTTTATATAATTTTTGATTGTTCCATAGTGTTATATTATCTGTTTTGGATGTTTTATATGCATTAATATGCTTTTATATATTATCTTTGGACTAACTTACTAATCTAGAGCCTAGTGCCAGTTTCTGTTTTTCCTTGTTTTTGAGAATTGCAGATAAGGAATATTAAACAAAGTCCAAGCGGAATACAATCTTCAAAATAATTTTTCTTGGACCAGAAGAAACTGAGAAGACTTGGAGATGAAGTCAGGAGAGCCGCTGTGTGGCCACAAGCCACAAGGGCGCGCCCAGGGGGTAGGGCGCGACCCCCAGGCTTGTGGGCCCACAACAGCTCCCCTAACCCTATTTCTCGGCCTATAAATTCACAAACATTCCATGTATGCCAGAGAGGCACACGGAAACTCTTTTCCACCACCGGAAGCCTCCATTCCATAGAGATTCAATCTTGGAGCCTTTCCTAGTAATCTGCCAGATGTGGATTCGATCACGGAGGGCATCTACATCAACTCCATTGCCCCTCCGATGATGCGTGAATATTTCACAACAGACCTTTGGGTCCATAGCTAGTACCTAGATGGCTTCTTCTCTCTCTTTGCTCTTCAATACCATGTTCTTCATGATCTTCATGGAGATCTATCTGATGTAATACTCTTTTGCGGTGTGTTTGTCAAGATCTGACGAATTGTAGATTTATGTTCAGATTATCTATGGATACTACTTGAGTCTTTTTTAAATTCTTATATGCATGATTTCATATGTTTGCAAGTCTCTTCGAGTTATTGGTTTGGTTTGGCCAACTAGATTGGTAATTCTTGCAATGGGAGAAGTGCTTAGTTTTGGGTTCAATCTTGCGGTGTCCTCACCCAATGACATAGTAGGGGTAGCGAGGCACGTATTGTATTGTTGCCATAAAGGATAAAAAGATGGGTTTTTCATCATATTGCTTGAGTTTATCCCTCTACATCATGTCATCTTACCTAATGCGTTACTCTGTTCTTCATGAACTTAATACTATAGATGCATGCAGGAGTCGGTCGATGTGTGGAGTAATAGTAGTAGATGCAGAATCGTTTCAGTCTACTTGACACAGACGTCATTGCCTTGGATATCTTCATAATTATTTGCTTTTTTATCAATTGCTCGACAGTAATTTGTTCACCCACCGTAATACTTGCCATCATGAAAGAAGCCTCTAGTGAAACCTATGGCCCCTGGGTTACTTTCCATCATTTATTTTCAGATCTATACACCAAAAATACCAAAAATACTTTCTTGCAATTTATTTATCTTTTACTTTTAGTTCTCGTTTACATCTATCTCTATCGGATCTAATCCTTGCAAATAACCGTGAAGGGATTGACAACCCCATTATAGCGTTGGGTGCAAGAGTTTGATTATTTGTGTAGGTACACCCATTGGTAACTTGCTTGTTCCTCCTACTGGATTGATACCTTTGTTCTCAACAACTAAGGGAAATACTTATCTACTTTGCTGCATCACCCTTTCCTCTTCAAGGGAAAAGCAACACATGCTCAAGAGGTAGCATCATTCCAGAAATGCTATATGTTGTTTCAGGCCTGAGTTAAAATGCCTAGGTCGTGTAGTTTATTTATGCTTCACCTCTTGTCATATTAAGTAACATTTCAACTTCTTGTGTAGCTAAACGAGAGTGAACTAAATAATTCAAATGTGGAGTTTCATCAATATGCTGTCGACGTTTTGGGAATGGGGGTACCCAGACCTGCCTGCCTACGGCTCAAGGCATGACCCACCTTGTTAGCCAGGCACGACCTGGCGAGACCCCACTCAAGGCAAGGACCTCGCAAGAGCCCTGAGCTCGCGAGGGAAGCAACACATGAACCATCGAAGAATGGGCCTCCTCAAACACCCCTGGAGCAGCGGAGATTTCTATGCATCGCATGGCCTTGGGAGGCCAAGGATGACGCCAGGTGGGACAGGCGAGCACCATCGTGCCAAGCGGTACAGTTTCTCCTTTGGTGCAAAGGAGGCAAGGACACAAACGGGTTCCCAAAGTGCCCCCCAAAAGTTTCCATACCGGTGCAACGAGACCACGACCACGAGCCCTGCAGGCCGGAAGTCATTGCCGAGCCCACCTTTGCATCATCAGCAACTACTTTGCAGGCGAAGACCGCCTTTCGTCAGGATAGAGATGTACTCCCGTCTCCCTTCGAATTTGGCCATTGTGGGATCCCTTCTCGCCATAGCGATAAGGGAAGAGGACCCGGGCCACTATAAATAGAGGTTAGGCTACACCATAGAGAGGGACAACGAAATAGAGAGATAGCATAAGAGAGGCAACATCACCAGAGCACCCTCACGAGGAGAGGCACCACTGTACTAGTTCATCTACAAACCTCCTCGTGAGGCAATCCACCAAAGCAGAAGTAGGGTTTTATGCTTCGCAGTGGCCCAAACCTGGGTGAATCACCATGTGCATCTTATCCCTTGTCTTCGTGCAAGTTCGTCACAGAAATCATCGAGTAGTGAGCTAGATGGGGCGAGGCCATTAGGTATCTTCACACACGCCCCTATGTTTGAACCTCTTTGGGTTTTGTAGAGCCCCAAATCCAACAATTGGTGCGCCAGGTAGGGGGCGTGTCGAAGTCTTCCTCAAGCCACACTCACTCTCCGCTTCGCTGCTCCGATGTATGACGCTCGCAGGGCCCGTGCCGAGCGCTAAGCTGCCCGCATTTCCCAGACAGCGCCCGTGGACCGCGCCGCCGCGCACTAGTCCACCTCTCCTGTGGCCAACGCTGCCACGGGCCCGGAGGCCCATGAACAACAGGGCTCCTCCCAGCTGGTCACCGCGCGGCGTGACGGCCTCATCGCCACTCCGTCGATCGTTCCAGCTGCCGGGTCGTCCTCCCACACTCGTCTTGGGTCGGGGCGCGGGACAAGAGCACTCTCCATGGCACGCGAGCTGCTGTGCTACCGCCCTGCCCCTGAACACCATGACTACTGGCTCGGGCACATCAGAGAGCTTGTTAGTGCCGTCGGTGATGCTTCAGCGCTCTCCTACTCGCTCTGGCCCCAGCCCTCTCTTGTAACGATGGGGTACATGATGCGCTTCCCCCCTCCTCCACAGCGCGATGTTGACCCCGAGCCCAGGCATGAAGCATGCCTGCATGACCAACCCTGCGAGCCGTGAGTGAGGGTAAGAGACAAAGTAAGCTGCCACGTGGTGCTGAGGCCGCAGGTCGATGCGCATGCACTGCCTGCGCCACTCAACCAATGCCGTGACCGGGCGCCCTGGCAAGCGGCGCCTAAGGAGCATCAAGACCAGTTGTCTTCTTCATCCATGGATCCCAAGAAGAAGTCCGACACAACCGCACATCCCTCCACTTCGAGCACATGCGGCAGCGGACGGCCTTGGCACCACGACGATTGCGAGCGAGACGGGCATTGTGGATGATGCGGCTATGGACGCCATTGGCACCGCGACGAATGCGAGCGAGATGGGCGTCGTCAGTGACGCGGCTGGCGCAGGAGGCGCCACCATCGTGTCACCTATGGCTAAAGTCGGAGCGGGGAACGCCAAAGAGGATCGATAGTAGCAAGAACCTAGCGAGCACAGCCCCAGTGCTGCAGGTGGACGAAATGACTAGTCTCCAGCTCCACGCCACGTAGACGACACCGTGGACGTGTGTCAGGACCCCGATCCTAAGTCATATGATTCCATACAGTAACAAGCCACATTACTTTGCGGCCTCACGCACGGTACTCCACGGCTGCCACCTTACCTTGGCCGGGACCGTTTGCGTCTTTTGGCTCACGTATGTGAACATGTCGCTGGCAATCACACAACAAAGAGCCCAGGCCGACATGACTAGTCATAGAACCCAAGTGGCACATCCGTACGGAAATAGGCATACATAACCCAGCAATGCAGGTGTCGGTCTCAAGCATGTGTAGATGAGTCATAGCAAGCTACAAGGACTCCATTACGTCGCGAGACACGGATGTCATCACTGCACGTAGACGAGTCGTAGCAGGCTACGGGGACTCCATCACACTGCGAGACATTTCCCCGAAGGGACATACACAACATCAAAGAAGGATACATGCCGGTCAATCAATGTGTCCGGAGCAGTAGCAAGCTACCATGGCTCGGTGGAAGCACAAAGAGGTAGTTTCCCGTAAAGAGTACTACTAAAGGCACACGACTAGGTGTCGGATCCCATACATACCGTTGCACGTCACACGTACGCATGACATGCCCGATATGCATAGATACAACTATGGCATCACAACATAACCATACAACAACATGACTTTTATTTATGAGGCTCAGACGAGCCTTGCATAATATGTTCTTACAGATAGGGGTCACATGACCCGGCACTCAAGTCATACAAACATAGTCATACAAGCCAGCGGAAACTTAAGCTGCCTGAGTACAGACGGCAAAATATAAAAAGGGGCACACAGCCTGACTATCTACAGCCCACCACACGGGCAAGATCGTAGCTGGGACACCAGCTATTCGGCATCGTCAACGTCTAGATAGAACCCACCTGATGGGTCCTGGTTCTCTTCTGCACCATTAATTAAGCAAGGGTGAGTACAATCGTACTCAACAAGTCTTTAAAACAGACCTAGTCTATTTATGCTCATGTATCAACAAGGGGGTGGTGGAGTTTATGGAGAATGCCAGCTTTGACTCATGGCTAACCTACACTACTCAATTTTAACTCCTTGTTATAATTTTAGTTATCGCACACGAGTCCACTACCTCCATCACAATACACTACCATGGATTCACCTTCCCCTTCTGAAAGAGTGCCATTCACGGTACTCACACTTGTCTTGAGATTTTTAGAACTCTCCATTTGATTATCTATGAACAACATAAGTTCTTGAAGTAGTCCATATCCGAGGACGCGGCAATTCGAATAGTTTCATACCCTGCAGGGGTCTACCTCTTCACACACGCTCTCGCCACTTATCGCTGTGTGCCATAAACCATGCACCTCGGCAACCTTCAAGCGGATGCCCAGCGAGGGAGTTGGCCCCGACCGTCAATCACATAAGACCTCTAGTCCAGGCTACCGCCTATTTGAGACTGACCCGCACGGAAGTCCGGCCGAAGTTTCCGCTACGGTCCCAAACGATGTGCGCAGGGTTCCCAAGCCCACCATTCGGGTGACCCTTGGTACACCGTGCCACTGCCTACCGCGTCGTAACCCACCCCGAGGGTCAGCGCTACGCACGGCCTCCAGCATGCTATAAACACCAGAAACTACTTGCAATACTTGGACCAAGGACTAAGCGACTGATAAGTCGAGAGGGTCAGTTAAGTATCCCAACGTGTGGTAGTATCTAGTCTTGGATCACAAACACGGAACCCAGTTCCTAAGAACGGTCCCAATGAGACAACCCACTATGTACTCCTACATAGCCTCTCATCGCTACCTTTACCAACTCGTATTCATTATATGCTCATCACATCGGACAACACCGTTTCACTCAGTTCATCTCCCAGATGAATCCGGCCTGACACAACTCTAAGCATAACAAGCATAGCAGGCAAGGTAAGTTAAGCACATCATGGCACAAGCATCTACCAGGTATGCTAGGTTGCAAGGTTTAGCTATTTACTGTGACAAGATCAGGTCATGCATAAGATTAGGATCATCTACCGTGTATGACTGACACGTGATCGTTTGCCCTAATGCAATAAATAAGAGTAGGAGCAAGAGAATGGGATGTTATCGTAATGATCAATGGGGTTGCTTGCCTTGCTGGGTTGCGGAAGAGTTCTCTCCTTCGTCAGGGTACGGAGTAGTATCC
Organism: Hordeum marinum; assembly: GCA_022496015.1. NCBI lineage: Eukaryota > Viridiplantae > Streptophyta > Magnoliopsida > Poales > Poaceae > Hordeum > Hordeum marinum. The sequence goes on from CM039674.1 coordinate 175,354,146, forward strand.
TCTGGATTAGGGCCTACCGCAACGCAGATAAAAACATTCAATACAAGCAGATGCAACAATATGATGCATGATCATGGCATAATGGTATGCATGGAAGAGCTAATGTAAGTAGTGGTCATGTCAATTTGAAACAGAGTTGAATATAGGTTCAAGTTGTTCTCATTTCAAATTCTATATATTGACCTGATGTTAAAATGTCCATGTTCACCTATTTAGGTTGCTCTAACATGCATGAGAATAGCAACATTGGATTCATTGGATTTTTCTGATAAATTTTCATATATAAATTATTTTCATCTGAGTTACAGATTAATTTATATGATTTTTCAAAGTTTTAAATAATTTCTGAAATTATTGTTGAATAGGAAATTGACTTATTGCATCAGCATGATGTCATGATGACAACAGCTGGTCAGCTGACTCGGCCCAGAGTCAAACCTGACATGTGGGGTCCACATGTTAGTGTGTGGTTAATTTAATTAACTGATTAAAACTAATCCTGGTTTAATTAACTAACTGGGGCCACTTGTCAGTGTCTAATTAACTTAATTAATTAAAATGTTTAATTAGCACTAATTTCTAATTAGCCAAGGGGCTGGCCCCACCTGTCAGGGGTCAAACCCCTTGGTCAAACTAACCAGGGCCACCGGCATTGAGCCGCCGACGACTCCAGGAACGGCGAAGGGCTCGGAAACCCACCTCCGGTGACCAAATCCATGACGGATGGCACCTATCTACTCAGCATCGACGCGCACGTCCATTCTGACCCTTCCCACGAGCTGGGGTGGTCGGAATCGACGCCGACAATGAGCTGGGCGGCGGCCGGAGCTCGGGCGAGCTCGGGCTCATCGAACCAGGGCACGGCAAAGCTCCTACTTGGCACTGACAACAACTACGCGACTCCGCAAGCTTAATGGTGGCCTTGGAAGGTCCAACCGATCACCGGAACGCGACCGGGGACGAGCTCAGGCGGCGGCGCCATTCGGGCTCCGATGGAATCCGAGGCTAGGGCGCGAGATAGAAGGGGGAAAGAGGGGAAAAAGGACCAGGGGCTCACCGCGAACGCAGGGGCGTCGAAAGCGGGCTCGGGGACGGTCGGAATCGACGGCGAGCTTCGATTTCCTCTCCGGCGACCTGAGGAGGAAGAAGACGGCACGGCGACGACAGAGAGCTTCCGGCGACGGGTGGCTCGGCTAGGAGGTAGAGGGGGTTCGGGCGGAGCATTTAGCTGGCTCAGATGGGCTCGGGGTTGGCTAGGGCGACGGCACGACGGCAAGGAGTGGGGCGGCCATGGCGGGAGCAGAGAGGGGAATGCGCGAGGGAGAGAGAGAGCGTGCGGGGGAGAAGAGAGAAGAGGGGGCCACGGCAGCGAGGTGCTTCGCGCTGGCGCCCTCCCAGCCCTCCAGCAAGGTGCCAGGCAGGGAGGAGGTGGCCGGCGCGTGGCGACCACGCGCCCGGCGTCCTTCTGGCGTGAGGAGGACGACGACTGGCACCGGTTCGCTCCTGGGCCGGGCCTGCTACAGTGTTGGGCCACAGGTAAGCTTCTCCCTTTTTCTTTTATTTCTGTTTTCTGATTTCTTTTGACATTTGTTTATTTCTTGCAGGTCCAAATACCCCTTCAATAATTCTAAAACTTTTTATAACTTCAAGTTTGAATATTTCAAACTTGTATCAAAAGTTTCAGATTATTTTGAAAGCAGTGATAATGATAATATATTTATTTGTCATTTTTAGAGACTTAATTCAATAATTTAAAATATTTCAAATGTTCAAATAATTGAAATGGTCCCTGGTATATCCATGCCTTTAATTATCAGACATAGGGAACATTTTTGATGGGCATTTTGGATTTGTTGAAATTTCATTTGTTTGGAATTCCTTTAATTCATAAAATGCTTAGGGTTTCTTTCTTTCTCCCCATTTCATATTGATGCAATGATGATGATGATGATGCAAACACAATGCTAGCCTAGACACTTGCTAGGGTTGTGACAACTCACCCCCACTCAAAAGAATCTTGTCCCGAGATTTTGAAGTCATCGCGAAGAGCGCGGGGTACTCTAGTTGAAGACGATCTTCTCTTTCCCATGTCGCGTCCTTTTCAGAATGACGCGACCACTGAACCTTAAGAAACTTGATGTTCCGACACCGAGTGGTACGCTCAGCTTGATCAAGAATACGAACAGGGTATTCTCGGTATGTAAGGTTATCTTGGAGATCAAGCACTTCGTGGTCCACTTCTCGGACAGGGTCCGAAAAGCAACGCCTGAGTTGAGAGACGTGGAAGACATCATGAACTTTGGAAAGATGCGAAGGAAGTTCCAATTGGTAGGCAACCTCTCCTCGTTTAGCAAGAATGCGAAAAGGTCCAATGTAACGAGGAGCCAACTTGCCTTTGATACCGAATCTATGGGTACCCTTCAGAAGTGTAACCCGAAGGTAAGCCTTCTCGTCAACTTCATAAGTCACAGACTTATGATGACGGTCATATTGACTCTTTTGACGGGATTGGGCTGTTTTCAACTTTTCACGAATAATGCGAACTTGCTCCTCTGCATCCTGGATCATGTCTGGACCAAAGAGTTGCCTCTCTCCGGTTTTTGACCAGTTAAGAGGTGTTCGGCATTTTCATCCATAGAGAACTTCAAAAGGGGCTTTGCCCAAGCTTGATTGATAACTGTTGTTATATGCGAATTTAGCAAATGGAAGGCAGTTCTCCCAATTCATACCGAAAGATATAACACAAGCTCGGAGCATGTCTTCAAGAATTTGATTGACTCGCTCAACTTGACCACTTGACTGAGGGTGGAAAGCAGTGCTAAAGGATAGATGAGTCCCCATAGCGGTTTGAAAAATTTCCCAAAATCGAGAAGTAAAGATACTTCCACGGTTTGAGTTAATCTCTAGAGGAACACCATCCTGAGGAAAACAATCCACAACTTAGACATAGAGAACAACAACTCTAAGACATGAGTTAAGGAATGCATTGATCAACATGGCATGTAGGATAAAACCAATCAACATGGCATGTAGGATAAAACCAATCAACATGGTAAAACAACTACCATATGAACATTAGGTTTCATACACACCATGACTTAGTTTAGTACAAACCCAAGCTGAAAACAACTACGGAGAGATGACACAACTCATCGGAGGCATTACAAGCTTCCTATACATTATCTATCTACACCTCGAGAACTCAGCTCTCGACCTTAATCATATCCCACAAGACACGCAGGACTGTGGCGATACAACTACTACCATACTAGGTCTAACATCCACGCACTCAAACATCACCGTAGAATGCCTCGTACAGGTTACCCCCTATGCTAGCCCTCTGTCTTTTCCAAAATGACCCCGATCCTAAATGCTAGCCCTCTCCCCGAGCTAGAAGATATTCCGGTAGTCCGTGATTTCACGGATGTCTGTCCAGAAGAACTGCCAGGTATTCCACCTGTCAGAGATGTTGAGTTCGTGATAGAACTTATCCGAGGGACACTCCCAATAGCCAGAAGACGTTATAAGATGGCACCCTTAGAACTAGCCGAGCTAAAAACCCAACTCGATGAAGCTTTGAAGAAAGGTTTCATTCGTCCTAGCTCTTCTCCTTGGGCTTGCCTCGTCCTCTTCGTTAAGAAGAAGGATGGATCGGTTTGGATGGTTGTGGATTACCGACCAGTGAATTTGGTCACTATCAAGAACAAGTATCCACTTCCCAGGATCAACGATTTGTATGATCAACTCGCTGGATCCTCTGTCTTTTCCAAAATGGATTTGAGGTTGGGATACCATCAAATCAGAATTAGAAACGGGGACATTCCAAAAACGGCTTTTGTCACTCGTTATGGCCAATACGAGTACACCGTCATGTCCTTCGGTTTAACCAATGCTCCAGCCACTTTCTCTCGTCTGATGAATTCGATCTTCATGGAGTATTTGGATAAATTCGTCGTGGTTTACCTCAACGATATACTCATCTACTCGAAGAACGAACAAGAACATGCCGAGCATCTAAGGCTGGAATTGATGAAACTTCGAGAGCATCGCCTATATGCCAAATTCTCCAAGTGTGAATTCTGGTTGCCGGAAGTGACCTATCTGGGCCACGTGATCTCTGGCAAAGGTATTGCTATCATCCCTGGGAGAGTTCAGGCCGTCCTTGATTGGACTCAACCTGAATCGGTTAAGCAAGTTCGGAGTTTCCTTGGCTTAGAGAGCTATTGTCGCCGCTTTGTTGAGAATTTCTCCAAGGTTGCGAAACCTCTGACTGAACTCCTCAAGAAAGATAAAAAGTTCGAGTGGAACCCACAATGTGAGCATAGTTTTCAGGAGTTGAAAAGACGACTGACCTCTGCTCCCGTTCTGGTGCCACCAAATTTTTCTAAGGACTTTATTATCTACTGCGACGCCTCGCGACAAGGATTAGGTTGCATTCTCATGCAAGATCGTCATGTGATTGCTTACGCATCTCGACAGTTGCGTCCACATGAGGATAATTATCCAACACATGATCTTGAGCTTGCAGCTGTAGTCCATGCACTAAAGACATGGCGACATTACCTTCTGGGTAATCGTTGCGAGATATACACTGATCACCAAAGTCTGAAATATATCTTCACGCAGCCAGATTTGAATCTCAGGCAAAGACGGTGGGTAGAGTTGATTACAGATTACGACTTAGGGATAACTTACACCCCGGGAAAAGCCAATGTTATGGCTGATGCACTAAGTCGTAAGTCTTATTGTAACAATCTGATGTTACAACAGGGTCAACCGCTTCTCTATGAGGAATTCCGGAAGTTAAACCTTCACATTGTTCCTCAAGGATTCCTATCCAACTTGGTGGCGAAACCTACTCTTAAGGATCAAATAGTAGCTGTCCAGAGATATGACAAAGGGATATCTCGGATTAAGGAAAATATCGTTAGCGGAAACGCTAAGGATTTCTCTAAGGATGATGGAGGTGTGGAGTTCTTTCAGAATCGGTTGGTGGTTCCCAAGAGCACCCGTCTAAGACAGCTGATTCTTAAGGAGGCTCATGATTCTCCTCTCACAATTCATCCGGGTAGTACCAAGATGTATCAGGACCTACGCCAGAGGTTCTGGTGGACCAGGATGAAGAGAGAAATTGCTCAGTATGTTGCTAATTGCGAAGTTTGTCGTCGTGTGAAAGCAGAACATCAAAGGCCTGCTGGCACCCTTCAACCCTTAGCTATTCCTGAATGGAAATGGGATAAGGTCGGTATGGATTTCATCACCGGTTTTCCCAGGACCAAGAGAGGGAACAATGCTATATTCGTAGTCATTGATCGTCTTTCTAAAGTGGCTCATTTCCTTCCTATTCGTGAAAGCATTACTGCTAGTCAGCTAGCGGAGTTATATGTTTCTCGAATAGTTTCTCTTCATGGTGTTCCTCTGGAGATTAACTCAGACCGTGGAAGTATCTTTACTTCTCGATTTTGGGAAAGTTTTCAAACCGCTATGGGGACTCATCTATCCTTTAGCACTGCTTTCCACCCTCAGTCAAGTGGTCAAGTTGAGCGAGTCAATCAAATTCTTGAAGACATGCTCCGAGCTTGTGTTATATCTTTCGGTATGAATTGGGAGAACTGCCTGCCATTTGCTGAATTCGCATATAACAACAGTTATCAATCAAGCTTGGGCAAAGCCCCTTTTGAAGTTCTCTATGGACGAAAATGCCGAACACCTCTTAACTGGTCAGAAACCGGAGAGAGGCAACTCTTTGGTCCGAACATGATCCAGGATGCAGAGGAGCAAGTTCGCATTATTCATGAAAAGTTGAAAACAGCCCAATCCCGTCAAAAGAGTCAATATGACCGTCATCATAAGTCTGTGACTTATGAAGTTGACGAGAAGGCTTCCTTCGGGTTACACCTCTGAAGGGTACCCATCGATTCGGTATCAAAGGCAAGTTGGCTCCTCGTTACATTGGACCTTTTCGCATTCTTGCTAAACGAGGAGAGTTTGCCTACCAGTTGGAACTTCCTTCGCATCTTTCCAAAGTTCATGATGTCTTCCACGTCTCTCAACTCAGGCGTTGCTTTTCGGACCCTGTCCGAGAAGTGGACCACGAAGCGCTTGATCTCCAAGATAACCTTACATACCGAGAATACCCTGTTCATATTCTTGATCAAGCTGAGCGTACCACTCGGCGTCGGAACATCAAGTTTCTTAAGGTTCAGTGGTCGCATCATTCTGAAAAGGAGGCGACATGGGAAAGATAAGATCGTCTTCGACTAGAGTACCCTGCGCTCTTCCCGATGACTTCAAAATCTCGGGACGAGATTCTTTTGAGTGGGGGTGAGTTGTCACAACCCTAGCAAGTGTCTAGGCTAGCATTGTGTTTGCATCATCGTCATCATCATTGCATCAATATGAAATGGGGAGAAAGAAAGAAACCCTAAGCATTTTATGAATTAAAGGAATTCCAAACAAATGAAATTTCAACAAATCCAAAATGCCCATAAAAAATGTTCCCTATGTGTGATAATTAAGGGCATGGATATACCAGGGACCATTTCAATTATTTGAACACTTGAAATATTTTAAATTATTGAATTAAGTCTCTGAAAATAACAAATAAAATTATTATCATGATCACTGCTTTCAAAATAATCTGAAACTTTAGATACAAGTTTGAAATATTCAAACTTGAAGTTATAAAAAGTTTTAGAATTATTGAAGGGGTATTTGGACCTGCAAGAAATAAACAAATGTCAGAAGAAATCAGAAAACAGAAATAAAAGAAAAAGGGAGAAGCTTACCTGTGGCCCAACACTGTAGCAGGCCCGGCCCAGGAGCGAACCGGTGCAAGTCGTCGTCGTCCTCGCGCCAGAAGGACGCCGGGCGCATGGTCGCCGCGCGCCGGCCACCTCCTCCCTGCCTGGCACCTTGCTGGAGGGCTGGGAAGGCGCCAGCGCGAAGCACCTCGCCGCCGTGGCACCCTCTTCTCTCTTCTCTCCCGTGCGCTCTCTCTCTCCCTCGTGCATTCCCCTCTCTGCTCCCGCCATGGCCACCCCGCTCCTCGCCGTCGTGCCGTCGCCCTAGCCAACCCCGAGCCCATCTGAGCCAGCTAAACGCTCCGCCCGAACCCCCTCTACCTCCTAGCTGAGCGACGCATCGCCGGAAGCTCTCTGTTGTCGCCGCGCCGTCTTCTTCCTCCTCGAGTCGTCGGAGGGGAAATCGAAGCTCGCCGTCGATTCCGACCGTCCCCGAGCTTGCTTTCGACGCCCCTGCGTTCGCCGTGAGCCCCTAGTCCTTTCCCCCTCTTCCCCCTTCTATCTCGCGCCCTAGCCTCGGATTCCATCGGAGCCCTAATGGTGCCGCCGCCTGAGCTCATCGCCGGTCGCATTCCGGTGATCGGTTGGACCTTCCGAGGCCACCATTAAGCTTGCGGAGTCGCGTAGTTGTTGTTAGTGCCAAGTAGGAGCTTTGTTGTGCCCTGGTTCGATGAGCCCGAAATCGCCCGAGCTCCGGCCGCCGCCCAGCTCATCACCGGCATCGATTCCGACCACCCCAGCTCGTGGGAAGGGTCAGAATGGACGTGCGCCCCGACGCTGAGTAGATAGGTGCCATCCGCCGTGGATTTGGTCACCGGAGGTGGGTTTCCGAGCCCTCCGCCGTTCCTGGAGTCGCCGGCGGCTCAACGCCTGTGGCCCTGGTCAGTTTGACCACGGGGTTTGACCCCTGACAGGTGGGGCCAACCCCCTGGCTAATTAGAAATTAGTGCTAATTAAACATTTTTATTAGTTAAGTTAATTAGACACTGACAGGTGGGCCCAGTTAATTAATTAAAACATGATTAGTTTTAATTAGTTAATTAAATTAACCAGACACTGACATGTGGACCCCACATGTCAGGTTTGACTCTGGGCCGAGTCAGCTAACCAGCTGATGTCATCATGACATCATGCTGATGCAATAAGTCAATTTACTATTGAAAAATAATTTCAGAAATTATTTAAAACTTTGAAAAATCATATAAATTAATCTGTAGCTCAGATGAAAATAATTTATATATGAAAATTTATCAGAAAAATCCAATGAATCCAATGGTGCTATTCTCATGCATGTTAGAGCAACCTAAATAGGTGAACATGGACATTTTAACATTAGGTCAATATATAGAATTTGAAATGAGAACAACTTGAACCTATATTCAACTCTGTTTCAAATTGACATGACCACAACTTACATTAGCTCATCCACGCATACCATTATGACATGATCATGCATCATATTGTTGCATCTGCTTGTATTGAATGTTTTTATCTGCGTTGCGATAGGCCCTAATACGGAGGATACTACTCCGTACCCTAACGAAGGAGAGAACTCTTCTGCAACCCAGCAAGGCAAGCAACCCCATTGATCATTTCGATAACATCCCATTCTCTCGCTCCTGCTCTTATTTATTGCATTAGGACAAACGATCACGTGTCAGTCATACACGGTAGATGATCCTAATCTTATGCATGACCTGATCTTGTCACAGTAAATAGCTAAACCTTGCAACCTAGCATACCTGGTAGATGCTTGTGCCATGATGTTCTTAGCTTACCTTGCTTGCTATGCTTGCTATGCATAGAGTTGTGTCAGGCCGGATTCATCTGGGTAATGAACTAAGTGAAACGGTGTTGTCCGATGTGATGAGCATATAATGAATACGATTTGGTAAAGGTAGCGATGAGAGGCTATGTAGGAGTACATAGTGGGTTGTCTCATTGGGACCATTCTTAGGAACTGGGTTCCGTGTTTGTGATCCAATACTAGATACTACCACACGTTGGGATACTTAACTGACCCTCTCGACTTATCAGTCGCTTAGTCCTTGGTCCAGGTATTGCAAGTAGTTTCTGGTGTTTATAGCATGCTGGAGGCCGTGCGTAGCGCTAACCCTCGAGGTGGGTTACGACGCGATAGGCAGTGGCACGGTGTACCAAGGGTCACCCGAATGGTGGGCTTGGGAACCCTACGCACATCGTTTGGGACCGTAGCGGAAACTTCGGCCGGACTTTCGTGCGGGTCAGTCTCAAATAGGTGGTAGCCTGGACTAGAGGCTTAGGTGATTAACGGTCGTGGCCGACTCCCTCGCTGGGCATCCGCTTGAAGGTTGCAGAGGTGCATGGTTTATGGCACACAACGATAAGTGGCGAGAGCATGTGTGAAGAGGTACACCCCTGCAGGGTATGAAACTATTCGAATAGCCGCTTCCTCGGATATGGACTACTTGGAGAACTTATGCTGTGCATAGATAATCAAATGGAGACTTCTAAAAATCTCAAGACAAGTGTGAGTCTCGTGAATGGCACTCTTCCGGAAGGGGAAGGTGAATACATGGTAGTGTATTGTGATGGAGGTAGTGGACTCGTGTGCGATAACTAAAATTATAACAAGGAGTTAAAATTGAGTGTGTAGGTTAGCCATGAGTCAAAGCTGGCATTCTGCATAAACTCCACCACCCCCTTGTTGATACATGAGCATAAATAGACTAGGTCTGTTTTAAAGACTTGCTGAGTACGATTGTACTCACCCTTGCTTAATTAATGTTGCAGAAGAGAACCAGGACCCATCAGGTGGGTTCTATCTAGACGTTGACGATGCCGAATAGCTGGTGTCTCAGCTACGATCTTTCCCGTGTGGTGGGCTGTAGATAGTCAGGCCGTGTGCCCCTTTTTATATTTTGCCGTCTGTACTCAGGCAGCATAAGTTTCTGCTGGCTTGTATGACTATGTTTGTATGACTTGAGTGCCAGGTCATGTGACCCCTATCTGTAAGAATATATTATGCAAGGCTCGTTTGAGCCTCATAAATAAAAGTCATGTTGTTGTATGGTTATGTTGTGATGCCATAGTTGTATCTATGCATATCGGGCATGTCATGCGCACGTGTGACGTGCAACGGTATGTATGGGATCCGACACCTAGTCGTGTGCCTTTAGTAGTACTCTTTATGGGAAACTGCCTCTTTGTGCTTCCACCGAGCCATGGTAGCTTGCTACTGCTCCGGACACATTGATTGACCGACATGTATCCTTCTTTGCTGCTGTATCTGTCCCTTCGGGAAAATGTCTCGCAGTGTAATGGAGTCCCTGTAGCCTGCTACGACCCGTCTACGTGCAGTGATGACATTTATGTCCCACGACGTAATGGAGTCCTTGTAGCTTGCTACGACTCATCTACACACGCTAGAGGCCGACACCTACATTGTTGGGTTACGTATGCCTGTTCCTGTACGGATGTGCCACTTGGGTTCTATGACTAGTCATGTCGGCCCGAGTTCTTTGTTGTGTGATTGCCAGCGACATGTTCACATACGTGAGCCAAAAGACGCAAATGGTCCCGGCCAAGGTAAGGTGGCAGCCGTGGAGTACCGTGCGTGAGGCCGCAAAGTGATGTGGCTTGTTACAATATGGAATCATATGACTTAGGATCGGGGTCCCGACAGCGTTGGTATCAGAGCTGACTGACTGTAGGATTACCAAGCCAAACTGGTCGATGTTGAGTCTAGTAACTCTTTAGTTATATAAGGGAATTGATTTTGGAAGGGAACGTAAGGCTCTTTTTACTCCTTTTCCCATGTTATTCTAATTCTGAGTCACTCTCTCCTTTTCTATGGGGATTAAGAACTAGGCTTCTTACCTATCTACTAGGATCTCGTGTTACTATTCCGTAGACTTATAGGAATTGTTGATCTGAGTTGTTTCCAGTCCTCGAGAGTTATCTGTGTAGTCTGCTAGCTCCATCAGAATCTTGTGTTGGTCATGATAAGGTGTCGTGGCACCTAAATCTTTTGCAGGATGTCTCATTTCTGAGCATTCATAGCCGTTATGCTGCCCAATTTTCCCTAGAATTTCTTTGAAAATCTATGCTTTTGCATTCCCTCTTATCTTCTGGTTGCCGCCATGTCTAATCCTAGTTTCTCATCATCAGGATGTCCCGCAGTACCCAAGCTGCCATTGGTCGCAAGAAGGACCAGAGACGTGAAACCAGAGATGCTGAAGTTCCGTCAGATTCATCTTTGTTAGCTCAGTTCATGTTAGACGTTGAGACGGACAAGCGTGAGTCAAATCGCTTGCTAGCACGTATTCAGGAAAACACCGCACATCAATGTGCTGGAACAGTGACCATCTGTGATTTTGTCAAGCTATACCCACCTACCTTCCATCACTCCATTGAGCCACTCAATGCAGATGATTGGCTCCGTAGCATCACCAACAAGCTGCGTTCTGCGAACGTGGCCGAGGCTGACAAGGTCACCTATGCTACTTATTTCTTGGAGGGTCCTGCTAATATATGGTGGGAGAACTATGAGACAATAATTCCGGCTGGCCAGATTCCTACATGGAAAGAATTCACAGAAGTTTTCCGTGAGCATCATATCCCTCGGGGTCTCATGGACCGAAAGAGAGAAGAGTTTTGTAACCTTACATAGGATAAGATGGCTGTAGATGTTTACAGTCGGGAGTTTGAGAACCTTGCACATTATGCCACAGAAGAAGTGTCCACGGATGCCAAGAAGCAAGCTTGATTCAGAAAGGGTCTTAAACCAAAGTTGCGTCGTGATCTTCACCTGCATCATTGTGACACCTTCCAAGCTCTTGTGAACAAGGCCATTAATGCAAAGACAGCCCAGTTCACCTATGAAGAATCTCGCAAGCACAATCGTGATTCGGCTTCTACCTCCGGTTTTGGAACTCAGAAGCGCCGGATTTGGATTCGAAACTCATCGCTTCCTCCTGGATATGCATCGAGGCCATCCTGTGTGGTGCCTCTCCCAATCCTGCCAAATGTTCCACCTAGACCTGCTGGTGCACCGCCTGCCAATGCGACTCTACATCATACTGCTATGATTGGCTACAAGTGCGGAGAACCAGGCCATGTCGCTCGCAATTGCACTCAGTCCAACATTGTTCCGTTCCAGTATGGAAAGTCTGTTGACCGCAATAAATCACCAGTCAAGGTGTTCCATGCCAAGCCAGCCGTCATTAAACAGGGATATGTGAATCACGTCTCAGCCAAAGAAGCTAATGATGATCCAGAAGTTCTCCTTGGAACGCTCCTTGTCAATTGTCATCCAACATCAGTTCTATTTGATACAGGAGCATCACATTCCTTCATCTCAGAAGGTTATGCCCGGTTGCATGATATATCATTTTGCGATATGCCAACTGCTCTTGAAATTCAGACCCCAGGGTCTAGGTGGCAGACCACAAGAATAAGTCATGGAAATGAAATACATGTTGATAGACTTGTATTCCTTGCTTCATTAATAGCTCTCAAGTCTTCAGATATTAATATCATCTTGGGTATGGATTAGATAATAGCTCACCATGCCAAGATTGATTGCTCCACCAGGTCTGTTCAGCTTATGCATCCATCCGGCAAGATAGTTCATGTTTCAACACGAGTTGCAAAGCGACAGCTCTATTCGCTCAATGCCAACCCTCTTCCCGAGCTTGAAGATATAACGATAGTAAGAGATTTTCCGGATGTATTTCCAGAAGAATTGCCGGGCATTCCGCCTGACAGGGATGTAGAGTTTGTGATAGACCTCATCCCGGGAACTGTTCCAATTTCCAGAAGACCTTATAAGATGGCACCCCTGGAATTAGCTGCGCTTAAGAAACAACTTGATGAGTCCTTGCAAAAGGGTTTCATTCGACCTAGCTCCTCTCCTTGGGCTTGTCCCGTCCTCTTTGTGAAAAAGAAGGATGGAACGGATCGTATGGTTGTGGATTACCGACCTGTTAATTTGGTCACAATAAAGAATAAGTATCCACTCCCTAGGATCAATGACTTGTATGATCAACTTGCTGGATCCTCAGTGTTCTCCAAAATGGATTTGAGGTCAGGATATCATCAAATCAAGATTAAGAATGGAGACATTCCCAAGACGGCATTCGTCACTCGTTATGGTCAGTACGAGTACACAGTCATGTCCTTTGGACTAACCAATGCTCCAGCAACATTTTCCCGTTTGATGAACTCAATCTTCATGGAGTACTTAGATAAGTTCGTCATGGTTTATCTCGATGATACTTTGATTTATTCAAAGAATGAAGAAGAACATGCTGAGCACCTCAGACATGTGCTAGAAAAACTCAGAGAGCATTGTCTTTATGCCAAGTTCTCCAAGTGTGAATTTTGGTTACCTGAAGTGACCTATCTAGGTCATGTGATCTCTGGAAAGGGTATCGCAGTCAATCCTGAAAGAGTTCAGGCCATCCTTGACTGGACTCCACCCGAAATAGTTAAGCAAGTTAGAAGTTTCCTTGGGTTAGCGAGCTATTGTCGCTGCCTCGTGGAAAACTTCTCCAAAGTTGCCAAGCCTTTGACGGAACTCCTTAAGAAGGATACAAAGTTTGAGTGGACCCCATAGTGTGAGCATAGTTTCCGGGAACTTAAGAGACGTTTGACCTCTGCTCCTGTGCTTGTGCCACCTGATTTCTCCAAGGACTTTGTCATTTATTGTGACGCCTCTAGACAAGGACTTGGATGTGTTCTTATGCAAGATCGACAAGTGATCGCCTATGCATCCCGACAGTTGCACCCACATGAGGAAAATTATCCAACACATGATTTGGAACTTGCAGCAGTAGTCCATGCACTCAAGATATGGCGACATTACCTTCTTGGTAATCGTTGCGAGATTTATACAGATCACCAAAGCCTGAAGTATATATTCACCCAACCAGATCTGAATCTCAGACAAAGACGATGGCTGGAACTGATTACGGATTACGACTTAGGAATTACTTACACCCCAGGCAAGGCAAATGTCATGGTGGATGCGTTACGTCGTAAATCCTATTGCAACAATCTTATGCTACAACAAGGTCAACCCCTTCTTCATGAAGAATTTTGCAAGCTTAACCTCCATATTGCTCCTCGCGGATCCCTTTCAACCTTGGTTGCAAAACCTACTCTGGAGGATCAGATTATAACAAGCCAACAGTATGATGCGGGTATCACTAGGATCCGGAATAATGTCAAAAGGGGAATTGCTGGTAGTTTCTCCGTTGATGATAGAGGTGCAGTATATTTTGGGAATCGGTTGGTAGTTCCTAAAAAGCAACAACTTCGAGAGTTGATTCTTAAGGAACCTCATGAATCTCCTCTCACCATTCACCCTGGCAGCACCAAGATGTATCAGGACCTACGCTAAAGGTTCTGGTGGACTAGAATGAAGAGGGAAATCACTCAATTCATTGCTAACTGTGATGTTTGTTGTCGTGTGAAGGCAGAGCATCAAAGACCTGCTGGCACCCTTCAGCCTTTAGCTATTCCAAGACCAATGGAAATGGGATAGAGTTGAAATGGATTTCATCATCGGATTTCCCAAGACCAATAAAGGAAATATTGCAATCTTCGTGGTTATTGATCGCCTCTCCAAAGTGGCTCATTTCCTTGCAATTCGAGAGAGTATCACTGCTAGTCAGTTGGTGGAGTTGTATATCTCTCGAATAGTATCCCTGCATGGTGTTCCTTTGGGAATCAATTCAGACCGTGGAAGTCTTTTCACCTCTCGATTTTGGGAAAGTTTCCAGAATGCTATGGGGACCCATCTTTCTTTTAGCACTTCTTATCACCCTCAGTCAAGTGGTCAAGTTGAAAGAGTCAATCAGATTCTCGAAGACATGCTCAGAGCTTGTGTCATCTCATTCGGAATGAATTGGGAGAAGTGTCTTCCATTTGCTGAGTTTGCTTATAACAACAACTATCAATCCAGCCTAGGCAAAGCTCCTTTTCAAGTTCTTTATGGACGAAGAGGCAGAACGCCTTTGAACTGGTCAGGGACCGGGGAAAGACAATTCTTTGGAGCAGACATGATTCAGGAAGCAAAAGAGCAAGTTCATGTTATTCGCGAAAATCTCAAGACAGCCCAGTCTCGTCAGATGTGTTAGTATGATCGCCATCATAAGGAAGTAACTTATGAGGTGGACGAAAAGGCTTACCTTCGGGTTACTCCTCTGAAGAGTACCCATCGCTTCGGTATCAAGGGCAAATTGGCTCCTCGTTACATTGGTCCTTTTCGCATTCTTGCTAAACGAGGAGAGGTTGCCTACCAATTGGAACTGCCCCCGCATCTTTCAAGAGTGCATGATGTCTTCCACATTTCTCAACTCAGGCGTTGCTTCAAGGATCCTATCCGTGAAGTGGACCACGAAATGCTTGATCTTCAAGATGATCTTTCATATCGAGAATATCCTGTCTGCATTCTCGATCAAGCTGAGCGTGTAACCCGGCGTCGGAATATCAAGTTTCTGAAGGTTCAGTGGTCGCATCATTTTGAGAATGAAGCTACCTGGGAGCGTGAAGATCGTCTTTGATCTGAGTATCTAGCTCTATTCTCGTCGACTCCAGAATCTCGGGGCACGATTCTTTTAAGTGGGGGTGAGTTGTCACATCCCTAGCTTTGGCATGCATTAGAATCCATGTTGGGTTTGCATCATGTTTAAATTCCTTTAAACTTGAAATGGGGATGATCAAACCCTAGCACCAAATTGAAATCAAATAGGCTCATCCAATAATAATATTCAATGATCCAAAGTGGCCTTCTAAAATGTTCATCATTTCTGGAAAAATGTGAAAACCTAAACCAGAGATGATTTGTATTTTTCCATGCCAACTAGGTCTACTGAATTAAATCAATAGCTATTTGAATTGGAGCTATTAAATATTATAAATAAAACCAGAGCTCAAATAAATTTGAAATTTATACAGGGCCATTAAGATAATTACCCTAGTGCCCATAAAAAGTTTCATGTTTTTCTAAAATGTTTTAGTGCCTAAACTAAATAAACCAGATTGCAAATATCAGAAAGAAATAAAAATAAAAGAGAGAGGAGTCCTGAGGCCTGGCACTGGGTAGCCCATCTGGCCCATGTGCCAGTCGTCTCCTACCTCTGCTAGTAGGCAGAGGCAAAGGAGGGCACAGCGAGGCCTCCACCTCCTCCCTGCCTGGTCGCCCGCCTGGAGGCCCCAGGGCGTGCTAGCGCGTCGTCGCCGTGGCTTTATCCCTCTCTCCCTCGCGCTCGCCGCTCCCTCTCGCTCTTTTCCCCCTCTCTGCCCTCCTCTGTCGCCGGCTCCCGAAGTTCTCGCCGTCGATTCGCCGCCCCTGGCGCCTCCCCGACCCTCTTGTCACCGCCAGAAGCACCGGGGTGAGTTCCCGGTTCATTTCCCCCTCTCCCTGCCGCTCCTTCCCTCCTCTAGACCTACTAGCCGTCGATGCCCGAGAGGACCTCGCCGGCGGCCATGGCGCAGCCGTGACCACAGTAGTCGCAGCCCACACCCGAGCATGTGCCCGTGCTCAGTGCGTCCCCAAGAGCCCGTAGCTGCCTCCAGATTTCCTCCCCATGCCCTGGCTGCCGTTTCCCCATCATGCCGAGCTCTGGCCGCCGCCAAAATGGACGTGGCCTTCGACTCCGGCCACCCCAGCCCCTCCTGACCCCCTAGATGGACGTGGACGTGTGCGGGCTACCTCCAGGTGGTCTCCGCACGCTCTGCCGCCGTGTCTACGCGATTCCAGCGAGTTGCCGCCGTCGTTTTGGTCGTCGCTGGCGAGTCTCCGGCGCCGCTAACGTGGCCTAGTAATTAGGATTAACCCCACGCTAATTCCCCCCCATTAGTGGCTGACAGTGGGCCCCAGAGCTGGGTCAAACCCTGGTCAGCGCGGGATTAACCCCCGTGACACTGACCAGTGGGGCCCCCATGTCAGGTTTGACCCAGAGCGGTCAGTTGACCAGGCTGATGTCATGCTGACGCATGGCTGACGCAGTAAATCTATTTTCTGATTTTAAATATTTCCAGAAATAGCTAAAAACTTAGAAAAATCATATAAATTAATCTATAAGTTAAAATAAAATAATTTTTATATAAAAATTTATCAGAAAAATCAAATGAATCCATCTGTACCATTTTCATGCAGGATAGAGCAACCTAAATAGGTAAACTTGGACATTTTAACTCAAATGCATTATGGAAACTATAATTGAAATTGAATTTGAGCCTTGAGTTCAAACCCACCTCATTTTAAACCTATTTCTAGATGCCTTAGCTCAAACACATCATATTGCCATGTCATATCCATGCAACATATTGCTGCATTTGGTGTGTATTTATTTGTTTCCCTTCGTTGTTTGCTTTTCGTGTTAGGCACTGTTCCGGAGGATACGGTCGAGTATCCATCTGAGGAGCAGTAACGTGTGATCGTCTTATCAGGCAAGCAAAACCTCCTTGAACATACCGATACAATCCCACTCTCTCGCTCCTGCTCTCACTTATTGCATTAGGACAAAATGTTTCAACTTGCATGCTTCGGTAGTTGAACCCATTCCTCTGCATGACCTGTCATTGTCACAGTAAATAGCTAAACCATGCAACCTAGCATACATGGTAGATGCTTGAGCTATGATGTGCCATAACCTGCTATGCTTGCTATGCTTAGAGTTGTGTCAGGTCTGTTTTATCTGGGTGATGAATCAGAGTGAAATAAACTTGTTCTGATGTTGAGAGATAAGTTGTGAATACGATTTGATAAAGGTAGCGATGAGAGGCCATGTAGGAGTACATGGCGGGTTGTCTCATCGGGATCGTCCCTAAGAACTGAGTCTTGTGTATGTGTCCAAGACTAGCTACTACCACACATTGGGATCCTTAACTGACTCTCTCGACTTATTAACCGACTCGATCTCTGTCCAGGAGTTGCAACTAGTTTCTCGTGTTTGTAGGATATGCTAGTGGTCTACCGGGTGGCACCCCGTACAGGTGGGCTCGGGACAGACTAGGCATCGTGTCCCGGTGTACCAAGCGTAGTACCATCCGTCGAGGTGGGCTTGGGAACCCTGTACACATCGTTTGGGGCTGTTGAGGAAACTTCGGCCAAACTTCCTTGCGGGTTCAGTACCGAATAAGCGATAAACCTGGACGAGAGTCTTGTATGGTTAGTCAGGTCGTGGCCGACTCCCTCGCTGGGCTTCCGTTTGAAGGTTGCCGAGGTGCCCTTTTTACGAGCACATGGCGGTAAGTGGCGGGAGCATGTGTGACGAAGTACACCCCTGCAGGGTATTCAATCTATTCGAATAGCTGTGTCCGCGGATATGGACTACTTGGATACGTATATGGTTCATAGACAATTTAGAAGGATACTCATAAAAGCCTCAAGATAAGTGTGAGTACCGTGGATGGCACTCTCGTAGGAAGACGGGAGAGGATCCATGGTGGTGTATTGTTGTGGTGTTAGTGGACTCGTGTGCGCACCATAAAAGTTTACAAAGGTTTAAAAGTCGTAGTACAGGATAGCCACCGAGTCAAAGATGGTTTGCTGCATCAACCCCACAACCTCCTTATTGACACCGTTGCATATGTGGATAGATCTGATGTAAGACTTGCTGAGTACTCAGTACTCACCGTTGCTAAATTATGTTTTTGCAGAGAGGCTCCGGTCTCGCTAGTGGTTTCGACGATAAGATCGATGTTGATCATTTAGCTTGGGAATCCCAGCTAGAGGTCTGGTTCCAGTGGAAGGCCTTGTAGTTAGACATGTTTTCTCAGCCTTTTTCTTTTCTAGATGTCTATACCCAGACATGTAAGCTTCCGCTTGTTGTTTGAATGACTGTGTGTTGGGTCTTGTGACCCCTGTTTGTAATATCACACTATGTTAGCTCTTAAGAGCCCAAAATGAATGTTGTGTTGTGGTATGGTTACGTTGTGATGCCATAGTTGTATCTATACATATCGGGCATGTCGTGCGTACGTGTGACATGCAACGATATGTATGGGATACGACACCTAGTTGTGTGCCTTTAGTAGTACTCTTTACAGGGAACTGCCTCCTTGTGCTTTCATCGAGCCTTGGTAGCTTGCTACTGCTCTGGACACATTGATTGACCGGCATGTATCCTTCTTTGCTGCTGTGTCTGTCCCTTCGGGGAAATGTCTCGCAGTGTCATGGAGTCCCTGTAGCCTGCTACGACTCGTCTACGTGCAGTGATGACATTTATGTCCCACGACGTAATGGAGTCCATGTAGCTTGCTACGACTCGTCTACACACGCTAGAGGCCGACACTTGCATTGTTGGGTTACGTATGCCTGTTCCTGTATGGATGTGCCACTTGGGTTCTATGACTAGTCATGTCGGCCCGGGTTCTTTGTTGTGTGATTGCCAGCGACATGTTCACATACGTGAGCCAAAAGACGCAAACGGTCCCGGCCAAGGTAAGGTGGCAGCCGTGGAGTACCGTGCGTGAGGCCGCAAAGTAATGTGGCTTGTTACTGTATGGAATCATATGACTTAGGATCGGGGTCCCGACAGCGTTGGTATCAGAGCTGAGTGACTGTAGGATTACCAAGCCAAAGTGGTCGAAACATGAACTATCTTGCCGGATGGATGCATAAGCTGAACATACCTGGTGGAGCAATCGATCTTGGCATGGTGAGCTATTATCCAATCCATACCCAAGATGATATTAATATATGAAGACTTGAGAGCTATTAATGAAGCAAGGAATACAAGTCTATCAACATGTATTTCATTTCCATGACTTATTCTTGTGGTTTGCCATCTAGCCCTGGGGTCTGAATTTCAAGAGCAGTTGGCATATCGCAAAATGATATATCATGCAACCGGGCATAACCTTCTAAGATGAAGGAATGTGATGCTCCCGTATCAAATAGAACTGATGTTGGATGACAATTGACAAGGAGCGTTCCAAGGAGAACTTCTGGATCATCATTAGCTTCTTTGGCTGAGACGTGATTCACATATCCCTGTTTAATGATGGCTGGCTTGGCATGGAACACCTTGACTGGTGATTTATTATGGTCAATAGACTTTCCAGACTGGAATGGAACAATGTTGGACTGAGTGCAATTGCGAGCGACATGGCCTGGTTCTCCGCACTTGTAGCAAATCACAGCAGTATGACGTTGAGTCGCATTGGCAGGCGGTCCACCAGCAGGTCTGGGTGGAACATTTGGCAGGGTTGGGCGAGGCACCACACAGGATGGCCTCGATGCATATCCAGGAGGAAACGATGAGTTTGGAATCCAAATCCGGCGCTTCTAAGTTCCAAAACCGGAGGTAGAAGCCAAATCACGATTGTGCTTGCGAGATTCTTCATAGGTGAACTGAGCTGTCTTTGCATTAATGGCCTTGTTCACAAGAGCTTGGAAGGTGTCACAGTGATGCAGGTGAAGATCACGACGCAACTTTGGTTTAAGACCCTTTCTGAATCTAGCTTGCTTCTTGGCATCCATGGACACTTCTTCTATGGCATAACGTGCAAGGTTCTCAAACTCCCGACTGTAAACATCTACAACCATCTTATCCTATGTAAGGTTACAAAACTCTTCTCTCTTTCGGTCCATGAGACCCTGAGGGATATGATGCTCACGGAAAACTTCTGTGAATTCTTTCCATGTAGGAATCTGGCCAGCCGGAATTATAGTCTCATAGTTCTCCCACCATATATTAGCAGGACCCTCCAAGAAATAAGTAGCATAGGTGACCTTGTCAGCCTCGGCCACGTTCGCAGAACGCAGCTTGTTGGTGATGCTACGGAGCCAATCATCTGCATCGAGTGGCTCAATGGAGTGATGGAAGGTAGGTGGGTACAGCTTGACGAAATCATGGATGGTCACTGTTCCAACACATTGATGTGCGGTGTTTTCCTGAATACGTGCTAGCAAGCGATTTGACTCATGCTTGTCCGTCTCAACGTCTAACATGAACTGAGCTAACAAAGATGAATCTGACGGAAGTTCAGCATCTCTGGTTTCATGTCTCTGGTCCTTCTTGCGACCAATGGCAGCTTGGGTACTGCGGGACATCCTGATGATGAGAAACTAGGATTAGACACGGCGGCAACCAGAAGATAAGAGGGAATGCAAAAGCATTGATTTTCAAAGAAACTCTAGGGAAAATTGGGCAGCATAACGGCTATGAATGCTCAGAAATGAGACATCCTGCAAAAGATTTAGGTGCCACGACACCTTATCATGACCAACACAAGATTCTGATGGAGCTAGCAGACTACACAGATAACTCTCGAGGAGTGGAAACAACTCAGATCAACCATTCCTATAAGTCTACGAAATAGTAACACGAGATCCTAGTAGATAGGTAAGAAGCCTAGTTCTTAATCCCCGTAGAAAAGGAGAGAGTGACTCAGAATTAGAATAACATGGGAAAAGGAGTAAAAAGAGCCTTACGTTCCCTTCCACAATCAATTCCCTTATATAACTAAAGAGTTGTTAGACTCAACATCGACTAGTTTGGCTTGGTAATCCTACAGTCAATCAGCTCTGATACCAACGCTGTCGGGACCCCGATCCTAAGTCATATGATTCCATATTGTAACAAGCCACATCACTTTGCGGCCTCACGCACGGTACTCCACGGCTGCCACCTTACCTTGGCCGGGACCGTTTGCGTCTTTTGGCTCGCGTATGTGAACATGTCGCTGGCAATCACACAACATGGAACCCGAGCCGACATGACTAGTCATAGAACCCAAGTGGCACATCCGTACGGAAACAGGCATACATAACCCAGCAATGCAGGTGTCGGTCTCAAGCATGTGTAGACGAGTCATAGCAAGCTACAAGGACTCCATTACGTCGCGAGACACGGATGTCATCACTGCACGTAGACGAGTCGTAGCAGGCTACGGGGAATCCATCACACTGCGAGACATTTCCCCGAAGGGACATACACAACATCAAAGAAGGATACATGCCGGTCAATCAATGTGTCCGTAGCAGTAGCAAGCTACCATGGCTCGGTGGAAGCACAAAGAGGCAGTTTCCCGTAAAGAGTACTACTAAAGGCACACGACTAGGTGTCGGATCCCATACATACCGTTGCACGTCAACGTACGCATGACATGCCCGATATGCATAGATACAACTATGGCATCACAACATAACCATACAACAACATGACTTTTATTTATGAGGCTCAGACGAGCCTTGCATAATATGTTCTTACAGATAGGGGTCACATGACCCGACACTCAAGTCATACAAGCTAGCGGAAACTTAAGCTGCCTGAGTACAGACGGCAAAATATAAAAAGGGGCACACGGCCTGACTATCTACAGCCCACCACACGGGCAAGATCGTAGCTGGGACACCAGCTATTCGGCATCGTCAACGTCTAGATAGAACCCACCTGATGGGTCCTGGTTCTCTTCTGCAACATTAATTAAGCAAGGGTGAGTACAATCGTACTCAGCAAGTCTTTAAAACAGACCTAGTCTATTTATGCTCATGTATCAACAAGGGGGTGGTGGAGTTTATGCAGAATGCCAGCTTTGACTCATGGCTAACCTACACTACTCAATTTTAGCTCCTTGTTATAATTTTAGTTATCGCACACGAGCCCACTACCTCCATCACAATACACTACCATGGATTCACCTTCCCCTTCCGGAAGAGTGCCATTCACGGTACTCACACTTGTCTTGAGATTTTTAGAAGTCTCCATTTGATTATCTATGAACAGCATAAGTTCTCCAAGTAGTCCATATCCGAGGACGCGGCTATTCGAATAGTTTCATACCCCGCAGGGGTGTACCTCTTCACACACGCTCTCACCACTTATCGCTGTATTCCATAAACCATGCACCTCGACAACCTTCAAGCGGATGCCCAGCGAGGGAGTCGGCCACGACCGTCAATCACATAAGACCTCTAGTCCAGGCTACCTCCTATTTGAGACTGACCCGCACGGAAGTCTGACCGAAGTTTCCGCTACGGTCCCAAACGATGTGCGCAGGGTTCCCAAGCCCACCATCCAGGTGACCCTTGGTACACCATGCCACTGCCTACCGCGTCGTAACCCACCCCGAGGGTCAGCGCTACGCACGGCCTCCAGCATGCTATAAACACCAGAAACTACTTGCAATACCTGGACCAAGGACTAAGCGACTGATAAGTCGAGAGGGTCAGTTAAGTATCCCAACGTGTGGTACTATCTAGTCTTGGATCACAAACACGGAACCCAGTTCCTAAGAACGGTCCCAATGAGACAACCCACTATGTACTCCTACATAGCCTCTCATCGCTACCTTTACCAAATCGTATTCATTATATGCTCATCACATCGGACAACACCGTTTCACTCAGTTCATCACCCAGATGAATCCGGCCTGACACAACTGTAAGCATAGCAAGCATAGACGGCAAGGTAAGCTAAGCACATCATGGCACAAGCATCTACGAGGTATGCTAGGTTGCAAGGTTTAGCTATTTACTATGACAAGATCAGGTCATGCATAAGATTAGGATCATCTACCGTGTATGACTGACACGTGATCGTTTGTCCTAATGCAATAAATAAGAGCAGGAGCGAGATATTGGGATGTTATCGAAATGATCAATGGGGTTGCTTGCCTTGCTGGGTTGCGTAAGAGTTCTCTCCTTCGTCAGGGTACGGAGTAGTATCCTCCGGATTAGGGCCTACCGCGAAGCAGATAAAAACATTCAATACAAGCAGATGCAACAATATGATGCATGACCATGGCATAATGGTATGCATGGATGAGCTAATGTAAGTAGTGGTCATGTTAATTTGAAACAGAGTTGAATATAGGTTCAAGTTGTTCTCATTTCAAATTCTATATATTGACCTAATGTTAAAATGTCCATGTTGACCTATTTAGGTTACTCTAACATGCATTAGAATAGCACCATTGGATTCATTGGATTTTTCTGATAAATTTTCATATATAAATTATTTTCATCTGAATTACAGATTAATTTATATGATTTTTCAAAGTTTTAAATAATTTCTGAAATTATTTTTGAATAGGAAATTGACTTATTGCATTAGCATGATGTCATGATGACATCTGCTGGTCAGCTGACTCGGCCCAGAGTCAAACCTGACATGTGGGGTCCACATGTCAGTGTCTGGTTAATTTAATTAACTGATTAAAACTAATCCTGTTTTAATTAACTAACTGGGCCCACCTGTCAGTGTCTAATTAACTTAATTAATTAAAATGTTTAATTAGCACTAATTTCTAATTAGCCAGGGGGCTGGCCCCACCTGTCAGGGGTCAAACCCCGTGGTCAAACTGACCAGGGCCACCAGCGTTGAGCCGCCGGCGACTCCAGGAACGGCGGAGGGCTCGGAAACCCACCTCCAGCGACCAAATCCACGGCGGATGGCACCTATCTACTAAGCGTTGTCGCGCACGTCCATTCCGACCCTTCCTACGAGCTGGGGTGGTCGGAATCGACACCGGCGATGAGCTGGGCGGCGGCCGGAGCTCGGGCGAGCTCGGGCTCGTCGAACCAGGGCACTGCAAAGCTCCTACTTGGCACTGACAGCAACTACGCGACTCCGCAAGCTTAATGGTGGCCTCGGAAGGTCCAACCGATCACCGGAACGCGACCGGCGACGAGCTCATGCGGTGGCGCCATTCGGGCTCCGATGGAGTACGAGGCTAGGGTGCGAGATAGAAGGGGGAAAGAGGGGAAAAAGGACCAGGGGCTCACGGGGAACGCAGGGGCGTCGAAAGCGGGCTCGGGGACGGTCGGAATCGACGGCGAGCTTCGATTTCCCCTCTGGCGACCCGAGGAGGAAGAAGACGGCGCGACGACGACATAGAGCTTTCGGCGACGCTTAGCTCAGCTAGGAGGTAGAGGGGGTTCGGGCGAAGCGTTTAGCTGGCTCAGATGGGCTCGGGGTTGGCTAGGGCGATGGCACGATGGCGAGGAGCGGGGCGGCCATGGCGGGAGCAGAGAGGGGAATGCGCGAGGGAGAGAGAGAGCACGTGGGAGAGAAGAGAGAAGAGGGGGCCACGACGGCGAGGTGCTTCGCGCTGGCGCCCTCCCAAACCTCCAGCAAGGTGCCAGGCAGGGAGGAGGTGGCCGGCACGCGGCGACCACGCGCCCGGCGTCCTTCTGGCGCGAGGAGGACGACGACTGGCACCGGTTCGCTCCTGGGCCGGGCCTGCTACAGTGTTGGGCCACAGGTAAGCTTCTCCCTTTTTCTTTTATTTCTGTTTTCTGATTTCTTCTGACATTTGTTTATTTCTTGTAGGTCCTAATACCCCTTCAATAATTCTAAAACTTTTTATAACTTCAAGTTTGAATATTTCAAACTTGTATCAAAAGTTTCAGATTATTTTGAAAGTAGTGATAATGATAATATTTTTATTTGTCATTTTCAGAGACTTAATTCAATAATTTAAAATATTTCAAATGTTCAAATAATTGAAATGGTCCCTGGTATATCCATGCCCTTAATTATCATACATAGGGAACATTTTTGATGGGCATTTTGGATTAGTTGAAATTTCATTTGTTTGGAATTCCTTTAATTCATAAAATGCTTAGGGTTTCTTTCTTTCTCCCCATTTCATATTGATGCAATGATGATGATGATGATGCAAACACAATGCTAGCCTAGACACTTGCTAGGGTTGTGACAACGTGGCAGCGGCGCTGATTCTAAAGCGATCCGTGATTCCCTGGCTACAGCCGTCACCCGTGTGGCCACTAGGAGTAGGGCTCGCCCAGAACAAGACGGAGCGTCGAGCGGGGCCGAAAACCCACGGGCTCGGACTCCTCCACGTGAGACTGCCCCATCAAGTGGCGCGCGGTAGCAAGAACGTGACATTAGCCCTCCTGGTTCCACTAGGAGATGGGTGACATCACGGTCTGCCTCCTTCGCCATGCCGGACACGACATCAGAAGCAAAGGCGCGAGCCCAGCTACTGCTAAACTTCCCACCAATAGCTAACAAGATGGACGAGCGGAGAGCTACCATCCAGAGTTTGATCTCCTTCGTCTAAGACAACAAGACCCATCATCCAGAGCTACCGTGACATACGCGTACGGCAACGGTGGCCTAGGCCGGGGATCATGTCAAGGGGGCCACGCCACAGTGCAGCCCCCTCCGCAACAGCAGACTCAGAGGCAGCCATGGGGAACGTCGCGTGCTGATGAGCTCGCCGAGGTATCTATGGCCTCGTTCGGCCCTCGCCATCGCCGGGACCAGCAGCGTGTCTTGCGGGATCGACGGAAACAAGACGCGTGCATCACCATAGAACGGCATCGAGGAGCACACTGCCAGTCTGACAAGCTCAATGACCCAGGTACCGGTGACCCCATGCCCAGTGCTAGCATGTACCTGCCTTAAGAGGTTGGGCGCCCTGCCTTGTCTCACGAACTGCGAGAGGTCCGCTGGCCATCGACCTGACGTTTCAAGCTAGAGCGAACGGAGAAGTACGATGGAAAATTGAACCCGACAGAATTTCTGGCGTCTATAAGATAGCCTTTCAAGCTGCCGGAGGAAGAGATGAGAAGGTTCTCGCCAACTATTTCCCCTTGGCACTCAAGCCAAATGTGAGTTCTTGGCAGATGCACCTGCCGGAGAATTCCATTTCATCATGGGTTCGCTTGTGCAACGAGTTCGTCGATGCCTTCACAAGCGGCCACCAGGAGCCTGGGCAACCCAGCAATGTCGAGACCCCGATCCTAAGCCATACAAGTCTAGCATGTAACATATCATAGCACTTTGCGGCCTCACACACAGTAGTACCCACGGCTGCCACCTTACCTTAGCCAGGACCATTTGCGCCTTTTGGCTCACGTATATGAATATGCCGCTAGCAATGATATGTCAAGAAACCCAGGTCGACATGACTAGTTATAGACCCAAGTGGCACAACCGTACAGGGACAGGCATACATAACCCAACAGTGTAGGTGTCGGTCATCAACGTGTGTACAGGAGTCGTAGCAAGCTACATGGAATCCATTACACCGCGTGACATTTCCTCCAAGGGATAGACACAGCAGCAAACAAGGATACATGCCGGTCAATCAATGTGCCCGAAGAACTAGCAAGCGACCAGGGCTCAACGGAAGCAGAGAGAGGCATTTCCTTGTAAAGAATGCTACCATAGGCATACGACTAGGTGTCGAATCCGACACATACCAATGCATTTTAAACATACACACAATATGCATGATATGCGTAGATACAACATGGCATCACAACATAACTATATGACTCAAGCATTTATTAAAGACTCATACGGGCCATCATAGTGTGATATTACAAACATGGGCACATGACCCAACACTCAAGTTATACAAGCAACCAGCGGAAGCAAATCATGTATGGGTACATACATCTACAAAAAGTGGCTGGAGGAGGCAAAAAAGATACAACGACCCTACCAATGGAGCCAGACCTCTGTCTGGGATTCCCAAGCTAACCCGATCAACATCGAACTCCACGTCTTAAGAATCACTAATGAGACCGACGTCTCTTCTGGAAAAACATAAATTAAGCAACCGTGAGTACAAAGGTACTCAACAAGACTTACATCAGAACTAAGTACTTATGCATCATTGTAAACAAAGGGGTTGTAGAGTTTATTGCAGCAAGCAAGCTTTAACTCTTGGCTAACCTGTACTACGACTAAAAGTACTTTGTTTGAGGTGGGATAGCACACATGAGTCCACATATTCACCAAATCAATACACCACTATGGATCCACTTCCATCTTCATGCGAGAAGGCGATCCATAGCACTCACACTTATCTTGCGTATTTTAGAGTATCCACTTCAGCTATCTATGTACCATGTAAGTTCTCCAAGTAGTCCATATCTGAGAATGCGGCTATTCAATCAGATTCATAACCCTGCAGGGGTGTACTCCTTCACACATGCTCCTGCCACTTATCGCCATGTGCACGTAAACATGCACCTCGTCAACCTTCAAGTGGAAGCCCGGCGTGGGAGTCGGCCACGACCGTTAACCACACAAGACCCTAGTCAAGGTTTATCGCCTATTTGAGACTGAACCCACAAGGAAGTCCAGCGAAAGTTTCCTCGACGGCCCCGAATGATGTGCATAGGGTTCCACAAGTTTACCATTCGGGTGATACTTGGTACACCGTGCCACTGTGCATCTACCGCATCGAATCCCACCCCATCGGGAAGAGCTAAGCACAGTCACCAAGACTTTTCCTACAAACACTAGAAACTAGTTGCAACTCCTGCACAGAGATCTAGGCGATTAATAAGTCGAGCGGGGTCATATTTCAAGGCCCAACGTGTGGTAGCAGCTGTCTTGGATAACATACACATAACTCGGTTCTTAAGGACTGTCCCAATGAGACAACCCTCCATGTACTCCTACATGTCCTCCCATCGCTACCTTACCAAATCGCTCTTACATAGTAGGACATGAACACCATGTAACAGCCCAGGACCGACGCTCTAGAAGATTCCCCTTTTATTTCATTGTCATCGTGTGATTCGTTTGGTCATCACATTCATCATTGCATCATTCGCATCATCTGCATAGCATCGTCACTCGTTTTTGGAAACATGCATCCATTAGTGGTTGTCGGTTCTCTCTATTCTTGTCGTCGATCGTTTCGAGACCAACCACAAATGTATGCGCCCACGACATCGTTAAAATATTGTTTTCAAAAGTGCGGATAAAACTTTCTCGGATTGGGTCGAAAGTTGGCGTGCGGTCTTGTTTTATTATAGGTAGACCGCCTCGAAATTTTGTTGAAATCGGTGGTCGTTTGATACCCGAACGATCAGCCGTAGCAGCGCAGTCATCGGATTATTTATTGGACGTTTTCGGTTTATAAAAACTTGATGCCAGGCCACTATCTTCCCTCTAATCTCAGCCCAATCACCTCTCCACAGCCCACCATAGCCCAGCTAACCCACCTCTCCGATTTGATCATCGGATCTTGATTGGAGGGCTCCAAAAACTCCCTAAGCAACCTCAAACCCTAACCCTGCCTATTTAAGGAGGCCTCCCCATCCCAAAATGGCCTTCCCAACCTCTAGCCTTGAAAACCATGCCCTCCAGCCGCCACTCCTCAAAATACCTGCGCAGCCAGCCAACCCCGCCACTTGGTGCCACACTTGTTTCATCCAACCGTAGGGCGCCACGTCACCCTGAGCAGCCCCCGAGACCAACCAGGAGCTGCCATGTCAGCGCCGCCGCCTCTCACCTTCCCACTGGGACCCAGATCCGGCCCGACCTGGGCCCGATCTGGGCCGAGGCAGACCGCAGCACCGCCCGGCTGCCCGAGCTGCGCCTCCCCACGCTAGAGCTCTTGCAACCTCCCGAGCTCCCTTGCTCTCCTCCCATGGATGTCCTCGCGCTGCCGCCAGCCAACAGGAGTTCCTCGCCGCCCCTCACCGGTGATGAGTGCCCGCAGTCATTGACCAGTGCATGTCCCTGCCCTGTGGTCGCCTTCGCCCACCGCCGTTCACCCGCAATAGCTCGTCGTGCCATGGCAGGAGCCGCTGGAAGGGAGTTCCGATGATCGCCGGCCCCATGCCCGATGTGCGTAGTGGCCGGCCAGATCCACTAAGCCCGCCTGGATCCGGAAATCCCCGCACCAGTTCTGGTAATCCCCGCCAGTTTCCCCATTTGTCGTGCCTGTCGGCATCGGGACGAGCCGTCGGGATGGCTTCTGCTCGTGTGGGAGCACAACGCATGTTGACCGCTTGCGCCGCTTCGTGGGCCATGCCGCGCCCAAGGCCCAGCCCCATCTTCTGCCCAGTTCGCGTCCTGAGCCCGACTAACCATTGTGAGCCTCCCTCCTATCCCACACACGTTCGTTGATTAGACTATCTGACGCTTTGTCCATTTAAAAATATATTAAATCTTGCATAAATTATTATGACATATTATTCTACACTACCATACATATATTATATGATTTGGGGTAGAAAAATCCAAGAAATCCATCTGTACAATTAGTTTTATCATTGAGGAAGGTTGTAAGCATGTTATATTTGTGGTGATGCCCTTTTGTCCTTTTTGCGTGAATTAATATATGTGCATTTTGGAATAGTTGCAAACATGAGATATACCGTTGGACATGTGTGCTTGGCCTTGGTATGTTTAGGTGTTATTTTATTGTTGTCAACATGCCATAAAAATGTGCTGCTTTGGGGGGTCTAAATATTTCTAAGTCTGTAATCTGTAACATTTTATTACTGTCTTGCCATCTATTTTGCTAGTGATCTACATCCCCTTTGGGGTTGGTGCAATGGACTTATTTGTACTTCATAATATCCACTATCATGCTGTTAAGTTTCATGCCAATATATGCCATGTGGCCTATTGTTTCACTGTTGTCAATATGCCTTCGAGATAAAAACTGCTCTGTTAAAAAAACTGAGATTTTCACCAAGTTTGAAAACTGATTAGTTCAATATGTCTTCTTGTGAGCTTATTTCCTATTACTCCATGCTTATAATCAACTTGTGGTTAATAGATGAATTGATGAGCATCATGTAGGCTTCACCACCAAGTCCTTGTTGTGTATTTTACGTGGCTTTAGCTTGTTAATTTGTGGGTTGCAATATGCTATGTTACTGTTTTGGACATATTTTAGTTAAGACTTGTGTTGGTTGTTCTGGTTGAACCGTTGCTCCGTTTTGGACTTGCTATATATGAAACTTGCTTAGAATATCATGTAGTTTCATAATATATTTCTGCATTCATGATTCGAAATGCTTGTGGTTGTCATTTTCATGCATTTTGCATTCATGTCATGTTCATCTTGTTCCATTTTGTATGATCCATATATGTATATCGATTAGAATGACGTATAGAATCACGTGGTGCACTTTATTCTGTTGTTTAATAAATATAAAATATGGTTACTTTAGATATGGACCAATTTCAAAATGAACATATGGGGTTATTTCGGGAATACTATAAGTTGTTTCCATCCCGATTTAAGATGCCTGGATAGATAATTTACTTATGCTTCACCTCTTGCCATGTTTAACAACATTTAACATTGATGTGTACCTAAACGGGAGTGAACTAAGTAATTCAAATATGGAGATTCGTCAATATGCAACTCGTTGCATATTGAGCTTCACTTAATGTGTAGGAGTTGATTGTTGTGCTTTGCCATGCCTTGCATAATTATAAGTACATGCATCATATTGGTATGCGTATCATGTCATCCATATGTTGTGGTGTATCGTTTGTTGATTGTTGTTTTCGAATTGCTTCTTCTCGAGTGTGAGGGTTTGTTCGACTACGTTGGCTCGTCTTCTTCATGGATTCGTTCTTCTTCCAAGCGGGATCGCAAGCAAGATGATCATTTCTCTGGATACCACTACTATCATTGCCATGCTAGTTGTTTCGTTTTCTATCGTTATGTCATGCTACCTACCACTTTTTTGACAAGCCTCCCAAATATGCCATGATAAGCCTCTAACCCTCCACATCCCAGCATAGCTTTGTTTGGCTGTGTTACCACTTGCTTAGCCTTCTTATAGTGTTGCTAGTTGCAGGTTGCTTTCCATGTGCCAACATGGATAATTTTCGTTATATCACAATACTACTACTATTTAATTTAATGCACCTATATACTTGGTACAAAGGTGGAAGGCTTGGACTTTTGCTCGGTGTTTATTTTTCACTTTTGCCTCCCTAGTTACTTGTGTACTGGTGTTATGTTCCATATTGAGCACTCCTAACATGATCAGGGTTGTTATGGGGACCCCCTTGACTTTTTTTTGGGATAAAACTCTTCTGGCAAGGCCCAACATTGGTACTACATTTGTCTAGTACCTAATAAAATGCATAGAGACCCGCCAGCACCCACGGATAATTTAATCAACACCCCGGGGCCAGTGCTCCTCATGAGTGTTGGTCCAAACTAGAGTCATGTGCGGGGCCAACCCGGGGCAACTCGGGTGATTTCTATCAGGCCACTGTACGCTGTGCTCATCTTGTCGTGTCCTGAGAATAAGATATGCATCTCCTATCAGGTTCACCGACACGCTGGGCGCCTTGCTAGATTTGTTTTACCTTTCTCGAACGTTTTGTGTGTGGAATTTTGAATACACTTCGGGCTATCTCGAGGTTGAGATTTTCGTACAGAATATCCAAGGAGATCACGGGTTCCATGGTCGAGGTTATTCCCACGACGTGTGGTTAGTTTATGATGGATGAGTTGGAACACCCCTGCAGGGTTAAATCTTTCGGAAAGCCATGCCTGCGGTTATGTGGCAACTTGGAAACTTTGTTTAACACCCAGTAATAGCAAACTTGAAGTAAACTCGAATAAAATACACCAACCGTGTGCGTAACCATGAATGTCTCTTCTCGTGATTTTTGAACCGAGAGAGAACATGGTGGTGTTATGTTTGACATAAGTAGGTCTTCAGGATCACTTAGTGATCATTATTAAATCATGTACATTATGCATAGACCACCCACTTTACTTTCTGTATTCGTAAGTTAGCCACTCAAATAAATGCTTAGTTGCTAACTACAACCTCACCACTTAACCATACCTCACCCATTAAGCTTTTGTAGTCTTGATACCCATGGAAATTAGATTGTTGAGTCCCTGTGGCTCACAGATTACTACAGCAATAGCTGCAAGGATAGGTAATGCGATGCTTTGATGTGAGAGCAATGTTTGTCTGATTTGGTGTTCTTATTCTTCTTGTTCATCGATCTAGGATGGGTTCCATGCAGCAGCCTGGGATAGCAAGGATGGATGTTATTTTATCGTTTGTTTTCATCCATAGTCGGACCCTGCTCTTCTGTATGATGATTGAATATATTGTTGTATTGATGTGATCTTGATGTAACTTGTGGAGAGTGTAAGCCAATTCGATATACTCATCTATTCTGTACATGTACTTGTAATGATATCCATTCTTGCGAAATGACGAGATGCGCTCCTATCCCTGTCGAGGCCCTCGAGCCAAAATAAGGATATGATTGCATCTTGGGAATGACACACTGCCATTTTGATTCATCGCCCACATGGATTATACACAACACGATATGACTCTAAGTATAGTAGGGACAGTAAGTAAGAAAGCATAGATGAGTAGGCACATCAAGGCTCAAACAATTGCGACTCATGCTAAGTGGTTTCAACTATTTACTATGACAAAGACATGTCATTCAAAGGAATGGGTTCAACTAACGATAACAGGTAACAGTTGAATTGCTATTGTCCTGATGCAGTAAAGAGAGTAGGAGCGAGAGAGTAGGTTTATATCAGTATGCTCAAGGGGGTTTGCTTGCCTGACGGTTCTGAAGATAGTACTTGTCTTCAATAGTGTCAACGACCAAGTCGTCGGAACCATCGTCTACCAAGAAGGAATAAACATCGGCAAACAAGAGAGGAACACATTAAAGCGATGCAACAAACAAGATATATGCTATGTCATGTTAAGGTACTGAATTGACCTAATGCAATAATGGATAGTCATATTAAGTGCGGTGGAATTCAAATATATACTAAATTCCAACTCCAACACTATTTATTAGGTTGTCCTAACCATCATTTTCACTATTTGATGATGATAACTTGTCCAAACATGCATGAACATGGCATAAACAGATTCATTGGTTTTTTTGATAATTTTTAATATATAAATAATTTTCGTCTGACTTATGGATTATTTTCTTTGATTTTTGGAAGCTTTTAAGCATTTTTTGAAATAAATAAATCATCTATGATTTAGTTTTAACTCTAGAAAGTATATATTGCATCAATAGAGTCAAATGTGACGTCGTCAGGTCAACTGGGTTGACCAGGGTCAAACCTGATGTGTGGGGCCCGCACGTTAGCGACACAGGGACTAACCAAGGGTTAGACCCCTATTGACCCGGCTTTGACTAGCCGTGGGGGCTAGCATTAGCGTCCAGAGAGGGGCTAATTTGCAGGGGGGTTAACCCCTAATGACGGCCACATCACCTTTATCGGATATGACCGGTGGTGACCGAACCGATGGTGGTTGCCCGCCAGAGGTGCTCTAGACGCGGCTGTTCGACAAGCAGGGACCAGTAGCACGTAGCCCGCACTCGTCCGCATCCATTGGAGGCTCCAGGGGGTCACGGGGGCACTTGAGATGAGGATATCGGCGAGGTCAGCGGCTGCCGGAGTTTGGGCATGCGTGGGTTTGGTGCTACGTTGCACGGGAGGACCGTCTAATGGGTTCTTAGCGCTTCTGGGAGCATGTTGAAAACGTTGGAGCTACGGGTTGGAGCAGAGTTGGAACGGAGCATGCAATTCATTAGCCATGGTGGTAGCCGGAGCTCGGGCTAGCGGTGCAGCGGCTACAACATGGGAACGAGCAAGGCGGAAGGGGAAAACGACCAGTGGCTCACAAAGGTTCTCCTAGAGAACACATCGAGGTTGTCGGCGTTCTGGGAACGGGGGTACCTAGACCTGCCTACCTACGACCCAGGGCATGGCCCACTTTGTCAGCCAAACACGGCCTGGCGCGGCTCCACTCAAGACAAGGCCCTCGCGAGGACCGGAAGATTGCGAGGAGGAATGACGCCAAGACTAGAAAGGATGGGCCTCCTCAAGCCCCCTCTGGAGCAGCGGAGATCCCCATGCGGAACCCGGCCTCAGGAGTCAAAGATGACATAGGGAAAGACAGGCAGACGCCAGCCCACGAGGCGGTGCAGTTTCATCTTTCATGCAAAGGGAGCAAGGACATACGCGGGATCCCAAAGCTCCTCCCAAAGGTTTCCATTCCAGTGCAACAAGACCACGACCACGAGTCCCACAGGGCGGATGTCATCGCCGAGCCCACCTCTGCATTATCGACAGCTACTTTGCAGGCGAAGAGCAACATTGAATAGGGCGCGGATGTACTCCTGTCCCCCTTTAAATTTGACTGTTGTGGGATCCCTTCCCGCCATTGTGATAAGGGAAGAGGACCCGGGCCCCTGCTATATATAGAGGCTAGGCCGCACCATAGAGGGGGATCCCCTGACATAACCACTCAAGGAACCCCAAGAGAAGGTAGAGAGCCAAGAACACCACTAGAGCTCCCTCGTGAGTCCCGAAACCACTGTGCTAGTTCATCCACCACACCACCCCAAGAGGCAACCGACCAAAGCAGGAGTAGGGTATTACCCTTCCCAGCGGCCGGACCTGGGTAAACCACCATGTTCATCGTCTTCCTCGTCATCGTGCGAGTTTTCCATAGTAACCATCGACTAGCAAGCTGAGTAGGGAGAAGCTGCAGGGGACCTTCGCACACACCCCTGTGTTCGAACCTTAAGGGTTTTGCGGAGCCTGAAATCAGACATTTGGCGCGCCAGGTAGGGGGCATTTCGAAGCATCCCCTCTCATGGCGACAGTCAAGCCCTGGTTCGGCAACCCCATGGCGGACGAGATCCTCGACGACAGCCAGCCCTTGGCACGGAGTGGCGCCAGGGCGCGCGGGACCGTCTCTGTGGTCGCCATCATCCTTGGTGGGTCGCAGACGCCCCCCTCCAACCGCCAGGTCAAGCAGTTCCTCCGCCACGTAGGGGAGGTTCGACCACTGCCTGAGCTCATGCCGCCCCGTGCCTGGTCAGAGACCAACATGACCTTTAGCCCTACTGACCACCCCAAGATGATGACAACCACCGGAACACTCCCCATGTAGTGCACGCCCACAATAAGCGGCATGGCTATCTCGAGGACCCTCATAGATGGCCGTGCTGGCCTCAACATCATCTCCATGGAGGCCTTCAATGCGCTATAGTTACCTCGCGATCGACTCACGCCTTCAAGGCCCTTTGCTGGGGTAGTCGGGGGGTCCGTCATCCCCGTGGGGTGGGCGCGCCTCCCCGTCACCTTTGGCACCCGATCCAGCTTTCACACCGAGCATGTCGACTTCGACATCGCCCACATCCACCTCCCATACAAAGCGATACTCGGCTACCCCACACTCGCCCAGTTCATGACGGCAACGCACCCGGGCTACAACATCGTCGAGATGCCCAGGAGAAGTGACATCCTCATCATCATGGGAAATGTCAAGGACACGTCCCACGCGCTCAAGCTCACCTACAAGGCGGCGGCCGTGGCGTGCCCTAGTGCCGGGGACGCCTCCCGGGACACGGAGGACTTCAGGGGTGTCCTAGACGTTGCACCGGTAAAGAAGAGGCAACTGTTCTCCCAGAGTCGACGGAGAAGAAGCGAGTTCATGTGGATTGTGCACGAAGGAAACCCTCGTCCTACCTTCACCATCGGTGCTGACTTGCCCCTGGATCAAGAGGAGGTGTTGGTGGCTTTCCGACATGCGAACAAGGACACGTTTGCATGGAGTGCCTTCGACCTAGTGGGGGTCCCGAGGGGTGTGATCGAGCACCACCTCATAGTTTGCCCTAAAACGCACGCAGTCAAGCAAAAGGCGAGAAGGCAAGCTCAGCAGAAGTAGGCGTTCATTTCCTAGGAGGTCAGCAAGCTGAAGGTGAAAGCACAACATGCTCCCTTGGTGGTTTTGATAATTCTTGACAACATACATTGTCTCATGGACTAACACCTCTATCTAGTGTATTTAAGATAATAGTCCATGGAGAGTTGAGTTGGCAAAATGATTGTGGAGATTGTGGAATCACCCTAAGATTCAAGGAAATAGCTTGGCCAAGCTTCAAGAAAGAGGACTCTACATTTTACATTTGTGAGAAATTACTTTGAGTCTATAGGGAAGCCAATACTATTAAAAGGGGGTAATGTTTTGATGGTGAACAATATGCTCAAACGTGCACAAGTGTCAGTCACCAAAACATCCACATACTCTCCCACCAAAGTGTGTCCTAAGACAAATATGCAAAATCGGTGCAACCAAGATTCCTATTCCGGTGCCAGAGAGTTCCAAACCCTAGACAGACTCAGCCAAACCCTAACACTTCGGTGCAGCCAACACTGCACTCGGTGCCATCGAGTTGGGTTGCCAACTTTCTATTACGCAAGTTCTCATTTTCGGTCCGACCGACAATGGTGAATCGGCGTCACCGAGTTAGGTAAATCTGACCGTTGGTCACCTTGTTGGTGCAAGCGAGAATTGTATATCGGCCCCTCCGAGATTCAAAAGTTGCCACTTTTAATCACTTCGGTACCACCGAGATTTACACATCGGTGTCACCGACTCTAATTTATTTTGTGTAATGGTTGGATTTTTGGGGATGCCTATATATACCCCTTCACCTCCACCCGCTCGAAAGAGAAGCACATAGAACTATTCCATACCTATCCTATTTAGTTTTCTAAGAGAGAACCACCTACCCTTGTGTTGAGGTCAAGATCTTCCACTCCAACCATATGGATCTTGATTTATAGCCCCCCCAAGTTGCTTTTCACCAATCCCATCTCTTCTACCAAGCCAAATCTGTGTGAGAGAGATTATGTGTTGAGGAGTCTATCATCTTGAAGCAGAAGAGCAAGGAGTTCATCATCATTACCGAGCATATTACCTTTTGGAGGGTGGTGCCTCCTAGATTGGTTAGGTGTCGGTTGGGAGCCTCCTACTTCATGTTGTGGAGTGAACCAAGAAGTTTGTAAGGGAAAGGAGATCGCCTACTTCGTGAAGATCTACCCATAGTGAGGCTAGTCCTTCGTGGATGAAAGCCGTATGGAATAGTCAAGGTTGCTATTTCGTGGACCCTTATGGGTG
Source organism: Hordeum marinum (assembly GCA_022496015.1). Lineage (NCBI taxonomy): Eukaryota > Viridiplantae > Streptophyta > Magnoliopsida > Poales > Poaceae > Hordeum > Hordeum marinum. The sequence continues at coordinate 175,391,622 of CM039674.1, forward strand.
GAGCCCTCCATGGACTCTCGCGACCGTTACCCTCTGTGGGTTGAAGACTCCATAAAAATGGACGTACAATAGCACCACCTATCGAAACCACGTGAAAAATCTTTGCGTCTCCTATTGCGTTTGGTCTTCTTATCCCATATTTTTACTTACATGTGCAATGTCTTTACTTTCCGCTGCCATATTTGTAGACATGCATGTGTAGGACTGTTAGACTTGCTAGACTTGTTAAAACTATTAAAATCTTCCAACCAAATAACTTGGGAAAGGTTAGGCTTTAAATTACTGCTAGTAGTCTATTTGCCCCCATCTAGACACGCCTCTCTCGATCCTACAAGTGGTATCAGAGCTTTGGTCTCCATTGCTTCGATTTAATCACCATGGAGGAAGATGGATGTGTCTAGAGTAGAGAGTTTGAGTTGTAGAGTGCCCATTCTTGATGGAGAGTACTATAGTCAATGGAATAATGCCATGATTGATCTATTCAACAGATTCCATTTGACTAAATATATTGAAAATCCATATGTGCTCCCTATTGATGAATTGCATCCCACACACGAAGTGGAAATTAACATGCTTGGTAACCTAAGAAGTAACAATCTTATTGTTAGAGGTTTACCAAGATTCGTGCTTTCTCAAATGAAGAACTTTGCATGTGCTTATAACTTATGGACTGATTTGGAGAAACAACATCCAAATCTTTCCCTTGGAAATCTTGATCAAATTCTTCATAAAACTGTTGCCTTTCACAAAATAAAGCCTAGTGATCCAAACTTTGATACATGCCTATTTGAGCTCCATGATCTTATGTGTGCTAAAGGAGATGTCACCTCTATCAACAACATTATCTTTGAAGCCATTCACATTCATAAACTTGAGCACTCTCATGATCACTATTCTAACAAATCTATTGTTCTTTATGACGAGGATTTCCCATTTGATGATGACAATGTGGAACATGGCTACTATGAAGAAGATGAGTTGTTCGATGTCGAGTATGAGAAGATCATGAAGAATCTGAGTCTTATGGCAAACTTTAGAGATTATATGTCCGGAGGAAAAGAGTGGATTCTTGACAGTGGATGTACGGATCATATGACCGGTGATAGAGACATGTTCCAAGAGATCACGCCTAATCATGGTCCGCGACGGTACGTGACCTTTCGAGACAACTCTAAGGGTAAGGTAGTTGGACTTGGTAAGGTGGCCATATCCCATGATAGCTCTATTCAAAATGTTATGCTTGTTGAATCCCTTGGCTACAATCTTATTTCCATATCTAGACTTGCTGACTTCGGTTTCAATGTTTTATTCACGAAAGTCGATTACCAAGTGTTTCATCAAGATAATCATAAAATGGTCTTTACTGGTTTCCATAGAGGTGATGTATACATTGTTGATTTCACTAAAAGATCCAAGCCTCGTACTTGTTTAATTGCAAAATCTTCTAAAGGTTGGCTTTGGCATAGAAGACTTGGACATGTAGGCATGTGAAATATAGATAAGCTAATCAAAGGTGATCATACACTTGGTGTTAAAGATGTTATCTTCGACAAAGATAGACTTTGTAGTGCTTGTCAAGCTGGAAAACGAGTAGGTGGAAGTCATCGAGTTAATAATATCATGACTACTAGGAGACCACTCGAGTTACTTCACATGGATCTTTTTGGTCCCAATGCTTACAACAGTCTCGGTGGAAATTTCTATGGTCTAGTTATAGTTGATGATTTTTCCAGATTTACGTGGGCATTCTTTCTTGATGATAAGTCGTAGGTTCAAAAGATCTTCAATAACTTCATTCGCCAAGCGCAAAATCAGTTTGAAGTGAAGATCAAGAAGGTTCGAAGCGATAACGGATCAGAGTTGAGGAACACCCATGTGGATACCTTTCTTGATGAAGAAGGTGTCTCACATGAGTTCTCGGCTACGTACACACCTCAACAAAATGGAGTTGTCGAGAGGAAGAACAGGACCCTCATTGAGATGGCTAGAATGATGCTTGACGAATACAAGACACCAAGACACTTTTGGGCAGAAGCCATTGAAACAACATGTCATGCCACAAACCGAATTTACTTGCGCAAGCTTCTCGGTAAAACGTCATATGAGCTACTCACCGATAACAAACCCCAAATCAGATACTTCAGGGTATTTGGCTCAAAGTGCTACATTCTTGATAAGCATCGCCGTACTAAATTTGCTCCTAAATCTCATGAAGGATTCCTACTTGGTTACGGATCGAACTCTCACACTTACCGTGTCTACAACAACTTCACTCGAAAAGTTGAAGAGACGGTAGATGTGAAGTTTGATGAATCTAATGGTTTGCAAGTCGAACAATTGTCAAATGATGTAGGTGATAAGGATCCTTCATAAGCCATACTAGATCTACCCATTGGCAAAATTCGTCCCATGGAGGTGAAGGAGAGTACTTCATCGACTAAAGTGGAAGCCCCTACTTCACGTCAAGGTGAACCTCAACATGACATGGAGGCATCCACGAGCGGTACACGACAAGATGATGAAGAAGAGGATGTGCATCATGAAGATGCACCACAACCACCTTCACCACCACCTCAAGGGAACGATACCTTCAACAACAAAGATGAACGAGATGATTAAGAGGAAGAAGAAGCTCCACCATCCAACAATCAGAAGCTGACCCGTGTTCGAGCTCAAGTGACCAAGAACCATCCCCTAAACCAAATCTTTGGAGATATCCAAACAGGGAGAATCACTCGCTCTAAAACCCGTCTAGCTAACTTTTGTTAGCATTATTCCTTCATCTCTAGCATTGAGCCTTTAAAGGTAGAACAAGCTCTTGAAGACGCGGATTGGGTGAACGCAATGCATGAAGAGCTACACAACTTTGAGAGGAACGAAGTGTGGACACTCATGGAGAAGCCCGAAGATGAGCACAACATCATCGGAACCAAATGGATGTTTCAGAACAAACACGACGAAGATGGTCAAGTTGCATGCAACAAGGCTTGTCTCGTAGCTCAAGGATATACGCAAGTCGAAGGTATGGACTACGCCGAGACCTATGCCCCCTTTGCTAGACTTGAAGCTATTCATATTCTTCATGCCTATGGTAATCACCATGATATCACGCTTTATCAAATGGACATCAAAAGTGGTTTTTTAAATGGTGAAATAGAATAAGAAGTCTATGTTAAGCAACCACCTAGTTTTGTGAATCCTAAGAAACCTAATCATGTTTACAAGCTTCACAAAGCTCTTTATGGTCTTAAGCAAGCCCCTCGTGCTTGGTATAAATGCTTAACGAAATTTCTCATCGGAAAACGTTTTGAAATTGGTAGAATTGATGCAATCTTGTTCACTAAGAGAGTTAACGGAGAATTATTTGTATACCAAATTTATGTGGATGATATTATGTTTGGTTCCACTAACCCTCAATTTAGTGAAAGATTTGGAAGGTTGATGTCCGAGAAGTATGAGATGTCTATGCTGTGTCAGTTAAAATTCTTTCTTGGATTGCAAATCAAGGAATCAAGAGAAGGAGCTTTCATCTCTCAAACTAAGAATACCAAGGACTTGATAAAGAAGTTCAACATGCAAGATTGCAAAGGTAGGAAAACTCCTATGCCCACTAGTGGACATGTTGACCTTACCAGGGAGGATGAACCGGTTCATCAAAAGGTTTATCGATCTATGATTGGTTCACTGTTATATCTGTGTGCATCTCGTCCTGATATTATGCTTAGTGTTTGCATGTGTGCTAGATATCAAGTTGCACCTAAAGAGTGTCATCTTCCGGCTATGAAACGTATTGTGAGATACCTGATACAAACACCGAACTTTGGCATTTGGTATCCCAAGGGACCTTCTTTTAATCTTGTTGGCTATTCCAATTCGGACTATGCCGGAGACAAGGTTGACAGAAAATCCACCTCGGGTACTTGTCAATTTTTTGGTAGAGCTCTTGTGTCTTGGTCCTCCAAGAAACAAAACTCGGTATCTCTATTAACTGCCGAAGCTGAGTATATTGCTGCAGGATCTTGTTGTGCGCAATTACTATGGATGACACAAACACTTAAGGATTATGGTATTCATGTTAAAAAATTTCCATTACTTTGCAAAAATGAAAGTGCTATTAAAATTGGACATAATCTTGTGCAACATTCTCAAACCAAGCATATTCAGGTTCGACATCATTTTATTCGTCATCATGTTGCCAAAGGAGATATCAATCTTAAGCATGTTTGCACTAACAAACAATTGTCCGATATCTTCACCAAGCCACTTGATGAGAAAACATTTTGTCATTTGAGGAGTGAGTTGAACATCATTGATGCTTCAAACTTGAGCTAGACTCACTCGGTTGCAAGCAAGGGCATGAGCTTTATTATTATGTCCATGTTCCCGGAACTCATTATCATATGCCATGGAATTCTATGCTCTGTTGTATTGCATCTAACCTTTTGTAGGTACTTGGAAGAACTTCATTCCACAAGATTTCCATCAACTCCAATCATAAGAAATCTTGTCATTACCAAGTATCCACAACCTCTCTTGATGATGGAAGGAAGAAGACAACAAAAGCATATCCTTGACATATACTTGATCTTAGTTGCAAAATCTATAAGTGGTATCATGTCAATAGGATATATCCATTGTTCTTCCTTGCATGACTAACCTTTGTAGGTGATGAGTGTACTAGAACGAGAATGATTGCTTCAAATTCAAGATGATCTTCATCAACCTCGAGCATCCTCAAAAAGTTTACCTACGAGCAACGTCATCAACATTATTCAAGGTATGTACTCATATCCTTGAAAAGGCTTTACTCCAAGACATGGGCTAAAGCAACTCAAGTGATATGAAGACATCAAAATGCTTAATAGAAAAATTGTAACCCCATTTCGAGCTTAAATGATGAGTATGACCTACGATCAAGCATTCTTTCTTGGCTCCTGAGTCAATATACTCTAATATAGGTGACCTAGTCACCGCTATCATTTAGTTAAGAATATTGCATGGTTTGCTCTCTAATTGTATGATTTCTCGTAACCACCCAAATCTTATCTATTTGATGTCCTTTGTAAATCTTTTGTTTGTTTTTATTTTTGAAACAGTTTCACTTGTCTATCTAAAAATAGAATCTTGGTTTATCTTTCAGAGACACCGATATAGATAACTCGGTCCTACCGAACCTATAGATGAGCTACACTACACAATCTCGGTACTATCGATTTATTTATCCCGGTGTCATCGATTTTATTTTTTAAAATCTGAGTTTCTTTGATATTGCTTATTTGCTTCTGTTCTTGAGATATTCTTGTTCCTTCGATTACCCCTTCTTATATATATATATATCTAGGGGGAGAAGAACAAGCAACACTTCGGGGCAGAAATTCTTTATTCAAGGATCCCTAGCTCCAAGGAGAAGAAACCTCATATTTGCCAAAGGGAGAGAAGTTACATTCAATGATTCCATTCGTCTTCTAAATGGACCCTACTTTCAATTACCCTTGATCTCCAGGATTCCTTCCTTATCAATGATCACTGTCACTACTCCCAAGTTTAAACTTTTTGGTAGTTTATGCCAAAGGGGGAGAATATCAAAGCTTCATGCTAAAGGGAGAGTTACATGCTTATGCAAAGGTGCTTATGCGAAGGGGGAGATATGATTCAGGGGGAGAGGAAAATATCAAAAGTTCACATTTATATACACTTATATAATCATGGGGAGAAACAACAATGTAGGGGAAGAAAACTACTTTTGGAGAAAAGTCTCAAGTGAACAAAGGATTGCTTTTCTCACCCTATCTGATCCCAGTATCTACATGCTGAGATTCAGGGGGAGAGGATGTACTACCATATTTATATCAAAGGGGATAAAAGATGTAATAGATTAATGCTAAAGGTGGAGACATATCAATCTTAATGATTATCATATTTTATATGTTCTCTACGTCTTGGTACTTTTTGAGTTCTATTGCTTTTGTTTAGTAGAATACTCTTGTGTTTCCTAACATTGTTTTCTCAAGTGTGTCTCTACTACTAGAATGCTCAAGAAGTCAAGGTAAGTATATGCATCATATATTTGATCAACATGATCTCTTGCTTCTTGCACATACAGTTTGCAAGAGTGAAATCTTGATCAAGGATATATATTGATGCAAAAAGCCAAGATACACATGACTCCAATATCCCTTTCATTCATATGTGTGTCCATGCATTCCAAAGCAACTATCCTTTAAAGGACTGCAGATATTTAGGGGGAGGAAATCTATGTGTTTCTAAAAGTCTTCATTGCATTTATGCATATCTTTAATTGAAGCTTTGATTGTATGTTGTCATCAATTACCAAAAAGGGGGAGACTGAAAGCACAACATGCTCCCTTGGTGGTTTTGATAATTCATGACAACATATATTGTCTCTTGGACTAACACCTCTATCTAGTGTATTTTAGATAATAGTCCATGGAGAGTTGAGTTAGCAAAAGGATTGTGGAGATTGTGGAATCACCCCAAGATTCAAGGAAATAGGTTGGCCAAGCTTCAAGCAAGAGGACTCTACATTTTACATTTGTTACAAATCACTTTGAGTCTATAGGAAATCCAATACTATTAGAAGGGGGTAAAGTTTTGATGGTCAACAATATGCTCAAACGTGCACAAGTGACAGTCACCAAAACATCCACATACTCTCCCACCAAAGTCTGTCCTAAGCCAAATATGCAAAATCGGTGCACCCAACATTCCTATTCCGGTGCCACCGAGTTCCAAACCCTAGACAGACTCAGCCAAACCCTAACACTTTTGTGCAGCCAACACTGCACTCGGTGACACCAAGTTGGGCTGCCAACTTTCTGTTACGCAAGTTCTCATTTTTGGTCTAATTGAGAATGGTGAATCGGTGTCACCGAGTTTGGTAAATCTGACTGTTGGTCACCTTGTCGGTGCAACCAAGAATTGTATATCGGTCCCTCCGAGATTCAAAAGTTGCCACTTTTAGACACTTCGATACCATCGAGATTTACACATCGGTGTCACCGAGTCTGACTTATTATGTGTAACAGTTGGATTTTTGGGGATGCCTATATATACCCCTTCACCTCCACCAACTCGAAAGAGAAGCACTCAGAACTATTCCATACCTATCCTACTCAGTTTTCTGAGAGAGAACCACCTACCCTTGTGTTGAGGTCAAGATCTTCGACTCCAACCATGTGGATCTTGATTTCTATCCTCCCCAAGTTGCTTTCCACCAATCCCATCTCTTCTACCAAGCCAAATCTGTGTGAGAGAGATGTGTGTTGAGGAGTCTATCATCTTGAAGCACAAGAGCAAAGAGTTCATCGTCATTACCGAGCATATTACATTTTGGAGGGTGGTGCCTCCTAGATTTGTTAGGTGTCGCTTGGGATCCTCCTACATCGTGTTGTGGAGTGAACCAAGAAGTTTGTAAGTGCAAGGAGATCGCCTACTTCGTGAAGATCTACCCATAGTGAGGCTAGTCCTTCGTGGACGGAAGCCGTATGGAATAGTCAAGGTTGCTACTTCGTGAACCCTTAAGGGTGGAGCCCTCCATGGACTCTTGCGACCGTTACCTTTCGTGGGTTGAAGACTCCATAGACGTGGACGTACGATAGCACCACCTAATGGAACCACGTGAAAAATCTTTGCGTCTCCTATTGCGTTTGATCTTCCTATCCCATCTTTTTTACTTACATGTGCAATGTCTATACTTTCTGCAGCCATATTTGTAGACACGCATATGTAGGGCTATTAGATTTGCTAGACTTGTTAAAACTATTAAAATCTGCCAACCAAATATCTTGGGAAAAGGTTAGGCTTTAAATTACTTCTAGTAGTCTATTCACCCCCCTCTAGACACGCCTTTCTCGATCCTACAGAAGGAGGCCGGGGTCATCCGGGAGGTGCTCTACCCGAAGTGGCTTGCCAACCCGGTGGTCGTCCCGAAGAAGTGCGGAAAGATTGTATGTGTATCGACATCATGATCCTCAACAAAGTCGCGCATCGACGAGATTGTGGACTCCATCGCAGAGTGCAACCTCCTATGCTTCCTGCACACTTTCTTGAGCTACCATTAGATCAAAAGGGTAGTGGAGGATGTCGAGGAAACGACCTTCCTCACCTTGTGCGGGGTGTTTTGCTACACGTTCATGCCCTTAGGGCTGCGGAACGCCAGGGCAACCTTCCGGAGGCTGATGCACATCGCCCTAGGGCCGCAGGTCGGGAGGAATGCGGAAGCTTACTTCGACGACATCGTGGTCAAGTCCAGAGTGGCCAAGACCCTGATCGAGGACTTGGAGGAAATGTTCGCCAGCCTGAGGGAAGTAAACCTGAAGCTCAACCCCTAGAAGGGCGTCTTAGGGGTCCCCTCAGGCAAGCTACTCGGTTTCCTGGTGTCGCACCGGGGAATCGAGGCGAACCCGAAGAAGATCAAGGACATAAGCAAGATGAGCGCGCCTCGGACCCTCAAGGAAATGTAGAAACTGGTTGGTCGCATGACCTCCTTAGGGCGCTTCATCTCCAAACTTGGTGAACGGGCCCTGCTATTCTTCAAGATCATGAAAAGGAAGGGCCCCTTCGAATGGACCCTGAAGGCGGATACAGCCTTCGAGGAGCTCAAGCAGTACCTCACGAGCCCACCAGTGATGGTGGCGCCTCGCCCCACGGAGCCACTGCTACTATTCCTAGCTGCCACCCCCACTCTGCCAGCGCTGCATTGGTGGCGGTCAGGGAGGAGCGAACCGACACCCACGCCGCATCGCCAGGCATAGACAGGCCCCTAAGTATGGAACAAGGGGGCTTGCAGGATCCCAAGAAACCCATTTCTCCCCATGTCGGGGCTCCTAATGCCACTACCATACTGTCGGCCCCCGGAGCGCTCAACCCTCTTGAGGCCACTGCTCTACGATGGCCCCTGGAGCGCTCAACCCTCATGAGGCCCCAACCACTCAAACGGCCCCCAAAGCGCTCAACCCTCATGAGGCCCCGACCGCTCTGACGCCCCTCGAGGCGCCCAAGCCTCATGAGCCCGCCGTGGTAAAGGACACCATGGGAGACCTCACCCTCATCGAACACCCTGTCTACTACGTCAGTATAGTACCACTGGATGCACGCTCGTGCTACCCCTTGCAACAGAAGCTCCTCTTAGCGCTCCTTGTCGCTTCGAGGAAACTACGCCACTACTTCCAGGGGCATCCCATCAAGTTTGTCTCCGCATACCCCCTAGAGAAGGTCCGGCACAACCCCAACATGGCGGGAAGAGACACTGAATGGAACATCGAGCTGCAGGCCTTGAACATAGAGTTCAGCATGACCGGGCTCATCAAAGGGGCAGTCCTGGCGGAATTCATGGTGGAGTGGATGGATGCGCTTGACCGGGGGCTAGACGGAAGCCAGTCCCTCACCCCGGCGATGAGACACCTGAGGGTTGGATTATGCATTTCGACGGAGCCTTCACGCACATGGGAGCAGGAGCTGGGGTCGTGCTCACTTCCCCGGCAGGAGACAAGCTTCGGTACACTATGCAACTTTGTTTCCAATGAGGAGAGAAGGTCTCCAACAACATGGAGGAGTACGAGGGCCTCATCACAGGCCTCAAGGCAACAATGGCCTTGGGGGTTCGGTGCCTCACCGTCATGGGAGACTCCCAGATCCTCGTCAACTTTTCCAACACAGAGTATACACCCAAGGATGAGCATATGGAGGTGTACTTGGAAGAGGTATGTAAGATCGAAAAACATTTTCAGGGCTTGGAATTGGATCACATCCCACGCAGTATGAACAAGGAAGCTGATGACATCGCCAATAGGGCGTCACGACATGATCCCCAGGAGTCGGGCATCTTCGAGGAGTGGCTCTTTAAACCCTTCGCGGCAGCGCCCTGTGAGGACCTGGTGCCACGAAGTGAGGAGTTCCCCCAGTGCCACCCTTGGGGGCTCTGGACTATGGACAGGCCTCAGGAGCCCGACTGCTCTAGGAACTGGAGCCACAGAATGACAACTAGATGCAGGAGTTCAGGGCATACTTGCTTCACGGCATGCTATCATAAAAAGGAGGAAGACACGGAGCGCGTGGCCCGGCAGACCACAACCTACTGCTTGCAAGACGACGACTTGTACCACAGGCGCCCGGAGGATGTTGCGCTGCGATGCATCTCCAAGGAGCAAGGGTGCGAGCTGCTGGCAGACATCCACATAGGGGATTGCGGGCACCACTCCTCGTCGCGCACACTTGGAAGGAAGGTGTTCAGATCTGGGTTCTACTGGCCCTTGGCGCTTAACGACGGCATTGTGAGGCCTTGTGAGGCCTGCCAGTTCCAGCCAAGCAAATTCACCAGCCCGCCCAAGGCCTCTAGACCATCCCGCTCTCCTGGCCCTTTGCGGTTTGGGGGCTGGACATACTGGGGCCCTTCCTGCAGGCAGCGGGCGGGATCCGCTACCACTATGTCGCCATCGACAAGTTCACCAAGTGGGTGGAGGTGGAGCTGGTGCACACCATCCCGGCAGGATAGGCCGTCAAGTTCATCAAGGGCATCGTGAGCCGATTCGGCGTCCCCAACCGCATCATCATCGACAACGATTCACAGATCACAAGTAACCTCTTCAAGACCTATTGCGCTAACCTTGGAATGCAGATTTGCTATGCCTCCGTAGCCCACCCCAGGAGCAACGACCAGGCGGAGCGCGCCAACACGGAAGTCCTGCATGGTCTCAAGAGAAGGAGCTTTAAGAAGAAACGAGAGGCTTGCGGCATGGGTTGGGTCGATGAGCTCCAGTCCATGCTGTGGTCCATCCCCACCATCGTGACTAAGCCCACTGGCGAGACCCCATTCTTCCTCGTCTATGGAGCTGAAGCCATCCACCCTCACGGGTGTTAGCATTCCATGCGGAGCGTCAGGATGCCGCACAAGGAACAGCCCTCGTGCTTGGGGAGGAGGCGCGTCGCCAAGCCTCGCCCCGAGCTGCGAGGTATCAGCAAGCGCTATGGCGCTATCACTGCCATAATATCCGCTCCACGAACCTAAAAGTCGGAGACCTCGTCTTAAGGCGAGTTCTCTCCAGGGAGGGCTTGCATGAGATCTCGCCCATGTGGGAGGGCCCGCTCAAGGTCACTCATGTCTCTAGGCCTGGTGTCATGCGCCCGGAGACTCAGGACGGGGTCCCCATCCAGAATTCCTGGAACATGTAGCACCTCCATAAGTTCTACCCGTGACACTCTCACGTAATAATGAGTGGGCTGTATACGCCTGGAGCCCCCCGAGGATGCGGACCGGTTCCTCCCACGCAATGTGGAAGCCATAGCTCCACGTTGGCGGACAAGTCAACACTACCCATCAATGGCTATGCTCATGCAACGTGGATGCCCTACGCTCGATGCTGGGGGAAGACGAAGACTAGTCTAGGTGTCGGACGCGGATGTTATTTTCTCTTCTCATCTTTGGATTTGCCAACTTTCCTGGAACAAAACTCGAGGCTTTTTCCAAATCATGTTTTAAAGAAACTAGTCAGGGATTTGTTTTCTCTCTTCAGGTCTAGCATTCGCTTGCTCCCCTCCCCCTCTCACCCCGCGAGCGCGGGCTGTGGGGAACAGTTCTCGCACCTTGCCAAGGCCTTAGGGTACGGATCCTCACTATTTACGTTCTGGGAACAGGGGTACCCAGCCCTGCCTGCCTATGGCCCAGGACATGCCCCACCTTGCCAGCCAGACATGGCCTGGCGCAGCTATACTCAAGACAAGGCCCTCGTGAAGACCGTGGGCTCGCGGGGAATAATGGCACCAAGACTAGAAAGGATAGGACTCCTCAGGCCCCCTGTTGAGCAGCAGAGATCTCTATGTAGAGCTCAGCCTCAGGATTCAAAGGTGACGCAAAGAAGGACTGGCGGGCACCAACACGCCAGGCGGTGCAGTTTCCCATTTGGTGCAAAGAGAGCAAGGACATACGCGGGTTCCCCAGGTGCCTCCCCAAAGGATTCCATTTGAGTGAAACAAGACCACGACCACGAGCCCCCGCAGGGCGGATGTCATCTCCGAGCCCACCACTACATCATCGACAGCCTCTTTGCTGGCAAAGACCACCTTTGGACAGGGGGGTTTGTACTCCTGTTCCCCTTAAAATTTGGCCGTTGTGGGATCCCTTCCTGCCATTGTGATAAGGGAAGAGGACCCGGGCCACCGCTATATGTAGATGGTAGGACACACTGTAGAGGGGATCCGATCCAACACTTAGCCACTGTACAAACCACCAAAAGGTAGAGAGCCAAGAACACCACTTGAGCTCCCTCGCGAGGCTCGAGCCAAGTTCATCCACTACACCTCCCCGAGAGGCAATCCACTAAAGCAGGAGTAGGGTATTACACTTCATACCGGCCCAAAGCTGGGTAAACTGCCGTGTTCATCTTCTTCCTCGTCATCGTGCGAGTTCACCGTAGTAACCATTGACTAGCGAGGTAGATTGGGCAAGGCTGCAGGGGATTGCTACCTCTTGAGCATGCGTTGGTTTTCCCTTGAAGAGGAAAGGGTGATGCAGCAAATAGATAAGAATTTCCCTTAGTTTTTGAGAACCAAGGTATCAATCCAGTAGGAGGAACAAGCAAGTTACCAATGGATGTTCCTACACAACTAATCAAACTCTTGCACCCAATGCTATAAAGGGGTTGTCAATCCCTTCATGGTTATTTGCGAGGATTAGATCTGAGAGATAAGATGTAAACAAGAACAGAAAGTAAAAGGTAAATAAATTGCAGCAAAGTATTTTTTGGTATTTTTGGTTTATAGATCTGAAAATAAAATATGGAAAGTAGACCCGAGGGCCATAGGTTTCACTTGAGGCTTCTCTCATGATGGCAAGTATTACGGTGGGTGAACAAATTACTGTCGAGCGATTGATAGAAAAGCGAATAATTATGAAGATATCCAAGACAATGATTATGCAAATAGGCATCACACCCTTGTCAAGTAGACCGAAACGATTCTGCATCTAGTACTATTACTCCACACATCGACCGACTCCTGGCTTTATCTAGAGTATTAAGTTCATGAAGAACAGAGTAACGCATTAGGTAAGATGACATGATGTAGAGGGATACACTCAAGCAATATGATGAAAACCCCATATTTTTATACTTGATGGCAACAATACAATACGTGCCTCGCTACCCCTACTATGTTACTGGGCAAGGACACCACAAGATTGAACCCAGAACTAAGCACTTCTCCCATTGCAAGAATTCCTAATCTAGTTGGCCAAACCAAACCAATAACTCGAAGAGACTTGCAAGGACATGTAATCATGCATATAAGAATTATGAAAAGACTTAAATAATATCCATATATAATCTGAACATAAACTCACAATTCATCGGATCTCGACAAACACATCGCAAAAGAGTATTACATCGGATAGATCTCCATGAAGATCATGTAGAACATGGTATTGAAGAGCAAAGAGAGAGAAGAAGCCATCTAGCTACTAGCTATGGACCCAAAGGTCTATGGTAAACTACTCACGCATCACCAGAGGGGCAATGGAGTTGATGTAGATGCCCTCTGTGATCGAATCCCCCTTCAGAAGATTAGCGGAATAGGCTCCAAGATTGGATCTCTCGGGAACGGAGGCTTCAGGCGGCGGAAAAGTGTTTTCATGGCTCCCTCTGGTATACAGGGAATATTTGTGAATTTATAGGCCGATAAATAGGGTTAGGGGAGCTGTCGTGGGCCCACAATCCTGGGGGGCGTGCCCTACCCCCTAGGCGCGCCCCTATGGCTTGTGGCCACACGGCGGCTGTCCCGACATCATCGGGAAGTCTTCTGGGTTGGTTCTGGTCCAAGAAACATTATTCCAAAGATTTTATTCTGTTTGGACTCCGTTTAATATTCCTTATCTGCAATTCTCAAAAACAAGGAAAAAACAGAAACTAGGACTAGGCTCTAGATTAATAAGTTACTCCCAAAGATAATAAAAATAGCATATTAATGCATATAAAACATCCAAAACAGATAATATAATAGCATGGAACAATAAAAATTATAGATACGTTGGAGATGTATCAGGGATGTTCACACACGCCCTTGAGTTCGAACCTTGAGGGTTTTGCGGAGCCCGAAATCCGACATTTGGCGCGCTAGGTAGGGGGTGTGTTGAAGTCTTTCTCAAGCCAAGCTCTTCTTCCACCTCGCCGCTCCGATGGCTGACGCCCGCCAAGACCGCGCCGAGCGCCGAGCTACCCACATCGCCCAGACGGCACCCGTGGGACGCGCTGGCGCGCGTCGGTCCCCTTCGCCTGCGGCCAATGGCGCCATGGACCCAGACACCCACAAACAAGAAAATTCCTCCTAGCCTCCCATCGGGCAGCTTGACGACCGCACCGCTAGTCCATCGATTGTCCCAACGACCGGGTCATCCTCCCACATCCGGCCCGAGACGGCGCGTGGTTTGGGTGCACTCTCCATGGCGAACGAGCTGCTCTGCTACCGCCCGCCCCCGACCGCTATGACGACTGGCTACAGCGCACCGTGCAGCTCGTTAGTGCCACCAGCGAAGCTTTGGATGTCTCCTACTCGCTCCGACCCCAGCCCTCATTGGCGGACGACGGGGACCATGATGCGCCACCACCTCCTCCGCAACGCGACATTGACCCCCAGCCCAAGCGTGAGGCACGCCTGCACGACCAGCCTCTGCGGGCCGCGATCAAGGGCAAGAGATGAAGTAAGCTGCTAGGTAGTGCCCCGGCTGCGCATGATCGCCGTGCTACTGAACCATCGCTGTGACCAGGCACCACTCGAGGTGCCCCTCAGGAACGTCAAGACCGGGCCCCACCCACACGTGCAACAACATCCGTCGAGCCGTTGGGCAGCCTTGCCATCGCGCCGGAGCTCCATCCAACTACATGGCCCTCCAAGTTCAAGCCCGATGTACCGCCTTGCTATGACGGAACCGCAGATCCCGCCTAGTTCCTACAAATCTAGTCCCTAAGCATCCGGGCTGCTGGCAGGGACAACAAGGTCACGACATGCTGGTTCCCCATGACGCTCAAGGGAAGCGTGCTCTCCTGGTTCCTTAACCTCCCGGAGGGATCCATCACCTCCTGGGAAGACCTGCGCAAGCGCTTCATCGCCAATTTCCTGGGTACCTGAGAGCGCGCGCTCACCGTGAACGACCTGCGGCGTGTGAAGCAACGGGATGGGGAGACCTTGCACAAGTACATACAATGCTTCACCACCACGCGCCTCAAGATCCCGAAGGCATCCTCGCGAGCTCCCAGATATACCTCCTAGTTCTACCGTGCCAGCCATGCTTATGAACTCAATGGGCTATATAGGCCCGGAGCCCCCCGAGGACGCAGAGGGGTTCCCTCCCATGCAATGTGGGAGCCACAACTCCTAGTTGGAGGAGATCTCAACACTGCCCACCAATGGCTATGCCCATGCAATGTGGAAGCCATAGCTTCATGCTGGCAGTCAACACGGTCCACTAATGACTATGCCCAAGCAATGTGGAAGCCCTATGCCCTGTGCTGGGGATAAACAACTGCGGGCACCCTAGTGGTTGCATCCAACCTCAGGAAGGCTCCTTGCAGCCCCGTTTTTTGCATTCCCTGGGATGTATATGTGAGGGTGCTGCATGGGTGCTACTATCGGGCCTGGCCTGGTACTTGCCACCTTCCCAGGTCTGCCAAACTTGGTCTTCATGTGCCCATCTCAGGAAAAGCTGGCAAGGAAAGGTATGAGAGCCTCTTGTACGTCAAGGAGCACTCTTGAGCATCGCAACTCAGGAGCCTCACTGGCTCCGTAACCCCTCACACCTCGGGCCATCCTTGGTGATCCGGTCGGTCCCGATGGCGGTTGAGGTATGCGTGGGCCTGTGTGCTTGAAAGCACATTTTCGCCCTTGGTGGTTTTGGTAATTAATAACAACATATGAGTCATTGAACTAATGTTTCCACCAAGTATATTTAAGGAAAATTTCAATGATAGGGATGGCAAAAGGATTGTGGAAATTGTGTAAATACAGCAAGATGCAAGGAGATAGGTTGGCCAAGCTTCAAGCAAGAGGACTCTACATTTTACATTTGTGAGAAATCACTTTGAGTCCATAGGAAAGCCAATACTATTAAAACGGGGTAAGGTTTTATTGGTGAACAAAATGCTCACACGTGCACATGTGATAGTCACCAAAAACATCCACAAGATCTCCCACCAAAGTCTGTCTCTAGCCAAACATGCAAAATCGATGCAACAAACATTCCTATCCCGGTGCCATCGATTACAAACCTTAGACAGACTCAGCCAAACCCTAACACTTTGGTGCAGCCGACACTGCTTTCGGTGCCACTGTGTTGGGTTGCCAACTTTTTATTACACAAGTTCACACCTTCGATCTTTCGGATAATTATGAATGCGCATCAACGAATTTGGCAATTCTGACCGTTGGTCACCTTGTCGGTGCAACTGAGAATCCTATATCGGTCTCACCGAGATTCAAAAGTTGCCACCTTTTCATCACTTTGGTACCACCAAGATTAACACATCGGTGTCACTAAGTTGGTCATTTTGTGTGTAATGGTTGGATTTTTGGGGATTCCTATATATACCCCTTCACCACCACCCACTCAAAAAAAGCACTCAGGACTATTCCATACCTATCATATCAGCTTTCTGAGAGAGAACCACATAGCCTTGTGTTGAGGTCAAGATCTTCCACTCCAACCATATGGATCTTGATTTCTAGACTCCCCAAGTTGCTTTCCACCAATACCATCTCTTCTACTAAGCCAAATCTGTGAGAGAGTGATTGTGTGTTGAGGAGTCTATCATCTTGAAGCACAAGAGCAAGGAGTTCATCGTCATTATCGAGCCTATTACCTTTTGGAGGGCGGTGCCTCATAGATTGGTTATTTGTCGCTTGGGAGCCTCCTACTTCATGTTGTGGAGTGAACCAAGAAGTTTGTAAGGGCAAGGAGATGGTCTACTTCGTGAATATATACCCCGAGTAAGGCTAGTCCTCCGTGGACGTAGGTCGTCATGGTATAGTGAAGGTTGCTTCTTCATGGAACCCTTCGTGGGTAGAGCCCTCCGTGGACTCTTGCAACCGTTACCCTCCGTGGGTTGATGACTCCATGAACGTGGATGTACGATAGCACCACCTATCGGATCCACGGGAAAAATCATCGTGTCTACAATTGCGTTTGGTCTTCCTACCCTATCCTTTTACTCATGCTTGTTGTTACTTTCTGCTGCTATACTCTTAGAATTTCATGTGTGGGTGTACTTGATATGTTATGAATGCTAAAATTTGCCAAGAATTAAAATTTCTACAAAGCATAGTTTTATTTGGTCAAGTGGTCTAATCACCCCCCCTCTAGACCTACTTTCAATCCTACAAGTGGTATCAGAGCTTTGGTATCGATTGCATTGGTTTCACAACCTAGGAGAATTGTGGCATCTAGTGAGGGAAATTTTCACCGTAGAGGTCCGTACTTTGATGGCACTAATTTTGCTAGTTGGAAGCATAAAATGAAAATTCATTTGCTTGGTCGTAATCTTGCCATTTGGGCTGTTGTTCGTGTTGGCCTGCAAGGTGAATTCTTTGCGGAAGGAAAGGAACCGGATTGTGAAGCGATTGCGGATGAATTGAAGATGTTGCAACTCAATGCTCAAGCATGTGACATTCTCTTCAACTGCCTATGCCCTGAAGAATTCAAGAAAATCAGCCGTCTTGAACATGCAAAAGAGATTTGGGACACTTTGATTGATATGCACGAAGGAACTGTGTCCATGAGAGGATCCAACTTAGATGTTCTTCAAGGTCAACTTGATAAGTTCAAGATGAAGTATGGTGAAGGAGTCGCTGAAATGTACTCTAGGCTAGCTCTCATCACCAATGAGATTGACGGCTTAGGAAGCGAAGAAGTGACTAACAATTTCATCATCAAGAAGATACTTTGAGCTTTGGATGGGAGATATGACACCGTGTGCACATTGATCCAAATGATGCCCAACTACAATGATCTCAAACCAACGGAAGTGATTGGTACAATTGGTGCTCATGAGATGACACTCAAAGACAAGGAAGAGCTTCATCGCAAGTTATCATTCCCAAGACGCGCGCCTATCCATATTAAGGCAGGAGGGCCTCGCAAGGGATAGAGGCGCATCTTGTCGTTCGCAAGTATAGTATCATTACATCATACATTATAGAAGAGATGAGTATACGAGTTGGCTTGCATTCGCCACATACTAAATTACAATTCCACATAGAGTTGAAATCATCAACATGAAGACAGGGTCTGGCTACGGACGAAATCAAATGATAAAATAGATGCAAATGATACTATCTCGCTATCCCAAAGATCTCAACCATGGTCCTCTACTCATCCGGGTAAGTCACGTACATCATGCCTCTTTCCTTGTAATACTCCCACTGGAGCTACGTCAGATCATCCTGGACATACTCATCTGTACCTGTACCTGGAATGTTGTAGTAATATGTGAGCCACAAGGACTCATCAATCATGTGTCCGGGTACCGAGACTATTCAAGCTTAAAGGTTGGGATGGGGTATGTGTTTAGTTTGCAGCATCACTAATCATTTATGGTGGCTAAACTTACGTAGCATGAAGATAAATGTGAGTGGCCTACGATGAGCGATCGAATCTAGAATGACCTCTATGAGATCCTGAACAGTTACTTACGTCAATCATAACCGCACTGTGTTCTCTCTCAGATCATGTTCATGAGCAGAGACGATCACGATTACTCACACAGTTGGTGTGTTTTATTAGAGTTTACTTCAAGTTTACTATAACCGGGTGTTAAACAAATATCCAAGTTGCCACATAGCCGCGGGCATGGCTTTCTGAAAGATTTGACCCTGCAAGAGTGCTCCAACTAGTCCATCACAAATTAACCACACTCCGCGAGAATAGCCTCGACCATGGATCTCATGATCATCCTAGGCAACTCCAAAGGAATCACAACACCTCGAGATAACCCGAAGAAAGTTAGAGCCCTCATGCAAGACACTCGATAAAGGTAAAAGAAATCCAGCAAGACCACCTGACGTGTCGACGAACCCGATAAGAGCTGCGTATCTCGTTCTCAGGACACGACCGATGAGCAGTACGTACGGTGGGCCTGATAGAAATCCCTCGAGGTGCCCCGAGGTGGCCCCGCAAGTGGCTCTAGTTTTGACCAACACTCATGAGGAGCACTGGCCCGGGGGTTGATTAATTATCCACGGGGTTGCAAAGCCCTATGCAAATTTTATTAAGTTATTAAGCAAATGTAATACCAAGTTGGATCTTCCCAGACAAGTTTTAATCTCAACCGAATAAACAAGGGGGTCCCCATAACAACCCCGAGAATGTTAGGAGTGCAAAGTATGGAAAACAGAACACCAGTACCAAGAAACTATGGCGGTAACAGCGAAACAAAACACCTAGCAAAAGGCCAAGA
Source organism: Hordeum marinum (assembly GCA_022496015.1). NCBI lineage: Eukaryota > Viridiplantae > Streptophyta > Magnoliopsida > Poales > Poaceae > Hordeum > Hordeum marinum. The sequence continues at coordinate 175,411,076 of CM039674.1, forward strand.
CTTCCACCAATACCAAGATATATATATGCATTAAATTAAATAACTTATAATATTGTGATATGCCAAAAACCATGTTATTACATGGAACAACCTGCACCTACAACTAAGAACGCTATAAGAGGGGCTAAGCAGCGGTAACTTAGCCAATCAAAGGTTTGCTATGATGGGGGGGGTTTGAGGCTATCATGGCAATTAGGAGGCTGACAATCAAGTGGTATGTAGTGAAATTGTAACGTTAAGAGCGAGACACTAATAAGAGAAAATAGTATTGGGATCCGGGTACGATCATCTTGCCTGTTGGTTCTTCAGTGGAACAAGTAGCGAGATCCTCGTAGTTGTATTCGCCTGGCTCTTTGTACTCAGGTTCAATGTTCGCGTCTCCCCAAAAGAAACGGCAAGAATAAACAAACAACCATGGTGCAATGCACAAGCAAGAATGATGCGTGCTTAGTTGAAGAGTTTTTTTAGCATGACAATCCTAACTAGTCATGTTTCACATGCAAGGATTGGTTAATTAATGAATCTAGACAGAACCTTATGTTAAGTTATTTAGACATGCATGAACATGCCAGATATGGATGCATCATGCAAAAACGATAAAAATGCAATTGAAGAACGTAAGAAATGGAGTTATGGTTCTCACGATACGCTCACGACAAGATACGAAGGAAAAACACAAGACAACAAGGCCATGGGATAATTCTTGGCATTCCAAGGTAGCCACTGGTTAGGAAATGAAAAACCAACCACAATAGAGCCAAAGATCAAGGAATTCCATGGATTATAGCTCAAACAAGTCACAAAACAATAAAATAAAACAATCTGCCACAAAGAAGCAACATAGCAACTTGCACAGCCCACAACTTGAGCTACAGGAATCCTACCACGACAAACAAGGCATTGACAAAAACTACATGACATGCTTACCAACTTATCCAACTACACAATCTGTAAAGGAGGCACAGATCAATAAGCACGAAGCTCACAAGTTGACATGATGAAACAGATTTCTGGGACTTAGTGAAAATAGCAGTTTTCTGGAATCTGAGTTAATCTTGTAGCATGTTGACAGCCGAAGTTAAAGATGTTAGAGACCACCTCATGGCATGAAAATTAACAGGATGGTAGTAGACAACATCTACTTCAAAACACTAGCACTGAGCATGAGCTAATTCACAACATATCTCAAGATGGCAACCACTCTTCACGGCATAAAAATAACAGCACATTCTCAGACTTAGAAATATTTAGCATGGTGAAATCAATAACATTAAGTTAGCTACTTTGCATCAAGTTTCCCACATATATGGGTGATTCTCATTTCAAACAAAAATACCATGGCATAATAGACATAAAACACTAACACTTCCATGTTGGCACATGCCCCAAAGCAAGCATGGATTAATTCATGCAAAAATGACAAAGTAGCATCACAACAGAAAATAACAGTTTTATAAACTTGCTCAAAAGTGAAATCTGTTTGCACCAATGGATTCCTTGGATCTTTCTACCCCAAAATCATGTGTGATACTCATATATACATGTGAAGCAACATGGCACAAACTATACTAGCAAAACAACCACCTTTGTTATAAGTCAAAACTTACTTAAAATGCACATGATCATATTTGATCATGACCAGATTTGAGAACTTTGCTTAAATTGGAAATTATCTCACAATTGCTAAAAAACATGGCATATATCACAAACAAAGTGTATGGCAAGTGGGGGAAGAACCAACTTGTCACCCCCCCACACACTCTACACACACACTACACAAGCATGCACACACATGGCCCCATATGCCTAAGGGCATCTGAGCACAACCACACCCATGGACACACCACCTAAGAGGGTGGGTGGTCATCACACTCACACATATGCACCATATATGCATAATTCATATAGGCACATACACACTATACACATGCACAAGTGCACATGGCACTTCCACACTCATGGAACACACATACTCATGTGTGTGGGTGTTCATCCACACACACCTATGCACACATATATGCACAATGCATATATGCATATACATATGCATGTGACACCACACTCGCTCACAAACACACATGCATATATGCATACTCACATATATGCACTACACACCACACTACACCACTCCACACACACATAGAACAGAAAAAACATACACTCATGCAGGTATGCACATACACATATTCATGCAATAGCAAAGGAGAAAAACAAAACAAAAGAAAAGAAAAAAACAAATAAAAAGGGGAGGTGTTCGGGCTCAAACTCACGACCTCTGGTCGTTTCCCACACACACACCACTACGCTACGCTTCGGTTCTCGACAGAAAGGGGACAACTAGCCCACTAGTACTAACGAGGGACGACTACACTAACGAAACTGAAGAAAAAGACACCTATGGTGATAGCAAACGCAACGGCCACTTCGGCGGCGACATGGCATCTCTAGCGAGGGGAAACGGTGTAGGGGGAAGCTGCACCTATAGGGGGGGTTGCAATCCCACACCTAACGCACAAGGAGACCCACGGCAGTAGCAGCTATAGCTACGGCGGAGCTACGGAGGAAGCGAGCATGGGCTCGTCGGACACGACGACCACGCGCATGCATCAGGGCAGAGGGGACACGGCAGAGGAATGGTTGTTCACCATGGGGTAGCTGCAAAATAAAACGACGATGGAGGGGGGTCGGAGACGAGCGCCGGAGTGGAAGCAGGGGGAGTCGATGGAGCGGAGCGGCGCCGACGAAGATGAAGAAGGGGTCGTCGCTGCGGAGCTTCTCTGGGGCTCCTAGCGGCAGGAATGGAGCGCGGGGAGGTTCCCCGAGCCTCTGGACGCCATGGACGTCGATGTGGTTGACGGAGACGACAAGCAGACGCCGACGATCTTCTCTATCTCTCTCTGAATTTCTCTCTGAAGCTTACCCGATGGAGGAAGAAGGAGAGGAAGGGGAGAAGAAAGGAGGAGGAAGAGAGGGTGGCAGTAGCGCAAGGAGGGAGAGGGGAAAACCTAGAGGAGCACGCACGTCGAGGGGGAGTTTAAAAGGGGGGAAGCTGACGGTGCTGCGACGGGGAAGGACACGGCAGCGACGCGCTCTCTCTGCTGTCTCTCTGCTTCACTGATGGAGAGACAATGGAGCAGGTGGCCGCTTGGCACCTGGGCTGGGCCACGCAGGGAGTAGCCGGCCTAGCTCTTCCTCTCTCACACAGAAAAAGAAAACACAGAGAGTTTTCCTATTCAATAAAACAACAAGAAAAGGAAAACTCCTTGAGAAAATCAGAAGGATTTTTGGAAAGGCAAAATTACTTTTGACTAAAAGAATATGAGAACTATTTAATAAAATTTTCAAGAGGAATTTTGAAGCAAGTATATTTAATAGTTTTAAAATAACAGCCCCCTGGTTATTTAACCAACAAATGCATATTAACTCAAACAACGAAAGAACCACACTCATAATTTGTAAAACATAATAGGCTACCTCTTGAACATTTTATCTCAAATTTATTAGCAAGTTATTACCGATGATAAAAAAACAAGGGAATGGAAAGGGGGGGCATTTGGTTGGCTTTAGTTGAAAAGAAAAGAGAGGGGAAATGAGAAGTATATGCACCACCCACACTCTAACCACATCACAACACACAAGGACAAACTCATCCACAACAAGTCACATCACAAGTAAGGTCTAGCATGATGAATGGTATGATGCATGATGCATGAATGCATGAACAAGAGATGGCATAACAAGGTTCAACTCATAACATTAAACTCATGGCAACAAGGTTCACTAAAGATACATGCCCAACAAGGTAGGGACAAAACTTGGGCTGTCACACAAGTCTAGAAGTGCTTACAAAGCCACAAGTGATGCTCCCGCTACCTCAAGCGACAACCTTGTCACAAATGAATAGATAAGCCTCATGCATGGTCAAGAAATTCAACAAGTTCTATAAGAATAGAAGCAAAGATCGCAGCTCCAACTCAAGACATGAAGAGAAGCATTCGTCAAGTCGTGACCTAAACTTCTACAATTGTGGGAAGCCCGGACACTACTCCAATGAGTGCACGACTCCCTACAAATGAAGATAAGAGTCCCCTAGAAGACGAAGCTCAAGAGATGAATCACCTCGAAGAGAGAGAAGGAGTATAATGGTCATTATGAACAAAGACCCTCAAGGAGAAGTAGGGACTCGGACAAGAAGGACAAGCACACCAAGAGGTACTCAAGAAGGAAACATCAAGCACATCTTGGTGAATGGGTTTGTGGCTTCGACTCTGACAACCACTCCGAGAGAAGCTATCACTCCAACTCCGACTATAGTCAAGATGATGGTGTTACCGGAATTGCACTAGTGACAACCAACTCCTATGATCTATTTGATTCACCAAATGAAGGGAGTGGAAGTTGCTTCATGGCTAAATGCCCCAAGGTATCACACCCCGAATATCTTGATTTCGATAGTGATGAATATGATTTGCTTTATGATGATGACTTGCCATGTGATAAAACTAGTGATGTTGATCACAATAAACTTGATATTTCTCATGCTAGTCAAGATAAGTCGATTGACGATGATAAGACGAAAATAGAAGAACTAACTAAAGAACTCAACACTCTTAAGTTATCCCATGAATCTAATCTTGAAGATCATAGAGATCTTGTAAGAACTCATGAGAAGCTACGCTTCGAGAAGCTCAATTTGGATCAAGAACATGAATTTCTTAAAGCTATCAATGACGATCTCCGAAAGAAGACTTCACCTTATCTTGCCGAACGGCTACTCTTGTCTACATTTATGCCACCAGTCAAATCTAAGCAAACTAGTAACAAAGTCAAGGAAGGTTCTTCATCTACTAGCAACAATAAAAATGCTAAATCCAATGATGTTGCTCCTAGTAGTTCTATTGATTTCACTAATGATGATTCTCTTAGCCAAGTTACACTTGAGGAAGAAAATGCTTCATTGAAAGGAATTATAGAGAAAGATATCTACAAGAGTCTTCAAGGGTATAACCAATTTGATGAGATTTTATGCAAGCATGGAGGATACCGGAAGAATCGTGGTGTTGGCTACTTCAACGCCAATGCGGTTGAATGGGAAGAAGGTCAATACCCTAATCCCAAGTTTGATCCTCAAAAGGAAAAGCATGAAAATACTCTTCCCAAGGGAACAAAATTGCAAGATGACCTTCCACCACAAGACACCAAGCTCCAGGGCAAGAACAAGCACCAAGAGGACTTTGACTCTTATGAAGATGAACGGTAAGCTTTGGTGAAGTGGGTTCCCAAGGCTACTACAAGCTCAATTTCTACAAGTGCTACGTCAACACCAAGGATCCCCATCAACTTGATGTGGGTTCCCAAGAAGAAGAACTAGAGAGTTCTTGAGGGGTAACTCCGCCAATGAAATTCACTCATATTCATTATTGGAAAGATCTATTTGCAATCAACATAAACCCTATGCAATAGATGAAGGAGTCACATATTCCCTCAAAGGAAAGCAAGGGACAAGGTAATCAACAAATCAATGGACATCATCACATATGCTTTGCACTCCATGTCCATAGATATCCATGTATTTTTCTCTTGTGTGTTGGGACTAACACATGTAGGAGATTGTGGAACTACCTCAAGATGCAAGGAAATAGGTTGGCCAAGCTTCAAGCAAGAGGACTCTACATTTTACATTTGTGAGAAATCACTTTGAGTCCATAGGAAACCCAATATTATGAAAAAGGGGGTATGGTTTTGTTGGTGAACAAGATGCTCATAAGTGCACAAGTGATAGTCACCAAAAACATCCATAAGCTCTCCCACCAAAGTCTGTCTCTAGCCAAACATGCAAAATCGGTGCAACCAACATTCCTATCCCGATGCCACCGATTCCCAACCTTAGACAGACTCAACCAAACCCTAATACTTAGGTGCAGCCAACACTGCTTTCGGTGCCACCGAGTTGGGTTGCCAACTTCTTGTTATGCAATTTCACACTGTTGGTCCATCCGAGAATGTTGAATGGGCGTCACCGAGTTTGGCAATTCCGACCGTTGGTCACCTTGTTGGTGCAACTGAGAATCCTATATCGATCTCACCAAGATTAAAAGTTTCCACCTTTTGATCACTTCGGTACCACCGAGATTAACACATTGGTGTCACCGAGTTGGACTTTTGGGGATGGCTATATATACCCCTTCACCACCACCCACTTGAAAAAGCACTCAAAACTATTCCATACCTATCCTATCAGTTTTCTGAGAGAGAACCACCTACCCTTGTGTTGAGGTCAAGATCTTCCACTCCAACCATATGGATCTTGATTTCTAGCCTCCCCAAGTTGCTTTCCACCAATCCCATCTCTTCTACCAAGACAAATATGTGAGAGAGTGATTGTGTGTTGAGGAGTCTATCATCTTGAAGCACAAGAGCAAGGAGTTCATTTTCATTACCGACTTTTGGGGGTTGGTGCCTCCTAGATTGGTTTGGTGTCGCTTGGGAGCCTCCTACTTTGTGTTGTGGAGTGAACCAAGAAGTTTGTAAGGGCAAGGAGTTTGCCTACTTCGTGAAGATCTACCCCGAGTAAGGCTAGTCCTCCATGGACATAGGTCGTCATGGTATAGTCAAGGTTGCTTCTTCGTGGAACCCTCTGCGGGTAGAGCCCTCCATGGACTCTCGCGACTGGTACCCTTCATGGTTTGAAGACTCCATGAACGTGGATGTACAATAGCACCACCTATCGGAACCATGGGAAAAATCATCATGTCTACAATTGCGTTTGATCTTCCTACCCTATCCTTTTACTCATGCTTATTGTTACTTTCCGCTGCTATACTCTTAGACTTACAGGTGTGGGGTGTACTTGATATGTTATGAATGCTAAAACTTGCCAAGAATTAAAATTGGGAAAAGCGTAGTTTTATTTGGTCAAGTAGTCTAATCACCCCCCTCTAGACCTACTTTCGATCCTACAGCCTGGCGATGCAGAGCTCAATGCGCTCAAACTCAAGACATTAAGGAGGAGGCTGGAGCTCGTACGTCAAGGGGGACACCTACGCATCGCAACTCAGGAGCCTCACTGGCTCCATAGCCCCTCACCCCTTCGTACCGTCCTTGGTGATCCGGTCGGCCCCGACAGCAGATAAGGTATGCGCGGGGCCAAGCCCAGCTGACACAGAGCATAAGGTGTTCGAAATTTCCAAGCTAAGAATATCTTCACAATATTCCCTTCATGAGGGCTGCTCATACGCCAAGGGGGACTCCTGAGCATCGTGACTCAGGAGCCTCACTGACCCCGTAGCCCCTCACCCCTTGGGACCGTCCTTGGTGATCCGATCAGCCCCAACAGCAGCTGTGGTATGCACGGGGCCGGGCCCAGCCGACATAGAGCAACACAACACCCAACAAGTAAACAAGGCGAAGAGGGCAATCATGCAGTTCGAAAGTTATTACAAGCATTAAAAAATTTTGTGAATACAAACAAGTTTAATGCCTCCACGAGGCACGTCGAATGATGTAGGAAAGAAACAAGGAAGAGGAATCAGGAGGAGCCTTTGCCTCCACTCGCCCTGTCCGCAAAGAACTTGTCATCGACATCACCGATGTCGTCCTCTTCACCACTAACCTCTGTAGTTTCAGGAGGCAATTGAACGGTGATGTGGATGAACCTCTTCACCAGCGCCTTCACGATAGCCTTCACCGCCTCTAGAGCACTACTGCGGACCTCGGGGATGATCGGGCGGATCAGGGAATCGAAGTTGAACCCTGGATCGTGGAGGAGAAGGTGGATGAAGATGCGCATCGCTGCCTTAGAAAAGAGGTCATGGCACTCGCTATCCAAGACACCCCACCTTGGGAATGGCGCCCTCCAGCGCCTCGACGAACATCGAAGTGAGCTCCGCGAAGATGCACTCTGGAGCCACCAGGGGTTCCGCAAACACATCCCGACAGAGGGAGTGGAGGGCTCGGCAAAGCCTGAGGGCGATCGGTACAAGGGCGCTGAGCTTCGTAGCCTTTCTCTCTCGGGCCTCATCTAGAGCCTTTTCTGCGGTTTGAGCCGGGCCTTCTCCAGGGTTGCCTCCTTCTCTTGCGCGTCTAGGATCCCTTGCACCGCGACACTATCGGCCTTCGCCTGGGACAACTTGGATTCCTGGTCAGCAAGCTGGGCCTTGCAGGTCTTGAGGGCCTCCCGCTGCTCACACAGTTCTTCCTCGAGCACATACTTCTATTCCTGAAGGACCTTCAAGCGGGACTCCGCCTCATTGCGACGCCCTTCAACGGACACTGCATCGGCTAGCGTCGCTTTGAGGGCTGCTTTGGCCGACGCGGCCTCCTTCTCACTCCTTGCCACGACAGCCTTGGCTTGGCCGCAGGACGCCACGATGGAGGCGTTGGCCCGGAGCCACCCAGAGAGGAGCCTAGAAGCCCGCTCGCGTGGCGATTGTCAGCACCCGTGAGGGCATCCCGAACTTGGTCTAGGATGTCGATGCCATGCGAAGAGGGAACCAAGGCCTCCTCCGAAGGAGTTGCCTGCACGACCGCAGGCGGCGTCTCCTCGGAGATGGCGACACGAGGAGAAGGAGGATCTGGAGGCTGTGCAACAACCAAGCGATAGACGGATGCACACAGATCGATGGGGGCCTTGCCCTCGGGGGCTGGCCCTCCGGGTAGTGGCACCGGCATGCCATCAAGACCAGGAGCGACCACACCAACTGGCATCGGGGGCTCGGGGGGCTTCGCGGTGGTGACCAGGAGGGTTGCCTCGCAAACCTCAACCCCCTTGCCTGCAGGCACCTCACCAGGCAACACTGACACAACGGGAGTAGGCGGAGCATCAGAGGATGCCTTCGTCTTGATGCCTTCCTTTTTCTTCATCATCTTTAGTGAGGGGGTGTCCCTAGTTACCAAGAAAAGAAAGAACCATTAGCACCCAAGCTACCGGCAGGTAGGCAAGGCTGACCCGGGTATTTACTCCTCAACGTCGACCCACTTCCTCTGCCCCTCCACCCTGGCGATGAAGGCGACGCCCTCGCCTCTCTCGGTGAGGGCACCACCATGCTGGGGAACAGGGGCAATATGTGCTAGAGCTGCTGCCGGAGGGGTCGTTGCGGCCGCAGCCTCATGCACCTGGCCCGTGGGCTATGACTCGGGCGAGGGCGAGGCCGGTGCCTCAACCTCCATGCCTGCAGAGGCAGGGCGCGCTAGAGGAGATTCGGCCCCATGCCTCCTAGGGCCGTCAGGCAGGCGGATCGCATGGCACGAGGGGACGGCACGAGCCCCATGGGAACCTTGGCGGGACGCAGAGAGTCTATAGCAGAAGCTTCACCAGCATCGTCATTGTCCTCAAGATCGCACAGGAGCACACTCTATGACGGGGGAGACACCCCTGCTGAGTCATCGTCCGACGTCTTCTCCGAATCTTCACCGCCTGTAGTGTCGCCAGAGGACACCGTCACCGGGGAGATAAGGTCGTCAACTGGGGAGAGCCTCGATTCATTGGAGACATGCATCTTGGCGACCAAACGGCCGTGTCATCGCAACGGTACAACGGGGTGCAGGTCTCGGGGAGATCTCTGGGGTCACCGTTGAGCAAGGTTGCCATAGCCTTGCTCAATTATTCAGGGGTATGTGCGCGAACCGAAACCTGAGGTCGTCGCCGCTCCCCTGGTAGTCCCACAGGGGCATAGAGTGGGACTGGAGGGGCGCCAGGCGCTCCGTTAAGAACTCCTTCACTATCATGCCCCCAGTCATCTTCCTGGCGCTAATGTCGCAGGAAATCTGCCCCAGGATGGGTTTGGCCCGGGGGCTAGAAAGTTTCGCGGAGCTCCACGCAGAGGTCTTCCTCGAGAGCCCCTTCAGCAGCTCCAAGCAGGGGTTGGGACTTCCAAGATCCATGAAGACCCAACGGTGCTGGAAGTTCTCCACCTTCTTCCTAGCCTTCAAGAGCATGTTACCACTCTGGACTGTGATGAACGGGACACATGCCAACCACTGAGCGCCGTCATGCACGCACAAACTGAAGAAATGTTTGAAGAGGGCCACTAAAGGCTTCACGCCCATGATAGCCTCGCAGTAGAAGGAGAAGACGGACAAGAGCAGGATGGAGTTGGGCCGAAGGTGAAGGGCCTAGATCCCGTAGTGGTCGAGGCTGGCAGTGAAGAATGCAGAGAAAGGAGGAACGAGCCTGGTTAAGATGCTATGAAGGAAGAGGGGATAGGCTGACCTGGATGAAGGCCGCCTCTCCGAGGAGCCTCCCCATATCATGGTCCGCCGGTGCTCGTTGGTCTCATCCACCATTGACGGGAGAACCAGGACTAGGTCACCGTCCTTGTAATGGTGGACTCGGTGAGTGACGGTGAGATGGGAGTGGAGGCCGAGCTCTGGGCCTTTGGATTCGGCTTGCCGGTGGGAGCCATTCAAGAGAAATACGGAGTGATGCCGGATCTAGAGAGGTCTTATCTATGGTCGAGATCTGGGAGAAAGAGCAAGCGCATAGGAGAGGAAAGCAGTAATGGCTCTGTGCTAGAAGTCAGGCCTTTTGTCGATTCGGTTGCTGGCCATGAGGACGCCCAACGTCAGTAGCACGGAGTGCGCCAGTCCTGGCCCCACAGTCATTTGGAGCCCGTGGCACTTTGGGCCATCCTCAAGGCTTCGCCCTGAAGCCAGCATGAGCGTGCCTTGGGCTCAGGGGCTACTGTTGGCGTTCTAGGAATGGGGGTACCCAACCTAGCTTGCCTGCGGCCCAGGACATGGCCCGCCTCATCAGCCAGACACGGCCTAGCGCAGTTCTACTCAACACAAGGCCCTCGCGAGGACCCTGGGCCCGCGAGGAAGAACGGCACCAAGACCAGCAAGGATAGGCCTCCTCAACCCCCATCTCAGCCTCAGGAGTCAAAGGTGACGCAAGGAAGGACAGGAGGGTGCCAGCGCGCTAGGCTGTGCAGTTTCCCCTTTGGTGCGAAGGGAGCAAGGACGTATGCGGGTTCCCTGGGCGCCGCTCCAAAGGTTTCCATTGTAGTGCAACAAGACCATTACCACGAGCCCCGCAGGGCGGATTTCATCACCGAGCCCACCACTGCATCATCAACAACCACTTTGCAAGAAAAGACCACCTTTAGACAGGGGCGGGTGTACTCCTGTCCCCCTTCAAATTTGGCCATTGTGGGATACCTTCCTGCCATTGTGATAAGGTAAGAGGACCCGGGCCACCGCTATATAGAGAGGCTAGGCCACACCATAGAGGGGATCCGATCCAACACTTAGCCACTCGACGAACCACCACAAGACAGAGAGCCAAGAACACCACTTGAGCGCCCTCGCGAGGCTCGATCCCACTGTACTAGTTCATCCACTACACCTCCCCGAGAGGCAATCCACCAAAGCAGGAGTAGGGTATTACCCTTCCCAGCGGCCCGAACCTGGGTAAACTTTCGTGTTCATCTTGTTCCTCGTCATCGTGTGTGTTCACCATAGTAACCATCGAGTAGCGAGTTAGATTGGGTCAGGCTGCAAGGGATCTTCACACACTCCCATGAGTTCTAACCTTGAGGGTTTAGCGGAGCCCAAAATCCGACAATCGCTTGGAACTCCCGGAAGAGTTAGTAGGTGCACGGTGCTTTATACTCGCTTGGGGGCTCCATTCCCGGCCTCGCACGCCATCTTGGAGCCTCACGAGGCCCACCCCTCCTGAGGCAGGAAACTAAAAACTTCATTGGGGCGCCACTTGAGTGTGAAAGGGGGCTCCTGAGCAGCATGCCTCAGGAGCCTTACCGGTCATATAGCCACTCGACACCCTCGATGCTATCCTTGGTGATCCGATCGGCATCGAGTGTGTCGAGGCCTCACCTCGTAGTTGTGTCCTTGGTGATCTGGTCGTACATTATGGTGGTAGGGAAAAGTGCGGGACTAGGACTTGTAGACATCGAGATGCTTGAGCGTCAAAGGGGGCTCCTGAGCAGCACGCCTCAAGAGCCTTACCGGTCATATTGCCACTCGCATTTCGCTGTCATCCTTGGTGATCCTATCGGCATCGAGGGTGTCGGGGCCTCACCTTGTAGTTGCGTCCTTGGTGATCCGGTCGCACACTATGGTGGTAGGGAAATGTGCGGGACTAGGGCCTGTAGATGCAGATTGCCAAAAGGGCAGCAAACCAGCCTCACCCGTATCAAGAAGAGGTCCACACAATGTCCGGAATCCCCAAGTGCCTTAGCCACGCCTCCCCTGGAGCCTACCATGGGAATGACCAGCTAAATACCTAACCACAACCGGAAGACTACCTCAATTAATGAAAACGCAAAGGAGAGGACACATAGCAGAAGCATAGATAAAAAGACGCAAGCGCCCAAATTCATTACATGCCCGTAGGGCCTTTCTTAGTTCTTTGATTGCAGGAGGAGCAAAATGAGGAAATAGTGAGAAAGCCCCCAACGTGGGCTGCCCCTTCGGGAGCACCGGGGTCCACGCGTTAGCACTCAATCGGTGTCCTCTTCCTCCTTCACGGGCCCGTGAAGGTGTGCCGGTGCAAACGTTTCAGGAGCAGAGGAGCGCCGCCGTGGTGACTGGCTACCCCCTAAGATCCGGGCACGCCAGCGTGTTGGCGCATCATAGCTTCTATCGCTCGGGATCCCCTCGGAGGGGGTGTCGCTACCGCTAGAGGCATGGTGCCCGTCACGGCGGGCAAGCTCATCTCCAAGATAGCCGCGTCCAACTAAAAGCAAAATGTCCTCCCTTGGTGGTTTTGATAATTCATGACAACACACATTACCTCTTGGACTACTACTTTCACCTAGTGTATTTCACATAAAGTCCATAGAGAGAGAGAGGGGTTGGCAAAAAAGAGTGTGGATAGTATCCCCATGAAGAATAAGGAGAAGGAATAGCATTGACCAAGCTTCAAGCAAGAGGACTCTTTATTTTACTTTGTGACAAATCATTTCGAGTCTATAGGAAAGCCAATACTATTAAAAGGGGGTAAGGTTTTGTTGGTGAACAAATGCTCATACGTGCACAGGTAATAGTCACCACATACACCCACAAGCTCTTCCACAAAAGTCTGTCCAAAGCCAAATATTCAAAATCGGTGCAACAAACACATTTCACTTGGTGCCACTGATTCCAATCCCTAGACAGACTTGGCCAAACCCTAGCATTTCGGTGCCACCTATTCAGGATTCGTTGCCACCGAGTTAGGCTGCCAACTTTCTGTTACGCAAGTTCACAATTTCGGTCCCTCTGAGATTTTTGAATCAACGTTAGCGACATTGGGCATTCTGACCGTTGGTCACCTTATCGATGCAACCGAGATTCCTATATCGGCCTCACCAAGATTACACCTTTTGATCACTTTGGTACAACCGAGATTAACACATCAGTGTCACCAAGTTGATCATTTTGTGTGTAACGGTTGGATTTTTGGAGATGCTGATATATACCCCTCCACCACTAACTACTCGAAAGAGAAGCACTCAGAAGTATTCCATACTTGCGCCATCCAATTTTGTGACAGAGAACCACCTACCCTTATGTTGACGTCAAGATCTTCCACTCCAACCAGATGGATCTTGATTTCTAGCCTCCCCAAGTTGCTTTCCACCAATCCCATCTCTTCTAACAAGAAAAATCTATTAGAGAGTGATTGTGTGTTGAGGAGTCTATCATCTTGAAGCACAAGAGCAAGGAGTTCATCGTATTATCGAGCCTATTACCTTTTGGAGGGTGGTGCCTCCTAGATTGGTTAGCTGTTGCTTGGGAGCCTCCTACTTCGTGTTGTGGAGTGAACCAAGCTGTTTGTAAGGGCAAGGAGATCGCCTACTTCGTGAGGATATACCCATAGTGAGGCTAGTCCTTCGTGGACGGAAGTTGTTATTGAATAGTCAAGGTGGCTACTTCATGGACCCTTATGGGTGGAGTCCTCCGTGGACTCTCGCGACCATTACCCCGTGGGTTGAAGACTCAATAAACATGGATGTACGATAGCACCACCTACTGGAACCACAGGAAAAATGTTGTGTCCTTCATGAGTTCGATCTCTCTATCTCTACTACTTACTTCCATATGCAATGTCTTTACTTTCTGTTGCTATACTTAATGAGTTTCATGTATTGGGTGTCATAGACTAATTATGTATGCTAAAAGTGCCGACATCTGGTCTTATGCTTGAGGTAGTTTTAAATTTCTGCTTGTAGTCTATTCACCCCCTCTTGACATACCCTTCTAGTGATCCTACAAGTGGTATAAGAGCTTCGGTTTCCATTGCTTCGGTTTCAACACCGTGGAGGAAGATGGTTGTGTCTAGTGTGGAGAGTTTGTATTGTAGAGTGCCCATTCTTGATGGAGAGTACTATAGTAAATGGAAGAATGCCATGATTGATCTATTTGATAAATTCCATTTGAGAAAACATATTAAAGATCCCTATGTGCTCCCCGTTGATGAATTGCATCCCACACACAAATAGGAAATTAACATGCTTGGTAACCTTAGGACTGTCAGTCTTATTGTTAGAGGCTTACCAAGATTCGTGCTTTCTCAATTGAAGAACATCGCATGTGCTTATACTTTGTGGACTGATTGGGACAAACGATATCCAAATCTTTCATTAGGAAATCTTGATGAAATTATTCATAAAACCATTGCTTTTTACAAAATGAAGTGTGGGGACCCCGACTCATAAGTCGAGATCACCGATTGCACGTGTACAGTGATCCCAGAGATCAATGCTCACTGAACACACAGAAGCTGAATAAAAGAGTCTTACATCCACATTAAGCGTCTTACACAAATGATGACCATGAAGGTCTCAGTCTTACAAGGATAGGGCCACTCGGGCCAAACACTAAGTCTAGAACAAGCAGCGGAAATCTTCGTCGAAAGCGTGAACCCAAGCCATCTGCCTTAACCTACAGGCATTCTGACTAGGAAGCATCCTAGTTCGCATGTTCGTCTCCAACGAACTCTTCAACAAACTCCTGTTCTTCCATCCCTGGCCAATTATATAACCAGTGGCAAGCCAATGAGTACTTTGAATGTACTCGCAAGCAACCCAAGAGTGGAACGAGGCAATAATGATGCATGATATAACACTATAGGTAACTTGCGGAAAGCTGATTTTGTATGCAAGTGACATGATCAAGTAATAGTAACTATGCATCAACAAATAACCAAGTATTCATGATAACACATTGCCGATACCATCACGGTATCAGTTGAACACATTCTGCTCACACCAAGTCATCGGACTTAATTCATTTCTCATGCCCAGCCATCTGACTGGACTCACGTGACCTCTTGTCACTAACACACCCATACTCACTCCAATATTTTACGAAAACATGCGGACGTAGTCTAAGAAGGACCTCCAACTGTCCATGACCGCGGACGCGGCTATTCGAATAGTTTTACACTCTACAGAGGTTGCACACTTTACCCACAAGACTCGGGGAACTTCCATGTTATCCACGACTCGTGGTATATACCTACCCGAGGTAAGCACCCAGACAATGCCTTTCCCCCGGCGATACTAAATAAAGAGTCCACTCGATTGGTACCCAGCCCTCATGACGTACATCACACGAGCCTTGCTCAAACCGTACCATCCATGAGGGGACCAACGATGCGCCCGGTGCCTGTAAAGACAACGCATGATCGTACATCCAGTATGACCCCGTATCGAGAGTGACCATGCCACTCCCACCACTAGTAATGCGGGCTCCTTGCCAGTACCCACCAAGGTAATCAACAAAGCCCCGTCCCACAAGGGGTATCATGGTCGTGCATGTAAGGTTGGGACAGTCAGCAGACCTTAAATCTAATACATTTTCGAAAACACAAACCCATTTGTTCCGGTACACCACTTCTTTCTCAAGTGGTCACCCAACTCATCATCATCTCCCTCGGGTATTAGTGACACCCGACGGGGTTCTCGAAAGAGTATTGAAAACACACACCTCTCGGTACCACCGTGCATAAGTCCCATCCCACTTGCGTAGTATCTACTAGCAACCTATCTACTCCAACCCGCACAACCTTCATAAAGTCGTAGGGTCGTGCTCGATGCAAGTATCAACGGAAAGCACCGGAGGCATCCCACCGAAGGGGAAACCATCACATCATATGATCGATAATGCCGAAAGTAAAGTGCTATGTGACATGCAAGTTAAAATAGTTTCTTGACATGGTCAAAGGGCTGCTTGCCTGGCTCGACAAATTCTCCAGGGTCTTTGAAGTCTTTGAGTCCAACTTCTCCGTCAACGGCGCAATCTATCGATGCAGAAATAGCGACAATAAATAAACAAGCAAGCAAACAGAGCACTCAATCTAGCTATCAAAAATGTTCACCTATTCTGTTAAATCTCTAAAGTCATATTAAAAATATCTACAATAAATTTACCTGTGAAGACTATTTTAGAAACACAATAAGAGAGGCTAAAAAGGTGCTTTTAATAGGTTTTAAATAAAACTAGTGATAAAAACTCTTTCAATAAATTGCACAGATGGCACTATTAAATTCTATACAATATTCCAAAATTTATGGTGGAGAAAATAATTGCCTTGGGCAATTATTTTGTCGTGTGGGATTTTTGCAAAACCCACCAGAAAATAAAAAGGGAAAAAGGGATCCAGATCCTGAGCCAGGGGGGGCCAGGGGTTGGGCCGGCCCATCTGGTCTGCCGGCCGGCCTCCCGCGCAGTTAGGTTCAAACCTGACGCGCGGGGCCCGGCTGCCAGCGGCTCAGGGGAGAGGAGAGAGGGCGCGGGCAAGGGGAGGAGAGGCTGACAGGTGGGGACCACCTCTCAGGTCCGTCTTCCTCCTCGCGTTCGAGAGGGGAGCGGCTCACCGACGGTGAGGGAGGCCACGGCAAGGGGAGGAGAGGGTCGGAACGGGCTCGGGGAGGACCTGCCGGTCCTCTAGAGGTGGAGCGAAGGGCGGAGGAGGACGGGGTCGCCGGCGACGAGGAGGCGGCGAAGGAGGAGCTTCGGGACCGTCCTCAAACGCTCGTCCCAGCCTGCAACAATGACGGGAGAGAGGGGCAATCGGGTCAGGAAGGCACGGGAGGACCACAGGGAGGCGAATGGGGACCGGAGTGGCGCCGTAACCGGAGATCGACGGCGGTGCTGCCGCGGCGAGCTTCGGCTCGATCCCAAGCACAGAGAGAGGGAAGGGCTCAGGCTTCACAGGCAGCCTATTGGGGTGGAGAGAGAGATCAGAAGGGAGAGAAGGCCTTCGGGGGTGCCATTTATAGTCGGGCCCGGTCCACCGAGGGCGCCATGCGCCGGTGAGCACGGGGTGCTCACCACAGGCCACGGGAGGGAGAAGGGAGGCCCTGGGGGTCTTCCTGGGGTTAGTCCAGTCCAGGCGCAGAGAGGAGAGAGGAGGGAGGCGCGCGCGTGTGAGACCTCGCATTGGCCGTCTCGGGCGGCAGCGGTTACGCGCGGAGGAGGGGGAAGGAGAGAGAGGGAGGAGGGGGCCAACCGCCTGCAGGGCTGCAGACGTCGAGGCCGACCACACGGACAGGCAGGGGCGGCCCAATGCCGCCTGACGGTGCCAGGCAGGGGCGGGTACAGTGCGGGAGTGGACTATAGCACGCTCCAGAGCGCCCTTATGGCATGCAGGGGCATTCTTTAAGCCCCCCTGCGTGTCTTCTTGTGTCCAGAGACATTAGGACATGCGCCGACGGCTAGGAGATCCTAAGGGGTCTATGGGGTAGCCCTCGGGTAGAAGAAATGGAGAGGAGAGGTAAGAAAGGATGCTGCCAGGTAGAAAATAGGGGGTTTTACCCCATCTCACCTTGGCAAGAGGGCTCAGGATTTTTACTGGAGATGCAAGGCACCTACCAGAGGCTGTGGTAAAAAGGAGGGGCCAAGGGTAAAAAGTGAAAGGGTGGAAATGCAATTTTCACATTTCTAGTAAAAGGTGTTTGATGTTGATTTGGGTGATCAAATGAACCTGAATTAGCTTGAGATTTGATAGAGTCAAGAGGTGATTAAAGGCAAGTATGATCACCAAGTTTGAGCTTAAGAGAAGAAAGTTCATAATGGGACTTAGGGAAAACCTAGAACATGGTAGAACCTGATTTCTATAGATTCAAAGGTGTTAGGCTTTAACCCTTGATGCACCACTTAGTGGATCATCATTAATTGGTCATTAGAGCATGCCCACAAATTTTGAGGTCAAGGGAAGACACTTCACAATGTAAGGTTGTCAAAATTTGAATCTGGACAGAAATGGATCTGGGTTGGTTTGATGAAGCAAACCAACTTGGATAGGGATGAAACTTTGCAAGATCATCACTTGTGATAGTGTTGACTTGCTAGAATTTCCCTGGATTTTATTGAGAATATTTCTTATAGAATCATTCAAAAAGTTGAATCTGAACAGAAAGGGTTTTGGGGGGTTTTGCCCATGTTATGATCAAGCCCTTGAGTTGAAACTCATATATATGGAAAATATATGTCCACTGAGTCTCTCTAAATTTTCTCAAATATTTCCCAAGAATTTAAATAATTTTCCCTTAGGAAAAGCCATTTCTCCTCTTAAGAATAAGCCTTTAAATAAAATATGAAAATAATCCTTAAAATTAATATTTGGTAGTTTTGAGAAGTCATATAAATAGTAGGTTTCAAATAAGGCATTTGGGAAGAAAAGATCCACCTAAATTGAGGACTTTTAGTTCATACCTCAGTTCAGGGGTTTCAGTGAACTTAAATTGAATAAATCCTTTTTGGTGAAAATAAATTTTGATAAAAAATATTTTTGTGCTATATTCACATGGCATGATCATAGGGCAAGGAATTTGGATCAAGTAAGATGAAGGTGGAGTGGAGTAGAACCTAATAGTGCCAAACATGATCATCCAAGCCATCAAACAAGCATTCATTCCAAAAAGTTCCAGTTGGCTCCAAATTTTTATACAGCCAAGCACAACATTGCCAAAATACAGGGTGTGACATGAAGCCTAGTGATCCAAACATTGATAAATGCCTATTTGAGCTTCGTGATCTCATGCGTGCTAAAGGAGACGTCACAACTATCAACAATATATTTATAGAAGCACTTCACATTCATAGACATAAACATTATCACGATCACAATTCTAACTAATATCTTGTTCTTTATGACGAGGATTTCCCACTTGATGATGACAATGTGGAACATGGCTACTATGATGAATATGAGCTGTTCGACATCGAGCATGAAAAGATCATGAGGAATGTAAGCCTAATGGCGAAATTCAAGGATTACATGTTCGGCAGAAAAGAGTGGATGCATGGATCACATGACTAGTGATAAATACATGTTCCAAGAGATCACACCTAATCAAGTCCCTCAGAGGTACGTGACGTTTGGAGATAACTCTAAGGGTTAGGTACTTGGCCTTGGTAAGGTGGCCATATCTCATGATAGCTCAATTCAAAATGTGATGCTTGTTGAATCCCTTGGCTACAATATTCTTTCTGTATCTAGACTAGCATACTTTGGTTTGAATGTGCTATTTACTAAAGTAGATTGCCAAGTGTTTCAATTTGATAATCATAAAACTGTCTTTACCGGTATTCGTAGAGGTGATCTATACATTGTTGATTTCACTAAAAAGGCCCAACCTCATACTTGTGTTATTGCAAAATCATCTAAAGGTTGGCTATGTCATAGAAGTCCTGGATATGTAGGCATGCGCAATCTAGATAAGCTTATCAAGGGCGATCACACTCTTGGTGTCAAAGATGTTATCTTTGAAAAAGATAGACTTTCTAGTGCTTGTCAAGCAGGAAAGCAAGTAGGTGGAAGTTCACCCATTAAGAATAGCATGACTACTAGGAGACCACTCGAGTAACTTCACATCGATCTGATAAGCAACTTCTCCTCGTCTTGCAGTGATCCTGAAGGGTCCGATATACCTTGGCACGAGCTTTCCTTTGACGTGAAAACGCTTGGTTCCCTTGAGAGGCATGACGCGTAGGTAGACATATTCTCCAATGTCGAGGTTCAGTCCTCGGCCGTGAGAGTCGGCGTAGCTCTTCTGTCTTGAGTTAGCGGTCTTGAGGCACTCGCGGATGAGTTGAACTTGCTCTTCGGCTTCGCGGAGGATATCTGGTCCAAATATCAATCCTTCTTCGGTCTCCGACCAGTTGAGGGGAGTACGACACTTGCGTCCATACAACACCTCAAATGGTGCCATCTGAAGGCTTGACTGATAGCTATTGTTGTGGGAGAACTCGGCGAACGGTAAGCAATCCTCCCACTTGGCTCCATATGCTAGAACACAAGCGCGGAGCATGTCTTCAAGTATCTGGTTTACTCATTCCATTTGCCCACCGGTCCGGGGGTGGAAAGCAGTGTTGAAGGAGAGCTTGGTTCCCATCGCTTCTTGAAATTTCTTCCAGAACCTTGAGGTGAACTGGGTTCCTCGGTCTGACACGATCTCCTTTGGAACTCCGTGGAGGCTTACAATCCGCTCGATGTAGAGGCTGGCTAACTTGTTGCCATCATAGGTGGTCTTGTCGGGAATAAAATGGGCGACCTTGGTCAGGTGGTCGACAATGACCCAAACGAAATCATGTCCCTTGCTTGATCTTGGTAAACCGGTGATGAGGTCCATCCCGATTTTATCCCACTTCCATTCAGGCACTTTAAGGGGCCGAAGTAGTCTAGTGGGTCGCTGATGCTCAGCCTTGACCCTGTGGCATACATCACACTTCGCCACGAACGTGCCTATCTCCCGCTTCATGCCATGCCACCAGAATCTTGCCTTGAGGTCTTGATACATCTTGGTTCCCCAGGATGGATGGAGTAGGGAGTGCTATGAGCTTCTTGCAAGATCAGGTTCTTGAGCTCTTCTCTGTTGGGTACGCAAATGCGCTTCCCGAACCATACAACTCCTTGTTCATCCTCTGAGAATCCTGGGGCCTTGCCTGCCTTGATCTTCCTCTTGATGCCTTCAATGCTCTCGTGTCCCTTCTAGGCTTCTTTGATATCGTCCATCAAGGTAGGCTTCGCTTCAAGGTTGGCGATAAATCCTGGTGCAACCAGTTCTAAGCCGAAGCTCTCAAGCTCGACATACCAGGCGGGTAGCCTTTCCTTAATCATAGCATTCAAGGAACAAGCCTTTCTGCTTAAGGCGTCGGCTACCACATTGGCTTTTCCGGGGTGGTATTGAACACTGAGGTCATAGTCCTTGATCAACTCCAACCATCTTCGCTGCCTCATGTTCAATTCCCTTTGAGTGAAGATATACTTCAAACTCTTGTGGTCTATGAATATGTCACATCGCTTCCCCAGAATATAATGCCGCCATGTCTTCAAGGCATGAACCACGGCTGCCAACTCTATATCATGAGTTGCGTAGTTCTCTTCATGAGGACGTAGCTGTTGAGAAAGATATGCTATGACTCTGCCTTCTTGCATCAGAACACCTCCAAGCCCGGTTCTTGATCCATCACAATAAATCACAAACTCTTTGTGAATATCGAGGGTGGCCAAATCAGGGGCCGTGGTCAACCTCTTCTTGAGCTCCTGGAAGCTTTCCTCCCACTTAGCGGTCCACTCGAACTTCTTGTCCTTCTTCGGGAGCTGGGTCATTGGTCGGGCGATGCTTGAGAATCCTTCTACGAACTTGCGGTAATATCCCGCGAGTCCGAGAAAGCTCCTGAGTTCGTTCACTATGGTTGGGGTCTGCCATTCAGTCACGGCTTCAATCTTGGCAGGGTCTACTGATAATCCCTCCGCAGTCAACATATGACCCAAGAATCCAACTTCATGCAGCCAGAATTCACACTTGCTGAACTTGGCATAAAGCTGGTGCTCTCAAAGCTTCTCTAGGACCAACCTCAAGTGCTCTTCATGCTCCTCTTCAGACTTGGAGAAGACAAGGATGTCATCAATGAAGACAACAACGAACTTGTCCAAGTATTCCATAAAGACTTTATTCATGAGGTACATGAAGTAGGTCAGGGCATTCGTCAATCCGAATGACATGACCGTGTATTCATACAGGCCATACCGGGTCACAAATGTTGTCTTCAGAATATCTTGAGGTCTGATCTTCAGCTGATAGTACCCAGACCTGAGATCGATCTTGGAGAACACCTTGGCTCCATTCAACTGATCAAGTCTTCAATCTTGGGGAGTGGATACTTGTTCTTTATTGTGACCTCATTGAGAGAACGGTCATCGACGCAGAGTCTGATAGTGCCATCTCTCTTTGACACAAATAGAACAGGAGATCCCCAAGGAGAGGCACTAGGGCGAATAAATCCTTTCCTGAGCTGCTCTGCTAGTTGCTTCTTCAATTCAGCCAACTCCTCGGATCCCATCCTATAGGCGTTCTTATGGATGGGCCTTGATCCGGGCAGAAGCTCAATGATGAACTCAATGTCGCGGTCAGGAAGCATCCCGGGCAGCTCATTAGGAAACACATACGGGTATTCACATACTACTGGCACTTGATCCAACTCAACTCCCGACAGGCAGTTAACCTGACGGGCTTGCGTGGAGACAGGGTTGGGGACATACTTGACTTCCACACCTCGGTTGTTGGTCATGGTGACAGTCCTCTTGGCACAGTCTAGTAAGCCTTGGTGCTTAGTCAACCAGTTCATGCCAAGGATAATATCCAAGCCGGGTGAATCCAGAACTATAAGGTCTGCTAGGAAGTCTACCCCGTTGATGTTAGTCTTCACCCCCTTACACCCTAATCCAGACTTCATAACTGAACCGGGGGTTTGTATCAGGATACGACTAGCCAAGGGTGTTGGCTCCATGCCACACTCTAGTGCAAACTTTTGGGTGACAAAAGAATGCGAAGCTGCACAATCAAACAATACTGTTGCTGGGGTTGAGTTGACGAGGAACGTACCCAGTATGACGTCCGGGTCTTCCTGGGCTTCCTCTGCGGTGACGTGATTACCACGACCCTTGCTATTGTTAGGCTGGTTGCGGGAAGCTGGGTTCCTTGGCGGTGCTCCACGGGCTTAACCTTGAGCTGGCGCATTGGGGCGCGGTGCATCAGGCTTCCTATTGGGACAAAACCCAGAGATGTGTCCAGGCTGACCACATCCAAAGCAGGTGACTTGCCCAGGGTTGTTGTTGAGGTTTCTGCCACCATTGTTGTTATTGGGGTTGTAGTTGTAGGCTGGCCTGGGATTGGCATACTGCTGAGGCTGGTAGCTCGGACGAGGCACAGGAGGTATAGCCTGTTGTGGCTGATAGGTTGGCTTGGCTGGAGCTGGCTGCCATGGGCGAGGCTTCTGGTTGCTTGAGCTTCCTTTGCTGATCATCTTGCGCTTGCGAGTGTCGTCGATGGCATGATGCTTGTATTCCAACATGAGGGCTTTGTTTACCAGATCAAAGAAGGTCCGGTAGTCGCAGACGATGAGCTGATACTGCAGAACTTGCTAAAGTCCTTCCATGAAGCGTTCCTTCTTGGCAGCCTCCGTGTTGACGTCTTCAGGTGCATACCTTGACAGCGGGTTGAACTTCTGCAGGTACTCCTTGACAGAGCCACTTCCTTGCTTCAGCGCTCAGAACTCTCTCTTCTTGATAGCCATTATCCCAGATGGGATATGGGCATTGCGAAATCCTTCCTTGAAGTCATTCCACGTGATAGCACGTTCTCCTTGCATGACCTTGAATCCATCCCACCAAGCTTGGGCGGTACCTCCAAGGCAGTGAGAGGCATAAAGCACCTTCTCATGATCCTCATTGCAGTTGACCAGTGTAAGGAGGTCCTCGATGGTGCGGATCCAGTCATCAGCATCCAATGGTTCAGCAGTCTCAGTGAAGGTCGGGGGCGAGTTTCTCATGAACTCAGACAGCATGGAGCGGCCATTGCCGTTCCTACCCTGCTGCTGGTTGTTCACGAGAGCCTGGGCCATCTGCTGGAGAGCAGCATTGTTGGCCTGGTGCTTCTCCCAGAGAACTTGGAGGAACTGAGCTATGGTCATGTTCTTCGGCGGAGGTGGTGGTGGGGGAATGTCGCCTTGAGGCTGCTCCTGGTGTTCTCCGGCGTGAGCAGCCCCACCATCACCCTGCTGCTGGCTCGAGTTGCCGGCTTCGGGGTTGGTGAAGGAGCTGTTGCGGGTAGCAATCACCATCCTGTTTGGAGCAGCCAAGTCAAACAACTGGGTCGACAAGAGGATAAGCAAAACGACAAAGCGCGCCTAAGGGGGTCGGCCAAGTGCAAGTGTGAAGAAACGAAGGTCAAAAGACCAACAACATATATTAAGATAGACGATGTAGTCGCTTACATGTTGCCCAAGGCAAAAGCGCGACTTGCATCAGAACACACAAACAACGAAACAACAACAAGCACACATGGTTTCATATGAACCATTTCACGGACTCAACTACGCATGAGGGATACATGTCTGATCCTACCCTAGGGGTTCTCGGATTCAGGTGGTGGAGTGCTCGGTCTCGTAGTAACGCTCCTCTAGGTCTTCCTCTGGCTCATCCTCAGAACAAGCATCGTTCCCGGTCGACGGGGTCGGGGAACGAGGAGGCCCATCCCAACGACGCCTTACACGCGGGTCGGTGAAGAGCTTATGGTACTCCTTCGCACTCATGCGACGTCTATGTGCAGGTGCATCACTGGCTGGGGGTACTCCTCCTCGATAAGCGACAGCTGGTCATCCCTCGGGGGCTCCATCCTTCTTGATCTTGTCTGGCTTACTCTTGGCTTGTCGAAGTAGCCCTCGGGTGTGGTGAAGTTCCTCGTGGAGCTTCACGGATTCCTTCACCAAGTTGTGAACCAGACTATCGGTGGAGAGACTGAAGTAGGTCTGGAACCAGAGTGATGCGCCATCCTCCTTGGCCGGAATCAGCGTCCAACTCTCGCCCAAGTCATCCTTCCTGAAGGGAAGGTAGCGACTAGCTTGTTCATCAGCCATCTCCGGAATGATGTCTCGAAGGTGTCGGAGGGCCTTGCGTGCAGCTGTCTCAACGGCAAGCATCATAGTCTCCATCCGTGTTCCTTCAAAGAACCAACTGGTCGGGGAGTCGTTTGCCTTCACGACCACATCCACGTGGTACTCCTTCGTGACGGCATCGACCCAGTGCTCGTGGTAGAGGAAAATGGGTGGTTGGCGAAACTGGCACTTCTCCAGGCTGTCCCCAAGGAGTAAGGGAAAGCCGGATGTCAGCAAGGCTTCGGGTACGACGGCCATCTACAAAGGTTTGAAAAGGGGAGAGTCAGCAAAGTGTTGTGTGAAGCATAGGAGAGATAAATAGTGCAGAATTCATAAGTTCTAAAGCTAGGTGTAGTTTTGAAAACGTCTTTAATCCTACTAACGTCGATGCTAACTAAGGGCTTCCTACAGACAAGATGGCTCTGATACCAGCTCTGTGGGGACCCCGACTCATAAGTCGAGATCACCGATTGCACGTGTATAGTGATCCCAAAGATCAATGCTCACTGAACACACTGAAGCTGAATAAAAGAGTCTTACATCCACATTAAGCGTCTTACACAAATGATGACCACGAAGGTCTCAGTCTTACAAGGATAGGGGCACTCGGGCCAAACACTAAGTCTAGAACAAGCAGCGGAAATCTTCGTCGAAAGCGTGAACCCAAGCCATCCGCCTTAACCTACAGGCATTCTGACTGGGAAGCGTCCTAGTTCGCATGTTCGTCTCCAACGAACTCTTCAACAAACTCCTGTTCTTCCATGCCTAGCCAATTATATAACCAGTGGCAAGCCAATGAGTACTTTGAATGTACTCGCAAGCAACCCAAGAGTGGAACGAGGCAATAATGATGCATGATATAGCACTATAGGTAACTTGCCGAAAGCTGATTTTGTATGCAAGTGACATGATCAAGTAATAGTAAGTATGCATCAACAAATAACCAAGTATTCATGATAAAACATTGCCGATACCATCACGGTATCAGTTGAACACATTCTGCTCACACCAAGTTAGCGGACATAGTTCATTTTTCATGCCCAGCCATCGGACTAGACTCACGTGACCTCTTGTCACTAACACACCCATACTCACTCCAATATTTTACGAAAACATTCGGATGTAGTCTAAGAAGGACCTCCAACTGTCCATGACCGCGGACGCGGCTATTCGAATAGTTTTACACTCTGTAGAGATTGCACACTTTTCCCACAAGACTCGGGGAACTTCCGTGTCATCCACGACTCGCGGTATATACATACCCGAGGTAAGCACCCGAACAATGCCTTTCCCCCAGCGATACTAAACAAAGAGTCCACTCGATTGGTACCCAGCCCTCATGACGTACATCACACGAGCCTTGCTCAAACCGTACCAGCCATGAGGGGACCAACGGTGTGCCCGGTACCTGTAAAGACAACGCATGATCGTACATCCGGTACGACCCCGTATCGAGAGTGACCACACCACTCCCACCATTAGTAATGCGGGCTCCTTGCTAGTACCCACCAAGGTAATCAACAAAGCCCCGTCCCATAAGGGGTATCGTGGTCGTGCATGTAAGGTTGGGACGGTCAGCAGACCTTAAATCTACTCCATTTTCGAAAACACACACCCATTTGTTCCGGTACACCACTTCTTTCTGAAGTGCTCACACAACTCATCATCATCTCCCTCAGGCATTAGTGACACCCGACGGGGTTTTCGAAAGAGTATTGAAAACACACACCTCTCGGTACCACCGTGCATAAGTCCCATCCCACTTGCGTAGCATCTAGTAGCAACCTATCTACTCCCACCCGCACAACCCTCATAAAGTGGTAGGGTCATGCTCGATGCAAGTATCAACGGAAAGCACCGGAGGCATCCCACCGAAGGGGAAACCACCACATCATATGAATGATAATGCCGGAAGTAAAGTGCTATGTGACATGCAAGTTAAAATAGTCTCTTGACATGGTCAAAGGGCTGCTTGCCTGGCTCAACAAATTCTCCAGGGTCTTCGAAGTCTTCGAGTCCAACTTCTCCGTCAACGGCGCAATCTATCGATGCGGAAATAGCGACAATAAATAAACAAGCATGCAAACAGAGCACTCAATCTACCTATCAAAAATGTTCACCTATTCTGTCAAATCTCTAAAGTCATATTAAAAATATCTACAATAAATTTACCTGTGAAGACTATTTTAGAAACACAATAACAGAGGCTAAAAAGGTGCTTTTAGTAGGTTTTAAATAAAACTAGTGATAAAAACTCTTTCAATAAATTGCACAGATGGCACTACTAAATTCTATACAATATTCTAAAATTTACGGTGGAGAAAATAATTGCATTGGGCAATTATTTAGTCATGTGGGATTTTTGCAAAACCCACCAGAAAATAAAAAGGGAAAAAGGGCTCCAGATCCTGAGCCAGGGGCGGCCAGGGGCTGGGCCAACCCATCTGGTCAGCCGGCCGGCCGCGGGCGCAGTTAGGTTGAAACCTGACGCGCGGGGCCCGGCTGCCAGCGGCTCAGGGGAGAGGAGAGAGGGCGCAGGTGAGGGGAGGAGAGGCTGACAGGGGGGACCACCTGTCAGGTCCGTCTTCCTCCTCATGTCCGAGAGGCGAGCGGCACACCGATGGCAAGGGAGGCCACAGCGAGGGGAGGAGAGGGTCGGAACGGGCTCGGGGAGGACCCGTCGGTCCTCTAGAGGTGGAGCGAAGGGCGGAGGAGGACGGGGTCGCCAGCGACGAGGAGGCTACGGTGGAGGAGCTTCGGGACCGTCCTCAAACGCCCGTCCCAGCCTGCAACAATGACGGGAGAGAGGGGCAATCGGGTCAGGAGGGCACGGGAAGACCAGAGGGAGGAGAATGGGGACCGGAGTGGCACCGTACCCGAAGATCAATGGTGGAGTTGCCGCGGCGAGATTCAGCTTGATCCCGAGCACAGAGAGAGAGGGAAGGGATCAGGCTTCACAGGCAGCCTATTGGGGTCGATAGAGAGAGATCTGAAGGGAGAGAAGGCCTCCGGGGCTGCCTTTTATAGGCGGGCCCGGTCCACCGAGGGCGCCGTGCATCGGTGAGCACGGGGTGGTCACCACAGGCCACGGGAGGGAGAGGGGAGGCCCTGGGGGTCTTCTTGGGGTCAGTCCTCGCCAGGGGGAGAGAGGAGAGAGGAGGGGAGGCGCGCGCGTGTGAGCTCTCGCATTGGCCGGCTCGGGCGGTGGCGGGCACGTGCGGAGGAGGGGGAAGGAGAGAGAGGGAGGAGGGGGCCGACGACCTGCAGGGCTGCAGATGTCGAGGCCGACCACACGGATAGGCAGGAGCGGCCCAATGCCGCCTGACAGCGTCGGGAAGGGGCGACTACAGTGCGGGAGCGCACTGTAGCGCGCTCCAGAGCGCCCTTATGGCATGTAGGGGCATTCTTTAAGCCCCCCTGCGTGTCTTCTTGTGTCCAGAGGCATTAGGAGATTCTCCAACGGCTAGGAGAGGCTAGGGGGGTCTATGGGGTAGCCCTGGGGTAGAAGAAATGGAGAGGATAGGTAAGAAATGATGCTGTCAGGTAGAAAATAGGGGTTTTTACCCCATCTCACCATGGCCAGAGGGCTCAGGATTTTTACTGGAGGTGCAAGCCACCTACCAGATGCTGTGGTAAAAAGGAGGGGCAATGGTAAAAAGTGAAAGGGTGGAAATGCCATTTTTACATTTCTGGCAGCAGGTGTTTGATGTTGATTTGGGTGATCAAATGAACCTGAATTAGCTTGAGATTTGATAGAGTCAAGAGGTGATTAAAGGCAAGTATGATCACCAAGTTTGAGCTTAAGAGAAGAAAGTTCATAATGGGACTTAGGGAAAACCTAGAATTTGGCACAATCTGATTTCTACAGATTCAAAGGTGTTACGCTTTAACCCTTGATGCACCACTTAGTGGATCATCACTAATTGGTCATTAGAGCATGCCCACAAAGTTTAAGGTCAAGGTAATACACTTCACAATGTAAGGTTGTCAAAATTTGAATCTGGACAGAAATGGATTTGGGTTGGTTTAATGAAGCAAACCAACTTGGATGGGGATGAAACTTCGCAAGATCATCACTTGTGATAGTGTTGACTTGGTAGAATTTCCCTGGATTTTATTGAGAATATTTCTTATAGAATCATTCCAAAAGTTCAATCTGAACAGAAAGGATTTTGGGGGATTTTGCCCATGTTATGATCAAGCCCTTGTGTTGAAACTCAGATATGTGGAAAATATATGTCCACTGAGTCTCTCTAAATTTTCTCAAATATTTCCCAAGCATTTAAATATTTTTCCTTTAGGAAAAGCCATTTCTGCTCTTAAGAATAAGCCTTTAAATAAAATATGAAAATAATCTTTAAAAATAATATTTGTTGGTTTTGAGAAGTCATATAAATAGTAGGTTTCAAATAAAGCATTTGGGAAGAAAAGATCCACCTAAATTGAGGACTTGTAGTTCAAACCTCAGTTTAGGGGTTTTAGTGAACTTAAATTGAATAAATCCTTTTTGGTGAAAATAAATTTTGATAACAAATATTTTTGAGCTATATTCACATGGCATGATCATAGGGAAAGGAATTTGGATCAAGGAAGATGAAGGTTGAGTGGAGTAGAACCTAATAGTGCCAAACATGATCATCCAACCATCAAACAAGCATTCATTCCAAAAAGTTTCAGTTGGCTCCAAATTTTTATAAAACCAAACACAACATTGTGCCAAAATACAGGGTGTGACATGAAGCCTAGTGATCCAAACATTGATAAATGCCTATTTGAGCTTCGTGATCTCATGCGTGCTAAAGGAGACGTCACAACTATCAACAATATATTTATAGAAGCACTTCACATTCATAGACTTAAACATTATCACGATGACAATTCTAACAAATATCTTGTTCTTTATGATGAAGATTTCCCACTTGATGATGACAATTTGGAACATGGCTACTATGATGAATATGAGTTGTTCGACATCGAGCATGAAAAGATCATGAGGAATGTAAGCCTAATGGTGAACTTCAAGGATTACATGTTCGGCAGAAAAGAGTGGATTGTCGACAGTGGATGCACTGATCACATGACTAGTGATAAAGACATGTTCCAAGAGATCACGCCTAATCAAGGCCCTCAGAGGTATGTGACCTTTGGAGATAACTCTAAGGGTTGGGTACTTGGCCTTGGTAAGGTGGCCATATCTCCTGATAGCTCAATTCAAAATGTGATGCTGGTTGAATCCCTTGGCTACAATATTCTTTCTGTATCTAGACTAGCATACTTTGGTTTCAATGTGCTATTTACTAAAGTAGATTGGCAAGTGTTTCGATTTGATAATCATAAGATTGTCTTTACCGGTATTCGTAGAGGTGATCTATACATTGTTGATTTCACTAAAAAGGCCCAACCTCGTACTTGTGTTATTCCAAAATCATCTAAAGGTTAGCTATGTCATAGAAGTCCTGGATATGTAGGCATGCACAATCTAGATAATCTTATCAAGGGCGATCACACTCTTGGTGTTAAAGATGTTATCTTTGAAAAGGATAGACTTTCTAGTGCTTGTCAAGCAGGAAAGCAAGTAGGTGGAAGTTCTCCCGTTAAGAATATAATGACTACTAGGAGACCACTCGAGTTACTTCACATTGATCTTTTTGGTCCCAATGCTTACAAGAGTCCTGATGGAAATGCCCATGGTCTAGTTATAGTTGATGATTTTTCTAGATTTATGTGGGTATTCTTTCTTGATGATAAGTCGGAGGTACAGAAGATCTTCAAGAACTTCGTACGCAAAGTGCAAAATCAGTTTGAAGTGAAGATCAAGAAGGTTTGAAGCAATAACAGATCGGAGTTCAAGAGCACCCATGTGGATACCTTCCTTGACGAACAGGGTATTTCACATGAGTTCTCTGCTACGTACATGCCTCAACAAAATGGAGTTGTTGAGATAAAGAACGATGCTTGACAAATACAAGATGCCAAGACACTTTTGGGAAGAAGCCGTGGAAACAACATGTCATGCCACAAACCGACTCTACTTGCACAAGCTTCTCGATAAAACGGCATACGAGCTTCTCACTGGTAACAAACCGCAAGTTGGATACTTTTGAGTATTTGGATCCAAGTGTTACATTCTCGATAATCACCGCCGTGCTAAATTTTCTCCCAAATCTCATGAAGGTTTCTTACTTGGTTATGGATCGAACTCTCACACTTACCGTGTCTAAAACAACTTCACTCATAAAGTTGAAGAGATGGTAGATGTGAAATTTGATGAGTCTAAAGGTTCGCAAGTCGAACAGTTGCCAAATGATGTAGGTGATAAAGATCCATCGGAAGCTATCCAAGACTTGCCCATCGGCAAGATTCGCCCTACAAAGGTGAAGGAAAGTACTTCATCAACCCAAGTGGAAGCTCCTACTTTGGACCAAGGCTACCGGCAATATGACATTGATGCATCCATAAGTGGTACACGATGAGACGAAGAGGAGGAGGAAGTAAATCCTGAAGATCCACCACAACCTCCTTCACCATCAACTCAAGGGAACGACACATTCAACAACAACAAAGATGAAGGAGATGATGATGAAGAAGAAGGTCCACCACCCAACAATCAAAAGCTGCCCCGAGTTCGACCACAAGTGACTAAGAACCACCCCCTAAACCAAATATTTGGTGATATACAAACTGGGAGGATCACTCGCTCTAAAAACCGCTTGGATAAATTTTGTGAGCGTTATTATTTCATCTCTAGCATTGAACCTTTGTAGGTATAACAAGATCTTGAAGACGTGGATTGGGTGAATGTTGTGCATGAACAGCTTCACAACTTTGAAAGGAACAAAGTGTGGACACTTGTGGAGAAGCCCAAGGACGAGCAAACCATCATTGGCACGAAATGGGTATTTCTAAATAAAAATTATGAAGATGGTCAAGTCATTCGCAACAAGGCTCGCCTCACAGCGCAAGGATATACCTAAGTCGAAGGTATGGACTACGGTGAGACCTACGCCCCTGTTGCTAGACTAGAAGCCATTCGAATTATTCTTGCTTATGCTAATCACCATGATATCACGCTTTACCAAATGTACATTAAAAATGCATTCTTTACTGGTGAGATTTAAGAATAGGTCTATGTTAAGCAACCACCTTGTTTTGTAAATCCTAAGAAACCTGACCATGTTTACAAACTTCGCAAAGCTTTATATGGATTTAAGCAAGCTCCTCGTGCTTGGTATAATTGCCTAATGAAATTTCTTATTGAAAAAGGATTTGAAATGGGTAAAATTGACACAACCTTATTCACAAAGAGAGTTAATGGTGAATTATTTGTGTGCCAAATTTATATGGTTCATATTATATTTGTATCTACTAACCCACAATTTAGTGAGAAATTTGGAAGGTTGATGTCAGAGAAATATGAGATGTCTATGATGTGTGAGCTGAAATTCTTTCTTGGTCTACAAATAAAGAAAAAGAGAGAAGGTACATTCATCTCCCAAACAAAGTACACCAAGGACTTAATCAAGAAGTTCAACATGCAAGAGTGCAAAGGTATGGGGACTCCCATGCCCACTAGCGGACATGGTGATCTCACTAAGGAGGGTGAACCGGTTGATCAAAAGGTTTATTGATCAATGATTGGTTCATTACTGTATCTATGTTCCTCCCATCCCGATATTATGCTTAGTGTTTGCATTTGTGCTAGATATCAAGCTGCACCTAAAGAATGTCATCTTAAGGTTGTGAAACATATTGTGAGATACTTGATTCATACACCAAACTTTGGCATTTGGTATCCCAAGGGATCTTCCTTTAATATTGTTGGATACTTCGACTCGGACTATGTCAGAGACAAGGTTGATAGAAAATCCACCTCGGGTACATGTCAATTTCTTGGTAGATCTCTTGTGTTTGGTGTTCCAAGAAACAAAACTTGGTATCTCTATCTACCGCCGAAGATGGATATATTGCTGCTAGATCATGTTGTGCGTAATTGTTATGGATGACACGAACTCTTAACGATTATGGAATCTATGTTAAAAATGTGTTGTTACTGTATGACAATGAAAGTGCTATTAAGATTGGTCATAATCCCGTGCAACATTCTCGAACCAAGCATATTCAAGTTTGACATCATTTCATTCATGATCATGTTGCCAAAGGAGATATTGATCTTAAACATGTTCATACTAACAAGGAATTGGCCGATATCTTTACCAAGACACTTGATGAAAAAAGTGTTTTGCCACTTAAGGAGTGAGTTTCACATCATTTATGCTTAAAACGTGAGCTAAGATCACTCGGTTGCAAAGGGGATGTGCTTCATTGATTATTCCATGCTATTACCTTGAATATCATATGTTGGAATTCTATGCTCCTTTATCTTCCATCTAACCCTTTTGTAGGTACTTGGAAGAACTACACTCCACAAGATTGCTATCAACTCTTATCTTGAGCAATCTTGTCATTACCAAGTATCCACAACCTCGCTTTGATGATGGAAGGAAGAAGACAACAAAACATATCCTTGACACATATTCCTTAATTGCTAAATCTCAAATTGGTATCATGTCATTTGGATATATCATGTTTTCCTTGCTTGACTATCCCATGTAGGTGAAGAGTGAACGAAAACAACAAGGATTGCTCCCAACTCGAGATGATCAACAAGGATTGGTTCAGTTTCTATTGAAAATTTCATGAAGCCATTCAAATATTTACTAGTTAATACCTCTCTATAAATTATTCGTAATTAGTACAATTCATATGTTTTTCTTTCCTCGTTGATTATTTTGCCACTTTATATTCTGTTCAAATTTTCACTTTTGCCCGGTTCCTATTTATTGCCTCGGCGCCTCCGATTCAGCAGACTCGGTTCTACCAACTCTGTAAATAAACTGCACAACACAATATCAGTACCACTAACAATTTTGTCTCGGAACCACCGACTTTCCATTTTATTTTAGTTTTTGTTTGTTTTGGGTAAAACTTTGTGTTCCTGTTGTGATTTCTAAATTCTTCGATGGTCCCTTATTTAAAAAAAACTCGAAAGGGGGAGAAATACTTTCAAGGATCCCTAACTCAAAGGAGGAGAAGTTCTGCAAATTCTTAGTTAATTCTACGGGAGAGAAGTTATTTTCAATGAATCTATAATTTCTCTCATGATTTTTCATATTCTATGAATCCTACATTCTATGACCCTTGTTCTCAAGGATCCCTGTCTTAACCAATGATCCGTGTGTAAAACCCTTTGTCTGACCTTTTTTGGAAATTAATGCCGAAGGGGGTGACATATACAAAGCTTCAAAGCTAAAGAGAGAGATACATGCTTATGCAAATGGGGAGATATAATTTAGGGGGAGATAAGAATATCAAAGTTTACACTTATACATAAACAAGGACAGAATACCAAAGTAGGGGGAGAAAAATATGTTTTGGAGAGAGATCTGTTTATTGAAATTGATTTTCTCATGTTAGAATTTTCTCACCGTATCCAATCACAATATCTAAATACTAAGATCCAGAGGGAGAGGCTTACGTACATTTTCATATCTCAGGGTGAGAAACTTCTAAATGATCTTGGAGACATATTAATCCTAAAGGATACTATCTTCGATATGTTCTCCATATCATGGTATTTTTGAGTTCTATTGCCTTTGATTGGTAGAATACTATTGTGTTTCCTAACATTGTTTTCCCAAGTGTATCTCTACTAGTAGAATGCTCAAGAACTCAAGGTAAGTATATGCATCATATTCTTGATTAGGATGATCTCTTGCTTCTTGCACATATTGTTTGCAAGAGTGACGTCTTGAACAAGGATACATTTCATTCACATACATTTGATGCATATAGACAAGGTACACATGACTCATTTTTACCCTTTCTACTACATGTGTGTCCATGAATTCCAAAGCAACTATCCTTTAAATGGATTGCACACATTTAGGTGGAGCAAGTCTAAGTCATGTGTCTCTCAAAGTCTTCATTATATACATGCATATCTTTATTTGAAGCTTTAATTGTATGTTGTCATCAATTACCAAAAGGGGGAGCACAATGTGCTCCCTTGGTGGTTTTTATAATTCATGACAACATACATTGCCTCTTGGACTAATACTTTCACCTAGTGTATTTAAGATAAAGTCCATAGAGAGAGATGGGTTGGAAAAAATGAGTGTGGAGAGTGGTGCCTCCTAGATGGGTTGGAAAAAAGGAGAAGGAATAACATTGTCCAATCATCAAGCAAGAGGACTCTTCATTTTACTTTGTGAGAAATCACTTTGAGTCCATAGGAAAGCGAATACTATTAAAAGGGGGTAAGGTTTTGTTGGTGAACAAAATGCTCATACGTGCACAAGTGATAGTCACCACATACACCCACAAGCTCTTCCACAAAAGTCTGTCTGAAGCCAAATATTCAAAATCGGTGCAACCAACACATTCCACTCGGTGTCACCGATTCCAATCCCTAGACGGACTTAGCCGAACCCTAGCTTTTTGGTGCAACCGATTCAGCATTTTGTGCCAACGAGTTAGGCCGACAACTTTATGTTACGCAATTTTGCAATTTTGGTCCCTCCGAGACTGTTAAATCGGCGTCGCCGACATTGGGCATTCTGACCGTTGGTCACCTTATCGGTGCAACCGAGATTCCTATATCGATCTCATCGAGATTCAAAAGTTGCCACCTTTTGATCACTTTGGTACAACTGAGATTAACACATCGGTGTCACTGAGTTGGTCATTTTGTGTGTAACGGTTGGATATTTGGAGATGCCTATTTATACCCCTCCATTACCAGCTACTCAAAAGAGAAGCACCCAGAACTATTCCATACTTGCCCCATCTAGTTTTCAAAGAGAGAACCACCTACCCTTGTGTTGAGGTCAAGATCTTCCACCACAAAGATATGGATCTTGATTTCTAGCCTCCCCAAGTTGCTTTCCACCAATCCCATCTCTTATACCAAGCCTAATCTGTGAGAGAGTGATTGTGTGTTGAGGAGTCTATCATCTTGAAGCACAAGAGCAAGGAGTTCATCTTCTTACCGAGCTTATTACCTTTTGGAGGGTGGTGCCTCCTAGATTGGTTAGGTGTCGCTTGGGAGCCTCCTACTTCGGGTTGTGGAGTGAACCAAGAAGTTTGTAAGGGCAAGGAGATCACCTACTTCGTGAAGATCTACCCATAGTGAGGCTAGTCCGTCATGGACGGAAGCCGTTATGGAATAGTCAAGGTTGCTACTTCGTGGACCCTTATGGGTGGAGCCCTCCGTGGACTCTCGCAACCGTTACCCCCGGTGGAATGAAGAATCCATAAACATGGATGTACGATAGCGCCACCTATCGGAACCACGGCAAAAATATTGTGTCCTTCATGAGTTTGATCTCTCTATCTCTACTCCTTACTTCCATGTGCAATGTCTTTACTTTCCATAGCTATACTTGATGACTTGCATGTGTTGGGTGTCACAGATTAATTATGTATGCTAAAACTACCAACATCTTGTCTTATGCTTGAGGTATTTTTAAATTTCTGCTTGTGGTCTATTCACCACCCTCTAGACATACACTTCTAGTGATCCTACACCGACCTCTTCCGGGCAGCACCCCAGGCGTTCACCCTCTCCCCTAAAGACCTTAACGAAGAGCGTCACCACCCCATCCTACTTGAAGTGTGGACCTCCCTACTAGGCCATGGGCATGGGCAAACGTCTGCCACCTGGGGTTTAGGTACACTTAACCCTTGGGGGTGACCTCGACCCCCACCCACGATGTTGTGCTGCAGCAGTCGTCGGCCT
This sequence comes from Hordeum marinum, assembly GCA_022496015.1. Lineage (NCBI taxonomy): Eukaryota > Viridiplantae > Streptophyta > Magnoliopsida > Poales > Poaceae > Hordeum > Hordeum marinum. Next base: position 175,447,758 of record CM039674.1, read on the forward strand.
ATAGCTATAGGCCGCCAGGCCCCCCGGCCAGCAGCGCTCCTACGAAGGAGCACGGACGTTGAAATCAGGTGGCCTCTGGCCTCTCCGCCCACACCATGAACTCCTGGGCCGTGTCGGCCATATGGAGCCATAGGTGCGGCGGTGGGGTTGCCATCGCCGCCCTCCCATCGCGGGCGCCGCCTCCTCGACTACTTCAGCTAACCACGCTGGTCGGAGCCACACCGCGACTGCTTTAGGATTGAAAGTAGGTCTAGAGGGGGGGTGATTAGACTACTTGACCAAATGAAACTATGCTTTTTCCCGATTTTAATCTTGGCAAGTTTTAGCATTCATAGTATGTCAAGTACACCCAACACATGCATGTCTAAGAGTATTGCAGCGGAAAGTAAAGACATTGCACGTGTATGTATATAGAGAGGGTAAGGAAAGCAAACACAATTGGTGTCATGATGATTTTTCCCATGGTTCCAATAGGTGGTGCTATCATACATTGACGTTCCTGGAGTCTTCAACCCATGGAGGGTAACGGTCACGAGAGTCCACAGAGGGCTCTATCCATGGAGGGTTCCACGAAGAAGCAACCTTGACTATACGATGACGGCCTATGTCCACGGAGGACTAGCCTTACTCGGGGTAGATCTTCACGAACTAGGTGTTCTACTTGCCCTTACAAACTTCTTGGTTCACTCCACAACACGAAGTAGGAGGCTCCCAAGCAACACCTAACCAATCTAGGAGGTACCACCCTCCAAAAGGTAATAGGCTCGGTAATGTCGATGAACTCCTTGCTCTTGTGCTTCAAGATGATAAACTCCTCAACAAACAATCACTCTCTCCCAGATATGGCTTGGTAGAAGAGATGGGATTGGTGGAAAGCAACTTGGGGAGACTAGAAATCAAGATCCATATGGTTGGAGTGGAAGATCTTGATCTCAACACATGGGTAGGTGATTCTCTCTCAGAAAACTGATACGGTAGGTATGGAATGGTTCTGAGTGCTTCTCTTTCGAGTAGGTGGTGGTGAAAGGGTATGTATAGGCATCCCAAAAATCCAACTGTTACACACAAAATGACCAACTCGGTGACACCGGTGTTTTAATCTTGGTGGTACCAAAGTGACCAAAAGGTGGCAACTTTTGAATCTCAAAGGGATCGATATACGAATCTCGGTTGCGTTGATAAGGTGACCAACGGTTAGAATACCCATTCTCGGTGACACCGATTCAACAATCTCGAAGGGACCAAAATAGTGAACTTGCATAACAGAAAGTTGATAGCCCAACTCGATGGCATTGAAAGCAGCATTGGCTATGCCGAAGGGTTAGGGTTTGGCTGAGTCTCTCTAGGGTTTGGAATCATTGGCACCGAATGTGGAATGTTGGTTGCACCGATTTTGAGTGTTTGGCTTAGAGCAGACTTTGGTGGGAGAGTTTGTGGGTGTGTTTGGTGAGTATCACTTGTGCACGTATGTGCTTTTTGTTGACCAACAAAACTTTACCCTCTTTTAATTGTATTTGCTTTCCCATGGACTCAACATGATTTCTCACCAATATAAATTGTAGATTCCTCTTGCTTGAAGCTTTGCCAATCCATTTCCTTGCATCTTGGGGTATTCTCACAATCTCTTCGCCAACCCATCATTGAACTTTCGTAAAATATACTTGATGGAAACATTAGTTTAGTGACTTATATGTTGTTATGAATTACCAAAACCACTAAGGGAGAAAATGTGCTTTCAATCTCCCCCTTTTTGGTAATTGATGACAACATATAGATCAAAGCTTCGACATATGATATAATTAATGAATGTAATCGTTGCTTTGAGAAGTATGTGATAAGCAAGAGCTCCTCCTAAATTTGTGCATTATTTTCAATTTCCATTTGAATGCAAATGCACAACCGATTAGGTACATGGGGCACTTCTTCCATGTCACATACATCTTGGTGGTGTGCAAGAATAATTGGAGTGAACATCATAGCACAATAGAATCAAGCAATGTAGAAAGATCATTTCATGAAGCGTACTTCTCCCCCTTTGTAGTAAGGTGATAAGAAATAGTAGCATCACACAAAAGTATATCACAAGCAACCAAAAGACAATAGTTTGTTTTGAAAATCAATAAAGACCAAAGTTCTCTCTCACTCGAAGCCTAAAGATCTATATACACTTCTCCCCCTTTGGCAACAAGTTACCAAATAGTTTAAAGGCATATATCTAAGCGTTCTTGGGATGATCTCCTCCGATTGTTGATCAAGGGGTCGAGAGAACGGCATCGGCGAAGATCTCTGTAGATGTCATGGATGGAGCTGGAGTGGATACTGGAGGAACTGGTGTTGATGGAGCAGGAGCTGAGGTGACAGCAACAGGAGCTGATCAAGAGGGCCTCAAGTCTGGAGCTGGCACTGTGGCTGATCTGGCCTTAGTAGGAATCTGTGTGCCTGTCCTGAGACGTGATCCAGCCTCCTCCTCCTCCTCCTCATTATCATCATCAGAAGAAGCATGAGGTATGTGCACTGAGTCAACTTCCTTCTGAAGCTCTATGTCTATCTTAGTCATCCTAAAGCTCATTCAGAGTCTTGATCCTTGTTTCAAAGATCCTCACAAGACTGTTCTGGTTCCCTAGAATCCCCTTCATGTCCTTCTACATGTTCTGAACTGATGAAATTAATAGATCCATTTTCTCACTCCTAGATCTAGGAACCTCAGCACTAGTGGCTCTAACTGCCTCTGCCTCTGCCTGAGTTACAGCTGATGTGGGATGAACTGGGTCCATCACCACAACATTGTCCTCGAGATCTGGCTGTAGGGGCCAATGGGGACGATCTAGAGCAAATATGTGCTTTTCCAACTTGGAGTTGACGAACATGTGGATGTAGGGTGCATAGCAGCAAGCGCACTTTTGATCAGCAATAACCCTCTTAACTATCTCAACAATCAAGTCCATGACTCTGATTCTGGTGTGTATATCAAGGCCATATCCTCGGATCATCTTTTCATCTCCTGACTTGGGCATCAAAGTATGCCTCAGAATGGTGTTCATGGTATGAAGGCCAGCCTGAAGATAGTAGATGGATCCTAGCTTGTGAGACTTCACATTAGCAACAGGGATCTCCTTGTACATTTTGGCCATAGCATTGTGGCTCTCCTTGGACTCTGAGTATACATCCAAATCACCATCCTATGCCTATGGAATTATTAGAATTGCAGCCCATTCATCAATAGTGGACTCATATCTTGCTCCTTCTGTCATCCATACAATCCTACCATCTCCATAGAAATGTGCAGTGGAGTAGAATTGCATGAAGATTTCATCATTCCATGTAGTAAATTCTCTGCCAACAAAGTCATCCAGACCAACGAAGTGGAATTTGTCTTGGACACTTGGAAAGTAGTCCTCATTCTGCTTAATGAATTTCCAGTCTACATATCTCATGTCACTAACTGTTGGGCTGTTGTCTAGCAGGACTGTCTCATAGAAGTCTTGCTGCTCCTTGGTGTAGAATCTGTAATCAACATCAGTCTTCCTCCTCTGGGCATATAGATCAATTGCTCTCCATGCCCTCAAACCTGAGTCTTTCCTCTTCTTCACATCTTCAACAATTACGTGGGTGACATCATGTACTGGAAGATGTGGTCTAAGTTTCATCAATGTTGTAAAGTCATCATCATCTTCAGTTCTAGAAGTAGTTCCCTTGTTCTTTTCAGAAGCTGGAATTTGCCTGGATGTCCTCCTAGGCTTTTCAGTAGCAGGCTTATTGGATGCATATTTGATGCTCTTGGATGTGCCTGTCTTAGGCATAGCATCAGCTAGAAGTTTCTTGGCCTTCTTCTTGGGAGGAGCGTTTGCAGCTGGCTCATCCTCCTCTACAACAGCAGATGCTTCCTCTAGATCTTCATACATAGATGTAGGCCTGCCAGTCACATGGATAATCCTCTTTATGGCTTTCTTCTCCCCTGCCTTCTTAGGCATATACTTGCTTGGGGGATCAATGGTCATTTTAGCCCTAGCACTCTCAGGTGCTCTCATAGCTTCAGGAGGTGCATATGTTTTGCTAACCACCCTCCTGGATGAGGTGGCCTCATTTGTTGACATCCTGGCATCTTTCTCTTGCTTCTTGGCAAGAACATCCTCTGGGACGAAGTATGAATCTTCCTCATCTAAATTCAGCTTCTCAATGGCCCTAGTGGCAGCCTTGGGCAGCCCATGGGAGCTGGGGGTGCCTGGATCTGAAGGTGAACTAGGCTCTGGGCTTGTGCCTGAACTCATGTCAACTCCATGCTCTAGCAAATTCTGACTATCTGACTCAGAAATGTTGACCCTGTGAATAAAGTATAGAAGAGTGGAATAGGTTGAGTCATCAGAAAATATTCAACATGTTTTTGAAAGTTTGACCTGAAAAATTATAGATGTAGTTCGCTGCAAAATTGAATTTCGGTGTCACAGAGTCAACCATTTCGGTGCTGCTGAGATTCACAAAACTCTTAGCCGAAACTTGGCAACAATTTCGGTCAGACCGAAAACTATCACTCGGTCTCACCGAGTTCTGTCCTTAGTAGCACAAAAAGGAAATTGGTGGAACTAATTTTTATGACTCTGTCTCACCGAGGTGCAACTTTATGGGCAACTAAACCTAAAATTTTCTGATTCTATAGTCTATGGAATTAATCTATGGATAGAATGATCTCAGACTGTGGTAAGATAATGGTGAAAACCCTAATGCAAAAGTTTTGGAGCTTGGAGCGCAAGAGGGGGCTGAATCCGTACCCTAGCTTGGTGATGAATCCGCTATGACAGCAATGGGGGAGAGATTCCATCGACGACGGTGATTCCGAGCGGAGGAGGAGCGCGGGAAGACAAGGGCGACGACTAGAGGGTCCTTCCATGAAAGCTTAGGGATTCGGGCGCGATGATTTTATGAATTAAACTTCGAACCATCGGGTCCAGAGATTATATACCCTTCAGTGTCGGTGATGCCGATTCTGAATTTTTGGTGTCACCGAGTTCCTCAACTGTCAGCTGACAGGGAAACTCAGTGTAACCAAGAATATGGAATCAGTAGTACCGAGGCAAGAAATATATATCAACCCTAGGCATTCGGTGTGACCGAGATTTTGGTGTTGGTTCCACCGAGATGCACTTGGGAGGTTTTAATGGTCATTCCTTGTCGATACGGAACTCTGAGTGCTCCACACACAAAGGGATCGAAAAGCACTTGTTCAAATTTTATGATGCATAATGAATAGAGTATGAGGTTAGAAAGCATAGATAGCTAAAGAAGTGGTCCTAGGCATTCTTGTATTTCCAATTGGCGAAAGATAAATCCAAAGCTAAATAGTAACAATTGGATATCCTGGAATGAGTAAATAAATGCAGACCAACATTGTCGCACAATAAGATGTCAAAGAACTCATGGCAAACATGCACAAACACTATAGCATCTAACAAGCACTTTGGCGATGACGGAATCATCTATATATGAGTATACTGACTTAGGAGCCAAGTAAGAATACTTGATCATATGTCATACTCATCGTTTAAGCACAAGTGGGGTTACCACTTCGACATAAAGCATTTAATGTTGTCACATTCTTTTGAGATGCTTTAACTCAAGTCTTATTGTAAAGCTCCCCCTAGATGTGACACCCCCAGAAGACGGATAAACTAACCTTGGGTTTTGTCAATGAAGACTTCATGTTGGTGAGGTAGTCGTGGATGCTCAAAGTTGATGAAGATCCCAAGAGTTGGGAGCATCCTTGTTGTTTCATTACTCTTCTAACCTACATGGGTTAGTGCCAACACACAAGAGACAAATACAAGGATATATGTGGACATGGAGTGTAATTCATATGAGATGATGTCCATTGATTTGTTGATTACCTTGTCCCTTGCTTATCTTTGAGGGAATGTGTGACTCCTTGAGCTATTGCATAGAGTTGATGTTGATTGCAAATAGACATTGCCAACAATGAATATGAGTGAATTTCATTGGTGGAGTCACCCCTCAAGAACTCTCTAGTTCTTCTTCTTGGGGACCCACATCAATTTGATGGGGATCCTTGGTGTTTAAGTAGCACTTGTAGAAGTTGAGCTTCTAGTAGCCTTGCGAACCCACTTCACCAAAGCTTGGGATTCATCTTCATATGAGTCAATGTCCTCTTGAAGCTTGTTCTTGCCCTTGAGCTTGGTGTCTTGTGGTGGAAGGTCATCTTGTAAGTTTGTTACCTTGGGGAGATTATTTTCATACTTCTCCTTTTGAGGAACAACCTTGGGATTGGGATGTTGACCTTCTTCCCATTCAACTCCATTAGCGTTGAAGTTGCCAACACCATGATTCTTCCGGTATACTCCATGCTTGCGTACAATCTCATCGAATTGTGTGCACCCTTCAAGACATTTGTAGATACCTTTTCTCTATAATCCCTTTCAACAGTTCATTTTCTTGCTCAAGTGTAACTTCGCTAAGAGAAGAGTTAGGGGGATCAACAGAACTACTATAAGCCATATCATTGGATTTATCATTTTTATTGCTACTAGTTGAAGAACCTTTCTTTCCTTTGTTACTAGCTTGCTTAGACTTAACTTGAGGCATGAATGTAGATAAGAGAAGTCATTCGACTAGATAAGAGGAAGTCTTGTTTCCAAGATCATCATTGATAGCTTTACGGAACGCATGCTCTTGCTCTAAATTGAGCTTCTCGAAGCATAGCTTCTCATGTGTCCTTACAAGCTCTCTATTATCTTATAGAGTTGACTCACGAGCTGACTTAAGAGTTTTTAGTTCTTGAGTTAGTCGTTCTATTTCCAAATTATCATCATCACATGACTTATCTTTACTAGAGTGAGTACTAGCAAGTTCATTTTGACTATCATTACTAGTTTTGTCAAATAGCAATCCATCTTCAATTAACAAGTCATCTTCATCACTATTGAAATCTAGATACTCGAGGTGTGATACCTTGGAGACTTTAGCCATGAAGCAATTTCCACTTCCTTCATTTGGTGAATCAAATAGATCATAGGAGTTGGTTGTCACTAAAGCAATTCCGACAACACCTTCATCTTGACTATAGTCGGAGTTGGAGTGATAGCTTCTCTGGGAGTGGTTGTCGGAGTCGGAGCCGGAAACCCATTCACCAACATGAGATTGATGTTTCCTTCTTGAGTAGCTCTTGGTGTATTGGTCCTTCTTCTCCGAGTCCCTACTTCTACTTGAGGGTCTCCATTCGTAACGATCATCTCTACTCCTTCTCTCTATTCTAGGTTGTTCGTCTCTTGAGCTTCGTCTTCTTAGTGACGCTTCTCTTTTTTGTAAGGAGACATGCAATCATTAGAGTAGTGTCCACGCTTCCCACAATTGTAGCAGTTTCTGTCAGGACTTAACGAATGCTTCTCTTCACGTCTTGAGTTGGAGCTTCTATCTTTGCTTATATTCTTGTAGAACTTGTTGAATTTCTTGACCATGAGGCTTATCTATTCATTTGTGACAAGGTTGTTGTTTGAGGTAGCGGGAGCATTGCTTGTGGCGTTGTAAGCACCGCTAGACTTGTGATGAAGCTCTTGCTTGTCTTTGAGTGTCATCTCATGAGCAACAATTCTACCAATCACTTCTGTTGGTTTGGGATCTTTGTAGTTGGGCATCATTTGGATCATTGTGCAAACGGTGTCATATCGATCATCCAAAGCTCGAAGTATCTTCTTGATGATGAATTTGTCAGTCATTTCTATGCTTCCTAAGCCGGCAACCTCATTGGTGATGAGAGCTAGCCAAGAGTACATCTCAGCGACTCCTTCACCATCCTTCGACTTGAACTTGTCAAGCTGACCTTGAAGAACGTCTAACTTGGATTCTCTCACGGACTCAGTTCCTTCATGCATATCAACCAAAGTATCCCAAATCTCTTTTGCGTGTTCAAGACAACTGATTTTGTTGAATTCTTTGGGGCATAGGCAGTTGAATAGAATGTCACATGCCTGAGCATTGATCTGCAACATCTTCAATTCATCCGCAGTCGCTTCACGATCGGGTTCCTTTCCTTCCGCAAAGAATTCACCTTGCAAGCCAACTCGAACAACAGCCCAAACGGCATGATTACGACCAAGCAAATGCATTTTCATTTGTTCTTTGAACTAGCAAAATTTGTGCCATCAAAGGACATAGCTCTATAGTGATATATTCCCCCACTAGATGCCATACTTCACCTAGGTTGTGAAACCAATGCAATGGAGACCAATGCTCTGATACCACTTGTAGGATCGAAATCAGGTCTAGACGGGGGGGCTGATTAGACTACTTGACCAAATGAAACTATGCTTTTTCCCGATTTTAATTTTTGGCAAGTTTTAGCATTCATAGTTTGTCAAGTACTCCCTACACATGCATGTCTAAGATTACTACACCGGAAAGTAAAGACATTGCACATGTAAGTAAAGAGAGGGTAAGGAAAGAAAACACAATTGGTCATGGAGTCTTCAACCCATGGAGGGTAACGGTCGCGAAAATCCACGAAGGGCTCTACCCATAGAGGTTTCCACAAAGAAGAAACCTTGACTATACCATGACAGCCTACATCCACGGAGGACTAGCCTTACTCGGGGTAGATCTTCACGAAGTAGGCGATCGCCTTGCCCTTACAAACTTCTTGGTTCACTCCACAACACAAAGTAGGAGGCTCGCAAGCGACACCTAACCAATCTAGGAGGCACGACCCTCCAAAAGGTAATAGGCTCGGTATTGTCGATGAACTCCTTGCTCTTGTGCTTCAAGATGATAGACTCCTCAACACACAATCACTCTCTCAAAGATATGGCTTGGTAGAAGAGATGGGATTGGTGGAAAGCAACTTGGGGAGGCTAGAAATCAAGATCCATATGGTTGGAGTGGAAGATCTTGATGTCAACACTAGGGTAGGTGGTACTCTCTCAGGCAACTGATAGGGTAGATATGGAATGGTTCCGAGTTCTTCTCTTTCAAGTAGGTGGTAGTGAAGGTGTATATATAGGCATCCCCAAAAATCCAACCGTTACACACAAAATGACCAACTCGGTGATACCAATGTGTTAATCTCGGTGGTACCAAAGTGACCTAAAGTTGGCAACTTTTGAATCTCAGACGGACCGATATACGAATCTCGGTTGCACCAATAAGGTGACCAACGATCAGAATGCCCATTCTCGGTGACGCCGATTCAACAATCTCGGAGGGACCAAAATAGTGAACTTGCATAATAGAAAGCTGGCAGCCCAACTCGATGGGACCGAAATTAGTATCGGGTGTACCGAAGGGTTAGGGGTTGGCTGAGTCTATCTAGGGTTTGGAATCAGTGGCACCAAATGTGGAATGTTGGTTGCACCGATTTTGAGTGTTTGGCTTAGAGCAGACTTTGGTGAGATTGTTTGTGGGTGTCTTTGGTGAGTACCACTTGTGCATGTATGAGCTTTTTGTTCACCAACAAAACTTTACCCCCTTTTAATAGTATGGCTTTCCTATGGACTCAAGATGATTTCTCACAAATATAAAATATAGAGTCCTCTTGCTTGAAGCTTTGCCAATCCATTTCCTTGCATCTTGGGGTATTCTCACAACCTCTTCGCCAACCCATTATTGAACTTTTCCTGAAATTTACTTGATGGAAACATTAGTTCAATGACTTATATGTTGTTATGAATTACCAAAACCACCAAGGGAGCAAATGTGCTTTCAGCCGCTGATAGTAACCCTGGGCTGTGTTGGAGAACGACCGCACCCATGGGGAACCACCGCTGGCGTCATGGCGTGCTTTTGGGGACGACCATGGCCCCTCCTGGGCTGTGGCAGGGTTCTCCTTGGAGGCCTTCCCCTTCTTGGCGGCAGAGAGCTTCCTCACTAAAGCCATGATGGGAAAACTGTGGCTTGGAAGTTGGGAGGCGAAGAAGCCGAAGGTGTGTTGAGGATTTTCTCGCCCTCGCCTGCTTATGTACAACCAGGGGCCAACATGCGCCCCCTCATGTCCCGAGAGCCGTGCAACATCTGAAGGGTCACATCCGCGAGGCCCAAGGAAAGAAGGCCGAGGTAGTAGTAGCATTCAAGGAAGGGCAATGACGACCGGCGCTGCACAGGGTGTTGCATTAGTTTGACTTGGGGCGGTCCTGACGCCTTCAGAGAGCAGGGACGTCGCCGCCCAATGTTTGATGCGTGGCAAGCCTGACCCGCATGCATGGTGGGCCCGCGGTGCTTTGGGCCACCTTCGACAACTTTGACTAGAAGCCAACTCGGGCGCACCTTGGGCCCGGGGGCTACAATCGGCGTTCTGGGGATGGGGGTACCCAGACCACCCTACCTGCGGCCCAAGGCATGGCCCACCTCGTTAGCCATACACACCCTGGCGCGGCTTCTCTCAAGACAAGGCCCTCGCGAGGACTCCAGGCTCTCGAGGAGGAATGATACCAAGACTAGCAAGGATGGGCCTCCTCAGGCCCCCTCCGAAGTAGTGGATATGCCTATGCAGAACCTGACCTCGGGAGTCAAAGATGACGCAGGGAAGGATAGGTGGGCGCCAGCACGCCAGGACGTACGCGGGTTCCCAAAGCTCCTCCCAAAGGTTTCCATTCCTGTGCAAGAAGACCACGACCATGAGCCATGCACGGCGGATGTCATCGTGAATCCCACCTCTGCATCATCGACACCTACTTTCCAAACGAAGACAACCTATGGATAGGGTGCGGATGTACTCATGTCCTCCTTTAAATTTGGATATTGTGGGATCCCTTCCCACCATTGTGATAAAGGAAGAGGACCTAGGCCCTTGTTGTATATAGAGGCTAGGCCAAACCATAGAGGGGGATCCCCCGACATAACCACTGAAGGAACCCCAAGAGAAGGTAGAGAGCCAATAATACCACTAGAGCTCCCTCGTGAGGCCCGAAACCACTGTACTAGCTCATACACCACACCTCCCCGAGAGGCAACCACCAAAGCAGGAGTAGGGTATTACGCTTCCCAGCGGACCGAACCTGGGTAAACCACCGTGTTCATCTTCTTCCTCGTCATCATGTGAGTTACCCATGGTAACCATCGAGTAGCAAGCTGAGTAGGGAGAAGCCGCAGGGGACCTTCGCACACGCCCCTTTGTGCGAACCTTGAGGGTCTTGCGGAGCCCGAAATCTGAAAGAGGTCAGGGATACCGTGTGCACATCGAATCGACGACGACATTCCTGCAATGCCGAAGGTTGAGGCCGATGGTGTCTGGGCGATGGAGGGCCTCTGAGCTCACATGCATCAACGAGAGCCTTATGGCGACGAGGCGGAGCACTAGGCATGGCGGCTGGCGAGATGGGGCTGGAGGGTGCAACAGCAGCGAACGGTGGCGACCGACGCTCTCAGCCATGGTGGAAGAAGCAAAAGGGAGGCGAGGGGAGAGGAATGAGGGGAAGAGACCGATCCAGACGGCTCCCTGCAGCCTATCCATCCACCCAGGCAGGCACGCGAGCAGGAGGTGGCCGTCGTGCGGCAACCACGCGCCCGGCGTCCTACTGGCCAGAGGTGGAAGAAGAGCGGTTCACCCCTGGTTCAGGTAAGGTTCTTCCCTGGCTAAGTTAAGGTTCTGTTCCTATTTCTTTCTGTTTTAAGTTTCTTTTCTAATGAATTCTTCTCTATTTTGACTTACTAAAAATACTAAATCATTTGAAAAAATCCTGAAATTATTTATGGGCACTGTTTGGATTATTCCAAAATCCCTCAAGAGTTTTCAGAAATTTGGAGCACTTGATTTATTTATAGTCCTTTATTTGGATTTTTTCAGTAACTTTTCTGGTTTATTAAAAATGTAAAATTGCTCGGTTAAATGTGCAACACCTCTGGTATGTTGTTGTCAACATTTATCAGAGTGGGGGAATATTATTGGAGAGCCTTTTGGATTCATTAAAAAATTCAATTGTTGGAATATGTTTACTCAATGAAGTGCTAGGGTTTGTCATCCACATTTCAAATTCATTTGAAATTGAACATGATTCCATGAATTCTCAATGATGCAACTACACAAGCAATTTCTAGGGTTGTGACAACTCACCCCCACTAAACAAGAATCTCGTCCCGAGATACAGGCGTAAGGTGAAAAGAAGACTTGATACTAACTAACACAATTTTCATGATATAGTTGCCCTTCTCAATGATGTTGATTCACTGCATCATGTTGATCTCGATGTCTTTGCTTTGGAAGCTTCACTCAACACTTCAACAAGGGAACATAAAACTCTACAAGAATCAAACTTCACAAATACCGGGTAACTCACAATCAACTCATGGGCTGAGACGTAAGAACGTATCTTGAGATGAGACACAAAACACACATTGAGAACGATGGAATGAGGCAGATGATGGAGGTTCAATTGGTAGGCAACAATTCCACGCTTTGCTAGGATGGAGCATGGGTTTCAAAGTAGCAAGGGGTTAGTTGGCCTTCATGCCATAACAGGCACCTTAGGGAACGTGACTCGTAGGATTATCCCTTAAGTGGAAAAAATAATTACTTTCGATAAAGAGATCATTGAAAATCTTCAGACCAGCCTAAGATAATTCACAACGACTGTTTGAAGGAATTCAAAAGAATGGCATACTCTGATCAGAAGGGGACTAGAGTTATAAAACAACTCGGTAACGGAAGGCACATTCCGTTTTATACCGAGAGTATAACCCGGGGTGTGAGCATGCTCTCAAGAACTTGAGCATTTACATATTGATCAGGGTTTACCAACATCCATGCCAAGGATCCTAGTGACACATCATACTACCATGATGAATGACAATTGTGAATGCAGATGCACAGGAAGACAATGCTTTTTGAAATTTCACCTTAGCTATGCCAATGGAACGAAATCTGGATGATCGACCGAGAGATATTTAGCACTCCGCTTCTAATTTTCGCCTTGATGTAATAACATAATCCAGTTATAGGAAATGCTTGATATCTATCACATCAGGTATTGGTCGGAGTTCGGGGCTCAAGGGATCCATGAGGAACAACTTCTAAAATAAGTCATATAGAATCCTCATGGGGAAGTGGCCAAGTTGTTGAATTAAGAAACTATAATAATAGGTTTGCCGGCTAGGTTTGTTGGCCACATCACTTTACCGGGTTATAAAGAGACAAATACTATAATTCTTGGGAAATGTTCCAACCGTCATGTCTATATGAGATTGCAATTTGGTTGGTGATAGCATGTTTTGGACTCAGTAGATATGAAAGAGAAAGTTTGCAACACAAATCGATGAGATGACATTGTGGGATTCTCAAGGAATGAACTATGGAAGGCAGCTCCAAAACATGAGTTGGATTGCAAAATACATCTGAGCAAAATGTCCAGGATGACCGTGTCCACATGAAATCGTACAACAAAATAATACCTAGTTCTTATTGGGAACCATCATTGCGGATAGCGAAGCCGGGTGCAAGTCCGTATGGTAAATTCAGGAATAGCACATACCTTATTTTCCTTTAACAAGTCAAGTAGTGCCTTGGTGTGCTAGGAATACCTATGGAATGGAGATGATCAGTCTATCAAACCATAGAATACTCCACACGTGCATGACTGATTTGGTATGGTTCCATAGAAGGCAAAACAAGTTTTTTTCTAATTCACGGTAGCAACTTACACCAAATGCACACGAATTAGAGGAAGTTACTTCTTTCACCTAAACATATAGTTCATGCACGAGACATGAATATGATGCCTACTAAAGTTTCCAACACCATCTTAAATGTTTAGCCATAATCATGGAACAAATGAAAATGTTACCGATGGGCTCAACAACAATTCATCGTGGTATCCATATAAAAGGAATTCCACAATCATGTGAGCAAGATAATAGCATTGGTCATACCAAAAGATATAATGGTGGATGCTGGAGGAAACATCCATGAGTAAAATAACATTAGGATAATTGTTGGTTCTGATTTTGATTTGACGATAACCCACACTCAAACCAAATACTGCACAAAACAATAGATGCAACAATTGATCACAAGGATCAACCAAGGAAGGTATCATCTTTCTTCTACACACACACAAAAGTGCAAAGGGTATCCCCTTGACCTGAGCTAAGTTAGATCAAGCTTTTATCTTCCACCTCTCCAAGTTGTTGTTTAACTTAACAAACTAGCTCAATGGTTATCCAACATAGAGTCTTCGAGAAAGGATGGCTTACAAGAAACCAAATTGATCATGAACTCAACATAACGGTCACGGGACAACCTCGTGATACTTTCGAGAAGATATTCGAAAAATCATGAACCACTGATACGTTACTGAGCTTTGAAATTATCTTGCTTTTCAAGATAAGACGATATGATCAAGAGAGCAAACAATCGTCACAATCCTAACTCATTGATCAAATAGTGCACCATGAAAAATGGACATAGGTAGCATGATCAATCTTTAGAGTGGTGATTCAATAACCATCACACAAGAGTGAAATTACTGTCGATTAACTACCAAGCAACAACATTGCTAGGAGTATCGATGTCACACATCATGGTTCACTTTACAGTACTCCGGTTACAACCAACTCAGGTACAGAGGAATGAACAATGATGGCAAGAAGTATCACTACATCAAGAGTTCGTAAGAGGGAGTGCAATTCAGATGACAATCTTGGCATGAAGAGGGTAATACCTCAAGGTAGAATGGAGCTAAAGCTGGATTGGCATTTTGATCCGCGGAATAAACTACTTTAACACAATGCAAGAGATGGACGAGGTACTGGAGTTTGTCTCTCCTAGTCATTCTGGAGTGGAATGACCTGACGGACCACAAGAATAATATGCATCAATGAGCATGAATGCACAACTACTCTTGACTATCCATTATAGAAGAAGGTCGTAATACAATTGAAGAAGGGTAACTCAAGAGCACATGATTTTTTTGAGTTGTGGATGCATAGATTGAATACGTCAAACAAAGTTCAACATGTTTCTTCCAGATAACCCATGCAAAAAGGTAGAATTGGCAGAGTGGCAACTATAGAATAGAGAACTAATCAGGAGAACTCTTGTTGTGATCTTCAGTTCATTAGGAACTTCTACCATGATTGATTCTTCATTTTTGAAGAATGATATACCATGAACCTTGAAGTCTAGAACAAGGTTACTAATATCCTAAAGGAATGAGCAAATGATATCAACAGGAGAAAGCAGAAAGAATAATGGGTTCGAGAATCCAGAGATAGAATACCTAATGATTAAATAGAATCACAACATGCTTTCGATAACGATGGCCGGAATTATCACACTAGGAACAAAAGACACAACTAGACCCTTGGGTGGTGCACTTGAATAACATGGTTTCCTAAACACCTTTAACATATACATCGAGGTAGTAGAGTATCTCAACGCAACAATTAGTGTGCTTTGTCTGGCCAAAATAAATTAACTGAGGATGAAAGGATTTGCAATTGCATTAGAAAATTTAGAAACCTTGGACAAGTCAGGCAACATAATGCCTATACGGGTGTGAAATATGAGGCAACCTGCAAGACAACCGACAACATAACAATGAATTCTTATGGAGACATCCATCTAGGAAGACATCAACTTTCTGGTAAGGTCTCCAGCAAAGTAACTCATCATCCTGACAGATAGATGAGAAACCTAATTCTTAAAACCGTAGAATAAAGAAGAGCGTGACTCAGAATTAGAATGACACGAGGAAAGGACTAAAGCAATCTTATGTTCCCTTCCGCAATCAATTCCCTTATATAACTAAAGCAGTTCTAGACTCAACATCGACCAGTTTGGCTTGGTAATCCTACATACAATCAAGCTCTGATACCAATGCTATTGGGAACCCGATCCTAAGTCAAACAAGTCTAGCATGTAACACACCATATCACTTTGCGGCCTCACGCATGGTAATCCTTGCGACTACCACCTTATCTTGGCCAAGACTGTTTGGGCCTTTTGCCTCACGTATATGAATATGTCGCTAGCAATCATATGTCAAAGAACCTGGATCGACGTGACTAGTTATAGACCTAAGTGGGATAACTGTATAGTGATAGGAATACATAACCTAGCAGTGCAGGTGTCGGTCATCAATTTGTGTAGAGGAGTTGTAGAAAGCTACATGGACTCCATTACACCATAGGACATTTCCCCAAAGGGACAAACACAACAGCAATGAAGGATACATGTCGGTCAATCAATGTGCCCCGAGCACTAGCAAGCTACTAGGGCTCATCGGAAGCATGAAGAGGCATTTCCCTGTAAAGAAGGCTACCATAGGCATACGACTAGGTGTCGAATCCCATAGATACCAATACATGTCAAACATACACACAATATGCATAGATACAACATGGCATCACAACATAACTCTATGACTCAAGCATTTATTAAATACTCATAAGAGCCAACATAGTGTGATATTACAAACAGGAGTCACATGACCCAACACTCAAGTCATACAAGCAACAAGCGAACGCAAAACAAGTCTGGGTACAAACATCTACTAAAAGTGGATGGAGGAGCCAGAAAAGCTACAACGACCCTACTAAAGGAGCAAGACCTCTGTCTAGGATTCCCAAGCTAACCTGGTCAACATCAAACTTCACATCATAAGAATGACTAATGAGACTGAAGTCTCTTCTGCAAAAACATAAATTAACCAACCATGAGTATAAAGGTACTCAACTAGACTTACATCAGAACTAAGTGTTGGAAATATGCCCTAGAGGCAATAATAAAATGGTTTTAATTATATTTCCTTGTTCATGATAATCGTTTATTATCCATTCTATAATTGTATTGATTGGAAACTCAAATACATGTGTGGGTGCATGGACAAATACTGTGTCCCTAGTATGCCTCTAGTAGACTAGCTCATTGATCAAAGATGGTCAAGGTTTCCTGGCCATGGGCATGAGATGTCATTTGATAACGGGATCACATCATTAGGAGAATGATGTGATGCACAAGACCCAAACTATAAACGTATCATATGATCGTGTCAGTTTATTGCTACCGTTTTCTGCATGTCAATATATTTGTTCCTGTGACCATGAGATCACGCAACTCGGTGACACCGGAGGAACGATTTGTGTGTATAAAATGTCACAACGTAACTGGGTGACTATAAAGGTGCTCTACATGTATATCCAAGGGTGTTTGTTGGGTTGGCATGGATCAAGACCGGGATTTGTTACTCTGTATGACGGAGAGGTATCTCGGGGCCCACTCGGTAATACAACATCACAACAAGCCTTGCAAGCAAAGTGACTAATGTGTTAGCCATAGGATCTTGTATTACAGTACAAGTAAAGAGACTTTCCGGTAACGATATTGAATTAGGTATAGAGATATCGACGATCTAATCTCGGGCAAGTAACATACCGAAGAACAAAGGGAACAACATACCGGATTATCTGAATCCTGGACATAGAGGTTCAACCGATAAAGATCTTCATAGAATATGTAGGGACCAATATGGGCATCCAGCTCCAGCTATTGGTTATTGACTGTAGAGGTGTCTCGGTCATGTCTACATAGTTCTTGAATCCGTAGGGTCTATACACTTAAGGTTCGGTGACATTTCAGTAGTATTGAGTTATGTATGTTGGTGACCAAAAGTTGTTCGGAGTCCCGGATGAGATCCCGGACATCACGAGGAGTTTAGGTATGCTCTGGAGGTAAAGATTCATATATAGGAAGTTCTGTGTTGATCACCGGGAAAGGTTCGGGCATCACCAGTAGCGTACCATGGGTGTCGGAAGGGTTCTCGGGGTCCACCGGAAGGGGCCACTAGCCTCGGAGGGGACCATGGGCTATGAGAGGAGGCACACCATCCCCTAGCGGGATAGCCGCCCCTCCCACAAGGGCCCATGCAGCTGGCAGGTGGTGGGAGGGTTAACCCGAGGGGTGGCACCACCTTTCCATGGGTGGCAAGCCACCCTATGACACCTACTCCCTTGGGCTCCGCCCCAAGGGGGGAACCCTATGTTAGATTTCTGGCTCCACAAAACCCTCAAGGTTCGAACATAGGGGTGTGTGAGAAGATCCCTAGCAGCTTCATGCTACCTGGCTCACAACTCGATGGATATCACGACAAACTCGCACGATGACGAGGAAGAAGATCAACACAACAGTTTACCTAGGTTCAAGCCGGTGTGAAGCGTAATAACTTACTCCTGTCTTGGTGGATTGCCCCTTGTGGGGGAGTGGTGGATGAAATAGTATAGTGCGCCCTAGCCTCGCAAGGGTTCTCAAGTGTTGTTCTTTGCTCTCTTCCTTGTCTCGTGGTTTGATTGGCTCAGTCATGGATCAGATCCCCTCTACGGTGTGGCCTAGCCTCTATATATAGCAGTGGCTCGAGGCCTCTTCCTTTATCACAATGGTGGGAAGGGATCCCACAGCTTCCAAGTTTGAAAGGGGACGGGAGTACATCCACCCTTTGTCCAAAGGTGGTCTTTGCCTACAAAGCGGTTGTCGATGATGAAGTGGTGGGCTTGGCGATAACATCCGCCCTGCGGGGCTCGTGGTCGTGGTCTTGTTGCACCTGAATGGAAACCTTTGGGCAGCGCTTAGGTAACCCGCGTACGTCCTTGCTCCCTTTGCACTAAAGGGTAAACTGCACTGCCTGGTGTGCTGCCACCCGCCTATGCTTCCCTGCGTCATCTTTGACTCTTGAGGCTAGGTTCTGCATAGAGACCTCCACCGCTCTAGAGGTGGCCTGAGGAGGCCCATCCCCGCCGGTCTTGTTTTCATTCCTCATCGCGAGCCCGGTGGTCCTCGCAAGGGCCTTGTCTAGTGTAATGCCGCGCCAGGCCATGCCTGGCTGACGAAGTGTGCCACGCCTGTCGGCTTCTGGGAACGGGGTTACTCAGACTTTCCTGCCTGCGGCCCAGGGCATGGCCCACTTCATCAACCAAATAAGACCATGCGCGGCCCCACTCGAGACAAGGCCCTTGCAAGGGCCCTAGCCTCGCGAATAAGAACATCGACAAGACCCGTGAAGGATGGGCCTCCTCAAGACCCCTCCAGAGCGGTGGAGATTTCTATGCAAGGCCCGGCCTTGGGAGTCAAGAGTGATGCAAGGAAGGATAGGCGGGCGTTAGTGGGCTAGGCGGCGCAGTTTCCTCTTTGGTGCGAAGGGAGCAAGGACATACGTGGGTTCCCAAAGCATCCCCAAAGGTTTCCATTCCAGTGCAAGAAGACCACAACCACCTGCCTCGCTCGGCGGATGTCATCACTGAGCCCATCCCTGCGCCGTCGACAGCTACTTTGCAGGCAAAGACCGCCTTTGGGCAGGGCTGGCACATACTGCTATCCCCCTTCAAAATTGGTCATTGTGGGATCCCTTCCCGCCATTGAGATAAGGGAAGAGAACCCGTGCCACCATTGTATATAGAGGATAGGTTGAAACGTAGAGGGGGATCCGACCCACCGCGGAATCCATTCCACCACTTCCACCACAAAGACAAAGAGAGCCCTCTGGAGGCCCAAGAACATTGTACTATTTCATCCACATCATCTCCTTGAGAGGAAATCCACCAAAGTAGGAGTAGGGTATTACGGTTCGCAGCGGCCCGAACCTGGGTAAGCCATCGTGTTCATCTTCTTCCTCGTCATCGTGCAAGTTCTTCATTCCGTCCATCGAGTAGTGAGGTAGGGAGACGAGGTTATGGGAGATCTTTGCACATGCCCCTGTGTTTGAACCTTAAGGGTTTTGCGGAGCCGGAAATCCAACATTTTGCGCGCCAGGTAGGGGCGTGTCAGAGTCTTCCTCAAGCCAAGATCTTCTCCCACCTTGATGTTGCCATGTATGACGATCGCCAAGCCCGCGCCGAGCGCCGAGCAACCCGTGTTGCTCAGACGGCACGTGTGGGCTACGCCGGTGCCCGCCGGTCGCCCTCGCTTGGGGAAAACTCTGCCACAGGCCCCGACACCCACGAGAAACTGGATTCCTCTCAGTCGGTCACCGCGTAGTGCTATGGCCACACCGCCACTCCGTCGATCATCCCAGCTTCCAGCTCGTCCCACCATGTTCGGCCAGGGCCGGTGCGCGGCCACGGCACGCTCGCCATGGTTAACGAGTTTCTCCATTATCACCCAGCCCCTAACCTCTATGATGACTGTCTTTAGCGCATCACGAAGCTCGTCAGGGATGCCGGTGAGGCTTCAGAACTCTCCTACTCGCTTCAACCACAACCATCCTTGGCGAACGATGGGGCACCCGGCGCGTAGCCTCCACCTCCGCAACGTGACGTCGACCTCCACAATGTATCTACAATTTTTGACTGTTCGATGCTATTATGTTATCTGTTTTGGATGTTTTATATGCATTAATATGCTATTTTATATTATTTTTGGGACTAACCTATTAATCTAGAGCCTAGTGCCAGTTTCTGTTTTTTCCTTTTTTTGAGAATTGCAGATAAGGATTATTAAACGGAGTCCAAACGGAATAAAACCTTTGGAATGATTTTCTCTGGAACGAAAGGAAACCATGAGACTTGAGAACCAAGGCAGAGGAGCCACCATGGGGCCACAAACCCTAGGAGCGCACCTAGGAGGGTAGGGCACGCCGGGCAGGCTTGTGGGCCCACGGCAGCTCCCCTAACCTTAATCGTCGGCCTATAAATTCCCAAAAATTCCATCATTATCAGAACAAGCCACGAAAACACTTTTTCGCTGCCAGAAGCCTCCGTTCCCGAGAGATCCAATCTTGGAGCCTTTTCCGGTAATCTGTAGGAGGGGGATTCGATCACGGAGGGCTTCTACATCAACTCCATTGCCCCTCCGATGATGCATGAGTAGTTCACCACATACCTTCAGGTCCATAGCTAGTATCTAGATGGCTTCTTCTCTCTCTTTGCTCTCCAATACCATGTTCTTCATGATCTTCATGGAGATCTATCTGATGTAATACACTTTTGCGGTGTGTTTGTCGAGATCCGATGAATTATGGGTTTATGTTCAGATTATCCATGAATATTATTTGAGTCTTTCCCTAATTCTTATATGCATGATTTCGTATCTTTGCAAGTCTCTTCGAGTTATTGGTTTGGTTTGGCCAACTAGATTGGTAATTCTTGCAATGGGATAAGTGCTTAGTTTTGGGTTCAATCTTGCGGTGTCCTCACCGAGTGAAAAAATAGGGGTAGAGAGGCACATATTGTATTGTTGCCATCAAGGATAACACGATGGGGTTTTCATCATATTGCTTGAGTCTATCCCAATACATCATGTAATCTTACCTAATGCATTACTCTGCTCTTTATGAACTTAATACTCTAGATGCAGGCAGGAGTCGGTCGATGTGTGGAGTAATAGTGGTAGACGTAGAATCTTTTCGGTCTACATGACACAGACATGATACCTATATGCATAATCATTGCCTTGGATATCTTCATAATTATTCTCTTTTCTATCAATTGCTCGAAAGTAATTTGTTCACCCACCATAATACTTGCTATCATGAGAGAAGCCTCTAGTGAAACCTATGGCCCCCGGGTCTATTTTCCATCTTATATTTTAGGATCTAAAACAAAAAATACTTTGCTGGATTACTATTACCTTTTGTTTTACTTTCCTTTCAAGCAATCTTTCTCTATCAGATCTCATCCTTGCAAGTGACCTTAAAGGGATTGACAACCCCTTTATAGCCTTGGGTGCAAGAGTTTGATTCCTTGTGTAGGTACACCTATTGGGGACTTTCTTGTATCTCCTACTGGATTGATACCTTAGTTTTCAACAAGTGAGGGAAATACTTATCAACTTTGTTGCATCACCCGTTGCTCTTCACGGAAACCAACGCATGCTCGAGGAGTAGCAAGAAGGATTTCTAGCGCCGTTGCCGTTGAGATCTAAATCAAGCAAACCGAGTACCTATCACAAACTCATCTCTTGAATTTACATTATTTTCCATTTGTGTCTCGTTTTCCTCTCCCCCACTTCTAAAACATTTTTTAGAAAATACCAAAAAGATTTGCCTTTTTATTCGCCCTTTTTCGTTCGTCTCTTCGCTTGCTTGTGTGCTTGATTGCTTGCTTTGTCACGATGACTCAAGAGAATGCCAAGTTGTGTGACTTTTCCAATACTAATAATTATTATTTTAGTAGTACTCCGATTTCTCCCACCACTAGTGCGGAATCTTATGAAATTAATGCTGGTTTGCTCAATCTTGTTATGAAAGAACAATTTTCTGGCCTTGCTAATGAAGATGTCGCATCCCATCTAAATACTTTCGTTGAGTTGTGTGATATGCAAACGAAGAAAGATGTGGATAATGATATTGTTAAATTGAAGCTATTCCCGTTCTCACTACGAGATCGTGCTAAAAATTGGTTTTCATCTTTGCCTAAAAATAATATTGATTCATGGAATAAGTGTAAAGATGCTTTTATTTGCAAGTAATTTCCACCTGCTAAAATCATCTCCCTTAGGAACGATATAATGTATTTTAAGCAACTTGATCATGAGCATGTTTCCCAATCTTGGGAAGGATGAAACTTATGATTAGGAATTGTCCCGCGCATGGTTTGAGTTTATGGATGATTATACAAATTTTCTATGCTAGATTAAATTTTGCTTCTAGGAATCTCTTAGATTCCTCCGTGGGTGGTACTTTTATGGAAATCACATTAGGATAAGCTACTAAACTCCTAGATAATATTATGGCAAGTTACTCTCAATGCCACACCGAAAGATCTCCTACTAGTAAAAAAGTGCATGCTATTAAAGAGATTATTACTTTGAGTGAAAAGATGGATGAATTAATGAAATTGTTTGCTAGTAAGAGTGCTCCTATCGATCCTAATGATATGCCTTTGTCTTCTTTGATTGGAAATAATAATGAATCTATGGATGTGAATTTTGTTGGTAGGAACAATTTTGGTAATAACGCTTATGGAGGTAATTTCAATGCTAGGCCGTTTCCTACTAATTACTCTAATAATTATGGTAATTCCTACATCAATTATTATGGAAATTACAATAAAATGCCCTCTGATCTTGACAGTAGTATTAAAGAATTCATTAGTACACAAAAAAATTTAAGTGCTATGATTGAAGAAAAATTGCTCAAGATTGATGATTTGGCTAGGAACATTGATAGAATTTCTTTTGAGACTGATTCTCTAAAAATTATATCTATTCCAACGAAGCATGATATTAATGAGTCTTTAAAAGCCATGAGAATTCCTATTGATGAGTATAAAGAAAGAACCGCTAGAATACGTGCTCAACATGAATGGCTTGAGAAAGTGTGTTCTCGTGATAATACTGATGAAGATCTTAAAGTGATTGATGTGACTCCTATTGAATCTTTGTTATACAATGTTAATCTCGATAAGGATGGGACTGGAGATGAGTTAACTTTAGTTAAAAGGCGTCCCCGTGATTTGGAGTTTATAGATCTTGATGCTAAGATTGATAAAAGTGGGATTGAAGAGGTCAAAACTTTAAATAGCAATGAACCCACTCTTTTGGATTTCGAGGAATTTAATCATGATAGCTTATACTTAATTGATTGTATTTCCTTGTTGCGATCCATGTTTAACTCTCCTCATGCTTTTAATAAAAACAAAGCTTTTACTAAACATATTGTTGACGCTATGATGAAAGCTTTTCAAGAAAAACTTGAGCTGGAAGTTTCTATAGCTGGAAAGATATATCATGAGTGGGAAACTACAATTAAGATTAAGATTAAAGATTACGAGTGCCATGCTTTGTGTGATTTGGCTGCTAGCGTTTCCACGATTCCAAAAACTTTATGTGATGTGTTAGGTTTTCGTGAATTTGATGATTGTTCCTTAAATTTGCATATTGCGGATTCCACTATAAAGAAACATATGGGGAGAATTAATGATGTTCTTATTTTTTTCAAATAGGAATTATGTGGCCTTAGATTTCATTGTTCTTGATATAGATTGCAATCCTACATGTCCTATTATTCTTGGTAGACCTTTCCTTAGAATGATTGGTGCAATTATTGATATGAAGGAAGGTAATATTAGATTCCAATTTCCATTAAGGAAAGCCATGGAACACTTTACTAGAAATAAATAAAATTACCTTATGAATCTATCATGAGAGCTACTTATGGAGTGCATACCAAAGATGACAATACCTAGATCTATTGTGTTTGGCCTAGCTATTGTGTTTGGCCTAGCTAGGGGCGTTAAACAATAGCGCTTGTTGGGAGGCAACGCAATTTTATTTTGCTTTCTGCTTTTTGCTTCTGTTTTGGTGTGTTTTGCACATTATTAGTTCTTCAATATTTTTTGTGTCAGTTCAAGAATTTTCTAAATTTTTCAGAGCGTAGAATTGATTTGAAATGTTTATACAATATGGATAAAAAAATTCCCTGATTTTACTAGTATTCAGATTTTTTAGAGTTGCATAAGTATTCTAAGTTTACAGATTGCTACAGACTGTTCTGTTTTTGACAGATTCTGTTTCCTTTGTGTTGTTTGCTTATTTTGATGTATCTATGGGTCGTATCGGGGGGTGTGAGTCATGGAGAAGTTAGAATACAGTAGGTATTACACAAATACAAATAAATAAGGAGTTCACAACAGTATCTAAAGTGGTGATTTATTTTTCTTATACTAACGGATCTCATGAGTTTTCTGTTGAGTTTTGTGTTGTGAAGTTTTCAAGTTTTTGGTGAAGATTTGATGGACTATGGAATAAAGAGTGGAAAGAGCATAAGCTTGGGGATGCCCAAGGCACCCCAATACATATTCAAGGATATAAAATAGCCCAAGCTTGGGGATGCCCCAGAAGGCATCCCCTCTTTCGTCTTCAATCCATCGGTAAATTTACTTGAGGCTATTTTTTTATTTACCACATGATATGTGTTTTTCTTGGAGCGTCTTGTATGATATGAGTCTTTGATTATTAATTTGCCACAATCATCGTTGATGAACTCATCTTTTGAGAGACACACATTGGATCGTGAATTTATGAGAATACTCTTTGTGCTTCACTTATATCATTTGAGCTAGGCCATGTTGCTCTAGTGCTTCACTTATATCTTTATAGAGCATGGTGGTGTTATATTTTATAGAAATTATTGAACTCTCGTTCCTCACTTATATTATTTTGAGAGTTTCTTAAAACATCATGGTAATTTGTTTAGGTTATGAATTTAGTCCTAATATAATTGGCATCCAAGAGGGATATAATAAAAACTTTCATACTAAGTGCATTAAAAACTATGAGAAGTTTGATTCCTTGCATATAATTTTGAGATAATAGAGATTGTAATATGAGAATCATGCTAGTGAGTAGTTGTTAATTGGAATAGATACTTGTGTTAAAGCTTGTGATTCCTGTAGCATGCACGTATGGTGAACCGTTATGTAACGAAGTCAGAGCATGCTTTGTGTAATGATTGTCGACCTTTGTGTGAGGGTCGGGAGCGCGCGATGGTTAACTCCTACCAACCTCTCCCCTAGGAGCATGCGTCTAATTCATTGTTTTATAACTAATAGACTTTTGAAATAAGTATGTGAGTTCTTTATGACTAATGTTGAGTCCATGGATTATACACACTCTCACCCTTCCATCTTTGCAAGCCTCTCTAGTACCACGCAACTTTTGCCGGTAAACCAAACCCTCCTTCCTAAAAACAACCACCATATATTCCTCAAAACAGCCACCATACCTACCTATTATGGCATTTCCATAGTCATTCCGAGATATATTTCCATGAAACTTCCACCATGTAGTTTTTTTATGACTTGCATCATCACTTCATATTGCATATAGAGTCATATTTTGTCATAGGAATCGAGTTATAACTTATTTTTCTTTGAGTTATAAGTAAATAAAAGTGGGATGATTTTTCATTAATAGAGCATTGTCCTGGGAGAGAAAATGATGATGGAGGCTATGACTCCCTCACAAGTTGGGATGAGTATCCGGACTTTACAAAAAATAAAAGAGGACAACAAAGCCCAAAATTAAATAAATAAAAGAGGCCAAAGAAGCCCACAAAAATAAAAAATAAAAAATGAGAGAAGGGAAAATTGCTACTACCTCTTTCCACACTTGTGCTTCAAAGTAGCAACATGATCTTCATAATAGAGAGTCCTATTTTGTCACTTTCATACAACTAGTGGATATACATTTTGCACGACCACTTAGTTTTCTTTTTGAGCTTTCATACACTTATAGCTCTAAGTGCATTTGTTGCATGGCAATCCCTACTCACTCACATTGATATCTATTGAAGGGCATCTCCATAGCCCGTTGATACGCCTAGTTGATGTGAGACTATCTTCTCCTTTTCCCTTTGCACCTCCTCCATATTCTATTCCACCTATAATGCTATATACATGGCTCACGCTCATGTATTGCTTGAGAGTTGAAAAGGTTTGAGAACACCAAAAGTGCGAAATAATTGCTTGACTTGTTCAATGGGTGTGTGCATGATTTAGATACTTTGTATGGGTAAGATGGAGCATAGCAAGACCATATGATTTTGTAGGGACAACTTTCTAAGGCCATGTTATTTCGAAAGGACATGACTACCTTGTTGGTGTGCTCGAAGTATTACAGTTTTTATAAATATTAGACTATTGTTTTGAATCTTATCGATCTGAATATTCATGCCACAATAAAGAATATTAAATGTATAAATATGTTAGGTAGCATTCCGCATCAAAAATTCCGTTTTTATCATTTACCTACTCGAGGACGAGCAGGAATTAAGCTTGGGGATGCTGATACGTCTCTAATGTATCTATAATTTTTGCTTGTTCCATGCTATTATATTAATTGTTTAGGATGTTTTATATGCATTAATATTATATTTTATATTATTTTTGGGACTAACCTATTAATCTAGAGCCTAGTGCCAGTTTCTGTTTTTCCTTGTTTTTGAGAATTGCAGATAAGGAATATTAGACGAAGTCCAAACGCAATACAACCTTCTAAATGATTTTTCTGGAACGGAAGGAAACCACTAGACTTGAGAACCAAGGGATAGGAGCCACCATGGGGCCACAAGCCCTAGGGGCGCGCTAGGGGGTAGGGCGCACCAGGCAGGCTTGTGGGCCCACGACAGCTCCCCTAACCCTAATCTTCGGCCCATAGATTCCCAAATATTACATGATTATTAGAACAAGCCACGAAAACACTTTTCCGCCGCCAGAAGTTTCCATTCCCGAGAGATCCAATCTTGGAGCCTTTTCCACTAATCTGTCGGAGGGGGATTCGATCACGGAGGGCATCTACATCAACTCCATTGCCCGTCCGATGATGCGTGAGTAGTTCACCACAGACCTTCGGGTCCATAGCTAGTATCTAGATGGCTTGTTCTCTCTCTTTGCTCTTCAATACTATGTTCTTCATGATCTTCATGGAGATCTATCCGATGTAATACTATTTTGTGGTGTGTTTGTCGAGATCCGATGAATTGTGGGTTTATGTTCAGATTATCCATGAATATTATTTGAGTCTTTCCTGAATTCTTATACGCATGATTTGTCCAACTAGATTGGTAATTATTTGAGTCTCTTCGATTTATTGGTTTGGTTTGTCCAACTAGAGTGGTAATTCTTGCAATGGGAGAAGTGCTTAGTTTTGGGTTCAATCTTGTGGTATACTCACCCAATGACAAAGTATGGGTAGCGAGGCATGTATTGTATTGTTGCCATCAAGGATAACAAGATGGGGTTTTCATCATATTTCTTGAGTATATCCCGCTACATCATGTCATTTTCCTAATGCGTTACTTTGTTCTTTATGAACTTAATAATCGGGATGCGGGCAGGAGTCGATCGATGTGTGGATTAATAGTAGTAGACACAGAATCGTTTCGATCTATTCGACACGGACGTGATGCCTATATGCATAATCATTGCCTTGGATATCTTCATAATTATTCGCTTTTCTATCAATTGCTCGACATTAATTTGTTCACCCACCGTAATACTTGCTATCGTGAGAGAAGCCTCTAGTGAAACCTATGGCCCCCGGGTCTATTTTCCATCTTATCCTTACATATCTAAAACCAAAAATACCAATAATACGTTGCTCCATTACTTTTACCTTTTCTTTTACTTTCCTTTCAAGCAATCTATCTCTATCAGATCTCATCCTTGCAAGTAACCTTAAAGGGATTGACAACCCATTTATAGCGTTGGGTGCAAGAGTTTGATTCCTTGTGTAGGTACACCTATTGGGGACTTGCTTGTATCTCCTACTGGATTGATACCTTGGTTCTCAATAACTGAGGGAAATACTTATCTACTTTGTTGCATCGCCCGTTCCTCTCCAAGGAAACCAACACATGCTCGAACTGCAGGCAAGGCTTGAAGATGAGGTGAGTTGCTAGGTGGTTCCCCCGGCCGCGCGTTGCTGCATGCACACTACCTCCACTGCCGACCCAACACCGTGACCAGGGACCACACCAGGAGGCCTCGCGGGAGCACCAAGACTAGGACCCTCCCACACACGCAACACCCATCAAGCCGGTGGGGTGCCTTGCGATTGCCCCTAGAGCTCTACCCAGCCAAGTCGCCGTGCAAGTTCAAGCCCAACCTGCCCCCACGCTATGATGGTAACGTAGATCCGGCCGAGTTTCTACAGCTCTACTCCCTGAGCATCCGGGTGGCTAGAGAAGACGACAAGGTCATGGCGTGCTGGTTCCCCATGGCGCTCAAGGGCGGCGCTCTCTCCTGGCTCTTCAACCTCCCGAAAGCATGCATCACCTGCTCGGAAGGCCTGCGCAAGTGCTTCATCGCCAACTTCCAAGGCATCCGCAACCGTGCGCCCACTGTGAACGACCTGCGGTGAATCAAGCAGCAAGATGGGGAAACACTACACAAGTTCATACAATGCTTCACGGCCACACGTCTCAAGATCCCAAAGGCCTCAGACGAAGCCATCATCTCAGCATTCGGTGATGGGGTCACCAACCTGAAGATGAAGGAGGAGCTCGCCATGACTGACAAACGGTTCTCCGCACTGGAGCTGTTCAATCCGGCGAACAAATGCGCCAAGGCAGAGGAGGGTCGCTTGTCGCTCTGAGGGCTTCTGGCGGCGGAGCTAGAATAAAAGAATACCAAGGCAGCCTCGTGAGGACCGCTGGCGCGATGGCCCTCTGGAGGGGCCCCGACATGGTTAGCCTCGCGAGGTCCGCCCTTGTGAGATCGACCTACCACCACTACCACCTCCACCTAGAAGGAAGGAAGAGGACAGACATGACGACGGGGCTGGGGGCTTCCAGGAGATCAGGGCTGTGGCGTGTATCCTGGGTGGCATGAAGGCCCCCGCATCAAACCGTGCCTTCAAGCAATTCGCACGGGAAGTGAATGCAGCTCTCCCAAAGCCCGAAGCAATGTGCCCCCTCAATTGGTCCAAGACCGCCATCACCTTCGACTAGAGGGACCAGCTAAGGTGCCCGGCCATGGCCGACAAGCTCCCCATGCTATGCACTCCAACGACGAGCAACGTCCTCATCACCAAGACCGTCATCGATAGTGGAGAGGGACTCAACGTCCTCTCCGTTGAGACCTTTGAGATGCTTCAGGTGCCTTACGAACAGCTCAAGTCGACCAAGCCCTTCTCAGGGGTCATGGACGGATCCACTGTATCCATCGGGCAGGTGCGTCTGCCTTGTCACGTTCAAAGGCCGCAAGAACTACCACACCGAGATCATCATACTCGACGTCGCGCACATCCACCTTCCATACAATGCTATCCTCGGATACCCGACCCTTGCCAAGTTCATGGTGGCGACCCATCATGGCTACAACGTCCTCAAGATGCCAGGGAGCAGTGGCGTCATCACCGTTTCTTGCGACGAGAAGGACGTCGTCTGCGCCCTCGAGTGTGCCTACCACACAGCAGCAGAGGCCGAGCGTTCGGACGATGAGGAGGACGCCCTGCCTCACGAGGACCTGCACAAAAATAAGAAGCAGCTACCTTCCATGGGGCGCCTCGGGGCTTCGATCCCTACGACCAAGGATAGGGCCTCACCCCACCATCGCATAGGAAGGCACGCTCGGTGCCCCTCTTGGGTCAGGCCCGGGGCTCCCACCCAGGGAGCTTCGGGTCCGGTTAGTGAGAGAGGGGAGGCGTTATAGCACAACCAGAAGGGTGGGCGGACACGCGTCAGCTAGAGCTGGGAGTACGGCGTGAGGCGCCGAGCTCGCAAGATTCCGTTATCAGAGCTAATGTATTTGAAGACTTATAGGTTAAGGAACTAATGTGTTTGTGAGTGTACACAGGCTCTATAAGTCGATGAGGAGTTTGATATATCCGGATAATACCGACCCCTAAAAATTTATGTCTTCAACTGAAGACTTTGATGAAGACTTTGTGAATACTTTGCTGAAGACGTTGGTATTCTCTAAAGACTTTGAAAATGAAGAAGTTGGTGTGACCTTGAAGATATGAACGAGGACTATGAACCATGAAGACTTTTGTTTTCTTAGTTTCATTTCTTTTGTTTGAGTCATAGGAAACATTGTACTGTTAAAGGGGGCCAAGGTAATACTAAGGAAAATTTCCAACTGATGCTCAACTCAAAATCCTCAACCTAACCAATCAGTCGAGTGAAGCCTTTGGAAACTCTCGCAGTTCAGTCAAGTTCCTCAGTGATAGAGGCGAAGTTTTTCTGATCTCTAAGGAAATTGATCTGACTGAGGAGTTAGGATTTCGCCAATGTGAATTGCCTACAAGTGAGCAACATGATCAGCCTAAGGACTTTCATAGTTCGAAATTCCGACCGTTGTTGTGCTTAGCGCCAGCTATCCCCAATCATAACATCCACATAAAGGTCATATCATTGGGACATTTATCTCTTATCATGTCAGGTTGCACCCGGGCTACAAATAGCTACCCCCCACAACCACTAGTTGGTTGGCTGCTCTGAGAGAGAAATGACACTTGTCATTTGAGAGCAACCCATCCTCCAAGGACTTTGAGAGAAAATCATCAGTGCGGAAAGACCCACAACCAAACCACCAAACCCAAGTGATTGAGCATCACTGATGAAATTCCTGTGTGGAACCGACGCTTGTTACCTTTGAGGACTGTGCATCCTCCAAACGGTTTGGCGTCATAGTCTAGTGCATCCTACAGTCAATTGGGGATCATGAAGTGACCTTGGTCTAGAGCATCCAGTAGTAAATTGTGGATCATCGGGTGACCGGTTTGTGAGGGTTTTGGAAGTCTACGCTGAAGACTTACTATGAGTGTTGTGCGAGGACTGTGTGACCTTAGCTCAAGGAAAATACGGTAAGGACTGTGTGTCCTGGGACTGTGTGTCCTCTGGTTTAAATACTAGGCCTACCGTTGGTTTCTCACGACAAATGCCCTAGGGTGGCTTATCGTAGGTGGTTGGGTCAGAGGACACCGACGGGCTCCAGGTGCGAAATTGGGCACAAGCGGTGATGACACACGATGTACCTAGTTTCAGGGCCCTCTGAGGGAGGTAATACCCCTAGTCCTGCTTGGACTAGTTGGATAGATAGGTATGTGTACAAGGGTGCTCCTAGAGCTGTTTCTAGAGGAGGAAGAAGGAGAAGCCATCTCGTCTTCCTTTGCTACTTGAAGGGTTTTGGGGAGTTCTGTGGGTGTGCGAGAGTGATCATTCGTACCCGTTGCATGGGGCTCGGGGTTTTTTATAGGCCACCCCCTCGGCTCTACATTATATCTAAAGTACAGGGGTGGGGGGACCCCGTTGGCAGTCTCTCCGGCTGGCCAGAGGGTGCCACCCTTCGCGCCGTCTCATCATCTATGGGGTCCACCGGCTGAGCGGTCCTATCGCCCGCTGGGGTCCGCCAGCCAGCTCTACGATTGGCTCTCGCTCACCTGCCACGGCACGGGTCGCCCGGGAGGCATCGTCTAGCGCCAGCCGGCCAAGGTCTCCGGTACGGCCGGCGGTACTGTAGCCACGCCGAGGCAGGTAATCGAGTGGGCGAGGGCGTGTCAGCACTGTTCCCTCGTCCGGTCATGCTCGCCAAGGTTAGCAGCCGGGACGGCCGGATTGTAGCCATGCGCTGCAGTGCGTTAGTGGCCACTGTAGCCATAGGGCCGCTCATCGTGCCGGTCGCATCGTGTCATCATACCACGAGCAGAGGGACGGGACATCGCATGTCTGTCCCAGGGTCAACTGGGGAGGCGTCCCAGAGGCAGCCGGCCGAGGGTCGAGCCGGCTCCTCGACCAGCCATCCGGAGCGCCAGCCGGCGCCAACTCGAACTAGACATCCTCCAGCCGGCCACGATCGACCGGTCCGCGTTGTTCTTCTTTGAAGCGGGAGGGGAATGACCCCATTGCTTTGGCCTACCTGGGCATATTAACCCCATCAAGGACGCTCCAAACCAGACGTACGACTATCACACCAGTTGGAACTGAGTCATCAAACCATTATATTCATCGAGCTACCTGGTTCTATTTCCTCAACCCATCTATTCCTCGTATACTTGTTGATCAAATTGATCGTTACTGGTTGAAGAATTTGACTGAAGACTTTCACAACTTCCTCACCTCAAATTCGTCAAATTACCTTGTTCATCACTGCTTATCCTATATCACGCTACCTATAACTTGTGCATGTTCATTTCATCATCATGACTATGCTGTTGCCATGTTCCTTATGCACTTGAGTACTTGTTCCGCTGCTTGTTATTCATCACATTTCAAATTCCTCCAAGGTAAAATTCCTCAAGTGATGAATTTGTAAAAATCGCCTGTTCACCCCCCTCTAGTCGATATAACGCACTTTCAATTGGTATCAGAGCAAGGTACTCCCTTGTTCTGTGTGATTTTGTTTTAACCACCTGGAATTCTAGTTATGTCAACTGCAGGTATGATCAAGGTCTCTACAGGATGTCCTACCTTCGATGGGACGGACTACCCTTACTAGAAGAACAAGATGCACATGCATCTTGAAGCTATTAACAACGATCTCCGGTACATTGTGGAAAATGGTGTTCCCTCTATTACTCCCACGATCAACGCTGCTAATGTGAAGAGATTCAAGCAACTTGATTCTCAAGCAAAGAGTATCATTTGTGGCCATCTGAGCAAAGGTCAGTATGGCAGAGTGAGAGCTTTGGAGTCTGCTAAGCTTATCTGGGATAGGCTATCCAGAGTCAACGAAGGTGTTTCCACTCAACGTGTCTCTCGTGTTGATGTTCTTCGCAATCTCTTCAACCGCTTCAAGATACTTGACAATGAAAATGTTCAGAAAACCTTTGATCGCCTCACTTATATCTCCAATGAGCTTCAAGCACTGGGTGCCACCGATATCAATGATCATGAAGTGGTGAAGAAACTGCTAAGATCTCTTGATTCCTCATTCGATAACCTGGCCTTGATGATCCAAGAACATGGAGACTACAAATCACTTGATCCTGCTGATATTATTGAGAGATTCAATACTCATGAATTCCAACAAGCTGAGAAGAGAGACCTCTACGGGCCAAGCTATGGAAGATCTCGTACTCTCAAGGCAAAAGCAATTTCCTCATCCGAAGAAGAAGATTCAGGCATCAGCCTTGGTGATCCTGAAGAACTAAGTCAGGAGCTAGCAATGCTCGTGAGGAAATTCCAGAAGTTCTCAAGGAGAGGTGGATTTGTAAAGTTCATCAAAAAGTGGTTTGAGGAAATCAAATTCCTCAGAAGACTACAAGAAAAGAACCTGTCATCGTTGCAAGACGCCTGGTCACTTTATCTCTGACTGTCCTCTCTGGGAAAAAGATTCAAAGAAGAAGAAGAAATACAAGGATGATAGTTCTGATGACTCGAAGAAAAAGAAGAAATCTTCAAAGTCCTCATCTGCAAAGTCCTCATCTTCAAAGTCCTCAAAGCACAAGAAGAATGTTTCCAGAAAGGCTCGAGCATTCATTGGCAAGGAAATGGATTCTGAAGAAGAATCTGAAGAATATGAAGAAGAGGAAGAATCTGAGGTGGAATCTGAATCAGGTGTTGCTAGCCTTGCTCTCACTATTGCTTTCGTCAGCAAGTCCATCTTCAACGATGAAGAATGTGACTACTCCAACGACTCTAGCGTCAGCAATGATGATTATGCTCCCACCTATTGCTTCATGGCAAAAGGCTCAAAGGTACACAAACATCATTCCTCTTCTAAACTTGTTAAACTAGCTATGCTAAACTTGTTAAACTTGCCACTAAGAAACAAAGTGCACTTGAAAAGCTTCAAAAAATGCTAGAAAAAAGCGATGATCTATTGAACAATGAAGTGGATCGGACTCAAACTCTATCCGATGATCTCAAAAGTCTTCAGACAAAGTATGATAACCTTCAGACTCATCATAATGACCTCTTATCCGATCATGAGAAGCTCTCTTATGAATTTCTTCAAAGAAGGCAAGATCTGGAGAAACTAAGGCTGTCACATGAGGATCTCCAAAGGGAAAATGATTTCTTAGTGGCTCAACAGATCAGTACCGCTCAGGAAGAATTTGTTCCACCTTGTTTGAAATGTATCAAACGTGAAACTGCTAATTCTTCACCTAAATGTTCAAATGCTTCTATTGCTGCAAATTCTTCAACTATTCCAGTGGTCTCAAATTCGTCATCTGAGGATACCACAAGTATCACTAACGAAAATGTAGGGTTGAGGGAATTGTATGTGACAAGCATGTACAAAAGTCTCAAAGGGCATGAAACCCTTTGCGATTTCCTCAAAAAGCAGATTCTGAACAGGAACCCTAGGAAAGAGGGTATTGCCTTTGTGAGGAAACTCAACGTTGATGGATCCTAATGGACACCTAAGCAGTATCCCAAAACCTCATGGGTTGTTGCGAAAGGACCTCCTGTAGATCCATCCACTTTGTCTGGCTTTAGTTGTGAAACTTCATATTTCTTTGATGATTCACTTGACTCCAACTACAAATTCTTCAAAAATTAGAAAGGTGAAGTATTTTCTAGATTTGTTGGAACTAACTACAGGAATGATTCACCTATGAAGAAAATCTGGGTTCCCAAGAGCTACCTACAAAATCTTCAAGTGAATGTCCTGACGACACCACTCGTGAAGAAGAGGAACCCCAGATCAAATTCCTCGTATGGACCAAAGTATTCACTTAGATCAAATTCCTCAATTGGTCAAAAATATCATTCTCGTGCTAATGCCTCTGTTTCACAGGGAAAATCTAAGAGTTATGAATATGTGCACTATTCTTCAAATCATAATGTTCATAAGTCCTCGAAGAATTTCTCTACTTATTCATATGAGTACTCTAACCCTTGCCCTGTGAAACGAATCGCACTTGCTTCAATGCCTCCCTTATCATATGGTGCTCGCAGAATGATGAACTCTTTACCACCCCTTCATATGTTGGTGGTGAAGAAATTGAACTAATCTCTTATGCTAGGTTAGGTCTCCAAATGAACTTAAACATCTGATGACTTTGCTGGAGACTTGAGGAAATGCTTGAATGGACGCAAGCTAACTTTTTAGAAATGAATTCCTCATTTCTCACGTCCTCACACTACTTGCTTACTATCTTGAGTGATGAAATTCTGTCTAATGAAATTGATGTCATATTCTTCACTCTGAAGCATATGAGTTCGTAAGTTGTACTAATTCATCTGCAGGATGATAATCCAAAAGCTACTGAGTGGGTCCTCGACAGTGGATGCACAAACCACATGACTGGTGACAAGAGTCTTCTGATGAATTTACCACTGGCTCCATCTCATCTCAAGCATATCACCTACGCAGACAAAGGAAAAAGCAAGGTATTGGGTCTAGGTAAGGTTGCAATCTCAAAGGACCAAACTCATGGATAAGGTGATGCTTGTCGAATCACTGGGGTTCAACCTTATGTCTGTCTCAATGCTTTGTGATATTGATATGATTGTGGTATTTGGAAAATATCGCTATGTTGTCATCATGGAATCTGACAACTCCAAAGTCTTCGAAGACTTTAGGAGAGGAGACTTGTATATTGTTGATTTCTCTACAGGGCCTTAGCCTGCCACATGCCTACTTGCAAAGTCCTTGGAAGGCTGGCTGTGGCATCGACGACTTGGACATGCTGGTATGCGGAACTTGCACATGCTCATGAAGAAAAAGCACGTCATTGGCATTGAAGGTGTCAAATTCCTCAAGGACCACCTCTGTGGTCCATGTGAGTCTGGAAAGATGACCAGATCCAAGCATTCCTCGAAGACAATCATGACCATGACTCGGCCCTTTGAATTGCTTCACATGGATCTCTTTGGCCCCACTCATTACTCCACACTGACAAATTCTTCAAGTTTGTATGGTTTTGTCATTGTTGATGATTACTCTCGTTACACTTGGGTGCATATTATTTTGTACAAGTCTAAAGTGCAGGATGTCTTCAGACGATTTGCTTCAAGATCCTCCACCAAATTTGGCGTCAAGATCAAGCATACCAGGAGTGATAATGGGACTGAGTTCAAGAACACCAATCTTGATGAATATCTTGATGAACTTGGTATTACTCATGAGTTATCTGCCCCTTATACTCCTCAGTAGAACGGCGTCGTAGAGCGCAAGAACAGGACTCTTGTTGAGATGGCTCGCACCATGCTTGATGAATACAAGACACCTCGTTGCTTCTGGCCTGAAGCAATTGATACTACATGTCACATCATCAACAGGATATATCTTCACAAATTCTTGGAGAAGACTTCGTATGAACTTATGTCTGGCAAGAAACCCAATGTAAGTTATGTCAAAGTCTTCGGTACAAAATGCTGGATTAAAGATCCTCACCATAGTTCTAAATTTGCACCGAAAGCACATGAAGGTTTTATGCTTGGTTACGGAAAGGACTCGCACACCTACAGAGTCTTCAACACCTACCACCACAAGGTTGTTGAAACTATAGATGTGCGGTTCGATGAAACTGATGGCTCGTAAAGAGAGCACCTGCCTTCTGTGTTAGATGAACGATCTCCTGAGGAATCCATTAAGCTGAAGGCTACTGAAGACATCATACCCACTTAGGAAATCATTCCAACGGATGAAGACATTCATGCTGATACACCTGAAGAAAATGGTGCTGAAGAAAATCCTCAGCCACATCAACCTGCTCATCCAAGAGTTGCAAATGAAGTGCAGATTGACAAAATCATCGATGACATCAATGCACCAGGTCCTCTCACTCACTCAAAAGCTTCACATTTGACTAACTTTTGTGGGCACTTTGCCTTTGTCTCTATCATAGATCCCACCAAAGTTGATGAAGCATTCAAGGAGGCTTAGTGGAGTCAAGCTATGCAAGACGAATTGTATCAATTCAAGCTCATCAATGTGTGGGAACTTGTCAAGCATCCAAATCCTTGCAAGAATAATATCATATGTACCAAGTGGATATACCGCAACAAGCAAGATGAAAATGGCCTTGTGGTAAGGAATAAGGCACGTCTTGTAGCTCAAGGCTACACACAGGTTGAGGGAATTGACTTTGATGAAACTTTTGCACCTGTTGCTATACTCAAAGCTATTCGCATATTGCTTGCTTATGCTAACCATCATGATATCATCTTATATCAAATGGACGTGAAAAGTGCATTCCTCAATGGTAAGCTTGAGGAAGAAGTATATGTTGCTTAACCCCAGGTTTTGAAGACCCCAAGCATCCTGAAAAAGTCTCCAAACTCAACAAGGCCCTCTATGGCCTCAAGCAGGCCCCTCGGGCGTGATAGAACACTCTGAAGGAATTCCTCATGAATAAAGGCTTCAAACCCGGTTCACTCGATCCAACTCTTTTCACAAAGTCCTACTACAATGAACTATTCATATGTCAAATATACATAGACGATATTATCTTTGGCTGTACTGACAAACATTACAGTGATAAATTTGCCTATATGATGAGTGAAGAATATCAAATTTCTATGATGGGAGAGTTGAAATTCTTTCTAGGTCTTCAAATTCGTCAGCAAGACAACGACATCTTCATCTCAAAAGAGAAATACCTCAAGGATGTTCGGAGAAAATTCGGCATAGAAGATTGCAAGGGCGTCAAAACTCCAATGCCTTTAAAAGGCCACCTCTACACTAACGAAAATTGTAAAGAATTCTATCAGAAGGTATATCGCTCCATGATTGGCTCATTATTTTATTTATGTGCATCTAGGCCTGATATTATGCTGAGCGTTTGCATGTATGCAATGTTCCATGCAACACCTAAGGATCACACCATAAGGCTGTGAAACATATTCTTCGATACTTAGCTCACACACCAATCCTTGGATTATGGTATACCAAGGGCTCAAATCTTCTCCTCGTCGGATACTCTCATGCTGACTATGCTGGAGATCATGTGGACCGCAAGTCAACCCTAGGCACATGTCATTTCCTCGGATGATCCTTAGTATGTTGGTCCTCGAAGAAGAAGAATTGCGTTTCACTATCTACTGCTGAAGCTGAGTACATTGCTGCTGGTTCATGCTGCGCTCAGCTGATGTGGATGAAGCAAACCCTCAAGGACTACGGCATCAAGTTGAAGAATGTGCCTCTATACTATGAAAACAAGAGTGCCATCAAGATTGCTGACAACCCAGTTCAGCATTCGAAGACCAACCACATCCAGTTTCGTCATCATTTTCTTCGAGATCATGTACTCAAGGGCGACATCTCCATCGACCACATCCCCACTGAAGAACAACTGGCCGATATCTTCACAAAGCCCTTCGATGAAAAGAGATTTTTCAAGTTGTGGTGTGAGCTAAATATCTTAGAATCTTCGAATGTTCTTTGAAAAAGGACACACACCCTAACACTTTTGCAAAATTGATGACTTAGATGTGCAACACACGAAGTAATGTTTTTCTTCAATCAACGAAGAATAACCCTCTAAGTGTGAAGACATTAATGAAGAATTTGATTCTCAGAACCCTATGGCAATTGTACGCGGTGTCTGAAGTCATCATTCTTATACGGTGGGTCATGCCACCAACCATTCTTGAAATTCTTCAAAGTTAGCAAAAGTCTGCAATGACAAAAGGCAGCTCTGTTCCTCTCATGTTGGATCCCAAGATGATCCTCACTTTCATTGACATATGGAACGAGGATCCAAGCACCCCACTTTCCTCACTATATGTAACATCCCAAAATTTGATTTTGGAATGTTATGAAATATAGCTATGCATCATCATCACTTTGTTTGAATGAAATGAATGGTTGACGTGTTTCCTTTGAAATTTTGAAAGGCCATTTGTATTTTCCCATCTATTTGTTTTGCCTATTTGAAAACCTTTGGTAATGTTCAAAGAAAGAGGGGAGTAACATGACACTCCACACCAGGGGCATCTTGGTGAAATATTTGAGCAATAAAACCAAGGGGTTATTTGAAAGTTTATCTCAAAAGGATTTAAAATCAATTAGGCATTTTTTTCTGAAAATAAAATTTAAAAAGATATTCAATATGACAGAGGAAAAATGTTCATTAAATAGCATTAATTCTCCTGATCATTTTGATATATATATTTCCTATGTTCAGAAGTATTTTGAATGCATTAAAAGAGTTTTTATTGCTCTGGAAATAGAAAAGGAAATGTTTTAAGTAGAAACGGGCCGGCCCACAGCCTTCAATTCCCGAAATGTCTCCGAACCGGCCACCGATGCTCGCCCGCGTTTCTCTCTCTCGCTGACAAGCGGACCCACCGACCGCTCGCGGGATTCGCGCACCCACCTTCCTCCTCCCGCGCGCCCCACCTCACCGGAGATCCCTCCCGCGACGGATCCGCCTCCACTTGCCTCTCCCCGACCACCGCACCGCCCCTATATAAAGCCCCATCCCGCAGCTCTTCGTTCCCCACCTGAAACCCCCTCTCACCTCGCCAGAACGCTGCCCCACACCTCGCCGGAGTTTGACACCCAACCGGACCTCCCCGAGCTCCTGCCCGTCGCCGCACTCACCCCCAGCCCCCTCTGACACCACCAATCGACGCCAAAGACTCACCGCCGCTGTTTGAAGCTCTCGGATACTGCCCCTGACCACCGCACCATCGTCCCCGAGCACCTCCGACCACCGGCCGCCGCCGACCTCGCCGGAACCCCGACCCCCACCGTTGTAATTCACCGCACTTCGCCGTAGCCATCCGATCCCAATCCAACGCGCGAGATTAGATCACTTAAAACCCTGAACCGGTACGCATTAAGTCTCGGACAACCGCTTGCTAGCTCCCGCATGCATGCCCTCACGGCCAATCACAG
Source organism: Hordeum marinum (assembly GCA_022496015.1). NCBI lineage: Eukaryota > Viridiplantae > Streptophyta > Magnoliopsida > Poales > Poaceae > Hordeum > Hordeum marinum. The sequence continues at coordinate 175,487,913 of CM039674.1, forward strand.
CATGCCACGTAGACCCTGTCCGATCGATAGAACGTTTTTCCTTTTCTTTTCTGTTTTAGAAAACATAATGTATTCTATTTTTTTTACCATATCTTTTCAAATATTTGGTGTTTTTAGTTGATTCTTTTTGCATTAGTTCACAAATTTGTTGTAGTTTATGACTGTATGCTTAGATTTCAAATTTGACCTTTTAAATTTGAATCTAACCAAAATTTGCTTAAATTACTAAAATCTGTATGACATGAGTTTAAAAATTTATTTTTGAGTGAATATTTTTGCAACTGTTTTGTATTAGTTAGACCTATCATCCTATGTAGTTTGAGAATTTTTAGGATAAATTTGGTTAGGGTTTATAACAAAAACAGAATTTGTTTAGTTCTTAATGTAGTTTAGTTATTTTAATTTAAATTTAAATTGAACCTGAATTAGTTCAACTTTTGTTAATAGTTTTCATTAGGTTCTGTTCTTTCAAATAGTTAGGTGACATTACTTGCTAATAATAAAAATAATTGTTTAGTTTTACACCCTATTGTTATAGGAAATCTTTCTTTCTTTTCATTAGGTAGAGTTTTATAAAACAATTTAGTTTTACTTTCACAAACTACTTAGAAGATTAAATTAGGTTTTTGTAATAAATAAATTTTAGTAATTCTTTTATGTTTAGTAATATGATGATAATAATAATAATGATAATAATAATGTTGTTTTGTTTCCTACTCTAATGTTATAGGAAATTCTAGTTATTTTTCATTTAGTGATGTTCTATAACTTATAATTTTAGTAGTTTCTCTTTACACAAAAGTTTTAGTGAATTTCATTCTGTTTACTAAAATTAATTTTACTAATTCTTTTCCACTAACTATTGCTTGGCTAATAAAAAAATAATTGTTTGTCTTATAGTATTACTAGTTTTGACATTAAATATTTGTGAGTCAAATTTGGTTTTGATTTCTTTCTCTTGATTGTTACTATTGAATGGTTTTAGTATTGTTTGTTTAACATTACTGAATTGTGTGAATTGTATTGTGTTTATGCTTATGGTGTGGTCTTGTTTGATTCGTTAGATCATTCGGAGTGCGAAGCTTGTTATCTAGAGTCACTTGAGTACGAGGATCGTCAGCAAGGCAAGTCACTTTGACCATGTATACCTATGTTTTATTGCATTAGTTCTAACATCTCCCCAATTGCAGGCAAAGTAGGTAATTTGGAAACTTGGTTACTTGATGTAGTATCATGTGGTAGGCACCCCTAAACCCTTTGACACATTGGCCCCGGGAAATGTTGATTTAATTTTGCTATGCTATTAGTAGACGGGGTTGGTTGTGTGATTCATGAGAGTTGTGAGTTAATAATTTCAAGACCTACAAGATGATCAAGACTTCAAGACTCTGAGTTTTCAACATACCTCTGGGTGGATGATGGTTGAACGGCGCCCTGGAGAAACCAGTGGTTAGCCTAGATGTTGCTGGAGAAGTGCCAGGATTCATGCGGAAAGGTCCACCCAGGCACAAAGAGATGGATGGATGCTTCAAGACCCATGGCTTACCTACACAGCCACAAGACATTATGGGCTCTGGCTTGGTTGGATATCATGGTGACCCTGGACAGGCGGTGCTACGAGATGTAGAAGAATGGCAGGAAAGGATGGGCACCGACAGAGTCTCGGGGAAACCCTTTAGAAGACCATGTTTTGGTCATCCGTTTCTCAAACACCTTGAAGTGCGGGAAATCCAACGGAGGCGATCAAATCTTGTGGGGAGAATGTGCAAAACTCTGCAGAGTACCCAAACCTAATCGATTAGCCGTGTCCACGGTCATGGACAGTTTGAGCCAAAGGAACTGAAACTATCTGGAACCCTCAACACAAATACTTACATTGATGTGGGTATTAATGTCAACTTGGGTATGAGAATTTGTTGGTGGAACCATCTCATTAATCAACCAACATTGTAGTAATTATGCTTTTGCCCTCTCTTGTTGTAGGAAAAAATTGGCTTTATGCAAAAACTTACTACCCCACCTACCATATATGCATATAGAATAGATGATTACTTTACACCACCTCTTTTGTGACATTGCCGACATATTCAATATGCTGACCTATACGGCTGCAACGTATCATGCTGCAGAGTACTTTTCTGACCAGGAGTGAGGATACGCTCTACGCTCGATGAGATATCCTTGGAGTCAGATGGACTCAAATACATTTGAAGCTTCCGCAAGATTAGTTATTCTCATGAGTTGGCCTTTAGCCACTTTATTGTAATTCTTATTGTAATAAAGGACTCGATATGAGATTTTTCGATTATTAAAGCTGTGTCATTTCACTTTGATATATACATTGATGTACCGTGTGTGTACCAGCATGATCTTGGGATGGTACAGAAACACCAGAGATTCGACCTTTCAGGCCGGGTCGCTACAGAAATGGTATCAGAGCACACGCAGACCGTAGGACGTAACCTCTAGGATTGGAAAAGCCTTAGGATTTATTTCTCTTTTGCCTTTAAAATTCTTATACTCTCATCTACTCGTTTCTGACTTCCCTCCGGTTTATTTCAAAATTTATAGATGGCCACCTTCATCCTAGTTTTGATCACGGAGTTTTGTCAGCCTGACGCGATGATGCCCTTTGGCAAGGAGCTAATAAGGATCGTCAGGGACGTAAGGATTGCCTTGCCAAGCATCACCAGGACTCCTATCATGTCTTTTCCACAAGACGGACGCTATAGGATCGAGGTGCACATCCCCAGGAAGACCTTTGGAAATCGTAAGGAACCCATCGACTTCAAGTTTGTGGCACCCAGCTGGATACTTGGGAGAGACATGGCAATTCACCGTGCCCTTGGATGTATTCAGGAGGAATACATGGGTGGACCCATTTCACCAGGACTCAGCGTGGTTTGTCGCAGGAGTGCCAATGGAAATATCATAACCACTCCCACTGATGACACCACCAATTCCTATATCCAGACATTGGAGACGCACATCAGGACCTTGGAGCTTCGGGTACGTGCTGACACGAAGACGATCAAGAGGCTGATGAACCGCGAGATTGACCTCGAAGCTGACCAACGGGAAGCCAAGTACGAGCATGAGTATGAAGTGAAGGATCTTTTAGAGAGGATCGATAAGCTGAACACTCGCATTGCAACTCTGGAGGAACAGATGGACATGGGTGAAAATCTTCATCCAGAAGGAGACATGGCTCCCTTGATCTGCAATGATGACGACTATGAGGAGAGCGTCACCGGAGGAGGCCACTTCACCATGTACTTTTGAGGAGAACTTTAGTTATGCCCCCATGTATCTTTATTTTCGTCGTTAAAGCGTAGGTCGATGCTTAGTTTGATTTGGAGATTTGTATCTCGATGTTTGAACCTTGAGTTGAATAAATGAATGAGTGTTTGGTGTGATATGTTTGTTGCATTGCATATGGGTAGAGAATTTCCTTTTAAGTCCTTGTTCTATTCTAATTCTCACCCCTCTGAAAATAGCAAGATGCCTCCGCGACATGAGCCCGACTTCACTTTCCCGCCGAAACTCACACAACTTCTTCAACAGCAGAACTCCCTGATGCAGTTGTTGATTCAGAATCAGACCAACAACCACAACAACCACCCTCCACCTCAAGGCGACAACCTCACCCGTTTTCTGAGGCTGAATCCACCAACTTTCTCCAGCAGCACTGAGACCATTGTGGCAGATGATTAGCTCCACAAGATGGAGAGGGAACTCACCACCGCGGGATGCACTAAGGCTGAAAAGGTGCGCTTTGCCGCCCATCAACTGGAGGGATCAGCAGGTTCATGGTGGGAGAACTACACCACCACATACCCCATTGCTGGTGTGACTTGGGAGTAGTTCAAGCTAGCTTTCTGCACTGCTCATGTCTCAGCTGGAGCCATGAGTCTGAAGAAGCGTGAGTTTCGCAACTTACACCAGGGGAACCGTTCTGTGGCCTAGTATGTGTATGATTTCAGCACGTTGGCTCGTTATGCACCAGGAGATGTGTTCGATGATGCAGCCAAACAGGAGAAGTTCTTGGAAGGACTCAACGATGAGTTGAGCATGCAGTTGATGGTGGCTACTTTCAGAAACTACCAGGAGCTGGTAGACAAGGCCCTCATCTTGGAGGGGAAGCAACAACAAATCGAAAACCGCAAGAGGAAGTATGGACAGGGGAAGTCTCACTCTGGAGCTCAACAGAAGCCCGCTAATCCCCGTACTCAGGAAATACCGGATCAGGTACCGGTAAGTATGGAGGACACACTCATCCCGTGCACAACCATGGACGCCATAAACATGGAGGAAATGGGAATAATCGTCCCAATAGTGGCAACTTCAAGAATGGTAACGGAAGTGGGAGTGGCAACCAACACCGTCCCGCTCCAGCTCAGAAGGATTTGAATCATATCACTTGTTTCAAGTGCCAGAAGACAGGGTACTATGCCACTGAATGCCCCCAGAACAAGCAAGGAAATGGAAACGGCAACAACAACGACAACTCCGCAGCTAAGAAGCCAAATCCTTTTCCTCATGCTCAGGTGAACCACCTTGACATGGAAGAAGTCTATGATCAGCCCGAGTCTGTGGTTGGTAAGTTTCTATTGAAGTCACGTTCAGTTACAGTACTTTTTGATTCCGGAGCAACTCATTCATTCATATCAAGGGTAGTTGTGTAAAAGTATGGTTTACCCACCAGAACTCTTAGTCAGCCCATTAAGGTCAATTCCCCAGGAGGTATGATGATGGCTGGGATAGGATGACACGCCTTGAAACTCCACATAGGAAACCATGCTTTTCCTACCGACCTCATCGTCTTAGAATCCCAGGGATTGGATGTAATCCTAGGCATGGATTGGATGACCAAGTAAGAAGGAAACCTGGATTGCCCCAGCAAGTCTATTTGACTCACCACTCCGGAGAACAAGAGGATTAATTATGTATCCCGACGCACACAGATGAGTGCTCAGTTAAATTCCCTCACAGGAGTTGTTCAGGAGGAAGTGCCGGTTGTACAAGACTTTCCAGATGTATTCCTGGAGGAATTACTAGGCATGCCACCAGATAGGGAGATTGAGTTTCTGATAGAGCTACTACCAGGAACCGCCCAATTTCCAAGAGACCCTATCGGATGCCGCAAATGATTTAGTAGAAATCAAGAAGCAGATTAAGGAGCTATTGGATAGGGGATATATTCGCCCAAGTTCTTCACCTTGGGGAGCCCCAGTTCTTTGGGTGGAGAAGAAAGATAAAACCTTGAGGATGGTGGTCGATTATCGTGCATTGAACGAGGTAACTATCAAGAATAAGTACCCTCTGCCGATGATTAATGACCTGCTTGATCAGCTAGTTGGCGCCAAAGTATTCTCCAAGATCGATCTTCGATCAGGGTATCACCAACTAAAGATTCGTGAACACGATATACCCAAAACAACCTTCACCACAAGGTATGGCTTATATTAGTATACGGTCATATCCTTTGGTTTGACGAATGCTCCTGCCTACTTCATGAATATGATGAACAAAGTGTTTATGGAATATTTGGACAAGTTTGTCATGGTGTTCATTGATGACATTTTGATATTCTCCAAGAGCGAGGAAGAACACATGGAACACTTGCGTTTAGTTCTGGAGAAGCTTAGAGAGCATCCGTTATATGCCAAGTTCAGTAAATGTGAATTTTGGCTGACGGAAGTCGGATTCCTTGGACACATTATTTCCGGAGAAGGAATAGCAGTAGACCCTGCTAAGGTTGAAGCAGTCACTGAGTGGAAGTCACTCACCTCAGTTAAGGAGATTCACAGTTTTCTCGGACTTGCCGGATATTATCGGAGATTCATTGAGAATTTCTCAAAGATTGCCAAACCCTTGACGGAATTGTTGAAAAAAGAGTCTAAGTATATCTGGACTGAGGAATGTGAGGCCAGTTTCCAGGAGTTGAAGAAACGTTTGGTCACATCCCTAGTGTTGATACTGGCAAACATTCGGAAGGACTTCCGGGTTTATTGTGATGCATCACGTCAAGGACTTGGAGGAGTACTCATGCAGGAGGGAAAGTTGTAGCCTATGCATCCAGACAGCTACGACCCCATGAGTTGAATTATCCCACCCATGATTTGGAACTAGTAGCCGTAGTGCAAGCACTCAAGACCTGGAGACATTTCCTTATCGGAAATAGTTGTGATATTTACACTGATCATAAAAGCCTGAAGTATGTCTTCACACAGAAGGAGTTGAACCTCAGACAGAGGAGATGGTTAGAGTTAATCAAGGACTATGACATGAGACTGCATTACCATCCAGGAAAGGCAAATGTTGTGGCAGATGCTTTGAGTCGGAAGAGTTATGTGAACACACTCATAGCCGGAGGATTACCCTAGGAGTTAACCGATGATCTCAGAGAGCTTCGGTTAGTGATAGTTCCAAAAGGATATGTTGCCACACTAGAGATTCAGTCCACCTTGACCGAAAGAATTCGTGAAGCCCAGTAATCGGACAAGGAGATAGCTGAGATAAAGCAGAGAATGAAGGAAGGAAAAGTTAAAGACTTTCGTGAAGATGAACAAGGTACTCTATGGTTTGAGAACTGAATCTATGTGCCCAATGACCCAGAGCTCACGAAGTTGATACTTTAGGAAGCCCACAATTCACCATACTCGATACACCCGGGAAACAGCAAGATGTACCTGGATTTGAAGGAAAGTTACTGGTGGACAGGAATGAAGAAGGATATTGCCGAGTGGAAATGGGATAAGCTTGGTATGGACTTCATCACAGGACTACCTAGGACCCGTTCAGGATATGATTCCATTTGGGTAGTGGTCGATCGCTTGACCAAGGTGGCTCATTTCATTCCAGTGAAGACCACCTATACCAGTGCTAAGTTAGCCAAGATATATATGACCAGGATCGTATGTTTGCATGGAGTTCCAAGGAGTATCATATCATATAGAGGAACACAATTTACCTCAAAGTTTTGGCATCAGCTACATGAAACTTTGGTTACAAGGCTGGAGTTCAGTACAACTTTTCATCCGCAGACCGATGGACAGACTAGAGAGTCAACCAGATTCTGGAGGACATGTTGAGAGCTTGTGCGCTGGACTATGGGTCCATTTGGGATGACAACTTACCTTACGCAGAGTTCTCGTACAACAACAGTTATCAAACTAGTCTGAAGATGGCCCCTTTTGAAGCTTTATACGGAAGGAGGTGCAGAACACCAATGATGTGGGATGGTGTTGGAGACCGAAAACTCTTTGGTCCCGATCTTATCCGAGATTCTGAAGAAAAGGTCAAACTGATTCGAGACTGACTCAAGATAGCTCAATCCAGGCAGAAGAGCTATGCTGATAACAAATGCAAGGAGGTGACATATGAAGTGGGACATCGAGCATATCTTCGTGTGTCCCCACTTCGAGGAATCAAGAGGTTTGGTGTTAAAGGAAAATTAGCACCCAGATTCATAGGCCCCTACAAAATTCCTGAACGTAGAGGCGAAGTTGCATACAAGATGGAATTGCCGGAAGGACTGTCCGGAGTTCGTAATGTTTTCCATGTTTCCCAGCTGAAGAAATGCCATGCTGAGAGGGCTGATATTCCTTTGAGAGACACAGTGCCCCTAGAGGCCATAGAACTTGACAGTGACCTGACCTACGAGGAGAAGCCTGTTAGAATCCTCGAGACTACCAACAGAGTTACCCGAAGCAAGACCATCAAGTTCTGTAAGGTTCTCTGGAGTCACCACACCGAGGAAGAAGCCACCTGGGAACGCGAAGAAGATCTTCGTAGAGACCACCCGCACCTATTTTCTAGCCAACTGAATCTCGTGGGCGAGATTCATCTTAAGGTGGGTAGGTTTGTAACATACCAAAATTTCATTTTGGAATGTTATGAAATATAGCTATGCATCATCATCACTTTGTTTGAATGAAATGAATGGTTGAAGTGTTTCCTTTGAAATTCTGAAAGGCCATTTCTATTTTCCCATGTATTTGTTTCACCTATTTGAAAACCTTTGGTAATGTTCAAAGAAAGAGGGGAGTAACATGACACTCCACACCAGGGGCATCTTGGTGAAATATTTGAGCAATAAAACCAAGGTGTTATTTGAAAGTTTATCTCAAATGGATTTAAAATCAATTCGGCATTTTTTTCTGAAAATAAATTTTAAAAATATATTCAATATGACATAGGAAAAATGTTCATTAAATAGGATTAATTCTCCTAATCATTTTGATATATATATTTCCTATGTTTGGAAATATTTTGAATGCATTAAAAGAGTTTTTATTGGTCTGGAAATAGAAAAGGAAATGTTTTAAATAGAAATGGGCCGGCCCACAGCATTCAATTCCCGAAATGTCTTCGAACCTGCCACCGATGCTCGCACGCGTTTCTCTCTCTCGCTGACAAGCGGACCCACCGACCGCTCGCGGGATCCACGTGCCCACCTTCCTCCTCCGCGCGCCCTACCTCGCCGGAGATCCCTCCCGCGACGGATCCGCCTCCACTTGCCTCTCCCCGACCACCGCACCGCCCCTATATAAAGCCCCGTCCCGCAGCTCTTCGTTCCCCACCCGAAACCCCCTCTCACCTTGCCGGAATGCTGCCCCACACCTCGCCAGAGTTTGACACCCAACCGGACCACCCCGAGCTCCTGCCCATCACCACTCACCCCCAGCCCCCTCCGATGCCACCAATCGAGGTCGGAGACTCGCCGCCATCGTTTGAAGCTCTCGGACGCCGGCCCCGACCAACGCACCCTCGTCCCCGAGCACCTCCGGCCACCGGCCATCGCCGACCTCGCTGGAACCCCGACCCGCATCGTTGTAAGTCACCGCACTTCGCCGTAACCGTTCGATCCCAATCCAACGTGCGAGATTACATCACTTAAAACCCCGAACCAGTACGCATTAAGTCTCGGCCAACCGCTCGCTAGCTCCCATACACACGCCCTCGCGGCCAATCACAGGATGCCACGTAGACCCTGTCCGATCGATAGAATGTTTTTCTTTTTCTTTTCTGTTTTAGAAAACAGAATATATTCTGTTTTTGTTTTTATCATATCTTATAAAATATTTGGTATTTTAGTTGATTCTTTTTGCATTAGTTCACAAATTTTTTGTAGTTTATGTTTGTATGCTTATATTTCAAATTTGAACTTTTAAATTTGAATCTAACCAAAATTTTCTTAAATTACTAAAATCTGTATAACATGAGTTTAAAAATTTATTTTTGAGTGAATCTTTTTGCCACTGTTTTGTATTAGTTAGACCTATCATCCTACATAGTTTGAGAGTTTTTAGGATAAATTTGGTTTGGGTTTATAACAAAAATAGAATCTGTTTAGTTCTTAATGTAGTTTAGTTATTTTAATTTTAATTTTAATTGAACCTGAATTAGTTTAACTTTTGTTAATAGTTTTCATTAGGTTCTTTTATTTCAAACAGTTAGGTGACATTACTTGCTAATAATGAAAATAATTGTTTAGTTTTACACCCTATTGTTATAGGAAATCTTTATTTCTTTTCATTAGATAGAGTTTTATAAAACAATTTAGTTTTACTTTCACAAACTATTTAGAAGATTAAATTAGGTTTTTTGAATAAATAAATTTTAGTAATTCTTTTCTGTTAAGTAATATGATGATAACAATAATAATGATAATAATAATGTTTTTTTGTTTCCTACTCTAATGTTATAGGAAATTCTAGTTATTTTTCATTTAGTGATGTTCTATAACTTATAATTTTAGTAGTTTCTCTTTACACAAAAGTTTTAGTCAATTTGATTCTGTTTACTAAAATTAATTTTACTAATTCAATTCCACTAACTGTTGCTTGGTTAATAAAAATAATAATTATTTTTCTTATAGTATTAGTAGTTTTGACATTAAAAATTTGTGAGTCAAATTTGGTTTTGATTTCTTTCTCTTGATTGTTACTATTGAATGGTTTTAGTATTGTTTGTTTAACCTTGCTGAATTGTGTGAATTGTATTGTGTTTATGCTTATGGTGTGCTCTTGTTTGATTCGTTAGATCATTTGGAGTGCGAAGCTTGTTATCTAGAGTCACTTGAGTACGAGGATCGTCAGCAAGGCAAGTCACTTTGACCATGTATACCTATGTTTTATTGCATTAGTTCTAAGATCTCCCCAATTGCATGCAAAGTAGGTAATTTGGAAACTTGGTTACTTGATGTAGTATCATGTGGTAGGCACCCCTCAACCCTTTGACACATTGGCCCTAGGAAACGTTGATTTAATTTTGCTATGCTATTAGTAGACGGGGTTGGTTGTGTGATTCATGAGAGTTGTGAGTTAATAATTTCAAGACCTACAAGATGATCAAGACTTCAAGACTCTGAGTTTTCAACATACCTCTGGGTGGATGATGGTTGAACGGCGCCCTGGAGAAACCAGTGGTTAGCCTAGATGTTGCTGGAGAAGTGCCAGGATTCATGCGGAAAGGTCCACCCAGGCACAAAGAGATGGATGGATGCTTCAAGACCCAAGGCTTACCTACACAGCCACAAGCCATTATGGGCTCTGGCTTGGTTGGATATCGTGGTGACCCTGGACAGGCTGTGCTACGAGATGTAGAAGAACGGTAGGAAAGGATGGGCACCGACAGAGTCTCGGGGAAACCCTTTAGAAGACCATGTTTTGGTCATCCGTTTCTCAAACACCCTGAAGTGCGAGAAATCCAACGAAGGCGATCAAATCTTGTGGGGAACGTGTGCAAAACTGTGCAGAGTACCCAAACCTAATCGATTAGCCATGTCCATGGTCATGGACAGTTTGAGCCAAAGGAACTGAAACTATCTGGAACCCTCAACACAAATAATTACATTGATGTGGGTATTAATGTCAACTTGGGTATGAGAATTGGTTGGTGTAACCATCTCATTAATCAACCAACATTGTAGTAATTATGCTTTTGCCCTCTCTTGTTGTAGGAAAAAATTGGCTTGATGCAAAAACTTACTACCCCACCTGCCATATATGCATATATAATAGATGGTTACTTTACACCCCCTCTTTTGTGACATTGTCAGCATATTCAATATGCTGACCTATACGGCTGCAACGTATCATGTTGTAGAGTACTTTTCCGACCAGGAGTGAGGATACGCTCTACGCTTGGTGAGATGCCCTTGGAGTCAGATGGACTCAACTACCTTTGAAGCTTCCACAAGATTAGTTATTCTCATGAGTTGGCCTTCAGCCACTTTATTGTAATTCTTATTGTAATAAAGGACTTGATATGAGATTTTTCGATTATTAAAGTTGTGTGATTTCACTTTGATATATACATTGATGTACCGTGTGTGTACCAGCATGATCTTGGGATGGTATAGAAACACCGAAGATTCGACCTTTCAGGTCGGGTCGCTACACTGAACCTGCCTCTTTGTGTGGACCATGTCCTCACCCACTTCATTGCCGAGGAAAAATGGAAAAGAGAACAAGCTTAGATAGCTAAGAGGAACAGGGCTCGGAAAGAAAAATTTATGAGGAATAACATGATGAATTTGACTCCAAATCAACTCAGCATCGCTCAGTCTGAAATTCGCTGCCTCTCTCATGAACAAGAAAGGTATGATGCTGAGTGGAAGGGCACCAAAGTGAGATTCGTCAGGGATGCCCAAGCTGCTATTAAGGACCACAACACAAGGGTTGTAGCTTGATCGCAACCACAAATTCCATAGGTTGATGAAACTGCTCAGCCTACTAATGAGAATCCTCAGCCACCTGAAGAAACTGCCAGCGCTGCTGAAGAAAGTCGACCGCTGAAGAACCGTCTAGGGCACCCTCCACTGGTGCACCTGATGACATTGATACCTCAAGGACGATTGCATCAGTCGTGCCTGAAGAAATTGTACCACCTTCACCTTCAACTGAAACAGCAAAATCATCAATGGTGAAGACAATCAACCTTCTTTCTGCATCAGAAGCAAAGAAAACTAAGGCTGCTGAGAAGAAGGCACTAAAGAGAAAAGCTTCAAGTTCAGATTCCTCAGCCGTGAAGAAGTTGAAGACCCTGAAAAAATCTCCCACTGAACCATTAGATGCCACCCCAATCTCCTTAGTACCAGCCCATGAGATTGTTCCATTTCGTGTTGACTATGTCATCCGAAATGATGAAGATGAAGAAGATTAATCTACTCTTTCGATGGAGCGGATTGATGAAGAAATTGAAGTCAAAGCAAATGCTTCAACTCCACTGGTTTCATCGCCCCGCCTCAGTTTATAGCTGAAGAGGCCAGCGTTGAAGAAATAGATGAGGAAGTGGACACTGGCAACACAACACGTGTCATCAATGATGAATATTGGAATGTTGCTCACCCAAACTCCCCAATGACCACTCCTCAGTCTCAGATTCCTTAGTCTCCAGCCCAGACTGAAGAAATTCATGATGTGATGACATGGCTGCTCCAGCCACTAAAGAAATTCCAGCTGCATCAGCTGATGACTTTGATGCTCCACCTGCCATTGAGGAAACAACTTCACAAATTCCTCAGTCTAAAGAAATTCCTCCCATGTCGAAGGAGATCAAGGGCCGCTTCAAGCCAAATCTTCAGCCAAAGCCCAGGATGCCATTCAAAGGCTCAATGCGCCCCAAATTCCTCAAAAGCAATTTCTTCAATGAGCACACGTTCTTCACTGGTCCCGATCCCTATGACTCAACAAGGGCCGGTCGAAGCAGATTCTGGACTGCCACTTAGATGAATTATTATGCATCAATAATGTTCGACAAGAAGAAAGTCTTCAAGCACCATCCAATTCCTCATGCTGATATGGAAACACGTCCATCGTTCACGTCGGTGCTCCAAGTTCTTCATGATGCAGGAATATTTCCTTTTTGTGTGGACATCTATGACTAGAATGAAGAGTTGATTCTTCGATTCTATGCCACACTGCACATCACACGTGATGCCTCAGACATCAACTCCTCAGTCTTGGACTGGATGACATGATCAACTCATGTTACTGCTCAACCATCAGAATTGCTTCAGTCTGTCCCAGTGCCAATTCCTTCAGATGAAGCTCGCCAACTGTTTGATGAACCTGCTCTTCCAAATTAACTGATGCAAGTGCTGATGAAGCCATTGGCTCCTGGAAAGCCTCAGAGGACAACCTTCGTTGTGAAGTACTTGCTTTATGTGCCCAGGACGGTCTACCGCATTCTCACCAATACACTATGTCCTCAGAAGGGCAACAACTCTGAAGAATAGGAGGTGGAGGGAGTCATGAAGAATATGCTATTCAATAGCATTCATGGGATTCCCATAAACTTCCATGATTTCTTCATGAGTACATTGGTTAATGCTGCTCTAGCCTCATTTGAACTGAAGCCTTATGCACCTTGGATCATGAAGTTCATCAGATCAAAGTCTTCAGTTCCATTCAAGGCGGACTTCCAGAATCACTTTGGCTTCTTGGCCCCGATTGAAGTCCTCAAGAGCACAATTGCCTCAGTTGAAGGAAAAGGCAAGGCTGTCATCGATGAAGGCACTCGTTCATTGGATGGACAGTTTCGCAAAGCTGCTTCCTTCTCCACCAATGATGACACTGTAACTCAGGACTCAGAAGCAAAGCCCTCAGCTAAAAAACCTCAAGAGTCTGCCCCTCGCGTGATGACTGATCGTGAGCTTCTCATAAGTCTTCATCGGAAGTTCGATCGCAATCACAAGTGGGTGAAGCGTCACCTTGGTTACATTGTGCAAAACATGTCTCCGATGCAAAACTCTGTGAAGAAGAATCACTACTATGTGTATGAAATCCTCAACCGCTCTTGGGCTATATTGTCTCACCTCAAGACTCCTGAAGAACTGAAGGAGATGGATCTTGAGGAAAATCTTGACTAGGCTCATCAACCTCAGAAGGAATTCAAGAATGTTCAAGTTCCTCTGATGGTCACAAGTTCATATTCTTCATCGTGTGAGACAGATGAAGCTGAGAACATTGACGACACTATGGCAGGCCCTGCATCGACAAATGACCCCTACAACGTTGGCACTCCTTCCTCACCAACAGGATGAAATTCTTCAAGGGGCATTAGTCCTCAATTTTTCGTCCCTTTTGGTGTTCGATGACAAAGGGGGAGAAAATTTTAGTTAGTCTTCAAATGGGTCACTATATGTGGGCTGTTTTTGTTTAAGTTATAACTCTCGCTCTTCTGAAGCTTTTGTTGATTGAGTTGTAAACTTAAGTTCGATGGTGGTCTGACTCTTTTTGAACTGCTTTATGCATGCTTATTTCTTCAAAGTACCTTAATGCGTGCATGCTTTATTTCGTCAGACACCATTTTCGTCATGCATTTCAAATTCTTCATATCATATGTTAAATGCGTGTATGAATTGCAAGATATAAGGGGAGTTTTCCATGTTTTTAAGCTTCCATGTGCATTTGCAGTCCAAAGAAAATTCCTCAAATATGCACATCCTCAGGGGGAGTTCTTTTATATCTTGCAATCAAATTCCTCAAACTCAGTATTTACAATTCATAATATTATCCTCGTTGAAAACTTAACCTATTTGTCATCAATCACCAAAAAGGGGGAGATTGTTAGTGCATCTAGTGACCCTTAGTGATTTTGGTGTATTGAAGACTTATAGGTTATGGAACTAATGTGTTTCTGTGTGTACATAGGCTCTATAAGTCGGTGAGGAGTTTGATATATCCGGAGATTACCGACCCCTAAAAATGTATGTATTCAATTGAAGACTTTGGTATTCTCTAAAGCCTTTGAAAATGAAGAAGTTGGTGTGACCTTGAAGATATGAACGAGGACTATGAAGCGTGAAGACTTTTGTTTTCGTAGATTCGTTTCCTTTATTTGAGTCATAGGAAACACCATACTGTTAAAGGGGGCCGAGGTAATACTAAGGAAAATTTCAAACTAATGCTCAACTCAAAATCCTCAACCTAACCAATCCTTCGAGTGAAGCCTTTGGAAATCTCTTGCGGTTCAGTGAAGTTCCTCAGTGACAGAGACGAAGTTATTCTGATCTCTAAGGAAATTGATCTGACTGAGGAGTTAGGATTTTGCAAGTGCGAATTGCCTACAAGTGAGGAACATGATAAGCCTAAGGACTTTCATAGTTCGAAATTCTGACCGTTGCCATGCTTAGCGCCAGCTATCCCCAATCATAACATCTACATAAAAGTCATATGATTGGGCACATTTATGTCTTATCATGTCAGGTTGCACCCTGGCTATAAATAGCTACCCCCCACAACCACTAGTTGGTTGGCTGCTCTGAGAGAGAACCGACACTTGTCATTTGAGAGCAACCCATCCTCCGAGGACTTTGAGAGAAAATCATCAGTGAGGAAAGACCCACAACCAAACCACCAAACCCAAGAGATTGAGCATCACTAAAGAAATTCATGTGTGGAACCGACGCTTGTTACCTTTTAGGACTGCACATCCTCCAAACGGTTAGGGGTCATGGTCTAGTGCAACCTGCAGTCAACTAGGGATCACGAAGTGACCTTGGTCTAGAGCATCCAGCAGTAAATTGTGGATCGTCGGGTGGCCAGTTTGTGAGGGTTTTGGAAGTCTACCCTGAAGACTTACCATGAGTGTTCAGCGAGGACTGTGTGCCTTAGCTCAAGGAGAATACGGTAATGACCGTGTGTCCTAGGACTGTGTGTTCTCTGGTTTAAATACCAGGCCACTCCAAACCAGACGTATGACTGTCACAACAGTTGGAACTGGGTCATCAAACCATTGTCTTCATCGAGCTACCTAGTTCTATTTCGTCAACCACTGTATTCCTCGTATAATTGTTGATGAAATTGATCATCACTGGTTGAAGAATTTGACTGAAGACTTTCACAATTTCCTCACATCAAATTCTTCAAGTTACCTTGTTCATCATCATGACTATGATGTTGCCATGTTCCTTATGCACTTGAGTACTTGTTCTGTTTCTTGTTATTCATCACATTTCAAATTCCTCAAAGTTGAAATTCCTCAAGTGATGAATTTTTAAAAATTGCCTATTCACCCCCTCTAGTCGATATAACGCACTTTCAAGGAGCTTGGAGGAGTGCAGGCCAAGCAAGGCGGAGGCTGCCCAGCACCACCAATTGCAGCCGCCCGCATCGGCACGGTCGACCGGCCACGCATCTGCATTAGCGCGCTCGCGGTTAACCGTGCAGCGTCTCATGGCCCCTTTTGGCTAGTGCGAGGCGATCATGTATGGGTCAACTCGAACGCCTACGTCCACATGCCCTTTGGACTAGCGAATGCAGGCGTAACGTTCCAACGCTTTCACCAGGCCATGCTTATGCCTTGCCTGTCGAGGCACGGCGAGGAGTAGGGGGAGATGTCTGTACCAAGCGAAGGTTCCGGGCCTCGGGAGACGACGTACCTATGAAGGTCGCGCTTGTGGAGGCGGGAGGTCAAGCTATGACGACAGCTTCAGCTCTTTAGCGGCTTCGCTGCCAGGTGACCACTTTTTGTTGGCTGTTGGCAGGTACTTTTCTGGCTTACTCCGGTTGAGGGTGCCCGCCGGGCCGCATTATCCTCAGGACGTCAGGGCATCCCCTGCAGTCACCTTCTTCGTGCGTATTTTAATAGTTTCTCATGCATTTGGCCTGTTTCCTAATGTTCTGCCTTGCTAGCATGGCTCCTTCCTGGCATAAATGCGCCACACTACCTTCCCTGAGTTGGTGTTTCGCAAGGGTTTGTGCGCTACGGCCCTTATCGGGGCACCCCGTAACGGGGGAGCAAAACCCTATCGCCTCAGGGACTTCCACCTTTGGGCGGGTGACCTCGGCTGGGGGGCTCCGGACACAATACGATGTATCAGCGTTGAGTCTCGGGAGGCCCCACGGCCTACTGATGCAGCAGCTGACAGATGGAATGGGGGTCGCTCGAGCGTTAAAGGGGGCTCCTGAGCATCGCGCCTCAAGAGCCTTACTGGTCATAATGCCACTCGGCCTCCTCATGTCATCCTTGGTTTCCGGTCGGCGTCAGGGGTGTCGGAGCCTCGCCCCATGAAGTGCATCCTTTGTTTCTGGTCATACCTAACGGTGGTGGGGAAATGTGCGGGACTGGGACCTGCAGACGTAGAGCCACTTGAGCGTCAAAGGGGGCTCTTCACCAGCCTTACTGGTCATAATGCCACTTGGCCTCTTGATGTTGTCCTTGGCTTCCGGTCAGCGTCAGGAGTGTTGGGGCCTCGCCCCGTGAAATGTATCCTTTGTTTCCGATCGTACTTAACAATGGTGGCGAAATGTATGGGACCAGGACCTGAGGACGTACAGTCTCAAGAGGGCTCCCGACCTACCTCACTCAAGAACAAGAAGTCAACAGGGCCTCAGACGGCCCCATCTACGAGAAGACCCAGGCGCAAACCGCCTTAGAGGTAGGGACCTCGCGAGGCAAAAGCGCCCTCACGAGCTCCCAGATACACCTACCAGTTCTGTTGTTCCAGCCACGCGCATGAAATTTGTGGGTTGTACACGCCCGGGCCCCCCCGAGGACGCGGAGGGGTCCCTTCCCACAGAATGTGGCAGCCACAGCCCAACACTGGTGGAGAAGTCAACACAGTCCACCAATGACTATGCACATGCAAGGAGGAATCCACAACCCTATGCTGGCGGTCAACACGGTCCACCAATGACTATGCCCACGCAAGGTGGAAGCCACAACCCAACGCTGGCGAAGAAGTCAACACGGTCCACCAATGACTATGCCCATGCCAGATGTAAGCCACAACTCCATGTTGGCGGATGACATGGTCCTCCAATGACTATGCCCACGCAACGTGGAAGCCCCACGTCCGATGCGGGTGGATAATTAACTAAGGGCGCTCCCAATTGCTGCATTCAACCTCAGGAAGACTCCTTGCGGCCCTGCCACGCTACATTCCATGAGATGTATGTGTGAGTGGCTACATGGGGGATACTACCGGGCCAGGCCTGGTACTCACCACCTCCCCAGGTCTGCCAAACCTGGTCTTCAGGCGCCCACCCCCGCAAAAGCTGGCGAGGAAAGGTATGGGAGCCGCTCATATGTCAAGGGGGACTCCTGAGCATCGCGACTCAGGAGCCTAACTAGACTCGTAGCCCCTCAATACTTGGACCTTCCTTGGTTTCCAGTCGGCCCAACAGTAGTTGAGGTATGCGTGGGCCGGGCCCTGCTGACACAGAGCTCAATGCGCTCAAAAAACTGCTCAAAACCCTTAAGGAGGACGCCAGGTCTCAAACGTCAAGGGGGACTCCTGAGCATCTCGACTCAGGAGCCTAACTAGACCTGTAGCCCCTCACCCCTTGGACCGTCCTTGGTTTCCGGTCGTCGCAACGGTGGCTGAGGTATGCGCAGGACGGGCCCTGCTGACACAGAGCATCACACCAAGCAAGAAGGAAACAAGGCAAAGATAGTAACCACACAGTGAAATAGTTATTACAAATGTTAAAAGTCTCCGCGAACACAAACAAGTTTGTTGCCTCCATGAGGCACAATATGCATTGGAGGAAAGGAGCAGGGGAGATGAATCAGGAGGAACCGCCATCACCACTAGTCCCATCTTCGGGGGCTCGTCGACGACATCGCTAGCATCGTCTTCCTCACCACCGACACCTGTAACACATGGAGGTGGAGAAACTGGGACAGGGTGAACCTCTTCACCAGCCTCTCCATGTTGTCCCTCAACACAATTGTAGCGCTGACACGGACCTCCGGGGAGACCAAGCAAATCATGGAGTCGAAGTCGAACCCCGACTCGCAAAGATGAAGATGGTTGAAGACGCGTGTTGTGGCCTCTGAAAAGAGATCGCGACACTCACTCTCCAAAAACCCCTCCACCTTGATGACAGCGGCCTGTAGCATCTCGACGAGCTTCGAGGCAAGCGCTGCGAAGCCATTCTTCGGAGCCGCTAGGGGCTCGATGAACCTGTCCCGGCAAAGGGTGTGGAGCTCTCGGCAAAGCTTGAGCTCGGTGGCAGGGAAGGCACTCAGCTCCACGGCCTTACTTGAACAGGATTTGTTCTATTGGCTCGTACCGCCGCATCCTTTACCAATAAGGAGGCAAGCACTTCAGTCTGGTTGATGCATTCTGACCATTGGACCAGAGCATTTTACAGCTGTAAAGGATCATTCTTGCCAGGTTCACTCCTATGCAGGGAGGCCCAGCGATATAAGTCAGGCTCTTGTCGATTTGAATGGAGGCCAAAGAGACGAAGGACACCTGACTTCAACTGCACGGTGCACGTTAAGCCTAGCCCGCGGGTGTTTGTGGCCCGCGGCGCTCTGTGCCGCTCTCCATCCTTCGCCCACGAGCCAACGCGAGCACGCCTTGGGCCCGGGGGCTACTGTCGGTGTTCTGGGAACGGGGGTACCCACACCTGCCTGCCTGCGGCCTAGGGCATGGATGACTTTATCAACCAAATAAGACTAGGTGTGACCCCACTCAAGACAAGGCCTTCGCGAGGGCCCTAGCCTCGCGAGGAAGAACAACAGCAAGACCCACGAAGGATGGGCCTCCTCAGGACCCCTCCGGAGCAGCGGAGATTTCTATGCAAGGCCCGACCTCGGGAGTCAAGGGTGACGCAAGGAAGGACAGGCGGGTGTTAATGAGCCAGGCGACGCAGTTTCCTCTTTGGTGCAAGGGGATCAAGGACATACGCGGGTTCACAAAGAACCCCCAAAGGTTTCCATTCAATTGCAAGTAGACCACAAACGCCCGCTCCACAGGGTGGATTTTATTGCTGAGCCCATCCCTGTGCTGCCGACACCTACTTTGCAGGCAAAGACCGCCTTTGGGCAGGGCTGGTACGTACTGCTGCCCCCTTCCAAATTGGTCGTTGTGGGATCCCTTCCCGCCATTGAGATAAGGGAAGAGGACCCAGGCCACCACTATATATAGAGGATAGGTTTCATCGTAGAGGGGGATCCGACCCACTGCAGAATCCATTCCACCACAAAGCCACACAGGGCCTCGAACTCCTCAAGAGAGCCCTCAGGAGGCCCAAGAACACTGTACTATTTCATCCACATCACCACCTCGAGAGGAAATTGTCACATCCCTAGCTAGTTGTCATAGGACAACATGTGTGTGTGCATCATATATCATTTTTGCATCAACATGAAATGGGGACTAAAGGAAACCCCAAACCCTCATTTGAATCAAACCAATTCAAAGTTTGTGAAAATTTGACAAAGCCAAAATGTCCATCTAAAATGTCCCCAATGTCTGATAAATATGGACATGATTATACTAGGGGTCATTTAAAATATTTGAACAACTATAGCAAGTTAAAAGTAAATGATAAAGCTTTTGAAAATATCAAATAAAGCATTATCATTATTTTAGTTTTCGAAATATCCTGAAACCTTTTAGATAAGTTTGAACTATTCAAACTACAATATATAAAATATTTGGGATATTCTAAAATAGCATATGTGCCTGAAAATAAAATAAATCAAATGTTAGAAATTAGAAAAGAATGCAAATAAAGAAAAAGGGGGAGATAAAACCACCTCGGCCTACCAGAAGAAGAGGCCCAGCCCACGGGGGGTAGCAACGTCTTCTTCCTCCTGTCAGGAGGAGAAGCAGCTGCGTGCCTCCACCGCAGCAGGCCATGGCCACGCACTGGCCACCTTCTCCCTGCCTGCCTGGCCGCCTCCTCATCACGCTGGCGAGAGGATAGGCTCCGCTGCCGCTTGGACCCGTTCCCCCTCGCCATTCCTCTCTTCCCCTCTCCCTTGCCTCCCCCTCGCCAGACTGAAGCCGCCGGCGATTCGCCGCCCTCCGTGCGTCCCCGACCACGCCACAGTGCCAGAAGCCACTTCGGTGAGGCCCCGGTCCGTTTCCCCTGGTTCCGTCGTTGTTCCCCTCCTTTAGTCCGTCGGTAGCCAGAGCTGAGCAGAGCTCGCCGCTGGCCATGGCGTAGCCGTGGCCACAGCGGCCAAAGCTCTCTCCCGACCACGGGGCTCGTGCTAGTAGCGTCCTAGGAGCCCGTAGCCACCCGTAGCTCATCCTCCTGCAACCTGTAGCGCCGTAGCCGGTCCTGCCCGAGCCGTCGCCGCCGCTCAGCTCGACGTGGTCATCGTCTCCGGCGACCCCGAGCCCCCTCTGCTGCCCTGCTAGACGCGCGCGTGCACGGGCTACCTCCCGGTGCCCTCCGCGTGCCAAATGGTCACTGGAGGCGCAACTCCGGCGGGTCACCGCCGTGCTGTTGGTCGCTGCCGGCCCCGCTCCAGTGGGCGCCAACGTGGCCGGCCATTAGGGGCTAATACCCCTCTTAATTAGGCCCCCAGCCATTGACCAGTGGGCCCCAGCTGCAGCTCAAACCCAGGTTAGCGCGGGAATTAGGCCCGTGTCACTGACGTGCAGGCCCCGCACGTCAGGTTTGACCTGGCCTGGTCAGCCGACCAGCTGACATCTTAGTGACGTCAAGCTGACGTCATATTCCATTTTCTAGTTTTAAAGTAATTCCAGAAGTTGTTTAAAACTTTAAAAATTCATATAAATTAATCAGCAAAATCCAATGAATCCAATGGTGCTATTAGCATGCATGTTAGAGCAACATATGTAGATGAACCTTGACATTTATTAATAGGTTAGCATATGGAATTTGAAATGAAGCACGATTTTGAACCTATATTCAAACTCACTTCAAATTAACTTGGACACTAGTTGCATTAGGTCACCCATACATGCTACCATGTCATGATCATGCATCATATTCTTGCACTTGCGTGTATTGAATGCTATTTATCTGCATTGCGGTAGGCCTTGCTTTTGAGGATACCCCCGAGTACTCCAATGAAGGAGAGAACCTTACCGCTACCCAGCAAGGCTAGCAACCCCCTTGATCATTCCGATAACATCCCACTCTCTCGTCCTGCTCTTGTTTATTGCATTACGACAAACGCTCATATGTCTGTCATACAGGGTAGAAGAACCTATTCTTTTGCATGACCTGTCATTGTCATAGTAAATAGCTAAACCATGCAACCTAGCATACTTGGTAGATGCTTGTGCCATGATGTGCCTAGGTTACTTTTCTTGCTATGCTTAGAGTTGTGTCAGGTCTGATTCATCTGGGTGATGAACTGGAGTGAAACATTGTTGTTCTGATGTGATAAGCTTATGATGAACCCGATTTGGTAAAGGTATCAATGAGAGGCTATGTAGGAGTACATAGCGGTTTGTCTCATTACGACCATTCATAGGAACTGAGTTCCATTTTTGTTATCCAAGACTAGTTACTACCACACATTGGGTACCGGTACCTCGACCACTCTCGAATTATTAGTCGCTTAGTCCTTAGTCCAAGAGTTGCAAGTAGTTTCTGGTGTTTATAGCATGTTGGAGGCCGTGCGTAGCGCTTACCCTAGGGGTGGGTTACGATGCGGTAGGCAGTGGCACGGTGTACCAAGGGTCACCCGAATGGTGGGCTTGGGAACCCTACACACATCGTTTGGGGCCGTAGCGGAAACTTCGGCCGGACTTCCGTGTGGGTTCAGTCTCAAATAGGCGATAGCCTGGACTAGAGGTCTTATGTGATTGACGGTTGTGGCTGACTCCTTCGCCGGGCTTCCACTTGAAGGTGGATGAGGTGCATGGTTTTATGAGCACACAGCAATAAGTGGCGAGAGCGTGTGTGAAGAAGTACACCCCTACGGGGTATGAAACTATTCGAATGGCTGCGTCCTCGGATATGGACTACTTGGAAAACTTATGTTGTTCATAGATAATCAAATGGATACTCATAAAAATATCAAGACAAGTGTGAGTACTGTGGATGGCGCTCTCCCATGAGAGGGAAGTGAATCAATGGTTGTTTATTGTCATGGAGTTAGTGGACTCGTGTGCGATATCTAAAAAGTAAAGAAAGAGTTAAAACTGTGTAGTGTAGGTTAGCCATGAGTCAAAGCTGGCATTGTTGCATAACTCCAACACCCCCTTCTTGATACATGAGCATGAATAGACTAGGTCCGTTTTAAAGACTAGCTGAGTACATTTGTACTCACGTTTGCTTAATAAATGTTGCAGATGAGACCCAGGGCTCATCAGGTGGGCTCTTTCTAGATGTCGACG
This sequence comes from Hordeum marinum, assembly GCA_022496015.1. NCBI lineage: Eukaryota > Viridiplantae > Streptophyta > Magnoliopsida > Poales > Poaceae > Hordeum > Hordeum marinum. The sequence continues at coordinate 175,510,987 of CM039674.1, forward strand.
ATGTCGAATAACTGGTGTCCTAGCTACGACCTATGCCATGTGGCGGGCTGTAGATAGTTAGGCCATGTGCCTTCTTACCCTTTCATCTGTGTGTACTCAGATAGCTTTATGCTTCCGCTTGGTTTGTATGAACTTGTTTGTATGACTTGAGTGTTGGGTCATGTGACCCCTACCTGTAAGAACATATTATCCAAGGCTCGTCTGAGCCTCTTAAATAAAAGTTGTATTGTTGTATGGTTATGTTGTGATACCATAGTTGCATCTATGCATATCGGGCATGTCGTGCGTACGTGTGACATGCAACGGTATGTATGGGATCCGACACCTAGTCGTGTGCCTTTAGTAGTACTCTTTACGGGAAACTGCCTCTTTGTGCTTCCACGGAGCCATGGTAGCTTGCTACTGCTGCGGACACATTGATTGGCCGACATGTATCTTTCTTTGTTGTTGTGTCTGTCCCTTCAGGGAAATGTCTCGCAGTGTAATGGAGTCCTTGTAGCCTGCTACGACTTGTGTACGTGCAGTAATGGCATTTATGTCTCACGGCGTAATGGAGTCCTTGTAGCTTGCTATGCCTCATCTACACACGCTTGAGGCCGACACCTGCATTACTGGGTTACGTATGCCTATTTCCGTATGGATGTGCCACTTGGGTTCTATGACAAGTCATGTTGGCCCGGGTTCTCTATCATTTGATTGCCAGCGACATGTTCACATACGTGAGCCAAAAGACGCAAACGGTCTCGGTTAACGTAAGGCTGCAGCCGTGGAGCTTACCATGTGTGAGGCCGCAAAGTGATGTGATATGTTATAGTCTGGATTCATATGACATAGAATCGGTGTCCCGACAGTGTTGGTATCAGATCCTGACTGACTGTAGGACTACCATGCCAAACCGTTCGAAGTTGAGTCTAGAAACACTATAGAAAAGTAGGGGAATTGATTGTGGAAGGGAACGTAAGGATCTTTTTACTCCTCTTCCCAAGTTATTCTATTCTAAGTCATCCTCATCTTTTCTACGGGGATAAGAACTAGGCTTCTCATCTATTGCTTAGGATGATGAGTTACTACCCATGGACTATTAGCTATCTTGTTTGCAAGTGTATGTCGTTACTTGAGTATTGTTGGTGTGACAAACAAATGGAGAAGTGATTTGAGTCTAGAAAGCCGAGTGGATATGCTTTTCCAATTTGTTGCAGTTGTCTCAAAATCCTTTTTGAGCAATTACAACCGTTATGCTGTGCAATTTCTGGAAGAATCACTAATGTCTTTGCATCATTCTCTGTTTCAGATGCCCCCTCGTCCTTCCCATCAGGTGGTCCGTCTGACCACGTGCATCGATGTACCGGGTCACACGGCCATCTTGGTTAGAGTTATGATGGAGGTTGGTTACCGTTGGTACCAAGAGTACAAAGTGGAGGAACAGTATCGAGATTTCAATCAGAGTCAGTATATGTGTACTATTAAGATATATCCTTCATATCCTCGAGATGCAGAGCCGCTTCACTAGACTTATGGACTAGGTATCACCATAGACATGGCAGTTCAGGAGGCCGCCTACACCATGCTGACTATCATGAGGTTTCACCATGGTCTGCTTCAGAACACAGAGTTCTGTTATGTTCCTGCTTCCATGGGAGGAGAGGATGGCTATCTTAGCGCAACCTACTATGATTGTTCTCATGAGGACCTTAGGCTGCAGGTGACAGCTCAGATGTTGGAGAACAGGGACCATGACGCACGTGCCCTTCGCATGGAGCTTCATGCTACCCATGCACGTGTTTGGACAACCCTGACGTAGTTGGCACCTGTCGTGCAGACAGGGTATGGAGATTTGGAGATACTGACCCCACCACGGACTCATCTGCCAGCACACGTAGACTAGCCCGATGTTGGAGGCATCACCCCTCTTCGAGGACCGCTGTTGCCGCCGACAAGGGAACCAAGGCCACATCCGTGTCCTTACAGTTTCCAGGGATCACAGGCTAGGGTGTTTCTAGATCCTCAGGTTCAGCTCTAGGGTCACGGGGGTTAACCTATATGAGGCATTCTACAGCGATGCTTGAGTACGTGGATGTTTGTACTAGTATGGTTGTAGTCGTATCGCCACAGTCCTGCGTGTCTTGTCGGATATGATTCGGGTTGAGAGTTGAGCTCTGGAGTTGTGGGATAGATAATGTATAGGAAGATTGTAATGCCTCCGATGAGTTGTGTCATCTCTCCGTAGTTTGTATTTCAGCTTGGGCTTGTACTGAACTATGTCATGGTGTGTACGAATCATGGTGTTCATATGGCAGTTGTTATTTCCATGTTGTTGGGTGTTTACCCTGCATGCCATGTTGTCCAGTACATTCCTTATCTCATGTCTTAGAGTTGATGTCCTCTATGTCTGAGTTGTGGGTTTGTTTTCCTAGGATGGTGGCAACTAGGAATAACCCTGTGCCTGCCCCCGAGCAGGGCGAGGGACGCCAGCCAAGGCAAGAGAACCTGCCACATGCGCCTTCTTTGGCAGATGTGATGCTAGAAGTTGAACGGAACAAAAGGGAGACCAACAGGCTATTGGAACGGATTGAGAAGAACACAACACGTGCTCCCTGCAATGATCACAATGATGGCGTGTCACCTGGTGATTTCGTCAATCTGTGCCCACCTAAGTATCATCATTCAGTCGACCCACTCGACGCGAATGACTGGCTAACCAGCATGTTCCGCAAGATCCGGGCTGCCAATGTGTCCGAGGCCAACGAGGTGACCTTTGCTACCTACTTTCTAGAAGGAATCGCAAATCTGTGGTGGGAAAGCTATGAATCCATGCGTCCTGAAGGCTCTGCACCAACTTGGGCAGAATTCAGTGCAGCATTTCATACCCATCACATCCCGGAAGGGCTGATGGATCGTAAGAGAGAGGAATTTTGTGCTTTCACCCAGGGCAGACTGTCAGTGAATGCCTATAGCCATGAGTTCGGCAATCTTGCTTGCTATGCTCCGGAGGAAGTTTCAACTGATGCCAAGAAACAGGCTTGGTTCTGCAAGGGACTTAACCCTAAGCTCCGTCGAGATTTGCGCCTGCATGAGTGTACAACCTTCCAGGCTCTCGTTAACAAGGCTATCAATGTCGAGACTGGACAGACCGACTATGAGGCCACGAGGAAGCAAAACCGTGACTTCAGCCCCGCATCTAGCTCAGGCTGCAACAAATGCCAGGTGTGGGTGCCCAACGCAGCTCTGCCGCCAAGATACACCGCGAGGCCATCCTTCCAGGCGCCTCGCCCAGCTCAAGCCAACCCTCCAGCCAGGCCATTTGGAGGTCCGCCTATCAATGTTGCTCCCCATGCCACCGTTGTCTATTACAAATGTGGGGAACCAGGACACTACTCCCGTGAGTGTCCTTAGAACAATGCTAAGCCCGTTGGACGTTGGAAGCCAGGAAAAGCCTTCTATGTGAAGCCAGCTCCTACTCGTGGACGAGTGAATTATGTCTCTGCTGAGGAAGCCTTTGAGGATCCTGATGTTATCCTAGGTACGCTCCTTGTCAATAGTCATCAACCATCTGTTCTATTTGATACTGGGGCATCTCATTCTTTCATCTCAGAAAGTTATGCACATTTGCATAACATGTCTTTTTGTGATATGCCTACTCCTCTAGTAGTTCAGACTCCTGGTTCAAAGTGGCAAACTTCTAGGGTGAGCCATAATAATGAGATTCTGGTGGATAGGCTAGTCTTCCTAGCATCTTTGATAGCCCTCAAGTCTTCGAACATCAGTATCATTCTAGGCATGGATTAAATGAAAGCCCACTATGCTAAGATTGATACTCATACTAAAAATGTTCAACTTACACATCCATCAGGTGAGATAGTTAATGTCTCCACTCGAGCAGCCAAGCGCCAACTCTATTCCCTCAATGCTAGCCCTCTTCCAGAGTTAGAAGATATTCCGGTAGTCCGTGACTTTTCGGATGTCTTTCCAAAAGAATTGCCAGGAATTCCACCTGTCAGAGATGTTGAGTTTGTGATAGAGCTCATTCCAGGGACTGTCCAATAGCTAGAAGACCCTATACGATGGCACCCTTAGAACTAGCCGAACTTAAGATTCAAATCGATGAGGCTTTGAAGAAAGGTTTCATCTGTTCTAGTTCTTCTCCTTGGGCTTGTCCCATCCTCTTTGTGAAGAAGAAGGATGGATCGGATCGGATGGTTGTGGATTATCGGCCATTGAATCTGGTCACCATTAAGAACAAGTATCCGCTCCCCAGGATCAATGATTTGTATGATCCACTCGCTGGATCCTCTGTCTTCTCCAAAATGGATTTGAGGTTGGGACACCATCAAATCAGAATTAGAAACGGGGACATTCCAAAAATGGCTTTTCTTACTCATTATGGCCAATACGAGTACACCATCATGTCCTTCGGTTTAACCAATGCTCCAGCCACCTTATCTCGCTTGATGAACTCAATCTTCATAAGGTATTTAGATAAATTTGTCCTGGTTTACCTCGATGATATACTCATCTACTCGAAGAACGAACAGGAACATGTCGAGCATCTAAGGCTTGTATTGATGAAACTTCGAGACCATCGTCTGTATGCCAAATTCACCAAGTTTGAATTTTGGTTGCTAGAAGTGACCTATCTGGGCCACGTGATCTCCTGTAATGGTATTGCTGTCAATCGCAAGACAGTTCAGGCCGTCCTTTATTGGACTCAACCTGAATCGGTTAAGCAAGTTCGGAGTTTCCTTGGCTTAGCGAGCTATTGTCGCCGCTTTGTTGAGAATTTCTCCAAGGTTGCGAAACCTCTGACTGAACTCCTCAAGAAAGACAAAAAGTTCGAGTGGACTCCACAATGCGAGCGCAATCTTCAGGAGTTGAAAAGATGACTGACCTCTGCTCCCGTTCTGGTGCCACCAGACTTTTCTAAGGACTTTGTTATCTATTGCGACGCCTCGAGACAAGGATTAGGTTGCATTCTTATGAAAGATCGTCATGTGATTGCATATGCATCTCGACAGTTGCGTCTACATGAGGATAATTATCCAACACATGATCTTGAGCTTGCAGCTGTGGTCCATGCACTAAAAACCTGGCGACATTACCTTCTGGGTAATCGTTGCGAAATTTACACTGATCACCAAAGTCTGAAATATATTTTCACCCAGACGGATTTGAATCTCAGGCAACGATGGTGGGTTCAGTTGATTACAGATTACAACTTAGGGATAACTTACACCCCGGGGAAGGCCAATGTTATGGCTGATGCACGAAGTCGTAAGTCTTATTGTAACAACCTGATGTTACAAGAAGGTCAACCACTTCTTCGTGAGGAATTTTGGAAGTTAAACCTCCACATTGTTCCTCATGGATTTCTATCCAACCTGGTGGCGAAACCTACTCTTATGGGTCAAATTATAGAAGCCCAGAAGCATGATGCCAGGATATCTTGGATCAAGAAAAACATTAATAAGGGTAATGTTAGATGCTTCTCGGAAGATGATCGGGGTTTTGTCTTCTTTGAGAACCGCTTGGTGATCCCGAAGAAGCAACACCTACGATAGTTAATTCTTAAGGAGGCTCATTATTATCCTCTCACAATTCATCCGGGTAGTACCAAGATGTATCAGGACCTATGCTAGAGGTTCTGGTGGACTAGGATGAAGAGAGAAATTGCTCAGTTCATTGCTAATTTTGACGTTTGTCCTCGTGTGAAAGCGGAACATCAAAGGCCTGCTGGAACCCTTCAACCTTTAGCTATTCCTGAATGGAAATGGGATAAGGTCGGTATGGATTTCATTACTGGATGTCCTAGGACTAAGAGAGGGAATAATGCTATCTTTGTGGTCATTGACCGCCTTTCCAAAGTGGCTCATTTTCTTCCTGTTCGGGAGAGTATAACTGCTAGCTAGCTAGCGGAGTTATATGTTTCTCCAATAGTTTCTCTTCATGGTGTTCCATTGGAGATTAACTCAGACCGTGGAAGTATCTTTACTTCCCGATTCTGGGAAAGTTTTCAAACCGCTATGGGGACTCATCTATCCTTTAGCACGGCTTTCCACCCGCAATCAAGTGGTCAAGTTGAGCGAGTCAATCAAATTCTCAAAGACATGCTCTGAGCTTGTGTTATATCCTTCTGTATGAATTGGGAGAAATGTCTTCCATTTGCTGAATTTGCGTATAACAATAGTTATCAATCAAGCTTGGGTGAAGCCCCTTTTGAAGTTCTCTATGGTCGAAGGTGTCGAACACCTCTTAACTGGTCAGAAACCGGAGAGAGGCAACTCTTTGGCCCGGATATGATCCAGGATGCAGAGGAGCAAGTTCACATTATTCATAAAAAGTTGAAAACAACCCATTCTCGTCAAAAGATCCAATATGATAGCCATCATAAGGCTGTAACATATGAAGTTGACGAGAAGGCTTACCTTTGGGTTACGCTTCTGAAGGGTACCCATCGATTCGGTATAAGGGCAAGTTGGATCCTCGTTACATTGGACCTTTTCGCATTCTTGCTAAACGAGGAGAGGTTGCCTACCAATTGGAACTTCCGGCGCATCTTTCCAAGGTTCATGATGTCTTCCACGTCTCGCAACTCAGGCGTTGCTTCTCGGACCCTGTCCGTGAGGTAGACCACGAAGCGTTTGATCTCCAACATAACCTTACATATCAAGAATACCATGTTCGTATTCTTGATCAAGCTGAGTGTACTACTCGGTGACGCAACATCAAGTTTCTCAAGGTTCAGTGGTCACACCATTCTAAAAAGGAGGCCACATGGGAAACTGAAGATCGTTTTCGACTAGAGTACCCCGCGCTCTTCCCGACGACTTCAAAATCTCGCGACGAGATTCTTTTGAGTGGTGGTGAGTTGTCACATCCCTAGCTAGTTGTCATAGGACAGCATGTGTGTGTGCATCATATATCATTTTTGCATCAACATGAAATGGGGACTAAAGGCAACCCCAAACCCTCATTTGAATCAAAGCAATTCTAAGTTTGTGAAAATTCAACAAATCCAAAATGCCCATCTAAAATGTCCCCTATGTCTGATAAATATGGACATGATTATACAAGGGGTCATTTGAAATATTTGAACAACTATAGCAATTTAAAAATAAATGATAAAGCTTCTGAAAATATCAAATAAAGCATTATCATTATTTTAGTTTTCAAAATATCCTAAAAGTTTTTAGATAAGTTTGAAATATTCAAACTACACTATATAAAATATTTGGGATATTCTAAAATAGCATATGTGCTTGAAAATAAAATAAAACAAATGTCAGAAATTAGAAAAGAATGCAAATAAAGAAAAAGGGGGAGAAAAACCCACCTGGGCCTACCTGAAGAAGAGGCCTAGCCCACTGGGGGCTGAAGCATCTTCTTCCTCCTGCCAGGAGGGGAAGCAGCTGCATGCCTCCACCGCAGCCGGCTGTGGCCACGCGCTGGCCACCTCCTCCCCGCGTGCGTGGCTGCCTCCTCATTGCGTTGGCGAGAGGATAGGCTCTGCCGCTGCCTGGACCCATTCCCCCTTGCCATTCCTCTCTTCCCCTCTCCCCTGCTTCCCCCTCGCCAGACTGAAGCCGCCGGTGATTCGCTGTCCTCCGTGCGTCCCCGACCATGCCACGGCACCAGAAGCCCCTCCGGTGAGGCCCCGGTCCGTTTCCCCCTAGTTTCGTCGTTGTTCCCCTCCTTTAGCCCCGTCGGTAGCCAGAGCCGAGCGGATCTCACCGCCGGCCATGGCGTAGCCGTGGCCACAGCGGCCAAAGCTTGCTCCCGACCACAGGCTCGTGCTCGTAGCATCCCCAGGAGCCCGTAGCCGCCCGTAGCTCCTCCTCCCGCAGCCTGTAGCGTCATAGCCGGTCCTGCCCGAGCCGTCGCCGCCGCTCAGCTCGAGGCCCTCCCTGCGCCAAATGGTCGCCAGAGGCGCAACTCCTGCGGGTCGCCGCCATGCTGTTGGTCGCCGCCGGCCCTGCTCCGGTGGGCGCCGAGGTGGACGGCCATTAGGGGCTAATCCCCCTGTTAATTAGGCCCCTAGCCACTGACCAGTGGGCCCTAGCTACGGATCAAACCCTGGTCACATGAGAATTAGGCCCATGTCACTTACGTGCGGGCCCCGCACGTCAGGTTTGACCTGGCCTGGTCAGCCAACTAGCTGACGTCGTAGTGACGTCAGGCTGACGTCATATTTTATTTCCCAGTTTTAAAATAATTCTAGAAATTGTTTAAAAGTTTAAAAAATCATATAAATTAATCTATAAATCAGATGAAAATAATTTATATATGAAAATTTATCAGAAAAATCCAATGAATCCAACGGTGCTATTATCATGCATGTTAGAGCAACCTATGTAGATGAACCTTGACATTTATTAATAGATTAGCATATGGAATTTGAAATGAAGAATAATTTTGAACCTATATTCAAACTCACTTCAAATTAACTTGGACACTAGTTGCATTAGCTCATCCATTCATGTTACCGTGTCATGATCATGCATCATATTTTTGCACTTGCATGTATTGAATGCTATTTATCTGCATTGCGGTAGGCCCTGCTTATGAGGATACCCCCGAGTATTCCAACGAAGAAGAGAACCTTCCCGCTACCCAGCAAGGCAAGCAAACCCCTTGATCATTCCGATAACATACCACTCTCTTGCTCCTACTCTTGTTTATTGCATTAGGACAAATGCTCATATGTCTGTCATACACGGTAGAAGAACCTATTCTTTTGCATGACCTGTCATTGTCATAGTAAATAGCTAAACCTTGCAACCTAGCATACCTGGTAGATGGTTGTGCCATGATGTGCTTAGCTTACTTTGCCTGCTATGCTTGCTATGCTTAGAGTTGTGTCAGGTCTGATTCATCTAGGTGATGGCCTGGAGTGAAACATTGTTGTTCCAATGTGATAAGCTTATGATGAACCCGATTTTGTAAAGGTAGCGACGAGAGGCTATGTAGGAGTACATAGCGAGTTGTCTCATTGGGACCGTTCTTAGAAACTGAGTTCGGTGTGTGTGAGCCAAGACTAATTACTACCACACATTGGGTTCCGGTAAGTTGAACCCTCTCGACTTATCAGTCGCTTAGTCCTTAGTCCAGGAGTTGCAAGTAGTTTCTGGTGTTTATAGCATGCTGGAGGCCGTGCATAGCACTGACCCTAGGGGTGGGTTATGACGTGGTAGGCCGTGGCATGGTGTACCAAGGGTCACCTAAATAGTGGGCTTGGGAACCCTGCGCACATCGTTTGGGGCCGTAGCGGAAACTTCGGCCGGACTTCCATGTGGGTTCAGTCTTATGTGATTGACGGTCGTGGCCGACTCCCTCGCTGGGCTTCCGCTTGAAGGTGGCTGAGGTGCATGTTTTTATGAGCACACAGCGATAAGTGGCGAGAGCGTGTGTGAAGAAGTACACTCCTGCAGGGTATGAAACTATTGGAATAGCCGCGTCCTCGGATATGGACTACTTGGAAAGCTTATGTTGTTCATAGATAATCAAATGGATACTCATAAAAATATCAAGACAAGTGTGAGTATCGTGGATGGCACTCTCCGAGGAGAGGGAAGTGAATCCATGGTCGTGTATTGTCATGGAGTTAGTGGACTCGTGTGCGATATCTAAAAAGTAAACAAAGAGTTAAAACTGTGTAGTGTAGGTTAGCCATGAGTCAAAGCTGGCATTGCTGCATAACTCCACCCCCCTTGTTGATACATGAGCATGAATACACTAGGTTTGTTTTAAAGACTTGCTGAGTATGTTTGTACTCACGTTTGCTTAATAAATGTTGTAGATGAGACCCAAGACCCATCAGGTTGGTTCTTTCTAGATGTTGACAATGCCGAATAGCTGGTGTCCCAGCTACGACCTATGCCCTGTGGCGGGATGTAGATAGTCAGGCCATGCGCCTTTTTACCCTTTCATATGTATGTACTCAGACAGCTTTATGCTTCCGCTTAGTTTTTATGAACTTGTTTGTATGACTTGAGTGTTGGGTCATGTGACCCCTACCTATAAGAACATATTATCCAAGTCAAGTCTGAGCCTCTTAAATAAAAGTTGTATTGTTGTATGGTTATGTTGTGATGCCATAGTTTTATCTATGCATATCGGGCATGTCGTGCATACGTGTTACGTGTAACGGTATCTATGGGATCCGACACCTAGTCGTGTGCCTTTAGTAGTACTCTTTACGGGAAACTGCGTCTTTGTGCTTCCACCGAGCCATGGTAGCTTGCTACTGCTCCGGACACATTGATTGACCGGCATGAATCCTTCTTTGCCACTGTGTCTGTCCCTTCGGTGAAATGTCTTGCAGTGTAATGGAGTCCTTGTAGCCTGCTATGACTCGTCTATGTGGAGTGATGGCATTTATGTCTCATGGTGTAATGGAGTCCTCGTAGCTTGCTATGACTCGTCTGCTACGACTCGTCTATGTGCGGTGATGGCATTTATGTCTCACGGTGTAATGGAGTCCTCGTAGCTTGCTATGACTCGTCTACACACGCTTGAGGCCGACACCTCCATTGCTGGGTTAGGTATGCCTGTTTCCGTACGCATGTGCCACTTGGGTTCTATGACTAGTCATGTCGTCCCGGGTTCTCTGTCGTTTGATTGCCAGTCACATGTTCACATACGTGAGCTAAAAGACGCAAACGATCATGGCTAAGGTAAGGCTGCAGCCGTGGAGCTTACCGTGCGTGAGGCCGCAAAGTGATGTGATATGCTATAGTCTGGATTCATATGACTTAGGATCGGGGTCCCGACAGAAATCCACAAAAGCAATAGTAGGGTATTACGCTTTGCAGCAACCCAAACCTAGGTAAACTATCGTGCTCATGTTCTTCCTCATGATCGTGCGAGTTCGTCGTTGTGTCCATCGAGTAGTGAGCTAGGGAGATGAGGTTGCGGGAGATCTTCACACACACCCCTGTGCTCAAACCTTAAGGGTCTTGCGGAGCCCAAAATCTGACAACGCCTTGGCCTGCAGGCAGGCAGGTCTGGGTACCCTCATTCCCAGAATGCTGACACCCTAGGGGTTTGGTGCCTCACCCCTCTCCCTATATATATGAGAGAGGGACGAGGGAAGCTACACCACAATCCACGACGCAGCCCTTCCTCCTTCCCAGATTGATTATCCTCTAGATTGTTTCAGCACCGCTTAGCAAAGCTCTACCAGATCAGTTCCACCACCACCGCCACCATGCTGTTGTGCTACCGAAGAACTCATCTACCTCTCCACCCTCACTTATTGGATCAAGGAGGTGGAGATTGTCATCGAGATGTATGTGTGCTGAACGGGTAGGTGCCGTCCTTTCGGTGCTGGATCGGAAGGACCATGATTGGATCGAGGGATGAATCATGACTAGATTGCGGGATGGATCATGATGAGATCCCGGGACGGCTAGCAATTTGGATCGGGAAAACGTTCGACTACATCAACCGCATTTCTTAACGCTTACAACTTAGCGATCTACAAGGGTATTTAGATCCACTCACCCTCTTGTAGATGCTCATCACCATCGATAGATCTTGAGTGTGCGATAGGAAAAATGTTATTTCCCATGCCACGCTCCCCAACAGTGGCATCAGAGCTAGGTCTATATGTAGATGAGATCACAAGTAGAATCTAAAGGAGTTTGTTGGTGTTGATGCTAATATTTCATCCTCCCTTGGTCATTTTTTTATTCAGCAGTATTCTGGGATGAAGCAGCCCATACCAACCTTACTCATACGCTTACGAGAGACCGGTTCCATCGACTGACATGTGACTTTGTTGCATAAAGATGGCTAGCGGGTGTCTGTCTCTCCTACAATAGTTTGATCGGATTCGACAAAGGCGGTCCTTGAGAAGGTTGAATAGCAATTTTTGTATCACCGTTGTTGCTTTTGCATAGGTGAGAATTGTTCTTGCTAGACACCCATAGCAGCTACGTAAAACATGCAACAACAATTAGAGGATGTCTAACTTGTTTTGGAGGGTATGTTGTGATATGATATGGCCAATTACATAATGAGATATATGTGATGGATGAGATGATCAATTTTTGTATAGAATATCACGATTTGCATGTCAATGAGTAGGGCAACTGGCAGGAGCCATAGGGTTGTCTTTAATTATTGTATGAACTGCATGTCAATCATTAAAAGCTATGTAATGCTTTACTTTATCGCTAAGCGGTAGCAACAGTATTAGAAGCATGGTGGCTGCGACAATCCCGATGGCGACACATTGATGGAGATCATGGTGTCATGCCGGTGACGATGGAGTTCATGCCGGCGCTTTAAAGATGGAGATCGAAAGCACAAGATCATGGCCATATCATGTCATTTCTGATTGGCATGTGATGTTAATCCTTTAATGCACCTTGTTTTGCTGAGGACGACAGTAGTATTATAAGGTGATACCTCACTAAAATTTCAAGATAAAATTGTGTTCTCCCCGAGTGTGCACCGTTGCGAAAGTTCAGCATGTTGAGACACCACGTGATGATCGGGTGCGATAGACTCTATGTTCACATACAACGGGTGCAAGCCAATGTTGCACGTGGAGAACACTCGGGTTAAACTTGACGAGCCTAGCATGTACAGACATGACTTCGGAACACAAGAGACCGAAAGGTCAAACATGATTCATATATTAGATATGATCAACAAAGATATGTTCACCGTTGAAACCACCTCATCTCACGTGATGATAGGACATGGGTTGGTGAATTTGGATCATGTGTAACTCGAATTACCAAAGGGATGTCAATTTGAGTGGGAGATCTTAGGTAATATGATTAATTGAACCCATTATCATGAACGTAGTCAACAGTGTCTTTGCAAATTATCTTGTAGATAACTCGCGCTGTAGCTCCCCCGTTTTATTGATACGTTCCTAGAGAAAAGTATGTTCAAAGATGGTAGTAGCAATTATGCGGACTTTTGTCCGTAATGTGAGGATTGTCCTCAATTGCTGCACATAATGCTTATGTCCTTCATGCACCGCTCGGTGCACCAAACCCCCTGAAGTGGCATTTGTTGATGTTGTGAACATGTGAGAAGCATGTTCCGATGACTACTTGATAGTTCAGTGCGTCATGCATTACGGCTTAGAATTGAGGTGCCAAAAACGTTTTGAACGTGAAGGAGCATATGTGATATTCCAAGAGCTGAAATTGGATTTCAGGCTCGTGCCCATGTTGAGAGGTATGAGACCTCCAACAAAGATTCTTTGCCTACAAGATGAAGGAGAATAGCTCAATCAGTGAGCATGTGCTCAGATTGTGTGAGTACTACAATCACTAGAATGAAGTGGGAGTTGATCTTCCAGATAAGATAGTGATTGATATAGTTCTCCAAGTCACTACCACAAAGCCACTAGAGCTTCGTGATGAACTATAAACATGCCACGGATGGATGATCCCGTGAGCTATTCGCGATGTTTGACATCTTGGAGGGAGAAATCAAGAAGGAGCATCAAGTGTTGATTTTTGGTAAAAGTCACTAGTTTCGAGAAGGGCAAAGGTAAGAAGGGAAACTTGATGATTGGCAAGCCAATTTCTGCTCTAGTAAAGAAACCTAAGGTTAAACCCAAACCTGACACTAAGTGCTTCTACTATGAGGGGAACGGTCCCTGGAGCGGAACTACCCTAGATACATGGTAGATAAGAAGGCTGGCAACATCGACAAAAGTATATTTGATATACATACTATTGATGTGTACCTTACTAAGTACTCCTAGTAGCACTTATGGAAGAAGGTTTTCACCTAGTGAGCCTAAACCCAAAGCGGACAAGTGCGTCTTAATAGAATACACTAAGGGAACATATGGGTATACTTTCTATCTCAGATCCAAGCGTAAAGTGTTTTTGCTAACAACGGGTCCTTTCTCGAGAAAGATTTCCTTTCAAAAGAATAGATTGGGAGGAAAGTAGAAATTCATGAGCTTGTTGAACCGCCACTTAAGTTGGATGATAGCGCAACACAAAAAGATGTTTCTGTGGTGCCTACACCAATTGAAGAGGGAGCTAATGATGATGATCATGAAACTTTGGATGAAGTTACTACCAAACTTCATTGGTTGACAAGGATATGTACTATGCTTGTGTGGTATGGTGATCCTATCTTGGTAACCATGTTGCTAGGCAACGATGAGCCAATGAACTATGAAGAAGCAATGGTGGGCCCTGATTCCAACAACTGGCTAGGAGCCATGAAATTCGAGATAGGATCCATGTATGAAAAATCAAGTATGGACTTTTGTAAGACTTGCCCGTTGAACGACAGGTCGCTAAGTACAAATGGACATCTAAGAGGAAGACACACGCTAACGGTAAATTCACCATTTATAAAGCTCGACTTGTCACAAAAAGGTTTCTGACAAGTTCAAGGAGTTGACTATGATGAGACTCTCTCACCCTTAGCGATGCTAAAGACTATTGGAGTCAAGTTACCAATTGATGCATTTTTTGATTATGAAATCTGGCAGACATATGGCAAAAAAAGTTTCGTTTATGATATTCCATAAAGAAAGGTTGTATGTGATACAACCAGAAGGTTTTGTCAATCCAAAGGATGCTAAAAGGTATGCAAGCTCCAGCGATCCTTCAATGGAGTGGAGCAAGGATCTCGGAGTTCGAATATATGATTTGATGAGGTGATCAAAGTCTTTGAGTTTATACAACGTTTATAAGAAACTTGTATTTACAAGAAAGTGAGTGGGAGCACTATTGAATTTCTGATATGTATATGTGGTTGACATATTGTTGATCGGAAATAATGTAGAATTTCTGGAAAGCATAAAGGGTTGTTTGGAAGAAGTTTTTCAAAGGAAAACCCGGATAAGTAGTAGTATATTGGGCATCAACATCTATAGAGATAGATCAAGACGCTTGATAAAACTTTCAATGAGAACATACCTTGACAAGTTTTTGAAAGAGTTCAAAATGGATTAGTCAAAAAGGAGTTCCTGCCTGATTTGTAAGGTGCGAAGTTGAGTAAGACTCAAAGCTCGACCACGACAGAAGAAAGACAAAGGGCGAAGGTCGTCCCCTATGCCATTAGCCATAGGCTCTAGATAGTATGTCATGCTGTGTACTGCCCTAGATGTGTGCCTTGCCCCATGTCTGACAAGGGGGTACAAGAGTGATCCAGGAGTGGATAACTGGACAGCGGTCAAAATAATTCCTAAGTAACTAGAGGACTAAGGAAACATTTATCACTTATGAAGGTGATAAAGAGTTCTCCATAAAGAGTTACGTCGATTTAAGCTTTAACACCAATCCGAACAACTCGGAGTAGCAATCCGGATACATATAGTGGGGTAGCCGTTTGGAAAGGCTCCAAGTAAAGCGTGGTAGCAACATTTACAGTATAGAGAGTTGCAAAGTACACACGGATCTAAACGTTACTGACCCATTGACTAAAACCTCTCTCACAAGCAAAACATGATGAAACCCATAACTCATTGGGTGTTAATCACATGATGATGTAATCACATGGCGATGTGAGCTAGATTATTGAGTCTAATGCAAGTGGGAGACTATTGGAAATATGCCCTAGAGGCAATAATAAAATGGTTATCATTATATTTCCTTGCTAATGATAATCATTTATTATCCATGCTATAATTGTATTGATTGGAAACACAAATACATGTGTGGGTATATGGGCAAATACTGTGTCCCTACTATGCCTCTAGTAGACTAGCTTGTTGATGAAATATGGTCAAGGTTTCCTAGCCATGGACATGAGATGTCATTTGATAATGGGATCACATCATTAGGATAATTATGTGATGGACAAGACCCAAACTACAAACGTATCCTATGATCGTGTCAGTTTATTGCTACAATTTTTGCATGTCAATATATCCATTCCTGTGACCAAGATCATGCAAATCTTTGACACCGGAAGAATGCCTTGTGTGTATCAAATGTCACAACGTAACTGGGTGAATATATAGATGCTCCAAAGGTATCTCCGAGGGTGTCTATTGGGTTGGCATGGCTCAAGACTGGGATTTGTTACTCCGTATAATGGAGAGGTATCTTGGGGCACACTCGGTAATACAACATCAAGACAAGCCTTGCAAGAAAAGTGACTAATCTGTTAGCCAGGGGACCTTGTATTACAGAACAAGTAAAGAGAATTGTCAGTAATGAGATTGAACTAGGTATAGAGATACCGATGATCGAATCTCAGGCAAGTAACATACCGAAGAACAAAGGGAACAACATACGAGATTATATGAATCCTTGACAAATAGGTTCAATGTCATGCCCAAGATGCGGTCTTATCCTTATTTGGGCACGAGGGCCTCGACAGGGATAGAAGCGCATCTCGATGCGTTCGCAAGAATGGATATCATTACAAGTACATGTACAGAAGAGATGAGTTTATGCAATTGGCTTACACTCGCCACAAGCTACATCAGAGTCACGTCAATACAATAACATCTCAAACATCATACATAAGAGTAGGGTCCGACTACGGACGAAATCAAACGATAAAATGACATCCACCCTTGATATCCCAGGCTGCCGCTTGGAACCCATCCAAGATTGAGGAAGAAGAAGAAGAAGAAGAACTCCAAGTCAAATCAAGCAACGCGCTCACGTCAAATCATCGCATTACCTGTACCTGCAACTGTTGTTGTAGTAATTTGTGAGCCACAGGGGACTCAGCAATCTCATTTCCAAGGGTATCAACACTATTAAAGCTTAATAGGTAAGGTATGGTTAAGTGGTGAGGCTGCAGCAAGCGACTAAGCATTTATTTGAGTGGCTAAATTACGAGTACAGAAAGTAAAGTATGGTGGTCTATGCATAACGGACGTGAACAAGTAATGATCACCAATTGATCCTGAACACCAACTTACGTCAAGCATAACCCCATCGTGTTCTCTTCTGGATAAGGACTCATGAGAAGAGACAGTCACGGTTAGACACACAGTTGGTGTATTTTATTAGAGTTTACTTCAAGTGTGCGATGACCGGGTGTGCCACATAACCATGGGCACAGCTTCTCGAAAAGATTTAGCCCTACAGGGGTGCTCCAACTCATCCATCACAAATTAACCACACGCAGTGGGAATAACCTCAACCACGGATCTCGTGATCTTCCTAGGCAATTCCAAGGGAAATCCGCCACTTCGAGATAGCCCGAAGAATAATCGGCATTCCTCACTCAAGACATTCGAGAAAGGTAAAACAAATCCAGCAGGGCCGCCCGACATGTCGACAAACCCGATAGGAGCCGCGTATCTCGTTCTCAGGACACGATAGATGGGACTAGCTACACGAGAAACCAATCCTCAAGTTGCCTCAAGGTGGCCCCGCAGGTAGCCCAGTTTGGACCAACACTCATGAGGAGCACTGGCCCGGGTTGTTAATTAATTATCCACGGGGTCCGGAAAATCCCCTATGCAAGTTCATTAATTATTAGGCAAATGTAGTACCAATGTTGGGACTTGCCATACAAGCTTTATTCTCACCCGAAAATCAAGGGGGTCCCCATAACAACCCCGAGCATGTTAGGAGCGCTCAGTTCTGGAACATAACACCGGTTCAAAAGTAACTAGGGGCGGCAAGAGTGGAACAAAACACCAAGCAAAGGGCCAAGCCTTCCACCCTTTACCAAGTGTATATGTGCATTAAATTAAATAGCAGCAATATTGTGATATAACAAAGAAAATCCATGTTGACACATGGAAGCAATTGCACTTGCAACTAGCAATGCTATAAGAAGGGCTGAGCAAGCGGTAACATAGCCAAACAAATGTTTGCTGGGATGTGAAGGGGGGTTAGAGGCTTATCATCGCAATGTTGGGAGGCTTGTCAAACAGGTGGTAGGTAGCGAGAGATAACGATAAAAGACAAGACAACTATCATGGCAATGATAGTAATGATGTCCAGGGAAATGAGTCATCTTGCCTGAGATCCCGCTCGGAAGAAGGACAAGTCCATGAAGAAGACGAACCAACGAAGTCGAACGAATCCTCACACTCCGAACGCTTTCGGAACTCTATCAAGAAGGAACAATCCTAAACAACAATCAACACAAGATACACCACAACATATGCAAACACGATGCACAAACAAATATGATGCATGTCCGGTTTAATATGCAATGCATGACAATTCACAACAATCAAATACTACATATTAAGTGAAGCTCAATATGCAACGAGTTGCATATTGATGAAACTCCACGTTTGAATTATTTAGTTCGCTCCTGTTAGGTACACGACAATAATAAATGTTGTTAAACATGGCAAGAGGTGAAGCATAAGTAAACTAACTAACAAGGCATCTTAAATGAGGCCGGAAACAACTTATAGCATTTCCGAAATCACCCCATATGTTAATTTCGAAATTGGTCCAGATCTGAACTAATCATATTTAATATTTTTTAAACAGAAGAATAAAGTATACCATGTTAGTCTACACGTCGTTCCAGTCGTTTTACATATATAGAACATCTCAAACGGAGCTACGGTCTAAAAGATATGAGCTACGCAAGATGCGCACGTCATGAATGTAAATGCATGGTAAATGCAATCACAAACATCTCAAATCATGAATGCAGAAAGTTATTATGAAACTACATGAGATTCTAAGCAATTTTCATATATGGAATGTCCAAAACGGAGCTGCGGTTCAACCACAATCAACAAGACAAGTTGTTGTTGAAATCTGCCCAAAAACAGCAAGATGGCATTTTGAACATATGAAAACAACAAGTTACAATAAGGGAAAATGCACAAACTAAGCATGGGGCAGTGGCATACAACATCCACTTCATTTCAACTTCACAAATCATAATCAAAACATGCATGGATCACTAGGTAGGAAGCTCACAAGAAGGCAACTTAAAAATAGTTTCAGACTTGGTGAAAATAGCAGTTTTAGACCGTGCAGTTTTATCACGAAGGCATATTGACAGCAGTAAAACTATATGCTACCATTCATATTATGACATGAAACTTTACAGCATGCTAGAGGACAATATCAACAACAAATAACTACATTACACCTTCCACAAAAGAGTTCTAGATAACTAGCAAATCACATGGCAAGACAACAAGAAAATATAACAGATTCCACACTTAGAAATAGTTTTGGACCTCAAAATAACAGATTTTTTATGGCAAGTTGACAACAACAAATCAACACCTAAACATGCTTTTCTAAGACAAGCAAAATGTCCATGGGCTAGGACACATATCAAAGAGCAACTTTCATGTTGAAAATTAATTCATATCATTCCCGGATTAAATCCTACGAAAAAGACAAAAGGGCATCACGGCATAAATGACATGCACACAAAATGCTCAAATGGCAAAACTAAATGCATAGATAATTTCTATGGATTATTCTACCTCGGAAACATATATAATATGGTTAGGTTCATGTAGAAAAATAACCACAACTAATTATGCTGGTGTTAGGCCTAATCAACTTAATAGCAATTCGATAATTCAAATAATATGGAAACATCAAGCCAACAATTTTATCATGCATCAAAATGGGATCGCAATGAGATGAACATTTTTAATTTGAGATTTCATTAATCGTGATGCACGGTTAATTAATTATGAAAATGCAATTAAATGCAAATAGTCAATATGACATGTTAAATAATTTTAGACATGGGTGAAAATGACATATTAATAATCTACGAATTATTCTAAGCAGATTTCATGTTCAGATCATTTTAATCCGGTGCACGGTTTAATTATATATAGGCGTTTGAACTACGCAAATAAATAAGAAAAACAAAACAATTAAAACAAAAGGGGTTGGGCTCACCCTGGGCCGACTGGGCCGGTCGGTGGCCGCATGGGAGCAGCTGGGCCGCTGGGGCGAGGCCTAGGCGCTGGCGAGCGCGGGGTCAACGGGCGCGGGCGCTCGCTCCCGTCCTGACCTCGAACAGGGACAGCCGGCGCTGCCCATGGCGGCTGGCGGCGGGAAGAACCCCGGCGGGAGGCAGACGGCGGCGGGGAGGGCGGATCCGATGGTGGCGGGGCTGGATCTGGCCGTTCCCGGCGACGACGACTCCATCCCCGGCGGCGGATGCTCAGGGTGCTGCGCCTCCATGACGGCCTGTGGGAGGGAGAAGGAGCAAGGGATGAGAGAGGAGAAGGGAGGAAGGAGAGGGAGAAGAGGGGTCCGGCCAGGTCTGGCGATGCGGCGGCCGGCGGCGGCGGCTCCGGCTAGGGGCGGCTCTGGCAAGGTGGCTGCCATGGGGACGAGCTGGCTATGGGTAGGGGACTCTGGCGAGGAGCTTGGCAGCCATGGGAGCTCGGGCAAGCTTCAGGAACACGGGATCCGGGCCCGGAACGGCTCGAATGGACCCAGATGGGCTCAGCCGGGCTTGGTGGCTAGAGGAAGGAGAAGGTGGGGGTTGCCTAGGGTTTGCATGCGGAACGAGGGGAGCTAGGGCTATATATAGGCTAGGGGCTAGGGTTAGCTGGCACTGTCCGTTTCAGGACTGTCGGGTGTCGACTCGACGTCCAAAAACGGAGAGGGGTTACGAATAGGCTGTGCAGAGCGACTGAGAGGAGATGAGAAGGAAGTGCGACCCGTGACACGAAGTTGAAAACACCAAGAAACGTCCGACGAAAACCGATAACCTCTCTGCTACAACTAACCGATGAGGCATCAACGAACTCGGATCGCGACGAAATTCGATGGGCGGTCTACCTAAGCTACAACAAGAACGCACGACGAGTTTCAACTCAATCTGAGAATATTTTTGTGTACACTTAAAAACGGTTTTATATTAAACGGTGTCGTGGGCACGTGCATGTGTGGCTGGTCTCGAAACGGGCAACGATAGAACGGAGAGAACCGGCAACTACGAACGAATGCAAGCTTTCAAAAGCGGGAGATGATGCAATGCAGATGATGCAAATGATGCGATGATGAATGCGACAACCAGATGAACACATGCCGAGAACGGAAACTAAAGGGCAATCTTCTGGAATCTTCTAGAACTTCGGTCTCGGGCTGTCACAACTCTCCTCCACTACACAAGGATCTCGTCTCGAGATCTAGAATGAAAACGGGAAGAGAAAGAGCAAAAGGTAACCTTAGCTGCTTCTTAGACAAACGAGTGAAACCAATGATCTTGAAGGTTGGAAGAGATGAAGAATGAGGAACAAGCAAGAATTCACAGAAAATTTTGGCAGCACTTCGGTTGGAAAAAGAGGAAAAAATTTGATATGATGGAAAGCAATTGAAAGAGATGCACCAAACCTTGGTTGGAATAGAATCAAACTTCAAAAGATGAAAGGATCATGAAAAGATTTGCTGCACTCGTGTTAAATGAATAAGCAAAGAAAGAACATGATCTAGATAAACAAGACGATGGATTGAAGAGAGCAACATGACAACGCCTCAAGAAGAAAAGAATAGAAACTAGATCTTTGAAGACAAGAGAACTAAGAAGAAAAAGGCAACTCTAGTACCAATGAATTGAAAGCATATTCAGGAAGAGGAGATTGACGGATTTGTTGGAACACCAACAATGAAAATAAAAGCTTGTTATGGGCTTATGGAAAACATCTCGAACTTATGAGGTGACAACCTACCACAACAGAAACAATAGATTGATTGAGAGCAACAAGATATGCAAGCTTCTATTGCCAAGAAGAGGAGGAGAAAAACTTGGATTATTTGTGACACCATGGAAAGGATTGTTGCTATCATGGTGAAATCCAACCCAAGATAACTCTGAGAAAAACAAGATGGGTTTACTTATCCCACTCTTGACAAATTCCTGCGAGACTCCTCATAATCAAGAATTTAATAACACCATCTCAAAGACGGAGAAGGAATTGAACTTAGAAATCCAAAATAAAGAACACTTGAGCACCTCCAACAAGAATATTGAAGAACACCTGAAAATGAAAGAAATCTTGATGAACCACCATGAAGGGCCTTTGGAAGAACTCTAAAACGGAAGGATGACAGAAAGAATTGAAGGATGCAAAAAGAACAAGATTGAGGCCTTCCAATAACTAAGAAGATGCTTCGGGACAAGATACTTGATCAAAACTAGGAACTCCGGAAAAGAAAGATTTCCACTTGGGATAAGGAATTAGATATCATGAACAACTCTGGAAGAAGGATTGAGATCACTTGGATGAAACAAGAATAAGAATAATGATATGACTATCCTTCGTCAAGTTAAATTGATGACAAGCAACGGATTTCACACATCACTTATTCTTCTTGAAAAAGAATGAAGAGAGAGATAGAGCACAATCTTGAAGAAGTCTTGCATGAGAACACCGGATAGAAGTCAAAACGAAAGAGGGAAAGCAAATGAATGATATAACATGAGAACGAAGAGAGCATGAGCCACCTAATAGAAAAGTTGAACGAAGCACCGGAAAGAATTAGAAACCAAAGAGGACACATGAGAATGAAGAGATCAAGATTTGCCTAATAGAAACTGAAAAAAAAGGCACCGGAATAATTGAGATATGAACGAAGGAACAATAATTAAGAAGAATTTGAGAACAAAAGCTGAAAGTTGAGAACAACGAAATCTTCTTAAATGATGGCCTTCGGAGGATCAAGAAATGAAAACAATACTGAAATGCACCGGATAGATATGGAAGGAATAACTCATGATCAAAACAAATGAGATGAAGGCGACAAATTGAAACCATGAATCTCTAGGAGAATGAGCAAGGATTTACGAGACACTCTCCTTCGGTCTTCAAGCACAGAATGAAGACGAGAAACAACACCATGAATTACTGAGATACTCGGAAGAATGAATAAAGAAAAGGTTGAGCCAACAGTGAAGATGATTTAGAAGCGATCTTCAAGAAGGCATATGACTGCTGAAATTCATTCTTACGTCATATTAAAAGAACTTGAGAACATCTCTGAAAAGAATAGAAGAGTCAGGTAGGATCCTGGGAAGAAAACCTGTGGGTTATGGGCCCACTCAAAAGAAACCACTATTGAAACAAATGATTACAAGAGAGATTGCACTGGTACAAATTAAGAACTTTATGATATGAGACCCTTGAAATAATTTGAAAGGATAAGAAAGAAAATAAATGTCTTCTGAGATATCTTCAACACTCCGGATAGAATAGAGATAAGAATAAGCAAGAGAGGCTTGATAAGAATTCCAACACGAGAGAGCAAATAGAGAATGAAATTATATGATGAACACCAAGAACTTGAATTGAATCCACTGGAAAAGAAAGCAAAGATGAAAACTAATAAATGATAACTTGAGCACTGAGCATCTTCATGAAGAACCACCAGAGAAGAATAACAATGAGAACAAGAGATATGAGGATTGATCTTGAAATGAAACTCTTGAGAATATTTACAAAGATTCACCGGAAACAAGATGGAAGCGAAGCTAGTGGAAGCATTACATGAATAGAAAAGACACTTGGATGAGAATCTAATCATTGAAGAACAAGGGTGGGAGGGTGGGAAAAACAAAGAAAACTTGGAACAGATGAGACAACTCCGGAACGAAATATGAGGATTGCTTTGCAAATATTGGAGATGATAGAATTATCTTGAAGAGAAGCACACCAGTAGGAAAAGAATTGACATGATAACTTGATTGGCAAAAGAATTAGCAATCCCACAGAAATATGAGAACACTACTTCGGAAAGATTTGAGATCACCCTTTGACATCGAAGCAACTCGAATTGCCATATTCAAAACAAAACAAAGGATGAGACTTCTGAAACAAGCCAGAACAAATACATACCCGCCATGCACTCATTGGAAAGATAATACTAGCTAACTACTTGAATTCTCACCTAAGAACTTCCGAAAACTTTCTTGTTTATGCGATCCGGGTTGCGGAATCAGGAACCTGCCCTAGGCAATCAGCTGCAATTGCATCCGCAACCTTCCACACCATAATTCAAGAAATTTCGCAAACTCGTCTACTCTCGAATCCTCGAACTTACAACGATACTAAACCATGGTGGTACCTCGGACGCATCCCCAGTACTGGGTGACTCCAACCTTATCTCACCACGATAAGTATTGAAGCAATTCCGAAAATCCTCCGTCCTAAGATATCAAGGAAGCTGAATGATAACGATGTGCCAACATTCCCTGGAGCTCAACTCCCCGGAAGAAATCAAGTCAGACAGGAGGCACCAAGACAGAACCATGTCACATCGGCATCATATAGTTTCCAAAATACCCGCGTGATCCTAATTTTTTTTGAGCGAGAAGAGGAGTAGAATCAAAATTCCTAAGTCGAATACCTCACCAGAGCATAGAAGAGGAGTAAAAAGAAACCTACTCTCCGATATAACTAGACTCAAAACAATTTTTCACTAGACTCGACTCGGCCAAATTCGATCAACCAAGGGGGCTCCTAGGTCGGTACAGGCTCTGATACCAACTTGTCACGCCCAAGATGCGGTCCTATCCTTATTTGGGAACGAGGGCCTCGACAGGGATAGAAGCGCATCTCGATGCGTTCACAAGAATGGCTATCATTACAAGTAAATGTACAGAAGATATGAGTTTACGGAATTGGCTTACACTCACCACGAGCTACATCAGAGTCACATCAATACAATAACATCTCAAACATCATACATAAGAGTAGGGTCCGACTACGGACGAAATCAAACGATAAAATGACATCCACCCTAGCTATCCTAGGTTGCCGCCTGGAACCCATCCAAGACTGAGGTAGAAGAAGAAGAAGAACTCCAAGTCAAATCAAGCAAGGCGCTCACGTCAAATCATCGCATTACCTGTACCTGCAACTGTTGTTGTAGTAATCTGTGAGCCACAGGGGACTCAGCAATCTCATTTCCAAGGGTATCAAGACTATTAAAGCTTAATAGGTAAGGTATGGTTAAGTGGTGAGGCTGCAGCAAGCGACTAAGCATCTATTTGAGTGGCTAACTTACAAGTACAGAAAGTAAACTATGGTGGTCTACGCAAAACGGACGTGAACTAGTAATGATCACTAATTGATCCTGAACACCTACTTACGTCAAGTATAACCCCACTGTGTTCTCTTCCGGATAAGGACTCATGAAAAGGGACAGTCACGGTTACACACAGAGTTGGTGTATTTTATTAGAGTTTACTTCAAGTTTGCTATGACCGGGTGTTAAACAAAATATCCAAGTTTGCCACATAACCGCGGGCATGGATTCTTGAAAAGATTTACCCCTGCCGGGGTGCTCCAACTCATCCATCACAAATTAACCACACGAAGTGGGAATAACCTCAACCACGAATCTCGTGATCTTCCTAGGCCATTCCAAAGGAAATCCGCCACCTCGAGATAGCCCGAAGAATAATCGGAATTCCTCACTCAAGGCATTCGAGAAAGGTAAAACCAATCCATCAAGGCCGCCCGACGTGTCGACAAACCCGATAGGAGCCGCGCATCTCGTTGTCAGGGCACGATAGATGGGACTAGCTACAGGGAAAGCCAATCCTCAAGTTGCCTCGAGGCGGCCCCACAGGCAGCCCAGTTTGGACCAACACTCATGAGGAGCACTAGACTGTGTTGTCAATTAATTATTGAGGAAAATCCCCTATGCAAGTTCATTAATTATTAGGCAAATGTAGTACCAATGTTGGGCCTTGCCTTACAAGCTTTATTCTCAGCCGAAAATCAAGGGGGTCCCCATAACAACCCCGAGCATGTTAGGAGCGCTCAATTATGGAACATAACACCGGTTCACAAGTAACTAGGGGCGGCAAGAGTGGAACAAAACACCAAGCAAAAGGCCAAGCCTTCCACCCTTTACCAAGTGTATATGTGCATTAAATTAAATAGAAGCAATATTGTGATATAACAAAGAAAATCCATGTTGACACATGGAAGCAATTGCACTTGCAACTAGCAACGCTATAAGAAGGGCTGAGCAAGTGGTAACATAGCCAAACAAATGTTTGCTGGAATGTGAAGGGGGGTTAGAGGCTTATCATGGCAATGTTGGGAGGCTTGTCAAACAGGTGGTAGTTAGCGAGACATAACAATAAAAGACGAGACAACTAGCATGGCAATGATAGTAATGATGTCTAGGGAAATGAGTCATCTTGCCTGAGATCCCGCTCGGAAGAAGAACAATCAACCACCATGGAAACGCTTTGGAAACTCTATCGAGAAGGAACATTCCGAAACAACAATCAACACAACATACACCACAGCATATGCAAACACGATGCACAAACAAATATGATGCATGTCCGGTTTAATATGCAATGCATGACAATTCACAACAATCAAATACTACACATTAAGTGAAGCTTAATATATAACGAGTTGCATATTGACGAAACTCCACGTTCAAATTATTTAGTTCACTCCCGTTAGGTACACGAAAATATTAAATGTTGTTAAACATGGCAAGAGGTGAAACGTAAGTAAACTAACTAACTAGGCATCTTAAATGAGGCCGGAAACAACTTATAACATTTCCGAAACGACCCCATATGTTAATTTCGAAATTGGTGCAGATCTGAACTAATCATATTTTATATTTGTTAAACAGCATAATAATGTATACCATGTTATTCTACATGTTGTTCCAGTCGTTTTACATATATAGAACATCTCAAACGGAGCTACGGTCTAAAAGATATGAGCTACGCAAGATGCACATGTCATGAATGCAAATACATGGTAAATGCAATCACAAAACATATCAAATTCTGAATGACGCAAGTTATTATGAAACTACATGAAATTCTAAGCAAGTTTCATATATGGAATGTCCAAAAGGGAGCTACGGTTCAACCACAATCAACAAGACAAGTTGTTGTTGAAATCTGCCCAAAAACAGCAAGATGGCATTTTGAACATATGAAAACAACAAGTTACAATAATCTAAAATGTACAAACTAAGCATGGGGCAATAGCATACAACATCCACTTCATTTCAACTTCACAAATCATAATCAAAACATGCATGGATCACTAGGTAGGAAGCTCACAAGAAGGCAACTTAAAAACAGTTTCAGACTTAGTGAAAATAGCAGTTGTAGACAGTGCAGTTTTATCACAAAGGCATATTGACAGCAGTAAAAATATATTCTACCATTCATATTATGACATGAAACTTTACAGCATGCTAGAGGACAATATCAACAACAAATAACTACATTACACCTACCAGAAAATAGTTCTAGATCACTAGCAAATCACATGGCAAGACAACAACAAAATATAATAGATTCCAGACTTAGAAATATTTTTGGACCTCAAAATAACATATTTTTATAGCAAGTTGACAACAACAAATCAACACCTAAACATGCTTTTCTAAGACAAGCAAAATGTCCATGGGCTAGGACACATACCAAAGAGCAACTTTCATGTTGAATATTAATTCATATCACGCCCGGATTAAATCCTCCGAAAAAGATAAAAGGGCATCACAGCATAAATGACATGCACACAAAATGCTCAAATTGCAAAATTAAATGCACAGATAATTTCTATGGATTATTCCACCCCGGAAACATATATAATATGGTTAGGTTCATGTAGAAAATTAACAACTATTAAATATGCGAGTAATAGGCCTAATCAACTTAATAGCAATTCGATAATGGAAATAATATGCAAACATGAGGCCAACAATTTTATCATACATGAAAATGCGATGCCAATGAGATGATCATTTTTAATTTGAGATTTTATTAATCTCGATGCACGGTTAATTAATTATGAAAATGCAATTAAATGCAAATATGCAATATGACATGTTAAATAATTTTAGACATGGGTGAAAATGACATATTAATAATCTACGAATTATTCTAAGCAGATTTCATGTTTAGATCATTTTAATCCGGTGCACGGTTTAATTATATATAGGCGTTTGAACTACGCAAATAAATAAGAAAAACAAAACAATTAAAACAAAAGGGGTTGGGCTCACCCTGGGCCGACTGGGCCAGTCGGTGGCCGCATGGGGTCAACGGGCGCGGGCGCTCGCTCCCGTCCCAACCTCGAACAGGGACAGCCGGCGCTGCCCATGGCGGCTGGCGGCGGGAAGAACCCCGGCGGGAGGCAGAGGGCGGCGAGGTGGGCGGATCCAGTGGTGGCGGGGCCGGATTTGGCCGTTCCCGGCGACGGCGGCTCCATCCCCGGCGGCAGAGGCTCGGGGCGCTCCGCCTCCATGGCGGCCTGCGGGAGGGAGAAGGAGCAAGGGATGAGAGAGGAGAAGGGAGGAAGGAGAGGGAGAAGAGGGGTCCGGCCAGGTCCGGCGATTCGGCGGCCGGCGGCGGTAGCTACGGCCAGGGGCGGCTCCGGTGAGGTGGCTACCACGGGGACGAGCTGGCTGCGGGCAGGGGGACTCCGGCGAGGAGCTTGGCAGCCATAGGAGCTCGGACAAGTTTCGAGAACGAGGGATCCGGGCCCGGAACGGCTTGAATGTGCCCAGATGGGCTCGGGCGGGCTTGGTGGCTGGAGGAGGGAGATGGTGGTGGTTGGCTAGGGTTTGCACGCGGAACGAGGGGAGCTAGGGCTATATATAGGCTAGGGGCTAAGGTTAGCTGGCACTGTCCGTTTCAGGACTGTCGAGTGTCGACTCGACATCCGGAAACGGAGAGGGGTTACGAATAGGCTGTGCAGAGGGACTGGGAGGAGATGAGAGGGAAGTGCGACCCGTGACACGAAGTTGAAAACACCGAGAAACGTCCAACAAAAACCGATGACCTCTCTGCTACAACTGACTGACGGGGCATCAACTAACTCAGATCGCAACGAAATTCGACGGGCCGTCTACCTAAGCTATAACAAGACCGCATGACGAGTTTCAACTCAATCCGAGAATATTTTTGTGTGCACCTTAAAACATTTTTATTTTAAACAGTGTCGCGCGCATGTGCGTGTGTGGGTGGTCTCAAAATGGGCAACGGCAGAACGGAGAGAACCGGCAACTACGAACGAATGCAAGCTTTTGAAAACGGGAGATGATGCAATGCAGATGATGCAAATGATGCGACGATGAATGCGACAACAAGATGAACACATGCCGAGAACGGAAACTAAAGGGGAATCTTTTGGAATCTTCTAGAACGTCGGTCTTGGGCTGTCACATTCAGCCGGTAAAGATCTTCGTAGAATATGTAGGAGCCAATATGGGCATCCAGGTCCAGCTATTGGTTACTGATCGTAGAGGTGTCTTGGTCATGCCTACATAGTTCTCGAACCCGCAGGGTCTGCACACTTAAGGTTCGGTGATGTATGTTGGTGAGCGAAGGTTGTTGAGGAACCTTCGCTCGAGAACCTATATTGGTGAGCGAAGGTAGTATTGAGTTATGTATGTTGGTGAGCGAAGGTTGTTCGGAGTCCCGGATGAGACCCGGATGACACGAGGAGTTCCGAAATGGTCCAAAGGTACAGATTCATACATAGGAAGTTCCGTGTTGATCACCGGGAAAAGTTCGGGCATCACCGGTAGCGTACCGGGGGTGCCGGAAGGGTTTCGGGGGTCCATCGGAAGGGGCCACTAACCTCGAAGGGCCCCATGGGCTGTGAGAGGAGGCACACCAGCCTTGGTGTGCTGGCCATCCTTCCCACAAGGGCCCATGCGGCTAGGAGTTGGTGAGAGGGGTAACCCTAGGGGTGGCGCCATCTTTCCTTGGGTCACAAGCCACCCTAGGGGTGGCGCCATCTTTCCTCCCCCTATATATATGAGAGAGGGAGGAGGGCAACCGCACCGCAAGCCACGATGCAACCCTTCCTCCTTCGAGCTTTCTTATCCTCTAGATTGTTTCGGTGCCGCTTCGCGAAGCTCTGCCGGATCAGTTCCACCACCGCCACCACCATGTCGTTGTGTTGTGTGGGGACCCCAACTCATGAGTCGTGATCACCGAATGCACGTGTACAGTGATCCCAGAGAGCAATGCTCACTGAACGTATAGAAGCTAAATAACAAGAGTCTTACATCCATAGTTAATGTCTTACACAAATAAAGACCATGACGGTCAAGTCTTACATAGATAGGACCACATGGGCTAAACACTTAAACTAGAACAAGTAGCGGAAATCTTGGTCGAAAGCATGAACCCATGCCATCTGCCTTAACCTACAGGCATTCTGACTGGGAAGCGTCCTAGTTTGCATGTTCGTCTCCAACGAACTCTTCAACAAACTCATGTTCTTCCATGCCTGGCCAATTAAATAACCAGTGGCAAGCCAATGAGTACTTTGAACGTACTCGCAAGCAACCCAAGTTGTGGAACAAGGTAACAATGATGCATGATATAGCACTAAGTAGGTAAATTTGCGGAAAGCTAATTTTGTATGTAAATTTCATGATCAAGTAACTAGTGAGCATGCATCAACAATTTGCAGATATCTATATGAACCAGTTACATATATCAGCATAAGTAGGGGGTAGAACATCTCATGTTCATTCCTCATGCTAAGGCATTGGACTTAGTTTAATTCCCTTGCTAAGTCATCGGACTAAGCTCATGTGACCTCTTGTCACCATCATGACCATTCTCACACCAAGTTTCACGAAAACATCCGGACGTAGTTTAAGCAGCACCACCAAAGTGTACTTGACCATGGACACAACTATTCGAATAGTTTTGCACTCTGCAGAGGTTGCACTCTTTACCCACAAGACTCGGGGAACTTCCATGTCATCGACGACTCGTGGTATATAACATACCCGAGGTAACCTTTCCCATGGTGATACTAAACAAAGAGTCCACTCATTGGTGCCATCCCTCATGATATACATCACTCGTATCATCCAGGAGGGCACGCAACGGTGTGCCCGGTGCCTGTAAAGACAGCACATGACATTCCTCTCTGGGAGGACCCCGTCTCAAGAGTAACCACTTCAGTCTTGCCACTAGTAATGCGGGCTCCTTGCTAGTACCAACCATAGTAATCAACAAAGCGTCGTCCCATAAGGGGTATCGTGGTTGCGCATGTGAGGTTGGGATGGTCAAAAAATCTTAAATCTAATCCATACTCGAAAACAGAATCTCAACTTGCTCCAGCACACCACTTCTTTCTCAAGTGGTCACCCATCTTCTCATCGTCTCCCTCGGGCATTAGTGGCACCCGACGGGGTTTCTGAAAAGTCTATGAAATAATTTCTTTCCTTGCCATCACTATGCATAAGTCCCATCCCATTTGCGTAGCATCTATTAGCACCTAACTACTCCCACCTGCACAACCCTCCGAAGGTGGTAGGGTCATACACGATGCAAGTGTCAATGGAAAGGTACAGAGGCATCCCACCGAAAGGGCAACATGACAACACATGATCAAATATGATGAGAGTAAAGTGCTATATGACATGCAATAAAATGGTTTCTTATCATGGTCAAAGGGCTACTTGCCTGGCTCAACCAAGTCTCCAGGATCTTCGAAGTTTTCGGGTCCAACTTCCTCGTTAACAATGCAATCTATCGTCGCGAAACAAAGCGGTAAAAATAAGCAATCACACAAAACACAACACTCAATCCACTATCAAAAATGTTAACCTACTCTCATAAATAGTAAGTGTCATACTAAAAAATATTTTCCTAGGGTTTTGTTGGGAAAAAGATTTCTGAAATAAAATAACAGAGCCAAAAAGGTGCCTAAATATTGGTTTTAAAATAAAACAGTACTAAAAATATTTTCAAACATTTTTACAAATGGCACTATTAAATTCTATAGAATATTCTAAGATTTTTTGTGGAAGAACTATTGTCATAGGATAAATATTTATTTCTGTGGGATTTTTGCAAAATCCACAGAAAACAGAAAAGGAAAAAGAAGTAAAAAGGCCACTAGGACCTAGGCCAGAGGCTGGGCCGGACCAGCTGGCCAGCCAGCCGGCCTCACGCGTGGTCAGGTTCAAACCGTTCATGCGGGGCCCGGTTCCTAGCGACACAAGGAGGAGATAGTGCGCGGGAGAGAGGAAGAGAGGCAGATAGATGGGCCCCACCTATCGGGTCCTTCTCCCACCTCGGGACAGGAAGGGGGAGACCTCACCGGCGGCAGCGCGGCGCACGGCGGAGGCAGGCGACAGCAGGGATGGGCTCGGGGTCGAGTCGCCGGTCCAAGGAGGTCGAAAGGAGGCCGGAGGTGGCCGGAGTCACGGGCGGCGAGCACCCGTGGCGGAGATGGCTCCGGGAGGAGGTCGCCGGGGCCGTTCTAGGCTGCAAAGAAGACGGGACGAAGGGGAAATGCGTCAGCATGGCGAGGGAGCACTAGCCAGAGAAGAAAGAGGGCCAAAGGATGCCGTTACCAGGAGACCGATGGTGGCGACGCCGTGGCGATCTCTGGTCGATCTCGAGCGCTTCAAGCACGGGGAGCAGCGAGGGCTTTGCGGGCGGTCAATGGAGGAGGAGAGAGCTCGAGGGAGGCCCTTAAATAGGCGGCCCTCGGTCCACCATGCTCGGGTGCACCCGCGAGCTCGTGGCTGGGGCCAGAGGCCATGGGAGAGAGGGGGCGGGTCAGAGGCGCTTATGGGACAAGTCTAGGCCGAGGGGGAGGAGAGAGAGGCAGGGGAGCGTGTGCGTGTGAGCCCCGCGGTTGGCTGGCTCGGGCACGAACGCCAAGGCCGACCATCTGGCAAGAGGGGAAGCCCGAGGTGGTCGGGGCCATGTAGTGGCCAATGGCTACAGTGCCTGTCGGCACAGTAGCACACTCCAGAGCATGCATTTGGCATGCCACGACATGCCAATGGCGTCTTCTGCATGGACTCTCATGCCTAGGGGATCTAGGGGGAGTTAACAATGGAGTAAAGGGCATGGGATGCTTTGGTGATGCCTTAGGAGAGAAGGGAACCTAAGAGAAAGGGATAAAACTGATGTCCAGAGGTGTAAAATGAGGGTTTTACCCCACTTACCCATGGAGCTTTGGCCAGGAAGAGTTACTGGAGGTAGTTAGTAACTCAGAGGGGCTGGGGTAAAAAGTTGGTGCCAAGGGTAAAAGGATAAGGTGGGGAAAAGATGGTTTTACCAATTCACCAGAAGGTGTTTGGTAGTGATTTGGGTAAGGACACTTTACCACCTGAGTGAGATACTTACCATGGTGAAAGGCTAGGTAGAAATGAGAGGATTCACCAAGTTTTAGCTCAAGTTGGAAAAGTTGACAATCGAGTTTGATGAACCCTAGAAATTAGTAGAATCAGATTTTTGTAGATCCATTGATGCTAGGCCTTAACCCTTGATGCACCACTTAGTGTATCATCACTATTTGGCCATTAGAGCATGCCGACAAAGTTTTAGGCGAAGGGGGGACACTTGACAATGTAAACTTGCTCAAATTTGATTCTGGACAAGAATGGTTTTGGGATGGTTAGATGAACCAAGCCAACTTGGATTGAAATGAAACTTTGCAAGATCATAACCCATGATAGTGTTGACTAGCTAGAATTTTCCCGGAGTTTATTGAGAATATTTCTTATAGAAATATTCCAAAAGTTTGATCTAAATAGAAAGGGATTTTGAGGGGTTTGGCCTATGATTTGATCATGCCCTTGTGTTGAAACTCATATATATGGAAGTCACTTTTGGTTAAAACAAAATTTGATAAAAATAGTTTTGGGCACTATTCACATGGCATGATCATTAGGCAAGAGGTCTGGGACAAGAAAGATGAGGATGAAGGGGAATAGAATCTAGGAGTGCCATAAAACACAATCAACTAGCAAGGAAACAACATAGCAAGCAAGCACAAGCACATGGACAAACTTTTAGTTGGCTCCAAATTTTCTAAACCAAAACATAACAATGTGCTACAACACACAGGGTGTGACAGACCTTCCCCCCTTACAAGAATCTCGTCCCCGAGATTCCTAGGCTAAGCGCTAGAAAGATAAGGGAACTCCGATCTAAGATAATCCTCATGCTCCCAGGTTGCTTCTGCTTCACTATGGTTGCTCCACTGGACCTTGAAGTACTTGACGGTGTGGCTTCGGGTGTAGCGCTCGGCTTCATCCAGAATGTGCACTGGCCTCTCACGATAAGTGTGGTCTGGCTGAAGATCGATGGCTTGATGGTCGATGTCCTTGTAGAGGTCAGGGCGGTTGGGAACTTGCAAACACTTCCAGAGATGTGACACATGAAAGACGTTGTGTACATCTGATAGCTCGGAAGGTAACTCTTGCTGATAGGCAACTTCTCCTCGTCTTGCGGTGATCTTGAAGGGGCCGATGTATATGGGTGGGAGCTTCCATTTGATGTGGAAACGCTTGGTTCCTTTGAGAGGCGTGACATGGAGGTAGACATAATCTTCGACGTTGAGGTTCAGTTCTCCGCGATGAGAGTCGGCGTGGCTCTTTTGTCTTGACTTGGTGGTCTCAAGACTCTCTCGGACAAGTTGAACTTGCTCTTCGGCTTCACGGAGGATGTCCGGTCCAAAAGTTAATCCTTCTCCGGTCTCTGACCAGTTGAGGGGAGTACGACACTTGCGTCCATACAACACTTCAAACGGTGCCATCTAAAGACTTGACTAATAGCTGTTGTTGTAGGAGAACTCAGCAAATGGTAGGCAGTCTTCCCACTTGGCTCCATATGCCAAAACACAAGCGCGGAGCATATCTTCAAGTACCTGATTCACTCATTTTGTTTGCCCACCAGTATGAGGGTGAAAAGCAGTGCTGAAGGAGAGCTTGGTTCCCATAGCTTCTTGAAACTTCTTCCAGAATCTTGAGGTGAACTGCATTCCTCAATTAGACACATTATCCTTTGGAACTCCATGAACACTCACAATGCGGTTGATGTAGAGGCTCATGAGCTAGCTTCCATCATAGGTGGTTCTGACGGGGATGAAGTGGCCTGCCTTGGTCAGGTGATCAACAATGACCCAGATGGAGTCATGTCCTTTGTTTTGACCTCGGTAAACCGGTGATGAAATCCATCCCGACTTTATCCCACTTCCATTCAGGCACTTTGAGAGGTTGCAAGAGTCCAGCTGGTCGCTGATGCTCAGCTTTAACTCTGTGGCATATGTCACACTTAGCAACAAACGTGTCTATCTCCCTCTTAATGCCATGCCACCAGAATCTTGCCTGAGGTCTTGATACATCTTGGTTCCTCCAGGATGGATGGAGTAGTGAGTGTCATGAGCTTATTTCAAGATCAAGTTCTTGAGCTCCTCTTTGTTGGGTCCGCATATGCAATTCTCGAACCATACAACTCCTTGTTCATCCACCGAGAATCCTGGGGCCTTGCGTGCCTTGATCTTCCTCTTGATGCCTTCAATGCTGTTGTGTCCCTTCTAGGCTTCCTCGATATCATCCATCAAGGTAGTCTTTGCTTCGAGGTTAGCGAGGAATCCTGGTGCAACCAGTTCCAGGCCGAAGCTCTCAAGTTCTTCATACAGGGCGGGCAGCCTTTCCTTAATCATAGCATTCAAGGAACAAGCATTTCTGCTCAAGGCGTCTGCTACCACAGTGGCCTTTCTGGGGTGGTATGGAACATTGAGGTCGTAATCCTTGATCAATTCCAACCATCTTTGCTGCCTCAAGTTCAATTCCCTTTGAGTGAAGATATACTTCAAACTCTCATGGTCTATGAATATCTCACGTCGCTTCCCTAGAAGGTAATGTCGCCATGTTTTCAAGGCATGAACCATGACTGCTAACTCGAGATCATGAGTTGCGTAGTTCTCTTGAGGACGTAGTTGTCTGGATAGATATGCTATGACTCTGCCTTCTTGCATCAGAACACCTACAAGTCTGGTTCTTGATGCATCACAATAAATCACAAACTCCTTGTGAATATCAGGGGTGGCCAAGACAAGGGATGTGGCCAATATCTTCTTGAGCTCCTAGAAGCTTTCCTCGCACTTAGCTGTCCATTCAAACTTCCTGTTCTTCTTCAAAAGTTGGGTCATGGGTCGGGCAATGCTTCAGAACCCTTCCACGAACTTGCGGTAATATCTCGTGAGTCCGAGGAAGCTCGTGACTTCCTTGACGGTGGTTGGGGTTTGCCATTCCGTCATGGCTTCAATCTTGGCAGGATCCACTGGTACTCCTTCTGCATTCAACACATGACCCAAGAATCCAACTTCATGCAGCCAGAATTCAAACTTACTAAACTTGGCATAAAGCTGGTGCTCTCGAAGCTTTTCTAGGACCAATCTCAAGTGCTCTTCATGTTCTTCTTCAGACTTGGAGAAGACAAGTATGTCATCAATGAAGACAACAACGAACTTGTCCAAGTACTCCATGAAGACTTTATTCATGAGGTACATGAAGTAGGCAGGGGCATTAGTTAGCCCAAATAAAATGACCGTGTATTCATACAGGCCATACCTGGTTACAAATGCTATCTTCAGAATGTCTTGGGGTCTGATCTTTAGCTGGTAGTACGGAGACCTGAGGTTGATCTTGGAGAACACCTTGGCTCCATTCAACTGATCAAACAAGTCTTCAATCCTGGGGAGTGGGTACTTGTTCTTTATCATGACCTCATTTAGAGAACGGTAATCGACGCAAAGTCTGATAGTTCCATCCCTTCTTGACACAAATAGGACAGGCGATCCCCAAGGAGAGGCACTAGGGCGAATAAATCCTTTTCTGAGCTGTTCTACTAGTTGCTTCTTCAACTCAGCCAACTCTTCGGATCCCATCATGTAGGCCTTCTTATAGATGGGCCTTGATCCAGGCATAAGCTCAATGATGAAATCAATGTCGTAGTCAGGAGGCATTCCGGGCACCTCATTAGGAAACACATCCGGGTAATCACATACCACTGGCACTTGATCCAATTCAACTCCTGATAGGCAGTTAGTCTAGGGGGCTTGAGTGGAGGCAGGGTTGGGGACATACTTGACTTCCACTCCTTGGCTATTAGTCATGGTGACAATCCTCTTGGCACAGTCTAACAAGCCTTGGTGCTTGCTCAAGTAATTCATGCCAAGGATGATGTCCAAGCTGGGTGAATCCGGAACTATAAGGTCTGCTAGGAAGTCTACCCCATTGGTGTCAATCTTCACTCCCTTACACCCTATCCCAGACTTCATGACTGATCCCGGGGTTTGTATCAACATCTGGCTACCCAGGGGTGTAGACTTCATGCCACTCTCTAGTGCAAACTTTTGGGTGACAAAAGAATGCGAAGTTCCACAATCAAACAATACTATTGCTGGGGTTGAGTTGATGAGGAACGTACCAAGTATGACGTCCGGGTCTTCCTGGGCTTCCTCTGTGGTGACATGATTCACACGACCCTTGCCATTGTTGGGCTAGTTGCGGGGAGTAGGGTTCCTTGGTGGTGCTCCATAGGCTTGACCTTTGTTTGGCGCATTGGGGCGCGGTGCATGTGGCTTCCTGTTGGGGCAAAGCTTAGAGATGTGTCCAGACTGAACACATCCAGATCAAGCGACTTGGCCAGGGTTGTTGTTGAAGTTTCTGCCACCATTGTTGTTATTGGGGTTGTTGTTGTAGGCTGGCCTGGGATTGGCATACTGCTGAGGCTGGTAGCTCGGACGAGGCGTGGGAGGTCTAGCCTGCTGCGGCTAATAGGTCAGCCTGGCTGGGCCTGGCTGCCAGGGGTGAGGCTTCTGGTTGCTTGAGCTTCCCTTGCTGATCATCTTGCGCTTGGGAGTGTCGTCTATGGCATGACGCTTGTCTTCCAGCATGAGGGCCTTGTTCACTAGGTGGAAGAAGGTACGACAGTCGTAGATGATGAGTTGGTATTGTAGGATGCATTGAAGTCCTTCCATGAAGTGTTCCTTCTTGGCAGCCTCAATGCTGACATCTTTAGTTGCATACCTTGACAGCAGGTTGAACTTCTGCAAATACTCCTTGACAGAGCTACTTCCTTGCTTCAGCGCTTGGAATTCTCTCTTCTTGATAGCCATGATCCCAGAATTAATATGGGCAGTGCGGAATCCTTCCTTGAAGTCATTCCACGTGATCACAAATTCTCCTTGCATGACCTTGAATCGATCCCACCAAGCTCGGGCGGTGCCTCCGAGGCAGTGAGAGGCATAAAGCACCTTCTCACGATCCTCAACGTAGTTGACCAGTGCAAGGAAGTCCTCGATGGTGCGAATCCAGTCATCAGCATCCAATGGTTCAGCAGTCTTGGTGAAGGTTGGGGGCGAGTTCCTCATGAACTCAGACAGCGTGGAGCGGCCATTGCCATTCTTGCCTTGCTGCTGGTTGTTCACAAGGGCCTGATCCATCTGCTGGATAGCAGCATTGTTGGCTTGGTGCTCCTCCCGGACAAGTTGGAGAAACTGAGCTATGGTCATGTTCTCCGCTGGAGGTGGTATCGGGGGAATGTCGCCTTGTGGCTGCTCCTGGTGTCCTCTAGAGTGAGCAACCCCACCAGCTCCCTATTGCTAGCTGGAGTTGCTGTCTTCAGGGTTGGTGAAGGAGCTATTGCGGGTAGCAGTCACCATCCTGTTTGGAGCAGCCAAGTCAAACAACTGAAATTGACAAGAGGATAAGCAATAACGGAAAAGCGCGCCTAAGGGGGTCGGTCAAGTGCAAGTGTGTTAAACAAAGGTCGAAAGACCAACATATATTAAGATAGACGATGGCGTCGCTTAAATGTTGCCTAAGGCAAAAGCGTAACTTGCATCGGAACACAAACAACAACACAAACAACAAGCACACATGGTTTCATATGAACCATTACATGGACTTGACTTTGTATGAGGGATACATGAGTGATCCTACCCTAGGGGTTCTCGGACTCAGGTGGTGGAGTGCTTGGTCTCGTAGTCACGCTCATCTGGGTCTTCCTCCTGTTCATCATCTGAACGGGCATTGTTCCTAGTCGAAGGGGTTGGGGAACGAGGAGGTCCATCCCGACGACGCTTTGCAGGCGGGTCGATGAAGAGCTCATGGTACTCCTTCGCACTCATGCAACGACTATGCGTAGGTGCATCACTAGCTGGGAGTACTCCTCCTTGATAAGCGACAACTAGTCGCCCCTCGTGGGATCCATCCTTCTTGATCTTATCTGGATTCGTCTTGGCTTGCCGAAGTAGCTCTCAGGTGTGGTGAAGTTCCTCGCGGAGCTTCACGGACTCCTTCATCAAGTTGTGAACCAGACTATCGACAGAGAGGCTGAAGTAGGTCTGGAACCTGAGTGGTGCGCCATCTTGTTTGGTCAGAATCAGCGTCCAACTCCCGCCAAATTCATCCTTGTTGAAGGGAAGGTAGTGAGTAGCTGGCTCGTCAGCCATCTCTGGAATGATGTCTCTAAGGTGTACGAGTGCCTTGCGTGCAGCTGTCTCGATGGCAAACATCATGGTCTCCATCCGTGGTCCTTCAAAGAACCAACTGTTCAGGGAGTTGTTTGCCTTCACGACCACATCTACATGGTACTCCTTCATGACGGCATCGACCCAGTGCTCGTGGTAGAGGAAAATGGGTGGTTGGCGAAACTGGCACTTCTCCAGGCTATCCCCAAGAATCAAGGGAAAGTAGGATGTCAGGAAGGCTTCGGGTACAACATCCATCTACAAAGGTTTGAAAGGAGGAGAGTCATCAAAGTGTTATGTGAAGATGAGAACAGGTAAATAGTGCAGAATTCCTAAGTACAAATGCTAGGTGTAGTTTTTTTTCAAATTCGGTTTTATCCTAACTAACGTCCATGCTAACTAAGGGCTTCCTATAGTTAGCATGGCTCTGATACCAGCTCTATGGGGACCCTGACTCATGAGTCGTGATCACCGAATGCACGTGTACGGTGATCCCAGAGATCAATGCTCACTAAACACACAGAAGCGGAAGAACAAGAATCTTACATCCACACTTAACGTCTTACACAAATAAAGACCATGACGGTCAAGTCTTACATAGATAGGGCCACACGGGCCAAACACTTAAACTAGAACAAGCAGCGGTAATCTTGGTCGAAAGCGTGAACCCATGCCATCTGCCTTAACCTACAGGCATTTTGACTCGGAAGTGTCCTAGTTCGCATGTTCGTCTCCAACGAACTCTTCAACATACTCAAGTTCTACCATGCCTGGACAATTAAATAACTAGTGGCAAGCCAATGAGTACTTTGAATGTACTCACAAGCAACCCAAGTTGTGGAACAAGGTAACAATGATGCATGATATAGCACTAAGCAGGTAAATTTGCGTAAACTAATTTTGTATGCACATGTCATGATCAATTAACTAGTGAGCATGCATCAACAATTTGCAGATATCCGGATGAACAAGTTACGTATATCAACATAAGTAGGGGTAGAACATCTCATGTTCATTCATCATGCTAAGACATCAGATTTAGTTTAATTCCCATGCTAAGTCATCGGTCTCAGCTCATGTGACCTCTAGTCACCATCACGACCATTCTCAGACCAAGTTTCATGAAAACATCTGGACGTAGTTTAAGCAGCACCACCCAACTGTCCTTGGCCGTGGACACGGCTATTTGAATAGTTTTGCACTCTGCAGAGGTTGCACACTTTTCCCACAAGCCTCGGGGAACTTCCGTGTCATCCACGACTCGCGGTATATAACATACCCAAGGTAAGCACCCGAACAATGCCTTTCCCATGGTGATACTAAACAAAGAGTCCACTCGTTGGTGCCATCCCTCATGATATACATCACTCGTATCATCCATGAGGGCACGCAATGGTGTGCCCGGTGCCTATAAAGACAACGCATGACCTTCCTCTCTGGGATGCCGCTAGTAATCAAGAAAGCCTCGTACCATAAGGGGTATCATGGTTGCGCATGTGAGGTTGGGACGTTCGACAAATCTTAAATATAATCCGTTTTCGAAAACATAATCTCAACTTGCTCCGGCACACCACTTCTTTCTCAAGTGGTCACCCATCTTCTCATCGTCTCCCTCAGGCATTTGTGGCACCCAACGGGGTTTTTGAAAAGTCTTTCAAATCATTTCTTTCCTTGCCATCACTGTGCATAAGTCTCATTCCATTTGCATAGCATCTATTATCACCTAACTACTCCCACCCGCACAATCCTCATAAGGTGCTAGGGTCATAGACGATGCAAGTATCAATGGAAAGGTACGGAGGCATCCCACCAAAAGGGGAACATCACAACACATGATCAAATATGATGAAAGTAAAGTGCCATATGTCATTTAATAAAATGGTTTCTTATCATGGTCAAAGGGCTGCTTGCCTGGCTCAATAAAGTCTCCGGGGTCTTCTAAGTGTTCGGGTCCAACTTCCTCGTCAATAGCGCAATCTATCTCGTGAAATAAAGCGATAAAAATAAGCAATCACACAAAACAGAGCACTCAATCTACTATCAAAAATGTTAACCTACTCTGATAAATAGTAAGTGTCATACTAAAAATATTTTCCTAGAGTTTTGTTGTCAAAAAGATTTTTGAAATAAAATAATAGAGGCAAAAAGGTGCCTAAATATAGGTTTTAAAATAAAACAGTACTAAAAATATTTTCAAACATTTTTATAAATGTCACTATTAAATTCTATAGAATATTCTAAGATTTTTGGTGGAAGAAATATTGACATAGGATAAATATTTATTTCTGTGGGATTGTTGCAAAATCCATAGAAAACAGAAAAGGAAAAAGAAGGAAAAAGGCCACTGGGACCTGGGCCAGAGGCGCGCAGAGGCTGGGCCAGCCTAGCTGGCCAGCCAGTCGGCCTCACGCGCGGTCAGGTTCAAACCTTATGCGTGGGGCCCGGTTGCCAGTGACACGAGGGGAAAGAGAGAGAGAGCGCGTGGGAGAGAGGAAGAGAGGTCGACAAGTGGGACCCACCTGTTGGGTCCTTCTCCCACCTCGAGACAGGGAGGGGGGAGAGCTCACCGGCGGCAGCATAGGGAACGGCGGAGGCAGTCGAGAGCAGGGATGGGGTCGGGGTCGAGTCGCCGGTCCAGGGGAGGTCGAAGGAAGGCCGAAGGTGGCCAAACTAGCCGGCGGCAAGCACCCACGGCGTAGATGGCTTCGGAAGGAGGTCGCCGAGGCTGTTCCAGGCTGCAAAGAAGACAAGGACGAAGGGGAAGCGCGTCAGCATAGCGAGGGAGGATTAGTCGAAGAAGAATGAGGACCGGAGGACACTGTTACCAAGAGATCGACAGTGGCGATGCCGCGGTGATCTCCAATCGATCCCGAGCGCTTCGAGCACGGGGTGGAGGTGGGGCTTTGCGGGCGGTCAATGTAGGAGGAGAGGGGGCCAGAGAGGGGAGAGAGCTCGGGGGAGGCCATTAAATAGGCGGCCCTCGGTCCACTGTTCTTGGGTGCGCCCGCGAGATCGTGGACGGGGCAAGAGGCCATGGGAGAGAGATGGGGCGAGTCAGGGGCGCTCATGGGACTGGTCTAGGCCGAGGGGGGTGGAGGGAGAGGCAGGGGAGCACGCGCATGCGGGCCCCGTGGTTGGCCAGCTCGGGTGGCCGCAACACATGCGAGGAGGGCCATAGGAGGGGAAGAGAGGAGGGCCCCAACATGGTGGCGTGGCACGGACATCGTGGCTGACTATCTAGCGAGAGGGGGGAGCCCGAGGTGGTCGGGGCCATATAGTGCTAATGGCTATAGTGCCTGTCGGCACTGTAGCATGCTCCAGAGCGTGCGTTTGGCATGCCACGGCATGCCAACGACGGCATGAGTGGGCGCTAGAGCTGTCGAGTTTTGGATTGAAGTATGAGAGCACTTACACAATTCATAGCAGGGCGTTGCCAGAGTTCATTGCAAAATGAACACCCACACTAGACGAAGAGGTTCCAAAGACAATTCTCCCCGGCAAACAAGCAACCAAGGATTAGATCACGTACTTTGACAGTGCTTTCTCTCTCAAGTGCACCGGAGCAGGCATGCTCCTAGTCGCCCCCACTATAGAGCATCTCACCTATGTGGTTCAAATGCACTTTCCCCGGGAGGAGGCCACCAATAACACCACTGAGTATGTGGGGATCCTTGCTGGACTCAGAATCGAGGTGGAGTTGGGAAACAAGAAACTGATCATCAAAGGAGATTCTCAGCTTGTGGTGAAGCAAGTCAAGAAAGATTATCAGAGCCAGTTGATGGAAGCATACATAGAGAAGTGAGGAAACTAGAGGATCACTTTGATGGATTACAAGAGGAGCATGTGCCACGAGCAGAAAATAGCATCGCTGATCATCTACAAAGTGTGCCGCATAGAAACTTCTTGTGGAACTAGGAACTTTAGTCCTCCGCCTCACTCAGCCATCGGCACAACAGGAATCAGGCACTTTGCCGTTAGACATGCCGGACGGCAAAGGCATGCATCCCGAACGGCAAAGTATTTGTCATCCGCCAGCAGACGGCCAACCGTCCAACTGAATAAGCCACGGTAAAAGGCGCTTTAACGTCCGCTGGCGGGCGACAAAGACCTTTGAATCTTTGTCGTCTGCCAGCGGACGGTAAAGGGCCTGGACGGCACACGTGGCACCTTAGCTCCGTTAAGGGCTTAATGGCATGCTTTGCCATCCGCTGGTAGACGACAAAGACCTTAGTTCTTTGCCGTCTGCCAGCGGACGGCAAAGAACCCACGTAGGCCAGCGCCAGGTTGCACAGGCAGCAGACACGTGGCATCTTTGCTGTCTGCTAGCGGACTGCGCTATCCCCATCATCATTGGCCAGGAAAAGGAGAAACTTGAACTCTAGAAAGCATTTCTCGGAAGAGCTTCCCGAAGCCACTAGTAGAGAGGCTATCGAGGGAAGTCGCATTTTGGTTGCTGAGCAGCTCCCTCCTACAGAACCCCAAGTTCATGCGGTCGAGGCAAGTGCTCCAGCGAACGAGGAGATGCCTTTAGTCCTTGTTGTCGAGCCACATGCTCCAACCTAGGCACATCATATAGTCCATTTCCTTCAAATAGGAGAATTTCCCGAAGAGCAAGAAGAGGCCGAAAATGTAGCCTGTTGGTCAAGTATGTACCGGTTTGTTGATCACACCTTGTATAGAAGATGATCAAACGATGTGAAATTGAGGTGCATCTACCCAGAGGATGGACTAAAGCTATTGGCAGAGATTCATCGAGGCGTATGTGGATCTCACATTGGATCAAGGGCCCTTGCCGAGAAATCCTTCAGGCAGGGTTTGTATTGGCCCACTGCCCTCCAAGATGCAACTAAGTTGGTAACCAAGTGTGAAGCCTCCCAGTTCCATTCCAAGAATATTTATCAACTAGCGCAACCTCTCTAGACGACGCAGTCTAGGGGCTCGATATTTTGGGCCCCCTTCCCCGCACTATCGTGGGCTTTGAGTTCTTGTTCGTTGCAATCGA
The DNA here is from genome assembly GCA_022496015.1 of Hordeum marinum. Lineage (NCBI taxonomy): Eukaryota > Viridiplantae > Streptophyta > Magnoliopsida > Poales > Poaceae > Hordeum > Hordeum marinum. The sequence goes on from CM039674.1 coordinate 175,555,146, forward strand.
CAAGTTCACAAAGTGGCCTGAAGTGGAGCCGGTGAGAAAGGTGACCGCGCAATAAGCTATCAAGTTCATGAATGGACTGGTGTGATGTTTTGGAGTGCTCAACAGAGTAATCACCAACTACGGCACCCAACACATGATCCGCGCCTTCATGCAATACATCCAATGCTTTGGAAGCAAGGTCTCCTTTGCCTTCGTTGCCCATCCAAGAAGCAACGGGAAGTCGAGAGTATGAATACTGAAGTGCTTCAAGGCCTCAAGACAAGGACTTTCTATAGACGGTGGAGAAGCGGCAAGCGCTGGATAGATGAGCTTTCGGTGGTCCTTTGGAGCCTCAGAACGATGCCAAATCGAGCTAGCGGCTAGACGCCCTTCTCCCTAGGGTATGGGGCGGAAGCAGTGCACCCCACTGAACTCATATATGGGTCACCTCGAGTACTTTCCTAAGATGAAGTAGAGCAAGAGCAGCTATGGAATGACAATGTCATGCTCCTCGAGGAAGATCATATCCGGGCCGCGATGCGTGCTGCACGCTATTAGCAAGACCTACGCCGCTACCATAGCTGCATGGTCCATGCGTCGGAGCCTTGAGGAAGGCAATCTTGTCCTTAGGCGCGTACAGTCCGCCAAGGGTACCAACTAGTTGACGCTGAAGTGGGAAGGGGCGGCTCTCAGGCTTAGTCCCTAGCAGTCTAGGATTGAAAGTAGATCTAGAGGAGGGGTGATTAGACGACCTGACCAAATAAAAATTCTACCTTTTCCCAATTTTAAGTATTGGCAGATTTTAGCATTGATAGCAAGTCAATTACACCCTACACATGCATGTCTACAAGTATAGCAGCGAAAACTAAAGACAAACATGAGTACTAAAGGAAGGGTAGGAAGATCAAACGCAATTTGGAGACACGAAGATTTCCCCCCTGGTTTCGATAGGTGGTGCTATCTTACGTCCACGTCTATGGAGTCTTCAACCCATGGAGTGTAACGGTTGTGAGAGTCCGTGGAGGCCTCTACCCACGGCCGGTTCCCCGAAGAAGCATCCTTGACTATACCATGATGGCCTACGTCCATGGAGGACTAGCCTAACTCAGGGTAGATCTTCACGAAGTAGGCGATTTGCTTGCCCTTACAAACTTCTTGCTTCACTCCACAACACAAAATAGGAGGCTCCCAAGAGACACCTAACCAATCAATGAGGCACCACTCTCTAAAAGGTAATAGGCTAGACAATGTTGATGAACTCCTTGCTCTTGTTCTTCAAGATGATAGACTCCTCAACACTCAATCACTCTCTCACAGATTTGGCTTTGATGGGAGAGATTTATTGGGTTGAATGCAACTTGGGGAGGCTAGAGCTCAAGATTCATATTGTTGGAATGAAATGGCATGATCTCAACACATGAGCAGGTGGCCCTCTCTGAGAAAATCTGATGGGATAAGTGGGGGTCTTTCCTGAGTGCTTCTCTTGTGAGTGAGTGGTGGTGGAGAGGTATATATAGGCATAACCAAAAATCCAAGCGTTACACCTTAAGTGACCAACTCGGTGACACCGATGTGTGAATCTTGGTGGTACCGACTTGCTCCAAAGGTAGCAACTTTTGAATCTTGGTGAGACCGATATAGGAAACTCAGCGGTACTAATTAGGTGTCCAACGGTCAGAATCCAAATCTTCATGACGCCAATCCAAAAACTTTGGGCTTCCGATTTTGTGAATCGAGGTATAGAAAGTTGGCAAAGTGAACTCGGTGGCACTGAAGTGGGATCGGTTGCACCGATGTACTAGGGTTTGGCATGGTTCTCGGAATCGGTGGGACCGAGTGGATGGTGTTGGTTTCATCGATTTGCATGAATGGCTTAGACTGAATTTGTAGGAGAGTTTGTGGGTGTTTTTGGTGACTATCATTTATGCATGTGGAGCATCTTTTTCACCAATAGTACCTTAACCCCTTTTATTGGCTTTTCCTATGGACTCAAAGTGATATCTCACGAAGTAAATTGTAGATTCCTCTTGCTTGACGCTTTTGCCAATACAAATCCTTGCATCTAGGGGTTTCTCCACAATCCTTTTGCCAACCCATCATTGATCTTTTCCTGAAATATGCTTAGTAGAAATATTAGTTCAATGATATATATGTTGTCATGAATTACCAGAACCACCAAGGGAGCAAATGTGCTTTCAATGTCCCCCTTTTTGGTAATTGATGACAACATATAGACCAAAGCTTCAACATATGATATAATCAATTAATATAATTGTCGCTTTGAGAAGTATGTGATAAGCAAGAGCTCCCCCTAAATTGGTGCATTATTTTGAATTTGCATTTGAATGCAAATGCCCATGGATTAGGTTCATGGGGCACTTCTTCCATGTCGCATACATCTTGATGGTGTGCGAGAATAATAAGAATGAATATCATAGCATAACACAATCAAGCAAAATGAATGATCATCGCATAAGCATCATAAAGAAAGAAAATAGTAGCAACATGCATCAAGTGTATGATCAAACACTGACAAAGTTTAACACATCCAAAGAAAAAGATATCAAATTTTACAAAAAACGATTAAAACCAACACTCTCTCTCTCTCTCGAAGCCCTAATGATCTATACAACTTCTCCCCCTCTAGCAACAAGTTACCAAAAAATTCAAAGATATAGAGATAAACGCTCTTCTCGGGCTGAACTCCTCTGGTAGCTGAAGTTGGAGTCGAGAGAACGGCATCAGAAAAGACTTCTACTTATTTCATGGACGGAGTTGGTGTAGCGACTGGAGGAACTGGTGGAGCTGAGGGAGCTGATGTCACTGTAGCCGGTGCTAATGAAGAAGGTCTCATCTCTAGAGCTGTCACTATGGGAGTCCTGGCTTGAGTCCTGAATAGAGCGCTTGTCCTGAGAGGTGCATTATCCTCCTCCTCCTCCTCCTCATCATCATCATATGTAGAGTGAGGGATAGGCACAGCGTCAACTTCTCTCTTGAGCTCATTCGTTATCACTGTGAGCCCATCCACCTTGTTGTTGAGACTATGAAACTTGTGTTCAAAAATCCTCGCAAGGCTCTCTTGGTTCTTCATGATGTTGGTGATGTCCTTCTGCATCCTGAGCATCGAGCTGACAAGTAAATCCATCTGCTCACTCCTGGTCATGGCCGGCTAAGCAATAGTGTCTCTGGTTGACTCTGCATGTGCCTGTGCTGCAGATGATGTGTGATTATCCGTGTTCACCACCACAACATTCTCTTCCATATGTGGCAAGAGTGGAAAATGTGGTCGATCAAGCGCAAAGATGTGCTTCTCCAACTTAGAGTTGATAAGCATCTGGATATAGGGTGCATAGCACCATGAGCACTTATGACCAGCAGCAATCCTCTTCACGGTGTCCACAATCAAGTCCATCACTCCGAACCTCGTATGTTGATCTAGATGGAGCAGCATGTTGATGGAGTACCCTCTGATCATCTTCTCATCTCCAGACATATGCAACAAGGTATGCCTTGAAATAGTATTGATCGTGCGTAGACCAGCCGGGAGGAAATAGATTGATCCTAGCTTGTGAGACTTCAGATGTGCAGTAGGAATCTTCATGTACATGTTCTTCATCTCACTATGGCTTGCCTTGGGCTTGGAGTACACGTCAATATCTCCATGTCCACCTCTGGGAGTCCTAAGATGGTAGCCCACTCATGAACTGTGGAATCATACCTGGCACCTTCAGTCATCCACACAAGTCTACCATCTCCATAGAAATGAGCAGTGGAGTAGAATTGCATGATCATCTCATTATTCCAGGTTGTGAACTCATTGCCAACAAACTTCTCAATACCAATGCAATGAAAGTTGTCTTGCATACTTGGGAAGTAATCTTCATTGTCCTTGATGTACTTCCTGTCCACGTATCTCATGTCACTCATAGTAGCGATCTTGTCAAGCAATATAGTCTCATAGAAGTATTGTTGCCTATAGTCCGCAGCAGTCTTCCTCCTCTTCTTCATGTCCTCTGGATCAACATCTCTCCAATCTCTCAGTCCTTGGTCCTTCCTCTTCTTCATATCCTCAGCTTGCAGGTGGCTGGCATTATGCACTGGAATGTGTTGCATGAACTACATCAATGCAGACATAGCATCCTCCTCTATATCTCTTGATGTGTTGCTAAGTTGGGCAGGTCTGGTGAGATGGGAACATCATCATATGAGCTCTTGTCTGGACTAGAGCCTAAATCGATGTCAACACCGAGATCCTTGAGGTTCTTCTGACTGTCCTCTGAAACAGACATCTCTAACCCTATGAATAGAATATAGAGGAGTAAAAGGGTTGAGTCATCACAAAATGCAGAGATTTTTCAAAGATTGAACAAAGAAATTCTTAGATATAGCACTCGGCAAAAAGGGATTTCAGTGTCAAAAAATTTGGTACCACAAAAGATGATATGTCTCGGTACCACCGAGAGATAGCATCCTCCTCTATATCTCTGCATGTGTTTCTGACTTGGGAAGGTCTGGTGAGATGGGAACATCATCAGATGAGCTCTTTTCTGGACTAGAGCCTAAATCTGTGTCAACACTGAGGTCCTTGAGGTTGTTCTGACTGTCCTCTAAAACAGACATCTCTAACCCTATGAATAGAATATAGAGGAGTAGAAGGGTTGAGTCATCACAAAATGCAGAGATTTTTCAAAGATTGAACAAAGAAATTCTTAGATATATCACTCAGCAAAAAGGGATTTCGGTGTCAAAAAATTCGGTACCACCAAGACGCACATAACTCTTTACAAAAACTTGGCAGCAATTTCGGTCACGCCAAAAAAAATCACTTGGTTTCACTGAGACTGTCCTCAGTAGTTGTAGGATCGAAAGTATGTCTAGAGGGTGTGATAAGACTACTTGACCAAATAAAAATCTACTTTTCCCCAATTTTAAGTGTTGGCAGATTTTAGCATTCATAGCAGCGGAAAGTAAAGACAAGCATGAGTAGTAAAGGAAGGGTAGGAATATCAAACACAATTTGGAGACACGAAGATTTTTCCCGTGGTTCCAATAGGTGGTGCTATCGTACGTCCACGTTTATGAAGTATTGAAGACACGAAGGGTAACAGTCACGAGAGTCCACGGAGGGCTCTACCCATGGAGGGTTCCACAAAGAACCAACCTTGACTATACCATGATGGCCTACGTCCATGGCGGACTATCGTAACTAGGCGTAGATCTTCAGGAAGTAGGCGATCTCCTTGCCCTTACAAATTTCTTGGTTCACTCCACAACACGAAGTAGGAGGCTCCCAAGCGACACATAACCAATATGGGAGGCACTACCCTCCAAAAGGTAATAGGCTCGATAGTGTCAATGAACTTTGGTAAGGGCAAGGAGATAGACTGCTCAACACTCAATAACTCTCTCATAGACTGATCGGTAATAGGCTTCAAGATGATAGACTGCTCTACACTCAATCACTCTCTCACATATTTGGCTTTGGTGGAAGAGATTGATTGGGTGGAAAGCAACTTGGGGAGGCTAGAGATGAAGATTTATATGGTTGGAATGGAATGGCATGATCTCAACACATGAGTAGGTGGCTCTCTCTCTTAGAAAATCTGATAGGATAAGTGGGGATCTGTTCTGAGTGCTTCTCTTGTGAGTTAGTGGTGGTGGAGGGGTATATACAAGCACCTCAAAAAAATCCAACCATTACACCTTAAGTGACCAACTCAGCGACATTGATGTGTGAAACGAGGTGGTAGTGAGTGGCTCCAAAGGTAGCAACTTTTTAATCTCGGTGAGATCAATATATAATTCTCGGTGGTACCGATGAGGTGTCCAACAGTCAAAATCTGCATGTCGTTGACCGCGATCCAAAAACTCAGCGGCACCGACGCAGAATTGGTTGCACCGAATGGCTAGGGTTTTGCATGGTTCTGTCTGAGTTTAGGAATCGGTGGGACCGAGTGGGAAATGTTGATTGCATTGATTTTGGATATTTGGCTTTGGAAAGACTTTTGTGGAAGAGTTGTGGGTTATTTTGATGACTATCACTTGTGCACATTTGAGCATCTTGTTCACCGATAGTACCTTACCCCCTTTTAATAGTATTGGCTTTCCTATGGAATCAAACTGATTTCTCACAAAGTAAAGTGTAGTGTCCTCTTCTTTGAAGCTTTGTATGAACAAACATTGACAAACGTTTAACACATTAAGTTTATGATCAAACACCGACAAAGTTTAACACAGCCAAGCCAAAAGATAGCAATGGGAGGAACTGGTGGAGCTGATGGAGTTAACGAAGACGGTCTGATCTCTAGAGTTGGCACTGTGGGTGTCCTGGCCTCGGTCCTAAACTGAGTAGGCATCCTAACAGGTGCACTATCCTTCTCCTCCTCCTCCTCTTCATCAGTGGAGTGTGAGATAGGCACAACATGAACATCGTGCTTGAACTCCTTCACTATCACTTAAAGTGCAACCAGCTTGTTGTTGAGAGTATGAAACTTGTTGTCAACAATCCTGGAGAGGCTCTCTTGGTTCTTCAGGATATTGGAGATGTCTTTCTACATACTTAGCAGAGAACTGACAAGAAGATCCATCTGCTCACTCCTAGTCATGGGCAGCTGAGAACTAGTGTCTCTGGCTGCCTCAGCACATGCCTGTGCTGCAGCTGATGTGGGATTATCTGGGTCCATCACCACAACGTTTACTTCGATCTCCTGCAGCAGTGGCAAATGTGGTGGATCAAGCACAAAGATATGCTTGTCCAACTTGGAGTTGATAAGCATCTGGATGTACGGTGCACAACAACATGAGAGCTTCTGATCAGTAGCAACCTTCTTCATTGTCTCCACAGTCAGATCCATCACTCTAAATCTCGTATGCTAGTCTACAATAAGCAACATGTTGATGGAGGAGCCTCGAATCATCTCCTCATCTCCTGACTTAGGAATCAAGGTGTGCCTCAGAATGGTGTTGATAGTGTGAAGACTTGCTTGGAGGAAATAGATGGATCCTAGCTTATGAGAGTTCAGGTGTGCAGCAGGGATCGCCTGGTACATGTCCTCCATGGCATTGTGGCTTACCTTGGCCTCAGAGTACACGCAGATATCTCCATCTTCCACCTCTGGCACTCCTAAGATGGTACCTCACTCCTCAACAGTGGACTCATATCTGGCACCTTCAGTCATCCATACAATTCTACCATCTCCATAGAAATGTGTTGTAGAGTAGAATTGCATGATCATCTAGTCATGCCATGCAGTGAACTCCGTGCCAACAAACTTCTCTAGGCCAATGCAATGAAAGTTGTCTTGCACACTAGGGAAGTAGTCTTCATTGTCCTTGATGTACTTCCAATCCACATACCTCATATCACTGACAGCTAGGCTCTTGTCAAGCAAGATGGTATAATAGAAATCTTATTGTTCTTTGGTGTAGAACCTATAGCCAACAACGGTCTTTCAACTATGTGAGTATGGATCAGCAATACTCCACTCTCTCAGACCTGAGTCTTTCCTCTTCTTCATGTCCTCAGCAACCAAGTGACTAGAGTTGTGCTCTTGAAAATGTATTCTCATCTTCATCAATGTAGACATAGCATCCTCATGTGGATCTGTAGAGGTAGACCCCTTATTCTTCTCAGAAGCTGGGATGTCTCTGGTAGTCCTCTGGGGCTTGGGAGTATTGGGCTTCATGGGTGCATATGGCTTGCTCTTGGATGGAGCTTGCCTTCACAAACCATGAGACAATAGTTTGTTTTGCTTCTTCTTGGGAGGAGCCTTTGCATCTAGCTCTTCCTCCTCAGCAGCAGCAACAGTCTCTTCTGGGTCGTCAACCATGGAGGTAGCCCTGCCAACAACATGGATAATCGTCTTCTTGGATTTCTTCTTCTCTCCAGCCTTCTTGGGCATAGACTTCCTGGGAGGCTCAACAATCATGGTGCCTCTAGAGCTCTTAGGTTCTTGCATAGTTCCTGAGGGGGCATACTCCTTCCTGACTGTCTTCTTCTGCTTGGAAGATGTAGCCTCAGTAATGGGCTTCCTGACAATCTTGTTCTGCTTGGATTTGGGAGGCACCTCATCAGGTATCAAGTCCTCATCTTCCTCATCAGAATTGAGATTTCTTATTGCCCTAGTTGCACCTCTGGGCACATCATCAAAAGAGGATGATCTCTTGTCTGGACTAGTGCCAGAGCTCATGTCAACATTTTGCTCCTTCAAGTTCCGAATATCCTCTAAAGCAGATATCTCAGGCCTTGTGAAAAGCATATAGGGGAGCAGATAGGTTGAGCATAACAAAACACAGAGATTTTTAAAAAAATTGAACAAGGTAAACATTAGTTTTAGCTTTCTTCAAAATGTATTTCTGTGTCACCAAGTGGTATTTTTCGGAGTCACTGTGACTCACCATATGCATCAACAGAAACCAAGTCAGTCTTTTCGGTGCAATCGGAAAGATTGACTCGGTCTCATCAATATTGTTCTATGTAACCCTAAACCGCAATCGGTGGAACCGATTTTTGCAACACGGTGGTACCGACATGCAATCTTCGGACTACTAACCCTAAATTTTCATCGTTCGCTAACCTACGAGAACTCTTGTTGATAGGGAGGATTTCAGATAGTGGCTTACAAATAAGAACATCTCAATGCGCAAGAGTTAGACAATTGAGTGCAAGAGAAGATCGGATTCGTACCCTAGCTTGGTGACGGTCCGCTATGGCGAAGACGGCGGCGAAGATGCCCGTCAACGGCGAGGATCCCAGCAGCGGAGGAGCACGGGGAGGCAAGAGCAACGACTAGGGGGTCCAGGTGCAGTAGTTTGGGGTAGGAAGACCCGACATTTGACGATTTGAGTTCAAAACAATAGTTGCACAGATTATATACCCTTCACTATCGGTGTCATCGATACAAAAAATTTGGTGCCACCGAGTTCCTATATTGTTAGTTGACAGAGAAACTCAGTGCAACCAAGGTAGTTGTATTGGTGGTACCGAGATGAAAACCTAGATCAACCCTAGGCAATCGGTTAAACCGACAAATATTTGTTGGCCACACCGAGTTGCACTTGGGATGTTTTGGAGTGCAACCCTTTTCGACATGGAACACCGAGTGCCTCTCAGATAGAGGGGTCGAGAAGTGCTTGTTCAAGTTTTGTGATGAAGCATGAATAGAACTTGAGATGACAAAGCATAGATAGCAAGAGGAGGGTCCTAGACATTCTTGTCCATCCAATTGTAGAAGATAAATTAAGAACCAAATAGAAACAATTGGATGTCCTCGAATGGATAAACAAATGCAGACCAACATGCTCACACAATAAGATGTCAAATGAGATCATGGCAAACATGCACATACATACTAGTATCTATCAAGCACATTGGCGATGACGTAGTCATCTATATATGAGTACATTGACTTATGAGCCAAGTAAGAATACTTGATCATAGGTCATACTCATCTTTTAAGCACGAGTGGGGTTACCATTTTTACATAAATAATTTAGTGTTGTGACATACTATGAGTTGCTTTGAGTCAAATATTAGAATAATGCTCGCCCTTTATGTGACATCTCCCCTTGATAGGAATAAACTAACCTTGGGTTTTGTCGATGAAGACTTCATGTAGGTGAAGTAGTGGTGGATGCTCAAAGTTGATGAATATTACCATGACTTGGGAGCATCCTTGTTGTTTCTTACTCTTCTCACCTTCATGGGTTAGTCCCAACACACAAGAGACAAATTCAAGGATAACTATGGACATGGAGTGAAAAGCAGACATGATGATGTCCATTGATTTGTTGATTACCTTGTCCCTTGCTTACCTTTGAGGGAATGTGTGACTCCTTGAAATATTGCATAATATTGATGTTGATTGCAACTAGTTCTTACCAATAATGAATGTGAGTGAATTTCATTGGCCGAATCACCCCTCAAGAAATTCTCTAGTTCTTCTTCTTGGGGAACCACATCAAGTTGATGGGGATCCTTGGTTTTGAGGTGGCACTTGTAGAAGTTGAGCTTGTAGTAGCCTTGGGAGCCCACTTAACCAAAGCTCGGGATTCATCTTCAAATGAGTCACTGTCCTATTGAAGCTTGTTCTTTCCGTTGAGCTTGGGGTCTTGTGGTGGAAGGCCATCTTGAGATTTTGTTCCCTTGGGAAGAGTAGCTTCATACTTATCCTTTTGAGGAACAAACTTGGGCTTGGGGTATTGACCTTCTTTCCATTCAACTCCCTTACAGTTGAAGTAGCCAATGCCATGATTCTTCTGGTATCCTCTGTGCTTGCATACAATTTCCTCAAATTGTTTACATTTGGCAAAACTCTTTTAGATACCTTTCTCTATAATCCCTTTCAAAAGTTTATTTTCTTGCTCAAGTGTAACCGTGCTAAGAGAAGTGTTAGTGGGATCAATAGAACTACTAGAAGAAATATCATTGGATTTATCATTTTTATTGCTACTAGTTGAAGAACCTTTCTTGCCTTGTTACTAGTTTGCTTAGCCTTAACTTGTGGAATGAATGTAGACAAAAGAAGTCGTTTGGATAGATAAGAGGAAGTCTTCTTTCGAAGATCGTCATTGATAGGTTTGAGGAACTCATGATCTTGCTCTAAATTGAGCTTCTCAAAGCAGAGCTTCTCGAACTGGAGCTTCTCATGTGTCCTTTCAAGCTCTATATGACCTTCTAGAGTATACTCATGAGCAAACTTAAGATTGTTTAGTTTTGGACTTAGTGATCCTATTTCCTACTTATCATCATCACATGACTTATCTTGACTAGAGTGATTACTAGGTTTCTCATGACTTATCTTGATAAGAGGAAGTCTTCTTTCGAAGATCGTCATTGATAGGTTTGAGGAACTCATGATCTTGCTCTAAATTGAGCTTCTCAAAGCAGAGCTTCTCGAACTAGAGCTTCTCATGTGTCCTTTCAAGCTCTATATGACCTTCTAGAGTATACTCATGAGCAAACTTAAGATTGTTTAGTTTTGGACTTAGTGATCCTATTTCCTACTTATCATCATCACATGACTTATCTTGACTAGAGTGATTACTAGCAAGTTCATCTTGACTAACATTACTAGATTTTCCAAATAGCAAGTCATCATCTACTAACAAGTCATCTTCATACACTATTGAAATCACTACTGACTTTAGCCATGAAGCAACATCCACTACCTTCATTTGGTGAATCAAACATGTCGTAGGAGTTGGTTATCACTAGTGCAAGTTCGGCAACACCTTCGTTCTTACTATAGTCGGAGTTGGAGTGATAGATTCTCTCGAAATGATTGTCGGAATCGGAGCAGGAAACCCATTCACCAACATGAGCTTGAGGTCTTCTAATTGAGTGGCTCTTGGTGTACATGTCCTTCTTCTCCGAGTACCTACTTCTCTTTGAGGATCTTCGTTCATAACGATCATATCTACTCCTTCTCTCTCTTAGAGGTGACTCATATCTTGAGCTTCATCTTCTTTGTGACTCGTCTTTCCTTTTGCAAGGAGTCATGCAATCATTGGAGTAGTGTCCGGGATTCCCACAATTGTAGTAGTTACGGTCATGACTTGGCGAATGATTCTCTTCATATCTTGAGTTGGAGCTTCGATCTTTTCCTCTATTCTTGTAGAACTTGTTGAATTTATTGAACACGAGGCTTATCTCTTCATTCATGACAAGGTTGTCACTTGAAGTGGCGGGAGCATCACTTGTGGCTTTGTAAGAACCAGTAGACTTGTTGTGAAGCTCTTCCATGTCCTTAAGTGTCATCTCATGAGAAACAATCCTTCCAATCATCTGTAGGCTTGAGATCTTTGTAATTGGACATCCTTTGGATGAATGTGCATACGGTGTCATATCTATCGTCCAAATCTCTAAGTATCTTCTTGATGATAAATTTGTCGGTCATTTTTTCGCTTTCTAAGCCGACAATCTCATTGGTGTTGAGAGCTAGCCTAGAGTACATCTCAGCGACTCCTTCACCATCCTTCATCTTGAACTTGTCGAGCTGACTTTGAAGAACATCCAACTTGGATTCTATCACGGATTGGGTACCTTCATGCATGTCAACCAAAGTATCCCAAATATCTTTTGCATTCTCAAGGAGGCTGTTTTTTTTGAATTCTTCAGGGCATAAGCAGTTGAAGAGAATGTCATATGCTTGAGCATTGTATTACATCATCTTTAATTCATCAGCGTCCACTTCACGATCTGGTTCCCTTCCATACACAAAGAATTCACCTTGCAATCCAACATGAAAAACATCCCAAAGGGAAGGGTTATGACCAAGGATATGCATTTTCATTTTATGCTTCCAACTAGCAAAATTAGTGCCATCAAAGTACGGATCTCTACGGTGATAATTTTGCTCACTAGACGCCATAGTCTCCCAGGTTGTGAAACCAATGCAATGGAGAGCAATGCTCTAATGCCACTTGTAGGACCAATCCAACACGAACAACAACCCAAACTTGGTGGATCCAGCTTGTCGGTGTTCTGGGAATGAGGGTACCCAGACCTGCCTACCTGCGGCCCAGGACATGACCCACTTCATCGACCAAATGGGACCAGGCGAGGCCCCACTCAAGACAAGGCCCTCGCGAGGGCCCTGGCCTCGCAAGGAAGAATAGTGACAAGACCTGCGAAGGATGGGCCTCCTCACGAACCCTCCGAAGCGGCGGAGACTTCTATGAAAGGCCCGGCCTTGGGAGTCAAGGGTGACATAAGGAAGGACAGGCGAGCACTGATGGAGATATACCCTAGAGGCAATCATGTATAATAATATTTCCTATGTGTTTATGAATAAAGAAAGTCCTTGGACATTATCATTGATGTGTATTAACAAGTATGTGACTTGTTTGTGAGACTATGCATTGTGTGATGACTATCCTAAATGGTCCCTAGTTGAAAGGGTTGTGTGGACGCGCAGCCAGTTAGACTAGCATATGACACGATGGACGGTCCGGTCTCATAGACCATGTAGCATTGGATGCTAGCCGGATAATATGGACTCAAAAAGGTCTGGTCGGATTCGACATAGTCGGATCTGAGTCGAGATAAGGTCTGAGTTGGACATACCCAACTATGAGACGTAGCAATAGGTCATGTGTGAGTCTCTAGTAGAACATACGTTCTATGTCCTAAGACCTGAGCTCACGCATGTACTCGGGATGGTGACAAACTTGCTTTGGGCCAACCAAATGCTACTCCGTGATTGGGTAGTTACAAAGGTAGGTTTCGGGCTTGTCCAGACCCATGCTGCGAGACATGGTCGAGCAAGATGGGATTTGCCCCTCCTACTAGGAGAGATATACTCTAGGCACCCTCGGGTGATCCGACCTGGATAAGCATGGCCATGCGATGAGGATTATGAGATAATCCAAAGTGTTGGTCAGATTCATCAGAAGGAGAAGGAGGTCGTGCTACAACAAGGATGACCATGTCGCCTTGTGCACGACAACATATATCGTGTGGCAAAGGGAACAAAAGTGTGAAGTATAGGTTCGCCTAACCAGCTTCATCGGACACTTGGAGTCGGCATGTCTTGCTAGAGTCCGCTACTGACCGGTCGAGTCAGATGCCATCTGACTCACGACGAAGTGGATGAGAAAAAAAAGGGTCGCGCGCTTAAGGGAAGGAACACGTGGGCTTTAGGATCGGTGCGAGGGCCAAGAGTTGAGCCCGCGCCAGATGCCTACACATAGTAGAGGTGCGGCACACCCATTCGGTTGATCGCTCCAACATCGTCATTAGGGCTTTGCATGAGTTGCAACTAGCCACCTCCACTTGCCGACGCCGACCGTGTGATCAGACCTAGTAGTCCGCCGCACGGGTGTTCCTCCTGCATGCGCAGATACCGTTAGAGGCGGTGCACTTGCGCCGCTCTGACAAACCTATACGTGGGATCCGGCGACCGGATGTTCGAGGGAGATCGGATAGGTTGTTCGAGGGAGCTCGGATGAGGAGGATATGGACCACACAAACGCGCTGCCCCAACTCTACTTCCGCTGCACGGAAAACAGGTGTCACAAACAGGGGTCACAAGACCCAACACTCAGAGCATTCAACCAAACAATCATAAGTTAAACATGTCTGGGTACAGACATCTACAAAAGTGGCTAGAGGAGCCTAAAAAGCTACAACGACCCTACCAAAGGAACTAGACCTCGGTCTGGGATTTCCAAGCTAATCCGGTCAACATCGAACTCACGTGAAAAATACCACTAATGAGACTGACGTCTCCTCTACAAAAAACATAAATTAAGCAAACGTGAGTACAAGGATACTCAGCAAGACTTACATCAGAACTAACTACACATGCATCAGTATCAATGAAGGGGGTTGTGGAGTTTATTGCAGCAAGCCAGCTTTGACTCTTGGCTAACCTAAACTATGACTACAAGTAGTATCTTTGAGGTGGAGTAGCGCACATGAGTCCACATATTCTCCAATCAACACACCACTATAGATCCACTTACATCTCCCTACGAGAAGGCAATCCATAGCACTCATGCTTGTCTTGCGTATTTTAGAGTATCCACTTATGGTTGTCTATGAACCAGATAAGTTCTCCAAGTAGTCCATATCCAAGGACGCGGCTATTCAAATAGTTTATTTAACACTGCAGGGGTATACTTCTTCACACGTGCTCCTGCCACTTATCGCCATGAGCACGAAAAAGGCACCTCGGCAACCTTCAAGCGGAGGCCCAGCAAGGGAGTTGGCCATGACCGTCAATCACACAAGACCCTAGTCTAGGTTTATCGCCTATTTGAGACTCAACCCGCACGGAAGTCCGGCCGAAGTTTCCGCTACGGCCTCAAACGATGTGCGCAGGGTTCCCAAGCCCACTGTTCAGGTGCCACTTGGTACACCGTGCCACTATGTCTATACCGCATCATAGTCTACCCCATCAGGCAGCACTATGCACGGCCGCCAACACCTTTCCTACAAACACCAGAAATTAGTTGCAACTCCTGGACTGAGATCTAGTCGATTAATAAGTCGAGCGGGGTCCTATTTCCGGGCCCAATGTGTGGTAGTAACTGTCTTGGATCACAAACACATAACTTAGTTCTTAAGGACGGTCCCAATTTGACTGCCCGCCATGTATTCCTACATGGCCTCTCATCGCTACCTTTACCAAATCGTGTTCGCATACTTAGCTCTCACACAATAGGACATGAACACTCCCATCCTGATTCATCGCCCAGATGGATCAAACCCAACACGACACAATAGTAAGCAAGCATGTATGAGTAAGCACAACAAGTCTCAAGCAGTTGCTACTCATGCTAAGTGGTTTCAACTATTTACTGTGGCAAAGACAGATCATGCAAAGGAATGGGTTCACCTACCGATGACATGTAACAGTTGAATCGTTGTTATCCTAATACAGTAAAAGAGAGTGGTTCACATTACTATGCTCAAAGGGGGGGTTGCTTGCCTAACACTTCCGAAGATGGTAAAGGTCTTCATCGGTGACATCGATTTCATTGTCGGATCAACGTCTACCGAGCGGGAACAACATCGGCAAACAGATAAATAAACACATTCAATGTGATGCAACAAACATGATGCATGAAATGGCATGTTAATGTACTGAATTGACCTAGTGCTATACGTAGTCATATTAAGTGAAGTGGAATTCAAACATATACTAAATTCCAACTCCAACACTATTTATTAAATTATCCTAATCATGAAATGTCCTACTTGGTGATGTTAACTTTCTCAAACATGAATTATCATGGCATAAATAGATTCATTGGATTTTTCTGATCATTTTTCATATATAAATTATTTTCATCTGACTTATAGATTATATTCTATGATTTTTAGATGTTTTAAACATTTTCTGGAATTTCCTGATTTATTTTTAAACAGAAAATTCCTTTATTGCATCGGCAATGTATCATCATGACCTCAGCAGGTCAACTGACCGTCTCTGGTCAAACCTAACCAGTGGGTCCCATTGGTCAGTGACACAGTCACTAATAGGGTTTAATTTTAATACTTAATATTAATTCACACAATAGGTCCCACCAGACAGTGACCCATTAAACTAATTATTTGAATTAATTAAGTTAGAGCCTAATCCTAAAATTTACCAGAACCTGGCCCCACCTATCGGTGACCCACGCAGGGTCAAACCTGGTCAACCCAGGTCAAACTCGCTGGAATTGACCCGCGGCTCATCACCAGCATCTCCAGAGACGGTGGAGGGCGATAGAATTCCTCCTCTGGTGACTAAATGGCCGGCGGAGGGCGCCTAAATGGAGCTGGAGTTCCACCGCATCCAGTTGAGCTAGCGGGAGGGGCTGAGGCGGCTTACGACGACAACGACGAGCAACTTGGCAGAGACCGGAGATCGGCCGTGGCGGCACTAAGGCCTAGGGGACACCAAAAGAGCTGGGAAGAGGGGGAAATGGACACAACGGCTCAAGGGGGCTAAATGGCGTCGAGGGCGGGCTTGGAGAGGCAGCGAGGCGAGCACAGGGTCGTCGGCGATCTTCGGCGTCCGGCGATGGAAATAGTGACGGCATCGGGGATACAGGCCTCCCACTGCTGGGAGCTTCGTCTGGGCGCTCCATATGGTCGAGTCGAGGCGGTTGGGCTCTCTGGAGGGCTGGTGAAGGACGGTGGCCGCAGTGGTTGCGAGCAGCGATGGCTGAAGTTCGGACGGCGCAAGAGAGAGAGAGAGGGAGACATGGGAAGGAGGAAGCAGGGGGAGAGGATGAGCTTGAGGGTGCTCCACGGGTTCTCCAGCGCGGGATAAGTACGCGGGAGGGCTCGCCAGTGCGAAGCAGGAGCTGGCTCACCTGGCGTCGTGCTTCATCTTGCCTGCCTTCTGGCAGACGTGGAAGATGACTAGCACAGGCCAGTGGGCTGGGCCGGCTAATGGGCTAGGTAAGGTTCTTTAACTTTTGTTTCTGTTTTCTATTAGATGCCCTCTGTTTTATTTAGTCTGGACCAAAATTCCTTCCCACAAAATCCTGAAATTATTTTATAGGATACGTTTGGAATATTTCCAAGCTACATAAAAAGTTCCAGCATTTTTGAAAGAACTAAAATATTTATTGTGCTTTATTAATTGATTTCAATAGCATTAAATGAGTATTTTAAAATGCTATATTTTTTTGAAAATTAGAATGTCCCCTAATATGTTGTTGCCAACGTTTATCAGAAATAGTGAACAATTTTGAAGACCAAAAGGAAAACATCGGAAAACTTAGTTGATTGTAATAGTTTGACTGAGGGAGTGCTAGGGCTTGACAATCCCCATTTCAGGTTCATTTGAATTTAAGCATGATGACATGATGCACATGTTAATTTGAAGCAAACAATTTCAAGCAAACTCTAGGGCTATGACAACTCACCCCCACTAAACAAGAATCTCGTCCCGAGATTCAAGCATAGGGTAAGAGGACAGAAGGGGACACAAAACTAACACAATCTTCATGATCCAGTTGCCCTTCTCGAAGATGTGGCTTCATTTCATCATCGTAATTTTGGCTCTTTGCCTCCAATATCTTCATCCAACACAATGACAAAAAGGAATAGGAAAACTGTACAAGATTCGAGCTTCTCGGAGATCGAGCAACTCATGATCAACTCATAGAATGAGACGTGATAACATCTCTCGAGGTGAGACACAAAACACACATTAAGAATAAAGAATGAGGCAGATAATGGAGGTTCAATTGGTAGACAACAATTCCACACGAAAGCGGATGGTGAAGAGGTTTCAAAGTAGTGAGGAGTTAGTTGCCCTTCATACCATAATGGGCACCTTAGGGAAGGTGACTCGTAAGATTATCCCTTACGTGGCGAAAAGAATTACTTTTGATACAGATATCATTGAAACTCTTCATACCAGCCTAAGGCAATTCACAATGATCATTTGAAGGCATTTGAAAGAATGGCATACTCATATCAGAATGGAAACTAGAGCTATAAAACAACTCGGCAATGGAAGGCACATTCCAATTAATACCGAGGGTATAACCCAGTGTCTGAGCGTGTTCTCAAGACCTTGAGCATATCCATGTTCATCAAAGTTTTACCAACATCCATGCCAAAGATCCTGGCAACACCTCATAAGACAATGATGAATGATGATGGAGGATGTAGATGCAAAGGAAGACAACACTTTCTCAGATTTCACCTGGCTAGGCCAAGGGAGCGAAATCTAGATGATCGAGCAAGATACATTTAGCACTCCGCTTCTAATGGTCTCCTTCATGTACTAGTGTAACCCCAATCATAGGTCAGGTTTGCTATCTAGAACATCAAATAAAGGTCAGACTTTGGGCTCTCAAAGGGGTCCATGAGGAATAACTTCTAGAGCAAGTCATACAGGGTCCTCAAGGGGAGGTGGCCAAGTTGCTGAAACAAGATATTATAATAGTAGGTCTTCCAGATAGGTATGTTAGCCACAACATCCCTTTGCCGGTTGTAGCGAGACAAATATTATAATTCTTGGGAATGTTCCAACCATCATATCTGCCTAAGATTCAGATATGGTTGGTGTCAGGATATTCCAGACTCAGCATGTCTGAAAGTCAAAGGTTGCAACACAAATCGAAGAGATGACGTTGCGAGATTCTCGGGAGATGAACTACAGAAGCCAACTCCAAAACATGAGCTGTATTGCAAGACACATGTGAACAGATTGTCCAAGACAATTGTGACTACATAGAAATCTTACAACAAAACACTACCAAGTTCTGGATGAAACCATCATTGAAAGATAGCGAAGTATTGTGCACGTCCGTCAGGGCCCTTCAGGAGTAACACTTAACTTGTTTTCCTTAAACCAATCAATCAGTGGCTTGTTGTGCTAGGAGTTACATGTGGATTGGAGGTTGCAAGTATACCAATAGAACACTTCGCATGCGCATGACTGACTTGGGATGATTGCAATGAAAAAAACGACCTTTGTCAAGTTCATGGCGGTAACTTGCACCATATGCACATGAACTAAGAGTAAGTCACTTCTTACACCATGCATATGCTTCATGTACAAGACACGAAGATATTGCCTACAATAGTTTCCAACACTAGCTTCATATTCATCATGAGTCACGGAAGAGATGAAAATGTTTTCAATGGGCTTAACAACAATTCATCGAAATATCCATGTGGATGGAATTCCACAACTATATAAGAACAAGGTGATAACATTGGTCAGACCAAAGGATATAATGGTGTATGCTTGGGGATACATCCACGAGTAAAAAAACATCACTAAGAGGATCTTTGGTTTTGAGTTTCATTTGATGATAGCCCACACTCAAATCAAAGATTGGATAAGACGATAGATGCAACAATTGACCACAAGGATCACTCAGTGAAAATATCACCTTTTTTCGACACACACATCCACCACGAAAACATCCCCCTGGAATGAACTAAGTCAGGCGAAGGTTTTATCTTCCAACTCTCCAAGTTGTTGTTTAGCTTAACCAACTAGTTTAGGGGTGCCCAACACAGATTCTTGGAGAAAGGTGGTTTATAGAAAAACCATCTCGATCACGAACTTAACATAACGGTCAAGGAACACCTTGGTAATACTTCTGAGAAGATCTTCGGAAAATCACGATCCGCCAGTATGTTATCAAGCTCGAGAGCAATCTTGCTTTTCAAGGCAAGACGATATGATCAACAGAGTGAAGGATTGACACAATCCTAACTCATTGACTGAAAAGTGCACCATGACAAATGGACTAGGTAGCACGATCACTCCTAGAATGGTGATTAAATAACCAACACACAAAGAATGAAATTATTGTCCATTAACTACCAAACAACAAAGTTTCTAGGATTATTGATTACACACATCACGATTCACTTGTCGGTATTCTGGTTTCAACAACATAGAGACTGGGGAATGAATGATGATGGCTAGAAGTAGCACTACATCAAAATTTCATAAGAGGGGGCTGTAGTTCTCATGATAATCTTGACATGAAGAGGGTAATACCTCAAGGTCGAACAAAGCAAAAGCTGGATTGGCATTTTGATCTACGAGATACAATTGCTTTGTCCAAATCCGAGAAATGGATGAGGTATGGGATTTTGCTTCTCCTAGTCATTATAAAATAGAATGGCTTGACAGACCACAAGAGTAGTCGACATCGATAAGACAATGCATGGCATACCCTTGACTATCCACTGATAGCTGTAGGTCAGAATACAATTGAAGAAGGGCAACTCAAGAGCACCTCATTTTTCCTGAGTTGTAGATGCATGGATTGAATATGTCAAACAGAGTTCAACATGTTTCTTCCAGACAATCCATGCAGAAATGTAGGATTGGCAGAGTCTCAATTATAGAATGGAGAACTCCTCAAGAGCACTCATGTTGTGATTTTCGTTCACAAAGAACTTCTACCAAAACTGATTCATGGTATTGGAAGATTGATATACCACAAACCTTGAAGACTATAACAAGGTTACTAATATCCTAAAGGAAAGAGAAAATACTATCAACGGGAATGAGCAGAATGATCCTTGGGATCAAGAACCCAGATACAGAATACCTATTAACTAAGTAGCATCACAGCATGCTTTTGATAATGATGGACATAATTATCACACTAGAAACAAAAGACACAACTAGACTATTGGGTGGTTCACTGAAACAACATGGTTTCCTAAACACCTTCATCAAACACGTTGAAGTAATAGAGTACCTCAACTCAACAATTAGTGTGCTTTGTCTTGCCTGAAAGACATTGATTCAAGACGAAAGAGTTTTGCAATTGCATCAGATAATTTGGAAACCTTGGATAGCTCAGACAGCATAACGGCTGTACTGGCACGAAATATGAGGCAACCTGCACAAGAAAATTGACAACATGACAATGAATTCATATGGAGACACTCATCTAGGAATTCAACAACTTTCCTATAGATCTCCAGCATAGTAACTCATCCTCCTAATAGATAGATGAGAAGGCCTAGTTCTTAATCCCCGTAGAAAAGAAGAGGGTGACTCAGAATTAGAATGACACGAGGAAAGGAGTAAAAAGTGCCTTATGTTCCCTTCCACAATCAATTCCCTTATATAACTAAAGCAGTTCTAGACTCAACATTGACCAGTTTGGCTTGGTAATCCTACATGCAGTCAAGCTCTGATACCAAAGCTGTCAGGACCCCGATCCTAAGCCATAAGAATATAGCTTGTAACACATCACATCACATTGCGGTCTCACGCACGGTTATCTCCACGGCTGCCACCTTACCTGGGCCAGGACCATTTGTGTATTTTGACTCACTTATGTGAACGTGTCGCTAGCATTCAAATGTCAAAGAACCCGGGCCGACATGACGAGTCATAGAACCCAAGTGGCACATCCATACAGGGACAGACATACGTAACCCAACAATGCAGGTGTCGATCTCTAGCGTGTGTAGACGAGTGATGGCAAGCTACAAGGACTCCATTACGCCGTGGGACATAAATGTCATCACTGCACGTAGACAAGTCGTAGCAGGCTATAGGGACTCCATTACACTGCGAGACATTTCCCCGAAGGGACAGACACAGCAGCAAAGAAGGATACATGCCGTTCAATCAATGTATCCGAAGCAGTAGCAAGCTACCAAGGCTCGGTGGAAGCACAAAGAGGAATTTCCCTGTAAATAGTACTACTAAAGGCACACAACTAGGTGTCGGATCCCATACATATCGTTGCACGTCACACGTACGCACGACATGCCCAATATGCATAGATATAACTATGGCATCACAACATAACCATATAACATTACAACATTTACTTAGAAGACTCGGAGGAGCCAATACAATAAGATGTTACAAACAGGGGTCACAAGACCCAACACTCACAACATTCAACCAAACAAGCGGAAGTTAAGCATGTATGGGTACAGACATCTACAAAAGTGGCTAGATGAGCCTGAAAAGCTACAACGACCCTACTAAAGGAACAAGACCTCTCTCTGGGATTTCCAAGCTAATCTGGTCAACATCGAACTTCATGTCGAAAATACCACTAATGAGACTGACGCCTCCTCTACAAAAAACATAAACTAAGCAAACGTGAGTACAAGGGTACTCAGCAAGACTTGCATCAGAACTAACTACACATGCATCAGTATCAATGAAGGGGGTTGTCGAGTTTATTACAGCAAGCCATCTTTGACTCTTGGCTAACCTAAACTACGACTACAAGTAGTATCTTTGAGGTGGAATAGCCCACACGATTCCACATATTCTCCAATCAATACACCACTATGGATCCACTTCCATCCCCCTACGGGAAGGCCTTCCATAGCACTCACGCTTGTCTTGCGTATTTTAGAGTATCCACTTCAAGTTATCCATGAACCACATAAGTTCTCCAAGTAGTCCATATCCGAGGACGCGGCTATTCGAATAGTTTATTTAACCCTGCAGGGTTATACTTCTTCACATGTGCTCCCGCCACTTATCGCCATGTGCACAGAAAAGGCAGCTCGACAACCTTCAAGCGGAAGCCCAGCTAGGGAGTTGGCCACGACCGTCAATCACACAAGACCCTAGTCCAGGTTTACCGCCTATTTGAGACTGAACCCGCACGGAAGTCCAGCCGAAGTTTCCACTACGGCCTCAAACGATGTGCGCAGGGTTCCCAAGCCCACCGTTCGGGTGCCACTTGGTACACCATGCCACTATGTCTATACCTCATCACAGTCCACCCCGTCGGGCAGCACTATGCACGACCGCCAACACTTTTCCTACAAACACCAGAAACTAGTTGCACCTCCTACTGAGATCTAGTCGATTAATAAGTCGTGCGGGGTCATATTTAAGGGCCCAACATGTGCTAGTCACTGTCTTGGATCACAAACACAGAAATCGGTTCTTAAGGACGGTCCCAATGAGAGAACCCGCCATGTACTCCTACATGGCCTCTCATCGCTACCTTTACCAAATCGTGTTTGCATACTTAGCTCTCACACGTTAGGACATGAACACCGCCATTCCGATTCATCACCCAGATGGATCAAACCCGACCCGACACGACTCTAAGCATAGCAGGCACCGTAGTAAGCAAGCATGGATGAGTAAGCACAACAAGGCTCAAGCAATTGCTACTCATGCTAAGTGGTTTCAACTATTTACTGTGGCAAAGACAGGTCATGCAAAGGAATGGGTTGAATTACCAATGACATGTAATAGTTGAATCGTTGTTGTCCAAATGTAGTCAAAGATTGCAGGAGCAAGAGAGTGGTTCATATCAGTATGCTCAAAGGGGGGTTGCTTTCCTGACACTTCTGAAGAATGTAAAGGTCTTCATCGGTTGCATCGATTTCATCGTCGGAACATCGTCCACCGAGAGCGAATAACACCGACAAACAGAGAAATAAACACATTCAATGTGATGCAACAAACATGATGCATGAAATGGCATGTTAAGGTACTCAATTGACCTAGTGCTATATGTAGTCATATTAAGTGAAGTGGAATTCAAACTTATACTAAATTCCAACTCCAACACTATTTATTAAATTATCCTAATCATGAAATGTCCTACTTGGTGATGTTAACTTTCCCAAACATGCATGATCATGGCATAAACATATTCATTGGATTTTTCTGATCATTTTTCATATATAAATTATTTTCATCTGACTTACAAATTATTTTCTATGATTTTTAGAAGTTTTAAACATTTTCTGGAATTTCCTGATTTATTCTTTAAACAGAAAATTCCTTTATTGCATCAGCACTATGTCATCATGACCTCAGCAGGTCAACTGACCGTCTCAGGTCAAACCTGACCAGTGGGTCCCACTTGTGAGTGACGTAGTCACTAATAGGGTTTAATTTTAATACTTAATATTAATTAACACAACAGGGCCCACCAGACAATGACCCATTAAACTAAGTATTCGAATTAATTAAATTAGAGCCTAATCCTAAAATTTACCAGAACCTGGCCCCACCTGTCGGTGACCCAGGCAGGGTCAAACCTGGTCAACCCGGGTCAAACTCACCGGAGTTGACCCGCGGCTCATCGTCGGCGTCTCCAGAGACGGCGGAGGGTGACGGAATTCCTCCTCCGACGACTAAATGGCCAGCGGAGGGTGCAGTGGGAGAGGATGGGATCGAGGGGGCTCCACGCGTTCGCCAGCACGAGATAAGGATGCGGGAGGGCTCGCCAACGCGAAGTAGGAGCTGGCTCGCCTGGCGACGTGCTTCATCTTGCCTCTACCTTCTGGCTGAGGTGCACGATGACTAGCACAGGTGAGTGGGCTGGGCCGGCTAATGGGCCAGGTAAGGTTCTTTAACTTTTGTTTCCGTTTTCTCTTAGATGCCCTCTGTTTTATTTAGTTTAGACAAAAATTCCTTAGCACAAAATCCTGAAATTATTTTATAGGATATGTTTGGAATATTTCCAAACTCCATACAAAGTTCTAGCATTTTTGAAAGAACTAAGATATTTATTGTGCTTTATTAATTGATTTAAGTAACATTAAATGAGTATTTTAAAATGCTATATTTGTTTTGAAAATTAGAATGTCCCCTAATATGTTGTTGCCAACATTTATCAGAAATATTGAACAATTTTGAAGACCAAAAGGAAAACATCGGAAAACTTAGCTGATTGTAATTGTTTGAATGAGGGAGTGCTAGGCCTTGACAATCCCCATTACAGGTTCATTTGAATTTAAGCATGATGACATGATGTACATGCTGATGTTAAAGCAAACAATTTCAAGCAAACTCTAGGGTTGTGACATTTAAAAACAAACCTGTCACGCGGACTGCTTCGCCTCGGTCGATTTCCCTTTGGACCGGCTTGGCCGCGACGCTTTCGGCCCAAAAGGCCCAGTGCCATTTTCCTTTTTCTTGTCCCCCCTGTTTTCCAAAAATTCCACAGACCAGAAAATAAACCCAATGACCATGATTTTTCCACCTTAAATCTTGAAATATTCCATAGAATTTAATAGTGCCATTCGTAAAAAAAGTTGAAAACTTTTTATGCACTGATTTATTTTAAAACACATTTTTGGCACCTTTTGCCTTTGTTAAATAGTTTTCAAAAGTATTTTTCCATAGAAAAATCCTAAACAAATATTTTTAGTATAGTTGTTAGTATTTATCAGAGTAGGGTAGGCTTTTTAATATTAGCCTGTGTGCCCTGTTTTGGGTGATGCTTATTTTTCTCGCTATTTATCGTGACAATAGAATGCGCTATTGACGAGGGAGTTGGACCTGAAGACTTTGAAGACCCCAAAGACATTATTGAGCCAGGCAAGCAGCCCTTTGACCATATTAAGAAACCATTTTCATTGCATGTCATAAAGAACTTTATTTTCGTTATACTTGATAATGTGGAGTAGTGACCACTCCGGTGGGTTGCTTCCGACATTTTTACTGTTGACACTTGCATCGTGCATGACCCTACCACCTTATGAGGGTTATGCGGGTGGGTGTAGATAGGATGCTAATAGATGCTATGCAAGTGGGTTGGGATTTATGCATAGTGATGGAAAGAAAGAGATGATTTCAAAGACTTTTTGAAAACCCCGGGGGTGCCACTAATGCCCGAGGGAGATGATGATGAGTTGGGTGACCACCTGAGAAAGAAGTGGTGTACCGGAGGAAGTGAGCGTGTGTGTTTTTCAAAACAGATGGTTTAATATTTGTCAACCATCCCAACCTTACATGTACGACCATAATAACCCTTATGGGATGGGGCTTTGTTGATTACTATGGTTGGTGCTAGCAGGGAGCCCGCATTACTAGTGGCGAGGGTGAAGTGATCACTCTCGAGACGGGGTCGTCCCGGAAGTGGAAGGCCATGCGTTGTCTTTACAAGCACCGGGCATACCGTTGTGTGCCCTCATGGATGATACGTGTGATGTATATCATGAGGGATGGAACCAACAAATGGACTCTTTCTTTATTATCACCATGGGAAATGCATTGTTCAGGTGCTTACTTCGGGTATGTAATATACCGCGAGTCGTGGATTACACGGAAGTTCCTCGAGTCTTGTGGGTAAAGCACGCAACCTCTACAGAGTGTAAAACTATTCGAATAGTCGTGTCCACGATCAAGGACAGTTGGGTGGTGCTACTTATGCCACGTCCAAATGTTTTCACAAATTTGGTGTGTGTGTGTGTGTGCGTGCGGATGACATAAGAATGATGCGTGAGATAAGTCAGACAACCTGATGTGATGATTGTGCATGAGATGTTCAACCCCCTAATCATGATGATATCTATAACTTGTTCATATGGATATAGTCACGCCCAAGAGGCGCGCGCCTATCCATATTAAGGCACGAGGGCCTCGGAAGGGATAGATGCACATCTTGACGTTAGCAAGTATAGTATCATTGCATCATACATTACAGAAGAGATGAGTATACAGGTCTGGCTTACACTCACCACATACTAAATTACAATTCCACATAGAGTTCAATCATCAAGATGAAGACAGGGTCCGACTACAGACAAAATCAAACGATAAAACAGATGCAAATGACACTATCAGCTATCCCAAAGATCACGACCATGGTCCTCTACTCATTTGGGTACATCACGTACATCCTGCCTCTTTCTTCATCATATTCCCACTGGAGCTGGGTAAGATCATGTTGCACGTACTCATCTGAACCTGTACCTAGAGTGTTGTAGTAAACTATGAGCCACAAGGACTCAGCAATCAAGCACCAGGGTACCAAGACTATTCAAGCTTAAAGGTTGGGATGAGGTATGTGTTTAGGTTGCAGCAGCATTAAGCATATATGGTGGCTAAACTTACGTAACATGAACATAAATATGAGTAGCCTACGATGAGCGATTGAATCTAGTGTGACCTCTATGAGATCCTAAACACTTACTTATGTCAAACATAACCCCAATGTGTTCTCTCTCAGATCATGTTCACGAGCAGAGACGATCACCGTTACTCACAGAGTTAGTGTATTTTATTAGAGTTTACTTCAAGTTTACAATAACCGGGTGTTAAACAAATATTCAAGTTGCCACATACTGAGTACGAGGTCAAACATAACCCCAACGTGAGTCATCATCTTGGTTGTGCATTGCACCTTGGTTGGAGGTTTATTGTTGATGTTTCTCTGGGGTAGACGTGAGTGTTGATACTGAGTACGAGGACCCAGGAGAGTACCACTATGAGGATCCCGCTACTTGTTTTGCTGAAGAACCAACATGCAAGATGATCATACCCGGATCCCGATACTATTTTCGCTTTCTAGTTTCTCGCTGTTATCATTACAATTACCCTACCTACCTCCTGAATAACAGCCTCCTAATTGCCATGAAAGACTCTAACCCTCCACCTCCTAGCAAACCTTTGATTGGCTAAGTTACCGCTGCTCAGCACCTCTTATAGCATTCTTAGTTGCAGGTGCAGGTTGTTCCATGTGATAACATGGATTTGATAATATCTGTTATTTAATTTAATGCACATATATATTTTGGTATTGGTGGAAGGCTTGGCCTTTTGCTAGATGATTTGTTCCGCTGTTACCGCCATAGTTTCTTGTTACCGGTGTCATGTTTTCCATATTTTGCGCCCCTAACATGCTCGGGGTTGTTATGGGGACCCCCTTTTTTATTTGGTTGAGATTGAAAATTGTCTGGGAAGACCCAACATTGGTACTACATTTGCTAATAACTTAATAAAATTTGCATCGGGCTTTGCATCCCCGTGGATAATTAATCAACCCCCGGGCGAGTGCTCCTCATGAGTGTTGGTCCAAACTAGAGTCGTGTGTGGGACCAACCCAGGGCAACTCGGGAGATTTCTATCAGGCCACTGTATGCTTCGCTCATCCGGTCATGTCCTGAGAACGAGATACACGTCTCTTATCGAGTTCGTCGACACGTCGGGAGGTCTTGCTGGATTTGTTTTACCTTTATCGAATGTCTTGTGTGAGGGCTCTGACTTTCTTCGCCTTATCTCGAGTTGTTGGAATTCCTTTGGAATTACCTATGATGACCACGAGATCTATGGTCGAGGCTATTCCCGCGGAGTGTGGTTAATTTGTGATGGATTAGTTGGAGCACCCCTACAGGGTCAAATCTTTCGGAAAGTCGTGCCGCGGTTATGTGGCAACTTGGATATTTGTTTAACACCCGGTTATAGTAGACTTGAAGTAAACTCTAATAAAATACACCAACTGTGTGAGTAAGCGTGATCGTCTCTGCTCGTGAACATGATCGGAGGGAGAACACGGTGGGGTTATGTTTGACGTAAGTAAGTGTTCAGGATCTCATAGAGGTCACACTAGATTCGATCACTCATCATAGGTCACTCATATTTATGTTCATGTTACGTAAGTTTAGCCACCATATATGCTTAGTGCTGCTGCAACCTGAACACATACCTCATCCCCACCTTTAAGCTCGAATAGTCTCGGTACCTGGGCGCTTGATTGCTGAGTCCTTGTGGCTCACAGTTTACTACAACACTCCAGGTACATGTTCAGATGAGTACGTGCAGGATGATCTTACCCAACTCCAGTGGGAATATGATGAGGAAAGAGGTAGGATGTACGTGACGTACCCGGATGAGTGGAGGACCATGGTCGTGATCTTTGGGATAGCGGATAGTGTCATTTGCATCAGTTTTATCGTTTGATTTCGTCCGTAGTCGGACCTTGTCTTCATCTTGATGATTGAACTCTATGTGGAATTGTAATTTAGTATGTGGCGAGTGTAAGCCAGACTTGTATACTCATCTCTTCTATAATGTATGATGCAATGATACTATACTTGCTAACATCAAGATGTGCATCTATCCCTTGCGAGGCCCTCGTGCCTTAATATGGATAGGCGCGCATCTTGGGCATGACAGATATTTACAAGATGTTGATGCATGCTTATCTAGTTACTTGACCATGTCATTGCATTCAAAATTAGCTTTCTGAAAAATACCAATTAGTGTTATATCATGCATTGTTATCACCTTGTTCCAAACATGGGTTGCGTACGAGTACATTCAATGTACTCATTTGCTTGCCACTGGTTATTTAATTGGCCAGGCATGGAAGAATAGGAGTACATTGAAGAGTTCGTTGGTGACGAACATGCGAACTAGGACGCTTCCCAGTTAGAATGCTTGTAGATCTAAGGAAGATGGTATGTGTTCACGCTGTTGACCAAGATTTTTGATGTTTGTTGAGTGTAGGTGTTTGGCCAATGTGGCCCTATCTATGTTAGACTAGACCTTCATGGTCTTTATTTGTGTAAGACACTAAATGTGGATGTAAGACTCTTGTTATTCAGCTTCTATGTGTTCCGTGAACATTGATCTCTGGGATCACTGTACACGTGCATTCGGTGATCACGACTTATGAGTCGGGGTCCCCACGGAGCTGGTATCAGAGCCATCCTGACTGTAGGAAGCCCATAGTTAGCATGGACATTAGTCAGGATAAAACTGTTTTCAATACTACACCTAGCACCTATACTTAGGAAGTATGTACTATTTACCTCTCCTATTCTTCACACAACACTTTGCTGAATCTCCTCCCTTCAAACCTTTGTAGATGGCCATCGTACCCGAAGCCTTCCTGACATCTGGCTTTCCCTTACTCCTTGGGGATAGCCTGGAGAAATGCCAGTTTCGCTAACCACCCATTTTCCTCTACCACAAGCACTAGGTCGATGCCATCATGAGGGAGTACCACGTGGATGTGGTCGTGAAGGCAAATGACTCCCTGACCACTTGGTTCTTTGAAGGACCACAAATGGAGACCATGGCACTCGCAGTCGAGACAGCTGCACGCAAGGCACTTCGGCACCTTCGAGATATCATTCCCGAGATGGCTGACGAACCGGCTACTCGCTACATGCCCTTCAGAAGGGATGATCTTGGCGAGAGTTGGACGCTGATTCCATCCAAGGAGGATGGCACACCGGTCAGGTTCCAGACCTACTTCAGCCTCTCCGCCGATAGTCTGGTTCACAACATGATTAAGGAGTCCGTGAAGCTCCACGAGGAACTTCACCACACCCGAGAGCTACTTCGCCAAGCCAAGACGAAGCCAAATAAGATCAAGAAGGATGGAGCCCCCAAGGGATGACCAACTGTCGCTTGTTGAGGAGGAGTACTCCCAGCCAGAGATGCACCTACACGTCGTCATTGCATGAGTGCAAAGGAGTACCGTGAGCTCTTCACCGACCCACCAGCAAAGCATCGTCGGGATGGACCTCCTAGTTCCCAAACGCCTTCGACCAGGAATGATGCCCGTTCAGATGATGAACAGGAGGAAGATCCAGAGGAGCCTGGCTATGAGACCGATCACTCCACCACCTAAGTCTGAGAACCCCTAGGGTAGGATCAGCCATGTACCCCTCATGCGAAGTCGAGTTCGTGTAATGGTTCATATGAAACCATGTGTGCTTGTTGATTCTTTGGCTATTTGTGTTCCGATGCAAGTCGCGCTTTCTCCTTAGGCAACATGTAAGTGAATCCATCCTTGTCTTATCTTAATATATGTTGGTCTTACGACCTTTGTTTTACCACACTTGCACTCGACCAACCCCCTTAGGTGTGCTTTTCCATTGTTGCTTTCCCTCTCGTCTATATTAGTTGTTTGACTTGGCTGCTCCAAACAGGATGGTGACTACTGCCTGCTACAGCTCCTTCGCCAACCCTGAAGCCGATAGCTCAAGCCAGCAATAGGGAGCTGGTGGGGCTGCTCATGTTGGAGGAAACCAGGAGCAGCCACAAGGCGACATTCCCCTGCCACCACCTCCACCGAAGAACATGACCATACCTCAGTTTCTCCAACTTCTCTAGGAGGAATGCCAGGACAACAATGCTGCTATTCAGCAGATGGCTCAGGCCCTTGTGAACAACCTGCAGTAGGGCAGGAATGGCAATGGCCGCTCCACTCTGTATGAGTTCATGAGGAATTCGCCCCAACCTTCACCGTGACTGCTGAACCCTTGGATGCTCACGACTGGATCCGCACCACCAAGGACACCCTTGCACTGGTCAATTGCAATGTGGACCGTGAGAAGGTGCTTTATGCCTCTCATTTCCTCGAAGGTACCGCCCGAGCTTGGTGGGATGGATTCAAGGTCATGCAAGGTGAGCGTGTTATCACTTGGAATGACTTCAAGGAAGGATTCCACACTACCCATATTCCTTCTGGGGTCATGGCTATCAAGAAGAGTGAATTCCGAGCGCTAAAGAAAGGAAGTAGCTTTGTCAAGGAGTACCTGCAGAAGTTCAACCTTCTGTCAAGGTATGCACCTAAAGATGTCAACACAGAGGCTACCAAGAAGGGACGCTTCATGGAAGGACTCCAACAGACCCTGAGCTTGTCTGCGACTTTCGTACCTCCTTCGACCTAGTGAACAAGGCCCTCATGCCGGAAGACAAGCGTCGTGCCATAGACGACACTCGCAAGCGCAAGATGACCAACAAGGGAAGCTCCAGCAACCGGAAGCCTTGTCCCTGCCAGCTAGCCCCAGCCAAGCCAACCTATCAGCCACAGTAGGCTAGACCTCCCATGCCTCGTCCGAGCTACCAGCCTCAGCAGTATGCCAATCCTAGGCCAGCTTATAACAACCCCAATAACAACAACGGTGGCAATAACTACCACAACAACACTGGGCAGGTCACCTGATTTGGATATGGTCAGTCTGGACATATCTCTAAGCTATGTCACAACAAGAAGCCACATGCCCCACGGCCCAATGCGCCGAACCAAGGTCAAGCCCGTGGAGCACCACCAAGGAACCCTACTCCCCGCAACCAGCCCAACAATTGCAAGGGTCGTGTGAATCACATCACCGTACAGGAAGCCCAGGAAGACCCGGACATCATACTAGGTACGTTCCTTGCCAACTCAACCACAGCAACAATATTGTTTGGTTGTGGAGCTTTACATTCTTTTGTCACCAGAAAGTTTGCACTAGAGAGTGGCATGAAGCCTACACACCTGGGTAGCCGTATGTTGATACAAACTCTGGGATTAGTTATGAAGTCTAGGATAGGTCGTAAAGGAGTGGAGATTAACATCAATGGGGTAGACTTTCTAGCAAACCTCATAGTTCTAGATTCACCAGGCTTGGACGTCATCCTTGGCATGAATTGGTTGACCAAGCGCCAAGCCTTGTTAGACTGTGCCAAGAGGATTGTCACCATGACCAATAGCCAAGGAGTGGAAGTCAAGTATGTTACCAACCCTAGCTCCACTCAAGCCCCTCAGGATAACTGTCTATTAGGAATTGAGTTGAATCAAGTGCCATTTGTATGTGAGTATCCGGATGTATTTCCTGATGAGCTCCCCGAAATGCCTCCTGACCGCGACATTGAGTTCATCATTGAGCTAATGCCCGGATCAAGGACCATCTATAAGAAGCCCTATAGTATGGGATCTGAAGAGTTGGCTGAATTGAAGAGGCAACTAGCGAAGCATCTTAGAAAAGGATTCATTCGCCCGAGCGCCTCTCCTTGGGGATCACCTGTTCTATTTGTGTCAAAGAGGGACGAGACTATCAGACTTTCTGTTGATTACCGCTCTCTTAACGAAGTCACAATAAAGAACAAGTACCCACTTCCTAAGATTAAAGACTTGTTTGATCAGTTGAATGGAGCCAAGGTGTTCTCCAAGATTGACCTCGGGTCTGGGTACTATCAGCTAAAGATCAGACCCCAAGACATTCCGAAGAAAGCATTTGTAACCCGGTATGGCCTATATGGATATACGGTCATGTGATTTGGGTTATCCAATGCCCCTGCGTACTTCATGTACCTCATGAATAAGGTCTTCATGGATTACTTGGACAAGTTCGTTGTCGTCTTCATTGATGACATACTCATCTTATCCATGTCAGAAGAAGAGAATGAGAAACATTTGAGATTGGTCCTAGAGAAGCTTCGAGAGCACCGGCTTTATGCCAAGTTCGGCAAGTGTAAATTCTGGCTGCATGAAGTTTGATTCTTGGGTCATGTGCTGACTGCAGAAGGATTATTAGTGGATCTTGCCAAGATTGAAGCCGTGACTGAATGGCAATCCCCAACCATCGTGAAGGAAGTCATGATCTTCCTCAGACTCGCGGGATATTACCGCAAGTTTGTGGAAGGATTCTCGAGCATTGCCTGACCCATGACCCAGCTCTTGAAGAAGGACAAGAAGTTTGAATGGACAACTAAGTGCAAGGAAAGCTTCCAGGAGCTCAAGAAGAGATTGTCCACGACCCCAGTTTTGGCCACCCCTGATATTCACAAGGAGTTTGTGATATATTGTGATGCATCAAGAACCAGGCTTGGAGGTGTTCTGATGCAAGGAGGGAGAGTCGTAGCAAATCTATCCAGACAGCTACGTCCTCATGAAGAGAACTACGCTACTCATGATCTTGAGTTGGCACCCGTGGTTCGTGCCTTGAAGACATGGCGACATTACCTTTTGTGGAAGCGATGTGAGATATAAACAGAACACAAGAGTTTCAAGTATATTTTCACTCAGAGAGAATTGAACATGAGGCAGCGAATATGGATGGAGTTGATCAAGGATTATGACCTAAGTGTTCAATACCACCCCGGAACGGCCAACGTGGTAGCACACGCCTTAAGCAGAAAGGCTTGTTCCTTGAATGCCATGATTAAGGAAAGGCTACCCACCCTATATGAAGAGCTTGAAAGCTTCGGCTTGGAACTAGTTGCACCTGGATTCCTCACCAACCTCAAAGCAAAGCCTACCTTGATGGATGATATTAAGGAAGCTCAGAAGGGACATGAGGGCATTGAAGGCATCCAGAGGAAGGTCAAGGCAGGCAAGGCCCTAGGATTCTCAATGGATGAGCAAGGAGTCGTATGGTTCGGGAATCACATCTGCGTACTCAACAAAGAGGAGCTCGAGAACTTGATCTTGCAAGAAGCTCATGACACTCCATACTCCATCCATCCTGGAGGAACCAAGATGTATCAAGACCTCAAGGCAAGATTCTGGTGGCATGGCATGAAACAGGAGATAGGCACCTTTGTCGCCAAGTGTGATATATGCCAGAGAGTCAAAGTTGAACATCAGCGATCCACTGGACTATTGCAACCTCTCAAAGTGCCTAAATGGAAGTGTACAAAGTCGGGATGGATTTCATCACTGGATTACCAAGGTCAAGCAAAGGACATGATTCTATTTGGTTCATTGTCGACCACCTGACGAAGGTAGCCCATTTCATTCCTGTCAGGACCTCATATGATGGAAGCCAACTCGCAAACCTCTACACGTACCGCATTGTAAGTCTTCATGGAGTTCCAGAGGAAATTGTGTCGGATAAGGGAAACCAGTTCACCTCAAGATTCTGGAGGAAGTTTCAAGAAGCTATGGGGACTGCTTTTCACCCCCAGACCGGAGGACAGACAGAACGTGTAAATCAAATACTCAAAGATATGCTCCGCGCTTGTGTTTTGGCGTATGGCTCCAAGTGGGAAGATTGCATACCGTTTGCTGAGTTCTCCTACAACAACAGCTATCAGTCGAGTCTTTAGATGGCACGATTTGAGGTGCTGTATGGACGCAAGTGTCGTATTCACCTCAACTGGTCAGAGACCGGGGAAGGGTTAGTCTTTGGATCAGACATCCTCCGCGAGGCAGAAGAGCAAGTACAACTCATCCGAGAATGTTTGGAGGCCAACGAATCAAGACAGAAGAGTTGCACGGACTCCCACCGTCGAGTAGTGAACTTCCGTGTCAGTGACCATGTCTACCTTCGGGTCACGCCTCTCAAAGGAACCAAGCGTTTCCACGTCAAAGGAAAGCTGGCACCAAGATACATCAGCCCCTTCAAGATAACCGCAATGCCAGGAGAAGTTGCCCATCAGCTAGAGCTACCTCCCGAGCTATCAGATATGCACAACGCTTTTCACTTGTCACAACTCCGGAGGTGTCTCCAAGTTCCCAACCGCCCCGACCTCTACAAGGCCTTCGACCATCAAGCCATCGATCTTCAGCCAGACCGCACTTATCGTGAGAGGCCAATTTGCATTCTAGATGAGGCAGAACGTTGCACCCGGAGCCGCACCATCAAGTACTTCAAAGTCCAATGGATCAACCACACTGAAGCTGAAGCAACCTGGGAGCGTGAAGACTATCTTAGATCTGAGTTCCCTTATCTCTTTAGCGCTTAGCCTAGGAATCTCGGGGATGAGATTCTTGTAAGGAGGGTAGGTCTGTCACACCCTGCCTTTGTATCACTTGTTATGCTTGGATTTACAAAATTTGGAGCCAATTAATACTTTTTCAGTGCTTGCGCTTGTTTGAATTGTTGCTTGTTGCTTGTTTGGTTGTTTGTGTATGGCACTCATAGGTTCTATCCCTCTTCATATTCACCTCCCTTGAGCCAAACTTCTTGCCCAATGATCATGCCATGTGAATAGTGCCCAAAAATATTATTACCAAATTTTGTTTTGACCAAAAAGGATTTATCCAAATTAGGTTTTCAAAAACCATGAAAAGAGGTTTGGACTGCAAGTCCTCAAATTGGGTGGATCCTTCTTCCCCAATGGCTTTACTTCAAACCTATTATATTTATGACTTCCCAAAACCATAAAATATTAATTTTAAAGATTAATTTTATATTTTATTTAAAGGTTTTTTCTTAAGACCAGAAAAGTTTTTTCATTGGGAAAAATTATTTCAATGCTTGAAAAATATTTGAGAAAACTTAGGGAAACTGAGTGGACATATATTTTTACATATATATGAGTTTCAACACATGGTCATGTTCAAATTCATGGGCAAAACCCCTCTAAACCCTTTTTGTCCAAATCAAGCTTCTGAAATATTTTTATAGGAAATATTCTCAATAAATTCCTGGAAAATTCCAGCAAGTCAACACTATCACAGGTGATGATCTTGCAAAGTTTTATGTCAATCCAAGTTAATTTGGTTCATCAAACTAAATCAAACCCCTCCGTATCCAGATTCAAATTTGAACAACTTTACATAGTGAAGTTTCTTCCCTTAACCCCAAACTTTTTGGCATGCTCTAATCACCAAATAATGATGCTACACTAAGTTGTGCATCAAGGGGATTAGCTTAGCATGATTGGATCTACAGAAACCTGATTCTGCTAGTTTCTAGGGTTCACAAAGTTGCTATTGTCAACTTTGCTCATTTGAGCTCAAACCAGGTGATCCATATCATTTTTACCCACCATTTGATCCTGTTAAATGTCTCAGTAAGTGTGTAAATTTACCTTGCCCAAATATCCATGAAACACCCTCTGGTGAAATGGTAAAGTATTTGTTTTCACCATTTTTACTATTCCTCTTGTTATGAAACTTTTACCACAACCTCTCAGGGTTACCAGCTACCTCCAGTAATTCTTGTGTGGCCTCAGCTCAATGGTGGGTGGGATAAAAACCCCATTTTACCCTCTGTTTTACCATATCAGGAACTTCTTCCCTCTCATTTCTGTTCTCCCTACCTCACCCTAGCTCCTCCTAGCCCATAAGCGTCTACACAACCCCCAAGACACTAGAGGACGTGCTAGTTGGCATTGTTTATGCCATGGAACTCCAAATGGGCACTCTGGAGCGCGCTATAGTGCACCAGAGCACTGTAGCCGCCCCGGCCCAGTTCCTCCCGACCACCTCGGGCCTCCCCAGCACGCCTGCCAAGGGGCCTCGGTGTCCGCAACACGCCGCCCCTTGCCCCCCTCCTCTCTCTCCCTCCTTTGGCCCCCCTCGCACGCACCGGCCAACCACGAGGCTCGCACGCGTGCGCGTCCCCCTCTCCCTCTCTCCTTTCCCGGCTTGTGGACCTGCCCCAGGAAGGCGACAGACACACCCGGGGCTCCCCCCTGTGCCCCCCTTACCCACGCCAGCCAACCATGGCGACCGCGACCATGATGCACCGACGCCTGGCTATAAAAGCCCTCCCCCGAGCTCCCCTTGCTCTCCCCTTGCTCCCTCCTGCCCTCAGTCACTCTCCCGTGCCCAGCCCCCTCGTTTTCGTGGTTGGGAGCTCGAACCCGAGCTGAAACCATCGCCATCGTGCGGGTTCCTCCTCGCCGGCGATTCCCTCCATGCCGGGGACCCCCTCAGCCGCCCACCGACGCACGCCGATGCTCTTTGCTTGAGCCGCCGTGGCTTGAGCCCCCGCCGGTGAGCCCCGTCTTCTCCCTATAGCGAGGTGAGGGATGATAGGTGGGGCCCACCTGTCATACCATCACCCCCTCTCTTGTTGCCTGGTTGGGCCCGTGGGCAGGTTTAAAAACAAATATGTCGTGCGCACCGCTTGGCCCTAGGCTGGTTTCCCTTTGCGCCGGCTCGGCTGCAACGTTTTCGGCCCAAAAAGGCGAAGTGCCATGTTCCTTTTTCTTTTCCCCCCTGTTTTCCAAAATTTCTACATACCACAAAATAAACCCAATGACCATGATTTTTCCACCTAAAATCTTGAAATATTCCATAGAATTTGATAGTGCCATTAGTGAAAAATGTTGAAAACTTTTATGCACCGATTTATTTTAAAACCCATTTTGGCACCTTTTGCCTGTGTTAAATAGTTTTCAAAAATATTTTTCCATAGCAAAATCTTAAACAAATATTTTTAGTATAGTTGTTAGTATTTATCAGAGTAGGGTAGCATTTTTAATATTAGCTTGTGTGCTCTGTTTTTGTGTCATGCTTATTTTTATTACTATTTATCGTGACATAGATTGCGCTATTGATGAGGGAGTAGACCCGAAGACTTTGTTGAGCCAGGCAAGAAGCCCTTTGACCATATTAAGACACTATTTTCATTACATGTCATAAAGCACTTTACTTTCGTTATACTTGATCATGTGGAGTAGTGACCACTCTGGTGGGTTGCTTCCGACATTTTTACCGTTGACACTTGCATCGTGCATGACCCTACCACCTTATGAGGGTTATGTGGGTGGGTGTAGATAGGATGCAAATAGATGCTATGCAAGTGTGTTGGGATTTATGCATAGTGATGGAAAGAAAGAGATGATTTCAAAGACTTTTCGAAAACCCCAGCGGGTGCCACTAATGCTCGAGGGAGATGATGATGAGTTGGGTGACCACTTGAGAAAGAAGTGGTGTACCGGAGGAAGTGATCGTGTGTGTTTTCAAGAACGGAGGCTTTACGATTTGTCGACAGTCCCAACCCTACATGTGTGACCATGATACCCCTTATGGGACGGGGCTTTGTTGATTACTATGGTTAGTGCTAGCAGGGAGCTCGCATTACTAGTAGCAAGGGTGAAGTTATCACTCTCGAGACGGGGTCGTCCTGGAAGTGGAAGGCCATGCGCTGTCTTTACAGGCACTGGGCACACCGTTGTGTGCCCTCATGGATGACACGGGTGATGTATATCATGAGGGGTGAAACCAATGAATGGACTCTTTGTTTAGTATCACCATGGGAAAAGCATTGTTCGGGTGCTTACCTCGGGTATGTAATATACCGCGAGTCGTGGATGACACGGAAGTTCCCCGAGTCTTGTGGGTAAAGTGCGCAACCTCTACAGATTGTAAAACTATTCGCATAGTCGTGTCCACGGTCAAGGATAGTTGGGTGGTGCTGCTTATGGCAAGTCCAGATGTTTTTCACAAATTTGGTGTGTGTGTGTGTGTGCGGATGACAGAAGAATGATGCGTGAGATAAGTCAGACGACCTGACGTGATGATTGTGCATGAGATGTTCAACCCCCTAATCATGATGATATCTATAACTTGTTCATATGGATATTTACAAGATGTTAATGCATGCTTATCTAGTTACTTGACCATGTCATTGCATTCAAAATTAGCTTTCTCCAAAATACCTACTAGTGTTATATCATGCATTGTTATCACCTTGTTCCAAACATGGGTTTCCTCTGAGTACATTCAAAGTACTCATTTGCTTGCCACTAGTTATTTAATTGGCTAGGCATGGAAGAACAGGACTACGTTGAAGAGTTCGTTGGTGATGAACATGCGAACTAGGACGCTTCCCAGTCAGAATGCTTGTAGGTCTAAGGAAGATGGCATGGGTTCACGCCTTCGACCAAGATTTCTTCTATTTGTTGAGTTTAAGTGTTTGGACAATGTGGCCCTATCTATGTAAGACAAGACCTTCATGGTCTTTATTTGTGTAAGACGCTAAATGTGGATGTAAGAGTCTTGTTATTCAGCTTGTGTGTTTTCAGTGAGCATTGATCTCTGGGATCACTGTACACGTGCATTCGGTGATCACGACTTATGAGTCGGGGTCCCCACACCTTTGCAGTTGGCTCTTCTTCCTCCTCCTCAGCAGCAATCTCTGTTGGGTCCTCAAACATAGAGCTCGGCCTTTCAACAACATGAATGATCCTCTTTTTGCTCTTCTTCTCCCCAGCCTTCTTGGGCATGGATTTCTTGGGAGGCTCAATGGTCATGGTGCCCTTGGATCTCTTAGGTGCTCTCAATGTGTATGAGGGGGCATGTTCCTTCCTGACCACCTTCTCTGAGGAGGTAGCCTCAGTTGTGGGCTTCCTGGTAGCCTTGTCCTGCTTATACTTGGGAGGAACTACATTAGGCACAAAATCTTCATCCTCCTCATCTAAGTTGAGCTTCCTCCTTGCTCTTGTTGCTGCCTTGGGAAGGTCTGGTGAGATCGGAATATCATAAAAGGAAGATGAGCTCTTGTCTGGACTAGAGCCTGAATCTTTGTCAACACTGCGCTCCTTGAGGTTGTTCTGACCGTCCTCTATAACAGACATATCTAACCCTATGAATATAATATAGAGGAGTAGAATGGTTGAGTCATCACAAAATGCAGAGATTTTTCAATATTGAACAAATAAATTAATAGATATATCACTCAGCAAAAAGGGATTTCGGTGTCCAAATATTCAATACCATCGAGACACACAGAACTATTTGCAGAAACTTGGTAGCAATTTCGGTCACACCGAAAATGATCACTTGGTTTCACCGAGACTGTCCTCAGTAGTCGTAGGATCGAAACTAGGTCCATAGGGGGGTGATTCGACAACTTGACCAAATAAAAATTTAACTTTTCCAATTTTAAGTGTTGGCAGATTTTAGCATTCATAGCAAGTCAAGCACACCCTACACATGCATGTCTACTAGTATAGTAGCGGAAAATAAAGACAAGCATGAGTAGTAAAGGAAGGTTAGGAAGATCAAACGTAATTTGGAGACAAGAAGTTTTTTCCCATGGTGCTGATAGGTGGTGCTATCGTACGACCATGTTTATGAAGTATTCAACACACGGAGGCTAACGGTCGCAAGAGTCCACTGAGGGCTCTACCCACAGAGCGTTCCACGAAGACCTTGACTATACCATGATGGCCTATGTCCACGGAGGACTAGCCTAACTTGGGGTAGATCTTCCAGAAGTAGGCAATCCCCTTGCCCTTACAAACGTCTTGGTTCACTCCACAACAGGAAGTAGGAGGCTCCCAAGCGACACCTAACCAATCTAGGAGGCACCACCCTCCAAAAGGTAATAGGCTCAATAGTGTCAATGAAGTCCTTTTTCTTGTGCTTCAAGATGATAGACTTCTCAACATTCAATCACTCTCTCATAGATTTGTCTTTAGTGGAAGAGATTGATTGGGTGCAAAAGGAACTTGGGGAGGCTAGAGATCAAGATTCATATGGTTGGAATGGAATGGCATGATCTCAACACATGAGTAGGTGGCACTCTCTCAGAAAATCAGATAGGATAAGTGGGATCTGTTCTGAGAGCTTCTCTTGCGAGTGAGTGGTAGTGGAGGGGTATATATAGGCATCTCCAAAAATCCAACCGTTACACCTTAAGTGACCAACTAGGTGACACCGATGTGTGAATGTTGGTGGTACCGAGTTGCTCCATAGGTAGAAACTTTTGAATCTCGGTGAGACCGGTATATAATTCTCGATGATACCCATCGGGTGTCTAACGGTCAGAATATGCATCTCGGTGACACCGATCCAAAAACTTGGAAATTCTGATTTTATGAATCGATACTACCGAAATTGGGCAGCCTGTACTCGGTGCCACCGATGTTGAATTAGTTGCACCAAATGTCTACGGTTTGGCTTGGGGCTGTGTGAGTTCAGGAATCGATGGGACCGAGTGGGAAATATTGGTTGCACCGATTTTGCATATTTATCTCTAGAGAGACTTTTGTGGAAGATTTGTGGGTGGTTTTGGTGAATATCACTTGTGCACGTTTGAGCATCTTGTTCACCAACAATACCTTACCCCCTTTTAATAGTATTGGCTTCCCTATGGAATCATTGTGATGTCTCACAAAGTAAAATGTACAGTCCT
This sequence comes from Hordeum marinum, assembly GCA_022496015.1. Taxonomy (NCBI): domain Eukaryota; kingdom Viridiplantae; phylum Streptophyta; class Magnoliopsida; order Poales; family Poaceae; genus Hordeum; species Hordeum marinum. The sequence continues at coordinate 175,596,382 of CM039674.1, forward strand.
CTTCTTTGAAGCTTTGCCAATCCATTTCTTTACATATTGGGGTTTCTCCACAATCTTTTTGCCATCCCTATCATTGAACTTTTCCTGAAATATACTTAGTGGAAACATTATTTCAATGACATATATGTTGTTATTAATTACCAAAACCACCAAGGGAGCAAATGTGCTTTCAATATCCCCCTTTTTGGTAATTGCTGACAACATATAGATCAAAGCTTTGACATATGATATGATCAATGAATGTAATCGTGGCTTTGAGAAGTATGTGATAAGCAAAGCTCCGCCTAAATTTGTGCATTATTTTGAATTTGCCTTTGAACGCAAATGCTCAATCGATTAGGTACACGGGGCACTGCCTCCATGTCACATACATCTTGGTGGTGTGCGAGGTTAATAAGAGTGAATAATCATAGCACAAAACAATCAAGAAAAGTGAATGATCATGTCATAAGCATCATAAGGATAGGAAATAGTAGCAACACACATTAAGTGTATGATGAAACACCGACAAAGTTCAACACATATCCAAAAGATAGCAAATGTTTTTGAAAAAGCAATAAAACCCAATGCTCTCTCTCTTGAAGCCCTAATGACATACCCCCTCCATCCAGAAATACTTGTCGTACAAATGGATGTGTCTAGATTTATTTTAGTTATAGATACATCAATTTTATTCATTTTCAGGACAAGTATTTCCGGACGGAGGGAGTATACAACTTCTCCCCCTTTGCCAACAAGTTACCAAAAAGTTCAAAGGTATAGAGCTAATCGTTCTTCTGGGGCTGATATTCTTCGGTAGATGAAGTTGGAGGCAAGAGAACTACGTCGGCGGAGACCTCTAGTGATGCCATGGATGGAGTTGGTGTAGCAACAGGAGGAACTGGTGGAGCTGATGGAGCTCAGTGACTGTAGCTGTAGATGATAAAGACGGTCTCATCTTTGGAGCTGGCATCGTGGGTATCCTGGCCTGAGTCCTGAACTGAGCAACCGTCCTCACAGGTGCACTATCCTCCTCCTCATCATCATCATTAATGGAGTGTGGGATACACACCGTATCAACTTCCTGCTTGAACTCCTTCACTATCACGGAAAGTGCATCCACCTGGTTGTTGAGAGTATGAAACTTGTTGTCAACAATCCTTAAGAGGCTCTCTTTCTTCATTAGGATATTGGAGATGTCTTTCTGCATACTGAGCATTGAACTGACAAGAAGATCCATCTGCTCACTCTTGGTCATGGGGGGCTGAGCACTAGTGTCTCCGGCTACCTCAGCACATGCCTGTGCTGCAGCTGACGTGGTATAATCTGGGCCCATCACCACCATGTTGTCTTCGAGCTTTGGTAGTCGTGGCAAATGTGGTCGATCAAGCGCAAAGATATGCTTCTCCAACTTTGAGTTGATAAGCATGTGGGTGTACGGTGGATAGCAATATGAGCGCTTCTGATCAGTAGCAACCTTCTTCATTGTCTCCACAATCAAATCCGTCACTCTAAATCTCGTATGATGCTCTACAAGAAGTATCATGTTAATGGAGTAGCCTCGGATTATCTTCTCATCTCCTGACTTAGGCATCAAGGTGTGCCTCAGAATGGTGTTGATAGTGCAAAGACCTGCTTAGAGGAAATAGATTGATACTAGGTTATGAGACTTCAGGTGTGCAGTAGGGATCACATTGTACCTGTCCTTCATGGCATTCTGGCATACTCCTTCCTGATTATCTTCTTTTGCTTGGAAGATGTAGCCTCGGGAGTAGGCTTCCTGACAGTTTTGTCCTGCATGGACTTGGGAGGCACATCATCAAGTATGAAGCCCTCATCTTCCTCGTCATAATTGAGCTTTCTTATTGCCCTAGGTGCAGCTCTAGGGAGATCAGGTGAGCTGGGCACATCATCGAAAGAGGATGAGTTCCTTTCTGGATTAGAGCCAGAGCTCATGTCAACATTTTGCTCCTTCAAGTTCTGACTATCCTCCGAAGCAGACATCTCAGACATTGTGAAAAGAATATAGAGGAGAAGATAGGTTGAGCATCACAAAACACAGAGATTTTAAAAAAATGAACAAGGAAAACATTAGTTTTAGCTTTCTGCAAAAGGTATTTCGGTGTCACCGAGTGGTATTTTTCGGAGTCACCGAGACTGACCATATGCATCAACAGAAACCAAGTGAGTCTTTTTGGTGGAACCGGAAAGATTGAACCGGTGTCACTGATATGCCTCTCTGTAACCCTAAAACACAATCGATGGAATCGATTTTTGCAACACGGTGGTACTGAGATGCAATCTGCGGACTGCTAACCCAATCGGTAGATAAGAACATCTCAATGCACAAGAGTTAGACAATGGAGCGCAAGAGAAGATCGGATCCGTACCCAAGCTTGGTGACGGTTCGCTACGGCGAAGATGGCAGCGAAGATGCTCGTCTACAGCGAGGTTCCAAGCGGTGGAGGAGCACGGGGAGACAAAGGCGATGACCAGGGGGTCCAGGTGCGGTAGTTTGTGGTAGGAAGACGTGGCGTTTGATGATTTGAGTTCAAAACGATGGGTCCACGAATTATATACCCTTCATTGTCGGTGTCACTGATACAAAAAATTTGGTGCCACCGAGTTCCTCTACTATCAGTTGACAGAGAAACTCGGTGCGACTGAGATAGTGGTATTGGTGAAACCGAGATATATTTGTTGGCCACATTGAGTTGCACTTGGGAGGTTTTGGACCCTTTTCGACATGGAACTCTGAGTGCATCTCACATAGAGGGATCGAGAAGTGCTTTTTCAAGTTTTTTGATGAAGCATGAATAGAAATTGAGATGAGAAAGCATAGATAGCTAGAGGAGGGTCCTAGGGATTATTGTCCATCCAATTGGCAAAAGATAACTTAGGAACGAAATAGCAACAATTGGATGTCCTTGAATGGATAAAGAAATGCAAACCAACATGCTCACACAATAAGAGGTCAAATGAAATCATGGCAAACATGCACATACATACTAGCATCTATCAAGCACTTTGGCGATGATCTAGTCATCTATACATGAGTATATTGACTTATGACCCAAGTAAGAATACTTGATCATAGGTCATACTCATCATTGAAGAACGGGTGGGGTTACCACTTTTACGTAAAGCATTTAATGTTCTCACATACTATGAGTTGCTTTGACTCAAGTCTTAGAGTAAAGCACTCCCTTGATGTGACATCCCCTTGAGAGGGATAAAGTAACCTTGGGTTTTCTCGATGAAGACTTCATGTTGGTGAAGTAGTGGTGGATTCTCAAAGTTGATGAAGATCACCATGAGTTGGGAGCATCCTTGTTGTTTCTTACTCTTCTCACCTTCTTGGGTTACTCCCAACACATAAGATACAAATACAAGGATATCTATGTACATGGAGTGCAAAGCGTACATGATGATGTCCATTGATTTGCAGATTACCTTGTCCCTTTCTTACCTTTGAGGGAATGTGTGACTCTTTGAAATATTGCATAATGTTGATGTTGATTGCAACTACTTCTTACCAATAATGAATGTGAGTGAATTTCATTGGCGGAGTCACCCCTAAAGAACTTCTCTAGTTCTCCTTCTTGGGGACCCACATCAAGTTGATGGGGATCCTTGGTGTTGAAGTGGCACTTGTAGAAGATGAGCTTGTAGTAGCCTCGACAACCCACTTCACCAAAGCTCGGGATTCATCTTCATATGAGTCAATGACCACTTGAAGCTTGTTCTTGCCCTTGAGCTTGGGGTACTTGTGGTGGAAGGGCATCTTGAGATTTTGTTCCTTGGGAAGAGTAGTTTCATACTTATGCTTTTGAGGAACAAACGTGGGCTTGGGGTATTGACCATCTTCCAATTCAACTCCATTAGCGTTTAAGTAGCCAATGCCATGTTTCTTCCGATATCCTCCATGCTTGCATACAATTTCCTCAAATTGTTTACATTCGGCAAGACTCTTATTGATACCTTTCTCTATAATACCTTCCAAAAGATCATTTGATTTAGTGGGATCCATAGAACTACAAGAAGCAGTATCATTGGATTTATCATTTTTATTGCTACTAGTTGAAGAACCATTGTTGCCTTTGTTACTAGTTTGCTTATCCTTAACTTCTGAATGAATGTAGGCAAAAGAAGTCATTTGGCTAGATAAAAGGTAGTCTTCTTTCGAAGATCATCATTGATAGCTTTAAGGAACTCGTGCTCTTGCTCTAAATTGAGCTTCTTGAAGCGGAGCTTCTCATGTGTCCTTTAAAGTTCTCTATGATCTTGTAGAGTAGACTCATGAGCTAACTTAAGAGTGTTTAGTTCTTAATTTAGTTGTTCTATTTCCAACTTATCATCATCACATGACTTATCTTGACTAGAGTGATTACTAGCAAGTTCATCTTGACTAACATTACTGGATTTTTCAAATAGCAAGTTATCATCTACTAACAAGTCATCCTGATCAGTATTGAAATCAAGATACTCGGGGTGTAATAACTTGGGGCCTTTAGCCATGAAGAAACATCCACTCCCTTCATTTGGTGTATCGAATATGTCATAGGAGTCGGTTATCACTAGTGCAAGTCCGACAACACCTTCATCCTTACTATAGTCGGAGTTGGAGTGATAGCTTCTCTCAAAGTTATTGTCGGAATCGGAGCCGGAAACCAATTCACCAAGATGAGCTTAACATCTTCTTCTTGAGTAGCTCTTGGTGTACTTGTCCTTCTTCTATGAGTCCCTACTTCTCTTTGAGGGTCTTCATTCATAACGATCATCTCTACTCCTTCTCTCTCTTCAAGGTGACTCATCTCTTGTGCTTCGTCTTCTTTGTGACTTTTGTTTCCTTTTGTAAGGAGCCATGCACTCATTGGAGTAGTGTCCGGGACTCCCACAATTGTAGAAGTTACGATCATGACTAGATGAATGCTTCTCATCATATCTTGAGTTGGATCTTCAATCTTTTCCTCTTTTCTTGTAGAACATATTGAATTTCTTGACCAAGAGTATTATCTCTTCATTTGTGAGAAGGTTGTCCCTTGAAGTTGCGGGAGCATCACTTTTTGCTTTGTAAGCACCGCTAGACTTGTTGTGAAGCTCTTCCTTGTACCTTAGTGTCATCTCATGAGAAACAATCCTTCCAATCACTTCTGTAGGCTTGAGATCTTTGTATTGGGCATCATTTGGATCAATGTGCATACGATGTCATATCTATCATCCAAAGCTCGAAGTATCTTCTTGATGATGAATTTGTCAGTCATTTCTTTGCTTCCTAAGACAACAATCTCATTGGTGATCAGAGCTAGCCTAGAGTACATTTCAATGACTCCTTTACCATCCATCATCTTAAACTTGTCAAGATGACTTTGAAGAACATCTAACTTGGATTCTCTCATGGATTCGATACCTTCATGCATATCAACGAAAGTATCCCAAATATATTTCGCATTCTCAAGACGGCTGATTTTGTTGAATTCTTTTGGACATAAGCAGTTGAAAAGAATACCACATGCTTGAGAATTGTATTGCAACATGTTCAATTCATCTGCGGTCACTTCACGATCTAGTTACCTTCCATCCACAAAGAATTCACCTTGCAATCCAACATGAACAACATCCCAAACGATAGGGTTGTGACCAGGGATATGCATTTTCATTTTGTGCTTCCAACTAGCAAAATTAGTGCCATCAAAGTATGGACCACTACGGTGATAATTTTCCTCACCAGACGCCATACTCTCCCAGGTTGTGAAACCAATGCAATGGATACCAATGGTCTAATACCACTTGTAGGATCAAGAGTAGCTCTAGAGGGGGGTGATTAGACTACTGGACCAAATAAAAATCTAATTTTCCCCAATTTGAAGTGTTGGCCGATTTTAGCATTCCTAGCAAGTCAAGCACACCCTACACATGCACGTCTACGAGTGTAGTAGCAGAAAGTAAAGACAAGCATGAGTTGTAAAGGAAGGGTAGGAAGATCAAACGCAATTTGGAGACACGAAGATTTTTCCCGTGGTTCCAATAGGTGGTGCTATCGTATGTCCACGTTTATGGAGTCTTCAACCCACGGAGGGTAATGGTCGCGAGAGTCCATGGAGGGATCTCCCCATGGAGGGTTCCACGAAGAAGCAACCTTGACTATACCATGATGGCATATGTCCACGGAGGACAAGCCTAACTCGGTTTAGATCTTCATGAGGTAGGCAATCTCCTTGCCCTTACAAATTTCTTGGTTAACTCCACAACATGAAGTAGGAGTCTCCCAAGAAACACCTAACAAATCTAGGAGGCACCACCCTCTAGAAGATAATAGGCTTGATAGTGTCGATGAACTCCTTGCTCTTGTGCTTCAAGATGATAGACTCCTCAATACTCAACCACTCTCTCATAGATTTGGCTTCCGTGGGAGAGATTGATTGGGTTCAATGCAACTTGGGGATGGTAGAGATCAAGAATCATATGGTTGGAATGGAATGGCATGGTATCAACACATGAGTAGGTGGCTCTCTCTCTCTGAAAATCTGATAGGATAAGTGGGGATCTGTTATGTGTGCTTCTTTTGCGAGTGACTGGTGGCGGAGGGGTATATATAGACATCTGCAAAAATCCAACCGTTATACTGATGTGTGAATCTCGTTGGTACCAAGTTGCTCCAAATGTAGCAACTTTGGAATCTCGGTGAGACCGATATATAATTCTCGGTGGTACCGATCAAGTGTACAATGGTCAGAATCTGCATCACGGTGACACCAATCCAAAAACTCCAAAATTCTGATTTTATGAATTGAGGCAAGTGAAAGTTGGCAGCCTAAACTCGGTGGCACTGATGTAGAATCGGTTGCACCGAATGGCTAGGGTTACGCATGGGTCTGTCTGAGTTTAGGAATCAGTGGGACCGAGTGGGAAATGTTGGTTGCACCAATTTTGGATATTTTGCTTTGGACAAAATTCTGTGGAAGAGTTGTGGGTGTTTTTGGTGACTATCATTTGTGCCCATTTGAGCACCTTGTTCACCAACAGTACCTTACCCCCTTTTAATAGTATTGGCTTTCCTATGGACTCAAAGTGATTTCTCACAAAGTAAAATGTAGAGTCCTCTTCTTTGAAGCTTTGCCAATCCATATCTTTGTATCTTGGGGTTTCTCCACTATCTTTTGCCATCCCTATCATTGAACTTTTAATGAAATATACTTAGTGGAAACATTAGTTCAATGACTTATATGTTTTTATTAATTATCAAAACCACCAAGGAACAAATGTGCTTTTAGTAGTTCAAAAACAAAATCAGTAGAGCCAATTTTTATGACTCGGGGTCACCGATAATGGGCTTTGCGGACAGCTAGACCTAAAAATCTCTCGTTCGCTAAGATAATGAGTTTTCTAGAGGATTGATAGGATTACAATTAGTGGATTATCTATAAAATTTACTCTAATGCGCATGAATCGGACGGGGGGAGCAAAGAGGGCCGAATCCATACCCTAACTTGGTGAACGATCTGCTAAGGCGTCGACGATGGTGATGATTCTGTGGGAGGGGCCGATTCCCAACGACGGAGGCTCATAGGGAGATGAAGGCGATGACTGGGGTTCCGGAGAGGCATATTAGGGTTTGGAGGAAACCGACTTTTCCGGTTGAATTTCAAAAGTGGGGCCCATCAGGTTATATACCCGTTACTTCGGTGACACAAGTTCTAATTTTTTGGTGTCAGCAAGTTTCTCTCCAGTCAGCTGACAGGGAAACTTAGTGTAACCGAGAAAGTGCAATCAATGATACCAAGGTGAAAAGAAGATCAACCCTAGGCATTCGGTGAGACCGATAATTTTGTATTGGTTCCACTGAGATGCACTTGGGAGGTTTTAATGGTTAGGCCTTTGTCGATACGGAACTTCGAGTGCTCCTCACACAAGGAGATCGAAAAGTACTTGTTCAAATTTTGTGATGTATCATGAATAGAATATGAGACAAGAAAGCATAGATAGATATATAAGAGTCCTAGGCATTCTTCTCCATCCAATTGGAGAAAACAAAATCGAAGTCCAAATAGCAACAATTAGATGTCCTCGAATGGATAAAGAAATGCAGACTGACATGCTCACACAATAAGATGTCAAGTGAAATCATGGAAAACATGCACATACATAGTAGCATCCATCAAGCACTTTTGGCGATGACATTGTCATCTATATATGAATATATGTGTGCCAAGTAAGAATACTTGATCATAGGTGATACTCATCATTTACGCACAAGTGGGGTTACTACTTTTACATAAAGCATGTTAATGTTGTAACATTCTATGAGATGCTTTGACTAAAGTCTTAGAGTAAAGCTCCCCCTTTATGTGACATCCCCCCTTAAGATGGATAAACTAACCTTGGGTTTTGTCGATGAAGACTTCATGTAGGTGAAGTAGTGGTGGATGCTCAAAGTTAATGAAGATCACCATGAATTGGGAGCATCCTTGTTGTTTCTTACTCTTCTAACCGACATGGGTTAGTCCCAAGACACAGGAGACAAATACAAGGATGTCTATGGACATGGAGTGCAAAGCATACATGGTGATGTCAATGGATTTGTTGATTACTTTGTCCCATGCTTACATTTGAGGGAATGTGTGACTCCTTGAACTATTGCATAATGTTATTGTTGATTGCTACTAGTTCTTGCAAATAATGAATGTGAGTGAATTTCATTGGCAGAGTCACCGCTCAAGAACTTCTCTAGTTCTTCTTTTTGGGGACCCACATCAAGTCGATGGGGATCCTTGGTGTTGAAGTGGCACTTGTAGAAGTTGAGATTGATGTGGCCTTGGGAACGCACTTCACCAAAGCTTGGGATTCATCTTCATATGAGTGAATGTCTTATTGAAGCTTGTTCTTTCCCTTGAGCTTGTGGTCTTGTGGTGGAAGATCATCTTGAGATTTTGTTCCCTTGGGAAGAGTATTTTCATACTTCTCCCTATGAGGAACAAATTTAGGCTTGGAGTATTGACCTTCTTCCCATTCAACTCCATTAGCGTTGAAGTAGCCAATGCCATGGTTCTTCCGGTATCCTTCGTGCTTATGAACAATTTCCTCAAATTGCTTACACACGGCAAGACTCTTGTAGATAAGACGAGTGTTTCTAGAAGCAATATTGTTGGATTTATCATTTTTATTCCCACTAGTTGAAGAACCTTTCTTTCCTCTGTTACTAGTTTGCTTAGCATTAACTTTGGAATTAATGTAGACAAGAGAAGTCGTTTGGCTATATAAGACGAAGTCTTCTTTTGAAAGCCTTCATTTATAGCTTTAAAAAAATTCATGCTCTTTCTCCAAATTGAGCTTCTCGAAGCAGAGCTTCTCATGTGTCCTTTCAATCTCTCTATGATCTTGTAGAGTAGACTCATGAGCTAACTTAAGAGCGATTAATTCTTGAGTTAGTCCTTCTATTTCCAACCTATCATCATCACACGACTTATAATGACTAGAGTGATTACTAACAAGTTCATCTTGACTAACATTACTATATTTTTCAAATGGCAAGTCATCATCTCCTAACAAGTCATCCTCATCACTATTAAAATCAAGATACTCGGGGTGTGATACCTTGGGGCCTTTAGCCATGAGGCCACTTCGACTTCCTTCATTTTGTCAATTAAATAGGTCGTAGGAGTAGGTCGTCGAGGGGGTATGGGATTAAGGGGTCCTATGATTATCGACTTATTTCATGGGCCGGACTCATGGTCCTCCCGCTGAGGAATGGACTGATCAAAGGCCCCGTCGCTAGGGAGGAGATCTCAGGAGCCATGGCGTGTCTTTCAAGTTTAAGTTAATAGAATAGGCATGTTTGCCCCCCCGATGGGCAACCAACTATGTGTAACCCTAGGGACCCCTGGCATCTATATAAGTCAGAGGGTTTTAGATTATAAGTTAGAGAAAATCATCTAGGGTTTTAGCTATTCGATCTCGAGGTAGATCAACTCTGTAACCTTCATACACATCAATATAATCGAGTAGGACGTATGGTTTTACCTCCATAGGAGGGCTCGAACCTGGGTAAAACTGGTCTCCTTCCTACCATGTTACCATATATCCTAGACTCACTACATGGGAACCCCTACCCGAGATCCGCTGGTTTTGACACCGACGTTAGTGCTTTCATTGAGAGTTCCGCTATGAATGCCACAGGAATCAATACCTCGCTTGGTCATAAGCAATGGAATCTGCAGCAAGGATGTCTCCATCCCTAGTCAGATCCCCACAGGCGGCAACATCTTGTCGCGTGCTGATCCAACTGACCATCTTGGTCAGATCGGAAGTTTCTTCCCCGATCAAGAAATCAGATTCAGAAACCTAGAGTTCATCGTTGATTCACAGGGAGAAGTCATTTGGATGAAGCCCTCATCTCTCATGGAGGAGCCCACAGAGCCCGACGCCTTGACGCAGAGAGCATTAGGCCCCACTCCTGAGGTGGCCTCTACCCTTGGGCTGTCTAGAACGCCCAACTCAATCGATGTGCCCAGAATCGCCACGACCGGACATAACCTAGATTCGTCATCGAGCGACCCTAGAACCACGGTGCTGCGGATCGACCCCCTGCATTTCGGAGACATGTACCCCACCGACGTCTTGTCTCTAAACAAGTTATTTGATCAGATTCAAGCCATGGGCATGTCCAACCCCCGGTCTATGACTGGATAGGGCTTAGACCCAACAATCGGGAGATTCATGCCCCCTCGATCACTCACTTAGTGGCCATCGTCGAGTGTCTGGCTGGAGGCTCGTCCTCCCAACAACCGGAGTTAAAGACGATTTATATCTCGGTTTCTGATCATCAAGATCGCTCCGGAAATAGTTCTGAATCGATCCCTGGTCTAGTGCGCAACTCAAATCTCGCACAGAAGGGTCCTATAGATAACACAGACTCCAACTCCCTCGCGCCAAACCCCGTGATTCTAGACTCACATCATGGCGCGGAACTAAAAAATTTCCCACCCACCACCCAAGTCGAGCATTCAAGCATTGCAGGAGAGTCCAAGTCCTTGGACTTACGGGATGTTAAACAACTGCCAGGGGAGTCGGTTCATCATTTTTGGGCTAGACTCCACCTTTGTACAGACAGTGTAGTAGGCTCTAATGACTAGGAGATAATGGCAACCTTCAGTCGATATTGTCATGATGAAGGGATCCTCAATGCTCTAGCCTGTCGACACATTCACGACTTCACCGAGCTATCAGACCTGGTACAAAAATATTGTGCCTTGGAGAGCACCTGGCAAGCTGTATGACCGCTTTCGGAACTCGTCTTTGTCGAATACCATAGAGGAGATTGGAAAAGTGAATACCTCTAAAGCGGCTAGCCGAACATGAACCTGCCAAAAAAAGTAATAGACCCCCTACAGGAGTCAGAACTACCCTTGACGGACTAATGGACAAGCCATGTCCTATAGATTCTGTCTTGCTGAACACAACGCCGACTCACAGCCTTAGAGCTCGCTGGGTCGCAAGGCAGGTCGCAAAAACTGGAGAGGCCATACTCAAGACACTACCTCCGAACAGGCGTTCAACAACGGCACCAGAATACAATGTTGAAGTCTTGACGATTAACGAAACATTTCCCTCCAAGAAAAAGAGGAAAAGAGCTCTTAGAGAACTCGAACAGGTCTACCATGATTCGACAACAAGTTCATGGGCATATATACCCATCACCTTCTGATAAACTAACCAATCATTCAACCGCCCCGGTCGAACACTGTTCGCACTAGTCCTAAATCCCCATCATTGATGGTTTCAGGTTACAAAAGGTGCTAATGGACAACGACAGTGGTTTAAACCTCATCTACCAGGACACCCTGGAAAAAATGCAGTTTGACTGGAAAAAATGCGCGTTGATCTGTAGTTGAGGCGCCAGACAGTTGATTGCCTTGACAAAGCGCGTTCAGCTCCATTTGCACAGATTGAAATCCTCGATCAAAAGGGGCAAGTAAAAAATCCGAACTCAGATCACAAAGTCAAAAGGCTTACCCATTCAATGGGGTTATAACCTGAGTAGACCTCCTTAACCGGTAGCCGAACAAAGTCTTCTTATTCCCCTTTGAACAGGTCGGCAAGTGCGGCCGCCATCGCCGCTTGATCCGTTGAACGAGTGGTGTCACTTGTTCCATAGTAACGCCACAAAGCGTGTATCCTTTGCCCAAAGGGTTGAGCACATCGAGTGATGGCGGAAGGCATCACATCAATAATAGTCAGCTTGTGATGAGCTAGTAGCCTTACTTGGGCAGCCAGGCGGTGCACTTCGGCACTTTCCTCTTGGGAAGAACTCTTCGATCGCTAGTTATAATTTTTCTTCGAGGCATCGGAGTATTCGGGCAAACCCCTTCGAGCTGGAGCGAATAGGGGAACGTCCTCAATATAGAACCACTCCGAGGACCATTTTTCGGACCCCCTCTTTGGCGTACCCACTGGATACCCCGTCCCAGCTATAGGCCATACTTTGGCTCCTCCGACTTCCCGAATTATCTCACCCTGAGTGCGTGGAAGAGGCAGAAGTATTTCCTCCATAATCAAAAGTGGGCCTCGCATCCTAGAAACATCTCGCAAAGAGCAACAAAGCTCGAGATGTGCAGAATAGATCCGGGGGCAAGATGATGGAGTTGGATCCCATAGAATTCCAATAGTCCCCTCAGGAAGGGATGGATGGGGAATCCTAGGCCCCACAAGAGGAAAGGCACTAAGCATACCCGCTCTCCTTTATGCGGGGCAGGGAAGTTCTCTACGAAGGCCTTGTTGCCAAAAGAAGTTAATCTGATGTGGGTAGCCCCAGATCCGAGGAGGGAAGATAACCTTGGGTCTTGAGATCATGCAACCGAAGGAGGGATACAAAGCAACTTGCCCAATCCCCGGGAAGGGTGTCATAAGGATGTGAGGAAGAGCCAGTGGCCCTCGACATGTTTTGTGGTGATCTCTCGTTTGAAGCTTTCTCTAATGGGGAAGAAGGGGAAGGGGTGGCCCAGTGCATGATTCAGCCTGTTCAAATGGGGGGAGCCTTCCTGGTGGGAAGGGCGGTCTTGTAAAAAGTGCTAGGCCACCCGTCTCCCCTCGGCACACAAGAATCGAGGGACGTCGAAGTTACTACAGTGGGTCCTGCAAGTTCTCAATGATTGAGAGTTCACCGATGATGTGATTGTTGCCGAATAAGAAGGAATAGAGGGACTCGCCTCGTAAGCCGAAAACTTTGACGCGCAAGACTATCCGGGTCATATACCTTGGCATTGGAGGCCAATCTAGGGGCTACTAAGGGAGTCCGGGATTAAGGGGTCCTAGGATTGCCAGCCTATTTCTTATGGGCCGGACTCACGGGCCGCTCGCTGAGGATTGGACAGATCAAAGGCCCCGCTGCTAGGGAGGAGATCTTAGGAGCCTTGGCGTGTCTTTCCAAGTTTAAGATGGTAGAATAGGCATGTTTTTCCCTCTGGTGGGCAACCGACTATGTGTAGCCCTAGGGACCCTTGGCTTCTGTATGAGCCAGAGGGTTTTAGATTATAAGGCAGAGAAACTCATCTAGGGTTTTATCAATTCGATCTCGAGGTAGATCAACTTTGTAACCTTCATACACATCGATATAATCGAGCAAGACGTAGCGTTTTACCTCCATAGGAGGGCCCGAACCACGGTAAAACATCGTCTCCTTCATCCCTTGGTACCATCGATCCTAGACACAGATCTCGGTCCCCTACCCGAGATCCACCGGTTTTCACACTGACAGTCATCACTAGTGAAAGTATGACAACACCTTCATCTTGACAATAGTCGGAGGTGGAGTGATAGCTTCTCTCGGAGTGGTTGTCGAATTTGCAGCAGGAAACCCATTCACTAACATGATCTTGATGTCTTCTTCTTGAGTAGCCCTTTGTGTACTTGTCCTTATTGTCTATGTCCCTACTTATCCTTGAGGGTCTTCATTCATAATGATCATCTCTACTCCTTCTCTCTCTTCGAGGTAACTCATCTCTTGAGCTTCGTCTTCTTGGTGACTCTTGTTTCCTTTTGTAGGGAGGCGTGCACTCATTGGATTAGTGTCTGGGCTTTCCACAATTGTAGTAGTTTCGGTCACGACTTGAAGAACACTTCTCTTCATATCTTGAATTGGAAAATCAATGGTTGCCTCTACTCTTGTAGAACATATTGAATTTCGTGACCATGAGGATTATATCTTCATCGGTAACAAGGTTTCCTCTTGAAGTTGCGGGAGCATCACTTGTGGCTTTGTAAGCACCGCTAGACTTGTTGTGAAGCTCTTCCTTGTCCTTGAGTGTCATATCATGAGCAACAATCCTTTCAATCACTTCCGTAGGCTTGGGATCTTTGTAGTTGGGCATCATTTGGATCAATGTGCACACGAGTGTCATATCTATCATTCAAAGCTCGAAGTGTCTTTTTGATGATGAATTTTTCGGTCATTTCTTCGCTTCCTAAGATAGCAATCTTATTGGTGATGAGAAATAGCCTAGAGTACATGTCTGCGACTCCTTCCCCATCCTTCATCTCAAACTTGTCAAGCTGACTATAGAGAACATCCAGCTTGGAATCTCTGACGGATTCGGTACCGTCATGCATATCAACCAAACTATCCCAAATCTCTTTTCCATTCTCAAGACGGTTCATTTTGTTTCATTCTTCGAGGCATAGGCACTTGAAGAGATTGTCACATGCTTGAGCATTGTGTTGCAACATCTATAATTCTTCCGCAGTCGCTTCACGATCTTGTTCCCTTCCATCCGCAAAGAATTCAACTTGCAATCCAACACGAACAATAAACCAAACGGCAGGTTATGACCAAGAAAATGCATTTTCATTTTGTACTTCCAACTAGCAAAATTTGTGCCATCAAAGTGCGTACCTCTAAGGTGATAATTTCCCTCACTAGATGCCTTACTCTCCTAGTTTGTGAAACCAATGCAATGGAGAACAAATCTCTAATACCACTTGTAGGCTCGAAAGTAGGTCTAGAGGGGGGTGATTAGAGTACTTGACCAAATAAAATTCTACCTTTTCCATATTTAAAGTGTTGGCAGAGTTTAGAATTGATATCAAGTCAAGTAGACCGTACACATGCATGTCTATGAGTATAGCAGCGGAAAGTAAAGACACGCATTCGTAGTAAAGGAAGGGCAGGAAGATCAAATGTAATTTGCAGACATGCAGATTTTTCCCGTGGTTCCGATAGTTGGTGATTTCGTACATCCACCTTTATGGAGTGTTCATCGCACGGAGGGTAACGGTCACGAGAGTCCGTGGAGGGCTCTACCCACAGATGGTTCCACGAAGAAGCAACCTTGACTATACCATGATGGCCCATGTCCACGGAGGACTAACCTAACTCGAGGTAGATCTTACAATGTAGGGGATCCCCTTGACCTTACAAACTTCTTGGTTCACTCGACAACACGAAGTAGGAGGCTTCCAAACAACACCTAACCAATCTAGGAGGCACCACCATCCAAAAGGTAATAGGTTCGATAATGTCGATGAACTCCTTGCTCTTGTGCTTCAAGATGATAGCTTCCTCAACATTCAATCAATCTCTCACAGATTTGATTTTGGTGGAAGATATTGATTGGGTGGAAAGCAACTTGGGGAGGCTAGAGATCAAGATTCATATGGTTGGAATGCAAAGGCATGATATCAACACATGAGTAGGTGGCTCTCTCAGAAAATCTGATGGGATAAGTGGAGATCTGTTCTGAGTGCTTCTCTTGCGAGTGAGTGGTGGTGGAGGAGTATAGATAGGCATCTCCAAAAATCCAACCGTTACACCTTAAGTGACCAACTCGGTGACATTGATGTGTGAATCTCGATGGTACCAAGTTGCTCCAAAGCTAGCAACTTTGGAATCTCGCTGAGACCGATATAGGAAACTCGACGCTACCGATTAGCTGCCCAACTATCAGAATCCAAATCTAGGTGACGCCGATCAAAAATTTGAAGCTTCCTATTTTGTGAATTGATGTAAGAGAAAGTTGGCAAGCCGAACTCGGTGGCACCAAAGCGAGATCAGCTGCATCGATGTGCTAGGTTTTGGCATGGTTCCGGGAATCGATGGGACCGAGTGGATGGTGTTGGTTTCACCGATTTGCATGAATGGCCTAGAAAGAATTTGTGGGAGAGTTTGTGGGTGTTTTTGGGGACTATCACTTGTGCGCATGGAGCATCTTTTTCACCAACCGTACCTTACCCCCTTTTAATTGTATTGGCTTTTCCTATGGACTCGAAGTGATTTCTCACAAAGTAAAATGTAGAGTCATCTTGCTTGAAGCTTTTGCCAATCCAAATCCTTGCATCTAGGGGTTTCTCAAAAATCCTTTTTCCAACCCATCATTGAACTTTTCCTGAAATATGCTTAGTGGAAATATTATTTCAATGATTTATATGTCGTTATTAGTTACCGAAACCAACAAGGGAGCAAATGTACATGCAGCCAGCCACCTTTTGTACAAGACTTGCTGAAGATTCATGTAACCCTTTGTACAAAGCCAGGCGTAGACCCTGTGTAACAATAATAAAGGTAGGGATTGCATCATTGTGGGGACCCCAAGTCATAAGTCATGATCTACGAAAGCACATGCATAGTGATCGCAGAGATCAATGCTCACTGAACACACAGAAACTGGATTACAATAGTCTTACATCCTTACATATCGTGTTACACAAATAAAGGCCAACGAGGCCAAGTCTTACATAGATAAGGCCGCAAGGGCCAAACACTTAAACATAACAAGCAGCAGAATCTTGATCGAAAGCATGAACCCATGCCATCTGCCTTAAACCTATAGGCATTCTGACTGGGAAGCCTCCTAGTTCGCATGTTCATCACCATCGAACTCTTCCCCAAACTCCTGTTCTTCCATGCCTGGCCAATTAAATAACCTGTGGCAAGCCAATGAATACTTTTAATGTACTCGCACGCAACTCATGTGTGGAACAAGGTACAACAATGCATGATATAGCATTAAGTAGGTTAGTTTTGCAGAAAGCTAATTTTGAGTGGAATAACAGTTGGTAGACATCCGAGTGAACAAGTTACTAATATCATCATAAGTGGGGTTTGAACATATAATGTTCAATCATCATACCAAGTCATTAGTCTTATCACAAGTACCACCTAAACACTTCATGTTCAGTCACCATGTCAAGTTATCTGACTTTTCTCAAATACCATCCCTGTGTTTTCACACGCACACACACCAAGATTAGGAAAACATTCAACGTAGCATAAGCAGTGCCACCCAACTGTCCTCTACAATGGACGCGGCTATTCGAATAGTTTTACACTCTACAGAGATTGCGCGCTTTACCCACAAGACTCGGGGAACTTCCATGGCATCTATGACCCGTAGTATAACACATACCCAAGGTAAGAAACCGAACAATGACTTTCCCATGGTGATACTAAAAAAAGAGTCCACTCATTGGTTCCAACCCTCATGATATACATCACACATATTATCCATGAGGGCATCCAACGATGTGCCCGCTGCCTGTAAAGACAGCGCATGATCACCCTTTCTGGTACGACCCCGTCTCAAGAGTGACCACTTCACTACCGCCACTAGTAATGCGTTCTCTGTGCTAGCACCAACCATAGTAATCTTCAAAGGCCCATCCTATAAGGGGTATCGTGGTCGCACATGTAAGGTTGGGATGGTCGACAAATTTTAAACCCTTCATTTTCGAAAACACACACACATCATGTTCCCATACACCACTTCTTTCCAAAGTGGTTACCTATTCCGTCATCGTCTCCCACGAGCATTAGTGGCATCCGATGAGGTTTTCGAAAAAGTCTTGAAAATATTTTTGTTTCCATCACCATGGATATTCCCACCCCACTTGCATTGCAACTACTAGCACCCTAACTACTCCCAACAGCACAACCCTAATAGGAAGGTAGGGTCATGCACGATGCAAGTATCAACAAGAAAGTATTAGAGGCATCCCACCGAAGGGGAATACCACATCAACATGATCATCATCTAGGAATAATGTGCTATCTTCCAAGTAATAAAAAGTTTCGTAGTCATTGTTAAAGGGCTGCTTGCCTGGCTCAACAAAGTGATCAGGGTCTTCAAAGTTTTCGGGTCCAACTCCCATGTCAATAGCACAAACTATTGTCGTGATAAATAATGATAATAATATGCATCACACCAAAACCAGAGCACAAAACTCACTTCTAAAATGCTTCCCTACTTTGATAAATACTACAAACTATACTATTTTTTTGCCTGAGGTTCTGTTGTGGAAAAGATTTGGAAATGGACAAATATTTATTTGTGTGGGATTTTTGCCAAAATGCAAGAAAAAGAAAAGGAAAAGTGCTCCAGTGGCCTCAGCCAGTGGTGGCAAGCAGCTAGGCCGAACCATCCAGCCAGCCATTAGGCAGCCAAGGCGGCTCAGCGCCCCCGCGCGTGTCAGGTTTCAAACCTGATGGGCAGAGCCCGTTGGCCAAAGAGAGGGGGAGAGATTAGGGAGGGACGAGAGGATGATGCACAGGCCCCACCCCACAATCATCTTCTACCTCTCGACAGAGGAGGGGGAAGCTCACCGGCGGTGTTCCTGGAGACGACGAGGTGAGATGGAGGTGGGAACGGACTGAACGTCGCACCACCGTTCCTCTAGAGGTGGAGGGGAGACCGGAGGTGCCCTAGCTCGACGGTGACGAACAACCGCGGAGGGGGAGCTTTGGGAGGGGCGTCGAAGTCATTGATTTTTGCAATAATTCATGTGGAGGAGCGGTGGGGACAAGCCAGGAGCCAGTTGTGGTCATGATGGAGGTGAGAGGAGAGCTGGAGCAGGCCTGTGTCCCGAGATCGACGGAGCCCCGATGCGGCGGCGCCTCGGTCGATCTTGAGCACGGGTGCTCGGGGGAGAATGGGGGCTCGAGATGGCCGATTGGGAGTGGAGTGGAGTTAGCACACGGAAGAGAGATACCCGGGGTGGCTTTACATAGCTGGGCGCGGGTGCACCAAGCTCGGGTGCACTAGTGAGGAAGAGGTGCTCGCTGGAGAGCATGGGGGGAGAGAGTGCGTTTGGGGTCCTTCTGGACACGGTCCAGGACCAGGGGAAGGAAGAAAGAGAGCGGGGGAGCTCGCGCATGCGAGGCCCATGGTTGGTCGAATCGGGTGGCGTCGGGAGCGCGTGTGGGAGGGTGAGAGATAAAGAGAGAGGGAAATGAGGCTCCCAACATGGAAGCGTGTCATGGACGCCGAGGCGCCTCGTCTGGCGCGAGGGGGCGGCTCGAGGTGGCCAGAGTATGGGCAGGGCACGAGGTTAACCCTCTGCCTGCCCTGTAGCACGCTCTAGAGCACGTCTTTGGCCGGCATGATGGGCTTTTGGTGCACTCTAGCGCATCCACCAGTGTCCATGGACTACGCAGGGGATAAACAAAGGGTAAAATGGGCATGGGATGTCCTGGAACCTGCTAGGAGTAAGAGGGAGTTGAGAGAAGGGGAAAATTGGTTGTCCAGGGGGGTGCAAGTTAGGTTTTTACTCCCTCAATCATGGAGCTAGACGTTGGTCTTTCTAGTGGAAGTGATGGGGGGTCTAGGTGGCGCTGTGGTAAAAATTTCTGCTCATGGAGAACAATGAAGGGGCTCAATTATTGATTCTTGGATTCTGCCTGAAGGTGTTTGATCAGCACCTGGGCTGGATAGGCTCACTCACTGGAGATGAAACCTAACACAGTGAAGTGGTGGTATTAATTGAGCTTGATCACCAAGTTTAAGCTCAATTGAGAAAAGTTGATAATGTAAACTTTGTAAACCGTAGATTTTAAAAGAAACTGACTTCTGTAGATCCAGGTGTGCAAATATAATCTCCTTGATGCTCCACTTGGCTTAGCATCCTTATTTGTGTAGTAGATCAGGTGCACAAAGCTTGGGGTCAAGGGAAGAAAATTCACAATGTAAAGTTGTTCAAACTTGACTCTGGACATGAATGGTTTTGGAGTATTTTGGTGAAGAAAATCAAGGGGGCTTGAGATGAAACTTTGCAAGATCATCACAAATGGCGTGTGTGCCTTGCTAGAATTTTCTAGGAATTTATTGAGAATATTTCTTATAGAAATATTTCCAAAGCTTGATTTAAGCAGAAAGGGTTTTGAGGGCTTTTGCCCATGATTTTGAACATGAGCATGATTTGAAACTCATTTATATGGAATATATCTATATATATATGCCCATTGAGTTCCCCTAAAATTTCTCAAATATTTGAAAGCATTTAAATAATTTTTCCCTATAAAAGTCTATTTCTGGCCTTAAGAAAAATCCTTTAAATAAAATTGCAAAATAATATTTAAAATTATTATTTGGTGGTTTGGGGAGTTAATATATATGGTAGTTTCCAAATAAAGGCTTTGGGGAAAAAGGACCCCCCCAATTTGAGGACTTGTAGTGCAAACCTCAACTTGTTTTTTTTTAAAACCTAATTTGAATAAATCTTTTTTGGCCAAAATAATTTTTGATAGAAATATTTTTAGGTACGACACCCATGGTATGATCATTGGGCAAGATGTTTGGATCAAGGAAGATCAGTATAGCGAGGAGTAGAACCTAAGAGTGCCATACACAATCAACCAATTAAGAAATCAAGCAGCAATTCAAACAAGCATGCACTAAAGATGTTTTAATTGGTTCAAAATTTTGTATATCCAAGCATAGCAAAGTGATACAAACACAGGGTGTGATAGACCTACCCCCCTTAAAAGAATGTCGTCCCCGATATTCCTGGGCTAAGCGCTAAAAAGATAAGGGAACTCAGATCTAAGATAATCTTCACGCTCCCAGGTTGCTTCTGCTTTTGTGTGGTTGCTCAATTGGACCTTCTGTGTGATATTCCTGGGCTAAGTGAAGTTTGGCTGAAGGTCGATGTCCTTGTAGAGGTCGGGGTGGCCGGGAACATGAAGATACTTTCGGAGCTGTGACACGTGGAACACGTTGTGCACATCCAATAGCTCGGAAGGTAGTTCAACCTGGTAAGCAACTTCTCCTTGCATAGCGGTGATGTCGGGACCCCGATCCTAAGCCATAAGAATCCAACCTACAACACATCACATCATTTTGCGGTCTCACGCACGGTTATCTCCGCAGCTACCACCTTACCTGGGCCGAGACCGTTTGCGTATTTTGACTCACGTATGTGAATGTGTCGCTAGCATCCAAATCTCAAATAACCCGGGCCGACATGACTAGTCGTAGAACCCAAGTGGCACATCCTTACAGGGACATGATACGTAACCCAGCAATGCAGGTGTCGATCTCTAGCGTGTGTAGACGAGTCATAGCAAGCTAGAAGGACTCCATCACACCGTGGGACATAAATGTCATCACTGCACGTAGACGTGTCATAGCAGGCTACAGGGACTCCATTACACTGCGAGACATTTCCCCAAAGGGACAGACACAGCAGCAAGGAAGGATACGTGTCGGTCAATCAATGTGTCTGGAGCAGTAGAAAGCTACCAAGGCTCGGTGGAAGCACAAAGAGGCAGTTCCCCGTAGAGAGTACTACTAAAGGCACACAACTAGGTGTCAAATCCCATACATACCGTTGAACGCCACACGTACGCACGACATGCCCGATATGCATAGATACAAATATGGCATCACAACATAACCATATAACATTACAACAATTATTTAGAAGGCTCGGAAGAGCCAATACAATAAGATGTTACAAACAGGGGTCACAAGACCCAACATTCAGAGCACTCAAGCAAGCATAAGCTAAACATGTCTGGGTACACACATCTACGAAAGTGGCTAGAGGAGCCTTAAAAGCTACAACGACCCTACCAAAGGAACCAGACCTCTATCTGGGATTCCCAAGCTAATCTGGTCAACATCGAACTTCACGTCAAAAATACCACTAATGAGACTGACGTCTCCTATGCAAAAACATAAATTAAACAAACGTGAGTACAACGGTACTCAACAAGACTTACATCACTACACATGCATTAGTATCAACGAAGGGGGTTGTTGAGTTTATTGCATCAAGCCACCTTTTACTCTTGGCTAACCTGTACTATGACTACAAGTGCTTTCTTGAGGTGGGATGGCACACACGAGTCCACATATTCAACAATAAATACACCACTATGGATCCACTCTCGTCTCCTTACGAGAAGGCCATCCATAGCACTCACGCTTATCTTGCATATTTTAGAAGTATCCATTTCACTTGTCTATAAACCACATAAACAATCCAAGTAGTCCATATCCGTGGACGCGGCTATTCGAACAGATTATTTCACCATGCGGGGGTATACTTCTTCACGCATGCTCTCGCCACTTATCACCATATGCACGTCATGCATCTCGGCAACCTTCAAGCGGAAGCACTGGCGTGGGCGTCGGCCACGACTGTCAACCACACAAGACCCTAGTCCAGGTTTATCGCCTATTTGAGACTGAACCCGCACGGAAGTCCGGCCGAAGATTCCGCTACAGCCTCAAACGATGTGTGTAGGGTTCCCAAGCCCACCGTTCGGGTGCCACTTGGTACACCGTGCCATTGTGCCTATACCGCATCATAGTCCACCTCGTCGGGTAGCACTATGCACGGCCGCCAACACTTTTCCTACAAACACCAGAAACTAGTTGCAACTCCTGGACAGAGGTCCAGGCAATTAATAAGTCGAGTAGGGTCATATTTCAGGGCCCAATGTGTGGTAGTAATTGTCTTGGATCACAAACACAGAACTCAGTTCTTAAGGACGGTCCCAATGAGACAACCCACCATGTACTCCCACATGACTTCTCATCGCTACCTTTACCAAATTGTGTTCACACACTTAGCTCTCCCACATTAAGACATGAACACTGCCATTTCGATTCACCATCCAGATGGATCAGACCCTACATGAAACGACTCTAACCATAGAAGGCACAACAAGCAAGCATTGATGAGTAAGCACAACAAGGCTCAAGCAGTTGCTACTCATGCTAAGTGGTTTCAACTATTTACTCTGGCAAAGACATGTCATGCAAAGGAATGGGTTCAACTACCGAGAACATGCAATAGTTGAATCGTTATTGTCCTAATGCAGTAAAAGAGAGCAGGAGCAAGAGAGTGGGTTCATATCAGTATGGTCAAGGGTTTTGCTTGTCTGACAGTCCTGAAGATATCATTTCTCTTCATCAGAGTCAACGTTCACACCGTCGGAACCATTGTCTACCGAGCGGGAGCAAACATCGACAAACAAGAAAGGAACACATTCAAGGTGATGCAACAATCATGATGCATGAAATGGCATGTTAAGTTGCTGAATTGACCTAGTGCTATAGGTAGTCCTATTAAGTGAAGTGGAATTCAAATATCAATACTAAATTCCAACTCCAACACTATTTATTAAATGATCATAATCATGAAATGTCCTACTTGGTGATATTAACTCTCCCAAACATGCATGATCATGGCATAAACAGATTCATTGGATTTTTCTGATCTTTTTTCATATATAAATTATTTTCATCTGACCTACAGATTATTTTCTATGATTTTTAGAAGTTTTAGAGCTTTTCTAAAAATAATTAAGTCATTTAAATTTATTTAAATTTCCAGAAAAGCTTTACTGCATCAGCCTGATGTCAGGATGACGTCAGCATGTCAATAGGGCTGTCCAGGGTCAATCCTGACCAGTGCAACCCACTGGTCAGTGACCTAGCTAATTAACCGGGCCCTGGGCCCACTTGTTAGTGGCTAACTAGATTAATTAAGTAGATTAGTATTTTTAATCTAACAAAATTGAATAGGGTTGGGCCCACCTATTTGCGACCCAAGGTCAACCCCTGGTAGGTCAGGTCAAGGCCACCGACGGCTCAACGCCAGCGTCAGCAGACCATTTGGGCGGCAGAAGGCACCCGGAAGTAGCCCGTGCTCTCGCGCATCCATTTGTGGCAACAGGAGTACGTGGGGTGGATTGGAACGGTGGCGGCGACATGGCTAGCAACGGCCGGAGGTTTCGGGTCCGGTGGGAATCGGGTCTAGAGGGCGGAACGACCATGGGGAAGGGGGAAAGAGGGAAAGGCTCACGGCGGTTCGCTTGGTGCGCCCGGAAAGCTCGGGGGCCTTCAGGACGGCGCGAATCGACGTCGGCGGTCAACGAAGCCGGAGGTTGGGTCTGGGGGGGGAGGAAGCAGAGGGAGAGGGAGAATGATCTCGAGGGGGAGGAAGAGAGTGAGTTCCATGCGTCCTAGGCAAGCTGGAGGGCACGGGAGTCACGGGACAACGCAAAGCAGGAGGTGGCCGCACCTCCTGTGCGTCTGCCATGCCCCCGTCCTCCTGGCAGAGGAGGAAGATGACCTCCTCAGCCCTAGGCTGGGCCTCTTCTCACTAGGTAAAGCCGAGGTAACTATTTCCCTTTTTTTTCTATTTTGTTTCATTTTGTTTTTGATTTCATTTCAACATCTAATAATTTTATAAACCCTTCTGAAAATGTTTATGTGGTCTGTTAGAATATATTCAGAACCACTTACCAACCTTCAGAATTGAAGGATCTATATTTCTATAATTAGTAAATATAATCCAATGCAAATAATTGTTTGATTGATTCATAAGCCCAATATAAAATGTTTCTATGATTCTAAAAATATTGGTGTATGTTTCCCCTCTTGCCAATATTTTCACAAAAGAACAGGAACATTTTCTTGGAGTTATATGAGGAAATTTATGTTGGTCATTTTCAAAACTTTGCTGATTTATTAAATTTTCCAAAATGTTTGTGAAAATATAGATCACCCCTGGCATGCTGTTGCCAACATTTATCAGAGAGGGGGAACATTTTTAGAGAGCATTTTGAATCATTGAAAATTCAATAGTTGGAATTTTGTTTATTCAATGAGGTGCTAGGGTTTGACATCCCCATTTCAAATTTAGTTGAATTTAAACATGATGCTATGATGCACAAAGCAGAGCCATACAATGTCTAGCTAGGTCTGTGACAACTCACCCCCACTAAACAAAAATCTTACCCCGAGATTCAAGCGTAGGGTAAGAGGACAAGAGGGAACACAATACTAACACAATCTTCATGATCCGGTTGCCCTTCTCGAAGATGTTGATTCATTGAATCATGCTGATCTTGACACCTTTGCCTTTGGGATCTTCATCCAACAGAAAGACAACATGGAGAAAGCTCTGCAAGAATTGATCTTTGCGAAGATCGAGCGACTCATGATCAACTCGTAGAACGAGACGTGATAACATCTCTCGAGCTGAGATACAAAACACACATTGAGAACGATGGAATGAGATAGATGACGGAGGTTCAATTGGTAGGCAACAATTCCACGCTAAAGCAGATGGTGATGCAGTTTGAAAGTAGCGAGGAGATAATTGCCATAATACCATTACAGGGCACCTTAGGGGAGGTGACTCGTACGATTATCCCTTAAGTGGCAAAAGGAATTACTTTTGATACAGAGATCATTGAAACTCTTCATAATAGCCTAAGGCAATTCACAACGATCATTTTGAAGGAATTCAAAAGAATGGCATACTCAGATCGGAATGGAAACTAGAGTTATAAAACAACTTAGCAATGGAAGGCACATTCCAATTAATACAGAGGGTATAACCCAGTGTCTGAGCGTGCTCTCAAGAACTTGAGCATCTCCATATTCATTAGGATTTTTACTAACATCTATACCAAGGATCCTGGCAACACCTCATACTATCCTGATGAATAATGATGGAGGGTGCAGATGCAAAGGAAGACAACACTTTCTCATATTTCACCTTAGCTATGCCAAGGGAGCGAAATCTGGATGATCGACCGAGAGACATTTAGCACTCCGCTTCAAATGTTCTCCTTGATGTACTAGCATAACCATTTACCGGAAATGATCAATAACTATAACATCAAGTAAAAGTCGGACTTCAGAATCTCAAAGGGTTCATGAAGAATAACTTCTAGAGAAAGTCATACAAGGTCCTCATGGGGAGGTGGCCAAGTTGCTGAAACAAGATATTATAATAGTAGGTCTTCCGAATAGGTATTTTAGCCACAACATCCCTTTGCAAGATACAACGAGACCAATATTATAATTCTTGGGAAATGTTCCAACCATCATATCTGCCTGAGATTCAGATATGGTTAGTGTCAGGATATTCTAGACTCAGCATGTCTGAAAGTGAAAGGTTGCAACACCAATCGAAGAGATGACACTGCAAGATTCTCGGGATATGAACTACGGAAGCCAACTCCAAAACATGAGCTGGATTGCAAGACACATGTGAACACATTGTCCAAAGCAATTGTGACTACATAGAAATCTTACAACAAAACACTACCGAGTTCTGTATGAAACCATCATTGAAAGATAGTGAAATCCTTGCATAATTCATGATCTTAATAAGAACTTCTTTTCCTTGAACAACCCAATCAGTGGCTTAGGTGGTAGGGAATGCATATGGGTTGTAGGTTGCAAGGCTATCAAACCATAGCATACTTCGCACATGCGTGATTGACTTGAGATGATTCCGGAGGAAGGAAGATAACTTTTCCCCAGGTCATGATGGCAACTTGCACTAAATGCACGTGAATCTGGGGTAAGTCACTTCTTACACCATACATATTCTTCATGTACGGAACCCGAAGATATTGCCTACAAAAGTTTCCAACACTAGCTTCATGTTCATCACGGGTCATGGAAGAGATGAAGATATTGTCGATGGGCTCAAAAACAATTCATCAAGATACCCATATAGATGGAATTCCACAACTTATGAGAACAAGGTGATAGAATTGGTCAGGCCGAAAGATATAACGGTGTATGCTCGAGGATACATCCACGAGTAAAACAACAGTAGAGAAATCTTTGGTTCTGATTTTGATTTGATGATAGCCCATACTCAAATCAATGGTTGTACAAGATGATAGGTGCATCAATTGGTCACAAGGATCAATCAATGAAGATATCATATTTCTTCTATGCAAGCAAGCAAAAAACACAAGATATCCCTTTAGCATGAACTAAATTAGATCAAGCTTCTATGTTCCAACTCTCCAAGTTGTTGTTTAGATTAACCAACTAGTTCAGGATTATCCAACACAGAGTCTTGGAGAAGGGGTGATTTATAGAAAAACCATCGTGATCATGAACTCAACATAACGGTCAAGGAACACCTTGGTAATACTTCCGAGAACATATTCGGAAAATCATGATCCACCAATATGTTATCGAGCTCGAGAAAAATCTTGCTTTTGAAAGCAAGACGATATGATCAACAGAGTGAAGGATTGACAAAATCCTATCTCGTTTATCGAAAAGTGCACCATGGAAAATGGACTATGTAGCACGATCACTCCTAGAGTGGTGATTCAATGACCAACACACTAAGGATGAAATGATTGTCCATTAACTACCAAACAACAAAGTTGCTAGGAGTATTGATTACACACATCACGATTCACATGTTGGTATTCTCCTTTCAACAACACAGAGACAGGGGAATGAGTGATGATGGCTACAAGTATCACTACATCAAGATTTCATAAGAGGGAGTGCAGTTCTCATGATAATCTTGAGATGAAGAGGGTAATACCTCAAGGTAGAACAAAGAAAAAGCTGGATTGGCATTTTGATCTACGGAATACAACTGCTTTGACCCAATCCGAGAAATGGATGAGGTACGAGAGTTTGCTTCTCCTAGTCATTCTAGAATAGAATGGCTTGACAGACCACAAGAATAGTCGACATGGATAGCACAACGCATGACATACTCTTGACTATCCATTGATAGATAAAGGTCAGAATACAATTGAAGTAAAACTCAAGAGCACTTGATTTTTCCTGAGTCGTAGATGCATGGATTGAATATGTGAAACAGAGTTCAACATGTTTCTTCCAGATAATCCACGCAGAAATGAAGAGTTGGCAGAGTCACAACTATGGGATGGAGAACTCATCAAGAGCACTCATGTTGTGATCTTTCGTTCACAAAGAACTCCTACCATAAGTGTTTCATGATATACCACAAACCTTGAGAACTACCACAAGGTTACTAAGTATCCTAAAGGAACGGGCAAATACTATCTACTGAAATGAGCAGAATAATTCTTGGGTTCAAGAACCGAGATACAGAATACGTATTGAGTAAATAGCATCACATCATGCTTTTGATAACGATGGACAGAGTTATCACACTGGGAAGAAAGACACTGCTAGACGGTTAGGTGGTTCACTGAAACAACATGGTTTCCTAAACACCTTCATCATACACGTCGAGGTAATGGAGTACCCCAACACAATAATTAGTGTGCTTTGTCTGGCCTGAAAGACATTGACTCAAGAGGAAAGAGTTTTGCAATCGCATTAGATAATTTAGAAACCTTGGATAACTCAGACAACATAACGGCTGGACGGGCATGAAATATGAGGCAACCTGCATAGGAAAACTGACAACATGACAATGAATTCTTATAGAGGCATCGATCCAGAAAGACAACATCTTTCCGATTGGTCTCCAGCATAATAAATCGTCATCCTAGTAGATAGATGAGAATTCCTAGTTCTTAATCCCCATAGAATAAAGAAGAGGGTGACTCAGAACTAGAATGACACGAGGAAAGGAGTAAAAGAGCGTTACGTTCCCTTCCACAATCAATTCCCTTATATAACTAAAGAAGTTCTAGACTCAACATCGACCAGTTTGGCTTGGTAGTCCTACAGGCAGTCAGGCTGTGATACCAAAGCTGTCGGGACCCCAATCCTAAGCCATAAGAATCTAGCCTGCAACACATCACATCACTTTGCGGTCTCACGCATAGTTACCTCCACGGCTGCCACCTTACCTGGGCCGGGACCGTTAGCGTCTTGTGACTCACGTATGTGAATGTGTTGCTAGCATCCAAATGTCAAAGAACCCTGGCCGACATGACTAGTCGTAGAACCCAAGTGGCACATCCGTACAGGGACAGGCATACGTAACCCAGCAATGCAGGTGTCGATCTCTAGCGTGTGTAGACGAGTCATAGCAAGCTACAAGGACTCCATCACACCATGGGACATAAATGTCATCACTGCACGTAGACGAGTTGTAGCAGGCTACATGGACTCCATTACACTATGAGACATTTCCTCAGAGGGACAGACACAGCAGCAAGGAAGGATACATGTCGGTCAATCAATGTGTCTTGAGCAGTAGCAAGCTACCAAGGCTCGGTGGAAGCACAAAGAGGCAGTTCCCCATAGAGAGTACTACTAAAGGCACGCAACTGGGTGTCGAATCCCATACATACCGTTGCACGTCACACGTACACACGACATGCCCGATATGCATAGATACAACTATGGCAGCACAACATAACCATACAACATTACAACATTTATTTAGAAGGCTCCAAAGAGCCAGTACAATAAGATGTTACAATCAGGGGTCATGAGACCCAACATTCAGAGCATTCAAGCAAGCAAGCGGAAGTTAAACATGTCTGGGTACACACATCTACAAAAGTGGCTGGAGGAGCCTAAAAAGCTACAACGACCCTACCAAAGGAACCAGATCTCTGTCTAGGATTCCCAAGCTAATTTGGTCAACATCGAAGTTCACGTCGAAAATACCACTAATGAGACTGACGTCACCTCTGCAAAAACAAAAATTAAGCAAATGTGAGTACAAGGGTACTCAACAAGACATACATCACAACTAACTACACATGCATCAGTATCAATGAAGGGGGTTGTGGAGTTTATTGCAGCAAGCCAGCTTTGACTCTTGGCTAACCTGTACTATGACTAAAAGTGATTTCTTGAGGTGGGATAGCACACACGAGTCCACATATTCACCAATCAATACACCACTATGGATCCACTCTCGTCTCCCTACGATAAGGTCATCCATAGCACTCACGCTTGTCTTGCCTATTTTAGAAGTATCCATTTCACTTATCTATCAACCACATAAGCAATCCACGTAGTCCATATCCGAGGACGCGGCTATTCGAACATATTATTTCACCCTGCAGGGGTATACTTCTTCACACAAGCTCTCGCCACTTATCACCATATGCACGTCATGCATCTCGGCAGCCTTCAAGCGGAAGCACTAGCGTGGGCGTCGGCCACGATTGTCAACCACACAAGACCCTAGTCCAGGTTTATCGCCTATGTGAGACTGAACCCGCATGGAATTCTGGCCGAAGATTCCGCTACGGCCTCAAACAATGTGCGCAGGGTTACCAAGCCCACCGTTCGGGTGCCACTTAGTACACCATGCCACTATGCCTATACCGCATCATAGTCCACCCTGTCGGGCAGCGCTATGCACGGCCGCCAACACTTTTCGTACAAATACCAGAAACTAGTTGCAACTCCTAGACAGAGGTCTAGGCGATTAATAAGTCGAGTAGGGTCATATTTCAGGGCCCAATGTGTGGTAGTAATTGTCTTGGATCACAAACACAGAACTCAGTTCTTAAGGACGGTCCCAATGAGACAACCTCCATGTACTCCTACATGACCTCTCATCGCTACGTTTACCAAATCGTGTTCACACACTTAGCTCTCCAACAGTAGGACATGAACACTACCATTTTGATTCATTGTCTAGATGGATCAGACCCGACACGACACGACTCTAAGCATAGCAGGCACAACAAGCAAGCATTGATGAGTAAGCACAACAAGGCTCAAGCAGTTTCTACTCATGCTAAGTGATTTCAACTACTTACTTTGGCAAAGACAGGTCATGCAAAGGAATGGGTTCAACTACCGAGAACATGCAAGTTGAATCGTTATTGTCCTAATGCAGTAAAAGAGAGCAGGAGCAAGAGAGTGGGTTCATACCAGTATGCTCAAGGCGTTTGCTTGCCTGATAGTCCTGAAGATGTCATTTCTCTTCATCAATGTCAACGTTCACATCGTCGGAACCATCGTCTACCGAGAGGGAGCAAAACTGGCAAACAAGAAAGGAACACATTCAAGGTGATGCAACAATCATGATGCATGAAATGGCATGTTAAGTTGCTGAATTGACCTAGTGCTATAGGTAGTCATATTAAGTGAAGTGGAATTCAAATATATATACTAAATTCCAACTCCAACACTATTTATTAAATCATACTAATCATGAAATGTCCTACTTGGTGATGTTAACTTTCTCAAACATGCATGATCATGGCATAAAGAGATTCATTGGATTTTTATGATCATTTTTCATATATAAATTATTTTCATCTGACCTACAGATTATTTTCTATGATTTTTAGAAGTTTTAGACATTTTATGAAAATAATTAAGTCATTTAAATTTATTTAAATTTCGAGAAAAGCTTTACTGCATCAGCCTAATGTTAGGATGACGTCAGCAGGTCAACAGGGCCGTCCAGGGTTAATGCTGATCAGTGGGACCCACTGCTCAGTGACCCAGCTAATTAAGCAGGCCCTGGGCCCACTTGTCAGTGGATAATTAGATTAATTAAGCACATTAGTTATTTTGTTTAATCTAACAAAATTGAATAGGGTTGGCCCCACCTGTTTGCGACCTAGGGTCAACCCCTGGTTGGTCGGGTCAAGGCCACTGACGGCTCAATGCCGGCGACAGCAGACACGACGGGGGTCACCGAAAATCCTCCTCCGGTAACCATTTGGGTGGCAGAAGGCACACAAAGGTAGCCCGTGCTCCCGCAAATCCATTTGTGGCAACGGGAGGACGCGGGGTGGACTGCAACGGCAGCGGCGACATGGCTAGCGGTGGCCGGAGGTTTCGGGTCCGGTGGGAATCGGGTCTAGAGCACGGAATGGCCTTGGGGAAGGGGGGAAAGGAGGGAGAGGCTCACGGAGGTTCGCTTGATGTGGCCTGCAAGCTCGGGGTCCTTCAGGATGGAGCGAATCGACGACGGCGGTCAACGGAGCCGGAGGTCAGCTCTAGGGGGAGGAAGTAGAGGGAGAGGGACAATGAGATCGAGGGGGAGGAAGAGAGGGAGCTCCACACGTCCTAGGCAACCTGGAGGGCACGGGAGTCGCGGGACTGCGCGAAGCAGGAGGTGGCCGCACCTCCCGTGCATGCGCCATGCCCCCATCCTCCTGGCAGAGGAGGAAGATGACCTCCTCACCCCTGGGTTGTGCCTGTTCTCAGTAGGTAAAGCCTAGGTAACTATTTCCATTTTTTTCCTATTTTGTTTCATTTTGTTTTGATTTGATTTCAACATCTAATAATTTAATAAACCCTTCTGAAAATATTTATGTGGTCTGTTAGAATATATTCAGAACCACTTACCAACTTTCAGAATTGTTGGATCTATATTTCTATTATTAGTAAATATAATCCAATGCAAATAATTGTTTGATTGATTCATAAGCCCAATATAAAATGTTTCTATGATTCTAAAAATATTTGTTTAGGTTTCCCCTCTTGCCAATATTTTCACAAAAGAACGGGAACATTTTCTTGGAGTTATTTGAGGAAATTTATGTTGGTCATTTATAGAACTTTTTTGATTTATTAAATTTTCCAAAATGTTTGTGAAAATATAGTTCACCCCTGGCATGTTGTTGCCAACATTTATCAAAGAGGGGGAACATATTTAGAGAGCATTTTGAATCATTGAAAATTCAATTGTTGGAATTTTGTTTATTCAATGAGGTGCTAGGGTTTGACATCCCCATTTCAAATTTAGTTGAATTTAAACATGATGCCATGATGCACAAAGCAGAGCCATACAATGTCTAGCCAGGGCTATGACAGGTGATCTTGAAGGGGCTGATGTATCTTGGTGCAAGCTTTCCCTTGACGTGGAAACGCTTGGTCCCTTTGAGAGATGTGACTCGGAGGTAAACATAATCTCCGATGTTGAGGTTCACTTCTTTGGGGTGAGAGTCGGTGTAGCTCTTCTGTCTCGTCTTGGCGATCTCACAGTGGTCTCGAACAAGTTGAACTTGCTCTTCTACCTTGTGGAGGTTGTTTGACCCAAAGACTAATCCTTCTCCGGTCTCCAACCAGTTGAGGGGAGTACGACACTTGTGTCCATACAACACCTCAAATGGTGCCATCTGAAGACTCGACTGATAGTTGTTGTTGTAGGATAACTCGGCAAATGGTAGGTAATGTTCCCACATGGATTCATATGCCAAAACACAAGCATGGAGCATATCTTCTAGTATTTGATTTACTCGCTCCGTCTGCCCACCGGTCTGGGGGTGAAAAGCAGTGCTGAAGGGGAGCTTGGTTCTCATTGCTTCTTAAAACTTCTTCTAAAACCTTGAGATAAACTGGGTTCCTCGATTTGACACAATCTCCTTTGGAAGTCCATGAAGACTCATGATGTGGTTGATGTAGAGGTTTGCCAGCTGGCTTCCGTCATAGGTGGTCTTGACGGGAATGAAATGGGCTGCCTTGGTCAGGTGGTCGACAATGACCCTAAAGGAATCATGTCCCTTGCTTGACCTTGGGAATCTGGTGATGAAGTCCATCCCGACCTTCTCCCACTTCTATTCAGTCACTTTGAGAGGTTGCAATAGCCCAACGGGACGCTGATGCTCAGCTTTGACTCTGTGGCATATGTCATACTTAGCTACAAACGAGCCTATTTCTCTCATCATGCCATGCCACCAGAACCTTGCCTTGAGGTCTTCATACATCTTGGTTCCCCCAGGATGGATGGAATACGAAGTGTCATGAGCTTCTGGCAAGATCAAGTTCTTGAGCTATTCTTTGTTGGGCCGGCAGATGCGATTCCTGAACCATACAACTCCTTGTTCATCCATTGAGAATCCTGGGGCCCTGCCTGCCTTGATCTTCCGATTGATGCCTTCAATGCTCTCATGTCCCTTCTGAGCTTCCTTAATATCATCCATCAAGGTAGGCTTCGCTTTGAGGTTGGCGAGGAATCCAGGTGCAACTAGTTCCAAGCCAAATCTTTGAAGCTCTTCATACAGGGCGGGTAGACTTTCTTTAATTATAGCATTCAAGGAACACGCATTTCTTCTTAAGGCTTCTGCTACCAAATTAGCCTTTCCGGGGGGTATTGAACACTGAGGTCATAGTCCTTGATCAACTCCAACCATTTTCGCTGCCTCATGTTCAATTCCCTTTGGGTGAAAATATACTTCAATCTCTTGTCGTCTGTGTATATCTCACATCACTTCCTAGAAGGTAATGTCGCCATGTCTTTAAGGCATGAACCACAGCTGCCTACTCAAGGTCATGATTAGCATAGTTCTCTTCATGAGGACGTAGCTGTCTAGATAGATATGCTACGACTCTACCTTCTTGCATCAGAACGCCTCCAAGCCCGGTTCTCCATGCATCACAATATATCACTAACTCCTTGTAATATCGGGGGTGGCCAAAACTAGGGCTATGGTCAACCTCTTCTTGAGCTCTTGGAAGCTTTCTTCACACTTTGGCATCGGTTCGAACTTCTTGTCCTTATTCAAAACCTGAGTCATGGGTCAGGCAATGCTCGAGAATCCTTTGACAAACTTCTGGTAATATCCCACGAGTCCGAGGAAGCTTCTCTCTTCCTTAGCATTGGTTGGGGATTGCCATTCTGTCACGGCTTCAATCTTCATGGGATCCACTGGCAGTCCTTCTGTAGTCAACACATGACCCAAGAATGGAACTTCGTGCAGCCAAAATTCACATTTACTGAACATGGCATAAAGCTAGTGCTCTCGAAGCTTTTCTAGGACCAATCTCAAGTGTTGCTCATGCTCTTCTTCAGACTTGGAGAAGACGAGTATGTCGTCAATGAAGATGAAGACAAACTTGTCCAAGTACTCCATGAAAACTTTTTTCATGGGGTACATGAAGTAGGAAGGGGCACCCAAATGACATGACCGTGTATTCATACAGGCCGTACTAGGTTACAAACGCCGTCTTCGGAATGTCTTGCAGTCTGATCTTCAGCTGGTAGTACACATACCTGTGGTCGATCTTAGAAAACACCTTAGGTCCATTCAGCTGATCGAATAGGTCTTCAATCTTGGGGAGTGGGTACTTGTTCTTTATTGTGACCTCATTGAGGGAGCGGTAATCGACTCAGAGTCGGATAGTTCCGTCCCTCTTGGACACAAATAGAACAGGTGATCCCCAAGGGGAATCACTAGGGGGAATGAATCCTTTTCTGAGCTCCTCTGCCAGTTGCTTGTTCAATTCAGCTAACTCTTCGGACCCCATCCTATAGGGCTTCTTATAGATGTTCCTTCTCTGGGCATTAGTTCAATGATGAAGTCAATGTCGCGGTCAGGAGGCATTCCAAGCAGCTCATCAGGAAATACATCCGAGTATTCAGATACAACCAACACCTGATCCAACTCAATTCCCGATAGAAAATTAACCTCAGGGTCTTGAGTGGAGGCATGGTCGGGGATATACTTGACTTCCACTCCTTGACTATTGGTTATGGTAACGATCCTCTTAGCATAGTCCAAGTAGCCTTGGTTCTTGGTCAACCAATTCATGCCAAGACTGGTGAATCTAGAACTATGAGGTCTGCTAGGAAGTCTACCCCGTTGATGATAATCTCTGTCGGTGTTCTGGCAATGTGGGTACCCAGTCCTGCCTGCATGTGGCCTAGGACATCACCCATTTCGTCAGCCAGGCCTAGCCTGACGCGACACTACTTAAGACAAGGACCTCGCGAGGACCTCGGGGGCTCATGAGGAAGGACGGCATCAAGACCAGCAAGGATGGGCCTCCCTAGGCCCCCTCTAGAGTGGTGGAGATCTCTACGCAGAGCCCGGCCTCAGGAGTCAAAGGTGACGCAAGGAAGGACGAGCGGGTGGCAACGCGCCAGGCGGCGCATTTTCCTCTTTGGTGCAAAGGGAGCAAGGACGTACACGTCTTCCCAAAGCGCCACCCAAAGGTTTCCCATCCGGTGCAACGAGACCACGACCACGAGCCCTGCAGGACGGATGTCATCGCCAAGCCCACCACTTCATCACCAACAGCTACGTTGTAGGCGAAGACCACCTTTGGACAGGGCACGGATGTACCCTTGTCCCCCTTCGAAACTGGCCATTGTGGTATCCTTTCCCACCATTGAGATAAGGGAAGAGGACCCGGGCCACCTCTATATAGATAAGGACATGCCCGGGTCCTCTTCCTTTATCGCAATGGCGGGAAGGGATCCCACAACGGCCAATTTCGAAGGGGGACAGGGGTTGGTGCTCGCCCTGCCCAAAGGCGGCCTTCGCCTGCAAAGTAGTTGTCGATAGTGCAGGGACGGGCTCAGCGATGACATCCGCCCTGTAGGGCGTGTGGTTGTGGTATTCTTGCATCGGAATGGAAACCTTTGGGAACTAGCGTCTGTCCTTGCTCCCTTTGCACCAAAGGGGAAACTGCGCCACCTGGCGCACTGGCACTCGCTTGTCCTTCCTTGCGTCATCTTTGACTCCTGAGGTCGGGCCTTGCATCGGAAACTCCCCAGCTCGACAGGAGTCCTGAGGAGGCCCATCATTCGGAGGTCTTGTTGTTGTTCTTCCTCGCGAGGCTAGGGCCCTCGCGAGGGCCTTGTCCTGAATGGGGCCACACCTTGCTGTGTTTGGTCGATGAGGTGGGCCATGCGCTTGGCCGCAGGAAGGCAGGTCTGGGTACCCCCATTCCCAGAATGCCAACAGTAGCCCTTGGGACCATAGCATGCTTGAGCCATCCTCGGGGAGGAGACCTAAGGGCGGCCAGGAGTGCCGTGGGCCCCATTTGCCTGTCGGCCAGGCCAGGCGTGTGTTTTGCAGCTGATGTCAGGTAGCCCTCTCCCTTTTTTCCTCTCCTCGAATTGCCAAGAGCCTGACTTCTAGCGTTTGGCCATTATTGCTTTCCCTTCTTGGCTCCTGTCGTTGCTTCCCAAGTCTCTCACTATAGCAGTCGCCTCCCCAGATCCAGCATCGCTCCGTCCTCTTCCTTGCTGCTTCGGGCCCGCTAGCTCTGCGATGGCACCCGCTAGCAAGCAGAAGCCAGAGGCGCAGAGCTCTGCCTCCGCTCCCGTCTTGCTGGCGCTCTTAGGGTCTACCATCGCAAAGGACGAGGACCTCCACCCCGTGCTCCCATGGATGGTGGATGGGTCCAACGAGAAAGGGTAGACCCTGATTTAGGGTGGCACCTCGGCAAAGCGGCCTTCGTCCAAGGCGCTATACCCCTTCTTCCTTCATAGCATCTTTGTCGGGTTTGTTCTGCCCTTCTTTCCGTTCTTCACCACCATCCTTGACCACTACGGGATCCAGGCCCTTCACCTCCAGCCCAACTCCATCTTGCTGTTGTTCGTCTTTGCCTTCTACTGTGAGGCCTTCGTGGGCGTGCGGCCTTTGGTAGCTCTGTTCCGTCATTTCTTCAGCTTGTGCTTGCATGACGGTGCCCATCGGTTAGCGTGTGTCTCTTTCGTCACGACCCAGAGTGGCAACATGCTTCTAAAGGCCGGGAAGAAGGTGGTGAACTTCAGGCACCGCTGGGTCCTCATGGATCTCAAGGGAAGCAACCCTCGATTGGATCTGCCGAACGGGTTGCCAGAAAAGACTCCTACATGGAGCTCCATGAAGCTTTCCGACACTTGGGCCGAGCCTGTTCTAGAGCACTTCACCCACGATATCAGCTCCAAGAAGCTGACTTGTGGGATGTTAGTGAAGGTGTTCTTGGTGCAGCGCCTGGCGCCTCTTCAGGCCCATTCTAGGCCCTTGTGGGACTATCAGGGCAGCGACGATAACCTCAAACTTCGGTATGCACTCATATCTCCCGAGGAATTGATCTGGGTTATGGCGACCTTGCTCGGCGGTGACCCGGGCGACCTTCCCGAGGCTCACGATCCACTGTACTACCGCGACAACGGGGCCGACCTAGTTTCCACGATGCCTATCTTCAACGAGCTCTGCGGGGGGGACTCGAAGAGGACCACCACCAACGGCCCGGCGAGGCCATCCCCCCATCACAGGGCACCCTTCTGCGCGAGCTTGAAGACGACAACGTTGGTGAAGTTTCTGTCGCGGGTTCCTCGTGCGCTGCTAAGGCCTCTAAAGGATGGGGCCAGCCCCTCGCACCACGTGGTCTGCGTACGTGTCGACTCCCCGTAAGCGCGGTGCCGGATCTCCTCCAACGCGCCCTGCCTCTACTAGCGGGACATTCAAGGCACCGGTGTCGCCCCCGCTCGGATCGCCACTCACCAGGAAGGTGGGCAAGGACGGGGCCATGGCGATCTCCTTCGCGGCCACCTTGGCTATTAGCGACTCTGCTCCTTCGCGTGGCAACCCCCTCCCAATGGGGTGCTCGGGTGCCCCTGTCATTGCCGAGATGGAGAGGAAGAAGTGGGTTGACGTCGAGAAGTGACCCGGCTTGGCTTTGCTCGTATGTCTATGGCTTGTGCATTGATGACCTCCTCTTGCTTGGTGACCAAGAATGTCGCTGTGTTGAAGATGAGGAAGAAGAAGGTGGGCGTCAAGCCTAAGGTGACTCCCGGCACGCCGCCTGCCCTTGCCAACGCGCCGTCGCCTGCTGCCGAAGAAGAGAGGGCTCGCGAGGCGGAGTCGACCCCTCGAGCCCCCATCGCCAAGCCCCCTAAGCCCCAGATGGTCGTTGACGCGATTACTCCTGCCCTTGGGGACGTGGTGACACCATTGTCTGGCAGGCCAACCCCTGAGGGCATGCTGCCTGCCGATTCGTCCGTGTCTGCGGTCGCCGAGCTGCCTCCGGAGCCCCCTGTCCTTCGTGGCGCCATTCCCCCAGGGGCACCTCTCGCAACCGCACTGGTGATTCCTAAGGGGGATACTATGATGCCTCCGACTCCCATCCATGATGTCCTGGAAGGGGCCTTCACTTCTTTAGGTAAGGTTCATGATGCCTTTAGGAGTGCCGGTGATCGCCTCACAAGTGGACGCCTAGAGCTCCTCTTAGGGTGGCTCCGGGCCGCCGCCGCTGCTGTGGTGATGTGGGGTCAGGCCGTTGCTGCTGCGGCGAAGGGCGAAGAGGAAACCACGGCCACTCGTGCCACGCGCCAAGAGGTGGAGGCCCGTATGAAGACTTTCCAAGAGGAACAGGCCAAGCTTGCGGCGCAACTTCGCCAGCGGACGGAGGACCTCGAGGCCCGCGAGGCCAACCTTTCTGCTCGGAAACCGAGTTGTCTTAGGCAGCGGCTCACCATGACGCAGAGTGGGTGCGCCTAGACATGCAGGAGAAGGAGATTGCTTCGAAGAAGACCCTTCTTGACACCAAGGAGGAAGCTATTGCCACAGTCGAGGAGAAAAAGGCCACATAGCTGAGCACCTTCCCTGCCGTCGAGCTCAAGCTTCGCAAGGCGCTCCACACCCTCTGTTGTTATGGATTCGTGGAGCCTGTGGTCACTCCAGAGGACGGCTTCATGGCGCTTGCTTCGAAGCTCGTCGAGGTGGATAGGGTCTTGGACATTGAGTGTCGCGACCTCTTTTCTGAAGCCGCAACACGCGTCTTCAGCCATCTTCATCTTCATGAGCCATGGTTCGACTTCAACTCTGTGATCCTCCCGGTCGCACCTGAGGACCGAGCTAGAGCGGTAGCAGCAGTGAAGGCCGTCGTGGAGGCGCTGGTGAATAGGTTCACCCGCATCACGGTTCCTCCGACTCTGGATGCTGTCGAGGCTGGCGGCAGGGAAGTTGACGCTACTGATGTCGACAATGAGTCCCCCAAGGG
Organism: Hordeum marinum; assembly: GCA_022496015.1. Lineage (NCBI taxonomy): Eukaryota > Viridiplantae > Streptophyta > Magnoliopsida > Poales > Poaceae > Hordeum > Hordeum marinum. The sequence goes on from CM039674.1 coordinate 175,635,996, forward strand.
TGGGACGAATGGTGGTAACGGTTCCTCTTGATTCCTTCCTCCTGCTCCTTTCTTGTAATGCACACCGTGCCTCGTGGAGGCGTTAAAATCATTTGTGTTTGAGAGGACTTCTAATGCTTGTATAACTATTGGACTTCATGATTGCTTTATTTGCCTTGTTTCCTTCTTCCTTCATGTGATGCCCTGCATCGGCAGGGCCTGACCCACGCATACCTCAAATGTCATTGGGCCGACCGGAAACCAAGGACAGTCCAAGGGGCGAGGGGCTACGGGTCAAGTTAGGCTACTGAGTCAGGATGCTCAGGAGTCCCCCTGGACGTGCGAGCAGCCCGCATGAAGGGAACATGGTGAGGATTGAGATAACTTGAAACTTTTGAACACCTTTAGCGCTCTGCGTCGGTAGGGCCTGGCTTGCGCATACCTCCACCACCGTTGGGCCGACCAGAAACCAAGGACGGTCCAAGGGGCGACGGGCTACAGGTCCAGTTAGGCTCTTGAGTCGCGATGCTCAGGAGTCCCCCTTGATGTGCGAGCTCCATCGTCCTTCCTAGGGATTCTTAAGCAATTTTTTGAGCGCACAGGGCTCTGCGGAGGTAGGGCCCGGCCTTGGCATACCTCAGCCACCGTTGAGCCGACCAGATACCAAGGATGGTCCAAGGGGTGAGGGGCTATGGGTCCAGTTAGGCTCCTAAGTCGCGATGCTCAGGAGTCCCCCTCAACATACGTGTGGCTCCCATACCTTTCCTTGCCAGCTTTTTCGGAGATGGGCGCGTGAAGACCAGGTTTGGCGGACCTAGGAAGGTGGCGTGTACCAGGCTTGGCCTGGTAGCAGCCCCGTGCAACCCCCTCCCACGTGCATCCCCGGGGACGCAGTGAGTGGGGGGCGCTAGGGACCTTCCTGAGGTTGGATGCAGCCATTGGGGGGTGCCAATAATGCCCAAGATGCATGCCTATCCTTATTTAGGCACGGGGGCCTCGACAGGGATAGAGGCGCATCTCGTCGTTCGCATGTGCAGTAAACATTGCATACATGTATGAAGAGATGAGTATATGAGTTGGCTTACACTTGCCACAAGCTAAATTAGAGGTTCGCACAATTATTCAAACTTCATACAGAATACATGGTCCGTCTAGGGACAAAATCAAACGAAGAAAAGAAGCAATGAAACTGCGTTGCTGGCCCAAAGATCACGACCATGGCCTCTCTACTCATCGGGGTACGTGACATACATTCTTCCACATTCTTCATCATACTCCCACGGGAGCTGGGTCACATCATCTATCACGGGCTCATCAGCACCTGCATCTATATTGTTGTAATCTGTGAGCCACAAGGAGGACTCAACAATCATATAACCCGGGTATCGAAACTATGTAAGCTTATGGGTTGGATGGGGTAAGTGTTGAGTTTGTAGATAGCACTAAGCATTTATTTGGTGGCTATCTTGCGAAAACATGAATGTAAATATGGTGGACTATGAAACACGATCGAGTACTACCTTGCTCGGTAAGTGATCCTGAACACCTACTTACGTCAAATATAACCCCACCGTGTTCTTTCTCGGTTCATGTTCACGAGCAGAGATGATCACGGTTAAGCACACAGTTGGTGTATTTTATTGGAGTTTCCTTCAAGTTAACTATAACCTGGTGTTAAACAAAATATCCAAGTTTTCACATAACCACAGGCACGACTTTCCGAAAGATTTAACCCTGGAGGGGTGCTCCAACTAATCCATCACAAATAAACCAAACGTCGCGGGAATAACCTCGACCACAGATCTCGTGATCATCCTAGGCAATTCCAAAGGAAAACCAACACCTCGAGATAGCCCGAACAAGATCGGAGTTCCTTGCACAAGACATTCTATAAAGGTAAAACAAGTCCAACAAGACCTCCCGGTGAGCCAGATCTGCTTCTAGAGCTGTGCATTCTCTATCAACGGGCATCATTTGTCTATGCAAAGTGGACGGTTGCATAGAAAAATTCCTTGAGTTGCCCCGAGGTGGCACCACCGACTGCTAGGTAGGTGGACCAACACTCATGAGGAGCACTGCCTGGGGGTTGATTAATTATCCATGGGTTGCGAAGCCCTATGCATTTTATTAAGTTTTTAAGAAAATAGTACCAAAGTTGGGTCTTGCCAGACAAGCTTTAATCTCAAACGAGTAATCAAGGTGGTCCCCATAACAACCCCGAGCATGTTAGGAGCGCAAAATATGGAAACATAACACCGGTAACAAGTAACTATGGCGGTGAAAGAGGAACAAAACACCGAGCAAAATGCCAAGCCTTCAACCTCACCAAGATATATATGTGCATTAATTTAAATAGCAGTAAATATAGTGATATCTCCAGATATCCATGTTATCACATGGAAACAACCTGCACGTGCGTCTAAGAACGCTATAAGAGGGGCCGAGTAGCGGTAACTTAGCCAAACCAGTTTGCTAGGTAGTGGAGGGGTTAGAGGCTATCATGGCAATGTAGGAGGCTTGGCATTCAAGTGGTATGTAACGCAAATTTAACGATAAGAGCGAGTCATCTAGCAAAGCGAAAATAGTGTCAGGATCCGGTACGATCATCTTGCATGTTGGTTCTTCTGAGGGACAAAGAGCTGGGTCCTCGTAGTTGTACTCTCCTGGATCCTCATACTCATGTTCAACACTCGCGTCTACCCAAGAGAAATAGCAACAATAAATAAACAACCAAGGTGCAATGCACAAACAAGATGATGCAAGATTCATTTGAAGTATTGAACATGGCAATCCTAAGCTAGTCATGTTTCTCGTACAATAGTTAAGTTATTTACAATTCTGGACAAAACCTCATGTTAAGTTCATTGAACATGCATGATCACAGAAAATATGGATGCTTCATGCAAAAATGATGCAAATGCATATGCATTGTTCACGAAATCGGTAACTGGTAGCTGCTCGGTCGGCTTGGGAGTAGCGATTAATCGGTTAATCGACCTATTAACTAGATTAATCGGTAGATTAAGTAGGAAGTTGCCAACTTGTATCTAGGATTTTTTATCTATTACACCAAACTTTCATGCACCTAGATACGCAATATAACAAAATATTCTATTGTAGGCACCTAAAAAAGTAGACAAGAGGTAAATCAATAATCGTTATGCATCCAAACCTAGGAAATCCCAAAATTCAAATTATCAGTTAAAAATTTAAACTTGCCCATGTACTTGCTAACATACATCACACAATATACTACAAATAAGAACTAAAACCAACAGTTCCATCCACTAATATACAAAATTGTAATACATAATCTACTAATATATGAATTGTGGATTCTTCACTAAGATATGGGAAGAAGATGTTACTACCTTGCGCGCTCGTGATGCCATGGAGGAAGAGATTGGGGAGCATCCCATGGGTCAGGCGATGGGGAGCAGCCCATGTGAGAGGATGGGGAGTAGCCAGTGAGGGGAAAGGGTGCAGGCAGGCGACCAATGTGGCGAAGCAGCTGGATCTTGGAGGTGTAGTGTGGTGGTTGGAACTGGTGAGGTACTCACAAGCCACTAGCTAGGTTAGGAGAGCATGAAAGGAGCATCACGGAGCGGGTGGACGTTGAAACCACATCTAATTAGTAGCAACAGGGGGTGGGAGGGGGTTTTGGCCAAAATTTTGGGATTTCTTTGCCCACCAGTTAACGAACTAGTTTCAATTAATCGTCCTGGCAACTGATTAATCAGTATGAAAACTAATTAATCGGTCTAAGTGGCCAATTAATTGGCCAGTCAAGTTAACATGATGAAGAGGTGTTATTCAATTCGTCCACCCTATGAGTAGTGATTAAATGGCAAGTTAACTGATTAATAGGACGAATTCTTGAACAGTGTGCATATGTAAAACATAGGAAACGGAGTAACAGTTCTCACGCTATGCTCATGGCAAGGTACGAAGGCAAAATACAAGAAAAGGAATGCCATGGGATATTCCTTGGTATTCCAAGGTAGCTACTGCTTAGGAAATGAAAACTAACCACAATAGAGCCAAATATCAAGCAAAACAATGGAGCATAGCTCCCACAAGTCACAAAACAACACCGCACACACTCTGCCCCTAACAGCAACATATCAACTTCCACATCAATTATCTAGAGCTACAGGATGTTTCCAACCTCAAACAAAGCATGTACAGAAACTACATAACATTCTTGCAAAATCATCCAACTACACAAACTTGAAAGGAAGCAAGGATCACTAATTATGAAGCTCACAAGATGACATGATGAAGTAGATTCTAGGGACTTAGTGAAAATCACAATTATCTAGAATCTGAGTTAAGCCGATAGCAAATTGACAGCAGAAAATAATGATGATAGAGACCACCTCATGGCATGAAAATTTACAGGATGGTAGAGGACAACATCTACTAGAAAACACTAGCACTAAGATTGAGCTAAAACACAATAGAGCACTTGGTCGCATCCACTCAACATGGCATAAAAATAATAACATATTCTCAGACTTGAAAATATTTAAGATGTTGAAATCAACAACATTTTGTTAGCTACATTGGAGTAAGAAACCCACTTACATGCAATCTTATCATGTCAAAAGAAAATACCATGGCACAATACTCACAAAACCCTACCACTTACATCTTGAGACAATTATCTTAGCATGCATGGATTTAACCTTATGAAAATGACAAAATGACACATTGGAACAAAATGACATTTTGTAAAACTTGCTCAAAAGCTAAAACAAATCACACCAATGGATTCCTGGGATTTTTCTACCCAAAATCCATATATCACACTCATATCTTGCATAGAGAAAAACACCCACGAACTACCTCAAAAGGAAACGCCAAAGACCTATATGACTTATAAGTCAAAACCTACAAAATATGCACATTGCCAGAAATGGCCATACCACATTTGTCAATATACCAGAAATGGTAACATGGCTAAAAAGAGAGATAACAATTAGATTATCTAAATAATAAATAAATAAAGAAAAGGAGGGGTCCCACCTAGCAGTGAGCCAGGGCCCCCTCTGTGGACGACAAGTGGGGCCAGGGCCCACTTGTCATGCCCACACACACTGCACACACAGATAGCTCACAGCACACACACACATGCACACACAGGGCCACACACCACAAGCACACATGTACACACGATCTGGTATAGCCACACCAAATCCAGCACCACACACACATTCTAATTCGAAAAAGAAAAGGACGCGCAAGAGGATCGAACCCGCGACCTCCTGGTCGAATGGCCCGATGCGCACCACTGCGCTATGGTTCGGCATCTGACTGAAGGAGGTTCCGCATGCAACATAAACAGAGAAAAACCGGGGCTTCCTTCCTACTCGAGGCAGAGGAGATGGCGATGACACCGACAGCTGCTCCAGCGGTCTTTGGCGAGGAAGACCACCGGTGGGTGCTATGGTAGGTGAGGGGATGCCGATCCGGTGGTCAACTAGCGGAAACACACATAGCAGAGAGGAGCTCAAGCACGAGGTCATGCTCGGCTCGGGCGCAGCGGCAACGGCGAAGGCTGTGGCGATGCAGGAAAGGCACGAGCAAGCGAGGGAAGAAGGGGCACGCGGGAGGTGATGCCAAGAAGATGGCCACCAGATGCGGGCGCGGCGGCGATGCAGCGAGCAACTGGCACTACACTCACACACGAAAAACAACAGCTTGCCTGAGCTGTGCATGCACGGCCTTGGCATGCGCGGATCTACGAGCACGAGACGCCAACGAAGATACGAGCAAGGGGAAAGGAAGGAGGGGTCATACCACCCTACCTTGGACAAGCCGATGGCGTCAGACGGGGCTTGGGAAGACGACGACGAGCTGCTGAAGCTTGGCACGCTTCTGCTCCCAAACCACAGGAGAAGAAGGGGAAGAATATGATGGCGAGCGGCTCCTTGGCGTCACGCGAGCCAACGAGGAAGAAGAGGAGCATGGGGAGAGTCCCTTCACGCACACGAGGTCGACGGAGACGCGGCGAGGAAGGCTAGCTCTGGGCATGAGCAGAGCTCTGCCGGAGCACCGAGGATATGGAAATGACAAGGCTTGGGATGCAGCTTACCTATAGTGGCAGGGGAAGGAGAAGGGAGGTAAGAGCAGAGGGATCCTTGGGGTTGCACGTAGGTAGGTTTATAAGGTGGCTCGGGGCCTAACGCTATCTCAACGTCCGTGCCATGGCGGACACACTCGCTCTCACCCTCTCTCTAACGCTCACGGAAAGAACGGATGGCAAGCAGGTAGCCGTCGGGGGGCCCTGCTGGGCTGCGGAGCAGAGGGAAGATGGGCCGCGTTGGGGGAAGGAGGCCCATCGCCCCTAAACTCTCTCTCTCTCCCAAAAGTGAATATCTCTTTTAAATAAAACCATTCAAAATCAAACCAAATACCCCATAGAGAATAAAAATGATATTTTTGCAAACCAAATTATTTTGACACTAAATTAAATGCACATATTTAATAAAAATGAAACAGCCATTTTTAGCTAAGCAAATTAATTCCTTTATTAATATTACCTGCTGTTTTATTGAAAGACATAATTGACAACATCAGCAACAAGTCAAAGATCTCACCTACCCCACTCAACACAATTAACTTGAGCCACAAAAGATTTTTAAAGGATTTAAAGACAATTTAAAATTGGTGTCATAAAATAATTGAGAGCAAAAGGGTTTTCTTCGAAGATGTTGAAATGGAAGAGGGGTTTAACCCCACAAGCAGACACCCCACTCCCATGGTAGCTCCAAACACACATACCACTCTAATCAGACCACAATCACAAGGCAAAGGTAAGAAATATTATGTAATGTATGATGATCATGATGCATGATGCAAGAATGACATGAAGCAAATTTAAATCATTCAAACCACATGGCAAACATGCAGGTGCACATAAGATACATGACCAAAATGGCAAGGGGTGTGATTGGGCTGTTGCAACTCTCCCACACTACAAGAGGTTCTCGACCCGAGATCTAAGAACGAAAGAACTCTAGAAATTTGGAACGGAGAAGATCCTCACGTTCCCAAGTAGCTTCTTTGTCAGAATGATGAGACCACACTAGTAGAAAACATGCCTTTCATCCGACGCATTAGTCCCGGTCTGGTTACGAGCCGGTTCTAAAGAGGATATTAGTCCCGATTCATGCCGGCTCCAATGGCTAGGATCTGGGCGACCTTTAGTACCTGCTCGTAAGGGACCTTTAGTACCGGTTCGTGTCACGAACCGGTACTAAAGGGGCCGTGGCAAGCTTTTGGTCAAATTTGGGCCCCGCATACCTCTTTAGTACCGGTTCATGGCACGAACCGGTACTAAAGGTTGCCCTTCAGTGCCGGTTGGTGACACCAACCGATACTAAAGACTTCCTATATATTTGCTTGGTTCGCAGCCGATCGAAGGGGATCTCATTTCTCTGTTTTCTCCCATGTTCTTCTTCTTGCTCTAAGCTCATCCTCCATTTTTCCAAGGATTTGTCAAGATTTGAAGGCACCCCATCTATCCAAATGTTCACAAAGGTTAGCAACTTTGCCCCTTCATCTCTCATTGCTAGATTAGCTTGTGGTATGCTCAAAGATATGTGATTTGTGGGTTTTAGCTAGGTTTTGGGGGAGTGATCATTATGTCAGAGTTTATTTGATTTATATGCAATTTTTTCTCAAATTAACTTGTTAGATTGCATATGTGTAGGTGTGGTTTATTTAGTGCCTTCCCATCCCCGTCCTAACCACCGTCGATCGCCCGCATCGTCTCGTCGCGGCACCGGCCAGCTTCGTGAGCCTCTTGTTCTTCATAAAACCTTATTGTTAAAAAAGTACTTGTATGATTTAGATAGCTGCGTGTACGAATTACTTACTTGTAATATTGTTAGTTATTCTATACTGTCATGGTTATGGTATCCGCCCATGTTGGCCCTCGTCCAGTCTATGATTCAGATGTGGTATGTCGTTATCTTTTATAACTATTTCACACATCATCTAATGTCTATGACAATTAATTATGCCACAAAATTTATGTAGATGTTTTTATCTATAGGAAGTAGTTGAACCAGAAATTCCAATTGACTATGCAATTCTGCTCGAGAAGTTAACACAAGTTGAAAAAGAAATTGATCATTTGAAAGAAAAATTGAAAAGAACTGAAGATGAGAAGATGTGATTGGAGTTGCATGTTGCCGATATCATCGATGATCACAAGAACAAGATGGCAGGAATGTGCTTGAAGCTTAGAAAGATTAGAAAATATGCCATTGATAAAGAGGCTTGGTATCATTATGTCGTTGTCTCAATTGTTACCTAAGTTGCGATTATGATCGCATTTGTTGTTGCATTTAAATGTTTAGGATAGTTGTATGTTGTTTTATGAGATGTATGTATGAACTATAAGTACCTATTATTTGCAGTAATAACATTTGGCCACTACTAGCTCTACTTTGGTTGTAATGTGATGATGAAGATGTATTAATTTGGTCACTTCGATGTTGTGTAGTGAACATGAGCCGGCAATGGATGTACGATGACCGACTAAGTCTAGGGTTCCTTCATGGCCTGCATGATTTTATTCATGTGGCGGAGGCAAACAAGCAGAATGGTTTCATGTGTTGTCCATGTCATGACTGTAAGAATGATATGAATTACTCTACCTCAAAAACCCTTCACTACCACCTGCTGAAGTCCGGTTTCATGTCTGGCTATAGCTGTTGGACCAAGCACGGATAAAGAGGGGTTATAATGGAAGACAATGAAGAAGAAGAGGATGATGACAACTATCCTTTCGCCGATACAACAATGGGGGAAGCTGAAGCAGAGGCATCAATGGGGGAACCTGAAGAAGAGGAATTAGATGAGCCTGCTGATGATTTTGGTCAGGTCATTGCTGATGCAAAGAGAAATTGCAAAAGTGACAAGGAGAGGTTGAAGTTGAAGCAAATGTTAGAGGATCACAAGAAATTATTGTATCCACATTGTGAAGATGACCAGAAAAAGTTGGGTACCATGTTGGAATTGCTGCAATGGAAGGCGAAGAATGGTGTAACTGATAAGGGATTTCAAGAATTGCTGATAATGATAAAGAAGATGCTTCCAAAGGATAACGAATTTCCTAAAAGTACATACAAAGCAAAGAAGGTTGTCTGCCCTCTAGGATTAGAGGTGCAAAAGATACGTGCATGCCCTAATAACTACATCCTCTACCGTGGTGAGGAGTACGAGAATTTGGATGCATGCCTGGTATGCTGTGCACTGCGCTATAAGATCCCCCGTGATGACCCTGGTGATGTGGAGGGCAAATGCCACACGAAGAGGGTTCCTGCCAAGGTGATGTGGTCTGCTCCTATAATGCTACTGTTGAAATGTTTGTTCCAAAACAAAGAGCATGCCAAGTTGTTGCGATGGCACAAAGAAGAATGTAAAAGATGGGATGTTGAGAGCACACGCTGATGGTTCGCAGTGGAGAAAAATCGAGAGGGAGTTCAAGGACTTTGCAGCTGATGCAACGAACTTATGGTTTGGTCTTATTATAGACGACATGAATCCTTTTGGGGAGCAGAGCTCCAGTCATAGGACCTGGCCCATGACTCTATGTATCTACAACCTTCCTCCTTGGTTGTGCATGAAGCGGAAGTTCATTATGATGCCAGTGCTCATCCAAGTCCCTAAGCAGCCTAGTAACATCATTGATGTATACCTAAGGCCACTAGTTGATGAACTTCTATAGTTGTGGAAAAAACCAGGTGTACATGTGTGGGATGCGCACACACACAAGGAAATTGACCTACGAGCGTTGCTGTTTGTAACCATCAATGATTGGCCTGCTCTTAGTAACCTTTGAGGACATACAAACAAGGGATACAATGCATGCACGCACTGCTTAGATGATACTGAAAGTGTATATTGGGATAAATGTAAGAAGAATGTGTACCTGGGACATCGTCGATTTCTAACGATCAAGCATATCTGAAGAAAGGCAGGAAACCATTTCAAAGGTGAGCCAGATAACAGGAAGAAGCCTGGCCTCCATACTAGTGAATATATATTTGATGTGGTCATGGATTTACAAGTAATCTTTGGAAAGGGTCCTGGTGGACAATCTGTTCCGAATGACGCCAACGGACACGCACCCATGTGGAAGAAGAAATCTATATTTTGGGAACTTGAATATTGGAAAGCCCTAGAGGTCCGCAATGCAATCGACGTGATGCATGTGACGAAGAATCTTTGTGTGAACATGCTGGGGTACTTGGGCGTGTATGGAAAGACAAAAGATACACCAAAGGCATGGGAAGACAAGCAAATAATTAACGGAAAAGACGACATGCATCCAAAGAAGTATCAAAGTCCTGCCAGCTACGCTCTTACCAAAGAAGAGAAGGAAATATTTTTTGAATGCCTGCTCAGTATCAAGGTCCCGTATGGCTTCTTGTCGAATATAAAGGGAATAATAAATGTGGCAGAGAAAAAAATTCAAAATCTAAAGTCTCATGACTGCCATGTGATTATGACACAATTACTTCCGGTTGCACTTAGGGGGCTTCTACCAGAAAATGTTCGATTAGCCATTCTGAAGCTATGCACATTCCTCAATCCAATTTCCGAGAAGGTAATCGATCCAGAAATCCTACAAAGGTTACAGAATGATCTGGTCCAATGTCTTGTCACTTTCAAGTTGGTGTTCCCTCCATCCTTCTTCAATATTATGACGCACGTCCTAGTTCACCTAGTCGAAGAGATTAACATTCTGGGTCCTGTATTTCTACACAATATGTTCCCCTTCGAGAGGTTCACTGGAGTCTTAAAGAAATATGTTCATAATCGTGCTAGGCCATAAGGAAGCATCACCAAGGGATATGGAACAGAGGAGGTTATTGAGTTTTGTGTTGACTTTGTTCCTGACATTAAGCCGATTGGTCTTCCTGAATCGCGGCATGAGGGGAGACTGGGTGGAAAAGTCACACTAGGAAAGAAAGAAGCAATAAATATGGACAGGCATTCTTTCACTCAAGCATACTACACAGTTCTACAAAATTCCACCTTGGTCACTCCATATATCGAGGAACACAAGGATATTGTACGGTCCAAGAACCCGGAGCAGTCTGACCCCTGGATTGAGCTTAAACAGATGGAGACTTTTGACGGTTCATTGCAAACAAAGCTCATCAATGACAATGATGTTCCAGATGAACTGTACTGGTTGGCCAAGACAACAAGTTCGACTGTAATGACTTTCAAAGGGTACGAGGTAAATGGTCATACATTTTACACGATCGCCCAAGATAAAAAGAGCACCAACCAAAACAATGGTGTCCGCTATGATGCAACCAACTTTCAAGACACATATTATGATTACAAAGTGGAGATATGGGAACTTGACTATGGACCTGATCTTAAGGTCCCTTTGTTTCGGTGCAAATGGGTCAAATATACTGGAGGCGGGGTACAAGTAGACCCACAGTACGGAATGACAACAGTGGATCTCAACAATCTTGGGTACACAAACGACTCATTCGTCCTAGCCAATGATGTGGCTCAGGTTTTCTATGTGAAGGACATGTCTAGCAAACCGAGGAGAAAAAAGATAAGGAAGCAAATACATCATATGATGAGACAAAGCGCCACATAGTTCTTTCAGGGAAAAGAAACATTGTGGGAGTGGAGGACAAGACAGACATGTCAGAAGATTATGAAAAGTTTCATGAAATCCCTCCCTTCAGAGTGAAGATTGACCCAGGCATCCTGTTAAATGATGAAGATTCTCCATGGTAATGTCGCAATCATAAGAAAGGGACAAACACGTAGAAAAAGTCTTACCCTGCGAGATCCCACCTTGGGATGTGACCGGCTTCACCGTCATCACTTTCTATGTGAAGGACAGGCATGCATTTTCTAGCATGGTATCTTTGTAACAGTTTGTACACGAAGTGCATCCTGTTTTTGCCACAACCCTCTCAACTCTTTAGAACTTGCGATGTGGGTGAAATTATGATGTCATGCCAAGTTTCAACCTTTTCAGAGTTCATGTGTAGTGCTTTTCAATTTCGGGGTCATTTAGCTCAGTATAAATCATTAAATGCATGAAAAATATCAAATGAAGTCAGAAAGGGTTGAAAATTGATGATGTGCCTTTGAATGGTGCATATTGAACAAACAAAAAGTATGTAGTTGAAATAAGTTATTAGAAATGAAATCCCTTTGTAATAGATGAGTTTCGTCCGAAACCCTCATACTTCGAAAGAGATTGTCCAGTTTGTACACGAAGTGCATCTAGTTTTTGCCGTAACCCTCTCAAGTCTTTAGAAGTTGCTATGTGGGTTAAATTATGATGTCATGCCAAGTTACAACCTTTTCAGAGTTCATTTGTATTCTTTTAAATTTCAGGGTCATTTAGCTCAAAATAAATCATTAAATGCATGAAAAATATCAAATGAAGTCAGAAAGGGGTGACAATTTATGATGTGCCTATGAATGGTGCATATTGAACACAAAAAAGTATGGAGTTAAAATAAGTTATACAAAATGATATCCTTTGTAACAGATGAGTTTTTGTTCAAAACCCTCATACTTCGAAAGAGATTATCTAGTTTGTACACGAAGTGCATCCAATTTTGGCATAACCCTTTCAAATCTTTAGAAGTTTCTATGTGCGTGAAATTATGATGTCATGCCAAGTTACAACCTTTTTAGAGTTCATTTGTACTGCTTTTCAATTTCAGGGTCATTTAGCTCAAAATAAATCATTAAATGCATGAAAAATATTAGTGAAGTCAGAAAGGGTTGAAAATTGATGATGTGCCTTTGGACGGTGCATATTTAACACACAAAAAGTATGGTGTTAAAATAAGTTATTAGAAATGAAATCCCTTTGTAATAGATATGTTTTCGTCTGAAACCGTCATACTTCGAATGAGATTGTCCAGTTTGTACACGAAGTGCATCCAGTTTTGCCATAACCCTCTCAACTCTTTAGAAGTTACTATGTGGGTGAAATTATGATGGCATGCCAAGTTACAACCTTTTCATAGTTCATTTGTACTGCTTTTCAATTTCAGGGTCATTTAGCTCAAAATAAATCATTAAATGCATGAAAAATATCAAATGAAGTCAGAAAGGGTTGAAAATTGATGATGTGACTTTGAATGGTGCATATTTAACACACAAAAAGTATGTAGTTAAAATAAGTTATTAAAAATGAAATGTCTTTGTAATAGATGAGTTTTCATCTGAAACCCTCATACTTCGAAAGAGGTTGTCCAGTTTGTACACGAAGTGCATCTAGTTTTTACCGTAACCCTCTCAACTCTTTAGAAGTTGCTATGTGGATGAAATTATGATGTCATTCCAAGTTACAACCTTTTCAGAGTTCATTTGTATTGCGTTTCAAACTCCAGATATAACATTTCAAATGCCATTTAATCAAATTGTCTTATAGAGCAGTTTAAGCTGTTCAAACATGCATGGATATGCCATAAACAGATTCTTTATATTTTTCTCATATTTTTTCATATATTATTTATTTCCATTGGAGTCATAGATTTTTCTATGATTTTCTAAAGTTTGGGAGGTTTTCTGAAAATAATAACTAATAACGAATTCAAAAACCCTTTAGTACCGGTGCAAGCAACGCACCGGTACTAAAGGTCCACCGCCCCACACATTTTTTGGGGAGGACCTGTAGTACCGGTGCATGGCTCGCACCGGTACTAAAGGGTCTTTAGTACCGGTGCGAGCCACGCACAGGTAGTAAAGGCTTGCTAGGTATAAATAGAAACACCCTTGTCCCGGGATGAGCCATGCACCGGGAGAAGCTCAGTGCGCCGCCAGGCTGCCGAAATTAGCCATCCCCGTCGCGCGCCGCCCCGCCGCCGTGCACCGCCCCGAGCCCGCCGCCCTGACCCCACCATCCCGACGCCGCGCCTCCCTTGAGGATCTTTGCACGGCTACACCCTCGCTAAGCCTCTCCCCTCCCCCTTTCCCGCCGCCCCGACCCCTGCACGCTCGCCGAAGCTCACCGATCCCTTCGGCCGCCACGTTTGCGGCTCGCCGAAGCAACTTCGGCGCGGACTACTAACGTGGCCGGCCAGCCCCACCCCCAGGGTAGCTGGCTAGTGGGCCCACGTGCCCTAGATGACCAGTTGACCCAGTCAACTGTGCTGACTGGGCAGGCCCCAGTAAATGACAAGTGGGGCTGCCCCCCTAATCGACTGATTAATTAAAATGATTAATTAGTTTAAATAACGTGTCTATGACAAGTGGGACCCCGTAGCTAATTAGTTTTAGTTTAATTTAACTCTATATTAACCCTAGCTACTTAGTTTTAGTTTAATTTAACTCTAGATTAACCCAATGCTAATTTTGCTAAGTGTTATTTAATTTGTTAGATGCTAAGTGTTATTTAATTTGTTTTCATAATTAGGTGTTTCTTCTCAACGTCGACGATGTCGATCCCGCATCCTCGTCGTCGAGTCTGCGGAGGAGGTCTGTTGCTTGAGCCAAGGGGCCTTGTCCGGGACTAGGCTCCACCGGGCTTGTATTGGGAGGTGCTGCCTTCTGGGCGGCGCAGCTTGGTGAGGAGCCAGACCGTCATCGACCCGGAGGTTCTGTGGTGGCGGCTACATGGGCCACGGATGATTCAGAGGCTTGAGACCCCCTCGGATGTGGTACAATACCATGTCAGCAAGGAGAATGAGCACGTCCGTCGCTACATGGGAGCTTTGGAGGCCAGGTCCGACAATACGTGGCAGATTCTTTGAGGATCTCACTAAAGCTATGATCTTGTGATGGTTCCTTCTCTTTGGGTGTCCACCGCCCACCCCAATATCCGTCGGGTGCTAGGGTTCTAGCTAGATCGATATATTATCTACTATATATATTATTATGATGTATTAGCTAGATCAATGGATTAGGCGATGTATTAACTGCATTATTAATTAACTATCAGTTATTTGCTTCTTGAATGCATGCTAATTTCAATACTAATTTTTTTTATCTATATTATTATGGATTAGTTATTAAGCTATGGACTATACCGGTAGAGCTCATGAAGAGGACATCTTCGACATGATACGCTCCTCAAAAAACCCAGCGGACCTTCTAGGTGAATCACATGATGATGACGACTCACAATATCTAAACGATTATAGTGATGGATGTGAGGCCGAGGAAGAACATCTTATGTTCCAAAATCCGGAACAACTAACAATGTCCGGCGATGTATATACATATTAGCCTTAGTGATCATTACATGTGTATTAATTTATTTGTATATATATGATAACAATTTTTTCTTCTTTTAATTATCAGCCCTCCGGATCGAGCCAATCTAGTAGAAAGGTACGAGGCGGTGCCAAAATATTGGATGGCAATGTAAAGCTCAATCTTGATGCTTTCAAACATGATGGCGAACTGACTCACCCTCAAGCCAATGCCAAGACATTTGTGCGTCAATGCAGAGTGGTTGTTAGAGACAGAGTCCCGATCATAATGCAAGAATGGATTCAGACAAACAAACCAAAACTAGGAGTGAATTATGTCGATAAAAGAATTAAAGATGCCCTTTGGCGAGAGCTCATGGAGCATTTCATCCTACCAGATTCTCTCTCGGAGCACCAAAGGGACAAAGTCAAGGAGTTTGCTCTCCATAAGATGGCCGACGCGTTCCAGACTTGGAAGAAAAGATTATGAAATGAGTACAACGCTAGAGGCAAGAAGGCACCCGAATTCACATGAATATACGAGAAGGTAAGGAATCACTGGGACGCATTTATCGAGTACAAGACATCGGAAGCTGCTATGGAGAAGTCGGCAAAGAATAAGATAAATACGGAGAAAAAAGTATCACCATAAACTAGGGACAGGTGGATACAAGTCAGCCATTCCTAAGTGGGATGCATTAGATAATAAGATGCATGCTGAAGGGATCACTGCAGTAACCTTCCACTGGCTCTAGAGGTGCAGGAATTGGTTGTTTGCGCATGGGGGAAAGTTGGACCCAGCAACAGCGAAGATTATTGCACTGACCAGTCTAAAGCATGCATCAGATGAGTTGATTGAGGCAATAAAATCTGCCCAAGAAGGAAAGTTTCACCCCGATAGAGAGAACGACGAGCTTACATGCGCCCTCGGGAATCCCGAACACGGAGGACGAACACGAGGCGTGGGCATTGTTTCGTGGTATGAGGGGTTTGTGGGCTGGAAGGATAGTTATAAAAGCCATTCGAGAAAAAAGAAGGTGGAATCAGACCGACTTTCAAAGTTGGAACAAAAGTACGAGCATCAGCAGCTGCAGATACAGCTACTAACCCAGCAAAAGGCAACTCCGCAGCAGGAGGCATCGGAACCCATCCCATCTACACTGTCGGAAAGCAGCATGGGTCCCACGGGGGCACCGCTGGGTCAGACCCCCGTGGATGATATCACCAAGAAGACATCTTGTGAGCTAATCCATAAAATGAAGAACATACCCGTGTGGGTCGCTATGGGCTATGCTTTACCAAATACACCTGATGTTCTCTGGCATTTCAATCTGGTTCGAGCTAGGTATGCTCGTGTCGCGGTGGATGCAATAGAGCCAAGATATGATAGACTCGAGCTTGACATCCCTAGAGGTGAGGGGGAGTCCACATTGGCTGAAGCCGGCCATGGTCTCATTCTATGGGGAAAGGACTGTATCGTCTTTCCACACTTGGCGCTAAGGCTACCGACTCCTCCGAGTATCGATGTCCAGCGCGAAGGATCCTAGCCAGAGGCATCACAGCGCCAGCAGTCCTCCCCACCTTGAGAGGCGTCCCACTTCGATAGGGATCACACTAGCGCGAGTCCACCCAACCTCGGGATGGAGCACAAAGTGAGTCCATATCGTCGATACCATCTCCACCGCGTGAGCCGATTCCAACCCGACAACGGTCCCGCCAGCAAGGCTCCTAAAATAGGAAGGCCATCAGTAGTCCTCTTTGGAAGAAAGCAAAAAAGAAACCCGAGACTCTGGCCAAAAAGAAGCTGCCTTACGACATGACACCAAAGGAAAACAAAATTGAAAGAGATCCCCGAGTGCAAGTCTGTTTTGCGAAGAAGCCCCTTGTCGCCAAAGGAGGTAATACCCAAGGAAGTCAAAGACCACTTTAGGGAACACTTTATTGATCGACCCCCGACATATGTGGAGCGTATGCCAACATACTATGAGCGACAGGTTCAGAAGGCAAGTGATCAAAGAAGTCGGCCCAGCCCAAGGAAGAAGTCGGGAAGTACGACATCAATGACATGTGGCAATACTAGCGGGAAAACAGTTCCCCAGCTCGGAGAACAATCCAAGCAATCAATCTCTTCGCTCAAGATGAGTAACAATCCAATCAAGCAATCGATCCAAGCAATTGACTTTGCTGGCAACCCAATCGATCTCGAAGAAGTAGAGGCTGCAGGTCTCACTCTTGGCCAAATCCTTGGCACCGAGGAAATCCGCGGGTCCGGTGAATCTGAGTACGCGATGAAATATGCCATCGGGAAACCACTTGTCACGCCCGAGCAGTACAAGGAACTACCAACTATGATGCGAAAGTTGCATGATTGGTACCTGCTTGAAGCAAAGCAAGGGGAGATGACAGTCATGGTCAAAGTAAGGAAAGAGCATTACGTCAATGGATGTGAAATATGTCTTGAATTCTCAGAAATTTTCCACTTATACGACATGGACTCGATCGACAAAACTCTCATAAGTTGCTATTGTCTTTAAGTGATTTATATCTTTAATAATTTATGTCTCTAGCTCAAATATCGTTCATTGGCTTGTCCTCACTATATATGTTCTTTTCTATGCTATTATGCAGATTGAAGATGTGGGAACTTAAACAAGAGGGAATCGATGACATTGGGTTAATCGACCCAAATACCGTTCATGGTCATGTGGTAAAACATTATGCCAAGGACACAAAAGAGCTCTTGGAAAAATATCTAGAGGCACTAATGAATACCAAATCTACAACAATATTTCCTTACAACATGGGGTGAGTGTTTACTCTCTTGTATACTACAAATTCTATTTTTGCTTACTAGCTCGTTGTCAAGTGTAGTTGATGAGTTATATGCATGCCTGCTTAATTATATAAACTTTTGCACAGAGACCACTATATCCTCCTGAATATTATCCTCGAGGATGGACTTGCTCAAGTGTACAACTCACTAGATACACTAGAACAATCATACGTGGACTTGTATTTTATGATACAACGGTAATTTCAATCTTTATCGACCTTGATTTCTTTCATTATTTCCTGATATCAAAAGTAATTACAATAACTCTTTCATTCTTTTTCTTTGCCGCGTAGTGTTTGGAAAAAGATCATAGAAAAAACCCATCACGGTCTTCAATGGAAACGGAAACTAAAGTGGAAAAGAATCCAGGTAATTAAGTAGTACTACTAGGTCCGCTCATATCTTTAATTCTAGTTTCAATACCATTATCATGCTTGATTACTAATTATCTTATTGAATGCTATTCTTTTGCAAGTGCACGAAGCAGCCACAGGGGATAAATTTATGTGGATACTTCGCAGAAGAGCACATGAAAGACAACTCGAGGTTTGGCAGATGATGTCGAAGCTGTCACCACAGAAATGCTTTGTAGCACTTCAAGAGGTATTTGCGGCATTTCTTCTTCGACATGTCATTGACGTAAACGGAGAGCACTATTCCTTACCGCCGCCTCAATAATGCCAGCGAATCAGTAGTAGAAAACTAAGATCTCATCCGAAGCACTAGCTAGCTACTCCCGGCCGGGTTTTGGGCCTTAATTTATAAGTCCAGAATATATATGGATGTGTAATTCCATTTGTATATATACTATGTATGAGATATTGTATATTGTATTACATATATATATATGCATCAACTTGTGTACTGTTTACAATATGTAGCACCATAAAATAAATTTAAAATGAATGGAAAACACAAAAAATAGAGAGGAAAATTAGAACCTAAAAGCTAAACAAAAAAACATAACATTTAGTACCGGTTGGTATCACCAACCGGTACTAAAGGTCCTCCACCACCAGCCCACACAGGCAGCCACGTGGTGGGCCTTTAGTAACGGTCAGTGGGCCAACTGGTACTAAAGGTCTAGACCTTTAGTTCCGACCCTTTAGTAACGGTTGGGGAACCGGTACTGAAGGCTATCCCGACCGGGACTACAGACAGACATTCTACTAGTGCCACTTCACCCTGAGAAACTTGATTGACTTGTTGTGAGTCTTACGCTGAGTTTCCTCGAGAATAGCAACTGGATGCTCACGATAAGATAGGTCTTCTTGGAGGTCAATGTCTTGGAGGTCAATGGTACGCTCGGGAGTCTTTAGGCACCTCCGGAGCTGAGAGGCATGTATGACATCATGAACATTTGCGAAATTTGGAGGAAGCTCTAGTTGATAGACAGGGTCACCTCTCTTGCCCACAACTTTGAAAGGACCCACAAAGTGAGGAGCTAGCTTCCCTTTGATTACAAACCACTGAGTGCCCTTCATGCAAGAAACTCTGAGATAGACAAGGTCATCAATTTGAATGGAGACATCCCGATGTTTGTTATCATAATAACTCTTCTATCGGGATTGTGGTGCTTTGAGGATATCACGAATGACACGACACATCTCTTTTGCTTCGGTGATCATGTCATTGCCCAGAATTTGACACTCACCAGTTTCAGACAAATTGAGTGGGGTATGACACCTCCTGCCGTAGAGAATCTCGAAAGGGTCCTTGCCTGAGCTAGCCTGAAAGCTGTTGTTGTATGAAAATTCAGCGTATGGAAGGCAGTCTTGATGTATACAGCTCTACCAGTTGAGCTGCCAAGATAGACTCTTTGACCGGAAGGAAATGGGCAACTTTGGTCAGCTTGTCAATAATCACAAAGATAGCATCGTTGCCCTTCTTGGACTTAGGAAAACCAGTGACGAAATCCATCTCCACATGATCGAATTTCCACTCTGGAATAGGCAAAGGCTGAAGGAGACCTGATGGACTTCATGCGAGTCCACCATAAGGTTTTCTTGAGGTCCTGATACATCTTGGAACTGCCTAGATGAATGGATAGGAGAGAATTGTGTGCTTCGTCCATGATAACCTTTCTGATATCACCTTTCGGAACCACCAGACGGTCCTCAAAGCACAAGGTATCTTTGTCATCAACGCAAAAGCACATATACTTCGGAATGCCCTTGGCCACACCTTTCTTCACTTTCTTCACCATAACATCAAGACGTTGAGCTTGGTTAACCTAATCTACCAGAGTCGTAGATACTTGAAGATTGGCAAGAAATCCCTGCGCAATCATTTGAAGATCGAGCTTGTGGAAGGATTCACAAAGCTCGTGTTAAAGAGGCTTCAGGATAAGACTGTAGTAGTACGCCTTTCAGCTCACCGCGTATGCAATGATATTTGCTTTTCCCAGTGTATACTTAATGCTTGGATTGAAGTCCTCAATCATTTCCACCTAACGAGACTGCCAAAGATTGAGATTGGGTTGAGTGAAAATGTACTTCAAGCTCTTGTGATAGGTGTACACCTCAACTAGAATACCCAACAACAAATGTCTCCAAGTCATCAGAGCATGCACAACTGCCGCCAACTCAAGATCATGAGTGGGGTTGTTCTTCTTGCTAGGCTTCAACTGTCGCGAGGTAGAAGAAACGATCTTCTTATCTTGCATGAGAACACCACCAAGACCTTGGAGGGAAGCATCATAGAAAACTTGGAAAGGCTTTGATTTCTCAGGAGGAACAAGAACTGGAGCTGAAGTCAGTTTTTGCTTGAGTGTATTGAACGCCACATCACACTCAGGAGACCAAGCATACTTGAAATTCTTCTGGAGGAGATTGGACAGAGGCTTAGCAATTTGAGAGAAATTCTCGACGAATCTTCTGCAGTAACTTGCAAGCCCGAGGAAGCTAGGTGCTTGAGGAGGCTGCCACTTCAAGATTGCCTCAGCTTTCTCAGGGTGCACTTTAATGCCGTCGGCAGAGATCACATGCCCAAGGTACACCACTTAATTGAGCCAAAACTAACACTTGGAAAATATAGCATAGAATCGATACTCTCTTAGCTTGTCAAGCACAAGCCGGAGATTCTTTGCATGTTCTTCTTCAGGCTCCGAGAACACAAGAATATCCCCCAAATACACCAAGACGAACTCATTCTTGAAAGGAGAGAATATAAAGTTCATCATCCTGGAGAAGGTTGGAGGAGCATTGGCGAGACCAAAAGACATGACAGTTGTTAAAACAACTCATTGATGTTGGGAAGTGGGTACTTGTTTCTGATTGTCTTCTTATTCAATGGATGGTAATCGACACAAATTCGGTCCGTGCCATCCGTTTTCTTGACAAACAAAACACCACAACCCCATGGAGAAGAACTTGGTCTGATCAGACCTAGACGTTCTTGTTCATCTAGCTGCTTCTTCAACTCTTTCAGCTCTTCGGGGCCAAGCTTATAAGGACGCTTTCAAAATGGTTTAATTCCAGGTTCGAGATCAATCACAAACTCAACTGGCCGGTACGGAGGCATTCGTGGCAATTCTTCGGGAAAGACATCTTCATACTCGCAGACCACCGGAATCTAAGATTTGGGTGAGATTTCACCCTTATCATTAAGAGCAAAGAGAGGAATCGTGTCATCGCGAGCAGCGAAAATGATCATGTCTTCTAAAGGACGAGTCAATTTGACATCTTCTGATTGACAATCAACATACGCCTTGTTCATAGCCAGAAAATCCATGCCAAGAATGAGATCAATATCGGAATTGCCGAGAACAATTGGAGAGGCCAGAAAAGAATAATTGCCCATCTTGATAGAAACATCCGGAACCACCGAACGAGAATTCATCACTTTGCTGGGAGAAACTATTGATAGGGGCTTAGACAAATTAACGGAACACAAATCATGCATCTTGGTGAACGTCCTTGAAATGAGAGAATGCAATGCACCAGTATCAAACAAAACTTTTGCACGAATAGAATTAACCAAGAGATTACGCATGATGACTTGAGAAGAATCTTCTCCTTCGGCTATGTTCACCATGTTCACTTTTGCTGACTTGGGATTATGCTTCACCATAGCATTGCTTAGAGGTTTTATTGGAGGAGGAGGCAGAAGACGCCGCTGGTTGCACTTGTGTGAGTATTGACCCTTCTGACCACAATTGTGACAAGTAACCTCTGAGAGCGCATGGAAGTTGCCTGGAGGAGGAACATTAGCTTACTTGGGTGCCTGGGGCCTCTGCTGATATCATTGGTTGGGTGGGTGGGAAGAACCACGACCACTGAACTGCTTCTGCTGCTGAGGAGAATGAACTGGAGGAGGAGGAACCCAATACTTCTGCTGCTTAGTGACTATCTGAGAGATGGAAGAAGAAGAGTAGGATTCCCAGGAATGCTTCCTTGAGTTCTCTAACTTGAGTTGAGTTTCCTCGACCTCCCAAGCCATGTTGTAGAACTGATCAAACTCACGAGGCTTTTGCAAGACTAGACCCGGCAAAAGCTCATCCTTGAGACCAACTCTGAACTGATAAATCATGGACTTGTTGTCAGGACATCTTGTTTAGCATAATGGGCCAGATTTTTGAACTCGATGTTGTATTGATAGACAGACTTACTTCCCTGCTGCACGTGCCTGAGTTTCTCACGCATCTCCTCGACAAAGCTCCTCGGGAAGTAATGGGCCCTCAAGTCATGATGGAAATCATCCCAGCTGACAACAATATCACCCCTGGAGTCCTTGTATTGCTGCCACCAATCTGCTGCCTGTCCCTTGAGCTAAAACGACATGAACCTGATATAGTCCTCTAGTCTGACATTGCTACACTCAAAATGCTTACTCATGTCACGGAGCCAATCATCTACATCAAAAGGCTGCTCACAACAAGTGAAAGACTTGGGCTGGTTGGCAAGGAACTGGCTGAGTGTTGCGAACTAAGGCTGTTTCTAAAAATTCCCTTGATAACCTTGCTAACCCTGATCTCTTTCTTACAATAGCTTGAGCAACATATGTGTATTTGCATTGGTTGCCTCCATCACAACTTGCCAAGCTTCTGGAGGAGGAGGCAGCGGTTGGGGTGGTGGAGGATCAGACTGCTCCTCACCCTGACCCAGATTCCCGGGAGTTGGTGGAGCCATCCTGGAGATGGACAAGAACATCAGCACATAATTGACAAATACGATTGCAATAAGGTGAATCAAATGGCTTGAATGAAATTGAACGGAGTAACATAATAGCCTTCCTACTGAAAAATAAGTAAGAACGCCTTCTTTGGGTTTGCGATAACATCATCAGATATTATAAGCCACTTGAATATACACAACAAGGTATTGAGCTAAGATATGCTCGGAACAAATGTACAGACCTCATACATCTGAAGAAAGATGATCCTAGGTAACAACTTGAATTCCGACCTAAGAACTTCCAAACTCTTTGGTTATGCAATTGGATGTTGGGGATACAGGGAGGCAAAATATCTCATACAACTAACAATCCCTACACTCCAACTGTATCCATCTGTCAACACTAACCAGGGGCTTCGGAACTCCATCTATCTTGGATCCTCGAAAGTAGAACGATACCAAACATGGCAGTACTCCGGATGCCTCCCCAGTACTAGGTGACTCCGACCTTATCTCGCCACGATAAGTATTCAAGCAATTCCGAACATCCTCCGTCCTAAGATACTAAGGAAACTGAATGATAAGAATGTGCAAGAATCCCCTGGAGCTCAACTCCCCAGAAGAAATCAAGTCACACAGGAGGCACCAAGACAGAACTCCGTCACATCAGCATCATAGAGTTTCCAAAATATCCGCATGATCCTAAAAAAAATTGAGCGAGAAGAGGTGTAGAATCAAAATTCCTAAGTACAATACCTCACCAGAATATAGAAGAGGATTAAAAGAAACCAACTCTCCAATATAACTAGACTCAAATTAGTTTTACTAGACTCGACTTGGCCAAGTTCGATCAAGCAAAGGGCTCCTATGGTCGTATGGCTCTGAATACCAACTTGTAACGCCCACGATGCGCGCCTATCCTTATTTAGGCATGGGGGCCTCAATAGGGATAGCGGCGCATCTCGTCGTTCGCAAGTGCAATAAACATTGCATACATGTATGAAGAGATGAGTATATGAGTTGGCTTACACTCGCCACAAGCTAAATTACAAGTTCACGCAATTATTCAAACTTCATACAGAAGACAAGGTCCGTCTACGGACGAAATCAAACGAAGAAAAGAAGCAATTAAACTGCCTTGCTGGCCCAAAGATCACGACCATGGCCTCTTTAGTCATCGGGGTACGTGACATACATGCTACCACATTCTTCATCATACTCCCACTGGAGCTGGGTGTAACATTCCAAAATTTCATTTTGGAATGTTATGAATATAGCTATGCATCTATCATCACCATTGCTTGATTGTATGTGTTAGTTGAAATGCCATTTCTGATTTTTCTGAAAGTCCTTTCTACTTTTCCCTATGTTGCTTCCCCTATTTGAAATTTTGGTTAAATGTTCAAAATAAGAGAGGAGTAACATGACACTCCACACCAGGGTCTAATTGGTGAATTATTTGAACAAAATAACCAGGGGTTATTTTGAAAATATTTGCAAAAAAGGATCTAAAAACAATTAGGCAATTTCTGAAAATAATATTTTTTTTAAAGTGTTCAAATGACAGAATAGAAATGTTCATTAAATAGCATTTATTATTCTGTTAATTTTGATATATAATACCCCTATATTTAGAGACGATTTGAATGCTTTAAAAGCTTTTGAATGTCTCTGGTAAATTAGAAAAACAGAAACGGTAACCGTTTCCGGTATTAAACGGGCCGGCCCACAGGTTTTATTCGCGCATTAACTACGAGCCGGCCGACCGCGCGCAACGGATACATCTCCCTCTCTCTGACGCTGGACCCCACCCCCGACCGACCGTCGCTTCGAACGGCCGTCTTCTCCCTCCCCCGCGCGCGCCGGACCCGACGCCGGTCGCTTCCCCCCCCCTCACCGGATCTCTCCCCTCTCTCCTCCCCGCACCCCCCCGAGCGCCTATATAAGAGCCCCACTGCCCCGCATCCATTCCCCCCCCCCAAGCCCCTTCTCTCTCTCGCCGAGACGCCGTCGATTGCTCGTCGGAGTTCCACCACCACCGACAAACTTTTTTATAAACTTTTTATAAACTTTACTAGAGTTTTCCCAACAAACTTAAATTGACTTTGTTTACTTTAATAGTAAAATATTCTATTGTTGCCTTGCTGTCAACAATTGTCTTGTTATTTCAAAATAGTTTTATTATGTAGAAGTGTTTCAACCTTCCCTTTGGAAAAACAAAACTTTGTGTGTTTTACTTGCTAGAGACTTTTGTGCATTGTTTGCCTTTTTTGTTTAGTACTTCTTTACTGAATGTATGAGTACTTATTTTGGTTGTATGCTTATTTGAGTGCATTGTTTGTTTCGTTAGATTATCCGGAGTGCGAAACTTGTTACCTAGAGTCACTCACGTACGAAGATCATCAATCAGGCAAGTCACTTTGATCATGTTTTACCCATGTTTTATATGCATTAGTTATACCATCTCCCCAGTTGCATGCAAGATAGGTTAGTTGGAAACTTGGTTACATTGTAGTAGTATCATGTGGTAGATACCTCTCTCAACCCCTTTGACAACATTGGCCCCGGGAAACGTTGTTTTACCTTTTGCTATGCTATTAGTAGACGGGGTTGGTTGTGTGATTCATGAGAGTTGAGAGAGTTAATAATTTCAAGACCTACATAATGATCAAGATTTCAAGACTCCAAGTTTTCAACATACCTCTGGGTGGATGATGGTTGAACGGCGCCCTGGAGAAACCAGTGGTTAGCCTAGGTGATGCTGGAGATGGCCAGTATTCACGCGGAAAGGTCCACCCAGGCACAAAGGGATGGATGGGTGCTTCAAGACCCAAGGCTTACCTGCACAGCCACAAGTCATTATGGGCTCTGGCTTGGTTGGATATCGTGGTAACTCTGGACAGGCGGTGCTACGAGAGGTAGAAGAACGGTAGGAAAGGATGGGCACCGTCAGAGTCGCAGGGAAACCCTTTGGAAGACCATGTTTTGGTCATCCGTTTCTCAAACACCCTTAAGTGCGAGAAATCAAACGGAGGCGACCAAATCTTGTGGGGAACGTGTGCAAAACTCTGCAGAGTATTTCAAACCTAATCGATTAGCCGTGTCCACGGTTATGGACGACTTGAGCCAAAGGAATTGGAACTTCCGGAACTCTCAACACAAATAATATGATGATGTGGGTATTTAATAATTTTGGGTATGAGAATTGGTTGGTGGAACCATCTCATTAATCAACCAACTTAGTAATATTTTTTGCTTAACCCCCCTTGATGTAGGCAAAACTTGGCTTTACGCAAAACTTACACCACCACCTGCCATATAAGCATATAGACTAGCTGATTATTTTCACCCCTCTCTTGTGACTTTGCCGGCATATTCCATATGCTGACCTACACGGCTGCAACGTATCATGTTGCAGAGTACTTTTCCGACCAGGAGTGAGGACACGTTCTATGCTCAGTGAGATGCCCTTGGAGTCGGATGGACTCATCTACCTTCGACGCTTCCGCAAGATTTAGATATTCTCATGAGTTGGCTTTTAGCCACTTTATTGTAATTTTTATTGTAATAAAGGACTCGATATGAGATTTCGATTAATATAATGCTGTGTGATTTACCTTTGATATATACATTGATGTACCGTGTGTGTACCAGCATGATCTTGGGATGGTACGGAAACACCGGAGACTTGACCTTCCAGGTCGGGTCGCTACAGAAATGGTATCAGAGCACACGCTGACCGTAGGACGTAACCTCTAGGATTGGAAAGCCTTAGGATTGTTTTTCTTTGTCTTTAAAAATTCTTATACTCTCATCTATTCGTTTCTGACTCCTCTCCGGTTATTTCAAAAATTTATAGATGGCCACCTTCATCCCAGTGTTGATCACAGAGTTTTGCCAGCCTGATGCAACGATGCCCTTTGGTAAGGAGCTGATGAGGATCGTCAAGGACGTGAGGATTGCTTTGCCGAGCATCACCGGGATTCCTATCATGTCATTTCCCCAAGATGGACGCTACAGGATCGAGGTGCATATTCCAGGGAAGACTTTTGGGAATCGGAAGGAACCCATCGATCTCAAGTTCGTAGCACCCAGTTGGATACTTGGAAGAGACATGGCCATTCATCGTGCCCTTGGACGTATTCAGGAGGAATACAGAGGTGGAACCATTTCACCAGGACTCAGCATGGTTTGTCGTAGAGATGCCAATGGAAACATCATAACTCCTCCCACTGCAGACACCACTATCTCCTATATCCAGACCTTGGAGACTCACATCAGGACTCTGGAGCTTCGAGTTCGTGCTGACACGAAGACTATCAAGAATCTGATGAATCGCGAGCTGGACCTTGAAGCTGATCTGCAAGAGGCCAACTATGAACACGAGCATGAAGTGAAGGACTTCCTAGAGAGGATTGATGAGCAGAATGCACGCATCGCAACTCTGGAGGAGCAGCTAGACATGGGGGAAAACCTTCACCCCGAAGGAGACATGGCACCCTTCATCAGCGACGATGAAGACTATGAGGAAAGCACCACCGGAGGACCTACGACTATGCACTTTTGAGGAGAACATTAGTTATGCCCTCCAATGTATCTTTATTTTAGTCGTTAAAGCGTAGGTCGATGCTTAGTTGTCTGAGATTGTATTTCCGATGTTTGACATTGATTGAATAAATGAATGAGTGTTTGGTGTGATATGTTTGTTGCATTGCATATGGGTAGTGAATTTCTTTTAGACCCTTGTTCTATTCTAATTCTCATCCCTCTGAAAACAGCAAGATGCCTCCACGACGTGAGACCGACTTCACTTTCCCACCAGAACTCACTCAACTCCTTCAGCAATAGAATGCACTGATGCAACTATTGATTCAGAATCAGACCAACAATCAGAACAACAATAATCATCACCATCCACCCCAGACTGACAATCTCACCCGTTTTCTGAGGTTGAACCCTCCAACTTTCTCCAGCAGTACTGAGCCCATTGTGGCAGATGACTGGCTCTGTAAGATGGAGAGAGAACTTGTCACCGCTGGATGCACTGACGCTGAGAAAGTGCGATTTGCCGCACATCAACTGGAAGGACCAGCAGCATCATGGTGGGAGAATTACACCACCACATATCCTATTGCAGATGTGACTTGGGAGCAGTTCAAGCTTGCTTTCCGCACCGCTCATGTTTCAGCTGGAGCCATGAGTCTGAAGAAGCGTGAGTTTCGCAACTTGCGCCAGGGTAATCGCTCTGTGGCCCAATATGTGGACGACTTCAACACATTGTCACGTTATGCCCCAGGAGATGTGGCCGATGATGCGGCCAAGAAAGAAAAGTTTCTGGAAGGACTCAACGACGAGTTGAGCATACAGCTGGTAGTGGCTAATTTCAACAACTACCAAGAGCTGGTGGATAAGGCCCTCATTTTTGAAGGTAAACAACAGCAGATTGAAAACCGCAAGCGGAAGTACACTCAGGGGAAGTTCAACTCTGGAACTCATCAGAAGCCTCGTTACTCCCCGTTTTCCGGGAATACCGGATCAGGAAACAGTAAGTTTGGAAAGCACACTCATACTGTGCATAACCATGGAGGCCACCATCATGGAGGAAATGGGAACAACCGTTCCAACCATGGTAACTTCAAGAGTGACAATGGGAATGGGAACAACAACCAGCACCGTCAAGTTCCTGCTCAGAAGGATCTGAGTCACATTACTTGTTTCAAGTGCCAGAAGATAGGGCACTATGCTACTGAGTGTCCCCAGAGCAAGCAAGGCAATGGAAACGGCAACAACAACGGCAATGCAGCAGTTAAGAAGCCTAATCCGTTTCCCCGTGCTCAAGTGAATCACATCGACGTGGAAGAAGTCTATGATCAACCCGAGACTTTGGTTGGTAAGTTTTTATTGCATTCACGTCCTGTTACAGTACTTTTTGATTCCGGTGCAACTCATTCATTCATATCAAGGGTAGTGGTGGATAAGTATGGTTTGCCCACCAAAACCCTTAGTCAGCCCATTCAGGTCAGTTCGCCAGGAGGTATGATGATGGCAGGGATAGGATGCCATGCCTTGAAACTCAATATAGGAAACCATGTTTTTCCCACCGACCTCATCGTCTTAGAGTCACAGGGATTGGATGTAATCCTAGGCATGGATTGGATGACCAAGTATGAAGGAAATCTTGATTGCCCTAGCAAGTCTGTTTCACTCACCACCCCGGAGAACAAGAGGATTAAGTATGTATCCCGACGCACACGTATGAGTGCTAGGTTAAATGCCCTCACGGGAGTTGTTCAGGAGGAAGTACCTGTGGTAAAAGAATTTCCAGATGTATTTTTGGAAGAATTACCAGGAATGCCACCAGATAGGGAAATTGAGTTCCTAATAGAGCTACAGCCAGGGACAGCTCCAATTTCCAAGAGACCCTATCGGATGCCCGCAAATGATCTGTTGGAAATCAAGAAGCAAATTAAGGAGTTATTGGACAAAGGTTATATACGCCCAAGTTCTTCACCTTGGGGAGCCCCAGTTCTTTTGGTGGAGAAGAAGGATAAATCTTTGAGAATGGTAGTCGATTATCGTGCCTTGAACGAGGCGACTATCAAGAACAAGTACCCTCTGCCGATGATTAACGATTTGTTTGATCAGCTCATAGGAGCCAAAGTATTCTCCAAGATCTATCTTCGATCAGGGTATCACCAGTTGAAGATTCGTGAACAGGATATACCCAAAACAGCTTTCACCACGAGGTATGGCTTGTATGAGTATACGGTCATGTCTTTTGGATTGACTAATGCTCCTGCCTACTTCATGAATTTGATGAACAAAGTGTTCATGGAATACCTAGACAAGTTTGTTGTGGTGTTCATCGATGACATTCTGATATTCTCCAAGAACGAGGAAGAGCATAAGCAACATCTGCGTTTAGTTCTGGAGAAGCTAAGAGAGCATCAGTTATATGCCAAGTTCAGTAAATGTGAATTTTGGTTGACGAAAGTCGGATTCCTTGGACATGTTATTTCCGGAGATGGAATAGCAGTGGACCCCGCTAAGGTTGAAGCCGTCACAGAGTGGAAGTCACCCACCTTAGTTAAGGAGATCCGCAGTTTCCTCGGACTTGCCGGTTATTACCGGAGGTTCACTGAGAATTTCTCAAAGATTGCCAAGCCCATGACAGAGTTGTTGAAGAAAGAATCCAAGTATGTTTGGACTGTGGAATGTGAAGCCAGTTTCCAGGAGTTAAAGGAACGTTTGGTCACAGCCCCAGTGTTGATCTTGCCCGATATTCGAAAGGATTTCCAGGTTTATTGTGATGCTTCACGACAAGGACTCGGAGGAGTACTTATGCAGGATGGAAAAGTTGTAGCCTATGCTTCCAGACAGCTACGACCTCATGAGTTGAATTATGCCACTCATGACTTGGAGTTAGCAGCCGTAGTGCACGCACTCAAGACTTGGAGACATTTCCTTATCGGAAATAGTTGTGATGTTTACACCGACCATAAGAGCCTGAAGTATATCTTCACGCAGAAAGAGTTGAACCTCAGACAGAGACGATGGTTAGAGTTAATCAAGGACTATGACATGAGATTACACTACCATCCAGGTAAGGCTAATGTTGTAGCCGATGCCTTGAGTCGGAAAACTTATGTGAACACACTCACAGCTGGAGGATTACCCCAAGAGTTAATCGATGATCTCAGAGAGCTCAAGCTAGAGATAGTTCCAAGAGGATATGTTGCTACACTGGAAATTCAGTCCACCTTGACCGAAAGAATTAGAGAAGCCCAGAAATCAGACAAGGAGATAGTTGAGATTAAACAAAGAATGAAAGATGGCAAAGCTAAAGGTTTTCGTGAGGATGAACACGGAACTCTGTGGTTTGAGAACCGCATCTATGTGCCCAATAACCCAGAGCTCAGGAAGTTGATACTTCAGGAAGCCCACGATTCACCTTACTCGATACACCCAGGCAATACCAAGATGTATCTGGATTTGAAGGAAAGTTATTGGTGGACAGGTATGAAGAAAGATATTGCAGAGCATGTTGCCATATGTGATGTTTGTCAGCGAGTAAAGGCAGAACATCAGAAACCAGCAGGGTTACTTCAACCTCTGCCGATACCCGAGTGGAAATGGGAAAAACTTGGTATGGATTTCATCACAGGATTGCCCAGGACCCGTTCAGGTTATGATTCCATCTGGGTAGTGGTAGATCGCTTGACCAAGGTAGCTCATTTCATTCCAGTGAAAACCACCTATACCAGTGCTAAGCTAGCCAAGATATATATGACCAGAATCGTATGTCTGCATGGAGTTCCGAGGAGTATCATGTCAGATAGAGGAACACAATTTACCTCAAAGTTTTGGCATCAGTTACATGAAACTTTGGGTACGAGACTGGAGTTTAGTATAGCTTTTCATCCGCAGACAGATGGCCAGACTGAGAGAGTCAATCAGATTCTGGAAGACATGTTGAGAGCTTGTGCGCTAGATTATGGATCTAGTTGGGATGACAACTTACCTTACGCAGAATTCTCGTACAACAACAGTTATCAGACCAGCCTAAAGATGGCCCCTTTCGAAGCTTTATACGGAAGGAGGTGCAGAACACCACTGACGTGGGATGGTGTTGGAGACCGACAACTTTTTGGTCCCGACCTTATTCAAGATTCGGAAGAGAAAGTCAGGTTGATTCGTGACAGACTCAAGATAGCTCAATCTCGACAGAAGAGTTATGCTGACAGCAAGCGCAAAGAAGTGACATATGAAGTGGGAGACAGAGCATATCTTCGTGTATCCCCGCTTCGAGGAACCAAGAGATTTGGTGTTAAAGGAAAATTAGCACCCAGATTCATAGGCCCCTACAAAATTCTTGAACGTAGAGGTGAAGTTGCATACAAACTGGAATTGCTAGAAGGATTATCCGAAGTTCATAATGTGTTCCATGTGTCACAGCTGAAGAAATGTCATACAGAGATGGCTGATATCCCTCTGAGAGATACAGTGCCCCTAGAGGCCATACAACTTGAAAGTGATCTGACTTATGAGGAGAAGCCTGTCAGAATCCTCGAGACATCCAACAGAGTTACCCGCAGCAAGATTATCAAGTTCTGCAAAGTTTTGTGGAGTCACCATACTGAGGAAGAAGCCACCTGGGAACGCGAAGAAGATCTTCGTAGAGACCATCCGCACCTATTTTCTAGCCAACCCGAATCTCGAGGGCGAGATTCATCTTAAGGTGGGTAGGTTTGTAACATTCCAAAATTTCATTTTGGAATGTCATGAATATAGCTATGCATCTATCATCACCATTGCTTGATTGTATGTGTTAGTTGAAATGCCATTTCTGATTTTTCTGAAAGTCCTTTCTACTTTTCCCTATGTTGCTTCCCCTATTTGAAATTTTGGTTAAATGTTCAAAATAAGAGAGGAGTAACATGACACTCCACACCAGGGTCTAATTGGTGAATTATTTGAACAAAATAACCAGGGGTTATTTTGAAAATATTTGCAAAAAAGGATCTAAAAACAATTAGGCAATTTCTGAAAATAATATTTTTTTTAAAGTGTTCAAATGACAGAATAGAAATGTTCATTAAATAGAATTTATTATTCTGTTAATTTTGATATATAATACCCCTATATTTAGAGATGATTTGAATGCTTTAAAAGCTTTTGAATGTCTCTGGTAAATTAGAAAAACAGAAACGGTAACCGTTTCCGGTATTAAACGGGCCGGCCCACAGGTTTTATTCGCACATTAACTACGAGCCGGCCGACCGCGCGCAACGGATACATCTCCCTCTCTCTGACGCTGGACCCCACCCCCGACCGACCGTCGCTTCGAACGGCCGTCTTCTCCCTCCCCCGCGCGCGCCGGACCCGACGCCGGTCGCTTCCCCCCCCCCTCACCGGATCTCTCCCCTCTCTCCTCCCCGCACCCCCCCGAGCGCCTATATAAGAGCCCCACTGCCCCGCATCCATTTCCCCCCCCCCCCCCCCCGAGCCCCTTCTCTCTCTCGCCGAGACGCCGTCGATTGCTCGTCGGAGTTCCACCACCACCGGAAGTCGCCGTCGACCGTAGCCACCACCCCCGACCACCATTCGCCTCGCCGTCGCCACCAATCGACTCCGGAGAACCGTCGCCGTCGCCCGGACCACTTCCCCGTCCTCCCCGACCACCGGAACGCCTCGCCGTCGCGTTCACCACTTCCGGACTCGCCGGAGTTTCCCCACGCCGGCGACCTTTACACCGTGAGCATTTCCCTCCCTCCGATCCAAACCCAACGGCTCAGATTAGAAGTCACTTATTCCCGAACCGTTTTCTGTTTAGGATCGGTTGACCGCCCGTAACCCCGCTCGGACACCCACCTCAGCCACTCACAGGTCGCCACGTCACCCTAGTCGACCGTTAGTTAGTTTTTCTTTTCAGTTTTGTTTTTCAGAAAACAGAATGTATTCCAAATTTGCTTTAGCTATATCTTTTAATCTGTTTAGAGTTTTGAGTTGATTATTTTTGCAATAGCTCACAATTTTCATGTAGTTTCATCCTGTACTTTTAAATTTCAAATTTGAACTATAAAATTTGAATTTAATCAAATTTGCTCAAAATCTTCAAATCTGAATAACTAGAGTTTGAAAATAGATTTTGATATGATTCTTTTTGTCACTGTTAGATATTGGTTAGGACTATCTCCATGTTTAGTTTGAGGATTTTTAGGATGATTTTTAATAGTGTTTTAGCTATAAACAGAATCTGCTTATTATTATAATATAGTTTTATAAACTTAATTTTGATTAGTTTGATTTAGAATTTGGTTTTATTTGTTTATTAGGTTCTGTTAGTAAACATTTAGTGTTTTCACTTAATGTTAATAAAAATATATATTTGCTTAGTTTAATTTTATTTAACATAGGAATCAAAATTTCTTTTCAATTAGGCTTAATTTGACTAAAACAACTAACTAGTAATAGTTTGTTTTCAAACAAAGTTTTATATAGTTTAATTCTGTTTTCCTAAAACAACTTTATTTGTAAATTCCTTTATGTTAAGTACATGTTTTCTAATAAATAATAAGTTTAGTTTTCATTCTTTTGTTAGTATAACTCTAGTTGATCCATATAGTGTTATTCAAAACCTTTTTATAAACTTTACTAGAGTTTTCCCAACAAACTTAAATTGACTTTGTTTACTTTAATAGTAAAATATTCTATTGTTGCCTTGCTGTCAACAATTGTCTTGTTATTTCAAAATAGTTTTATTATGTAGAAGTGTTTCATCATTCCCTTTGGAAAAACAAAACTTTGTGTGTTTTACTTGCTAGAGACTTTTGTGCATTGTTTGCCTTTTTTGTTTAGTACTTCTTTACTGAATGTATGAGTACTTATTTTGGTTGTATGCTTATTTGAGTGCATTGTTTGTTTCGTTAGATTATCCGGAGTGCGAAACTTGTTACCTAGAGTCACTCACGTACGAAGATCATCAATCAGGCAAGTCACTTTGATCATGTTTTACCCATGTTTTATATGCATTAGTTCTACCATCTCCCCAGTTGCATGCAAGATAGGTTAGTTGGAAACTTGGTTACATTGTAGTAGTATCATGTGGTAGATACCTCTCTCAACCCCTTTGACAACATTGGCCCCGGGAAACATTGTTTTACCTTTTGCTATGCTATTAGTAGACGGGGTCGGTTGCGTGATTCATGAGAGTTGAGAGAGTTAATAATTTCAAGACCTACATAATGATCAAGATTTCAAGACTCCAAGTTTTCAACATACCTCTGGGTGGATGATGGTTGAACGGCGCCCTGGAGAAACCAGTGGTTAGCCTAGGTGATGCTGGAGATGGCCAGTATTCACGCGGAAAGGTCCACCCAGGCACAAAGGGATGGATGGGTGCTTCAAGACCCAAGGCTTACCTGCACAGCCACAAGTCATTATGGGCTCTGGCTTGGTTGGATATCGTGGTAACTCTGGACAGGCGGTGCTACGAGAGGTAGAAGAACGGTAGGAAAGGATGGGCACCGTCAGAGTCGCAGGGAAACCCTTTGGAAGACCATGTTTTGGTCATCCGTTTCTCAAACACCCTGAAGTGCGAGAAATCAAACGGAGGCGACCAAATCTTGTGGGGAACGTGTGCACAACTCTGCAGAGTATTTCAAACCTAATCGATTAGCCGTGTCCACGGTTATGGACGACTTGAGCCAAAGGAATTGGAACTTCCGGAACTCTCAACACAAATAATATGATGATGTGGGTATTTAATAATTTTGGGTATGAGAATTGGTTGGTGGAACCATCTCATTAATCAACCAACTTAGTAATATTTTTTGCTTAACCCCCCTTGATGTAGGCAAAACTTGGCTTTACGCAAAACTTACACCACCACCTGCCATATAAGCATATAGACTAGCTGATTATTTTCACCCCTCTCTTGTGACTTTGCCGGCATATTCCATATGCTGACCTACACGGCTGCAACGTATCATGTTGCAGAGTACTTTTCCGACCAGGAGTGAGGACACGTTCTATGCTCAGTGAGATGCCCTTGGAGTCGGATGGACTCATCTACCTTCGACGCTTCCGCAAGATTTAGATATTCTCATGAGTTGGCTTTTAGCCACTTTATTGTAATTTTTATTGTAATAAAGGACTCGATATGAGATTTCGATTAATATAATGCTGTGTGATTTACCTTTGATATATACATTGATGTACCGTGTGTGTACCAGCATGATCTTGGGATGGTACGGAAACACCGGAGACTTGACCTTCCAGGTCGGGTCGCTACACCGGGTCACATCATCCGGCATGGACTCATCAGCACCTACACCTGTATTGTTGTAATCTGTGAGCCACAGGGGGGACTTGGCAATCATGTAACCCGGGTACCGAAACTATGTAACCTTATGGGTTGAATGGGGTAAGTGTTGAGTTTGCAGCTAGCACTAAGCATTTATTTGGTGGCTATCTTACAAGAACATGAAAGTAAATATGGTGGACTATGAAAGATGATCGAGTACTACCTTGATCACTAAGTGATCCTAAACACCTACTTACGTCAAACATAACCCCTCCATGTTCTCTCTCGGTTGATGTTCACGAGTACAGATGATCACGGTTACGCATACAGTTGGTGTATTTTATAGGAGTTTACTTAATGTTAACTATAACCGGGGGTTAAACAAAATATCCAAGTTGCCACATAACCGCAGGCACGGCTTTTCGAAAGATTTAACCCTGCAGGAGTGCTCCAACTAATCCAACACAAATTAACACACGCCGCGCGAATAACCTCGACCACAGATCTTGTGATCATCCTAGGAAATTCCAAAGGAAAACCGACACCTCGAGATAGCCCGAAGAAGATTGGAGTTCCTCGCGCAAGACACTCGAGAAAGGTAAAACAACTCCAGCAAGACCTCCCGGTGAGCCAGATCCGCTTCTAGAGCCATACGCTCTCTATCAATGGGCATCATCCGTCTATGCGAAGTGGACGGTTGCCTAGAAAAATGCCTCTAGTTGCCCCGAGGTGGCACCGCCGACTGCTAGGTAGGTGGACCAACACTCATGTGGAGCACTGGCCCGAGGGTTGATTAATTATCCACGGGGTTGCAAAGCCCTATGCATTTTATTAAGTTGTTAATGAAATAGTACCAAAGTTGGGTCTTGCCAGACAAGCTTTAATCTCAAATGAATAATCAAGGGGGTCCGCATAACAACCCCGAGCATGTTAGGAGCGCAAAATATGGAAACATAACACCGATAACGAGTAACTATGGCGGTAAAAGTGGAACAAAACACCGAGCAAAAGGCCAAGACTTCCACCTCACCAAGATATATATGTGCATTAATTTAAATAGCAGTAAATATTGTGATCACATGGAAAGAACCTGCATCCGCATCTACGAACGCTATAAGAGGGGCTGACCAGTGGTAACTTAACCAAACCAAGTTTTCTAGGTAGTGGAGGGGTTTGAGGCTATCATGGCAATTTAGGAGGCTTGGCATTAAAGTGGTAGGTAACGCAAATGTAACGATAAGAGCGAGACATCTAGCAAAACTAAAATAGTGTCTTGATTCGGGTATGATCATCTTGCCTGTTTGTTCATCAGAGGGACAATGAGCTGGGTCCTCGTAGTTGTACTCTCCTGGATCCTCGTACTCAGTTTCAGCACTCGTGTCTACCCAAGAGAAACAACAACAATAAACAAACAACCAAGGTGCAATGCAGAAACAAGATGATGCATGATTAGAAGTTATTTAACATCATTAGAAGTTATTTACAATTCTGGACAGAACCTCATGTTAAGTTGTCTGAACATCCATGATCATGGCAAATATGGATGCTTCATGGAAAAACGATAAAAATGCATATGTAAAACATAGGAAACGGAGTAACGGTTCTCACGGTAAAGTACGAAGGCAAAATACAAGACAAGGAAGTCCATGGGCTATTCCTTGGTATTCCAAGGTAGACACTGGTTAGGAAATGAAAAACTAACCACAATAGAGCCAAAGATCGAGCAAAACAATGGAGCATAGCTCCCACAAGTCACAAAAGAACACCACACACATTCTGCCCCAAACAACAACATAGCAACTTCCACAACAATTATCTAGAGCTACATGATGTTTCCAACCTCAAACAAAGCATGTACAGAAACTACATAACATTCTAGCCAAATCATCCAACTACACAAACTTGAAAGGAAGCAAGGATCACTAAGCATGGAGCTCACAAGATGACATAATGAAACAGATTCTAGGGACTCAATGAAAATCACAGTTCTTTGGAATATGAGTTAAGATGATAGAAAATTGACAGCAAAAAATAATGATGCTAGAGACCACCTCATGGCATGAAAATTAACAAGATGGTATAGGAAAACATCTACTACAAAACACTATAACTGAGCTTGAGTTAAAACACATCAGAGCACTTGGTAGCATCCACTCAACATGGCATAAAAATAATAACAGATTCTCAGACTTAGAAATATTTAGCATGTTGAAATCAGCAACATTTTTTTAGTTACTTTGGAGCAAGAAACCCACTTACATGCAAGCTCATCATGTCAAAAGAAAATACCATGGCACAATACTCACAAAACCCTACCACTTACATCTTGAGACAATTATCTTAGCATGCATGGATTTAATCTTACGAAAATGACAAAATGACACATTGGAACAAAATGACATTTTGTAAAATTTGCTCAAAAGCTAAAGGACACACCAATGGATTCCTGGGATTTTTCTACCCCAAATCCATATATCACACTCATATGTTGCATAGGGAAAAACTCCCGCGAACTAGCTCGAAAGAAAAAGCCCAAGACCTATATGACTTATAAGTCAAAACCTACTAAATATGCACAATGCCAGAAATGGCCAAACCACATTTGTCAATATACCAGAAATGGTAGCATAGCTAAAAATAGAGAAAACAATTAGATTATCTAAATAATAAAGAAAGAAAGAAAAGGAGGGGTCCCATCTGGCAGTGAGCCAGGCCCCCCTCTGTGGATGACAAGTGGGGCCAGGGCCCACTTGTCATGCCCACACACACACACAACTCACAGCACACACATAGGCACACATAGTGCCACACACCACAAGCACGCACGCACACAAGATTTGGCACAGCCACACCAGATCCAGCACCACACACACACACACTAAATCGAAAAAAGAAAAGGGGGCGCAAGGGGATCAAACCCATGACCTCCTGGTCGAATCCCCCAACGCACACCAGTACACTATGCTTCGGCATCTAACTGAGGGGGGTTCCGCATGCAACATAAATAGAGAAAAATCGGGGCTTCCTTCCTCCTCGAGGCAGAGGAGATGGCGATGACACCGATGGCTGCTCTAGCGGACTCCGCCGAGGAAGACCACCGGCAGGTATTGCGGGAGGCGAGGGGATGCCGATCAACTGGTCAACTAGCAGCGACACACATAGTAGTGAGGAGCTCGAGCACGAGCCCATGCTCAGCTCGGGCGCAGCGACAACATCGAAGGCTGCGGTGATGCAGGTAGGGCGCGAGTGAGCGAGGGAAGAAGGGGCACACGGGAGGCGATGGAGAGAAGATGACCACCAGACGCAGGCGCGACAACGATGCCCCAAGCAACTGGCACTACACCCACACACGAAAAACACCGACTTGTCGGAGCTGCGTGGGAACGACCTTGGCATGTGCAGATCTATGAGCACGAGACGTCAATGAAGCTATGGGTGAGGGGAAAGGAAGGAGGGGTTATAACCCCTACCTTGGACAAGCCGATGGCGTCGGAAGGGGCTTAGGAAGATGACAGCGAGTGGCTGAAGCTTGTCATGCTTCTACTCCCGAACCGCAGGGGAAGAAGGGGAAGAAGATGACGGCGAGCGGCTCCTTGGCGTCCCGTGAGCTGGCGAGGAAGAAGAGGAGCACGTGGAGAGTCCCTTCTCCCGCACCAGGTCGACGGAGACTCGGCGAGGAAGGCTATGTCCGGGCACGAGTAGAGCTTGGTCGAAGCACCGAGGACATGGTGACGGCGAGGTTTGGGATGTAGCTTACCTGCGGCGGTGGGGGAAGGAGAAGGGAGAAAAGGGGAGAGGGATCCCTAGCGTTGCGCGTTGGTAGGTTTATAAGGTGGCTCGCGGCCTAATGTCGTCTCAAATTTTGTGCCATGGTAGACGCACTCTCTCTCACCCTCTCTCTGACACTGATGGAAAGAAGGGACCGCGAGCAGGTAGCCGTTGGGGGGGCTCTGCTCGGCTGCGGAGCGGAGGCAAGATGGGCTGCATGGGGGGAAGGAGGCCCATCGCCCTGAACTCTCTCCCTCTCTCCCAGAACTGAATATCTCTTTTAAATAAAACCATTCAAAATCAAACCAAATACCCTAGAGAGAATAAAAAGGATATTCTTGCAAACCAAATTATTTGTAAACTAAATTAAATGCACCTATTTTATAAACATGAAATAAACATTTTTAGCCTAAGCAAATTAATTCCTTTATTAATATTACCTGCCGTTTTATATAAAGACATAATTGACAACAACAGCAACAAGTGAAAGAGCTCACCTACCCCACTCAACACAATTAACTTGAGCCACATAACATTTTTAAAAGATTTATAAGACAAGTTCAAATTGGAGTCATAAAATAATTGAGAGAAATTTTTTTTTTCTAAGATATTGAACTGGAAGAGGGGTTTAACCCCACAAGCACACACCCCACTCCCATGGTAGCTCCAAACACACATACCACTCTAACATCACCACAATCACAAGGCAAAGGCAAGAAATATTATGTAATGTATGATGATCATCATGCATGATGCAAGACTGACATCAAGCAAATTTAAATCATTCAAACCACATGGCAAACATGGAGGTCCACATGAGATACATGACCAAAATGGCAAGGGGTGCGCTTGGGCTGTTACAGCGCCCTCAGTTGTTTATCCCCCACACCGGGCATGCCGGGACCCCGATCCTAAGTCATATGAATCCAGACTGTAACATATCACATCACTTTGAGGCCTCACGCACGGTAAGCTACACGACTGCAGCCTTACCTTAGTCGGGACCGTTTGCGTCTTTTGGCTCACGTATGTGAACATGTCGCTGGCAATCAAACGACAGAGAACCCGGGCCGACATGACTAGTCATAGGACCCAAGTGGCACATCCATACGGAAACTGGCATACATAACCCAACAATGCAGGTGTCGCCCCCAAGCATGTGTAGACGAGTCATAGCAAGCTACAAGGACTCCATTATGCCGTGAGACATAAATGCCATCACAACACGTAGACGAGTCGTAGCAGGCTACAGGGACTCCATTGCACTGCGAGACATTTCCCTGGAGGGACAGACACAATAGCAAAGAGGGATACATGCCGGTCAATCAATGTGTCTAGAGCAGTAGCAAAATACCATGGCTCAGTGGAACCACAAAGAGGTAGTTTCCCGTAAAGAGTACAACTAAAGGCGCACGACTAGGTGTCGGATCCCATACATACCGTTGCACGTCACACGTATGCACGACATGCCCGATATGCATAGATACAACCATGGCATCACAATGTAACCATACAACAACTTTTATTTAAGGGGCTCAAACAAGCCTTACATAACATGTTCTTACAGATAGGGGTCACTCAAGTCATAGAAACAAGTTCATACAAACCAAGCGGAAGCATAAGCTGTCTGAGTACAGACAGGTGAAAGAGTAAAAAGGCACATGGCATGACTATCTACAACCCGCCACAGGGCATAGGGTCGTATCTAGGACATCAACTATTCGGCGGCGGCGACATCTAGAAAGAACCCACCTGATGGGTCCTGGGTCTCATCTGCAACATTTATTAAGCAAACATGAGTACAAACGTACTCAGCAAGTCTTTAAAGCAGACCTAGACTACACATGGTCATGTATCAACAAGGGGAGTGGTGGAGTTTATGCAGCAATGCCAGATTTGACTCATGGCTAGCCTACACTACACAATTTTAACTCTT
The DNA here is from genome assembly GCA_022496015.1 of Hordeum marinum. Taxonomy (NCBI): domain Eukaryota; kingdom Viridiplantae; phylum Streptophyta; class Magnoliopsida; order Poales; family Poaceae; genus Hordeum; species Hordeum marinum. Next base: position 175,677,643 of record CM039674.1, read on the forward strand.
TGTTTAAATTTTAGATATTGCACACGAGTCAACTAACTCCATGACAAAACACCACCATGGATTCAGTTCCCTCTTCTGGGAGAGTGCTGTCCACGGTACTCACACTTGTCTTGATATTTTTATGAGTATCCATTTGATTATATATGAACATCATAAGTTATCCATGTAGTCCATATCCGAGGACTTGGCTATTCAAATAGTTTCATACCCTGTAGGGTTGTACTTCTTCACACACGCTCTCGCCACTTATCACTGTGTGCTCATAAAACCATGCACCTTGGCAACCTTCAAGTGGAAGCCCAATGAGGGAGTCGGCCACGACCGTTAATCACATAAGACCTCTAGTCCAGGCTATCGCCTATTTGAGACTGAACCCGCATGGAAGTTGGGCCAAAGTTTCTGCTACGACCCCAAATGATGTGCGCAGCCTTCCCAAGCCCACCATTCGGGTGACCCTTGGTACACCGTGCCACTACCTACCGCGTCGTAACCCACCCCTAGGGTCAGCGCTATGCACGGCCTCCAGCATACTATAAACACCAGAAACTACTTGCAAATCTTGGACCAAGGACTAAGCGATTGATAAGTCGAGAGGGTCAATTAAGTATCTCAACGTGTGGTTGTAACTAGTCTTGGATCACAGACACGGAACTTAGTTCCTAAGAACGGACGTAATGAGACAACCCGCTATGTACACCTACATGGCCTCTGATCGCTACCTTTACCAAATCGGGTTCATCATAATCTTATCACATCGGAACATCATGGTTTCACTCCAGTTCATCACCGAGATGAAACATACCTGACACAACTCTATGCATAGCAAGCATAGAAGGCATGGTAAGCTAAGCACATCATGGCACAAGCATCTACAAGTTAAGCTATGTTGCAAGGTTTAGCTATTTACTGTGACAATGACAGGTCATGCAAAGGAATAGGTTCATCTACCGTGTATGATAGACAAGTGAACGTTTGTCCTAACGCAATAACCAAGAGTAGGAGCGAGAGAGTGGGATGTTATCGGAATGATCAAGGTGGGTTGCTTGCCTTGCTGGGTAGCGGGAAGGTTCTCTCCTTCGTTGGAATACTCGGGGGTATCCTCAGAAGTAGGGCCTACCGCAATGCAGATAAATAGCAATCAATACACACAAGTGCAATAATATGAAGCATGATCATGACATGGCAGCATGTATGGATGAGCTAATGCAGCTAGTGTCCAAGTTAATTTGAAGTGAGTTTGAATATAGGTTCAAAATCGTTCTTCATTTCAAATTCCATATTTTAACCTATTAGCAAATATCAATGTTCTTGTACATAGGTTGCTCTAACATGCATGATAATAGCACCATTAGATTCATTTGATTTTTTGATAAATTTTCATATATAAATTATTTTCATCTGAGTTACCGATTAATGTATATGAATTTTTGAAGTTTTAAACATTTTCTAGAATTATTTCAAAACTAGAAATTCCTTTTATTGCATCAGCCTGACGTCATCATGGCATCAGTAGGTCAGCTGACCAGGCTAGGTCAAACCTAACATGCGGGTCCCGCACGTCAGGGACACAGGCTTGACCCGCATCTGGGGCCCACTGGTCAGTGACTGGGGGGCTAATTAACAGGGGGGTTAGCCCCTGATGGTCGGCCACGTCGGCGCCCACCGGAGCGGCACCGGCGGAGACTCGCCGGAGTTGCACATCCGGCGGCCATTTGTCACGCGGAGGGCACCAGAAGGTGTCCCGTGCATGCTCGCATCTAGCGAAGCAGTAAAGGGGGCTCGGGGTCTCCGGAGACGATGGCCAAGTTGAGCTTGGCGGCGGTGGCGGCTCGGGAAGGACCGACTACTGCGCTAGAGGGCACGGAGAAGCAGGGTGAGAGGAGGACGAGCACCAAAGGCTCATCGCGGTTCCAACAGAGGCAACGGCAAGTTCAAGGGAGGTCCGGACGGGGCGAATCGTCAAAGCAGAGCTCCAGTGGCTGGCGGGGAAGAAACGGCGATGCCACGTCATGGAGGGCTTTCGGCGTCTTCTAGCGTCACAGGGAGGACGAGGGGGTTGCTGTGGGGCTGCTGGTGGGCTCAAAAGGGCGCGGGGGCAGCTAGAACTACGGCGACGCGGCGGCGACGAGATTGGCCATGGCGAAGCAGAGGAGGAAAGAGAGCAAGAGAGAGCGCGCGAGGGAGAGAGGGAGAGGAGAAGGAGACCACGATGAGGAGGCCTCGCGCTGGCGCTCTCCCAACCCTCCAGGCCGGCAGCCAGGCAGGGAGGAGGTGGCCTGCGTGTGCCCGCGCGCGACGAATGCACGCCCCTGTCCTCCTGGCGAGAGGACAGGGATGGTTGGCCATGGGCCAGATGGGCCGGTTCCCCCACTAGGCCTCCGCTTTTCTTCGCTTCTGGTTTTCTATTTCTGACATTTGTTTTATTTTCTTTTCAGGTACAATTGCTTTGATAAAATATCCCAATTATTTTATAATATCGAGTTTGAATATTTCAAACTCCAATAAAAAGTTTGAGGATATTTTTAAATATAAAATAATGATAATGCTTTATTTGGCATTTTTAGAGGCTTTATCATTTATTTTTAAATTGCTATAGTTGTCCAAAAATTTAAAATGGCCCCTGTTATAATCATGTCCATATTTATCAGACATAGGGAACATTTTGTAAGGGCATTTTGGATTTGTTGCGTTTTCACAACTTTGAATTAATTTGATTCAAATATGAGCTTGGGGTTCCTTTTAGTCCCCATTACATGTTGATGCAAAATTGTAACATGATGCACACACATGCTATCCTATGACATCTAGCTAGGGATGTGACAACTCACCCCCACTCAAAAGAATCTCGTCCTGAGATTTTGAAGCCGCTGGGAAGAGCGCGGGGTACTCTAGTCGGAGACGATCTTCTCTTTCCCATGTGGCCTCCTTTTCAGAATGATGTGACCACTGAACCTTGAGAAACTTGATGTTCCGACGCCGAGTGGTATGCTCAGCTTGATCAAGAATACAAACAGGGTATTCTCAATATGTAAGGTTATCTTGGAGATCAAGCGCTTCGTGGTCTACTTAATGGACCGGGTCCGAGAAGCAACGCCTGAGTTGCGATACGTGGAAGACATCATGACCCTTGGAAAGATGTGGTGGAAGTTCCAATTGGTAGGCAACCTCCCCTCGTATAGCAAGAATGTGAAAAGGTCCAATGTAACGAGGAGCCAACTTGCCCTTGATACCGAATCGATGGGTACCGTTCAGAGGCGTAACTCGAAGGTAAGCCTTCTCGTCAACTTCATAGGTCACAGCCTTATGATGGCGATCATATTGGCTGTTTTGACGAGATTGGGCTGTTTTCAACTTTTCACGAATAATGCGAACTTGATCCTCTACATCCTGGATCATATCCGGGCCAAACAGTTGCCTCTCTCCGATTTCTGACCAGTTAAGAGGTGTTCGACACCTTCGTCCATAGAGAACTTCAAAAGGAGCTTTGCCCAAACTTGATTGATAACTATTGTTATAAGCAAATTCAGCAAATGGAAGACATTTCTCCCAATTCATACCGAAGGATATAACACAAGCACGGAGCATGTCTTCGAGAATTTTATTGACTCGCTCAACTTGACCACTTGATTGGTGGGAAGCAGTGCTAAAGGATAGATGAGTCTCCATAGCGGTTTGGATAATTTCCCAGAATCGGGAAGTATAGATACTTCCACGGTCTGAGTTAATATCCAAAGGAACACCATGAAGAGAAACTATTCGAGAAAACATATAACTCCGCTAGCTGGCTAGAAGTTATACTCTCCCGAACAGGAATAAAATGAGCCACTTTGGAAAGGCGGTCAATGACCACAAAGATAGCATTATTCCCTCTCTTGGTCCTGGGAAATCCGGTAATGAAATCCATACCGACCGTATCCCATTTCCATTCGGGAATAGCTAAAGGTTGAAGGGTTCCAGCAGGCCTTTGATGTTCTGCTTTCACGCGACGACAAACGTCGCAATTAGCAACGAACTGGGCAATTTCTCTCTTCATCCTAGTCCACCAGAACCTCTGGTGTAGGTCCTGATACATCTTGGTACTACTCGGATGAATTGTGAGAGGAGAATCATGAGCCTCCTTAAGGATCAGCTGTCTTAAACATTTGCTCTTGGGAACCACCAACCGGTTCTGGAAGAACAAAACAACCTCATCGTCCTAGGAGAAATGTTTAGCTTTTCCGCTAGCAATATTCCCCTTAATCCAGGATATACCCTTATCATACTTCTGGACAACTACTATTTGATCCTTAAGATTAGGTTTTGCCTCCAAGTTGGATAGGAATCCTTGAGGAACAATGTGAAGGTTTAACTTTCGAAATTCCTCATGGAGAAGTGGTTGACCTTGTTGTAACATCAGGTTGTTACAATAAGACTTACGACTTAGTGCATCAGCCATGACATGGACTTTCTTGGTGTGTAAGTTATCCCCAAGTCGTAGTTTGTAATCTACTCGACCCACCGTCTTTGCCTGAGATTCAAATCCGGCTGGGTGAAAATATTTTTCAGACTTTGGTGATCAGCGTAAATTTCACAATGATTACCCAGAAGGTAATGTCGCCAGGTTTTCAGTGCATGGACCACAACTACAGGCTCAAGATCATGTTTTGGATAATTATCCTCATGTGGTTGCAACTGTAAAGATGTGTATGCAATCGCATGACGATCCTGAATGAGAATGCAACCTAGTCCTTGTCGCGAGGCATCGTAATAGATAACAAAGTCCTTAGAGAAGCCTGGTGGCACCAGAATGGGAGCAGAGGTCAGTCGTCTTTCCAACTCCTGAAAACTATGCTCGCATTGTGGAGTCCACTCAAACCTTTTATCTTTCTTGAGGAGTTCAGTCAGAGGTTTCGCAACCTTGGAGAAATTCTCGACAAAGCGGCGACAATAGTTCACTTATCCAAGGAAACTCCCAACTTGCTTAACTGATTCAGGATGAGTCCAATCAAGGACGGCCTCAACTCTCTCGGGATTGACAGCAATTCCTTTACCAGAGATCATGTGGCCTAGCTAGGTCACTTCTGGCAACCAAAATTCACACTTGGAGAACTTGGCGTACAGATGGTGCTCTCGAAGTTTCATCAATACCAGTCTTAGATGCTCGACATGTTCCTATTCGTTCTTCCAGTAGATGAGTATGTCGTCGAGGTAAACCACGACGAATTTATCCAAATACTCCATGAAGATCGAATTCATCAAGCGAGAGAAGGTGGCTGGGGCATTGGTTAAACCGAAGGACATAACGGTGTACTCATATTGGCCATAATGAGTAATAAAAGCCATTTTTGGAATGTCCCCGTTCCTGATTCAGATTTGATGGTATCCCAACCTCAAATCCATTTTGGAAAAGATAGAGGATCCATTGAGTTGATCATACAAACCATTGATCCTAGGGAGCTAATATTTGTTATCTATGTTGACTAGATTCACTGGCCGATAATCCACAACCATCTGATCCGATCCATCCTTCTTCTTGACGAAGAGAACGTGACAAGCCCAAGGAGAAGAACTAGGACGGATGAAACCTTTCTTCAAAGCCTCATCGAGTTGGATCTTAAGTTCGCCTAGTTCTAAGGGTGCCATCTTATAAGCTCTTCTGGCTATTGGGACAGTCCCTGGAATGAGCTCTATCAGAAACTCAACATCTCTGATAGGAGGAATTCCTGGCAGTTCTTCTAGAAAGACATCCGGAAAGTCATAGACTACCGGAATATCTTCTAGTTCTGGAAGAGGGCTATCATTGGGGAATAGAGTTGGCGCTTGGCAGTTCAAGTAGAGACATTAACTATCTCACCCGACGGATGTGTAAGTTGAACATTCCTAGTATGAGTATCCATCTTAGCATAGTGCGCTTTCATCCAATCCATGCCTAAGATGATATTGATGTTTGAAGACTTGAGGGCTATCAAGAATGCCAGGAAGACTAGCCTATCCACCAGAATCTCATTATCATGGCTCACTCTAGAAGTTTGCCACTTTGAACCAGGAGTCTGAACTACTTAAGGAGTAGGCATATCACAAAAAGACATGTTATGCAACTGTGCATAACTTTCTGAGATGAAAGAATGAGATGCCCCAGTATCAAATAGAACAGATGCTCGATGGCTATTAACAAGGAGCGTACCTAGGATAACATCAGGATCCTCAAGGGCTTCCTCAGCAGAAACATACTTCATTCGTCCACAAGCAGGAGCTGGCTTCTCATAGAAGGCTTTTCCTGGCTTCCCACGTCCAGCTGGCTTAGCATTGTTCTGAGGACACTCATGGGAGTAGTGTCCTAGTTCCCCACATTTATAGCAGACAATGGTGGCATGGCGAGCGACATTGGCAGGAGGACCTCCAAATGGCCTGGCTTGAGGGTTGGGCTGAGATGGGTGACGCGCCTGGAAGGATGGCCTCGCGGTGTATCTTGGCGGCAAAGCTGCATTAGGCACCCACACCCGGCGTTTGTTGGAGCCCGAGCTAGATGCGGGGCTGAAGTCACGTTTGTGCCTCCTAGTTGCCTCGTAGTCAGTGTGTCCAGTCTCGACATTGATAGCCTTGTTGACGAGAGCCTGGAAGGTTGTGCACTCAAGCAGGTGCAGATCTCGACGGAGCTCAGGACTAAGTCCCTTGCGGAATCTTGCCTGTTTCTTGGCATCAGTTGAAACTTCCTTTGGAGTATAGTGAGCAAGATTGAAAAACTCATGGCTAAAGGCATCCACTATCAGTCTGCCCTGAGTGAAAACACGAAACTCCTCTCTCTTGTGATTCATCAGCCCTTCCGGGATGTGATGGGTATGGAATGTCACGCTGAATTCCTCCCAAGTTGCTACGGGGTCTGCGGGACACATGGCTTCATAATTTTCCCACCACAGATTGGCGGGTCCTTCTAGAAAGTAAGTCGCAAAGGTCACGTTGTTGGCCTCGGATACATTGGAATCCCTGATTTTGCGGGACATGCTGGTCACCCAGTCATCCGGGTCGAGCGGGTCGACCGAATGATGATACTTGGGTGGGCACAGCTAGATGAAATCACCGAGAGACATGCCATCATTTTGATCATTGCGGGGAGCACGCGCTGTGTTCTGCTGAATTCGTTCCAACAGCTTGTTGGTCTCCCTTTTGTTCCGTTCAGCTTCAAGCATCACTTCTACCAAAGAGGACGCGTGTGGCAGGTTCTCTTGCCTTGCCTGGCTTCCCTTGCCCAGCTCGAGGGCAGGCACGGGGTTATTCCTAGTTGCAACCATCCTGGGAAAATAAAACCACAGCTCAGACATAGAGGACATCAACTCTAACACATGAGATAAGGAATGTACTGGATAACATGGCATGCAGGGCAAACACCCAAACAACATGGTAATAACAACTGCCATATGAACACCATGATTCATACACACCATGACAAGGTTCAGTACAAGCCCAAGCTGAAATACAAACTACGGAGAGATGACACAACTAATCGGAGGCATTACAAGCTTCCTATACATTATCTATCTACACCTCTGGAACTCAACTCCCAACCTCAATCATATCCCATAATACACGCAGGACTGTGGCGATACGACTACTACCATACTAGTGCTAACATCCACATACTCAAGCATCGCCGTAGAATGCCTCATATAGGTTACCCCGTGGCCCGGGAGCTGAGCATGAGGATCTGGAAACACTCTAGCCTGTGATCCCAGGAAACCATATGGACACGGATGTGGCCTTGGTCCCCTTTTTGGTGGAAACAGTGGTCCTTGAAGAGGAATGATGCCTCCAACATCGGGCCAGTCTACGTGTGCTGGCAGATGAGTCCGCGATGGGTTCAGCATCTCCAAATCTCCATAGCCTGTATGCACGATAGGTGCTAGCTGCGTCAGGTCTGTCCAAAGACGTGCACGGGTAGCATAAAGCTCCATGCGAAGGTCACGTGCATCACGATCCCTGTTCTCGAACATCTGAGCGGTCACCTACAGCCTAAGGTCCTCTTGAGAATGATCATAGTAGGCTGCGCTAAGATAGCTATCCTCTCCTCCTAGAGAAGCAGGAACATAACAGAACTTTGTGTTCTTGAGCAGACCATGGTGAAACCTCATGATAGTCAGCATGGTGTAGGTGGTCTCCTGGACTGCCATGTCTATGGGAACACCTAATACATAAGTCTAGTGAAGCGGCTCTCCAGCTCCAGGATATGAAGGATATATCTTAACAGTACGCAGATATTGGCTCTGGTTATGCAACTCTGCATAACTTTCTGAGATGAAAGAATGAGATGCCCTAGTATCAAGTATAATAGATGCTGGATGACTATTGACAAGGAGCATACCTAGGATAACATCAGGATCCTTAAAGGCTTCCTCAGCAGAGACATAATTCACTCGTCCATGAGCAGGAGCTGGCTTCACATAGAAGGCTCTTCCCGGCTTCCCATGTCCAGCGGGCTTAGCATTGTTTTGAGGTCACTCACGAGAGTAGTGTCCTGGTTCCCCACATTTGTAACAAACCACGGTGGCACGGGGAACAACATTGGCTGGCGGACCTCCAAATGGCCTGGCAGGAGGGTTGGGCTGAGCTGGGTGAGGCGCCTAGAAGGATGCTCTCGCGGTGTATCTTGGTGGTAGAGCTGCGTTGGGCACCCACACCTGGCGTTTGTTGGAGCCCGAGCCAGATGCGGGGCTGAAGTCATGGTTGTGCTTTCTGATGGCTTCATAGTCAGTCTGTCCAGACTCGGCATTGATAGCCTTGTTGACGAGAGCTTGGAAGGTTGTGCACTAATGCAGGCGCAGATCTTGACGGAGCTCAGGGTTAACTCCCTTGTGGAACCAAGCATGTTTCCTGTCATCAGTTGAAACTTCCTTCGGAGCTTAACGAGCAAGATTGCCAAACTCACGTCTATAGACATCCACGAATAGTCTACCCTAGGTGAAATCACATAGTTCCTCTCTCTTGCGATCCGTCAAGCCTCCCGGGATGTGGTGGGTACGGAATGCCACGTTGAATTCTGCCCAAGTTGATGCGGGGCCCGCGGGACGCATGGCTTCGTAATTTTCCCACCACAGATTGGTGGGTCCTTCCAGAAAGTAGGTAGGAAAGGTCACCTTGTTGGCCTCAGATACATTGGCATCCCGGATCTTGCAGAACATGTTGGTCAGCCAGTCATCCGCGTCGAGTAAGTCTACCGAATGATGATACTTCGGTGTACACAGCTGGACGAAATCATCGAGTGACACGCCGTCATTGTGATCATTGCGGAGAGCACGTGTTGTGTTCTGCTCTATTCGTTCCAACAGCCTATTGGTCTCTCTCTTGGTCCTTTCAGCTTCAATCATCACTTCTGCCAAAGAAGGCGCATGTGGCAGGTCCTCTTGCCTTGGCTGGTTTCCCTCGCCCTGCTCGGGGGCAGGCACGGGGTTATTCCTAGTGGCCACCTTCCTGGGGAAAACAACCCACAACTTAAACATAGAGGACAAGAACTCTATGACATGAGATAAGGAATGTAGTGGACAACATGGCATGCAGGGTAAACACCCAAACAATATGGTAATAACAATTGCCATATGAACACCATGATTCATACACACCATGACATAGTTTAGTACAAGCCCAAGCTGAAAACAAACTACAGAGAGATGACACAACTCATCGGAGGCATTACGAGCTACCTATACATAATCTATCTACACCTCCAGAACACAACTCTCAACCTCAATCATATCCCACAAGACACGTAGGTCTGTGTCGATACGACTACTAACATACTAGTACCAACATCCATGTACTCAAGCATCACCGTAGAATACCTCATACAGGTTACACCCTTGACCCAGGAGCTGAACCTGAGGATCCGGAAACACTCTAGCCTGTGATCCCTGGAAACCGTAAGGACACGGATGTGGCCTTGGTCCCCTTGTTGGCAGCAATAGCGGTCCTCGAAGAGGGGTGATTCCTCCAACATTGGGCCAGTCTACGTGTGCTGGCAGATGAGTCCGCGATGGGGTCAACATCTCCAGATCTCCATAGCCTGTCTGCACAATAGGTGCCAACTGCGTCAGGGCTGTCCAAAGACGTGCACGGGTGGCATAAAGCTCTATGCAAAGGGCACGTGCATCATGATCTCTATTCTCCAACATCTAAGAGGTCACCTGCAGCCTGGGATCCTCATGGGAATGATCACAGTAGGCTGCGCTAAGATAACCATCCTCTCCTCCCATGGAAGCAGGAACATAACAAAACTCTGTGTTTTGAAGCAGACCATGGTGAAACCTCATGATAGTCAGCATGGTGTAGGCGGTCTCTTGAACTGCCATATCTATGGTGACACCTAATCCGTAAGTCTAGTGAAGCGGCTCTGCAGCTCTAGGATCTGAAGGATATATCTTAACAGTACAGAGATACTGACTCTGGTTGAAACCTCGATGTTGTTCCTCCATTGTGTACTCTGGGTACCAACGGTAGCCAGCCTCCATCATAACTCTAAGCAACATGGCCGTGTGACCTGGTACATCGATGCACCTGGTCAGACGGACCACCTGACGGGAAGGACGAGGGCGCATCTGAAACAGAGAATGATGCAAAGACATTAGAGATTCTAGCAGGAATTGGATAGCATAATGGTTGTAATTGCTCAAAAAGGATTTTAAGACAACTGCAAAAGATTGGAAAAGCATAACCACTCGACTTTCTAGACTCAAATCTCTTCTCCATGTGTTTGTCACACCAACAATACTCTAGTACCGACATTCACTTGCAAAAAAGCTAGCTAGTGGTCCATGGTTAGTAACTCGTCATCCTAAGCAATAGATGAGAAGCCTAGTTCTCATCTCCGTAGAAAAGATGAGAAAGACTCAGCATAGAATAACTTGGGAAGAGGAGTAAACAGAGCCTTATGTTCCCTTCCACAATCAATTCCCTTACTTTTCTATAGTGTTTCTAGAATCAACTTCGACCGGTTTGGCTTGGTAGTCCTACAGTCAGTCAAGCTCTGATACCAATGCTGTCAGGACCCCAATCCTAAGTCATATGAATCCAGACTTTAACATATCACATCACTTTGCGGCCTCATGTAGGGTAAGCTCCACGGCTGTAGCCTTACCTTAGCCGGGACCGTTTGCGTCTTTTGTCTCACGTATGTGAACATGTCGCTGGCAATCAAACGAGAGAGAACTCGGGCCGACATGACTAGTCATAGGACCCAAGTGGCACATCTGTACGGAAATAGGCATACGTAACGCACCAATGCGGGTGTCGGCAACAAGCGTGTGTAGACTAGTCATAGCAAGCTACAAGGACTCCATTACACCGTGAGACATAAATGCCATCACTGCATGTAGACGAGTCATAGCACGCTACAGGGACTCCATTACACTGCGAGACATTTCCCCAAAGGGACAAACACAGCAGCAAAGAAGGATACATACCGGTCAATCAATGTGTCCGGAGCAGTAGCAAGCTACCATGGCTCAGTGGAAGCACAAAGAGGTAGTTTCTCGTAAACAGTACTACTAAAGACACACGACTAAGTGTCGGATCCCACACATACCGTTGCACATCAAATGTATGCATGACATGCCAGATATGCATAGATACAACCAAGGCATCACAACGTAACCATACAACAACTTTTATTTAAGGGGTCAGACGAGCCTTGCATAACATGTTCTTACAGATAGGGATCACATGACCCGACACTCAAGTCATACAAACAAGTTCATACAAACCAAGCGTAAGCATATGTTGTGTGAGTACAAACAGATGAAAGGGTAAAAAGGCACATGGCCGGACTATCTACAGCCCGCCACAGGGCATAGGGTCGTAGCAGGGACATCAGCTATTTGGCATCGTCGACATCTAGAAAGAACCCACCTGATGGATCATGGATCTCATTTACAACAGTTATTAAGCAAACATGAGTACAAACGTACTTAGCAAGTCTTTAAAGTAGACCTAGATATCCATGCTCATGTATCAACAAGAGGAGTGGTGGAGTTTATGGAGCAATGCCAGCTTTGACTCATGGCTAGCCTACACTACACAATTTTAACTCTTTGTTTAAATTTTAGATATTGCACACGAGTCCACTAACTCCATGAAAATACACCACCATGGATTCACTTCCCCCTCCTGGGAGAGTGCCATCCACTGTACTCACACTTGTCGTGATATTTTTATGAGTATCCATTTGATTATCTATGAACAACATAAGTTATCCAAGTAGTCCATATCTGAGGACGCGACTATTTGAATAGTTTCATACCCTGTAGGGGTGTATTTCTTCACACATGCTCCCGCCACTTATCGTTGTGTGCTCATAAAACCATGCACCTCAGCAACCTTCAAGCGGAAGCCCTGTGAGGGAGTCGGCCAGGACCGTCAATCACATAAGACCTCTAGTCCAGGGTATCGCCTATTTGACACTGAACCAGCATGGAAGTTCGGCCGAAGTTTCCGCTACGGACCCAAACGATGTGCGCAGGGTTCCCAAGCCCACCATTCGGGTGACCCTTGGTACACCGTGCCACTGCCTACTGCGTCGTAACCCACCCCTAGGGTCAGCACTACGCACGGCCTCCAGCATACTATAAACACCAGAAACTACTTGCAACTCCTGGACCAAGGACTAAGCCATTGATAAGTCGAGAGGGTCAATTAAGTATCCCAACGTGTGGTAGTAACTAGTCTCGGATCACAAGCACGGAACTCTGTTCCTAAGAACTGTCCCAATGAGACAACCCATTATGTACTCCTACATAGCCTCTCATCACTACCTTTACCAAATCGGGTTCATCATAAGCTTATCACATCAGAACATCATGGTTTCACTCCAGTTCATCACCTAGATGAAACAGACCTGACACAACTCTAAGCATAGCAAGCATAGCAGGCATGGTAAGCTAAGCACATCATGGCACAAGCATCTACCAGTTATGCTAGGTTGCAAGGTTTAGCTATTTACCATGACAATGACAGGTAATGCAAAGGAATAGGTTCATCTACCGTGTACGACAGACAAGTGAACGTTTGTCCTAATGCAATAAACAAGAGCAGGAGCGAGAGAGTGGGATGTTATCGGAATGATCAAGCGGGGTTGCTCGCCTTGCTGGGTAGCGGGAAGGTTCTCTCCTTCGTTGGAATACTAGGGTCTACCACAATGCAGATAAATAACAATCAATGCACGCAATTGCAATAATATGATGCATGATCATGACATGGCAGCATGTATGGATGAGCTAATGCAGCTATTGTCCAAGTTAATTTGAAGTGAGTTTGAATATAGGTTCAAAATCGTTCTTCATTTCAAATTCCATATTTTAACCTATTAGCAAATGTCAATGTTATTCTACATAGGTTCATCTAACATGCATGATAAAAGCACCATTAGATTTATTGGATTTTTCTGATAAATTCTCGTATGTAAATTATTTTCATCTAAGTTACAGATTAATTTATATGAATTTTTGAAGCTTTAAACATTTTTTGGAATTATTTAAAAACTAGAAATTCCTTTTATTGCATCACCTTAACGTGATCATGGCGTTAGCAGGTCAGCTGACCAGGCCAGGTCAAACCTTACGTGCGGGGCCCACACGTTAGTGACACAGGCTTAATCCCCGCGCTGACCAAGGTTGAACCTGCATTTGGGGCCCAGTGGTTAGTGACTGGGGGGCTAATTAGAAGGGGAATTAGCCCCTGATGATTGGCCACATCGGCGCCCACCGGAGCGGGTCCGGCGGCGACCAAATACACGGCGGCGACTCGCCGGAGTTGCGCATCCGGCGGCCATTTGGCATGCGGAGGGCACCAGAAGGTGGCCCGCGCATGCGCGTCTCTAGCGAAGCAACAAAGCGGGCTCGGGGTCGCCAGAGAGGATGGCGACATCGAGCTTGGCGGCGGCAGCGGCTCGGGCAGGACCGACTACTGCGCTAGAGGGCATGGGGAAGCAAGGGGAGAGGAGGAGGAGCACCAGCGGTTCACCGCGGTTCTTGCAGAGGTTACGGCGAGGTCGGGGGAGTTCTGGACGGGGCGAATCGTCGAAGCGGAGCTCCGGTGGCCGGCAGGGAAGAAGAAATGGCGGTGGCGCATCGTGGAGGGCTCCTGGCGTCTTCTAGAGTCACGGGGAGGACGATGGGGTCACTGTGGGGCTGTTGTTGGGCTCAGAAGGGCACGGGGCTGGCTAGAACTACGGCGACGCGACGGCGATGAGCTCAGCCATGGTGGAGCAGAGGAGGCAAGAGAGCGAGAGAAAGAGAGCATGAGGGAGCGAGGGAGAGGAGAAGGAGGCCACGGCAAGGAGGCCTCACGCTGGTGCTCTCCTAGCCCTCTAGGCCAGCAGCCAGGCACGGAGGAGGTGGCCGGCGTGTGCTCGCGCGCGGCGAACGCATGCCCCTATCCTCCTGGCGAGAGGACAGAGATGACTGGCATTGGGCCGGATGGGCCGGTTCCCCCCTGGGCCTCTGCTTTCTTTTTTTCTCTTCTGGTTTTCTATTTTTGACATTTGTTTTCTTTTCTTTTCAGGTACAATTGCTTTGATAAAATATCCCAATTATTTTATAATATCAAGTTTGAATATTTCAAACTCCAATAAAACGTTTCAGGATATTTTGAAATATAAAATAATGATAATACTTTTTTTGCATTTTCAGAGGCTTTATCATTTATTTTTAAATTGCTATAGTTGTCCAAATATTTAAAATGGCCCCTGTTATAATCATGTCCATACTTATCAGACATAGGGAACATTTTGTACGAGCATTTTGGATTTGTTGAGTTTTCACAACTTTGAAGTAATTTGACTCAAATATGAGCTTGGGGTTTCTTTTAGTCCAGATTTCATGTTGATGGAAAATTGTAACATGATGCACACACATGCTATGCTATTACATCTAGCTAAGGATGTGACAGGGCATGGGGCTTCCACCTTGCGTGGGCTTAGTCATTGGTGGACTGTGTCCACAGCCAGCATGGAGTTGCGGCTTCCACGTTGCGTGGGCATAGTCATTGGTGGACCATGTTGAGTTCTCCGCCAGTGGTGGGCTATGGATGCCGCATTGCATGGGAAGGGACCCCCCGCGTCCTCGGGGGGGGGGGGCAGACATGTACAACCCATAGAGTCTGTACGCGTGGCTTACACGGTAGAACTAGGAGGTGTATCTAGGACTTCGCGAGGACGCTTTGGCCTTGCGAGTGTCCGTACCTCTAAGGCGGTTTGCGCCTGAATGTTCTTGTAGATGGGGCCATTTGAAACCCCGTTTGCTTCTTCTTCTTCTGGAGTGAGGTAATTTTGGAGCCCTCTTGGCACTCTATGTCCTTAGGTCCCAGTCCCGCACATTTCCCCACCATCGTGAGGTACGACCGGAAACCAAGGACGCACTTCATGGGGTGAGGCCCCAACACCCTTGATGCCGACCGAAAACCAGGACGACACCAGGAGGCCGAGTGGCATTATGACTAGTAAGGCTCCTAAGTCTTAATGCTCCGGAGCCCCCTTTGATGCTTGAGAGGCCCCCATTCCATCTTATCGGCTACTGCGTCGAGAGTCCACGGGGCATCCCAAGACTCCATGTGATGCACCACGGCCGAAACCCCCAAGCGGGGGGTCAACCGCCCAACAATGCAAGTAAAGTAGAACGTCAGGGCATAGAATAGACGCACAGGAAACTATTGAAATATGCATAAACAAAGCAACAATGGGGGCATGCCTTGATTACCTTAAGATCATGGGGCCTAGTGGGTTCCCTAGGACAAAGTGAACCAATAAATTACCTAGCAACAGCCAACAAAAAGTCACCTAGCGGCCATGCCGCTGAAGAACTGAGGCCACCGTTGTTGCCCGATCTCCCGCTTCCACGAGCGCGACCTTCATGGGTCCGTCATCTCCCGGGGCTCAGAACCTTCACTGGTTCCAAGCATATCCTCCAGCTCCTTGCTACTCCCTGCCACACAAGGCACATGCATGGCTAAATGAAAGCACTGGAAGGTGATGCCCTTGTTCTCCAGCCCGAAGGGCATGGAGACGTAGGTGTTCGGGTTGACCCATCCACAAGGGGCCTTGAGCCGCGGCCCTGTTGATCACGAGTGCGTTGACGCAAATGTGTGGCTGATCGACCATGCCGACAACGGCGACAACGATTGGTGGTGGAGGGCAGTCCCCGCTTCACACGGCCTGGGCTTCCTAAACCTCTTTGATAGCTCTACGGACGGACCCTCTTTAACTGGGCCCCACGCGTCGTGACTCCAGCTCAAGCTGACATGCGTTGGAGCACACTTCCAGGTTGTGCTCGAGCGCCTCTCTTGCCTCCCTGACCAGGATGGAAACTTCCCCGGTGGGAGCGCCCGGGCCCAGCACAAGAGTGGTGCCGAGCACACTTTCCTATGCGATGGGAGGCGGGGCCACATCCCTGATCGCGGAGGATGAAGCCCCAGGATGCCATGTGGGGAGGAGTTGCTTCTTCTTCTTGTGTGGGTCCTCACGAGGCAGTGTGTCTTCATCGTCATCCGAGCGCTCAGCCGCAGCAGCGAGGTAAGAACACTCGAGGGTACAGACACCATCCTTATCCTCGCAAGCAATGGTGATGACATCACCACTTCCTGGCATCTTGAGGACGTTGTAGCCGTGGTGGGTTACTACCATGAACTTGGCAAGAGCCGGTTACCCATGGATCGTGTTGTACGGAAGGTGGATGTGCGTGACGTCGAAGATGAGGATCTTAGTGTGGTAGTTCTTGCGCCCGCCAAAGGTCTTGTTGGAGAGGATGTTGAGCCCCGCCCCACTTTTGATGAGCGTCTCGGTGACGAGGACGTTGTTGATGGTTGGGGTGCCCAACATGGGGAGCTTGCTAGCCATGAACAAATACCTGAGCTGATCAGTTGAATCGAAGGTGATGGCGGTCTGGGACCAACTGGGGGGCGAATCGCTTCAGGCTTCGGGAGAGCCTCATTCACCTCCTGTGCAAATTGCTTGAAGGCACGGTTTGATGCTGGGATTTAGGCACCACCCAAGATATAGGCCACCACCTTGATTTCCTGGAAGCCCCCAACCCCATCGTCCCGCCTGTTTTCTTATTTCCTTCTGGGTGGCGGAGGCAGCGGAGGTAGTCCAGCCTCATGAGGGTGAGACTCACGAGGCGGACCGCATCGTGACCCCACCGAAGGGTCATAATGCTACCGGTCCTCATGAGGCGGGTCGCGCCAACGGTCGTCCGGAGTTTGATCGCGCCAACGGTCCTCCTGAGGCTGATAGCGCCACCCGTGACGCATCCCCCGGTTGTCCCAGTGGCGTCCACCATGACCTCCTCCGTGCCCGAAGCCTCGGTCACCTCGATCGGGCCGCTTACTGAAGTGCTCGACGTGAATTAGTCGGAGCTCATGGAAGTTGGCGGTGTCATGGTTGTTGGTGCCATGGAAGATGCATGTCGGCCTTGCTCCTAGGGGGTGCTCTTCTCCCCAGCTATGCTTCGCCTCAGGTTCGGCCGCAAGCACTGTCAGGGCCTTGCGCTTTGCTTCCTTAGCCTTGGTATTCTTCTCTTCTAGCTCCGCCACCGGAGGCCCAAGGAGCGATAGGCGGCCCTCCTCGGCCTTAGCGCACTTGTTCGCTAGTTTCAACATCTCCAAGGCAGAGCATAGTTCGTCATTCATCCTGATGTCAGTGACTCCATTGGTGAAGGCCGAAATGATGGCTTCGTCCGATGCCTTGGGGATCTTGAGGCGTGTGGTCGTGAAACGTTGTATGAACTTGTGTAGGGTCTCCCCATCCTGCTGCTTGATACATCGTAGGTCGTTTATAGTGGGCGCGCGGTCACGGGTGCCTTGGAAGTTGGCGATGAAGCATTTGTGCAAATCATCCTAGGACGTGATGCATGCCTCGAGGAGGAGGAAGAGCCGGGAGAGTGCGCCGCCCTTGAGCGCCATGGGACACTAGCATGCCATGACCTTGTCGTCTCCTCCTGCCGCCCAGATACTCAGTGAGTAGAGCTGTAGGAACTCAGTTGGGTCTGCGATGTCATCATAACGCGGGGGCAGGACAGGTTTGAACTTGCAAGGCCACGCGGTCGGGTAGAGCTCTGGGGCGATAGCGAGGAACCCCACCGGCTCGACGGGCGCCGCGTGCACGAGGGCGACCTGGTCTTGATGTCCCTGTGGGGCCGCCTCGAATGGTATCTGGTCATCGCGCTGGGTCGGCAGCGCAGGGAATGCACACACGTTCGTGCGAGGCCGGGGATCCACTTGGGAGCTTACTTCATCCCCTGGCCTCGCCCTCGGTTCATGAGGCCGGTCGCGGGAGTGCGCTTCTTGCCTGGGCTCGGGGTCGTGATCGCGTCGCGGAGGCAGATGCTGCGTGTCTTGTACCATGTCGTTTGCCATCGACGGTTGGGGTCGAGGTGAGTGGGAGATCGCCAAGGCCTCGCCAGCTCCTCCGATGAGCTCCGTGATGCGCCGAAGCTAGTCTTGTAGTGATGAAGAGCGCGCATTCGCCACGCACCGGCCCTGGCCGAACATGATAGAATGAACCAGAGGCCGGGATGATTGACGGAGTGGCGGTGCGGCCGTTGCGGTACGCGGTGACCGGCTGGGAGAAGTCTTACTGTTCATGGGAGTCGGGGCCCGTGGCAGCATTCCCCACGGGCAAAGGAGACCTGCGTGCACCGACGCGGTCCACCGGCGCCGTCTGGGCGCCGCCGGTGGCATTGCGCTCGGCGTGGGCTCGACGAGCGTCAGACATCATAGCGGCAAGGTGGGAGGAGATCTTGGCTTGAGGGAGACTCCGACATGCCCCCTACCTGGCGTGCCAAATGTCAGATTTCGGGCTCCGCAAAACCATTAAGATTCGAACACAGGGGCATGTGCGAATATCTCCCACGGCCACGTCCTCCTATGTCACGCCGAAGATGCATGCCTATCCATATTGAGACACGAGGGCGTTGACAGTGATAGAGGCGCATCTTGCCATTCGCAAGAACAGTATCATTACATACATTTAGGAAGAGAAGAGTATATGAGTTGGCTTACACTCGCCATATGCTAAAATTACAATTCCACACAATTTGTTCAAAACATCAATACAAAGGCAGGGTCCATGTGGGGACCCAGACTCATAAGTCGTGATCACCGAATGCACGTGTAAAGTGATCCCAGAGATCAATGCTCACCGAACACACAGAAGCTAGATAACAAGAGTCTTACATCCACACTTAACGTCTTATACAAATAATGACCACGAAGGTCTTAGTGTTACATAGATAGGGCCACATGGGACAAACACTTAAAATAGAACAAGCAGCGGAAATCTTGGTCAAAAGTGTGAACCCATGGCATCTGCCTTAATCTATAGGCATTCTGACTGGGAAGCTTCCCAATTCGCAGGTTCGTCTCCAACGAACTCTTCAACATACTCCTGTTCTTCCATGCCTGGCCAATTAAATAACGAGTGGCAAGCCAATGAGTACTTTGAATGTACTCGCAAGCAACCTAAGTTGTGGAACAAAGTAACAATGATGCATGATATAGCACTAAGTAGGTAAATTTGCGAAAAGCTAATTTTGTATGCAAATGACATGATCAAGTAACTATTAAGCATGCATCAACAACTAGTAGGTATCCATGTGAACAAATTGCAGATACCATCAGAAGTATTGGTTGAACATCTCATGTTCACGCTACGTAATCGGACTTGATTCAATCCTCACGCTAAGTCATCGGACTTAGATCATGTGACCTCTTCTCACTACCACACCCATACTCACACCAATGTTTATGAAAACATCCGGACATAGTCTAAGAAGGACCTGCAATTGTCCATGACCGCGGACGCTGCTATTCGAATAGTTTCACACTCTACAGAAGTTGCACACTTTACCCAGAAGACTCGGGGAACTTCTGTGTCATCCACGACTCGCGGTATATAACATACCCGAGGTAAGCACCCAAACAATGCCTTTCCCATGGTGATACTAAAAAAAAGAGTCCACTCGTTGGTGCCATCCCTCATGATATACATCACTCGTATCATCCATGAGGGCACACAACGGTGTGCCTGGTCCCTGAAAAGACACCGCATGACCTTCCACTCTGGGACGACCCCGTCTCAAGAGTATCCACTTCACTCTTTCCACTAGTAATGCGGTCTCCTTGCTAGTACCAACCATAGTAATCAACAAAGCCCCGTCCCATAAGGGGTATCGTGGTTGCGCATGTAAGGTTGGGATGGTCGACGGACCTTAGAACTCTCCGTTTTTGAAAACACACACTCACTTGCTCCGGCATACCACTTCTTTCTCAAGTGGTTATCCAACTCATCGTCATCTCCCTCGGGCATTAGTGGCACCCGACGGGTTTTTCCAAAGAGTCTTTGAAATCATTTCTTTCCATCACCATGCATAAGTCCCATCCCACTTGCGTAGCATCTATTAGCAACCTAACTACTCCCACCAGCACAACCCTCATAAGGTGGTAGGGTCCTGCACAATGCAAGTGTCAATGGAGAAGTACCGGAGGCATTCCACCGAAAGGGGAACACCACATTCCATGATCAAATATGATGAAAGTAAAGTGCTATATGACATGCAATAAAAATGGTTTCTCATCATGGTCAAAGGGCTGCTTGCCTAGCTCAACAAAGTCTCCGGGGTCTTCGAAGTCTTCGGGTCCAACTTCTTCGTCAACAGCGCAATCTATCGTCGCGATAAAATAACGATAAAAACAAGCAATCACATAAAATATAGAGCTCAATCTACTACCAAAAATGTTAACCTACTCTGCTAAATACTAATTGTCATACTAAAAATATTCTCCTAGAGTTTTGTTGTGAAAAACATTTTAAAAATTCAATAACAGTGGCAAAAAGGTGCCTATATATAGGTTTTAAAATAAAACAGTACTAAAAATAGTTTCAAACATTTTTATAATTGGCACTAATAAATTCTATAGATTATTCTAGGAATTTTGGTGGAAGAATTATTGGCATTGGATAAATATTCAAACCTGTGGGATTTTCGGAATATAACAGAATAAAAGAAAAAGGAAAAAGGGGTCCTCTGCCCTAATGGGCCAGAACCACCCAGCCGGAACCGGCCCAAGAAGGTAGCCGGCCGAGGCGAGGAGCCGCACATGGCAGGTTTAGTTTTAAACCTGCCTGCGGGCCCGGCTGGCCAGCAAGAGGGGGAGGGGCGAGGGGATGATAGGTGGGCCCCACCTGCCATCCCTCTCCTCGTGACAGGGGCAGAGGAGGAGCTCACCGGAGGCTCTGAGCCGCGGCAGCCGGAGTGTAGGGCACCGACGTGCTCCTAGGGGAATCGTGCATCGGAGGGAGTTCGCAGGGTCGCTAGGGAGAGAGGGGAATGCCGGTGAGGGGAAACCCGATGATGGCGGCGAGGGTTTTGGTCGGGAGATGGCTCTCGGCCACGGGGAAGAGCGCTCTGGGCACGGGGAGTACGCGGAGGGAGAGGGAGGGAGAGGAGAGAGGGTCAAGGGAGCGGGGAGGCCTATTTATAGGCGGCCACTGGTCCACCATGGGCGCGGTTCGCCGGCGAGCACGGGGCGCTCGCCACAGGCCACGGGGGCGGGCAAGGCCGTGTTTGGGGGCTACCTGGATGCGGTCCGCGCTCGGGAGGAGGGAAGGCTGCTAGTAGGGGGCCGGAGGTGCGCATGTGAGCACGACCACTAGCCGGTTCAGGCGGTGCCTTACGCGCGCGAGAGAGAGGGGAGAGAGGGCGGCGACCGGGCGGCGTGCTGCAGACGCCGAGGGGGGTAGAGGGGACATGCTGGGGCGGCCCGAGGTGCTCGGGGCTGCCCGTTGGCCAGCAGCTACAGTGTGGGTGCGCATTGTAGCGCGCTCCTGAGCACGTGCTCTGCATGCCACGGCAATATTTTAGCCCCCTTCGTGTCCTCTTGTTCCTTGGGGTTTTATAAGATGCCCCACGGCTAGGAGGATCTAGGGAGGGCTCTGGAGGAGCCTTGGGGGAGAAGAAAAGGGAAAGAGAGATAGAAAAAGATGCTGCCAGGGGTAGAAATAGGGGTTTTACCCCACCTCACAGTGGCCTGATGACTTGGAACTTTTACTAGAGGTGAAATGCATCTATGTGAGGCTATGGTAAAAAGTTGGGGACAAGGGTAAACGAGAGAGGGGTGAAAATGGGGGTTGTACCAAATCACCAGAAGGTGTTTGGTGGTGTTTTGGGCAAGAGTATGCTTCCAACTTACAGAGATATTTACCAGGGTCAAAGGATAGGTTGAAATGAGATGCTTCACCAAATTTGAGCTCAAGGGAAGAAATTTGACAATGGAGATTTGATGAACCCAAGAAATTGGCAGAATCAGATTTCTCTAGATCCAATGATGCTAGGATTTAACCCTTGATGCACCACTTAGTGTATCATCACTATTTAGCCATTAGAGCATGCCCACAAAGTTTCAGGCCAAGGGGAGACACTTCACAATGTAAAGTTGCTCAAATTTGATTCTGGATAGGAATGGTTTTGGGATGGTTTGATGAACCAAACCAACTTGGATTGAGATGCAACTTTGCAAGATCATCACCCAAGATAGTGTTGACTTGCTTGAATGTTCCTGGCATTTATTAAGAACATTTCTTATAGAAATATTCCAAAAGTTGGATCTGAACAAAAAGGGTTTTGAGGGGTTTTGCCTATTATCTGATAATGCCCTTGTGTTGAAACTCATATATATGGAAAATATATGTCCACCGAGTTTCTCTAAATTTTCTCATATATTTTCAAAGCATTTAAATAATTTTTCCCTAGGAAAAACCATATCTGGCCTTAAGAAAAAGACTTTAAATAAAATATGAAAATAATGTTTAAAAATAATATCTGGTGTTTTTGGGAAGTCTTATATGTAGTGGGCTTGAAGTAAAGCCTTTGGGAAAGAAGAGTCCACCTAATTTGAGGACTTGCTGTGCAAACCTCATTTCAGGGGGTTTTGAAAACCTAACTAGAATAAATCATTTTTTATTAAAAAAAATTTGATAAAAATAGTTTTGGGCACTATTCACATGGCATGATCATTGGGAAAGAGGTTTGGAACAAGGAAGATGAATATGAAGTGGAATAGAACCTAATAGTGTCATAAAACAAAATCAACAAGCAAGCAAACAACATAGCAAGCAAGCACAAGAACATAGAAAAAGTTTCAGTTGGCTCCAAATTTTATAAACCCAAACATAATAATGTGCTACAATCACAGGGTGTGATAGACCTTCCCCCCTTACAAGAATCTCGTCCCCGAGATTCCTAGGCTAAGCACTAAAAAGATAAGGTAACTCTGATCTAAGATAGTCTTCAATGTCGCAGGTTGCTTCTGCTTTAGTGTGGTGGCTCAACTGGACCTTGAAGTACTTGATGGTGCGTCTTCGCGCGCAGCGCTCGGTTGCATCCAAAATGAGAACTGGCCTCTCACGATAAGTGAGATTTGGCTAAATATCGATGGCTTGATGGTCGATGTCCTTGTAGAGGTCGGGGCGGTTGGGAGCTTGCAGACACTTCCAGAGTTATGACACATGAAAGACGTTGTGCACATCTGACAGCTTGGAAGGTAGCTCTAACTGGTAGGCAACTTGTCCACGCATAGCAGTGATCCCGAAGGGGCCGATGTACCTTGGTGCGAGCTTTCCTTTGACGTGGAAGTGCTTGGTTCTGCTGAGAGGCGTGACCCAGAGGTAGACATGGTCACCGACACAGAAGTTCACTTCTCAGCGGTGGGAGTCAGCATGGCTCTTCTGTCTTGACTTAGCAGTCTCAAGGCACTCTCGTACGAGTTGAACTTGCTCTTCATCTTCACGGAGGATGTCTGGTGTAAAAATTAATCCTTCTCCGGTCTCTAACCAGTTGAGGGGAGTACGGCACTTGCGTCCATACAACACCTCAAATGGTGCCATCTGAAGACTCGGTTGATAGCTGTTGTTGTATGAGTACTCGATGAAGGGTAGTCAATCCTCCCACTTGGCTTCGTACGCCAAAACACAAGCGCGGAGCATATCTACGAGTATCTGATTTACTCGTTCCGTCTACCCGCCGGTCTGGGGGTGAAAAGCAGTGTCGAAGGAGAGCTTGGTTCCCATGGCTTCTTGAAACATCTTCCAGAATCTTGAGGTGAATTGTTTGCCATGATCTGACACAATCTCCTTTGTAACTCCATGAAGGCTCATGATACGCTCAATGTAGAGGTTGGCTAACTTGTTATCGTCATAGATGGTCTTGACGGGAATGAAATGGGCTACCTTGGTCAGGTGGTCGACAATGACCCAAATGGAATCATGTCCCTTGCTTCACCTTGGTAAATCAGTGATGAAATCCATCCTAACTTTATCCCACTTCCATTCAGACACTTTGAGAGGTTGCAATAGTCCAGCGGGTCGCTGATGCTCAGCTTTGACTCTCTGGCATATGTCACACTTGGTGACAAAAGTGCCTATTTCCCTTTTCATGCCATGCCACCAGAACCTTGCCTTGAGGTCCTGATACATCTTGGTCCCTCCACGATGGATGGAGTAGGGAGTGTCGTGAGCTTCTTGCAAGATCAAGTTCTTGAGCTCCTCTTTGTTGGGTACGCAAATGCGAATCCCGAACCATACAACTCCATGTTCATCCGTCGAGAATCCTAGGGCCTTGCATGCCTTGATCTTCCTCTTGATGCCTTCAATGCTCTCGTGTCCCTTCTGGGCTTCTTTGATATCATCCATCAAGGTAGGATTTTCTTCCAAGTTGGTGAGTAATACTAGTGCAACCAGTTCCAAGCCGAATCTCTCAAGCTCTTCATATAGGGCAGGTAACCTTTCCTTAAACATAGCATTGAAGGAACAAGCCTTTCTGCTTAAGGCGTCTGCTACCACGTTGGCCTTTCCGGGGTGGTACTGAACACTAAGGTTCTAATGCTTGATTAATTCCAACCATCTTCTCTACCTCATGTTCAATTCCCTTTGAGTGAAGATATACTTCAGACTCTTTTGGTCTGTGAATATCTCACATTGCTTCCCAAAAGGTAATGTTGCTAGGTCTTCAAGGCATGAACCACGGCTGCCAACTCAAGATCATGAGTGGTGTAGTTCTCTTCATGAGGACGTAGTTGTCTGGATAGATATGCTACGACTCTGCCTTCTAGCATCGGAACTCCTCCAAGTCCGGTTCTTGATGCATCACAATATATCACAAACTCCTGGTGAATATCAGGGGTGGCCAAAACTGGGGCCGTGGTCAATCTCTTATTGAGCTCCTGGAAGCTTTCCTCACACTTAGCTGTCCACTCGAACTTCTTGTCCTTTTTCAAAAGTTGGGTCATGTGTTGGGCAATGCTGGAGAACCCTACCACGAACTTGCAGTAATAACCCGCGAGTCCAAGGAAGCTCCTGACTTCCTTTACTTTGGTTGGGGTTTGCCATTCCGTCACGGCTTCAATCTTGGCAGGATCCACTGGTAATCCTTCTACAGTCAGCACATGACCCAAGAATCCAACTTTGTGCAGCCAGAATTCACACTTACTGAACTTGGCATAAAGCTGGTGCTCTCGAAGCTTTTATAGGACCAAACTCAAGTGCTCCTGATGTTGTTCTCCAGACTTGGAGAAGACAAGTATGTCATCAATGAAGACAACAACCAACTTGTCCAAGTACTCCATGAAGACCTTATTCATGAGGTACATACCGGGGCATTAGTTTACCCAAATGACATGACCGTGTATTCATACAGGCCATACTGGGTTACAAATGATGTCTTTGGAATGTCTTGGGGTCTGATCTTCAGCTGATAGTACCCATACCCGAGGTCGATCTTGGAGAACACCTTGGCTCCGTTCAACTGATCAAACAGGTCTCCAATCTTGGGGAGTGGGTACTTGTTCTTTATTGTGACTTTATTGTGGGTCTCCAATCTTAGAGAATGGTAATCGACACAAAGTCTGATAGTTCCGTCCCTCTTTGACACAAATAGAACAGGCGATCCACAAGGAGAGGCACTAGGGCAGATAAATCCTTTTCTGAGTTGCTCTGCTAGTTGCTTCTTCAGCTCAGCCAACTCTTTGGATCCCATCCTATAGGCCTTCTTATAGATGGGCCTTGATCCAGGCATAAGCTCAATGATGAACTCAATGTCACGGTCAGGAGGCATTCTGGGCAGCTCATCAGGAAACACATCCAGGTACTCACATACTACTGGCACTTGATACAACTCAACTCCCGATAGGCAGTTAGCCCGAGGGGCTTGAGTGGAGGAAGGGTTGGGGCCATACTTGACTTCCACTCCTTGGCTATTAATCATGGTGACAATCCTCTTGGCATAGTCCAACATGCCTTGGTGCTTAGTTAACCAATTCATGCCAAGGATAACATTCATGTCGGGTGAATCCAGAACTATAAGGTCTGCTAGGAAGTCTACCCCGTTGATGTCAATCTTCACTCCCTTACACCCTATCCCAGACTTCATAACTGAACCGGGGGTTTGTTCCAACATACGCCTACCCAGGGTTGTAGGTTTCATGCCACTCTCTAGTGCAAACTTTTGGGTGTCAAAAGAATGCGAAGCTCCACAATCAAACAATACTGCTGCTGGGGTTGAGTTGACGAGGAGCGTACCCAGTATGACGTCCGGATCTTCCTAGGCTTCCTCTACGGTGAAGTGATTCACACGACCCTTGCCATTGTTGTGCTGGTTGCGAGGAGTTGGGTTCCTAGGTGGTGCTCCACGATCTTGACCTTGATTTCGCGCATTGAGGCGCGGTGCATCTGGCTTCCTGTTGGTGCAAAGCTTAGAGATGTGTCCAGACTGACCACATCCAAAGCAAGTGACCTGCACAGGGTTGTTGTTGAATTTTCTGCCATCGTTGTTGTTATTGGGGTTGTTGTTGTAGGCTGGCCTGGGATTGGTATATTTCTAAGACTGGTAGCTCGTACGAGGCGATGGAGGTCTAGCCTGCTGCGGCTGATAGGTCGGCCTGGCTAGGGCTGGCTTCCAAGGGCGAGGCTTCTGGTTATTGGGGCTACCCTTGCTGATCATCCTGCTCTTGTGAATGTCGTCGATGGCACGATGCTTGTATTCTAGCATGAGGTCCTTGTTCACCAAGTCGAAGAAGGTTCGATAGTCGCAGATGATGAGCTGATACTGCCGAACCTGCTGAAGTCCTACCATGAAGCGTTCCTTCTTGGCAGCCTCTGTGCTGACATCTTCAGGTGCATACCTTGACAACAGGTTGAACTTCTGCAGGTACTCCTTGACAATGCCACTTCCTTGCTTCAGCGCTCGGAATTCTCTCTTCTTGATAGCCATGATCCCAGAACGAATATGGGCAGTGCAGAATCCTTCCTTGAAGTCATTCCACGTGATCACACGTTCTCCTTGCATGACCTTGAATCCATCCCACCAAGCTCGGGCGGTACCTCCGAGGTAGTGAGAGGCAAAAAGCACATTCTCACGATCCTCATTGGAGTTGACCAATGGAAGGAGGTCCTCGATGGTGCAGATCCAGTCATCAGTATCCAATGGTTCAGCAGTCTCGGTGAAGGTTAGGGGCGAGTTCCTCATGAACTTAGACAACGTGGAGCGTCCAGTGCCATTCCTGCCTTCCTGCTGGTTGTCCACAAGGGACTGAGCCATCTACTGGATAGAAGCATTGTTGGCTTGGGGCTCCTCCCAGAGAACTTGGAGAAACTGAGCTATGATCATGTTCTCCGGTGGAGGTGGTGGCGGGGGAATATCGTCGTGTGGCTGCTCCTGGTATCCTACAACATGAGCAGCCCCACTAGTTCCCTGCTGCTGGCTGGAGTTGCCGGCTTTAGGGTTGGTGAAGGAGCTATTCCGGGTAGAAGTCACCATCCTATTTGGAGCAGCCATGTCAAACAACTGGGATTGACAAGAGAATAAGCAATAACGGAAAAGCGCGCCTAAGGGGGTCAGTCAAGTGCAAATGTGTTGAAACAAAGGTTGAAAGACCAACAACATATATTAAGATAGACGATGGATGTGTTTACATGTTGCCTAAAGCAAAGCGCGACTTGCATGGGAACACAAATAACAAAACAAACAACAAGCACACATGGTTTCATATGAACCATTACACGAACTCGACTTCACATGAGGGATACATGACTGATCCTACCCTAGGGATTCTCGGACTCGGGTGGTGGAGTGCTTAGTCTCATAGTTACGCTCCTCTAGGTCTTCCTCTCATTCATCATCTGAACGGGCATCATTCCTGGTCAAAGGGGTCGGGAAACGAGGAGGTCCATCCCGACGATGCTTTGCAGGCGGGTCGGTGAAGAGCTCATGGTACTCCTTTGCCCTCATGCGATGACTACGCGTCGGTGCATCACTAGCTGGGGGTACTCCTTCTCTATAAGCGACGGCTGGTCGTCCTTCGGGAGCTCCATCCTTCTTGATCTTGTCTGGCTTCATCTTGGCTTGCCTAAGAAGCTCTCGGGTGTGGTGAAGTTCCTCGCGGAGCTTCACGGACTCCTTCATCAAGTTGTGAACCAGACTATCGGCAGAGAGGCTGAAATAGGTCTGGAACCTGAGTGGTGTGCCATCTTCCTTGGTCGGAATCAGCGTCCAACTCTCGCCAAAGTCATCCTTCCTGAGGGGAAGTTAGCGAGTAGCTGGCTTGTCAGCCATCTCTGGAATGATGTCTCGAAGGTATAGGAGTGCCATGCATGCAGCTGTCTCGACTGCGAGTATCATGATCTCCATCTGTGATCCTTCAAAGAACTAACTAGCCGGGGAGTCATTTTCCTTCATGACCACATCCACCTGGTACTCCTTCGTGACGGCATCGACCTAGTGCTTTTGGTAGAGGAAAATGGGTGGTTGGCGAAACCGGCACTTCTCCAGGCTATCCCCAAGGAGTAAGGGAAAGCCGGATGTCAGGAAGGCTTCGGGTACGATGGCCATCTACAAAGGTTTGAAAGGAGGAGAGTCAGCAGAGTGTTGTGTGAAGATGAGAAGAGGTAAATAGTGCAGAATTCCTAAGTACAAATGCTAGTTGTAGTTTTGAAAGTCGGTTTTATCCTAACTAACGTCCATGCTAACTAAGGGCTTCCTACAGTCAGGATGGCTCTGATACCAGCTCTGTGGGGACCCCGACTCATAAGTCATGATCACCGAATGCACGTGTACAGTAATCCCAAAAACCAATGCTCACCGAACACACACAAGCTGGATAACAAGAGTATTACATCCACACTTAACGTCTTACACAAATAATGACCACTAAGGTCTTAGTATTACATAGATAGGGCCACATGGGCCAAACACTTAAAATAGAACAAGCAGCGGAAATCTTTGCCGAAAGCGTGAACCCATGCCATCTGCCTTAACCTACAGGCATTCTGACTGGGAAGCGTCCTAATTTGCATGTTCATCTCTAACAAACTCTTCAACATACTCATGTTCTTCCATGCATGGAAAATTAAATAACTAGTGGCAAGCCAATGAGTACTTTGAATGTACTCGCAAGCACCCAAGTTGTGGAATGAAGTAACAATGATGCATGATATATCATTATTTAGCAAGTTAACTCTGTGAAAGAAAACAAAAGGAATAAAAGGCTTAGGTTTAGATTGAAAAAATAAGGGAGCTGAGAGGAGTTGATGCCCACACATGCACACATCACAAACACCAAGATCCAGTAACACCTCACGACAAGATCACATGGAAGCACACCACAATATATTATGCATGACATGATGATGAGACGACATGATGCATGATGCATGAGACAATGACATGGCAAAGGAGCAAACTCAATTCATTCAACACATGACACATGGGTCCACTTAGGTTACATGGCCATAAATGGTAGGGGCAACACTTGGGCTGTCACAACTCTCACACACTACAAGAGGATCTCGACCCAAGATCTAGGAACGAAAGAACTCTGGATATTCGGAATGGAGAGGATCCTCACGTTCCCAAGTAGCTTCTTTGTCGGAATGATGAGACCAATTCACCTTGAGAAACTTGATTGACTTGTTGCAAGTCTGACACTCAGTTTCTTTGAGAATAGCCACTAGATGATCATGATAAGAGAGGTCTTCTTGGAGATCAATGTCTTGGAGGTCAATGGTACGCTCGGGAGTCTTGAACCACCTCCGGAGCTGAGAGACATGGAAGACATCATGCACATTTGCGAAGTTTGGAGGAAGCTATAGTTGATATGCAAATTCACCTCTTTTGCCAACAACTCTAAAAGGACCAACAAAGCAAGGAGCTAGCTTCCCTTTAATTCCAAACCGTTGACTGTCCTTCATGGGAGAGACTCTGAGATAGACTAGATCATCAACTTGAAAGGAAACATCCTGATGTTTGTTATCGTAATAACTCTTCCCTCGGGATTGAGCTGCTTTGAGGTTCTCACGAATGACACGACACATCTCTTCTGCTTCGGTGATCATGTCATTGACCAAAATTTGATGCCCACCGGTTTCAGACCAGTTAAGCGGGGTATGACACTTCCTGCCGTAGAGAATATCAAAAGGGGCCTTGCCTAAGGTAGCCTGAAAGCTATTGTTGTATGAGAATTCAGCGTATGGAAGGAAGTCTTCCCATTTCATGCCGAACGAAATCACACAGGCTCTGAGCATGTCTTCAAGGATCTTATTGACTCACTCAACTTGACCACTTGTCTGTGGATGGAACATAGTGCTGAAACGGATCTTGGTACCCATGGCAGTCTGGAAGGACTGCCAAAACATGGAAGTAAAGAGGCTTCCATGGTCAGATGAGATGAGCTGAGGAATACCGTGCAAAGAAACTATCCTTGACGTATACAACTCTACTAGCTGAGCTGCTGAGAAAGATTCTTTGACCGGAAGGAAATGAGCAACTATGGTCAGCTTGTCGATAACCACAAAGATGGCATCGTTACCTCTCTTGGACATGGGAAACCCAGCGACGAAATCCATCTCCACATGATCGAATTTCCACTCTGGAATAGGCAAAGGCTGAAGAAGACCTGCTAGACGTTGATGGTCCACCTTCACTCTATGACAAACATCACACTCGTTCACGAACTAAGCAATGTCACATTTCATGCGAGTCCACCAGAAGGTTTGCTTGAGATCCTAATACATCTTCGAACTGCCTGGATGAATGGTTAGAAGAGAATTGTGTGCCTCGTCCATGATAACCTTCCTGAGATGACCTTTTGGAACCACAAAACGGTCCTCAAAGAACAAGGTATCTTTGTCATCAACGCGGTAGCACTTATACTTCGGAATGCCCTTGGCCACACCTTTCTTGACTTTCTTCACCATTGTATCAAGAAGTTGAGCTTGGTGAACCTGATCTTCCAGAGTCGGAGAGACTTGAATATTGGCAAGAAATCCTTGCGGAATCATCTGAAGGTTGAGCTTGCGGAAGGCTTCACAAAGCTCGGGTTGAAGAGGCTACAGGATGAGACTGGTGTAGTACGCCTTTTGGCTAAGCGCGTCGGCAATGACATTTGCTTTTCCAGGAGTATACTCAATGCTTGGATTGAAGTCCTCAAGCATTTCCACCCAACGAGACTGCCGAAGATTAAGATTGAGTTGAGTGAAAATGTACTTCAAGCTCTTTTGATTAGTGTACACCTCAACTGGTCTACCCAACAACAAATGCCTCCAAGTCATCAGAGCATGCACAATTGCTGCCAACTCGAGATCGTGAGTGGGGTAGTTCTTCTCGGCAGGCTTCAACTGACGCAAGGTATAAGCAAATATGTTCTTATCTTGCATGAGAACACCACCAAGACCTTGGAGAGAAGCATCACAGAAAACTTGGAAAGGCTTTGATTGCTCGGGAGGGACAAGAACTAGAGCTGAAGTCAGTCTCTACTTGAGCGTATTGAACGCCACATCACACTCAGGAGACCAAACATACTTGACATTCTTCTGTAGGAGATTAGACAAAGGCTAAGAAATTTAAGAGAAGTTCTCCACGAATCTTCTGCAATAACTAGGAAGCCCGAGGAAGCTACGAAGCTGCTTCACATTCTGTGGAGGCTCCCACTTCAAGATTTCCTCAACTTTCTCACGGTGCACTTTAATGCCCTCGGCAGACATCACATGCCCAAGGTACACCACTTCATTGAGCCAAAACTTACACTTGGAAAACATGGCATAGAATCGATTTTCTCTTAGCTTGTCAAGCACAAGCCTAAGATGATCTGCAGGCTCTTCTTCTGTCTCCGAGAACACAAGGATATCATCCAGATAGGCAAGATGAACTCATTCTTGAAAGGATAGAAAATGAAGTTCATAATTCTTGAGAAGGTTGGAGGAGAATTTGCAAGACCAAATGACATGATGGTGTACTCATCAGAGCCAAAACACGATCTGAAAGCGGTCTTTGGAATATCTTCTTCGTGAATGCGAATCTGATGATAGCCCATGCGAAGATCCAGCTTCGAGAAAACCTTGGCACCTTTAAGTTGTTCAAACAACTCATTGATGCTGGGAAGTGGGTACTTGTTTCTGATTGTCTTCTTGTTTAGTGGAAGGTAATCGACACAAAGTCGGTCCGTGTGGTCCTTCTTCTTGACAAACAAAACACCACAACCCCATGGAGAAGAACTTGGTCTGATCAGACCCATACGTTCTTACTCATCTAGATGCTTCTTCAACTCTTTCAGCTCTTTGGGGCCAAGTTTATAAGGGCGCTTGCAAACTGGTTTAGTTCTGGGCTCGAGGTCAATCACGAACTCGACTGGCCGGTGTAGAGGCATTCCTGGCAATTCTTCCGGAAAGACATCTTCATACTGATAAACCACGTGAATTTGAGAAATGGCCGAGATTTCACCCTTCTCATTGAGAGAAAAGAGACGGATTGTGTCACACCCTATGATTTGCCTCATGACTCCAAAATTAGGGACAATTAAAACTTTTTCTATGCTTGTGATGCTTGACTTGATTTTTGATTGCTTGTTTGCTTTCTTGTGCTCTATATTCATAAAATCCTTTTCCTTGCTCCCCATTTTTGCCCAATGATCATGCCATGTGAATAGTACTTAGTTATATTTTTACAAAATATTATTTTGGCCAAAAAAGTTTTATTCAAATTAGATTTGCAAAACCCCCTGATTTAAGATTTGCACTGCAAGTCCCCAAATTGGGGTGGATCCTTTTTCCCCAAATGCTTTATTTGAAACCTACTATATATAACTTCCCAAAACCACAGATATTATTTTAAAACATTATTTCCATATTTTATTTAAAGGCTTTATCTTAAGGCCAGAAATGGTCTTTTATAGGAAAAAAATATTTAAATGCTTTAAAAATATTTGAGAAAATTTAGGAAAACTCAATGGACATATATTGTCCATATATAAGAGTTTAAACACATGGTCATGTTCAAAATGTTGGACAAAACCCCTCAAAAACATTTCTGCCTATTTCAAGCATTTGAAATATTTCTATAAGAAATATTATCAAATAAATCCAGGAAACTTCTAGCATGTCACATATGATATATGTCGTCATGTTGCCAAGTTTCATCTCAATCCCAATTGTTTTGGTTCACCAAAATATCCTAAAGCCATTCCTGTCCAGAGCCAAATTTGATCAACTTTACATTGTGAAGTATATCCTATTGATCCCAAACTTTGTGGGAATTCTCTATTACCCAAATGATGATGCTAAATTAAGTGGTGCATCAAGGGGAAAATAATTGCATGATTAGATCTATAGAAATCCATTTCTGTCCATTTCTAGGGTTTACCAAGTTTACATTGCCAACTTTCTCTAAATCAACTCAAAACTTGTGATCAGGACCAAATGGACTTACCATTTACCCCTGGTAAATCTCATGGTCATAGGATTCACCTGCCTAGCCCAATCACAGGACAAACACCTTCATCCATAAACTTGTGGACAAGCAAAGTGGACCCAAAAAGATTCCTCGTGCCCACAACTTTTTACCACAACATATTATAACCCTCTTCTACCTACAGTAACTTTGTCATTGCCTCTGGTCAATTATTTGGGTGGTAACTCTCTCTTATTCCCTCTCTTTTTACCATAACAACACCTCTCACTCCCTTATGATCATGCTAATGACCCCAAACTTTTCCACAACCTCATTTGCATACTAATTCATCAAACCAAACCCTAATATGGCAGGCTCATGTGGAAAATATCAGCAGTTCATCTAAACCTACCTTATGCTAGCAATGGTGCGTTTGTACTACAAGTGCTTTGTAGAATCATTTTCCCGAGCTACAAATTGGCGGGAGTATAGTTACCTAGGGCTACTAGACAAGGTTTTATCCATAGTTACATATAGTAACTCCTAGTAGATCAGCCCCAAGTTTGCTACTTCAAACTTACCCCTTGTGGAAAACCTATCTCACCAGCTCCATTTACCATGAGATTTTTACCACTACTCTCCTGCATGCATGCCTCACAACCGAGACAACTTTGGCCAACAAAAAAGATGCCATGGAGAAGGGTTGGCATGGTGACCACATAACCCGCATGCAAAACTAGCGCTCTGCCACTTGTCCTCGTCCTGTAGCTCGCAACAAGCTTCGGCAGGGCATCCCCTCGACCTCGCACGCCCCTCCCCGACATGCGCAAGCCTCCAAACCCCCCTTTGGCACACATGCTCGCCGTGCCCAAGGCGCATCCGAGGCCACCCAAGCCCCTTGACTGAGCCACGCCCGAAGAGACGTCAGCACCATCGTCCGCTACAGCCGACGAGCCGCTCTCCCCGAGCGTCCCCTCAGCTCAGGCGACCATCCCTGGGCGCGGCATGGAGTCGAGCGTCTGCTCGGACCGCATTTCCAAATCTGAAATCTGAAAGGTTGGGTTGTCGTTTATGAAGTGCCACCACATTTTAGACCACCTACCCTCAATGAAGAGGATTATGAACCTCACATTAACCCAGACACATATGAAGGAGAATTCTTCCAAGAAACACGTATGTCCAACAAACGTTTCAAGAATTGCTCTACTTCACCCTAGAACATTGAAGTAGATAGCGACATTGAATCCGTCTTAACCCCTGAGCCCAAACAGGAAGAGCAGGAAGAAAAAGAGGTTACTGCTGCGGATGACCTGTCCCTTCTTGTCCGATTAAATAATGGTGGCCTTCCACATGTTCTTCCTGATAGTGATGATCATGATGCATTTATGGATGATAGTGATGATCATGATGCATTTATTGACCCCGAAGCATATACAGACGAGCACGATTAGTTCATGTCAGGTATTCAACTATTACTATATATAAATTTTGAGTTCATGTTAGGTATTCAATTTTTATTAGTCCTGTTGGTATTTATGACGATGATACACTTAAATTATATACATTTTATTACTCATCTTGGTATTTATGTTGTACTAATTTCATTTACTATTTTTCATGACACGTGTTGAAAGATGGTGGGAAAGGGTTGAAAGCACTCTGCGGCTCCTTCTTCGTCGGCGGGTTGTGGGATGGGTACTTCCATTCCTGACTCGCCTCTTCAGAGAGCATTGGTATCTACTCTGCATGGAGTGGCCGCTTCTTCGACTCTCGCGGCCCCCGTGAGAGGAGGTCGACCCCCCGCGAAGCCAAGAGGTACTAATGGTATTACTCATATTGGTATTTATGTTGTACTTATGTTGGTATTTATATTGTAGTCATGTTGGTATTTATATACATTTTATTACTCATTTGGTATTTATGTTGTACTAAAGGTACACGTGGCCGCCGGAGAGGTAGGACGGTGGCTGCCACGCCTTCCTCGCCGCCACCCCAAGCTAATTCATCTGAGCACATGACTTCTAGGGTGGATTTGTCTGAGGTGGAGGCTACACGGTCTCCGGTTCACGAGCCTCAAGTCGACGAGCCTCAGGTCGACGAGCCTCAGGTAGATGTGCCTTCGACCCAGGAGACTCGTGTCCTAGAGGCTTCGTTCCAGGCGACTCCGGAGGAAAGCAGGGATGAGGGTACGTCCCCAGAGACCCAGCGGGATACCTGGGCTGATCAGGGTCAGCCTGAGCCAAGTGGCCATGCTGATAGTGACGAGGAGCTGGTTGAGGGGACTACCGTCTACCAGCGTGGTAGTTCGGGGCTCCTGCTCATGCCGACGAACCACGAGTAGAGGTGGTCGATTAAGCCAAATGGGGAGAAGTAAGTTAATGTACTCTTATTTAACGTTTTGCCTTCACGTTTTCTCAAATATCTAATGTTTTGGCTTTAATTCGTCATACTGTAGGGGTTGGATTGTTGCCAAGGGTGTCCGCAAGCCCAACAGTGTCCTTGGTGTGCTTTGCCGTCAAAACTTCCCGGGGTTTGTTACATTGCCCAGTTGGGAGGGAGAGGTAGGAATGACCTGGGAGCACTTCTTGGGTGCCCCGGCCCCGCCGGAGGTGGAGATCGACGGTGTTTTGTGCCACACGAGGGCCGACATGGTGATCCGACAGTTCTGGGTAATTTCTCCTTTACACAATTATAAATCAACCATAGCTAGTTATTGTACTAATCGGTGTTGTCTCATTTGCAGACCTACTACAGGTGTGAGGAGGGATACGAGGAGGACGCGGCAAAGGTTATCGATACCGAATGTCGCCGCCTACTTCAAAACTTTCGACACGAGGTTCGGGTGCAGGCTGTTCGAGACTACTATGCCTCGTGGCGTATTAGGAAGGACAACACGAAGTGCCGCGATTCTAAGATGGAGAAGGAGCATTACATGAAGGTAATTACATACTATTAAGGCTTTGTAGTTAGTTTCCTTGATTTGGTTCTTACGCGCTCAAAATTCTCTTTATTAACTTAGGTGCCCCCAAGATGGTGTGTGGATAAGATGGATTGTTGGGAGGCCTTGGTGGATCAGGGGTGCTCCAAAATGTGGGAGGCTAGCCACAACAATGCTAAGGAGAGGCATGGCAAAATTCTTGGTGTGCCACACCATCAAGGGAGCGTCAACTTATTCCAATTTGGTGAGAACTAGGTATGTTGTTTGCTTCATGCCTCATGCAATTCATTCTTAATGCTATCTTGAGCCCTTTACTAATACAATTTTCCTCTCCCTCTCTTTTAAGCGTATCACAATAAGGCGGAGGTGCCACAAATGTACGACCTGTATGCAATGGCCCATACTGCCTCGTACAAGAAGGTTAAGGCATTCTCTGAGTCTGACCTCGAGCATCCAGAAAACTTCACCAACATCTCCTCCCACCACAAGCTTGTGAAGTACAGACATCACGGGAAGGTGAGGAAAGGGGAGTATTTTAACCCGAGCGAGGGGCCTACTAATCCAGAGCTGGTGATGATAGCTGGCAACGGGAGGCCCCATGGCTCGATCGCCATTGGAGACGGCCTTATACGTTGTCCTAGAAATCTCCGGTAGATAAAGGCACGCTAAACGAGCTCCTGTCCTGAGATAACACCTTGTCCACGGCCAGTCGAGCTCGCCATCGAGGTTAGTTTAATGGACTCAACTATCTTTTCGCATTATGTTGTGCGTGGTAACCAATATGATTACAATGCTAACAATGAGTTCTGTTGCAGGCTGCTATTCTAAAAGAGAGAGATGCAATGCAGGCGGCTTTGGCGGAGAAGGATAAGGAGATGAAGGAGCTGGAGGAGAGGACGACTGCATTGCTAGAGGCGGAGAGGGCACGGAATGATGCGTCTAACAGGGCCATGTACGAGCTCTTCGTGGTGAGTTTCTTCTTCATATTATTTCAAATCTTGCATTTTAATGTCCGTTTCAATAATAACTAAAAAGTTTGACTTGTCGAAACCAAATGTACAGTCTATGTGCGAGAAGACTGGCCAAGTCCCTCTGGCGATGCCAGTCATTAACATGGCGGGGACGGTGAGTTTCATTTCAATATAGTGATCTTAAGAGTGTCATCATGCTACATTGCAAACGATGTTTGGTGCATAATATCTCCCGAAACGCATCGCACGACCCTTCTACAGTGGAGCCTTCTCCAGGGCACCCTTCTCCAGGTGAAACAAGCCAGAGCCACCGTGCTTCACCGTCGTGATGACTATAATGGTATGTTTGGTGAGAAGAAGGATAAGAAGAGAAGAAGAAGGGGAAGGAGGAAGAAGAAGGAGAAGAAGCTCCTTCTCCTTGTTCTTCTCCTTCTCCTCCTCCTCCTCCTCCTCCTCCTTCTTCTTCTTTTACTTCTACTTCTTCTCCTTCTCCTTCTCCTTCCCTTCCACCTAAATGACATAATTAGCTTAGTTAGCTCCAAAATGGCGTATTTAATAAAAAATGACCTATACTTACCTAATTTTCCTCCAAATGACATAATTAGCTCCAAAAAGGCATAACTAGCAAATTTAACCCGAACAAGAGGACAAGAGGAGAAGAAAGAGGAAAAATGAAAAGAAGGAAGAAGACGAAGAAGAGAAGAAGAGAAGAAGAAGGCGGAGGAGAAGGAGGAAGAAGGAGAAGAAGGATAAGAAGGAGGAGAGAAGCTCCTTCTCCTTCTTCTCCTTCTTCTTGTCCGTCTTCTTTTCTTCTTCTTCTCCTGTTCCTTCTCCTTCTCCCTCTCCTTCTCCTTCTCCTCCTCCTCATCCTTCTTTTTTTACTTCTCCTTCTTCTCTTCTTGCTTCTTCTCTTTCTTCTTCTACGTAGCTTACACTCATCCAACAAAGACTAAATTGGCTAATTATCCTACAAAATGACATAATTAGCTTAGTTAGGTGAAAACATCATAAGAACCTTGGTTAGCTCATTAAAATGACTAATTTAGCTCGAAAATGAAATAATAAGCTCAAAATGGCATAAGAACCTTGGTTAACTCATGAATATTATATACTTAGCTTGGCTTCCACCAAAATGACATAATTAGCCAATTTAGGACCAAAATGCCTTAATAATCATAGTTGGCTCCAAAATGAAATATTTTACCCAAGTTAGCTCTAGAATGGCTTATATTTAGCTTGGCTTCCACCTAAATGACATAATTAGCCAATTTAGCTCCAAAATACCTTAATAATCATAGTTGGCTCCAAATTGACATATTTCACCCAAGTTAGCTCTAGAATGGCCTATACTTAGCTTTGGCTTCCACCTAAATGACATAATTAGCTTAGTTAGCTCCAAAATGGCCTATTTAATAAAAAATGTCCTATACTTACCTAATTATCCTCCAAAACGACATAATTAGCTTCAAAAAAACATAATTAGCTAATTTAGCCCGAACAAGAGGACAAGAGGAGAAGAAAGAGGAAAAATGAAAAGAAGGATGAAGAAGAAGAGAAGAAGAAGGAGAAGGAGGAAGAAGAAGGAGAAGAAGGAGAGGAAGGAAGAGAGAAGCTCCTTCTCCTTCTTCTTCTCCTTCTTCTTTTCTTCTTCTTCTCCTCTTCCTTCTCCTTCTCCTTCTTCTCCTCCTCCTCCTCCTCCTACTCCTTCTTCTTTTTCTTCTCCTCTTCTTCTCTTCTTGCTTCTTGTCTTTCTTCTTCTACGTAGCTTATTTTCCCCAAAAAAGACATAGTTAGCTAATTATCCTCCAAAATGACATAATTAGCTTAGTTAGTTAAACATCATAAGAACCCTAGTTATCTCAACTAAATGACTAATTTAGATACAAAATGACATAATAAGCTCAAAATGGATTAATAATCATAGTTCGCTACAAAATGACATATTTTATCCAAGTTAGCTCTAGAATGACGTATACTTAGCTAAGTTCTCTCCTAAATGACATAATAAGGCTATGTAGCTCCAAGATGACCTATTCCACCTAACTTAGCTATTAAATGGCCTCTACTTAGCTAAGTTCTCTCCGAAATAACCTATACTTCTCTTCTTCATCTAGTCTTCTTCTTCTAACTTTCTTATTTGCCATTTTGCAGATTACATTCACTTCACGGGAAGCTTGGATTATATTGATGGAATGCTTGAATATGGTTTCTTCTACCATGGCTTCACGGAAGCTTTGATTGAAACTATTGTAGTATATGGATATATATATGAAACTTTGTATGCATGGATGAAACTGGTGTAATATATGGTTTGGTACGGATGCAACTTGCATAGTATGTATGTATTATATATATCCTGATTATTTTAATATGGTTATGAGTACGGAAACAAAATTATTTCTATCAAATATATATATATATATATCCTGATTATTGTGAATATTGTTGGATATAATAGGAAGTAAAATAAAGGGGGGCTGTTTTGAGTCATTGCCGTCTGCCCACCGACGGCAAAGGCCATAGGGCAGACGGCAAAGGCTCAAAACAGCCTGGCTGAACCACGCTGGGAGCGCCCCTTTGCCGCCGGCCTAGAACACGGTTGACGGCAAAGGGGGGTGGGCTGACGGCAAAGGGGGGTGGGGCTGACGACAAAGGGGGGGGGGGGCTGACGGCAAAGGTGGCGGGAGAGAGTGGCTGTCAGTGCCCCTTTGCCCTCGGCCCACCCATGGCTGACGGCAAAGGCGGTAGGGCAGACGGCAACATGGGTAGGGCTGATGGCAAACAGAAGGTGGGCCTAGCAACCTGTCGTTAGCACTTGACGGGAGCGTTTGTGGATCTGTCGTCCCATTTTGTTGCCGTCATCCCACCCATGGCAAAGATTCTTTGCCGTCCGCCTTACTAAAGCTGACGGCAAATAACCTCTTCACCGGATATTTTTTTGCCGTCTAGTTTGCCGTTAGCTGACGGATGGCATAGCCTTTGCCGTCCGATATTCCCCCCTTTGCCGTCAACCATGGCAGATGGCAAAGTCTCAGATTCCTGTAGTGATGTTCACCCTTGCTGACATGGGATTATGCTTCACCATAGCATTGTCTGGAGGCCTGACTAGAGGAGGAGGGGGAAGATGCCGCTGGTTGCACTTGTTTGAGTAGTGACCCTTCTGACCACACTTGTGACAAGTAACCTCACATAGGGGACGAAAGTTGCCTAGAGGAGGAACAAAAGCTGACTTTGGCGCCTGGGGTCTCTGTTGATATCCTGGGTTGGGTGGGTGGGAACAACCATGACCACCGAACTACTTCTGCTGCTGAGGAAGAAACGGAGGAGGATTAGGAACCCAATACTTCTGCTGCTTAGGGACCATCTGAGAGCTGGAAGAACAAGAATATGAATCCCTTGAACGCTTCCTTGAGTTCTCCATCATGAGCTAAGTTGCCTCGACCTTCAAAGCCATATTGTAGAACTAATCAAACTCATGAGGCTCTTTAAGGACTGGACCAGGCAGAAGCTTGTCCTTGGGACCACCTCTGAACTGATAGATGATGGACATGTCATGTGGAACAACTTGGTTAACATAGCGGGCCAAATTCTAGAACTCAATGTTGTACTGATAAACAGACTTGCTTCCCTGCTTTAGGTGCCTAAACTTCTCATGCATCTCCTCGACAAAGCTTGTCGGAATGTAATGGGCCCTGAAGTCGCGACAGAAATCGTCCCAAGTAACAACACGATCGCCCTGGAATCCTTGTACTGCTACCACCAATCAGCTGCCTGACCCTTGAGCTGGAACGACGGAAATCTTACAAAGTCCTCTGGTCTGACATTGCTGCACTCAAATTTTTTACTCTTGTCATGGAGCCAATCATCAACATCAAAAGTCTGCTCACAACAGGTGAAAGACTTGGGCAGTTGGCAAGGAACTGATTGAGCGTCGCAAACTGAGGTTGATTCTGAAAATTCACTTGAAAGCCTTGCTAACCCTGATCTCTTTCTTGCAACAGCCCGAGCAACATCTGAGAATTCATTATGGTTGCGGCCATCACAGCTTGCCAAGCTTCTGGAGGAGGAGGCGGGGTGGTGGAACATTAGATTGCTCCTCATCATGACCCGCACTCATGCAAGTTGTTATATCCATCCTGGAGATGGACAATAACATCAGCACCTCATTGATAAGATGAATTCAAAATCTGAATCAAATGCTTGAAAGAAATTGAACGAATAACAGAAACAACCTTCATACTGAAAAATTAGTAAGAATGCCTTCTTCGGTTTGCGATAACATCATCAGATATTAGAAGCCACTTGCAATAACACAAAAGTATTGAGCTAATGTTGCTCGAAACAAATGTATATGCCCTCATACATATAGAAAAGATGATCCTAGATAACTACAAGTGTTCCCACCTAAGAACTTCCGAAAACTTTCTGGTTATGCAATCCGGTGTGGGGGATACAAGGAGGAAATATCTCACACAATTAGCAAATCTACACCCCAACTGTCTCCATCCTTCAACACATAACCAGAGGCTTTCGCAAATCCATGTAACTCAAATCCTTTATAGCACAACAATACTAACCATGGTGGTACCCTGGACGCCTCACCAGTACTGGGTGGCTCCGACATTATGTCACGACGACAAGTGTTGAAGTAATTCTAAACACTCTCCATCCTGACATACTAAGGAAGCTGAATGATAATGATGTGACAAGAATTCCATGGAGCTCAACTCCCCAGAAGAAATCAAGTCAGACAGGAGGCACCAAGACAGAACTCCGTCATATCGGTATCATATAGACTCCAGAATATCCGTGTGATCCTAAAATAATTTGAGCGAGAAGAGGAGTACAATCAAAATTCCTAAGTGGAATACCTCACCAGAGCATAGAAGAGGACTTAAAACAAACCTACTCTCCGATATAACAAGAACCAAAATAGTTTTTACTAGACTCGACTCGGCGAAGTTCAATCAAGCAAAGGGCTCCTATGGTCGTATGACTCTGAATACCAACTTGTCACTCCCAAGATGCGCGCCTATCCATATTGAGACACGAGGGTCTTGACAGAGATAGAGGCACACCTTGTTGTTCGTAAGTACAACATCATTACATACATTTAGGAAGAGGAGAGTATATGAGTTGGCTTACACTCGCCACATGCTAAAATTACAATTCCACACAATTTGTTCAAAACATCAATACAAAGGCAGGGTCCGGCAACGGACGAAAACAAACGATAAAATGATGCAATGACACTGGCTTGTAAGCCTTGAAGATCACGACCACGACCACTCTACTCGTTCAGATAAGTGACATACATCCTGCCACACTCCTCGTCATACTCCCACTGGAGCTGCGTCACATAATTTGGCATGATGTCATCTGTACCTGCACCTGGATTGTTGTAGTAATCTGCAAGCCACGAGGACTTAGTAATCTCATGCTCGGGTACCGAGACTATTCAAGCTCATAGGTTGGAAGGGGTATGTGTTTAGTTTGCAGCAAGACTAAGCATTTATGGTGGCTAATCTTATGAGAACATGAATGTAAATATCTGGTCTACGATAAATGATCGAGAACTAGAATGACCTCTAAGAGATCCCGAACACCTACTTATGTCAAACATAACCTCACCGTGTTCTCTCTTGATTCATGTTCACAAGAAGAGACGATCACGGTTACTCACACAGTTGGTGCATTTTATTAGAGTTTACTTCAAGTTAACTATAACCGGGTGTTAAACAAATATCCAAGTTGCCACATAACCACGGGCACGCCTTTCCGAAAGTTTTAACCCTGTAGGGGTGCTCCAACTAGTACATGATAATTAACCACTCTCCACGGGAATAGCCTCGACCACGTATCTCGTGATCATCCTAGGCAACTCCAAAGGAATTCCAACACCTCGAGATAGCCCGAAGAAAATCAGAGTTCCACATGCAAGGCACTCGATAAAGGTAAAACAAGTCCAGCAAGACCACCCGGTAGGCCAGATCACAATAGGAGCCGCGCGTATCTCTGTCTCAGGGCACTACCAGATGGGACTAGCTACAAGGAAAATCAATCCTCAAGTTTCCTCGAGGTGGCGCCGTTGGCAGCCTGTTTTTGACCAACACTCATGAGGACCACTGGCCCGGGTTGTTGATTAATTATCCACGGGGTAGCTAATCCCTATGCATTTTTTTGAGTTGTTTAAGCAAATAGTACCAATGTTGGGTCTTGCCAGAAAAGTTTTAATCTCAACCGAATAATCAAGGGGTCCCCATAACCACCCCAAGCATGTTAGGAGCGCAAAGTATGGAAACATAACACCGGTAACAAGAAACTATGTCGGTCAAAGTGGAACAAAACACCGAGCAAAAGGCCAAACCTTCCACCATACAAATATATATATATATGTGCATTAAATTAAATAGTAGATAAAATTTTGATATGCCAAAATCCAGGTTATCACATGGAAACAATCTGCACCTGCAACTAAGAAGGCTATAAGAGGGGCTGAGGAGCGGTAACTTAGCCAAACAAGGTTTGCTAGGATGTGAAGGGGTTAGAGGCTATCATGGCAATGTAGGAGGCTTGACATTCAATTGGTAGGTAACATATATGTAACGGTAAAGAGCGAGACATCTAGCAAAGCAAAAATAGTGTCAGGATCCGGGTACGATCATCTTGCCTGTTGGTTCTTCAAAGGGACAAAGAGCGGGGTCCTCGTAGTGGTACTCTCCTGGATCCGCGTACTCAGGTTCAACACTCACGTCTACCCAAGATAAGCAACAATAATAAACAACCAACCAAGGTGCAATGCACAAACAAGATGATGCATGATTCATTTGAAGTATTTAACATGGCAATCCTAAACTAGTCATGTTTCACATGAAATAGTTTGTTGTTTAAC
The DNA here is from genome assembly GCA_022496015.1 of Hordeum marinum. Taxonomy (NCBI): domain Eukaryota; kingdom Viridiplantae; phylum Streptophyta; class Magnoliopsida; order Poales; family Poaceae; genus Hordeum; species Hordeum marinum. The sequence continues at coordinate 175,722,163 of CM039674.1, forward strand.
ATTCTGGACAGGACCTCATGTTAAGTTATTTAAACATTCATGATCATGGAAAATATGGATGCTTCATGCAAAATCGATACAAATGCATATGTGGAACGTAGGAAACGGAGTTATGGTTCTCACGCTATGCTCACAACAAGTAACGAAGGCAAAACACAAGACAAAGAAGGTCATGGGCTATTCCTTGTCATTCCAAGGTAGCCACTAGTTAGGCAATGAAAAACCAACCACAATAGAGTAAAATATCAAACAATTCCATGGAGCATAGCTCTCACAAGTCCCAAAACACAAAAACAAACAATCTGCCACAAAACAACCTGGCAACTTACACAACCAATATCTAGAGCTACAGGTAGTCTCCAACCACAAACAAGGCATTTACAGAAACTACATAGCATTGTTATCAAATCATCTAACTACACAAACCGGAAAGGATGCACACAACAATAAGCATGAAGCTCACAATTTGGCGTGATGAAACAAATTCTAGGGACTTGGAGAAAATAACGGTTTTTTGGAATCTGAATTAAGCTGATAGCAAGTTGGCAGAAGAATCTAATGGTGATAGAAACCACCTCATGGCATGAAAATTAACAGGATGGTAGAGGACAACATCTACTTCAAAAAACTAGCACTGAGCTTGAGCTAATTCTCAACATATCACTTGGTAGCATCCTTCTTCATGGCCAAAAAATATTAAGAGATTCTCAGACTTCAAAATATTTAGCATGTTTGAAAACAACAACATTTTAGTAGCTACTTTGGAGCATGGTTCCCACTAATATGCAAGTTTAACATGACAAAAATAAATACCATGCATAATACTCATCAAAGTCTACCACTTTCTTGTTGGCACAATTATCATAGCATGCCTGGATTAATATAACTAAAATGACAAAATGGCACTTTGAGACAAAATGACATTTTGACAAACTTTCTCAAGTGACCAAACAAGTTGCACCAATGAATTCCTTGGGTGATTCTATCCCAAAATCATACATCACACCCCTATGTTTGTATGGAGCATCATGGGAAAACACTAGATGGAAAAAATGCCATCAATTCCAATAAGTGAAAACTTACTAAAAATTCTCATGTCATATATGTTCATGTACATATTTAGCAAAAGTACGAGAAAAAGAAATAACCTATTTATAACACAAACAACACAAACAAAAATAAAAGAAAAACTACTAATAGGAGGGGTACCCACCTGACAAACTCACTAGGGTCCCCTAGTGGATGACAAGTGCGGCCAGGGCCCACTTGTCATACACTCACAAGCCCACATACACACATACACACACGCTACACATGCCACACACACTCACACACACACTGGAGGTGCCCAGGCACACCAGATCCACACACACAACACCAAACACCCACAGCCACACGTGATCTGGTGTAGCCACACAGGATCCTGGCCACACACCACACTCATGCTCAAAAAACAGAAAAACAAAAGGGACCGTGGAGGGGGTCGAACCCGCGACCTCCTGCTACTGAACCAGCCGGGCGACCACTACGCTACGAGCGGTTGCCTGAACAAGAGGGAAACTCTGTCCCTTTGGATAGTTCCTTTTGCCGCTCTACTCCACCGGTGACCGAAACGGAGGGAGACACCGGCGAGCCATCGGGCGACCATCGGGGGTAGAGGACTCAGCGGGGTATGTGGACACAACACAGAGACCATCTACGTGGCTACACGCGGCACGCTGTGGAAGAGGGGCGCTCGAGCTCGAGCCGGTGCTCGCTCCGGGGCATGGCGATGCGGCAAAGCCGAAGCGAGGCATGGCGCGAAGAGGGGTCTGCGCTATTGCGGACTACTGCATGCACAGGGCACGCCCAGACACGAGCCCAACGATGGGAACTACCTGACGCGGACGCATTTGAAGGCTTGGCCTTTTAGAGCTCTAGGAGCGCGCGCATGACAGCACCACGATGACGTCTATGGCGGGCTAGGAAGGAAGGAGAGGGAAGGGATCAAGCACGGGGAGTACCTCTCCTACCTACAACAAGAAGAAGGGGTCTGGGAAGCAGAAGATCGACGATGACACCGCGGGGAACTCTGGCAAGGTCCTGATCCGAACAGCGTGGACGAAGCGTGAGACTGCTCGGCCTTGAGGGCCCTCCTGGACATTGGGGAAGAAGAGGAACACGAGGGGGAGTCCTGCCCGTGCACCAGGTCGATGAAGAAGCGGCGGAGGACGCTATGGCAGGGCACGAGCAGAGCTCGGCCGGAGCACCGGGAGCATGGCGACGATGAAGCTTGGGGAGAGGCATACCTGCGGTGGCGAGGGAAGGAGAAGGGAGGAAAGGGGAGAAGAATCTCTAGGCTTGAGCACCGGCAGGTTTTAAAGGAGGCTCGGACCCTAACGACATCTCTATGACCGTGCCACGGCGGCGCTCTCTCTCGCACCTCACACTGAACCTGACGGAAAAGGCGACGTGAGCAGGTCGCCGTCAAGCGCGGGGCTGGGCTGTGTGCACGCATCTGGCTGGCCTGCAGGAATCAAAACAGGCCCAGCTCCACTAGCTTCTCACAGGGAAAAACACAGGTTTTTCTTTTTAGAATAATAATAACAGATGTTAAAATCCTCCAGAGAGAAAGAAAAGAATTTTTGGCAAAACAAAAATACCATGACACAAAAGAAAATATGACATATTTAATAAAATTAGCAAGTTGATTTTTAGAGCACTTAAATTAAATAATTTTATAAAAATAACAGCCCTTGTTTAATTCAAAACCCCATGAGCCCAAAGCTCCAACACAAAGAGAGCAACTCATATAATCTCAAAACAATATTGGCTACACCATGAACATTTTTAACAGGTTTATTTGGCAAGTTAACTCTGTTAAAGAAAAACAAAAGGAATAAAATGCTTAGGTTTAGATTGAAAGAAATAAGGGAGAGGAGAGTATTTGAGGCCCACACATGCACACATCACAAACACCAAGATCCACTAACACCTCACAACAAGATAACATGGAAACACACCACAATATATTATGCATGACATGATGATGAGATGACATGATGCATGATGCATGAGACAATGGCATGGCAAAGGAGCAAACTCAATTCATTGAAACACATGACACATGGGTCCACTTAGGTTACATGGCCATAAATGGCAGGGGCAGCACTTGGGCTTTCACATCCTAGCTCGCTACTCGATGAACATAGCAGAAAACTCGCATGATGATGAGGGAGAAGATGAACACGATAGTATACCCAGGTTCGGGCCACTGCGAAGCGTAATACCCTACTCCTTCTTTGGTGGATTGCCCCTCATGAAGGTTTGGGTAGATGAACTTGTACAATGTGCTCGAGCCTCGTGAGGGCGCTCAAGATGGGTTCTTGGTTGGTTATCTCGTGGCGGGGTATGAGGTGACTAAGTGTTGGGTCGGATCCCTCATCCTCTACGAAGCAACCTACCCCCTATATATAGAGGTGGCCCGGGTCCTCTTCCCTTATCGCAATGGTGGGAAGGGATCCCACAATGGGCAATTTCTTACGGGGACAAGGGTTGGTGCTCGCCCTGCCCAAAGGTGGTCTTCACCTACAAAGTAGTTGTCGATAGTACCGGGATGGGCTCAGCAATGACATCTGCCCTGCAGGGCAGGTGGTTGTGGTCTTCTTGCACCGGAATGGAAACCTTTGGGAGGCGGTTTGGGAACTCGTGTCTATCCTTGCTCCCTTTGCACCAAAGGGGAAACTGCGCCACCTGGCGCACTAGCGCTCGCCTGTCCTTCCTTGCGTCATCTTTGACTCCTGAGGCCGGGTCTTACATAGGAATCTCCGCCACTACGGAGGGGTCCTGAGGAGGCCTATCCTTCGTGGGTCTTATTGTTGTTCTTCCTCGCGAGGATAGGGCCCTCACGAGGGCCTTGTCCTGAATGGGGCCACGCCTTGCTGCATTTGGTCAATGAGGTGGGCCATGCCTTGGGCCGCAGACAGGCAGGTCTAGGTACCCCATTCCCAGAACGCCGACATGCAGCAAGACATAGGTAACGCGGGCCACCTACGGCAACTGAAACATTAGCACGGCCTCGGGAGGCCAGACCTCATGAGGTCCTGAGGTAGCACATAGTCACTTCCCAAACGCCTCAAGAGGCGGCTTCATCGACAAACACCCTTACGGCTGCGCCGGATGCATTATACTCATGTTTGGGCCGCAGGAGCGCAATCTTGCGGCTACGCGGGGATCAATGCATTCCGGTTTGGATCGCAGGGGCGCGAAACCGAGCAAAGATGCACAAAATTGCTCTTGACGGAGTTGGGAGCTACCGGGACCTGCGCCCGGGGGCTTGCCCAGCTATCTACGGCCTTGACATTCTCACGTAATAATGAGCGAGCTGTATATGGCCGCAGCCCCTAGGACGCGGAGGGGTTCCCACCCATGCAATACAACAGCCATAGCTCCGCACTAGCGGAGAACTCAACACCGCCCATCGATGGATATGCCCATGCAACGTGGATGCCCTACGCTCAGTGCTGGGGGAAGACAAAGACTAACCTAGGTGACGGACGCGCCATTTGCTTGCTTTCTTTTTGTGTTCTAAATGCCAACTTTTGAAATGAAGTTTGAAGGGCTTAGGTCTCAAAATGTAAAACAAAAGGGGACGGGAATTTTCTCTTCTTGCTTTCTCTTTTACGAATCTTGAGTTCTCTTTCTTCTGGATCGTTGTTTTGCAAGAGGCCGCACGTTGTGACCCTCTCCGGGGCACCGCGGCCCTGGATAGCAAGGCCCTATCGCCTCAGGAACTCGTAGCTTTTGACGGCCGACCCCCGCTTGGGGGCTCCGATCGCGGCATGACGTCGCAACATGGAGTCTCAGGGGGCTCCAGTGCTTGGGCCTCCTGAGGCAAAACCCAGTAGAGAGGAATGGGGGCCGCTCTAGCACCAAGGTGAGCTCCCGAGCATCACGCCTTAGGAGCCTTATCGCTCATATAGCCACTCGGCACCCCCGATGTCGTCCTTGGTGATCCAGTCGGCATCGAGGGTGTCGGGGGCTCGCCTCGTGGTTGCGTCCTGGTGATCTGGTCGTATACCATGGTGGTAGTGAAATGTGCGGGACTGGGACTTGTTGACGTAGAGCTGCTTGAGTGTCAAAGGGGACTCCTTAGCATCACGCCTCAGGAGCCTTACCGGTCATATAGCCCCTCAACACCCTCGATGCCGCCCTTGGTGATCTGGCCGGCATTGAGGGTATCGATGCCTCACCTCGTTGTTGCGACCTTGGCTAGTAGTAAACTATGGTGGTAGGGAAATGCGTGGGACTGGGACCTGCAGACACAAAGCGCAGAAAAGGCCCCCAGCCTACCTCATCCCTAAGAAAGGAAGAAGCGCCCTAGGCAGAGCAGTGGAGTACCTGGACAACCCAACCGCGCCACAAGGTCATCCACAGCCCGCAAGCTAAGTACAATAACGAATCAAGCATGAACTTTCGGATCTAACGGCGCCCCAAGGGTGAGGGAAGGTTTGTATGCGCTAATGTGAGGACACATGTACTATGGGCCAACTACGTGCAATTACTAGCACCCCAGGGGCCTGGAGCCATAGGAGAGGCAACATGAGAACACAGGCCCGGTGGCAACGGGCTGTTATGACACAAGCCTCGGTCATCAGATCGTATCGGGGGCGACCTCGCGGGACCTCGCGGGACCCGACTAGCCACCGTCATCAGATCGTATCGGGGGCGGCGCCAAGCTGGCGCGAGAAGACTAAATCGCACAACTACGAGCAGCCAACAGAGAATCAAGGGCGAGAAGCAAAAACATAGGTAATGCGTGAAAGGATAACGTCCACAGGGGCCAAGTTTGTTTTAAGCTATTACAGGTACCAAGAGGAAGAAGTAGGGGGATCTAGGCGTAGGAGTCACTGTCACTATCCGAGTCGATGGCTGCCACGCCACCAGGGCCGCCTTCTCCCTCGGGAGGGGCACACGGATGAACTGCGCGACCAGGGCGTCAACGTGCGGGCGCACCCCATCCTAGAGAGGACCCAGGATCCCCTTGGGCAGCCGCTCCACCACGCGCTGGAAGTCGAGCTGTAGGACGAGGTGGCACAGGTTGGAGAAGACATGCATCGACGCAAGCTCCAGGCGGTCCCGTGCGTCGACCTCGCTATCCACGTAGTCGCAAGACACGCCGATCTCCAGTGCCTCCCCCATATGGCAGAAGAAGTCGAGGTATCCCTCGTCGCCCGTCACGTTGGGGAGGGTAGGGGCATCCCCCACAAACTGTTCCACCGCGTCGGCCACACGGTGGGTGATGTCGAGGTATTGCTTGGCTCGCTGGGACTCCAGCATCTTGGCAGAGGCCGCCTCGTCCTGCGCGGCATGCACGGCATCAGCCACTTCTTGGACCTGGGCCAGGAAAGATGCCATTTCCGCCCTTGCCTCTGCCCCGCCCCTGAGGGCGGCCTGGAAGGCTGCGTCTGAAAGCACAATATGCTCCCTTGGTGGTTTTGATAATTCGTGACAACATACATTGTCTCCTGGACTAACACCTCTATCTAGTATATTTCAGATATTAGTCCATGAAGTTTTGTGCTGGCAAAAAGGTTGGGGAGATTGTGGAATTACCCAAGATACAAGGAAATAGGTTGGCCAAGTTTCAAGCAAGAGGACTGTACATTTTACATTTGTGCAAATCACTTTGAGTCTATAGGAAAGCCAATACTATTAAAAGGGGGTAAAGTTTTGATGGTGAACAATATGCTCAAACATGCACCGGTGATAGTCACCAAAACATCCACAAACTCTCCCACCAAAGTCTGTCCTAAACCAAACATGACAAATTGGTGCAACCAACTTTCCCATCTCGGTGCCACCGAGTTCAAAACCCTAGACAGACTCAGCCAAACCCTAACACTTCGGTGCAGCCGACAGTACACTCGGTGCCACCGAGTTGGGTTGCCAACTTCCTGTTACGCAAATTCTCATTTTCGGTCCGACCGAGAATGGTGAATCAGCGTCACCAAGTTTGGTAATTCTGACCGTTGGTCACCTTGTCGGTACAACCGAGAAATGTATATCGGCCCATCCGAGATTCAAAAGTTGCCACTTTTTGTCACTTCGGTACCACCAAGATTTACACAACGGTGTAACCGAGTCTGACTTATTGTGTGTAATGGTTGGATTTTTGGGGATGCCTATATATGCCCCTTCGCCACCACCCACTCCAAATAGAAGCTCTCAGAAATTTTCCATACCTATCCTACTTAGTTTTCTAAGAGAGAACCTCCTACCCTTGTGTTGAGGTCAAGATCTTCCACTGCAACCATATGGATCTTGATTTCAAGCCTCCCCAAGTTTCTTTCAACCAGTCCCATCTCTTCTACCAAGCCAAATTTGTGTGAGAGAGATTATGTGTTGAGGAGTCTATCATCTTGAAGCACAAGAGCAAGGAGTTCATCGTCATTACCGAGCCTATTACCATTTGGTGGGTGGTGCCTCCTAGATTGGTTAGGTGTCGCTTGGGAGCCTCCTAGTTCGTGTTATGGAGTGAACCAAGAAGTGAAGATCTACCCATAGTGAGGCTAGTCCTTCATGGACGGAAGCCGCATGGAATAGTCAAGGTTGCTTCTCCGTGGAACCATCCATGGGTAGAGCCCTTCGTGGACTCTCGCGACCATTACCCTCCGTGGGTTTAAGACTCCATGAACGTGGAGGTACGATAGCACCACCTATCGGAACCACGGGAAAAATCCTTGCATCTCCTACTGTGTTTGATCTTCCTAACCCATCTCTTTACTTACATGTGCGATATCTTTACTTTCCGCTACCATACTTGTAGACATGCATGTGTAGGGCTATTAGACTATCTAAATTTGTTAAATATATTAAAATCTTCCAAGCAATCAACTTGGGAAAAGGTTAGGTTTTAAATTTCTGCTAGTAGTCTATTCACCCCCCTCTAGGCACGCCTCTCTCGATCCTACAGCATCAGTGGTCGCCAGCTGGGCACGCAGCGTGTCCACCTCCTCCTGGAGCTCGATGTGCTTGCGCTTCTTGGCCGTCGATGCCCCGGAAGGAGGAGACGGTCAAGCCCAGTACATTGGACATGTCAAGCAAAGGGAGAGGGAGGCGACGGAACACTCACTCCTCCACCATGGTCTAGCACCAGCGGATCTACACCAGCTCTGATGGTCCCCCACCACTGCCTCCGGAGAAAAGCGAGGCGGCTGATGGCCCCACGTGCTCCCCTGCACCGGTGGTGCTTCCACCAGAAGCCATGGGGGTAGGGAGAACATAAGGATAGGAAGAGGTTTTTGTCTGGAATTGCGGGAGTAGGTGGTTGCTTCGGGATGACTAGGCTCCGTCACGAGGAGGCGGAGTTATAGGCAGGATCAAGGCCATGAGGCGTCATGGGGGAGCAGGCGACATGCACCCCTCGGGTGCCGAAAGGGCCGGCTCGATCGACGTGCGACCCTACCTCCCGTTGCCTCGTCTGACGTGGTCGGGTCAGATCCGCGTGGCCCGAGGGCTAGAAGCCCAAGCAATCGACAGCATTCAAGGAAAGGTAATGATGGTCGGCGCTGGCACATGCGTCGCGTCGGTTTCACTTGGGCGGTTCCTGACGCCTTCGAGGAGCGGAGGCGTTGCCGCATGGGCATCCAACACGTGTAAAGCCTGGCCCGCAATCGTTTGGGGCCCATAGCGCTTCGGGCCGTCCTTGAAGCTTCTCTCTGAAGCCAAATCGATCGCTCCTTGGGCCCAGGGGTTACTATCGGCGTTCTGGCAACGGCGGTACTGGGGGCTACTGTCGGCGTTTTGGGAACAGGGACCCGAGGGCTACTGTCGGCGTTCTCGAGTCCTGCCTGCCTGCGGCCCAAGACATGGCCCACTTCTTCAGCCAGGCATGGCCTCACGCCGCACTACTCAAGACAAGGCCCCACTACTAGGAAAAGGCATTCTAGTGGCGCACCACTTTTGCCTACTAATGGCGCACTGGTGGTGCACCACTAGTACCACGCCATTACAATTAAATTCTAATGGCGCACCCCTGGTGATTAGAATCTGGTGTACTAATGGCGCACCATGCCGTGCGCCATTAGTATAACCAACAGTGCGCCATTAGTATGCCTCCCAGGGGCCATATGTACCCGTCTGCTTTGGCATACTAATGGCGCACTAGTGGCCGATGCGCCATTAGAGTCTTTTTTACAGTGCGCCATTAGAGTCTTGTGTGGTGCGCCACTAGTATGAATATTAGGAATTTTTTTTCTTTTCTGATATTTTCACAGGTTACAAAATATATTATTGGACAGAATTTATACAACACCACATAGAAACAGCAGATTCATCGAATACAATAGAAGATTAGTCTCCGAATACAAATCATCATATTAGTCTCCGAATTCAAAAGACCGAACAAAGATAGAACATTACAAGTCTCGAGACCGCAAGTAGCGAGTTTGTCTTCACATTAAAAGTCGATATCGATCATCTAAACTACCATCACATAAAAGAGAGCTGCGGTCATCACGATGAGCATAATCCCGATGAAACTGGTCTTCATCCAGTTACTCCAACGCTCCCTCCTCTCTCCCGCTAGATAGCGCGCGTATCTAGATTCCGCCTCCGCCCTAGTGGTGTACCCTTTGTAACTGTTACCGTTGAAACGGTGAACCTGTCTCCAACACTCCTCCCAGTCGTCGTAGACTCCGGGAACCTTACCCTTGTACGCGACATAATACGACATCTCTATGCACTAGCCAAACAAAACGTTAGTAGCAATTCACGGACAATACATAAGCAATATATAAGTATGCAACAAAAGGATCGGAAGAGAAAAGCAAGACATCAATAGCATCGATTACATCTAAGTTGAACGACTGTCCAAACCAAAGAGACATACAAGTTCATTAAAGTTTAATTACAACATGAGCCAATCGATGTTTCAGAACTACACATAGCATCACTACTTTGGACTCGAGTCAAGGGACTGGAGCGTGGATGAAGCCGCCGTCTCTCATGATGGTCATGAAATCGCGGGCGTTGTCAGCCTGCATTTGTAGCGTTATGTCTATCTCACTGTTGGACGGTTGATTTCTGAGGTTGAACTGCCCCGAGGTACGAAGGACATCTTGATGGATGATTTCCGCAAACTCCGACTGGATGCGAAAGAATTCTTGTCTGATGTCCGTGTCCTGGATTGCCGACAAGTTCTCGGCCCAATCTTTGAGATTACTTGGTAGCAGAAGGTGATGAAGGTCCCGTACGATCGCCCGCATGTGATGGATGGCGTAGTAGGCATCCTTCTGACCGCCAGGCGGCTTCTTGACGCAGCAGAACGTCGTATTGTGGGTGAACACGTGCTTGCCGTACTTATGAACTGCCCTGGTGAAGGTGCCTCCAGATTTGGCGTAGCCGGGGAGAACATTCTTGACATTTGTGTAGCCTTTCTTCGACTGACGGTCCGAGTCGAAATACGTGGCCATGGAATATTTCGGGCTTAAGAGGACGAGTGTGCAATGTGTGTCAATGCACAAAACACGGAATGTTAAAAAAAACGATCGAAATCTAAGAAATCATATGTTACGGGGCGGTTGAGGGGACGACTTACTCGGGAAAGTAAGGCACGAGGAAGTTATCCTTATCTGGGTTTGCCAGAATGACGCCTTCGAGGTAAGAACTCGTGACTTGCCGGTCCACAGCGCTGCTCAAGATCTTGGCACGCATGTAGAAGGGGTCGACTATCACGATGTCCGGGGTCTTGTCTCTAATGATCCGCATCTCCATACTCAGCGAAAATTGCGGAACGAAGGTGTAGTGCAGCGGATGAAGGTTAAACATAGCGAAGATGTCATCAAACCGCAGGACGATCGTACCCTCGACGGAGTTATCCACAAGGCCCTTGCCCTCTGGCACCTTGGCCACGAAAACTGGGTATGCCACATCATTGTCTCTAAGACGCCGCTTCTCCAAAGAAAGAACACTATCATGGAGACTCCGCATAGCACTGGTTGCACCATTGAGCATATTCGGTGGTAGCATCGGCCTACCCGCCACATGCACCCTCCTCGAGATATCCTTAGGTGAAGGTGGCCCGTCCTGAGCATGGATTGTACTCGGTGCCGACTGGCTCGCACCCTTGTTGCTCTTTATTTTCCGTCCCTTCTTCTTGATCTGCTATAATGGGACCGAGTTCTGCTCACAGACCACCTTCCTGAGTGTGTTGGGGATGATAATATTTCGCACCTCGGCTATCTGAGGCTCGGTGAAGTCGGCAGCTCGAGGCGTCTCCTGAGAACTAAACGCCAGACGACGCCTATTGCAATTGGGTTTCTCCGCGGTACCAGCTAGATCGCGATCGTCTTTTGTAGGGTTGGGTTCTTGAGAAGGAGGCCCCAAGAATTCTTCATCGTACCCATGTTCGGCAAAGTACTTATCGACGTTGGTAAATGTACCGTCGGCGTTGTCGTCGTTGTCCGGATCCTATGCCATATGCATGTTCGGATCCTGTGCCATAGGGATGTCCGGCATGTCCGGTAGCGTTGCGGCGGTCTTGCCATGGCTTGGCGTCGGCACGACTGGCGGTGTTGTCTTTGGGGTGGTGTCCCCCGCCCCCAAACGAATCTGGCTCTGCGGCCAAAGCAGGGGCCAGCTTAGGCAGGCGCTGAGGGTCATCAGATCATCTTCGTCGGCCCCGGCGGGTCGAATCGGAGGTAACAACTCGTCGCAGCCTGGCAGCACCCGAACCAGTTGAACCCTATACACGGTGGGTGGCATCGGATTACCGTGGAACACGGGGTTGCCCGGTTGAATGATTTAGCCCTTGGCGACATCGACCAACTCGTCGTTCACGAAGTGCAGGAGAGTGCACGGAACTCGTCGTCATTTAGGGTTTGTCGATGCCGAGGCCCATGCATAACACAAGAGGCAGTTGATCCTACTTAATTAAGTACTAAGATACCCCGGCCCATGGATTAGTAGCAAGTACCGCATATGTCCGATTTTTAGCAAAGTCATGCTAAAATTCACGGAAAATTTCAGCATGACCTTTGCTGAAAATAGGACATATGGAGTACCCGAATTTGCCGGAACGGAAGTTAATCGACATTCCGGCAAACTCAAGGGCCTCTCGGGGTACCTGCAAAATAATCACGACAAGATGGTCGGAGATGACACCACTCAACATTGTTCGTTGCGATCATAATTCAATAGCATGTTGTGCACACTCAACATTCACAAGGCAATATGAATAAGACTACATACTCCGTGTCTCTATGCTTAGTTTCTGTATTTGCTGATTCAGGTGCCTACTGTTAATCAAGAGAATGGAATACTTGGCACCGAACCGTTTTGTTAATTTTTTTCTAGATGCAATTTGCAAACATTATGCAAAGAAAGGCAATGTTTGTCTTAAAGAAATAATTACACCTCAAACTTTATTGTTTGAGTTAAACAACATTTGATAGTAAAACTATGATACACATGTTCTTGAACCAAGCGCTAGAAAATGTGACCAACTAAAGAGAGACACTCAGTATCTTGCTATACTGAGTCGGGTGGGATTTCTCACTAACACCAAATACACCCATCTAAAATGATCTATGCTCCTCTTTTTTACTCAACCACAAACGGCTCCTAGTTGTTTTATGAGCATTAGTCAATTGTTACCTAGCTAATTCTGAAACTCTTGACTACAAATTTTACAATGTAAGTGTAGCACAGTTACTGATTATGGGGGAAGTCCTATTTTTGCACTTCCATTCAACCTATAACCACATCCTGCATTTGCTTTGGCTCTCAATTATTGCAGTAATGTATATGGGAAGAAATGCATGCACAGCACAGTGGGGCAGTGTGTTTGCATGAGGCCCATTGAGTGCATCCATGGATACAGCTTAGCATTTGGTGCATTGTGGTGATTAGTTGCCACTCTGGCCTGAACATCGCTCTAAGAAACAGAAGCCTCAACATGGCTTGCATATGCTTTCTTGTGGTGTTAAGGACCCCAGCACAGCCTGCTGCAGCGAGGGAGCACTGATCAGCATATATATGCATATACAGCCTGACCTCACAAGCACATAGAATTGTTTCCAGGACAACTATATATGTAAGTAAGGTTATTATAGAGCTGCTAAAATTGGGAGAATGAAGAAGAAACAAGTGTATGCATGTATGAACACAACGAGTTATACATACATGATTCAGGCCAGGCTCGAATATAATTGATTTGAGATGGATGTGACAAATGATGAGCTTCTCTTCCCGGCCTAAACTGTGCAGACACAAAGCATCCGCCCAAGGCCCAGCTGATTAATTAACCCACCACACCACACCACACCGCAGGCCACATCCCATCACACACTCACCACTGTGCATGCACCTCGTTTAGCCAAGAAGCGGGTGTCGGAGGGGAGAGAGAGGGAGGGGAAGCGGTGGTCCTACCTTTATTTGTCTGCTGCCTTCAGGGACGGACGGACGGACGGAGATGGAGGCTTCCGTGCATGCGCGAGGAGCGAGGTGGAAGGGATGTGGAAGGCAGAGGAGATGAGAGGAGGTGGAAGGGAGGCCGGTGTTGGAGGGGATCTCGATTTGGAGGGAGGAGACTGTCGTTCCGGCCTGGGTGGCGGCGGCGGCGTCGATCTGAGCGAGGGGCGCGGCGGCGCGGAGGGAGGAGGGAGGACCGAAGGAGACCGGAGGGAGCGGGGGCAGCGCGAGGAGCGGGGGCAGTGCGAGGAGGGAGCGGGGGCAACGCGAGTTAGTTAGTTAAATTTTTCTAGTGGCGCACCCCCGAGCGGTGCGCCATTAGAATGTTTTTTTTCACATTCTAATGGCGCACCGATCGGGGGTGCGCCATTAGAATGTTTTTTTTACATTCTAATGGCGCACCGCTCGCGGGTGCACCATTAGAATGTTTTTTCACATTCTAATGGCGCATCCCCGAGGGGTGCGCCATTAGAATGCTATTTTTTAATATTCTTTTATAAGAACAGTAATAAATTTTTTATAAAAACAGTAATAATTTTTTTATGAATATGAAAAAATATCATCAAATTTGTTATTTGAAAATGGGGGTGCTTGGCGGCGGTGGAGCGGGGGAGGGTGCGGGGGGTGTTCGGCGACGATGGGTCGTCGGCGGCGGTGGAGCGGGGGAGGGTGTGGGGGGTGCTCGGCGGCGGTGGAGCGGGCCGGGGAGGGTGCAGTGGGTCATCTCGGCGGCTCGGCGGCGGTGAAGCTAGCGGGGGAGGGTGCGGCCGGGGGGATCGAGATCGAGATGGAGGAGGATAGCGATCGAGATGGAGGGGGATAGAGATCAAATTTGAAAAAATATTCATGAATTCAAAAAGTGCCCATGAAATTTAAAAATATTCATGATCGAGTTCAAAAAGTGCCCATGTAATACAATCGAGAAATGAAGACTACAATTTAAATACAATCGATCTTAGCTAGCTATCTGTTCACAATCTTCTTGCCCTTCTTTTTCGATAACGGAGTTCTTCTGTGGAACGGACGTCCTTTAGGTAGGGTGGTCCTGCTTCTTCTTGTGGTGTATGCTGCTACTTCATCGTCGTTGTCATGTTCCATCTTCGGGTCTTCATAATTGTCGAAGTCTTGCTCATTGGCGACTCCATCCATTCCGATGATCTTCCTTTTACCTCTCCTCACGACAACACGACTAGGCTTTGACGGGTCGGTAATGAAGAAGCATTGGTCCACTTGGGAAGCCAGTACCCATGGCTCATTTTTCGCGGTGACGTTTGCACCCGCGGACTTGGATTTGGCTTCGGGTATAACCATGGTGGTGAAATACCAGTCTTCTTTTAGGACGCTCTTGGCCCATCTGACATGGAACATCAGGACCTTCTCTCCAGCGTAGCTCAGCTCCCAGATCTCCTCGATCCTTCCGTAGTATCTGTCCTTGTCATTACCGGTGTAGGATTCCATCGTTACCCCGGAGTTCTGATAACCATCACTCTTCATGTCCTTGTCCTCGGTGTAGAATGTGTAGCCGTTGATATCGTATGCCTCATAGGTCATCAGGTTGTGCTCGGCGCCCTGTGACAAGGCGAATATGAGTTGTTCTTCCGCGGAAGAATACTCATGTAAAGGGCACGACAGAAGCTTCTGCTTGAACCAACGCATGAAACATGAGTTGTGCTCTTTGATTATATCTCCGTCCGTCCTCTGTTGGCTTCGGTCATTGTACGTCTTCTCAATAAAGGTTTTGTGCTCTACCACCCAAGGATCGACCACGTCTATGTGTTTTAGCGCGACTAGGTTTGCTCTTTCAAAGTCGGCGAGTCGACCCTCGAAGTCGACATGCATTTCGCGGCGCCCCTCACGGCGACCCCATCCAGCAAGCCTGCCGAGGTGCCTGTTGACGGGTAGACCAACGGGGTTCTCGATGCCTAGATAATTCGTGCAGTAGGAGATGCACTCTTCGGTCAGAAAGCCCCTGGCTATGCTTCCCTCTGGACGTGACATGTTGCGAACGTATCCTTTGATGATACCATTCATCCTTTCGAATGGCATCATGTTGTGCAGGAACGTCGGCCCGAGTTGGATGATATCCTCCACAATATAGACCAGCAGATGCACCATAACGTCAAAGAATGCAGGCGGGAAGTACATCTCAAGCTCGCATAGTATCACCACGATCTCTTCCTGTAGCCTTCTGAGTTGCCTCACACCAACCGACTTCCGAGAGATGACGTCAAAAAAGTTGCATAGGCCAAATAGCATTTCACGGACGTGCGCGTCCATGATCCCACGGATTGCAACTGGAAGTATCTGCGTCATCAGCACGTGACACTTCATCCCGCTGAACTTCTGCTTCGCTGGGTCTAGGTATCTGCTTATCTTCCCCGCGTAACCGTAAGGAAGTTTTACTCCAACGAGGTAGGTGAAAAACTGCTCGATCTCCTCCTTACTTAGAGTGAAGCACGCGGGAGGGTAGTCATTTCCGGTCTTCTTGGCCTTTTTGCCTTTGCGACGACTTTCTATGTCCTGCTTCGCCTCATCATCATCATCATTAGCGTGAAGCTCCTCCCTGATGCCCATTGATTTCAAGTCTGCCCTTGCTTTCGGCCCATCTTTGGTCCTCTCTGGCATGTTGAGCAGTGTACCAAGCAGACTCTCGCACACGTTCTTCGTGATATTCATGACATCAAGGCTGTAAGGCACACGGTGGATCTTCCAGTACGGCAAGACCCAGAAAATAGACCTCGTTTTCCATACCTTCAGCAGCGGCTCTGGCGCCTTTCGCTTCTTTCCCGGCTCTGGTGCCTTTTGCTTCTTTCCCGTTAGTGGGCAATCTTTCCAATTTTTCAACAGCTCGTCTATTTCCTCGCCGCTCCTCGTACGCGGGCGTCTTCGGGGTTCGGTTTCATCATCGAACAGATCCTTGCGTTTTCTCCATGGGTCATCGTCGCAAAGCCACCTTCGATGTCCCATGAACACGGTTTTCGAAGACCCGGGATTATCTAGCTGGCGATACATTGTGTCATCCATGCACCTGACGCATCCAGAAAATCCGTGGACCACCTGCCCCGCGACATATCCGTAACCGAGATAGTCGTGCACCTTCGTGAGCAGTGCGACTCTCATAGGGAAATATTCTTTCTCTGCGGCGTCCCACGTATTGGCTGGCATTTTCCACAGCGTGTCTAGCTCTTCTTTCAACAGCCCCATATACAGATTGATGTCGTTCCCTGGTTGTTTCGGCCCTTCAATTAGCATACTCATGTGATTCTTCATGCACAACCAGGGGGGAAGGTTGTACATCCACACAAACACAGGCCAGGTGCTATGTGTGCTTCTCTGGCTGCCAAACGGATTGACTCCATCGGTGCTTGCGCCCAACACGATGTTCCTTGGATCATTCCCAAATTCTGGGTCTTCGAAGTTCAACGCTTGCCACTGGCTCGCATCCTTAGGGTGACTCAGCATCTTGTCTTTTTTATTTATCTCCGGATCATTTCCGCCATATTCCCTCTTCTTCTCCTCCCTATCCGCGTGCTAACACAGGAGCTTTGCTACCTTAGGATCCGCGAAATACCGCTGCAGACGAGGAGTGATCGGAAAGTACCACACCACTTTTCGAGGAGATTTCTTCCTCTTCTTGTATCGAGTGACGCCGCACACCAGACATATGGTAGACTCCGCGTGCTCGTCCCGATAAATGATGCAATTGTTCATGCACACATGGTATTTCACGTGCGGTAAATCCAGAGGACACACGATTTTCTTCGCCTCCTCGAAACTGGTCGGGCACTTGTTCCCCTTGGGAAGACGTTCGTGCCAGAATGACATGATCTCGTCGAAGCATGCGTCGGTCATTTTGTGTTTTACCTTCATCTCCAGAGCCATGAGCGTTACTTTCAGGCGGGTATCCTGGGGCCTGCATCCTTCATACAATGGAGTAACCGCGTCTATCTCCAGTTGATCCAGCTTGGCTTCCTCTCGGGCGGCAGCTCTTGCGTTATCCGTCTGATTGAGAAGCAGCTCTTGAATATGAGGGTCCTGCACCCAGCCTCCATCGTCGTCTGCTCTGGCATCTTCATCTTCATGATCTTGCCCTTCGTCTTGATCTTCCTCATCATCATGTCCGGCATCTTCTACATGATGACTACGTACAACATCACCGTCATGATCATGTCCTGGAGATTCTTCATCTTCTTGCCCGCCCTCGCCGCCGTGGTTGTCTTGCTGCCCTTCCTCATTTCTTGCCCGACCCCCATGGACGACTTCATAGTCATCTTCATCACCTTGCCACCGATAGCCATCCATGAAACCACGCAAGAGCAGGTGGTCCCGCACCTGCCCGGAATCCGGGTCCGCAATAAGGCTCTCCAGCTTGCATCTTCGACACGGACATCTTATCTCCGTCTCGTTCTTTTGAAGCATGTCGGCCTTCGCGGAGCTCAAAAACCTATTGACGATGCCTTCGGTCATTGTGCGGACCATGGTCGCCTGCGGGGTAGAGCAAAACGATATTTTAGAACCAAGAATTTTTTTTGCATGACTTTCCTTAAAAATAGGACCAAAAATAATGCATAGTGCAAAAATTCTCGCCAAAATGGAAATGAATCAACATTCCCACAAAATATTGGCAACTATCGCATTTCAAATACCGGTACCTGCAAACACAAAAAAATATGCAACACCACAAACATATGCAACACCACAAACATACATAGATCTAGCAAGGCCATAAAAAGTGCATGTGCACGTTGTTGGAGCGAGCGAGGGAGAAAAAAAGTAGATCTACAACATAAAGATAGCTTTACCCTTACTTACCTATCAAAAAAGGTAATTTAACCACTTAATTTTGATGAATCTATGGTGCAAATGAGGTGAGGAGGAGGAGGCAGCCGACACAAGCTTGGAGGAGGATGTGGAGAGAATGAAGTGGGGAAAGTGAGTGTGTAGGTGTGGCTGTCCAAAATATCTAGCTGGCCCCAGGTTACTAATGGTGCACCACAGAGAGATGCGCCATTAGTAACCTTGGTTACTAATGGCGCACCAGCTGGAGGTGCGCCATTAGAAGTTTGCAAAAAAAATTTGTTACCAATGGCGCACCAGCTACGAATGCGCCATTAGTAACCCTGGTTACTAATGGCGCACCAGATGGAGGTGCGCCATTAGAATTTTTGCAAAAAAAAAAATTGTTACTAATGGCGCACCAGCTACGAATGCACCATTAGTAACCCTGGTTACTAATGGCACACCATATGGAGGTGCGCCATTAGAATTTTTGCAAAAAAAAAATTGTTACTAATGGCACACCGTGTGTCTGGTGCGCCATTAGTGTCTACCACACTAATGGCACACCAACTCGCGATGCGCCATTACTATATAATAGTGGCGCACCACTTGTCTGGTGCGCCATTAGTGGCCATATCATCTATAGCCCTTTTCCTAGTAGTGCCCTCACGAGGACCCTGGGGACTCGCGAGCAAGGACTACATCAAGACCAGCAAGGATGGGCCTCCCTAGGCCCCCTCCAAAGCGGTGGAGATCTCTATGTAGAGCCCGGCCTCAGGATTCAAAAGTGACGCCATGAAGGATGGGCGGGCACCAGCGCACCTGGCGACGCAGTTTCCTATTTGGTATAAAGTGAGCAAGGATGTACGCGGCTTCCCAGAGCGCTGCCCAAAGGTTTCCCATCCGGTGCAATGACAACAATGACCACGAGCCCCGCAAGACGGATGTCATCGCCGAGCCCACCACCGGATTACCAACAAGTACTTTGTAGGTTAATACCATCTTTGGACAGGGCGCGGATGTACTCCTGTCCACCTTCAAAATTGGCCATTCTGGGATCCCTTCCCACCATTGAGATAAGGGGAGAGGACAGGGGCTATATATAGTAGCTAGGCCGCACCATAGAGGGGATCTGTTCCAACACTTAGCCACTCGATGCACCACCACAAGACAACGAGCCAAGAACACATCTTGAGCGCCCTCGCGGGGCTCAAGCCTGCTGTACTAGTTCATCCACCCAAACCTCCATGAGAGGCAATCGACCAAAGCAGGAGTAGGGCGTTACACTTCACAGCGGCCAAACCTAGGTAAACTGTCGTGTTCATCTTCTTCCTCATCATCGAGCGAGTCCTCCGTGGTAACCATCGAGTAGCGAGCTAGGTTGGGCGAGACCACAAGGAACCTTCACACATACCCCTGTGTTCGAAGCTTAAGGGTGTTGCGGAGCCCGAAATGCAACAATCTCAACTCCCTTACATCCTATATTTGACTTCATAACCGATCTCGGGGTTTGTATTAATCTATGACTACCTAGGGTTGTAAGCGTCATGCCACACTCTAGTGCAAACTTTTGAGTGAAAAAATAATGCGAAGCTCCATAATCAAAATGTATTGTAGTTGGGGTTGAGTTGATGAGGAACGTACCCAGTATGACGTCCAGGTCTTCCTAGGCTTCCTTAGTGGTGACTTTATTCACACGACCCTTGCCATTGTTTTGATGATTGCGGGGAGCTGGGCTCCTTGGTGGTGCTCCACGGCCTTGACCTTGGTTTGGCGCATTGAGGCGCGGTGCATCTGGCTTCTTGTTGGGGCACATCTTAGAGATGTGTTCGGGCTGACCACTCCCAAAGCAAGTGACCTGACCAAAGTTATTGTTGTTGTTATTCCAACCGTTGTTGTTGTTATTGGGGTTGTTGTAGGATGGCCTGGGATTGGCATACTGCTGAGGCTGGTAGCTCGGACGAGGTGCATGATGTCTAGCCTGCTGTGGCAGATAGGTTGGCTTGGGTGGGGCTTGCTGCTAGGGGTTAGGCCTCTGGTTGCTAGCACTACCCTTGACAATCATCTTGTGCTTGCGAGTGTCGTATAGGGCACGACGCTTGTCCTCGCTGACCCCATCCCTATGCTACCTATAGCTACTTTGCACGCGAAGACCGCCTCTGGGCAGGGCGAGCACATACCCCTGTCCCCTTTGAAATTGGCCATTGTGGGATCCCTTCCCGCCATTGCGATAAGGGAACACTATAGGAATTTGAGACTTTGCCGTCTGCCATGGATGACGGCAAAGGGGGGAATACCGGACGGCAAAGGCTTTGCCGTCCATCAGCTAATGGCAAACTAGACAACAGAAAAATATCTGGTGAAGAGGTTATTTGCCATCAGCTTTAGTAAGGCGGACGGCAAAGAATCTTTGCCATGGGTGGGTTGACGGCAAAAAAAATGGGACGGCAGATCCGCAAACGCTCCCGTCAAGTGCTAACGGCAGGTTGCTGGGCCCACCTTTTGTTTGTCGTCTGCCCTACCCACTTTGCCGTCTTCCCTACCCCCTTTGCCGCTAGCCATGGGTGGGCCAACGGCACAGGGGCACTGACAGCCTCTCTCTACCGCCACCTTTGCTGTCAGCCCACCCCCCTTTGCCGTCAGCCCACCCGCCCTTTGCCGTCAGCCCACCTCCCCCTTTGCTGTCAGCCGTGTTCTAGGCCGACGACAAAGGGGAGCTCCCAGCATGGTTCAGCCAGGCTGTTTTGGGCCTTTGCCGTGTGCCTTGTGGCCTTTGCCGTCGGTGGGCGGACGGCAAAGACTCAAAACAGCCCCCCTTTATTTTACATCCTATTATATCCAGCAATATTCACAATAATCAGGATATATATATATATTTGACAGAAATAATTTTGTTTCCGTACTCATAACCATATTAAAATAATCAGGATATATGTAATACATACATACTATGCAAGTTGCATCCGTACCAAACCATATATTACACCAGTTTCATCCATGCATACAAAGTTTCATATATATCCATATACTACAATAGTTTCAATCAAAGCTTCCATGAAGCCATTGTAGAAGAAACCATATTCAAGCATTCCATCAATATAATCCAAGCTTCCCGTGAAGTGAATGTAATCTGCAAAATGGCAAATAAGAAAGTTAGAAGAAGAAGACTAGATGAAGCAGAGAAGTATAGGTTATTTCGGGGAGAACTTAGCTAAGTATAGGCCATTTAATAGCTAAGTTAGGTGGAATAGGTCATCTTGGAGCTACATAGCCTTATTATGTCATTTAGGAGGGAACTTAGCTAAGTATAGGTCATTCTAGAGCTAACTTGGATAAAATATGTCATTTTGTAGCTAACTATGATTATTAATCCATTTTGAGCTTATTATGTCATTTTGGATCTAAATTAGTCATTTCAATGAGCTAACCAGGGTTCTTATGATGTCTAACTAGCTAAGCTAATTATTTTTTATTTTGGAGGATAATTAGCTAACTATGTCTTTTTTGCGGAAAATAAGCTACGTAGTAGAAGAAAGACAAGAAGCAAGAAGAGAAGAAGAGGAGAAGAAAAATAAGAAGGAGGAGGAGGAGGAGGAGGAGGAGAAGAAGGAGAATGAGAAGGAAGAGGAGAAGAAAAAGAAAAGAAGAAGGAGAAGAAGAAGGAGAAGGAGCTTCTCTCTTCCTTCCTCTCCTTCTCCTTCTTCTTCCTCCTTCTCCTTCTTCTTCTCTTCTTCTTCATCCTTCTTTTCATTTTTCCTCTTTCTTCTCCTCTTGTCCTCTTGTTCGGGCTAAATTAGCTAATTATGCCTTTTTGGACCTAATTATGTCGTTTTGGAGGATAATTAGGTAAGTATAGGACATTTTTTATTAAATAGGCCATTTTGGAGCTAACTAAGCTAATTATGTCATTTAGGTGGAAGCCAAAGCTAAGTATAGGCCATTCTAGAGCTAACTTGGGTAAAATATGTCATTTTGGAGCCAACTATGATTATTAAGGTATTTTGGAGCTAAATTGGCTAATTATGTCATTTAGGTGGAAGCCAAGCTAAGTATATAATATTCATGAGCTAACCAAGGTTCTTATGCCATTTTGAGCTTATTATTTCATTTTCGAGCTAAATTAGTCATTTTAATGAGCTAATCAAGGTTCTTATGATGTTTTCACCTAACTAAGCTAATTATGTCATTTTGTAGGATAATTAGCCAATTTAGTCTTTGTTGGATGAGTGTAAGCTACGTAGAAGAAGAAAGAGAAGAAGCAAGAAGAGAAGAAGGAGAAGTAAAAAAGGAAGAATGAGGAGGAGGAGGAGGAGAAGGAGAAGGAGAAGGAGAAGGATATGGAGAAGGAGAAGGAACAGGAGAAGAAGAAGAAAAGAAGAAGGACAAGAAGAAGGAGAAGAAGGAGGAGAAGAAGGAGAAGGAGCTTCTCTCCTCCTTCTTCTCCTTCTTCTTCCTCCTTCTCCTTCTCCTTCTTCTTCTCTTCTTCTCTTCTTCTTCTTCTTCCTTCTTTTCATTTTTCCTCTTTCTTCTCCTCTTGTCCTCTTGTTCGGGCTAAATTAGCTAGTTATGCCTTTTTGGAGCTAATTATGTCATTTTGGAGGAAAATTAGGTAAGTATAGATCATTTTTTTAAATAGGCCATTTTGGAGCTAACTAAGCTAATTATGTCATTTAGGTGGAAGAGAAGAAGAAGGAGAAGGAGAAGAAGGAGAAGTAAAAGAAAAAGAAGAAGAAGGAGGAGGAGGAGGAGAAGGAGAAGAAGAAGGAGAAGGAGCTTCTCCTCCTTCTTCTTCCTCCTTCTCCTTCTTCTCTTCTTCTCCTTCTTCTCACCAAACATACCATTATCGTCATCATGACGGTGAAGCACGGTGGCTCTGGCTTGTTTCAACTGGAGAAGGCTGCCCTGGAGAAGGCTCCACTGTAGAAGGGTCATGCGATGCGTTTCGGGAGATATTCTGCACCAAACATCGTTTGCAATGTGTCGTTAGCATGATGACACTCTTAAGATCACTATATTGAAATGAAACTCACCATCCCCGCCATCTTAATGACTAGCATCGCCGGAGGGACTTGGCCGGTCTTCTCGCACATAGACTGTACATTTGGTTTCGAAAAGTCAAACTTTTTAGTTATTAATGAAACGGACATTAAAATGCAAGATTTGAAATAATATGAAGAAGAAACTCTCCACGAAGAGCTCGTACATGGCCCTGTTAGACGCATCATTCTGTGCCCTCTCCGCCTCCAGCAATGCAGTCATCCTCTCCTCCAGCTCCTTCATCTCCTTATCCTCCTCCGCCAAAGCCGCCTACATTGCATCTCTCTCTTTCAGAATAGCAGCCTGCAACAGAACTCATTGTTAGCATTGTAATCGTATTGGTTCCCACGCACAACATAATGCGGAAAGATAGTTGAGTCCATTAAACTAACCTCGATGGCGAGCTCGACTGGCCGTGGACGAGGTGTTATCTCAGGACAGGAGCTCGTTTGGCGTGCCTTTATCTGCCGGAGAGTGCTAGGACAACGTATAAGGCCGTCTCCAATGGCGATCGAGCCATGGGGCCTCCCGTTGCCAGCAATCATCACTAGCTCTGGATTAATAGGCCCCTCGTTCGGGTTAAAATCCTCCCCTTTCCTCGCCTTCCCGTGATCTCTGTACTTCACGAGCTTGTGGTCGGAGGAGATGTTGGTGAAGTTTTCTTGATGCTCAAGGTCAGACTCAGAGAATGCCTTGACCTTCTTGTACGAGGCAGTATGGGCCATCGCATACAGGTCGTACATCTGTGGCACCTCCATCTTATTGTGATTCGCCTAAAAGAGAGAGAGAGGAAAATTGTATTAGTAAAGGGCTCAAGATAGCATTAAGAATGAATTACATGAGGCATGAAGCAAACCACATACCCAGTTCTCCCCAAATTGGATTAAGTTAACGCTCCCTTGATGGTGTGGCACACCAACCATTTTGCCACGCCTCTCCTTGGCGTTGTTGTGGCTGGCCTCCCACGTTTCGGAGCACCACTGATCCACCAAGGCCTCCCAACAATCCATCTTATCCACACACCATCTTGGGGGCACCAAAGTTAATAAAGAGAAATTTGAGCGCGTAAGAAGCAAATCAAGGAAACTAACTACAAAGCCTTAATAATATGTAATTACCTTCATGTAATGCTCCTTCTCCATCTTAGAATCGTGGCACTTCGCCTTGTCCTTCCTAATACACCGCGAGGCATAGTAGTCTCGACCACCCTGCACCCGAACCTCGTGCCGAAAGTTTTGAAGTAGGCGGCGACATTCGGTATCGATAACCTTTGCCGCGTCCTCCTCGTATCCCTCCTCACACCTGTAGTAGGTCTACAAACGAGACAACACCGATTAGTACAATAACTAGCCATGGTTGATTTATAATTGTGTAAAGGATAAATTACCCAGAACTGTCGGATCACCATGTTGGCCCTCGTGTGGCAAAAAACACCGTCGATCTCCACCTCCGGCGGGGCCGGGGCACCCAAGTAGTGCTCCCAGGTCATTCCTACCTCTCGCTCCCGACCGGGCAATGTACCAAACCCGGGGAAGTTTTGACGGCAAAGCACACCAAGGACGCTGTTGGGCTTGCGGACACCCTTGGCAACAATCCAACCCCTGCAGTATGACAAATTAAAGCCTAAACATTAGATATTGTAGAAAACGTGAAGGCAAAAGGTTAAATAAGAGTAAATTAACTTACTTCTCCCCATTTGGCTTAATCGACCACCTCTTCTCGCGGGTCGCCGGCTGTAACGACCCGACCTGAAAGGTCGAATCTCCGGTGTTTCCGTACCATCCTAAGATCATGCTGGTACACACACGGTACATCAATGTATATATCAAAGGGAAATCACACAGCATTACATTAATCGAAATCTCATATCGAGTCCTTTATTACAATAAAAATTACAATAAAGTGGCCGAAGGCCAACTCATGAGAATATCTAAATCTTGCGGAAGCGTCGAAGGTAGATAAGTCCATCTGACTCCAAGGGCATCTCACTGAGCATAGAACGTGTCCTCACTCCTGGTCGGAAAAGTACTCTGCAACATGATACGTTGCAGCCATGTAGGTCAGCATATGGAATATGCCGGCAAAGTCACAAGAGAGGGGTGAAAAGATAATCATCTAGTCTATATGCATATATGGCAGGTGGGGTGGTAAGTTTTTTGCGTAAAGCCAATTTTTTTCCTACATCAAGAGAGGGGCTAAGCAAAATATTACTAAGTTGGTTGATTATTGAGATGGTTCCACCAACCAATTCTCATTCCCAAATTATTAATACCCACATCCTCATATTAATTGTGTTGAGAATTCCGAATGTTTCAGTTCCTTTGGCTCAAGTCGTCCATGACCGTGGACACGGCTAATCGATTAGGTTTGAGTACTCTGCAGAGTTTTGCACACGTTCCCCACAAGATTTGGTCGCCTCCGTTTGATTTCTCGCACTTCAGGGTGGTTGAGAAACGGATGACCAAAACATGGTCTTCCAAAGGGTTTCCCTGCGACTCTCTCGGTGCCCATCCTTTCCTACCGTTCTTCTACCTCTCGTAGCACCGCCTGTCCAGGGTCACCACGATATCCAACCAAGCCAGAGCCCATAATGACTTGTGGCTGTGCAGGTAAGCCTTGGGTCTTGAAGCACCCATCCATCTCTTTGTGCCTGGGTGGATCTTTCTGCATGAATACTGGCCATCTCCAGCATCACCTAGGCAATTCCACTGGTTTCTCCAGGGTGCCGTTCAACCATCATCCACCCAGAGGTATGTTGAAAACTCGGAGTCTTAAATCTTTATCATTATGTAGGTCTTGAAATTATTAACTCTTCAACTCTCATGAATCACACAACCAACCCCGTCTACTAATAGCATAGCAAAAAGTAAAACAACGTTTCCCGGGGCCAATGTGTGAAAGAGTTTGAGGGGGTACCTACCGCATGATACTACGACAAAGTAACCAAGTTTCCAACTAACCTATCTGGCATGCAATTTGGGGAGATGGTAGAACTAATGCATATAAAACATGGGTAATCATGATCAAAGTGACTTGCCTGATTGATGATCTTCGTACGTGAGTGACTCTAAGTAACAAGCTTCGCACTCCGGATAATCTAACGAAGCAAACAAGAGCACTCAAATAAGCATACAACCAAAATATTGTAACTCACAAACACCAACCAAGAACTAGTAAAAAAAATCAAGACAAAACAATGCACAATTCACAAGTAAGTGAAACACACAAAGTTTTGCTTACTAGGAGATGATTGATACAACACTACTACATAATAAAACTATTTTGAAATAACAAAACAATTGTTGACAGCGAGGAAACAATAGAACATTTTATTAATAAACAGAATAAAATCAATTTAAGTTTGTTGGGAAAAGTTTAGTAAAGTTTATAAAAGTTTTGATAAGCACTATATGAATCAACTATAGTTATACTAACAAAAAGAATGAAAAACTAAACTTATTATTTATTAGCAAAACATGTTCTTAACAGAAAGTAATTTACAATTAAACCTGTCTTAGAAAGCAGAATTAATTTATATAAAACTTTGTTTGAAAGCAAAACTATTACTAGTTAGTTGTTTTAATCAAATTATGCCTATTTGAAAAGAAGTTGTGATTCCTATGTTAAATAAAATTAAACTAAGCAAATTTATATTTTTATTAACAGTGAGTGAAAAAACTAAATGTTTACTAACAGAACCTAATAAACAAATAAAACCAAATTCTAAATTTAAACTAATTAAAACTAAGTATATAAAACTATATTATAATACTAGGCAGATTCTGTTTTTGGTTAAAACACTAATCAAATATATCTTGAAAATCCTCAAACTAGACATGAAGATAGTCCTAAATAATACCAAACAAGAGCAAAAAGATTCATATCAAAATCTATTTTCAAACTCTAGTTATTCAGATTTGAAGATTTTGAGGAAATTTGATTAAATTCAACTTTTATATTTGAAATTTGAAATTTCAAAGTACAGGGTGAAACTACATGAAAAATGTGAGCTATTGCAAAAGGAATCAACTCAAAACACTAAATAGATTAAAAGATATAGCTAAAACAAATTTTGAAATCATTCTGTTAATTAAAACAAAAACAGAAAAGGAAAAATTGATTTGCGACGGTCAGGGGGCTACGTGGCAGCACGCGAGTGGCTAAGGGGTGTGTGCGCGCGAGGGTTACGGGCGGGCGACCGGTCGGTAGAGGATACCGGTTCGGATTTAAATCCGTTCTAATCTGGATCGTCAGATCTAGATCGAACGAGTGGGGATGCTCACAGTGTTAAGAGGTCGCCGGCGAGGGATCTCTGGCGAGTCCGGAAGCGGCGAAGACGACGGCGAGGTGCTCTGGTGGTCCAGGGAGGCAGCGAAATGGTCCGGGCGACGGCGACGGGTCTCCGGAGTCGACTGGTGGCAACGGTGGGGCGAGCGGTGGACGGAATCGGTGGCTACGGTCGACGGGAGCTCCGATGGAGGTGGGAATTCCGGCGAGGAATTGCACCGCGTCTAGGCGAGGGACAGAGGTGGCTCGGGGGGAAAATGGATGCGGAGAGTGGCCGGCTTATATAGGAGTGCGGGGAGCGAGAGGGAGTTAAGAGAGGAGAGAGATCCGGGGTGGGGTGAAACTGCCGGCGAGGTCCGGCGCGTGCGGGAGGAAGAGGGCGACCGCGCGGGAGAAACGGTCGGTCAGGGTGGGGTCCAGCGTCAGTGAGAGAGGAGGTGTCCGTTGCGCGTCGGTCGGCCGGTCGGTAATAAATGCGCGAATAACTACCGTGGGCCGGCCCGTTTAATACTAACCGTTACCGTTTTCCCTTTAATGATTTTCCAGAGACATTCAAAATCTTTTAAAGCGTTCAAACCATTTATAAACATAGGGGTATTATATATCAAAATTAACATAATAATAAATTCTATTTAATGAACATTTTTATGCTGTCATTTGAACACTTTGAAAAAATTAATATTTTCAGAAATTGCCTAATTGTTTTTAAACCCTTTTTGCAAATATTTTCAAAATAGCTCCTGGTTATTTTTGTTCAAATAGGTCACCAATTTGTCCCTGGTGTGGAGTGTCATGTTACTCCCCTCTTATTTTGAACATTTAACCAAAATTTCCAATAGGTGAAAGCAACATAGGGAAAAGTAGAAGGGACTTTCAGAAATTTAGAGAAGGCATTTCAACAAACACATACATTCAAGAAATGATGAGGATAGATGCATAGCTATATCATAACATTCCAAAATGGAATTTTGGGATGTTACACCGGCATGAGCAGGGGCCCCGAACTACCACGCTGGTAGACGGTAGCCCCCTCACCCAGCTCCTCGTCGCTATCAGCATGGCCACATGGCTCAGGCTGACCGTGATCATCCCAGGTATCCCACTAGGTCTCTGGGGACGTACCCTCATCCCTGCTTTGCTCCGGAGTCGCCTAGAACGAAGCCTCTGGGACACGAGTCTCGTGGGTCGAAGGCACATCGACCTGAGGCTCGTCGACCTGATGCTAGTGAACCGGAGACCGTGTAGCCTCCACCTCAGACAAATGCACCCTAGAAGTCCTGTGCTCAAGTGAATTAGCTTGGGGTGGCGGCGAGGAAGGCGTGGCAGACACCGCCCTACCTCTCCGATGGCCACGTGTACCTTTAGTACAACATGTATACCAACATGAGTAATAAAATGTATATAAATACCAACATGACTACAACATAAATACCAACATGAGTACAACATAAATACCAACATGAGTAATACCATTAGTACCTCTCGGCTTCGAGCGGGGTCGACCTCCTCTCACGGGGGCTGCAAGAGTCAAAGAAGCGGCCACTCCATGCTGATTAGAGAGCAACGCTCTCCGATGAGGCGAGTCAGGAATGGAAGTACCCATCCCACGACCCGCCGACGAAGAAGGAGCCGCGGAGTGCTTTCGACCCTTTCCCACCATCTTTCAACACCTGTCATGACAACATAAATACCAACATGAGTAATAAAATGTATATCTTTTAAGTGTATCATCATCATAAATACCAACATGACTAATACAAATTGAATACCTAACATGAACTCAAAATTTATATATAGTAATAGTTGAATACCTGACATGAACTAATCGTGCTCGTCTATATATGCTTCGGGGTCAATAAATGCATCATGATCATCACTATCATCAATAAATGCATCATCATCATCACTATCAGGAAGAACATGTGGAAGGCCACCATTATGTAATTGGTCAAGAAGTGACAGGTCATCTCCAACAGTAACCTCTTCTTCTTCCTGCTCTTCCTGTTCGGGCTCGGGGGTTAAGACGGATTCACGGTCGCTGTCTACTTCAATGTTCTGGGGTGAAGTAGAGCGGTTCTTGAAACGTTTCTTGGACATACGTCTTTCTTGGAAGAATTCTCCTTCATATGTGTCTGGGTTAATGTGAGGTTCGTAATCCTCTTCATTGAGGGTAGGTGGTCTAAAATGTGGTGGCACTTCATAAATGACATCCCAACCTTTCAGATTTGGATTAGTTTGGCAGGCCCATAGTAGATAGAAAACTTGTGTCGCCTGTTGAGCCGTAATATAGACATCGGGAACATCTAAGTGGGTGTTTTGGTTGATTTTGACTAGTCCTATATGTTCATGAGTCCTTCTAGTCTCCTTCGGCTCAAACCAATAACATTTGAAGACTATGACGGTCGGTGGGTTTTCACCATAGAATAGAAGTTCATAAATTGCTTCAACTCTTCCATAATACTCGGCGCCTCCTTCGCCGATAGCAGAGACAGAACAATTTGTAGTCTTTAGGTCGGGCATAGATAGCTCTTTGCCAAAGGTACGAAAGTGATACCCGTTGATGTTGTATTTGTCAAATGAACGGACCTTATAGTCAAAACCATTAGCGACTTGTCTCAACTCGGCGTCCATAGACTCTGCATTAGCCTACAAGTTTAATACGAAAGAATGGATGCATTAGCCACAAATTAGACCAAGAAATCAAATGGACCATTAATGGTAATTAATTACCCTTTGTTTGAACCAAGAGATGAAACCGGAATAGTCGCCTCCGTGCTTTGCGAGAAGCTCATACTCTTCGACGGAATCATTTTCGATGACCGCTCCATCCGAGAATTCGGCAACGTATCGACTATATCAAATATCCGAGAATAAGAGTAGTTGAAAGGAATTAGAAGTTGCGGAACAATAATTTACCGAGAACTTACTCGATGTACGGCCGCACTTTTGTTAGGTTGGTGAAGATATACAATGAAATGGTCCTCCATTCTTCGACATCCAACGATTTCCCTTTCGAAGCACCGGATGGTGCGAGCTTCCCTTTGAATAAGCTGAGGTTGGATCGACCTTTTTTTGGATCGTCATCATTGTACCGAGGCTTCGGGTTATGCAAATGATGATTTTTCGCTTCATAGTGTGCTGTCACAAAGGTTGCCGCCTCCTTAGTAATGAATGCCTCGGCCATCGATGCCTCAATTCTATGTTTATTTTTACACTTAGCTCGAAGTGTCTTCTGCATCCTCTCAGCTGAGAAGCACCATCGATTTTGAACCGGCCCCCCAATCTTGCCTCGGTCGGGAGATGCAAAATCAAATGCTGCATTGGATTAAAGAAGCCCGGTGGAAAGATCTTTTCTAATTTGCAGAGCAACTCCGGCGCCAACTCTTCCATTTCATCTAGCACGCCAGGCGATAGCTCTTTTGCACAAAGAGAATGGAAGAAATAGCTCAGCTCTGCAAGTACTAGCCATTCATCCTGAGGGATAAAGCCACGCAACATCACCGGCATTACCCGCTCAATCCATATGTGCCAATCATGACTCTTGAGACCAAATATTTTCAATTTCTCAAGACTCGCTCCCCTCTTTAGATTCGCAGCATACCCGTCGGGGAACATCAACTGCATTGTCACCCACAATAGCATTTCCGTCATAGCTGGCCTTTCAAGATTGAACCATGCCTTTGGCTTCGCTATGCTTTGCTTTCCTTTTCGTTGTCGCAAGTTTTGTAACGGTCTATCACATAGAGCCTCCAAGTCGATTCTAGCATTAGGATTATCTTTTGACTTCCCCTCTATGCCGAACAATGTACCAAAAATGGCCTCCGCAATATTCTTTTCAGTGTGCATCACGTCGATGTTGTGGGGGCAAAGGAGGTCTTTAAAGTAAGGCAGATCCCACAAACATATCTTGTGAGTCCAGGCGTGTTCCGTATTATACCCATTGAAATACCATGGACAATCTGGATCCAGCTCGAGAGCGTTTATCTGATCCAGGATCTGTTGGCCTATCAACGTAGCTGGTGCAGTGTTTTTGACAACTCTACCTTTGATGAAATTTTTCTTGTCTCTTCTGAACTTATGGTCAGGATCAAGGAATTGTCTATGCATGTCAAAGTAAGAATACTTGTGACCAGCCTGCAGCCAACGGAACTGAAGAGCTGCCTTGCATGTGGTGCATGGGAACCTTCCATGCACACACCAGCCAGAGAATAGCGCAAACGCCGGATAATCATGCATCAAGTACATGTACCACACATGCATTTGGAAATTTGTTTTGGTAGCGGCGTCGTAGGTCTTGATCCCATTATCCCAGGCTTCTTGCAACTCATCCTTAAGCGGCTGCATGTACACATTCATATTCTTCCCCGGATAGTTGGGCCCTGGAATGATCAACGTCAGGAAAATGTTCTTTATTTTCATAATCTCTCTGGGTGGGAAATTCGGTGGGATGACAAATACAGGCCAACAACTGTATTGTGCTGCCGTCATACCATACACATTGAACCCATCTGTGCTGATGGCAACTCTTGGATGCCTTGGATCTTCCGATTTATCCTTATGTAATGCATCGAAGTGCCTCCATGCAATACCATCTGAGGTGTGTACCAGCATCTTGTTCCCATCCTTATCTAGTTCGGTTCTTTTGCCCAATTTGTGCCATGTCATCTGTCTAGCCGTCTCTTCGACCATGAAAAGACGTTGAAGTCTTGGTACGATTGGCAGATACCGAAGAACAGTAATGGGGATTTTGGTCTGATTCTTTTGTCTACCACAATATACCTGGAAGAATTGCAAATGGGGTAATAGTTCAAGGCCGCATAATCAAGCCTAAATAAGGCACATCCATTCTCACAGGCATTTATCTTCTCATAGGGCCTCTTAAGTACACGGAGGATTTTCTCTGACTGGTATAGGTTTGCAGGCAGTACATGGCCTTTGGGTAGAAAGCGTCCAAATATCATCATCATCGCGTCGTAGCATTCTCTACCTAGGTTGAATTGAGCCTTCAGAGCCATTACTTGCGCGATGGCATCCAGCTGACAAAGCTCGGTCTGCTCATGGAGAGGACGTTTTGAAGACTCCAACATTTCATAGAAGGCCTTTGCAGATTCCTCCATCTCAACGTCTGAATCTCGAGCATCATCAAAGTCTTGCACCATGTCTTCGATCCCGGTACCATGCTCATCGGTGCGATGACGAATCACCTCAGCTCTGGCACGTTGGTCAGACTCACCATGAAAGTCCACACCGTATAATTAGGCATAAAACCCCACTTCTGCAGGTGTTTACCCATTTCAAACTCTGTTTGCTTTTTCCAGTTGTCGCAGTTGGGACAGGGGCACCATGTTTTTTTCTCGCCATTTGCAAATGCAGCTCTCACAAACCCCCTTGTTTTTGTTAACCATTCAGTGGTTATGTTTTTCTGACTAGGGTGACCAGTGTACATCCAGGCACGATCACTCATGTTGCCTAGCTACCTATGGGCGCACAAGAAATAAATATATAATTCATCACCTATATTCATCCGCTAATCAAGTTTGTCAGTTTTATTAAGTCCATGCAACCTACACGCTAATAGGTAAAGATAGGTCCTAATCCCACCCGAGTATGTGTAGATTGGGTTCGTTTTCCCATGCTCTGCTCCAGATGCGATGCAGAATTTCGGCAACACCTCCCCTCTATTCTCCTGATACACATCTTGGCAATAAGCAGAGAGGATGTGTACCCGGAGAACAACAGGGAGGCACTGACGAAATTCCGCATCGGATCCGGAGCACAGCATACGGGAAAACGAACCCAAACTACACATACTCGGGATGTCCATGGATAAGTTGGACAATTCGAAAGGATGGTGGTT
Organism: Hordeum marinum; assembly: GCA_022496015.1. Taxonomy (NCBI): domain Eukaryota; kingdom Viridiplantae; phylum Streptophyta; class Magnoliopsida; order Poales; family Poaceae; genus Hordeum; species Hordeum marinum. Next base: position 175,755,575 of record CM039674.1, read on the forward strand.
AGAAATATGCAAAGACATGCATATTTATAGATGTCGCCCTTTCGAACGGGAGACGCATACTGGTCACACATACTCATGATTGAAGAAACCTATAGCTAGCAAGTTTCATCGGCATGAAGATCAGAACAGAGCAAATTAAGGGGGTAGGAGGAGAAGTCATTTGTGCTCACCAACAAACGCAGGGGCGGAGCTTGTACAACGCACGTGGAGGTCGTCAAACAACTGCACATTAAAATTCATCCGATCAACACAAATATGATGTTTTTATAACAAAATCAGAAAATATGTGACCTAACTCATAATTTACAAAACTATGACCTCCTTGGCCTCTAGAAGGCCGAAGCGCAGCTTTTCGGTCAACAGGAGGCAGAATAGGTGTCGGGGGGCGGGGGTTAGTGGCATCGGGAGTTAGTGGCGTCAGGGATCAGTGGCGTCGGGAGTCAGTGGCGTCGGGGGTCAGTGGCGTCGGGGGTAGGGGGTCGATGGTCGGTGGTGTCGGGGGTCAGGGGTCGGTGGCATCTGTGGTCGGGGGTCGATGGCATCGGGGGTCGGTGGCGTCGGGGGGTCGGGGGTCGGGGGTCGGGGTCGGTGGCGTCGGGGGTAGGGGGTAGTGGCGTCGGGGGTCGGTGGCGTTTGGGGTCGGTGGCGTCGGGGGTCGGGGGTCCATGGCGTCGGGGAAGAAGAAGAATAAAAAAACACCTCTTCTTCTTCTCCTCCTCTTCTCTTTTTTCTTCTTCTTCTTCCTCTTCTTCTTTTTTCTTCTCCTCCTCCTCCTCCTCTTCTTCCTTTCCTTTTTTCCTCTTCTTCTTCTCCTCCTCTCCTCTTTTTTCTTCTTCTTCTTCTTCTTTTTTCTTCTACTCCTCCTCTTCTTCTGTTTCTTCTTCTTCTTATTATTTTTTGTTCTTTTCCTTTTATTTTTTTCCTTTTTTCCTTCTTCTTTTCTTTTTCTCCTTCTTCTTTTCTTCTCCTCCCCTTTTCTTCTTCTCCTCCTCCTCCTCTTCTTCATCTTATTCTTCTTATTCTTCTTCTTTTCTTCTCCTAATAATTTTGAAGGGTTTTGCGGAGCCCGAAATCCGATAAGAGCCACTTCCGTTCTTCAACGCTCGAAATTCCCTCTTCTTGATAGCCATGATCCCAGAAGGAATGTGGGCGGTGCGGAATCCTTCCTTGAAGTTATCCTAGGTGATCACACGATCGCCTTGCATGGCCTTGAATCCATCCCACCAAGATCTGGCAGTACCTCCGAGGCAGTGAGAGGCATACAAAACCTCCTCACAATTCTCATTGAAATTGACCAGTGCAAGAAGGTCCTCGATGGTGAGGATCGAGTCATCAGCATCCAAGGTTTCATCGGTCTCGGTGAAGGTTGGGCGCGAATTCGTCATGAACTCACACAGAGCGGAGCAGCCATTGCCGTTCCTACCTTGCTGCTGGTTGTTCACAAGGACTTGAGCCATCTGTTTGATAGCAGCAGTGTTGGCTTGGCGTTCCTCCCGGAGAACTTGGAGGAACTGAGCTATTGTCATGTTCTCCGATGGAGGTGTTGGCGGGGGAATGTTGCCTTGTGGCTGCTCTGGGTGATCTCCAGCGTGAGCCGCCCCACAAGTTCCTTGTTGCTGGCTGCAGTTTTCGGCTTCAGTGTTGGTGAAGGAGATATTGTGGGTTGTAGTCATCATCCTGTTTGGAGCAGCCATGTCAATAACTGGGATAGATAAGAGAAAAATCAATAATGGAGAGAGCACGCCTAAGGGGGTCTGTATAGTGGAAGTGTGGTAAAACAAAGGTCGAAATACCAACACATATTTTGAACTAAGATAGACTATGGAGTCGCTTACATGTTGCCTAAGGTAAAAGGGCGACTTGCATTGGAACACAAACAACAAAACAAACAATGATCACACAAGGTTTCATACCAACCATTACACGGACTCGACTTCGCATCAGGTTTACATGACTGATCCTACCCTAGGGGTTCTCAGGCTCAGGTGGTGGAGTGCTCGGTCTCATAGTCTCGCTCCTCTGGGTATTCCTCCTGATCATCATCCGTACGGGCATCGTCTCTGGTCGAAGGTGTCGGAGATCGAGCAGGTCCATCCCGACGACGCTTCTTCGGTGGGATAGTGAAGAGCTCACGATACTCCTTCACACTCATGCGACGATGACATGTGGGTGCATCTCTAGCTGGGGGTATCCCTCCTCGGTAGGCGACAGCTAGTCGTCCCTTGGGGCCTCCATCCTTCTTGAGCCTGTCTAGCTTCCTCTTGTCTTGACAGAGTAGCTCTCAGGTGTGGTGAAGTTCCTCGTGGAGCTTCACAGACTCCTTAATCAGGTTGTGAGCCCAACTGTGAACGGAGAGGCCGAAGTAGGTATGGAACCAGAGTGGTGTGCCATCCTCCTTGGATGGAATCAACGTCCAACTCTCGCCAAGATCATCCTTCCTGAAAGGAAGGTGGCGAGTAGCTGACTCGTCAGTCACCTCTCGAATGATGTCTTGAAGGTGTAGAAGTGCCTTGCATGCAGTTGGCTGGACTGTGAGTGCCATGGTCTCCATCTGTGGTCCTTCAAAGGACCAACTAGTCGGGGAGTTGTCTGCCTTCACAACCACATCCACGTGGGTACTCCTTCGTGATGGCATTGACCCAGTGCTCGTGGTAGAGGTAAATGGGTGGTTGGTGAAACTGGCACTTCTCCAGGCTATCCTCCAGTTATAGGGGAGATCCGGATGTCAGGAAGGCTTCGGGTACGACGGCCGCCTATAATGGTTTGAAAGGAGGAGAGTCAATTGAGTGTTGTGTGAAGAATAAAAGAGGTAATAAGTGAAGAACCTCCTAAGTATAGGTGCTAGGTGTAGTTTTTAAAACAATTTCATCCTAACTAATGTCCATGCTAGATAAGGGCTTCCTACAGTCAGGACGGCTCTGATACCAGCTTTGTGGGGACCCCGACTCATAAGTCATGATCATTGAATGCACGTGCACAGTGATCCCAGAGATCAATGGTCACTAAACACACAAGAACTGGATTACAAGAGACTTACATCCTTACATACCGTCTGATATGTCTCCAACATATCTATAATTTATGAAGTATTCATGCCATGTTTACAATAATTCCATATGATTTCGGTATGATTTTAGTAGAACTAACCGGGACTGACGTTGTTCTCAGCAAAACTACCATGGTGTCATTTTTTGTGCAGAAATAAAAGTTCTCGGAATGGGATGAAAATTTACGGAGAATATTTCTGGAAAATATCAAAAATACCAGAGAGGAGTCCCGAAGCATCCAGAAGCCACCAGGGCGCCCCCCTAGGGCGCGCCCCTGGCTTGTTAGCCCCTAGGGAGTCCCCTTGATGTGATTCCAACACCAAGTACTCCTATAAATCTAGAAACCCCTGGAAAGAAACCTAGATCGGGAGTTCCGCCGCCACAAGCCTTTGTAGCCTCGAAAAACCGATTGGGATCACGTTTCGGCACCCTGCCGAAGGGGGAACCATCACTAGAGGCCATCTTCACCATCCCGAAGATCTCCATGACGAGAAGGGACTAGTTCACCCCCGAGGCTTAGGGTACGTACCAGTAGCTATGTGTTTGATATCTGTTGGTCTCTCTCTCTCTCGTGTTGTTGAGATGGCATGATCTTGATGTACCGCAAGCTTTTTGATATAGATGAATAATATGAAGTTTTCCCCTCTCTATCTTCTTGTGATGAATTGACTTTTCCATTTGAAGTTTTCTTATCAAATTGAGTCTTTAAGGATTTGAGAACACTTGATGTCTGTCTGGTGATGGAATATCCGTGGTGACAAGGGGATGTTGGATTGATCCACTTGATGTATGTTTCGGTCATTAGCTTGTGGGTTCCGTGACCTTGGGAATCTATGCATAGGGGTTGGCACATGTTCTTGTCTTGACTCTCCGGTAGAAACTTTGGTGCACTCTTTGAAGTTCTTTGTGTTGGATTGAACATGATGAATCTGAAATTGTGTGATGCATATCATATAATCAAGCCCATGGGTACTTGTAGTGACATAGGAGTACCTAGGTGAGATTAGGGTTTTGGTTGGTGTGTATGTTAAGGTGTTATTTTAGTACGAACTCGAGGGATGTTCATGACACTTGTAGGGATAGCTCATAAGATTGATCGGAAAAGATAACTTTGAGGTGGTTTCGTACCATACAATAATGTATTGGTTTGTTCTCCTCTATTTGTGAATTTAGGGTGAACTCTTTGTCGCATGTGAGGGATTCACATATGATTCAGCTATGTCAGTATTGTTGAGAGAACTTGCACTAGTGAAAGTATGAACCCTATGCCTTCTTTCTAAGCATTGCAATACCGTTTGTGCTCACTTTTATCATTAGTTACCTTGCTGTTTTTATATTTTCAGATTACAAAAACCTATATCTACCATCCATATTACACTTGTATCACCATCTCTTTGCCGAACTAGTGCACCTATACAATTTACCATTGTATTGGGTGTGTTGGGGACACAAGAGACTCTTTGTTATTTGGCTGCAGGGTTGTTCAAGATAGACCATCTTCATCCTACGCCCCCATAGATTGATAAACCATAGGTCATATACTTGAGGGAAATTTGCTACTATCCTACAAAACTCTGCGCTTGGAGGCCCAACACGAGTATACAAGAAAAAGGTTGCGTAGTAGACATCACCGTCTTACACAAATAAAGGCCAACTGGGCCAAGTCTTACATAGATAGGGCTGCAAGTGCCAAACACTTAAACATAACAAGGAGCGGAATCTTGATCGAAAGCATGAACCCATGCCATCTGCCTTAAACCTACAGGCATTCTGATTGGGAAGCATCCTAGTTCGCATGTTCGTCACCATCGAACTCTTTGCCAAACTCCTGTTCTTCCATTCCTAGCCAATTAATTAACCAGTGGTAAGCCAATGAGTACTTTGAATGTACTCACAAGCAACCCATGTGTGGAACAGGGTACAACAATGCATGATATAGCACTAAGTAGGTAAGCTTTGTAGGGAGCTAATCTTTAGTGCAATGACATGGTCAAATATCTATGTAAGCATGCATCAATAGTTGGTAGACATCCAAGTGAACAAGTTACTAATATCATCATAAGCAGGTTTTGAACATCTCATGTTCAATCATCATACCAAGTCAACAGTCTTATCACAAGTACCACCTGATCACTTCATGTTCAGTGACCATGTTAAGTTATCTAACTTAGCTCAAATACCATCCCTGTGTTCTCACACGCACACACACCAAGCTTAGGAAAACATTAGACGTAGATTAACCAGCACCATCCAACTGTCATTGACCGTGGATGTAGCTATTCGAATAGTTTTACACTCTACACAGGTTGCGTGCTTTACCCACAAGACTCGGGGAACTTCCGTGTCATCCATGACTTGCGGTATAACACATACCCGAGGTAAGCACCTGAACAATGCCTTTCCCATGGTGATACTAAACAAAGAGTCCACTCATTGGTGCCACCCCTCATGATATACATCACACGTATTATCCATGAGGGCACACAACGGTGTGCCCGGTACCTGTAAAGACTGCGCATGATCGCCCATTCCGGTACGACCCCGTCTCGAGAGTGACCACTTCACTCCCGCCACTAGTAATGCGGGCTCTCTACTAGCACCAACCATATTAATCTACAAAGCCCTGTCCCATAAGGGGTATCGTGGTCGCACATGTAAGGTTGAGACGGTCGACAAATCTTAAACTCTCCATTTTCGAGAACACACACACATCCTGTTCCGGTACACCACTTCTTTCCCAAGTGGTTACCTAGTCCAGCATTGTCTTCCTCGGGCATTAGTGGCACCCAACGGGGTTTTCTAAAAGTATTGAAAATATTTTTGTTTCCATCACCATGTATATTCCCACCCCACTCGTGTACCAACTACTAGCAACCTAACTACTCCCACCCGCACAACCCTCATAGGGAGGTAGGGTCATGCATGATGCAAGTATCAACGAGAATTATCGGAGTCATCCCACCGAAGGGGAATACCACATCAACATGATTACCATCAAGAAATAATGTGGTATATGACATGCAGTAAAAAGTTTCATAGTCATGGTCAAAGGGTTGCTTGCCTAGCTCAACAAAGTCTTTGGGGTCTTCAAAGTTTTCAGTGATAAATAATGATAATAATAAGCATCACAACAAAAACAGAGGACAAAACTCACTTCTAAATGCTGCCCTAATCTGATAAATACTACAAACTATCCTAATTTTTTTGCCTAAGGTTCTCTTGTGAAAAAGATTTTGAAAACTATTTAAATAGAGGCTTAAAATAATCAAAACTAGCTTTTCAATAAATCCAGTGCATAAAATGTTTTCAAAAATTTACACAAGTGGCACTATAAAATTTTATAGGATTTTACAAGATTTGTGGTGTAAAATATATGGAATTGGAAAAATACTTATTTGTGTGGGATTTTCACAAATAATGTCTGGAAAAAAAGGAAAAGGGCTCTAGTGCCCAAAGCCAGTGGCGGCCATTAGGAGGCTCAGGTGGCTCAGCGACCCACGCATGTTAGGTTTGAAACCTGACGGGCGGGGGCTGTTGGCTAGATATAGAGGGAGAGACGCGAGAGGGGCGAGAGGCTGACACGCGGGCCCCACCCCGCCGTCATCTTGTACCTCTCGACATAGAAGGGGGAAGCTCACCAGCGGCATTCCTGGCAACAATGAGGCAAACTGTAGGTGGGAACAAACTCAGCGTCGAGCCGCCGTTCCTCTAGAGGTGGAGGGAAGACTGGAGGTGCCCTGGCTCACCGGCGACGAACACCCATGGCGGAGGAGCTTTGGGAGGGGGGTCGGAGTCATTTATTTTTGCAGCACTTCGAGTGGAGGAGCAACGGGGAAGGGCTAGGAGTCAGCTGTGGTCACGATGGAGGTGAGTGGAGGGCTGGAGCGGGCTATGTCCTGAGATCGACGAAGCCCTAACTCGGCGGCGCCTTGGTCCATCTCGAGCATGGGTGCTCGGGGGGTCAAATGGGGGCTCGGAATGGCTGAATGGGAGTCGAGTGGAGTCAGCAAAGGGAAGAGAGAGACCCAGGGTCGCTTTATATAGCCGGGCACGGGTGCACCGATCTCGGGTGCGCCGGTGAGGAAGAGGTGCTCGCTGGAGGGCACGGGGAGAGAGAGAGAGTGTCTGGGGTCCTTCTGGACGCGGTCCAGGACCTAGGGAGGGAAGAAAGAAAGAGGGGAGCTTGTGCGTCCAAGGCCTGTTGTTGGCCGAACAGGGCTGCATCGGGCGCGCGTGTGGGAGGGTGAGAGAGAGAGGAGGTTAGGCTCCCGACACTGCAGCATGTCGCGCACGCCGAGGCACCACGACTGGAACGAGGGGGCGACTCGAGGTGGCCAGAGTATGGGCAGGGCATGAGGTCAACCCTCTTCCTGTTCTATATCGCGCTCTAGAGCGCGTATTTGGCCGGCATGATGGGCTTTTGGCGCGCTCTGGCGCCTCCACTAGTGTCCATGGACTGCGCAGAGGCTAAACAAAGGGAAAAGGGGCATGCGATGTCCTGGAACTTGCTAGGAGTGAGAGAGAGTTGAGAGAAGGAGAATTGGCTATCCTGGTGGGTGCAAGTGGGGTTTTAACCCCCTCAATCATGGAGCTAGCCGTTGGGCTTTCTCCTGGAGGTGATGGGGGTCTAGGTGGAGCTGTGGTAAAAAATTGTGCTCATGGAAAACAAGGGAAGGGGCTCAATTATAGATTCTTTGATTCTGCCTGAAGGTGTTTGATAAGAACTTGGTCTGGCTAGGCTCACCCATTGGAGATGAAACCTAACAGGGTGAATTGGTGGTAATATTTGAGGTTGATCACCAAATTTAAGCTCAGTTGATTAATGTTGATAATGTAAACTTTGTAAACCCTAGATTTTAACAGAAATTGACTTCTATAGATCTAGGTGTGAAAATATAATCTCCTTGATGCACCACTTGGTGAAGCACCCTCATTTGTGTAGTAGATTAGGTCCACAAAGTTTGGGGTCAAGGGAACAAACATCACAATGTGAAGTTGTTCAAACTTGACTCTGGACAAGAATTGTTTTGGAGTATTTTGGTGAATCAAGTCAAGGGGGATTGATATGAAACTTTTCAAGATCATCACAAATAGCAAGTATGCCTTGCTGGAATTTTCCTAGAATTTATTGAGAATATTTCTTATAGAAATATTTCAAAAGCTTGATTTAAGTAGAAAGGGTTTTGCCCATGATTTTGAACATGACCATGTGTTGAAACTCATTTATATGAAATATATATATGACCACTAAGTTCCCCTAAATTTTCTAATAAAAGTCTATTTATGTCCTTAAGAAAAGTCCTTTAAATAAAATAGCAAACTATTCTCTAAAATTATTATTTGGTGGTTTTGGCAGGTAATTTATATGGTAGGTTCAAAATAAAGCCTTTGGGGAAAAAGGACCCACACAATTTGAGGGCTTGTAGTGCAAACCTCAACTGAGGTTTTTTTATGAAAACCTAATTTGAATTTTTGGCCAGAGTAAATTTTGATAAAAATAGTTTTAGGTACTACACCCATTGCATGATCATTGGGAAAGATGTTTGGATCAAGTAAGGTGAGTATAGAGAGGAGTATTACCTAAGAGTTCCATACACAATCAACCAATCAAGAAATCAAGCAGCAATTCAAACAAGCATGCACCCAAAATGTTTTAATTGGTTCCATATTTTGTAAATCCAAGCATAGCAAAGTGATACAAACGGAGGGTGTGACAATCATATCATCGCATTGCATGTTCATTATGCATTTCTATGATTGCAATGTTATCGTTATTAAGTTCTAGAGATTTGCTATAGTACTTGTTGAGCATATAATCCTTGTTGCAACATTCTCTCTTTGTGGATGGAGGCTTTTCGCCCAACGTGTTTGTCCACGAGGAAAACATAGGAGGAGGGCAAAGGAACAAGGACGAAAGCCCAGCGTACTCCAGAAAGGGATACTGCCTACAAAGATAAGTCTAATCGCATATCGCAAGTTGTATGTTGTTTGCTCCCTTAGAGGAAACCCGTGATCTCCTTTCATCTGTGTACGATGGAGTCCTCCACGTGGTGAAAAGCCTTGTCGGGACGAGACGTCCCCCAGCTCCTGATGCTTATCATCTCTGGGGGACCGTGCCGACACTAACAAGGAGCCCTCCCGAGAAACGATGCCAGCCTCCTGCCGGGGGCTTTCTCCCCCTTTAGTGCTCTTGGTTGTTGGTGACCCGGAAAGCGGTTCCATGTGACAAGGACAAACATGCAAACACAGTAGAAACTAAGGGAGAATAGGATAGTACTCAAGGAAGAGAAATAACATTCTTTTATTCATTTCTAGTACAAATTCGATAAAGATTACATTAGAGAGCGCATCTTTAATAACCCTTTATTTGACTTGCTCCCCTAGAAACAAGCTACTAAAGGCAAAAAGGACAAAAGGAGGGCCCCAGCAGAATCCCATCCTGACCCCATCAGGACCAACATGGCACGGATCGGCAGGACCAACGGAAGGGAAGACAGAGACGAAGTCCACGATCCTGCCGGGATCTAGCTAGGAAAGAAGGCGGCGCCAAACCCAAGAACTCGTGGCAAATCGCTCTGTCGGGGGAGTCTAGATGACTGTGCTGGTGCGGCCGATGGTTAGCTTGAGCCGGAGTCAGCACAATCCGAATTGACGGCTGGGGGCTCGCTATCTTTGTCTTCACCAACACTGTCCTCCTCGTAGCTATCGCACGAGGAGGATCTTTCAACTTTGCTCGAGCTCTTTTCATAGCTGCCAACCTGAGCACCCGAATGCCAGTAGATCTTGACGGAGAACATGCCGGACTCCACCAAGTTGGAGCAGAGGACATTCCCACCCATGAAGTTGTGGGCACGTGCGATGGTTTTCCACCCACGCCTGAGGAACAGGATGCGGTGCTCCGAAAACACGACGTCCGCTCGCATGGTACCATTACAACAGCGTGGACTCGCAACAACATCGTATGTGGCTTTTGGACCTCCATCACCCTGGAGAAAGCATGAGGGAGACGCAAGCGACTGTGGAGAGGTTCGTGCAGTGTGACGGCGAACTCTAGTGTCGTACCTTCAGTGTGCCCCACACGGGAGGAGGGTCCGAAGTTGCAGCGATCCGCCTTCCCCAACCACGACCCCTGCACCGACGTCAGCCTCTTCCAACACTTCCACCGCATGTGTTGGAACCACCTGCCACCTCAACTGTTGAAGCGGCAACATGATCCTGACGGGAGGCCCTCGTTATCACGACGGAAGCTAGGGGTCGTCCTCTCCCCCTTGTCATGGTGGTGACTGGTGTTATCGAAGACAAGAGATAGAAGGGCGAGCCCTTCGAATTGAGACTGGGGAGGAGAAGCATATGGATGAGCATAACCCAACATGACCTCCCAATTTATAGGGGAGGGTGTGGGGATGGCTCTCCTCAACTCCAAAGGATGTCGTCCGTCGCCACCAATTCCACTACCCACGCTCACGGGCGAATAGGTACCCACCCCATTGCTCCAATCCATGGCGCTACAGTTTCTACCAGAACTAGTCCTTTAAGTCACGAGCGCCCACCGCATTTTTACCGCAATGCATGCAGCACGCGTGGAAGAATTGGACTGAGGTAGTGGGTTCGTGCAGACTAGTAACTTGGCGGTTACTACCTTATATTACACGCTTGCGCATAAATTTTGGGCCCGACCCAACGACGCTAGACGAGCGCGTGTGGGCCTAACCCGGGGGCTCCTATAGGTGCACTAGGACATGGGTACCCTATGCCCATTACTTATGCACATGTAGTGGTAGCAGAACCCATCAACACCAGTGGAAACCAAGGAAGCACCCAAGACCAAGACTCTGGCAAGAGCAGCCTGCAGCAGGCCAAGCAACGCTGACCAGATCAACACAACAGCCCAAGACGAGACCGAAGCGCGCTAAGCATGTCCTCGGAGCCTATCGGGGTCTGAGGCCCTCGCACTCTCAAGAAGACCCGGAAGGCCACCCCCGGGCAAGCGCGAGCCGATCGGCCACTGCTCCACCGCATCGTAACACCAGTCACTTGTCGATGCGTTGTGGAGATCCCAAGTGGCTAAGTGGATCTCGATAAGCACGTGGCGACATGCTGGAAGACAGATCCATTTCCAAGAACTTCTCCAAGAATAGGGTTCGAACATGTGGGGGCTTGGCTTGCAACCTGCAACACGATGACAAACAAAGCAAGGTCGATGATGGGATCACTCTTCCTCATCGAAAACGTCGGAGACACACGAGATTCCCAGGTTCTGGCTGCCAGAGTCATAAAACGCTACTCCTGCTTGTGATTTTGTTTCCTTGGAAAAGAGGGAGCTAGAGGTTCTGGTACACGGGTGTTGGGGGAGAGAATGGATCTCTGCTTAGACGGGCATGCCCATTCCCCCTTTGTCATGCCTCGGTCCTCTTCCCTGCATATTGCCAAAAGATGGAAATTTGAAGGGGGACAGGAGCCAGATCGTGTTGGGATCTACATAGTTGCATCGCATGCAAATTCAATTATTCCCACGTGTAGAACAAGTGGGGACATGCTACCGCAATGGATTGTGAATCGTTACCACTAAACGCTCAGTGATGTGCAGCAAAAGTAGAGTTGGGGTAGCACGTCCGTGAGGTCCGTCTCCCTCGTGCGATCTTCCTCAAATAGCCGTTCATTGTATCTCACCTACAAGTTCTTAGAAGCGGTGCAAGTGCACCACCTCTAATGGTATCCATGAGTGCAGGAGGGAACACCCTGTGTCGGACTACTAGGTCCGCTCACACAATCAGCCGTTGCTGGATGTGGCTAGTTGCAACACATGCGAAACCCTAATGACGATGCCGAGGCGACCAACTAAATAAGTGTGTGGCCATCCACTATATATAGGCATCCGTTGTGGGCTCAACTCTTATGCCTTGCATGGATCCTAAAGCGCACGTGTTCCTTACCTTATGTGCACGACCCCTTAGGTTCTCGCCCACTTGGTCGCGAGGCAGATCACATCAGACTCGGCTAGTAGGTAGTGGCCTCTAGCAAAGCGTGGCGACTCCAAGTTTCCAATGAAGCTGGTTAGGCGAACCTGTACTTCACACTTCCGTTCCCTTTGCCACACGATATATGTTGTCGAGCTCAAGGAGACATGGTCATCCTTGTTGTACCATGAGCTGTTTCTCGTTCTGATGAATTTGACCAATATTTCGAATTACCTCATATTCCTCATTGCATGGCCATTATTATCTAGGTCAGATCTCTTGAGGGGCCTAGAGTAAATCTCTCCTGAATGGAGGAGCAAATCCCGTCTTGCTCAACCAGTTTCCACAACATGGGTCTGGACAAGCCCGAAACTTACCTTTGTAACTACCGAGACACGGAGTAGCATCCTTTCGGCCCAAAGCAGGTACGTCACCATCCCGAGTACATGTGCCAGCTCCGGTCTTAGGACATATAACATATGTTGTATGAGAGACTCACAAATGACCTCTCACTACGTCTCATAATTGGGTCTGTCCAACTTAGACCTTATCTCGACTCAGCTCCAACTACGTTGAATCCGACGAGATCTTTCTGAGCCATATTATCCGGCTAGCATCCAATGCTACATGGTCAGTGAGGCCAGACCATCCACCGTGTCGTATGCTAGTCTAACTAGTTACGTGCCCACCCAGCCCATTTGACAAGGCAACATTTAGAGAGTCATCATAAAATACAGTCTCAGAAACAAGTCACATACTTGTTAATATTCATCATTGATATTATCCAAGGACTATCTTTATTCACAAATACATAGGAAATATCGTCATACATGATTGCATCTAGGGCATATCTCTCATACGTTACCAACGTATCTCTAAGACATATTATCTATTTTCAATGTTTATATGCATTAGTATGTTATTTTATATTATTTTTGGGACTAACCTATTAATCTAGAGCCTAGTGCCAGTTCTATTTTTTCCTTGTTTTTGAGAATTGCAGAGAAGGAATATTAAACGGAGTCCAAATAGAATAAAACCTTTGGAATGATTTTTTCTGGAACGAAAGGAAACCAGGAGACTTGAGAACCAAGCCACGAGAGCCACAATGGGGCCACAAGCCCTAGGGGTGCACCAGACAGGCTTGTGGGCCCACAACATCTCTCCCAACCCTAATCTTCGGCCTACAAATTCCCAAATATTCCATCATTATCAGAACGAGCCACGAAAACACTTTTTCGCCGCTAGAAGCCTCCGTTCCCAAGAGATCCAATCTTGGAGGTTTTTCCGATAATCTGTCGGAGGGGGATTCGATCACAGAGGGCATCTACATCAACTCCATTGCCCCTCCGATGATGCATTAGCAGTTCACCATAGACCTTCGGGTCCATAGCTTGTTGCTAGATGTGTTCTTCTCTGTCTTTGCACTACAATTCCATGTTCATCATGATCTTCATGGAGATCTATCCGATGTAATAGTCTTTTGCGGTGTGTTTGTCAAGGTCCGATGAATTGTGGGTTTATGTTTAGATTATCCATGAATATTATTTGAGTGTTTCCTGAATTCTTATATGCATGATTTAATATCTTTGCACGTCTCTTCGAGTTATTGGTTTGGTTTGGCCAACTAGATTGGTAATTCTTGCAATGGGAGAAGTGCTTAGTTTTGGGTTCAATCTTGCGGTGTCCTCACCCAGTGACAAAGTAGGGGTAGCGAGGCACGTATTGTATTGTTGTCATCAAGGATAACAAGATGGGTTTTCCATCATATTGCTTGAGTTTATCACTCTACATCATGTCATCTTACCTAATGCGTTACTCTGTTCTTCATGAACTTAATACTCTAGATGCAGGCAGGAGACGGTCGATGTGTGGAGTAATAGTAGTAGATGCAGAATCTTTTCCGCCTTCTTCACAAAGTCATGATTCCTATATACATATTCATTGCCTTGGATATCTTCATAATTATTCGCTTTTCTATCAATTGCTCGACAGTAATTCGTTCACCCACCGTAATACTTGCTATCATGAGAGAAGCTTCTAGTGAAACCTATGGCCCCCGGGTCTACTTTCCATCTTATACTTTCAGATCTAAAACCAAAAAAACCAAAAAATAGTTTGCTGCATTATTTTTACCTTTTGTTTTACTTTCCGTTCAAGCAATCTATCTCTATTAGATCTCATCCTTGCAAGTAACCTTAAAGGGATTGACAACCCCTTTATAGCGTTGGGTGCAAGAGTTTGATTCTCTGTGTAGGTACACCTATTGGGGACTTGCTTGTATATCCTAATGGATTGATACCTTGGTTCTCAACAACTGAGGGAAATACTTATCTACTTTGCTGCATCACCCGTTCCTCTTCACGGAAACCACCGCATGCTCAACAAGTAGCAAGAAGGATTTCTAGCGCCGTTGCCGGGAAGATCTATGTCAAGCCTACCAAGTACACATCACAAACTCATCTCTTGAATTTACATTATTTTCGACTTGTCTCTAGTTTTCCTCACCCCCTATCATGGTTAATGAAACAATCTTAACTTTGGAACATGTTATGTGAAGGCTACATATCATTGAAAATAAAGTTGCTACTATAGTGCTCATTGAAAACATGGATAGTTAATGAAAAATTGGACCAAGATTCCTCTAGAATTGGAAAGCTAGAGGACATCATTACCAACTTGGGTTCCGATTTTGCCGCTATTCAGACCATTACTAAATTTCCTCTTTCTAAGGCTGCCAAGTTTGTTTATGTTCCCAAGAATAATGGTGAATCCTCTTGTAAAAGAGACGAAGAACTTAAGATGATAAGTGTTCACCCTAACCTTATCAATATTGTTCGGGAACCGATTGCTAAAAAGGAATTTCTTGAATTTTTGACTAGAAATATGGTTATTGATATAACCAAGGAACCTCCTAGATCTAAGAAGGTCCTCACAAAAGTTGCCAATACCAAAGATGACAATACCTAGATCTATTGTGTTTTGCCTAGCTAGGGGCGTTAAACAATAGCGCTTGTTGGGAGGCAACCCAATTTTATTTTGCTTTCTGCTTTTTTGCTTCTGTTTTAATGTGTTTTGAACATTATTACTTCTGTAGTAATTTTGTTTTTATGTTTTAATTAGTGTTTGAGCCAAGTAAAACCTTTGGGGTGATCTACAGTGGTTGTTGATTTGATCTTCCTGAAAAACAGAAACTTTTGTGCTCAGTCCAGGAATTTTCTAAAATTTTCATAGGGTACAATTTATCTGAAATTTTTACACTAAATTGATATACAAATTGCCTTGATTTTACTAATTTTTCAGAATTTTTAGAGTTCCATAAGTATTCGAAGTTTACAGATAACTATAGACTATTCTGTTTTTGGCAGATTATGTTTTCTTTGTGTTGTTTGCTTATTTTGATGTATCTATGGGTTGTATTGGGGGGTATGAGTCATGGAAAAGTTAGAATACAGTAGGTATTACACAAATACAACTAAATAAGGAGTTCAAAACAGTACCTAAAGTGGTGATTTATTTTTTTATAGTAACGAATCTCATGAGTTTTGTGTTGAGTTTTGTGTTGTGAAGTTTGCAAGTTTTGGGTGAAGATTTGATGGACTATGGAATAAAGAGTGGAAAGAGCCTAAGATTGGGGATGCCCAAGGCACGCCAAGTCATATTCAAGGATACCAAAAAGCCTAAGCTCGGGGATGCCCTAGAAGGCATCCCCTCTTTCGTCTTCAATCCATCGGTAAGTTTACTTGAGGCTATATTTTATTCACCACATGGTATGTGTTTTGCTTGGAGCGTCTTGTATGATATGAGTCTTTTCTTTTTAGTTTGCCACAATCATCCTTGCTTCACACACCTTTTGCGAGGTTTGTGCTGAATCGTGAATTTATTAGAATACTCTATGTGCTTCACTTATATCTTTTGAACCTAGCAATGTTGCTCTAGTGCTTCACTTATATCTTTATACAGCATGGTGGTGTTATATTTTATAGAAATTATTGAACTCTCATTACTCACTTATATTATTCTGAGAGTTTCTTAAAACAACATGGTAATTTGTTTAGGTTATGAATTTAGGCCTAATATAATGGCATCCAAGAGGGATGTAATAAAAACTTTCATATTAAGTGCAATAAAAACTATGAGAACTTTGATTCCTTGCATATAGTTTTGAGATAATAGAGATGGTAATATGAGAGTCATGCTAGTGAGTAGTTGTGAATTGGAAGATATACTTTTATTAAAGCTTTTCATTCCCGTAGCATGCACGTATGGTGAACCATTATATAACAAAGTCGGAGCATGGTTTGTTTATTGATTGTCGACCTTTGTGTGAGGGTCGGCAGCGCGCGATGGTTAACTCCTACCAACTTCTCCCCTAGGAGCATGCGTCTAATTCTTTGTTTCATAACTAATAGACTTTTGCAATAAGTATGTGAGTTCTTTATGACTAATGTTGAATCCATGGATTATATGCACTATCACCCTTTCATCTTTGCTAGCCTCTCTAGTACCGTGCAACTTTCGCCGGTACACCAAACCTTCCATCCTCAAAACAGCCACCATATATTCCTCAAAATTGCCACCATACCTACATATTATGGCATTTCCATAGCCATTCTGAGATATATTGACATGCAACTTCCACCATGTAGTTTTTCATGACTTGTATCATCACTTCATATTGCATATAGAGTCATACTTTGTCATAGGTATCGAGTTGTAATTTTCTTTTTGAGTTTTAAGTAAATAAAAATATGATGATTTTTCATTAATAGAACATTGTCCCATGAGAGAAATGGATGATGGAGGCTATGACTCCCTCACATGCTGGGATGAGTATCCAGACTTTACAAAAAATAAAATAGGCCAGCGAAGCCCAAACAAGAAAAAGAGGCCAAAGAATCCCCCCAAAATAAAAAAATAAAAAAATAAAAAAATGAGAGAAAGAGAGAAGGGACAATTTCTACTACCTTTTTCCACACTTGTGCTTCAAAGTAGCACCATGATCTTCATGATAGAGAGTCTCCTATTTTGTCACTTTCATATAACTAGTGGATATTCATTTTGCATGACCACTTAGTTTTCTTTATGAGCTTTCATACACTTATAACTTTAACTGCATTTGTTGCATGGCAATCCCTACTCACTCACATTGATATCTATTGATGGGCGTCTCCATGGACCATTCATACGCCTAGTTGATGTGAGACTATCTTCTCCTTTTTCTCCTTCCACCTGCTGCATATGCTATTCCACCTATAATTTTATATCCATGGCTCACGCTCATGTATTGCGTGAGAGCTGAAAAGGTTTGAGAACACCAAAAGTGTGAAACAATTGCTTGACTTGTTCGTCGGGGTTGTGCATGATTTAGATACTTTGTGTGGGGAAGATGGAGCATAGCCAGACCATATGATTTTGTAGGGATAACTTTCTAAGGCCATGTTATTTCGAAAGGACACGACTACCTTGTTGGTGTGCTTGAAGTATTATTGTTTTTATGTCAATATTAGACTATTGTTTTGAGTCTCACGGATCTGAATATTCATGTCACAATAAAGAATATTACATGGATAAATATGATAGGTTGCATTCCACATCAAAAATTCTGTTTTTATCATTTACCTACTCCAGGAGGAGCAGGAATTAAGCTTGGGGATGTTGATATGCCTGCAACGTATCTATAATTTTTGATTGTTCCATGTTATTATATTATCTGTTTTGGATGTTTTATATGCATTAATATGCTATTTTATATTATTTTTAGGACTAGCCTATTAATATAGAGCCTAATGCCAGTGCCAGTTTCTGTTTTTCCTTGTTTTTGAGAATTGCAGATAAGGAATGTTAAACGGAGTCCAAACGGAATAAAACCTTTGGAATGATTTTTTCTGGAACGGAAGGAAACTAGGAGACTTTGAGAACCAAGGAAGGAGAGCCACCGTGGGGCCACAAGCCCAAGGGGCGCGCCTATGGGGGTAGGGCGACTTGGGCAGGCTTGTCGGCCCACAACAACTCTCCCAACCCTAATATTCGGACTATAAATTCCCAAATATTACATCATTATCATAGAAAGCCATGAAAACACTTTTCTGCCGCTAGAAACCTCCGTTCCCAAGAGATCCAATCTTGGAGCCTTTTCTGGTAATCTGCCAGAGGGGAATTCGATCACAGAGGGCATCTACATCAACTCCATTGCCCCTCCGGTGATGCGTGAGTAGTTCACCATAGACCTTCGGGTCCATAGCTAGTAGCTAGATGGCTTCTTCTCTCTCTTTGCTCTTCAATACCATTTTCTTCATGGTCTTCATGGAGATCTATCCGATGTAATACTCTTTTGCGGTGTGTTTGTCGAGATCCAATGAATTGTGGGTTTATGTTTAGATTATCCATGAATATTATTTGAGTCTTTCCTGAATTATTATATGCACGGTAATTCTTGCAATGGGAGAAGTGCTTAGTTTTGGGTTAATCTTGCGGTGTCCTCACCTAGTGACAAAGTAGGGATAGCGAGGCACCTATTGTATTGTTGCCATCAAGGATAACAAGATGGGGATTTCATCATATTGCTTGATTTTATCACTCTACATCATGTCATCTTGCCTAATGCGTTATTCTATTCTTCATGAACTTAATACTCTAGATGCAGGCAGGAGTCGGTCGATGTCTGGAGTAATAGTAGTAGATTCAGAATCATTTCAGTCTACTCGACACGGACATGATGCCTATATGCATAATCATTGCCTTGGATATCTGCATAATTATTCACTTTTCTATCAATTGCTCGACAGTAATTTGTTCACCCACCATAATACTTGCTATCATGAGAGAAGCCTCTAGTGAAACCTATGCCCCCGGGTCTATTATCCATCTTATACTTTCATATCTAAAACCAAAAATACCAAAAATACCAAAAAATACTTTGCTGCATTATTTTTTCCATTTGTTTTACTTTCCGTTCAAGCAATATATCTCTATCAGATCTCATCCTTGCAAGTTACCTTAAAGGGATTGACAACCCCTTTATAGCGTTGGGTGGAAGAGTTTGATTCTTTGTGTAGGTACCCCTAATGGGGACTTGATTGTATCTCTTACTGGATTGATACCCTGATTCTCAACAACTGGGGGAAATACTTATCTACTTTGCTGCATCACCCGTTCCTCTTCATGGAAACCAATGCATGCTCGAGAAGTAGCAATCTCCAACAGGGCTATCTTGACTAAAGGTGGTCTTCGCCAGGTAAAGTGGTCTTCCTGACGCCTTTGTGGGATCGGTGATGACCTCCGTCGTGCAGCGCCGATCCATACTGACCCTCTATCACAAAAATCATAAGCTTTGGAAACTTGGTTTATAAAGGGCAATATATGTTGTCCCCTAATCACGAGAAAGGAAACTATGCCTGGCGACCCCTGCTGGCACGACCTTTGTCATCTTCCTCCAAGAAGATGTGCCATCCACGTCATAGGCACAAGGCCCAATGGCTAGAGCCATGCGCCAGGCCTCATGAGGCCACCCTATGGGGAGAGCCTCACGAGGTGACCTGGCGCCTGGCAGTCTCGGCAATGTTTGGACCGGCCACAAGGGGCCTAATGAGACATATCCCTGCTGCGATGCCTATCTCCGGGGTTGCCTGGGCAAAACAGTCGCGCCCGGGCCAGCTCACTGTCCTCGTCGTGGCCAATGGGAGATGAGCCGTGGTACCCGGCTCCACTATGGGAGATGAGCCGTGGCCGACAGTAGCCCCTGGGCCCATGACACGTATTATCTGAGAGTGAAGGAAACGACATGGACCAAAACACCTCGGGGTCCAATGGACTGTTAGGCCCGGAGGTGACGTGAGTCAGCCACGATGGGACGGGATGCTTCCACTCCCCCATGATGCCTCGAGAACTGTTTGTCTGCCTAGAAAATTGCAATGCACGTAGGGAAAAACCATCATTGCTCTCCTTCCTCCACACTCCTCCCTTGCGCACTACTCCTCCTTCCTTGCTCACACAACGCTCACCACTTCCTCTCCAGCTTCCTCACTGCCTCCTCAGGCGTTCCTTATCTCCATGGCGTCGTAGAGGATCCTTGCGGCCACTGTCGGGGCATAGACAGAGCCTTCAATGTTGCCATCCTCCACCAAAACTGGCTGCAGCTAATGCCTGAGGGCCCTACCGACGAAGAGATGTTGGGCTACCACCGATGAGTAAGCTCGCCAACCTCCTTCGTCCATCTTTGTTTGCTGTCGGTGAAGATGGTGGGCTGAATCGCTGCCCCTGCAGGTCGCCCATGCGCAAGAGACAAAGGGATGTCATGCCTGCGGTGCCCTTGCCGATGCGAGCCACTGGGGAGGCCCTCGCTCCGTGCATCGACCCGGCCCTAGGTACTATGGCTGAAGAGGCCCACTGTTGGCCCATGGCGAACCCCCAGCCCATGACCGGTGATGCTGCCCTAGCCAAGGGCAAGGGCTCAGCTGAGGGGGAGACCTTGGCGGGGCCCTCACGAGTGACTACCATAGGGAGCCAACCCTTGGCCCCGCTCGGGGCCGTGGGAAACACTCGCACCTCTCTCGACACACTCGAGGCCGACCTTCAGGATGGGGGAGAATGCTGCCAAGAGTTTGAAGCCCATGCTCATCGAGCAGAGGAGCAGACGGCCCTGCGCGAAAAGGTTGTCCGGGCGCGCGAGGATGCTCTCGCTACGCACGAGCGGTAGTGTGCCGACCGTGAGGGAGAAATGGCCTAGTGGGAGGAGGCCATGATCGGATGACAGGCAGACGTGGCCACCTTGGATCGAGAGGCCGCTCGGACCGCTTCCCACTAGGAGGAGAAGTGCGAGCGCCTTTAGACCATGGAAGGCCATGTTCTCGCCGATGGTGCTGTCATCGAGGCAGCACGCACCGAGGCATGCGCCCATGTTGAGCGAAGGGAGGCCACGGCCAACACGTAGGACGGGGCGAGGGTTGCCAGGGAGCAAGAAGCTTCTCTAGAGGATTATTGCAGCAAGCTAGAGTTGCAAGAAGACCGTTTCCATCACAAGCGCGACGCACTCCAAAGGGAGGTCGATTAGCGAAAGGCCCATCTGCAGGACACCAACATCGACTTCCAGGCTGCCCTAGATGACAAGGAGAATGTTGAGGTGGAGTTGGTGTCACTCCAGGCGCATGTTGTCCAGGCCGCTGACGCTGTGTAGAGGGCCCAGGACGACGAGGAGCACGCTCGGGCGATGCAAGCGTAGCATGCCAAACTATTCTTTCGGACCCAACATGTGCGCCGGCGATGCGCTTAGCCACATTGTCAAGGACATCTTGGTGCTTCCCCGCGTGAACTCCAATAGTGGCTAACTCAATTTCTTCACCATGGTGGAGGAGGCGCTGGAGACAGGAGTCTCCAAGGTGGAAGAGGCCATCAAGGGAGGCTTCTGCTAATAGAGGCAAAGATGTCCCTCTCTTTCAATAAGATGTGGCTATCATTTTTGGTACAGTGCACTTTGATGATCTGACTACGAACGTGCGAGGACGTCGCGCCTTAGCAATCAGAAATCTAACTCCGAGAGGTTATTAACTACGCCGGAGCCTGATCAACCTGACCACGAAGGGTGTTTTTCCTTCATGCAAGCGGAGAACAAGCAAGAAACTGAGATTGCATTTTTTATATTGTGAATATAATAGGAAAGCTTTATTGATGCAAGTTGGCTTTTGTGACGCCCTAGTCTGGTCGTGGAACACAAATGAAGAACGCATAGCGAACTTTTAATCTACACAAAACCAAGTCTAAACGGCGCCCTAAGGGCTATATATATGGGGGATAGAGTCGGATTTTCCTGACCCCTTGGAGGAGGGGTCTGAAAACGAACCTAACTCGGTTTCCCCACACATACGGACTCCAAAAACTACCTATAACGTAATATTTTGAAATTACATGGGCCAAAAATAAGGTGACTCAGCACCTACAATAGCCTATGGACGAAATTTATGAAGTGGCATCTTGTATATTTTGTCCAAGCCTTCATGATCTCCTTATGGCGGCTTGAAAGTGCAAAAATCACCACTAGAAACTCCAGTGTTATTCCCACATTCACACCTTCTTCTACATGCTTGATCCCGCTCCAGTGGCCATCCTTCTTGTCCATGCTAGGTCTTTCATTCATAAGTAAACCAAAAGTATCTAATTTAGGGAGCATCATATGTTCATGAACATTACAAAGATTTCCAAGAAACAAAAGTATTTGGTAATTCAATTGGCGTATGCGAGCTCTACTAACTAGTCCAGTATGTATAGCAGCAGGGGTTGTGGGTGTAACAATGGTATTATTGTCCTCATCATCCTCCCCTACTTGAAATGAAGTCGTCCTCGACGGAAGCTCATCTTCCTCACCCAAATAAGGCTTCAAATTTGGAATGTTGAAAGTGGGACTAACCTCAAATTCTACAGGAAGATCAAGTTTATATCCCTTATCGTTCATTTTCTCTAACATGTTAAAATGACCATTAGCATGTGGCATTAGCTTTCACTTGTGCAAATTAGGAAATCTATCCTTATGCAAATGTAACCAAATCCGATCTCAAGGTGCAAAGACAACATGTTTTCTACCCTTATCTCCATCAAGTTTCTATTTAGCATTTGTAGGTCAATGTTGTCCATAGTTAACTCATGCATCTTTAAGATCCATTCGGCACGCTCTTTAGCATCAAAATTAACCTTGTTCGAAGATGGAAGAGGCAACAAATCAATAGGTGCACAAGGTAGGAAACCATAGACAACTTCAAAAGGGCACATCTTAGTAGTAGAATGCATTGAGAAATTATAAGAAAAATCAATATGAGGCAAGAATTATTTCCACATTTTTAGGTTATTCTTCAAAAAAAACCTAAGCATTGTAGACAATGATCTATTGGCTAATTCAGTTTTTCCATTAGTTCGGGGGTGACATGTAGTACTAAAAAGCAGCTTAGTCCCCAACTTAGCCCATAAACATCTCCAAAAGTGGCTGAGAAATTTAGCATCATGATGTAAAACAATTTTATTTTGCACACCATGCAAGTGAATAATTTCACGAAAGAGCAAATCACCAACATTAGCAGCAACATCCCTTTTATGACATGGTATAAAGTGTGCCATCTTCGAATTGACCACCACAACAATTATGCTATCCCTCCCCTTCTTTGTTCGAGGTAAACACAAAACAAAGTCCATAAATATATCTTCCCAACGAACACTAGGTGCAAGCAAAGGCATATTTAAACCATGAGGATTGAGTCGTCACGTAGCTTTTTGACATGTAGTGTAGTGAGCAACAAAAGGCTCAACATCCCGTGTCATCTTTGGACAAAAGAAATGTGTAGCAAGTACGTCCTCCGTCTTTGTCATGCCAAAGTGTCACATTAATCCTCCTCCACGTGCCCCATGTAACAACAAAAGATGGACGAAGCTAGCTGCAATGCATTGCTTGTTAGCGTGGAACACAAATCCATCATTAATGACGAACTTGTTCCATGTTCCACCTTCTTTACAATTCTACAACAAGTGTTTAAATTCAGCATCATGCACATATTGTTCTTTCACAGTCCCCAAATAAAATATTTGAAAGTCAAGTTGTGAAAGCATAGTATATCGACGAGACAATGCATCAGCAATAAAATTTTATTTTCCCTTATTGTGTTTAATGACATAAGGGGAAGTTACAATGAATTCTACCCATTTAGCATGCCTACGGTTTAGTTTTGCTTGACTTTTAATATGTTTCAAATATTCATGACCAGAATGTATAATGAATTCTTTGGGCCATAAATAATGTTGCCATGTTTCGAAAGTCCGAACAAGAACATAAAATTCCTTATCATAAGTTGAATAATTCAGACTAGGCCCACTCAATTTTTCAGAAAAGTATGGAATGGGTTTACCATCTTGTAATAACACACCTCCAATTCCAATTCCACTAGCATCACATTCAAGCTCAACAGGTTTATTAAAATTAGGAAGTTGGAGTAAAGGAGGATCTGTTAACTTATCTTTCAATACCATGAAGGCTTCTTCTTGTGTGGTACACCAAGCAAAAGGCACATCCTTCTTTGTAAGCTCATTGAGAGGTGCAGCAATGGTGCTAAAATCTCTCACAAAACGCCTATAGAAACTTGTGAGGCCAAGGAAATTCCTCACTTGTGTGACCATTTGTCATGTCCAAGATGCGACCCTCTCCTTATTTTGGCCCAAGGCCTCGCCAGGGATAGGACCGCATCTCATTGTGTTGCAAGAATGGATATCCTTACAAATACATGTACAAAAGAGATGAGTATATGGAATTGGCTTACACTCGCCACAAGCTACATCAAGATCACATTAATACAACAACATATTCAAACATCATATAGAAGAGCAGAGTCCGACTACAGACGAAATCAAACGATAAAATGACATCCATCCTTGCTATCCAAGCTGCGGGCTGGAACCAATCCTCGATCAATGATGAAGAAGAAGAACTCCAAACAAACATGCATCGCTCTCACGTTCAAGCATCACATTACCTATACGTGCAACTATTGATGTAGTAATCTATGAGCCACAGGGACTCAACAATCTCATTTGCAAGGGTATCAAGACTATTAAAGCTTAATGGGTGAGGTATGGTTAAGTGGTGAGGCTGCAGCAAGCGACTAAGCCTTTATTTGAGTGGATAACTTATGAAAACATAAAGTAAAGTGGGTGGTCTACGCATAACGGACATGAGCTAGTAAAGATCACTAAGTGATCCTGAACACCTACTTACGTCAAACATAACCCCACTGTGTTCTCTCTCGGATAAGGACTCACGAGAAGAGACAATCACAGTTACGCACACGGTTGGTGTATTTTATTTAGTTTACTTCAAGTATGCTATGATAGGGTGTTAAACAAAGTTTCCAAGTTTGCCACATAACCGCGGGCACGGCTTTCCGAAAGATTTAACCCTACAGGGGTGCTCCAACTAGTCCATCACAAATTAACCACATGCCACGTTGGAATTCCTCAATCGCGAAATCACCCGTATTATTTGCGAAATCCCGATGGAAAATCTCAACTTCGAGATATCCCGAAGTGTCGTCGAAATCCCATGCTCAAGACATTCGAGAAAGGTAAAACAAATCCAGCAAGGCCGCCCGGCGTACCGACTAAACCTGACAGGAGCCGCATATCTCGTTCTCAGGGTATGACCGGATGGCTAGACGTCGGCTTGGCTGAAACCCCGGGTGACCAGGGGGGCCGGACATTGCTCGGTTTGGACCAACACTCATGAGGAGCACTGGCCCGGGTTGTTGATTAATTATCCGCGGGTGCCGGCCGGTCCCTATGCAATTTTGTTAGTTATTAGGCAAATGTAGAACCAATGTTGGGCCTTGTCAGACAACCTTTATCCTAAAACAAAAATCAAGGGGGTCCCCATAAGAACCCCGAGCATGTTAGGAGCGCTCAATTATGGAACATAACACCGGTACAAAAGTAACTAGGGATGACAAAAGTGGAACAAAACACCAAGCAAAAGGCCAAGCCTTTCACCATTTACCAAGTATATATGTGCATTAAATTAAATAGAAATAATATTGTGAAAACAAAAGAATGTCCATGTTTACACATGGAAGCAATTACACCTGTAGCTAGAACGCTATAAGAAGGCATGAGAAAGCGATAACATAGCCACACAATGGTTTGCTGGGAGGTGGAGGTTAGAGGCTTATCATGGAAATGTTGTGAGGCTTGACAAACAAGTGGTAGGTAGCGAGACGTAACGATAAAAGCGGGAAAAATAGCATAGCAATGATAGTAGTGGTATCCAGGGAAATGTGTCATCTTGCTTGAGAGATCCCGCTTGGAAGAACAATCAATCCATGAAGAAGACGACCAACGTAGACGAACAAATCCTCACACTCCGAACGCTTTTGGTACTCTATCGAGAAGGAACAAACCTAAAACAACAATCAACACACGACACACCACAACATATGCATGACATGTGGCGCAAACAAATAAGATGCATGCCCAATTTAAATATGCAAGGCATGTCAAATCACATCAAATAACTACTACACATTAAAGTGAAGCTCAATATGCAACAAGTTGCATATTGACGAAACTCCACGATAGATTATTTCGTTCACTCTCATTTAGGTACACACAATATTAATGTTGTTAAACATGGCAAGAGGTGAAGCATAAGTAAACTATCTATCCAAGAATCTTAAACGAGGTCGGAAACAACTTATAGCATTCCCGAAATGACCCCATATGCATACTATGATTTTTGTACAGATCTGTCCTAAGCATGTTTTATAGGTGTTAAACAAGAATATAAGGTATACCATGCAATTCCATATGTCATTCTAGCCGACTTACATATATGGAACATCTCAAACGGAGCTACAGTCTAAAAGTTATCACATGCTCAAAATGATCATGCCATGAATGCAAAATGCATGAAAATGACAACAACAAGAAATTGAAAACATGGATGCAGCATGGTAACAAGATACTACATGAAATTAGAAGCAAGTTCAACCACAACAACCAACACAAGTTTTATTTCAAATCTGCCCAAAGCAACAAGATGGCATTTTGCACACATGAAAAAAACAAGCTACAAGATCCTAAAATGCACAAATTAAGCATGGGGCAGTAGCATATAACACACACTTCATTTCATCTACACATATCATACCCAAAAGAGTCATGGATCATATGGTAGGAAGCTCACAACATCGGTAACTGAAAATAGTTCCACACTTAGTAAAAATAGCAGTTTTTGCAGTGCAGTTTTTATCACGAAGGCATATGGACAGCAGGATAACTATAAGCTGACGTGCATATTATAGCATGAAACTCAACAGCATGCTAGATGGCATTATGAACTACAAATAACTCCATTGCACCAACCCCAACGGGGTTAAAGATTACTAGCAAAACACATAGCAAGACAACAACAAAATGTTACAGATTCCAGACTTTGAAATATTTAGACCCCTCAAAACAGCACTATTTTTACGACAAGTTGGTGAAAATAAAACAACACCTAAACATGGATTATCGTGACAAACAAAATTACCAGGGACTAGTGCACATGTCAAAGAGCATATCTCATGTTAAAAATTATTTCATATGATGCATGGCTTAAATCACACGAAAATAACAAAAGGGCATCTTAGCAAAAATAACATGCACACAAACTTACTCAAATGAAAAAACTAAATGCACAGATAAATCCTATGGATTTTTCTACCTCGAAAACATATATAAAATGTATAGGTTCATGTAGAAAAATATGTCACAAATAATTATGCAAGACTAACATATATTTTATATAAAGAGAGCGTCATATTGTGAGAAAAAACGCATGGGCGAGGGCTGCAGCTGGGTGCTCACCTAGTTGCCTGTTGGGCCGGTCTGTGAGGAGGCCCACGAGGGGAAGGGGAGGCAGCTGGGCCGGCGGCTCGGTGGGCCTTGGTGGAGGCAAGGCCCACGCGCGGGTTAACGGGCCCTGGGGCTTTGTCCCCATCCTCCGCACGATAGGAGGCAGGCCAGCGGCCAATGCGATGATGGCATGGCTCCCGATGAGGCGGTAGCGCAGGGGAGTCAAGATCCGGCAGGGCTGGACCGAATCTAGGCGAATCTGAGCCCGTGCACCCATTCCCGATGGTAGACGTGCGGGATCTGACGGGGCTCCATGGACGGCGTGCTCCGGCTTCTTGCACGCAAGAGAGAGAGAGACAGAGAGCAGGGAAGTTAGGGAGAGGGAGAGGGATGAAGAAGAGGGAAGGGCGCGGGGTCCGGCCTCGGGGCTCGCCTGCGAGGGGCTCCAACATCCGACAGCGGCGCACGGGTGACAGGCGGAGCTACGAGAGCTCGAGGGGCTCCTCCCCTCGCTCCAGATCGGGGCTGCTGGAGTGGTGTACGGGCGGCGGTGGCACGCATTGGGATCGGGCAGGCCTGGATGGGCTTTAGCGGGCCCTGGCGGCGGGAGGAGAGAGACATGTGCGGTGGGTGGCGACTGGTGGGTGGTTTGGCACGAAATTCAATGAGGGATTAGGCTTAGGTCCAAATTAGGAAGGGGAGGAGGTTTAAATAGGAAAGGGGGCTAGGATTAGAGGGTTTTGCACCGATTTCAACCGTTGGATCTCGATCGGGCGGTCTCAGAGTGACGGTGGGGCTAGGTTGGGCTAGTGGGCTATGAAGTGGTGGTTGGACCGCGAATGTCCGCTAATTAACAGATGACAACGACGCTTCAAACGACATGTGATTGTGACGAAATTTGGCAGACCAAAATTAAAACAAAGTTTTATATGCACTTTAAAACAATATTTTTAACGATGTCGCGGGCGCGCGCGTGTGTGGTTGGTCTCGAAATAGGCAACAACAAGAACAGAGAGAACTGGTGACTACGAACGGATGCAAGTTTGAAAACTCATCTTGACAAAATATTGATGCTATTCATATGATGCGAATGATGCAATATTGAATGCAACAACCAAATGAAACACAAGACGTCAATGGAATAAAAGGGGAATCTCTTGGAACATCGGTCTCGGGATGTTACAACTCTCCCACACTTCTAGAGGATCTCGTCCTGAGATCTAGAATGAGAAGGGGAAGAGAACGAGCAAGAGGTGAAACTTAGTTGCTTTTCTTTGACAAATGGGTGAACCCACATGAACTTGAAGGAGTGGAAGAGATGAAGAATGATATGAGAAACAAGCAAGACTTGAAAAGAAATTTCGACAACACTTCGGTAGGAAAGAGAGGCAAAATTTGATATCATGGAAAGAAATTGAAAGAGAGACCCCAAATTCGGTTGGATTAGAATCAAAACTTTATAAGATGGAAGGATCATGAAAATATTTCACAGCACTCCGGTTAAATGAATAAGCAAGAAACAACATGATCTTGATAAAACAAGATGATGGTTGAAAGAGAGCAACACGACAACGCCTCCGGAAGAAAAGAATAAAACTAGATCATTGGAAGGAAAATAACGGAGAAGAAAATAACAACTTCTACCACCATTGAACTTGAGAAGCTAATTAATAGATGACGGCGATGCTACAGTTTAATGGGTTGCACCGATTTTGAATATTTGGCTTTGGACAGACTTTTGTGGAAGAGCTTGTGGATGTATGTGGTGACTATCACTTGTGCACATATGAGCATTTTGTTCACCAACAAAACCTTACCCCTTTTAATAGTATTGGTTTTCCTAAGGACTCAAAATAATTTCTGACAAATGTAAAATGTAGAGTCCTTTGCTTGAACCTTGGCCAATGATATTCCTTGCATCTTGGGGTATTCCACAATCCTTTTGCCAACCCATCGTTTAACTTTTCCTAAAACATACTTAGTGGAAACATTACTTCAATGACATATATGTTATTATTAATTACCAAAACCACCAAGGGAGCAAGTGTGTTTTCACTATCATCCTTGATGAAGAGGATCATCCTGACCGTACCACTGCGGTCAGATACTTGCCGTTATTGGTCTCCCCGACAATCCGCAACCTCAAGGTCACCAAGATGTTTGATGAGGGCAGGGCAGGACTGAACTTTATTTCCCCTAAGGTGGTTGAAAGGCCGCAGATCCCTGATGGAGAGCTCAAAGCAAAGGGTATATTCTAAGGTATCAATCCTGGCAGGAGCCGACCCAAGGGAAAGATCACTTTGCATGTGCCGTTTGGCAGGGAGTTGAACTACCGGACCGAAAAGGTGGTATTCGATGTGGTTGAATTTCCCTTGCCCTACAATGGAATTCTCGGTCGCCGGCTCTGGCAAAATTCATGGCAGCATCCCACTACGTTTACAACACCTTGAAGATGCGAGGACCCATTGAAATCACCTCCATTCCATCTGACAAGAAGGACACAGTCATATGCATGGACAAGATGTATCGAGACGCGGTAGTAGCTGAAGAAGTCGAAATCCCAGGTCCCACCAAGAATTCGAAGAAAGCAAAGAAATTTGGTGCGAACACCGGCAAGGACTCTAGGGAAGCGCGCCTCTTCGGAGTGCACTGCACCTGACGATGACCTGCCAAAGAGTTCCACTAGCAAGAACACCAAGGTCACTTATCCTAAAACGAAGAAGGTCCCGGTAAGGCTAGATGGCACTGGTGGTACGTTCACCATCAGCGCCACCCTTACTAATAAATAGTGAAGCGTGCTCGTTTCCTTCCTACGGGTGAATGTCGATCTGTTTGCTTTGCAACCATCTGACATCCCCGGTGTTCCCAGGGAGGTAATTGAGAGCCACCTTGTTGTCTTCCCTCATGCCAGACTCGTCAAGCAAAAGGTTAGGAAGCAAGCTTTGGAATGGCAATAGTTCATTGTTGAGGGGATCAAGAAACTGATCATCAGGGGAGACTCTTAGCTCATGGTGAAGCAAATAAACAAACGTTATCAGAGCCCGTTGATGGAAGCATATGTAGAAGAAGTGAGGACACTGGAGGACCACTTCGATGGACTGCAGGCAAAACATGTGCCACGAGCGGAAAACAACATCGCTGATCATCATTGGAAGTGCGACGCATAGAAGCTTCCTATGGAACCAGGGACTTTTGTCCCCCACCTCACTCAAACATAAGTTTCCCCGTCAGCAATTGGAAGAAGAGAATAAAGCTGAACTCCGGCAAGCATTTCCCGGCAGAGCTTCCCAAAGCTGCCTAGGGGAGTCGTGCTTCGGTTGGTGAAGAGCTCCCTCCTGCAGAGCCTGGGGTTCATGCAGACTAGGTATGAGCTCCCACGGGCGAGGAGAAACCTTTAGTCCTTGTTGTCGGCCCACGAGCTCCAACCTGGGCACAGCAGATAGTCCATTTCCTTCAAACAAGAGAACTCCGTGAAGAGGAAGAAGAGATTGAAAAAGTACTCTGTTAGTCAAGTATGTAGATGTTTGTCGATGACACCTTGTACAGAAGATGACCAAATGGTGTGAAATTGAGGTGCATCTACTAGGAGGATGGACTGAAGCTGTTGGTAGAGATCCACAAAGGTGTATGTGGGTCCCACATTGGATCAAGGGCTCTTGCTGGAAAAGTTTTCGACAGGGTTTCTATTGGCCCACTCCCCTCCAAGATGCAATTTAGTTGGTCACCAAGTATGAAGCCTGCCAGTTCCATTCCAAGAATATCCATCAACCAGCACAAGCTCTTTAGAAGATCCCTTTGTCCTAGCCATTCTTGGTCTGGGGTCTTGATACCTTAAGCCCCTTTCCCCGTGTTGTCAGGGGCGTTGAGTTCTTCTTCGTGGCAACTGATAAGTTCACAAAGTTGCCTAAGGTGGATCCAATGAGGAAGGTGACCGCGCAGTCAGCTATCAAGTTCATGAAAGTATTGGTGTGCCATTTTGGAGTGGCCAACAGAGTGATCACATACAACTACACCCAGTTCACGAGCCGCGCCTTCATGCAATACATCCAAAGACTTGGAAGAAAAGTCTCCTTCACCTTTGTTGCCCATCCAAGAAGCAATGGGCAAATCAAGAGGATGAAAGCTGAAGTGTTGCAAGGACTCAAGGCAAGGAATTTTTATAGGTGGTGGAGGAGCGGCAAGCACTGGAAGATGAGTTGTTGGTGTTTCTTTGGTCCCTTGGAACGACACCGAATCGAGCCACCAGCCAAGACACCCTTCTCCCTAGTGTATGGGGCCGAAGCATTTCTCCCCACGGAACTCATATATGGGTCACCTCGACTACTTGCCTATGATGAAGTAGAGCAAGAGCATCTACAGCATGACGATGCCATGCTCCTCAAGGAAGATCGTCTTCGGGCCCTTGTGCGTGCTGCATGCTACCAGCAAGCCCTGTGCCACTACCATAGTTGTAGGGTTCATGCCGGGAGCCTCAAGGAAGATGGCCTTGTCCTTGGGTGCGTTTAGTCCGCAAAGGGTACCAACAACTTGACGCCAAAGTGGGAAGGCCCGTATTGGTTAGCACGAGTCACCAGACTTGGCACTGTCCATCTGGAGACTGAAGATGGCACCAAGGTGCTTAACTCATGGAATATTGAGCATCTTCGTAAGTTCTACCCGTGAGGCACGGCTGCCAGGGTTAGTCCCCGGCAGCCACCTTTTGTACAAGCCTTCCTAAGTTGCATGTAACCCTTTGTACAAAGCCAAGTGTTGACCCTGAGCAACAATAATAAAGCTAGGCATTGCATCATATCATCACATTGAATGTTTACTATGCACTTTTTATGATCGCAATGTTATTGCTTTTAAACTCTAGATATCTGATATAGTACTTGTTGAGCTTATAATCCTTGTTGCCGCATTATCTCATCGGAGATAAAGGCTTCTCCCCCCTCGTGTTTGTCCATCAGGAAAACATAGGAGGAAGGCGAAGGAATGAGGAAAATGGCCCAACATACTCCATAAAAGAAACCCTCAAAAAGATAACTTTAATCGCATATCACAGGCTCTACGTTGATTTGCTCCCTTAAAGGAAACCGTTGACCTCCTTCTAGCTATGTACGATGGGTTCCTCCACGTGGTAAAAACCCTTGCCGGGACGAGCCGTCACTCAACTCCTGATACTGATCAGCTCTGGGGGATCGCATCGATACCGACTAGGAGCCCTGCGGCGAGATGATACCATCCTGCTGTCGGGGGCTTGCTCCCCCTTCAGCGCTCGTGGTTGCAAGTGACCCGTCAAGCGGCTCCGTGCGGCAAGGACAAACATACAAACACAATAGAAACAAAAGGGGAAAACAATAGTACTTAAGGAGGAAAGATAACATTCTTTCATTCATTTCCAATACAAATTGGATAGAGATTACATTTTGATTAGTTAAAACTTGGCAAGTGCCTTCATATTTTGATCTATAAAAATATAAGTGTCATGTAATGCCTTTCTTGTCCCTCTCGTCCTAGGAGTTCGGCGGAGAAGAAAAAGAAGGCAAAAGGAGTGCCTGGCTGGGATTCGGCGGCTCCATGCCAGGACCAGAGGGACGCGTCGCCTAGAGGAGCCGAACGACCCTGCACCCAAGCAAGGCAGAACTGAGCCGGTAGGGAGGAACAAGGCGGAGGGCACTGCCGAAGCTAGTTTTTGATGATGGTGCTACCGGCGATCACGACGCGTCGGAGTTGTCGTCTCCATTCCTGAAGTGTCGCGGGTCGCCACCGTTGTTGTCTGCTTCATCATCAACACTCGAGCGAATGCCTCCATCATTGTCCGAACCCTCGACGCGGCGACTGAGGCAGGCACCAAGAACCCCAGGGGACATCACAGAGAGCATGTCATCCCTAGTGGCCAAAGGCGGAGAATTCTCCCTGCCCTTAAGAAGGATACCCGGGCGAAAGACTCCCACCCATGCGCGTCGTACGTAACGCCATGGGCAGAGAACTCCATCGCAATACATCATGAACTGCTGCCGCAACCAGTCGCGCGCGACTGGTGGTCACACGGATGATTTCTTTTCATCACCTTGACGAAGGAGCGTAAAGACCGCGTGCCATCACGGTGCTGTGTTTCCATTATGGACTCCAGCACAGTGTCGACCATGCGCCGTTCCCTCAAGACTGAAGCAGCGGGCGACGCAGCGGCAGGTGCGCTGCCACAAATTCTCCTGGCACGACCATCGCATCGCCCGCTCCACCACTCGGGGATCCTCCGGCTAGCTCTCGACCTAAGGCCATCGGTCCGTAGCGGGAACTGAGCATGGAAACGAGAAGAAGACCTTGCGGTGGCCAGTGTGTTTGCTAGGCCATTCCCCCTAGCCATATGGAGGGAAGGGGCGGCTTGAAGATTGGATAAAAAGGGCGAGCTCTACGAGCTTGGGACCAAGAAGGAGAAGGAGATGGACGAGCGTCGCCCCTCATGACCCCCCAATTTATAGGGTAGGGCGCGGGCCTGGCTCTCCTCCGCTCCAAAGGTTGTCGTCCACCTCCACCAATTCCACTACCCACGATCACGGGCGAACAAGTAACAGCCCCATTGCTCCAATTCAGGGC
The DNA here is from genome assembly GCA_022496015.1 of Hordeum marinum. Classification (NCBI taxonomy): domain Eukaryota; kingdom Viridiplantae; phylum Streptophyta; class Magnoliopsida; order Poales; family Poaceae; genus Hordeum; species Hordeum marinum. The sequence goes on from CM039674.1 coordinate 175,789,518, forward strand.
GGTACAGTTTCTGCCATGATCAGGCCTTTAAGACACGAGCACCCACCTCAACTCCCCACAATGCATGCGACACGCATGGTGGAAATGGCGTGAGGAGGTGGGTCAGTGCTAACTGGTAAATTGGCAGTTACTTCCTCACATTGCATGCTTATGCATGAATTTTGGGCCTGGCCCAACAACATTGGGCGAGCACGTGTGGGCCAGACCCGGGGACTCCTATCGATGCACTAGGACATGGGTACCCAGTGCCCCTGACTTATGCACAAGCGGTAGTAGCAGAACGCATCAACACAGATGCAAACCAAGCAGGCACTCAGGGCCAAGTAACACCGGCAAGATTGTTGCTACAACCCAAGACAAGCTCAGAGCATGACAAGCATGTCCCTGGTGCTTATCGGGGACCAAGGCGCTCGCACACTCAAGAAGACCCGACAAGCTATTCGGCGGCAAACGTGAGCTGATCGGCCAGCGCTCCAACACATCGCAACACCAGTCACTTATCAATGCGGTGTCGAGCTCCCAAGTGGCTAAGTGTCTCTCGCTAAGCATGTGGCGACATGCTGGAAGACAGATTATACCCCTTGACATCCGTCCCTAGGCGTGTCTAGCTATGGTGCAGTAGTTAGCTAGAGCGGTGGTAGGAGCTTGCCGTTGATGCACCCCCACACGCCACCTAGACTGCATTTATGGCATTTTGTCCTAAGTGCCAGAGTTAGCTATGATAGCATTGTTAGCTATCTAATCATCATACAATGTATGTTTTGCCATCATGGTTGCCCCTTCGACTACAAAAGGAGACCCAAGGCAGCCTAGCTAACGTTTCAGACCTTTGGACACTTGTACTCACGTAGTAGCTCCCCTGAAGGAAACCCTAGCTGGGCTTGAGCTCCAGTGTCCTTCGTGTTCCTCTAATGAATCCACCAAAAGCAGCAGTAGGGTTTTACGCTTCACGGTGGCCCAAACCTGGGTAAAACACATGCGTCCCAATCGCTGCGTTGTCTCACCATCTCCACTCTTTGTGCATGTGATCTCGCCCCTACCGAACCACAAAGGGGCTTGTGGCCCCATAGGTGATCGAGTGCATCCTGCCCCAACAATTCCCATTAAATAAGTGTATATATGACTCAAATCATGGGCACAGAACGTGCTACAATCTTGTTTGCCTACAATGCATTTGCCATTAAAGAGTGCAAGGTACTGAATAGACGAAAAATGGATGCTTTTTATTCTGCCTTGTATCACCCCTTTAATTTCACTGCAACAAAGGTTTCTTAATAATGGCTCATACTCAGATTTTGTTGGTTCGTCTAGCGAACCCTAGTATGGAATCTTGCATGGTTCGCATAATGCGTCTAAAGGCATGATGAAAACATTATTATAAAGACTAAATGAAACTCGAGACTCACGAGGGAAATATTTAAATTTCTTGGTAAATGTCTCTATGAGAGTGTGGTGTTGAGTGCACTTATCTATGATGTTGCGAACATACTGCTCAAATTCTCCCTTAATACATGCACCTTCCATGAAGGTATTACACGGCCAAAGGCATGATTTGGTTGTAGCGTCCCATATCGAGCTTGCATTGGGCTCAACATAACATTGTCGTATGGAACTTTCTCTTGATGATGCCCCCGAGGATCTTATCCTCAAAGAACTCCTAAATAATTGCATTTTATTTGCGAACAATTTCATTTACTTAGAATTGTTTCTTCGGAAACTGCATTGTATGCTCATTACCATTAATATGAAAAGTGACCTTGCTTTTATTGCAATCAATAACAGCCCCTACAGTATTAAAAAAGGGTCTACCAAGGATAATTGACATATCGTCGTCCTCGAGCATCTCACGAATAAAAAAGTCTGTTAAGATAGTAACATTTGCTACAACAATTGGCACATCCTCACAAATACTGATAAGTATAGCTTTTAATTTGTTAGACATTTGCAAAGATATTTCAGTAGCTGTAAGTTTATTCAAACCAAGTATTATATATAAAGAGAAAGTCATAACACTAACACCATATCCCAAATCACACAAAGCAGTTTTGACATAATTTCTTTTAATGGAGCAACGTATAGTTGTTATTCTAGGATCTCCAAGTTTCTTAGGTACCCCATCCTTAAAAGAATAATTAGCTAGCATGGTGGAGATTTCACTTTAGGCATCTTCTTCTATTAGTGATGATGTCTTTCACAACTTAGCATAGGGAGTCATCTTTAAGATATCAGTTAAGCGGGTATGCAAAAAGACTGGCCTAATCATTTCAGAAAAGCATTCAAATTCTTCATCATCCTTTTTCTTAGATGGTTTAGGTGGAAAACGCATGGGTTTCTGAACCCATGGCTCTCTTTCTTTACCATGTTTTCTAGCCACAAAATCTTTTTTATCATATCATCAATTTTTGGGTTGTGGGTTATCAAGATCAATAGTAGGTTCTATTTCTACATAATTATCTCGTTCTTTATCATTACTAGGTTGGGTCTCCTCATGAACATCATTATCATTATCATTATCACTAGGTGGGTGTTCATCACCAGATTGAGTTTCAGCATCACAAACAGAAATGTCTTTATTATCATGAGGTTTGTCTATCTCAGGTTCACAAGAGGCATGCAAAGTCCTATCAATTTTCTTTTTCTTTTTCTAATTAGCAGGACTAGGTGTATCAGCATTAATTCCTTGAGAGTCTTGTTCAATTCTTTTACGATGACCTTTAGGATAAATAGGTTCTTGGGTAATTCTACCTCCTCTCGTCACTACTCTAATCGCATGAGCATTGATATTATTATTCATTTCATCAAGCAAGTCTCTTTGAGATTTAGCAACTTGTTCTAACTATGTTTGGACCATAGAGGCATGTTTTCCTACACCTCTAACATCATTACTAATTTTAAATAACAAATCACTCAAGCAAGTGTTTCAGAACATTAGCATTGAAGTGCTCTTGTTTCATAATGTAATTATCAAACTCATATAAGCATTTACTAGGATGTTTATTGTAAGGGATATCACCTTCATTAAACTTTAAAAAAGAATTTACCTCAACCACCTGTCGAGGTGGTGCTGTGTCAATGTCACAACCCTAGCAAGTGTCTTAGGCTAGCAATGTGTTCGCATCAGCATCATCATCATTGCATTAATATGAAATGGGGAGAAAGAAAAGAAACCCCAAGCATTTCATGAAATAAAGAAATTCCAGATAAATGAAATTTCAACAAATCCAAAATGCCCATCAAAAATGTTCCCTATGTCTGATAATTGAGGACATGGATATACCGGGGACCATCTTAATTATTTGAACATTTTAAATAATTTAAATTAATGATTTAAGTCTCTGAAAATGACAAATAAAATCATTATCATTAATTCTGATTTCAAAATCCCTGAAACTTTCTGAATAGGTTTGAAATATCCCAACTCTATTTTAGAAATTGTTTGGGGATAATTTGAAAGTCATTTGAATCTGGAAATAAAATAAACAAAGGTCAGAAATATAGAAAACCAGAAGAAAGGAAAAAGAGAAAGAGAGAGAGGGAGCTTACCTGGTGGCCCATCTGGCCCAAGGGGGTCTTCTTCCTCCTGGCATCCAGTAGGCGCGGCGTGTGGCCGCCGTGCGCTCACGCCGGTGGCACCACGCCACCTGCCTGCCTGGCCCCTCCCTCGCCAGCGTGACACCGGGGATAAGCACCGAGCCGCCTCCGCGCTGCTCTCTCCCTTCGCTCCTCGCTCTCTCTCCTCCTTACTCTCTGCTTCTGCCATGGCCGAGAGCTTCCTGAGCTCGTCGCCATTGTTCTAGCCAACCCCCGCGCCATCTGAGCCAGCCAAAAGAACCGTGCGGACCCCCTCCTCCTCCCAAACCTAGCTGCCCATCGCGGGAAGGTCCCAATCACCGTCGCAGACCCTTCTTCCTCCTCGGGTCGCCGGAGACGAATCGGAGATTGCCGCCGTTCCAGGTCTTCCCCGAGCCAGCCATCGACGCCTCTGCGTTCGTTGTGAGCCCCTAAGTGTTTCCCCCCTCTTTCCCCCTTCTATCTCGCGCCCTAGCCCCGGATTCCATCGAGGCCCGAATTGCGCTGCCGCTTGAGCTCGTCACCGGCTACTTTCCGGTGACCGGTTGGTCCTTCCAAGGCCACTGTTGTGTTTCCGGAGTCGCGTAGATGCCTTTGGTGCTAGGTAGGAGCTGTGTCGTGCCCTGTGTCGTGTTCGCGTCCGAGCCCGAGCTCCGGCCGCTGCCACGAGCTCGTTTCCGGCGAGCTCCGGCGACCCCGTGACCTCCCGTGGCCTCAGATGGATGCGGTCGTGCACGGGCTACACGCCGGTGGTTTCAGCGCGCCAAACCCGACGGACGCCGCCGTCCCTGATGGTCACCGGCGTCGAGCTGCCGGCCAACTCCGGCGAGTTTGACCTCAGGTGGGGCCTGGCTTGACTCTGTGAGTCAATGACAGGTGGGGCCCCGGCCCTGATTAGTTTAGGTTAATCTATACTTAGTTTAATCATTAATTAAGTTAATGTGTCACTCACAGGTGGGCCCAATTAGTAAATTAAAACAGAATTAGTTTTAATCAGTTAGTTGAGTTAGCTAGTCACTGACATGTGGACCCCACATGTCAGGTTTGACTCTGGGCCGGGTCAGCTGACGAGCTGATGTCATCATGACATCATGCTGATGTCATGATTCAATTTCTTATTTAAAAATAATTCCAGAAAATATTTAAAACTTTGAAAAATCATATAAATTAATCTGTATGTCAGATGAAAATAATTTATATATGAAAATTTATCAAAAAAATCCAATGAATCCAATGGTGCTATTCTCATGCATGTTAGAGAAACCTAAATAGGTAAACATGGACATTTTAACATTAGGTCGATATATGGAATTTGAAATGAGAGCAATTTTGAACCTATATTCAAACTCATTTCAAATTGATATGATCACTAGTTACATTAGCTCACTTATGCATACTACTATGCCATGATCATGCATCATATTGTTGCATTTGCTTGTATTGAATGCTTTTATTTGCGTTGCGGTAGGCCCTAATCCGGAAGATACCACTCCGTACCCCGACGAAGGAGAGAACTCCTCCACAACCCAGCAAGGCAAGCAACCCCATTGATCATTTCGATAACATCCCATTCTCTCGCTCCTGCTCTTATTTATTGCATTAGGACAAACGATCACGTGTCAATCATTCACGATAGATGATCCTAATCTTATGCATGACCTGATCTTGTCACAGTAGTTAGCTGAACCTTGCAACCTAGCATACCTAGTAGATGCTTGTGCCATGATGTGCTTAGCTTACCTTGCCTGCTATGCTTGCTATGCTTAGAGTTGTGTCAGGCTAGATTCATCTGGGTGATGAACTGAGTGAAACAGTGTTGTCCGATGTACTGAACATACAATGAATACGATTTGGTAAAGGTGGCGATGAGAGGCTATGTAGGAGTACATAGTGGGTTGTCTCATTGGAACCGTTCTTAGGAACCGGGTTCCGTGTTTGTGATCCAAGACGAGATACTACCACACATTGGGTTCCGGTAACTCGACCCCTCTCGACTTATCAGTCGCTTAGTCTTTGGTCTAGGTATTGCAAGTAGTTTCTAGTGTTTATAGCATGCTGGAGGCTGTGCGTAGCGCTGACCCTCGGGGTGGGTTACGACGCGGTAGGCAGTGGCACGGTGTACCAAGGGTCACCGAAATGGTGGGCTTGGGAACCTGCGCACATCGTTTGGGACCGTAGCGGAAACTTTGGCCGGACTTCCGTGCGGGTCAGTCTCAAATAGGCGGTAGCCTAGACTAGAGGTCTTATGTGATTGACGGTCGTGGCCGACTTCCTCGCTGGGCTTCCGCTTGAAGGTTGCCGAGGTGCATGGTTTATGGCACACAGCGATAAGTGGCGAGAGCGTGTGTGAAGAAGTACACCCCTGCAGGGTATGAAACTATTCGAATAGCCGCGTCCTCGGATATGGACTACTTTGAGAACTTATGCTGTTCATAGATAATCAAATGGATACTTCTAAAAATCTCAAGACAAGTGTGAGTACCGTGCATGGCACACTTCCGGAAGGGGAAGGTGAATCCATGATAGTGTATTGTAATGGAGGTAGTGGACTCGTGTGCGATAACTAAATTATAACAAGGAGTTAAA